>CM068723.1:28854631-30133308 GCA_035079005.1 Fraxinus americana
TTATGATCTCAATATAAGTTATATTATTCAAGATCAAGCAAAGAAAAATGCGTGAATATGTCTTTTTGTGATTCTCCGTCCCCCATCTTCTATACAATGAGGGATTTATTTATACTGATCTAGTTGACGTGGTGACCATTAGATCAAATCCACATGGCGACACCTGTTCACGAAAATATGTTTCGAATTTAAATCACCGCAAGTGTACGGTTCGTTGACAAGTAATAAAGTGGAAATAGTAAAATTTCGAGTATCGTTCCCACGAGGATTGGTCTAACTTAATTTCTATTATTGTGACCTTAACCGAAACTATAAACTCAAGTGATAGTCGTAATGATTTTCCTATGAAATTGTAAATAACATGCAAATTAAACTAAAGTTGCGATGTAATTGTAAAACAACGATTGAATGCAAAGTTTGAGAAAAATAATATATGGAAAAGCGCACTAGGATCCCGAATCACCAAGCAAAGTTCACTCTTAAACCCTATCTTACAATTTGACAACACGATGCGTCGTTTGAAGAATCAATGTTTCTAACCTATCCAACAATCTCTTTCGAGTAGAATTGGACCTATCCTAGTATACCACTTGACTATATTTCTATGACAAATGCAATATATAAGGATGCATGTAGTTTTGTAAACACTTAGAGATTCACGTAATGCATATCGGTATATTCCTATCCTCTATGAACAAAACGACGATTTACACCTTGTTGAATTTATTTCCCTTCTTTCGAATGCATGAAATAAATCACCTAAACTCACACAATTATCGTCGACTATAATCACGGAGACAATAAGCGTATATAAATCATTCAAAACCATCAAAGTGTTTAATTATCAAATTGCAAAATAGAATTAAAGAGTTCACAATACGAGATTCATCGTTCACCTAGTACATGAAAAGTTTAGCCTAGCATAATGAAATTAAAACAATAATAAAAATGATAGAATGAAAACATCACCAAAAATTGGAGTTTTGGATCTTGAATCTTGAATCTTGATGTAAAAACCTTTGTTCTAGCCTTCCATCTTGCTCAAAACTGTTGTTTTTCTCTCTAGGAAGGTGTAACCCTAATTCTGCACGTCCCTCGTATGATAAAGGAGTCCTAGATATTCTTTCCAAAGGAGTTCGAACCAGATAAGGAAACTGAAAATTTTCGCCCAGAAACCTTCCTTGCGATCGCAAGGAAGGATCCCTTGCGATCGCAAGGAACAATCTGTTTCCCCTCTTTTTCTCCCTGTTGAAGCTTGGGCGATCGCAAGGTATTACACCATGCGATCGCAAGGAAGAAGGGGTTTTCCCTCTTGTTCATTTTGGTCCCCAAGGTTTTCTTCCGTTCGTCCTTGGTCCTGGTCCACTTCTCTCGCCACCTCCGATCGTCCATTTTGTTGGCAATTAGGTCTTCCATGGATGTTTGTGCTCGATTGATCATTCGAGGTCAACTTGAGTATTTGCAAATTAGTCCACTGAACTTTCGTTGACTTGCATCTTGGTCCTTTTCGCCTCTTTTTGCTTTCATTTCCTCCTTCTATCGAGATTCACCCTACAAAAATAATATATAACTAATCAAGTTCTTTTCGAGCTTTTTGCAACAACATTCAATCTGTTTTGTATCACAATTACTTGTGTAAAACACACTTATCAAATACCCCAAACTTGAATTGTTGTTTGTCCTCAAACAAAATGATAACTTAACACAAAACATAGTTTAACGACTTACCGTGTCTCGGCATTAGAGTTCGGTAATAGCACTTGAATAGTTTCAATAATGCAAAAATCAAATCAATTTTTCACTGTCATGTATGGAACTCGATGTGTATGTGGGTGCTTACTCATCAAGCTTATACCAAAGCGATGATGGGTGTAAATCCCGACCTGCAGTGGTCAAATATTTCCTTTCTTCACTCTAGAGATTCACACCCCCCCCCAAACTTGTTCTTTTCGCTCAAAGATTAACACGTGTGTTCTAGAATAGAGTATTTGATTCACTTAAGTCCTCACCCTCTCTACGTTTGGATAGATCTCACAGTCACAGGTTTGCATTTCAATAAGCAGGGCTTCTCCTAATTATTTGATTGTTTCAACCGTCGAGACTAGACTCAGTTACTTGCTTCGTATCAGAGAAATGGTTCTATCAACAGGATGTCTGGGACTAATCAGTGTATTCCATACATAGGAGTGCGTATGTTATTCATCAATGAAAATTTTTTTTTTTTTTTTTTTTTTTTTTTTTTTGACATCGTTCATTTGCTTTCTATATAACCCCTGTAGCGAGCTTTGGGTCGATGACTCCCAAGTCAGATGACCATAGGGCACCAGGTTTTAAACCACTACGAGACTTAATCACTCGAGTTATACGGGCTCGAACCAGTGTTTATTTTCAATGATTAGTGCAATGCCCCTTTTCTTTTAGACATCTAGTTTCAGGAGCGCCCTCTAACTTGAAACTTTTACATTGTTTTCGTCTCATTGGTTTGATCAAATCCACACAACATAGTTTCACGCATGGAATCCCTACTCATCTCAATGTTCCTCTGTGATAGCTAAATCATCTCCAAACTTCTAAAATAATGGTTTCTTGATAAGTGCACTAGAGGTTTTCGGGGTTGACCTATCATGTCCATATCTACTCTAATTTTTTTTCATCCATCACTAGGTTAGTATGCCCAACATCAGCATTGTGCTCATGAATGTCAAGTTTCCATATAGACAAGTGTAGATTAATTCAACATGCACAATGTCCACAATTCATAAGCTATCTCTCTTGTTCCCAATATTCTCATCATTGCGAGTAAGGCTATTAAACTCACTTTACAAGCACACAAATAAAAAAAGATTCTTGAAGTGAACAAAAATAAAAAAAATAAATTAACATAACTTTTATAAAAAATAAATACTTTTTTTTTTTTTTTTTTTTTAACATGCAACAAACAAAAGCATGCACATATGAAAAATGAATGATGAATTGAAAATTTCCGAAATCACATGCATTTCCACCCCCCAAACTTAATCTAACATTGCCCCAATGTTTAAGCGTATAAGCATAGAGAGGGGGAAAGGGGGTAAGGGAACTCCACGATCGAGTGGAGGTGGTGATGGTGGTGGAGTGGCAAAGCTAGGTCCGGCATCACTGTTGTGGAGGTAGTCGTGCAGAATGCGGCGCATCGGCTCGAATGCTCTGAAGAAGTATTGATTGGCCCAGAAGTAGCTGTATGCTCTTGGAGAATCTTTGGGTAATTTGTCCGTACCTCGGCCTCGAAGTGCTTAAACGGGTATTGTCGCATCGGTGCGGAGGCGTATATATCGTCGACCCGTCCGGTGTATAGACTTAATCGCCACTGTCAATGTCTCGACCGCTACTTAGGCGAGGACTTCCCGCTATATCGGATGACACGGTGCGGGTGGCTAGAGTGTCGGCCGCACTTTCTTATATACGTGCTCGGGGTCCCGAAAATCTGCTGTAGACCACATGGGTCTCTGCGTTCGCCGATCGCCGTGGCGAACATTTGCCTTAAAAGTTGTGTATCGGCCCCTGATAGGTGGTGGTGGCGGTCTTTGCCCGCTGAGCATAGCTTCATCTTCGACCTCATCACCACTGTCTTTGGTGCATTGCTTGGGCACAGATGAGCGCGCACTTGCGATTCTGTCGCTTTAGCCTCGCTCTATCCACGAGCTTCCAATGTACTACGTTTTATGAATGGGCTTGATCGTGGAAGTTCCCTGTTTGGGAAAGTAGCCGCTGCGCGCTTACGGATATGCGTGATAAATTTGGGAAAAATCAAAGAATTTCGGCGGTCACTGAAAGTCCCGGTGTATGGATCTGCTCATAGATGAGTCTTTGCGAGATCGATCTTATTTCCTCGAACCAAGTGATATAGCATCAGGCCTTGGGGTCGGGAAGGTGGAACGGTGCCGCGTAGGCTCGATGTTGTAGCAAATGAAGAGCGAGAGAATTGCAATGGAGGAGTGAGCTCGATTCGTCACCACTCGTCCTTGTCTAGCGGCCGAGCATTCTCGCGTCCCAACGAGAACCTCTGCCGCTCGGGCCGTGGAAATCCCAGGTATTGGGATGATATTATCCCATGTCAGCGATAGTAGTCTTGGATCACTTAAGGCGTGAACATCACCCATTTGCCCGAACCCATGTATACGATGTTGATGTTACGATCCGGGTGTGTCTATGTCCTCATTGAAGTTGGCGTAAAATTCCCGGACTAGACCTTCATAAATAGGATGCGGGTTTTCTACCAATTTGTCCCATCCGGTGATGGACCAACGTAGCTAATTCAAACCCGGCGAAATCCTCGAGCTTCACTTTGGCGCTCGGAAAGTAGCGCCAATGGGAGATGACCTCGGTATAGCGAAGTCGACAAGCTGGGCCCAAAAATCGCCGCACACCCGTACGGTGATTGGGTGCGAGAGGCGTGCGAAGAAGATCCGACCTTTTCCTTGCCTTTAGACGTGCGTTTCGGTGGCATCACATTGTATGAAGAAAATAGCAAAAATTAGTCACGGCGTACGGTGCGTGAAATCTATGCACATCAGAAGATAAACATGAGGACGATATGATACAGATATGGCAAGATGTGAAACATCCTAAAAACAAGTCGAAAATATGAAAATTGAGCATGTATGACTATGATCGACGAAGCAACTTCGCCCCGTGACATCGGCATGAAATCTCGAAGTTTTCCGAGCAACATTCGGGTATATGAAAGAGGAGTAAGTCCAATTACGAGGGTGCCAAATTTGGTGCCAATCGGAGGTCAAATGAGTGGCGAATCAAGGGGACGAAGTAGGTGCGTGAGGTGCGATCAAGTCTAGCCATGTGTGCAATGGTGCTCCTTATATGTCAATGCCAAATGTAGCTAATGTTTACTATGGTTTGGACATGTATTTTCAGCACATCAAGCGACTTATCACAAATAATGATGAGGCATATTTCATAAGTCATGAAAAGATAGAGAAATCAGCATTTAGACATTCTATCAAACATGTTGTGGGCATGGTGTTCTACCTTGAGTTTCATAACAATGGAGGAGTGTAAATCAAACCAAATTTTAGCAACAATTTCAATCCAAAAATCCACAACTACCTAGTCCCAACCACCATTCACAACAAGCAATATTGAAAACGAAAATATTGAACAGAAAAAAAAGAGACAAGAAAGAGATTTTACCTAAAGGAAGTGTGTTGTGCAAATGCTAGGAAAGTGTTGGGTGTGGAAGAGTAGTGCTCGGATTTATGAGTGAAGAGTGATGGAGGTTAGTGATTTGGGGGTTTGAGTGGCGGTTTGGGAAGATGGTCGAGTGAATGAAGGGGTGAAAGTGGAGAAAGTGGGGGTCGTGGGGTGGAGGTTACGGGTTAAAACCTGTTCGGTGAGTACGCCACTTGCGATCGCAAGGACCAAGTTGGTGCGATCGCAAGGCAAAAGGCGGGTGAGACCAAACTTAGTCACCTGACGGACCTTTGGGCGATCGCATGGGGTTTCTTCCATGCGATCGCAAGGTAAAAGTTTTTTTTTTTTTTTTTTTTTAGAAGGTCAATGGGGGTGTACTACGTGTATGCATGTAGAAAAATCGGTAAAATTACTAAACTTGTTAGTGGTGTGATTTTTGTGTAATTTTCACCAAAAATGCAATTTTTACACAAAAAATTTTTCACCCATTTGTGTAAATCAAAATTTATGTGCCACAACTCTCATATGGATGGAACGTAATTATGCAAAGTAAAGAGTGATTTTAAACACGTGTTAAACTTGTCGAAGCTCATGTCCCCCACTTACATCCAAAGAAACCAATTTTTACCCTTCCAAAACTCTTGCGACCTATAGAAGTTTATCTAAAACTTGAAAAGTGCATGGAAGCAAGAATTAGGTGTGAACAATAGAGTGCACACTTAACACACACAATGGTATCGAAAATCTCCATGTTTTGATCAATGAGTCCCCCATGTCACACAACACCCCCAAAATTTATCAAGCCATATTTTTTCACTCCCCAGAAGTCTTTGATGAACAGTGATAACACATCCAACACCAATATCAACACCACAAATGATATATGATGCATTCAAAACTATTGTGGGCTATGCATGGAAGCTCTGTGAACTAACTAAATGATTGACGACCTAAAACTACTAAAATGCCTAAGAAATTTGAAATTTTGCTTAAATGATTGCAGAAAGCGAAATAAGTGAAAGAGTAGAAATGATGGGTTGCCTCCCATCCAGCGCTAGTTTATAGTCGTTAGCTCGGTCACCAGTATGGAGATCATTCGGTTCTGAAGATGAGCGGTGGATTTGTCTTTCGAGAATTCCCGCTCAATAGTGCTTTAAGCGGCTGCCCGTTGACCTTGAATGTCCCTTTGCTCTCATGTGTAATTTCATGACTCCATGTGGGAACACCTGGGTGACGGTGTACGGGCCGGACCATCTTGACCTCAATTTTCCGGAAAAAGCTTTAAGCGAGAATTGAATAACGGAACCTCTTTGCCCCAAATGAACTCTCTTCTCACGAATATGCGAGGTCATGAAATTTCTTGGTACGTTCCTTATATATTTTTGCATTCTCATAAGCTTCTGGCGAAATTCATCCATCTCATTCAAGCTGAAGTAACATTTGTTCACCAGTGCTTGCAAATCCAGATTCAACTTGCGAAGTGCCCAATAAGCCCGATTCTCCAACTCAGTGGCAAGTGACATGCTTTTCCAAACACAAGACGGTATGGTGACATGCCGATAGGTGTTTTGAAAGGCTGTACATGCGCCCATAATGCATCGTCCAATTTCTTGGACCGATCTTTCCTTGATGAATTCACCGTGACCTCCGATATTCTTTTCAACTCTCTATTAGATATTTCAACTTGCATTGGTCGAGGATGATATGGGGTTGCTACTGCGATGTTTAACTCCATTACTTACTTAACAATACATTGCTCAAGCGGCGATTACGAAGTGTTTCCCCCATCACTTGATGATAGCTCTCGGTGTGCCATAACGAGTGAAAATGTGCTTCTTTAGAAATCAATCACCACTTTTGCATCGTTAGTGGGTAATGCTGCTTCCACCCGTTTGGAGACATAGTCAACGGCAACAAGTATATATTGATTTGAGAATGACGGTGGAAATGGTCCCATGAAGTCAATCCCCCAAACGTCAAATAGCTCTACTTCCGGGATACTTGTTAAAGGGCATTTCATTCTTTCTCGAGATATTCCCCGTGCGTTGACACCGATCACATCTCTTCACGAATACAAGGCATCCCTAAACAATGTAGGCCAATAAAATCTGTTGTAAGACCTTAGGCTGCCGTCTTGGAGGCTCCAAAATGTCTGCATATGCGGATGAATGGCAATGCTCAGAATCGATGTACTTCGTCTTCGAGGGCACGCATCTTCGAATAATCGATCTGCACCAGCCTATAGAGAATGGGATCTTCCCAAAAGTAGTATTTGGATACGCATAGAACTTCTTCCTCACGGTGATTGAAATACGCAGTGGAGGAATGGACTTGGCCAAGTAGTTGACAATATCGGCATACCAAGGCGATCTCCATGAAAATTTGTTCATCGGGGAAAAACCTCATTTATCTCCAACGACTCATACGGTTGGCCAAGCTCTAGTCGAGATAGATGATGCGCTGCAACGTTTTCACTACCCTTTTTGTCTCGATCTCAATGTCAAACTCTGCCAACAATAACACCCAGCGAATTAATCTTGGTTTGGCATCCTTCTTTGTCATTAGGTACTTCAATGCCGCATGATCAGTGTAAACCACTACTCTTGACCCAACCAAGTAAGGGCGAAACTTATCAAATGCATACACAACTGCCAATAATTCCTTCTCTGTGGTTGCATAATTTAGGCTGTGCATCGTTTAAGAATCTTCTTTGGCGTAGTAAATCACATGGAAAATTTTGTCTCTTCGCTGTCCCAAAACTACTCCCCTTGCATAATCACGGCATCACACATCAATTCAAACGGTAGCTCCCAATCGGTGCAACTACTACGAGGGTGAGATGAGCTTTTCTTTGAGAGTGAGAAAAGGCTGTTAA
The DNA here is from genome assembly GCA_035079005.1 of Fraxinus americana. Taxonomy (NCBI): domain Eukaryota; kingdom Viridiplantae; phylum Streptophyta; class Magnoliopsida; order Lamiales; family Oleaceae; genus Fraxinus; species Fraxinus americana. Next base: position 28,862,694 of record CM068723.1, read on the forward strand.
ACACCCATCATCGAAGTCGAAGGGATTATCCTTCATCGGCAAGTTGCACGGTGGCTTAGTTATCTTTGAGAAGTCCTTGATGGTAGTCGTAAAAACCGGCATGACCTAGAAAAGCTGCGAACACCCTTTACGAAGTAGGTGGTGGTAATTTTTCAATGACTTGAATTTTGCTCTATCCACTTCTATTCCCTTAGGCTGAAACTCGATGTCCCCAGACTATGCCTTCTGCACCATGAAGTGACATTTCTCCCGATTCAAGAACCAAATCCGTTTCCCTACACCTTTCCAAAACCAAGTTCAGATGTTTGAACACTCATCAAACGAGGCACCGAATACGAGAAAAGTCATCCATGAAGATCTCTATGAATTTCTCCACCATATCGAGAAAATATAGCCATCATGCATCTACGAACGTAGGCTGGAGCATTACATAAACCGAAAGGCATCCTCCGATAAGCAAAAGTGCCATAAGGACATGTGAATGTGGTCTTCTCTGGTCCTACGGGTCACTCTTTGGAATCTAATTATATCCGGAGTACCCATCAAGCTTGATAGTGTGAATGTCTGCCTAACCTCTCCAACATCCCGATCAATGAAGGGAGAGGAAAATGATCCTTCTAGTAGGCGTGTTGAGTTTGCGGTAGTCAATGCAAACCCTCCATCCCATGCTTGTTACTGCAGTAGGAATAAGTTCATTCTTCTCATTAGGTACAAGCTGTGATTCCCCCTTTTTCGGCACTACTTGAGCGGGTGATCCATGCGCTATCGGATATAGGATATATGATTCCCGCATCCAAAAGTTTCAATACTTGACCGAACCACGTCCTTCATATTTGGGTTCAACCTCCTCGACTCTCCACCTTTGGGCGAAAATTTTCTTCCATGAGGATCTTATGCATACATAATGAAGGGTGATCCCTTAATATCTGCAATAGTCCATCCTATATGTTTTGTGTTCTCTGAGTACCGAAGTAGTTTTTCTTCCTCCGCCTCAGTTGAGTTAGATACAATCCTTTGGAAGGGTGCATGAATCTCCAAGATAAGCATATACGAGGTGTGGTGGTAGGCTGCTTTAGTTCCGATTTGGTAATTTCTTGAATCGGGGTATATGCTTCTTGCTCTGTTCCAAGTTCTTCAAATTTTGGGAAGTCTTTGTTTCGAAAATATGGTGGGTTGGTCTCCATAAATCGTGCGCAAGTTTCAATCTCAAGTGAATCAGAATTGGTTGACTGAGAATGAGCAATGCACGCCTCATATGCATCCGAATGATGTTGAAGTAGAAAAGTATCATTCACCACTTATCAATGACATCGATTTTAAAACAACTATACGCATACGAGGAAACTTTGTATGGCCTTGAAAACATCGAAGGATACACGCTTTCGTCACCCGATCTCAAAATCGCATTGCCCCCTATGAACATCAATCGGTGCCCTTCCGGTGGCCAAAAATGGTCTACCTAGAATTAGTGGAACGTCTTTGTCTTCCTCCATTATCCAAAATGAGGAAATCAGCGGGAAATATGAATTTTCCACCTTGATGAGTACATCCTCTATGATTCCTCTTGGGTGTGTTAATGACACTGTCGACGATTCTGATGTGTGTGGTTGCCTTAGCCTCTCTAATCAAGTTTCTGAAAACAGCAGATAAGGGCATTCGTAAATTAATACTAGCACCGAGATCACATAATGCTTTATCAAAGTAAATTTCACCAATGGTACAAGGCACGGTAAAACTCCACTGGATCTTTCGGCTTTGGTGGAAGCATTGTTACGATGCGCGACTTCTTGATCGACATTACGATCTCATGATCTTCCAACTTGCGTTTGTTTGATAAAATATCCTTCAAGAACTTCGCGTAGCTCGGTATTTGGAAGAGTGCATCGGCTAATGGAATGTTTATATGGAGCTTTCAGAACACTTCAAGGAATTTCTTGTATTATTGCTCCATTCGTGACTTCCTCAATCGTTGTGGAAATGGAATGGGCGGTTCATAAGGATTTGCTTGAGTTATACGGCGATTATTGTGGCTCTTGGTTTCTCCTTCCTTGGTGTTTGCTCGGTGCTATCGGTCTCTTCTACGGTCTCCTTCTCCGGTGGAGCCACTATCTCATGGTTTACTCGACCTTTTCACATGTATCTCGAGGTAGTTTGAATTCCACTTCTTGTAGTAATGTGCTTTGAACGTGCTCCCTAGGATTCACTTACGTATTGCTCGGTAAAGCACCGGAGTACTCTTCTGTCATAGAAAGAGCTAGTTGTCCCATTTGAGTCTCTAGATTCTTAATATTGCACCACGATTACGGAAGTTTGTTTCGGTCTTTCTCATGAATTGATTTGTGGTTTCCATGTATTTATCTGTTTTCTCCATGAGTTTCGCGAACATATCTTCCAGCGAGGTTTCCTCTCTGTGGCCCCACGAGTCCGGCGTGATTCGATTGTGATTCGATTACCACCCCAAAGAGAAATTTGGGTGATTTCTCCATCCGGATTGTATGTCTCGAGTGAGGATTGTTTTTCTTCCGTTGACCCCGTTGAGCGAAATCCACTGTTCCATCCGTTGTGCAACAATGGGACATTCAAGCTGTACCATGCTCTGCTCCACATTCTTCACAACTAGGCTTCTTCACTTGTCTTTGAATTCACGGTCTGTGTTATACCCTCTATCTTGTGAAACAAGGAGTCGATCTTTGCGGATAATGCCGAATAGGTGTCTACCTCATAAACTCCAAGCTGCTTTCTTTGCACCTACTCTATACTGTAGACCACATGGGTGAGGTATTAGCCATTCTCTCAAGCGACTCCCAAGCTCCTTCAGCGACACAGTGGTTAAGGAACCATTTGATGTGAATCTACCATGCTTGAAAGTTGGTGTCGATCCCAAATAGAAGTATACGATTTGTTCTTTCTTGTCATATCCATGTTGAGGACACTTTCTTAACATGCCCTTGAACAGCTCCACGCTTCATCAAGTGATTCGATCTCATGTTGGTGAAAAGCGATATGTCGTGCCTCAATCTCGCCACTTTGGCGGTGAGAAGTATTTGGTGCGAATTTACGGCCGAGTCGTTTCCAAGTAGTTATGCTGCTTAGGAGTGAATCGAGCCACTCAATTGCTTTATCCCGAAGAGTTAGCGGAAAGCTTGATATAGTCGATTGCATCTTCGATATCCCGGGGTATTTGAAGTGTTGACACATATCGAAGCGGGAAATATGTGTATGTGGATTCTCGTTGGTGATTAGTAAAATTGATGTCCATTACGAAAGAGTTGAATGATATTTGTCTTGAGTTGAAAGTTAATTTGCCAGAATCTTTGGGTAAACTATCTTTGGATTGGCTTTGAACAACATACGGTGCTAGGAAATCCCCAAGTATAGTATTCCCATCATCTGAGCTTGACATTAGGTAGTCTTTGAGGACCCATCCTCGGTTCCACTTGTTGATCGGCCCGTTCCAATTTGTCCTTGATTGACTTTGATGTGCTACTCTTGCTCCTCTCTGTCTGCGATGAAAGGTTCGTTCAATTTCTAGATCAAGCTGGAAATAAACCGCATGGTGATTGATCTTCGCATGCAATACCGAAAAGGGCAAAAAGCAGTAGTAGCACTTAAGCTTAACCTAAGTAATTGAGCGAAAAATAAAATAAAATAAAACTAAATAAAACAAGTTCGAATTAGTGTCTAGATAACAAAAATTAAATTAATACTCAATCCCCGACAGCGCGAAAACTTGTTCACGAAAATATGTTTAATTTAAATCACCGCAAAGTGTAATACGGTTCGTTGACAAGTAATAAAGTGGAAATAGTAAAATTTCGAGTATCGTTCCCACGAGGATTGGTCTAACTTAATTTCTATTATTGTGACCTTAACCGAAACTATAAACTCAAGTGATAGTCGTAATGATTTTCCTATGAAATTGTAAATAACATGCAAATTAAACTAAAGTTGCGATGTAATTGTAAAACAACGATTGAATGCAAAGTTTGAGAAAAATAATATATGGAAAAGCGCACTAGGATCCCGAATCACCAAGCAAAGTTCACTCTTAAACCCTATCTTACAATTTGACAACACGATGCGTCGTTTGAAGAATCAATGTTTCTAACCTATCCAACAATCTCTTTCGAGTAGAATTGGACCTATCCTAGTATACCACTTGACTATATTTCTATGACAAATGCAATATATAAGGATGCATGTAGTTTTGTAAACACTTAGAGATTCACGTAATGCATATCGGTATATTCCTATCCTCTATGAACAAAACGACGATTTACACCTTGTTGAATTTATTTCCCTTCTTTCGAATGCATGAAATAAATCACCTAAACTCACACAATTATAAATGGAGCTATAATCACGGAGACAATAAGCGTATATAAATCATTCAAAACCATCAAAGTGTTTAATTATCAAATTGCAAAATAGAATTAAAGAGTTCACAATACGAGATTCATCGTTCACCTAGTACATGAAAAGTTTAGCCTAGCATAATGAAATTAAAACAATAATAAAAATGATAGAATGAAAACATCACCAAAAATTGGAGTTTTGGATCTTGAATCTTGAATCTTGATGTAAAAACCTTTGTTCTAGCCTTCGATCTTGCTCAAAACTGTTGTTTTTCTCTCTAGGAAGGTGTAACCCTAATTCTGGACGTCCCTCGTATGATAAAGGAGTCCTAGATATTCTTTCCAAAGGAGTTCGAACCAGATAAGAAGAGCGAAAATTTTCGCCCAGAAACCTTCCTTGCGATCGCAAGGAAGGATCCCTTGCGATCGCAAGGAACAATCTGTTTCCCCTCTTTTTCTCCCTGTTGAAGCTTGGGCGATCGCAAGGTATTACACCATGCGATCGCAAGGAAGAAGGGGTTTTCCCTCTTGTTCATTTTGGTCCCCAAGGTTTTCTTCCGTTCGTCCTTGGTCCTGGTCCCTTCTCTCGCCACCTCCAGTCATCCATTTTGTTGGCAATTAGGTCTTCCATGGATGTTTGTGCTCGATTGATCATTCGGGTCAACTTCTGAGTATTTGCAAATTAGTCCCTGAACTTTCGTTGACTTGCATCTTGGTCCTTTTCGCCTCTTTTTGCTTTCATTTCACTCCTTCTATCAGATTCACCCTACAAAAAAATAATATATAACTAATCAAGTTCTTTTCGAGCTTTTTGCAACAACATTCAATCTGTTTTGTATCACAATTACTTGTGTAAAACACACTTATCAACACCCCCTGGACTGAAGCCTCACATCAATGTCCAATCTTTACAATTATTGTTTTGCAGAAGATCCGCCATTCTACTTTATAGACTGACTCACTGACACACATTAATGCTACAGACAATTTATGGCAGATGTCACGTCAATCAGTTTTGAGAGATCTTCGGATCTGCTATGAGGAAACATCTGCATTTAGCTTCAGTACTTCAGTCTTAAAGAGCCTCTGCTTTCGAAAGGTTGAAGAAGAGGCAAAGTTAGCCTCTCCCTAGCTGAGATTGAAATGATGAAAAAGGAAGTCCATGAGTCTCAATGTGAAGTGGCCACTTTGACAAAGCAGGTGGAGACTTCCAATGCTTATCAGAAACTCACTGCCGAAGCTCTTGAGTAAGCAAATGTTTAGCTGGCTGCCAGCAAAAGAGCTCAAGATCGCATGGAAACACAAGTGAAGTGGTATGCTAATGAATCTAGGAAGTATCAGTTGGATGTCGTCGAGGCAGGTGAAATTGCTGTGAGGGCTTACACTGCAGGTTTCCACAATATCGAAGAGTATCTACTCCTCGGCTCTTATTGGAGAAAGTACACATATAATGAGGTTGTCAGCAGAGTGGAGCAATTGTTTCCCGACCTTGATGTTTTTGAACTACAGAGGGAGTTTATCGAAGACGAAGTGCCGCAAACTCCCGTCGACGATGACTGCATTGAAGTGGCACAAAAAGTGCATCAACCCCCTGCTAAGGACGCTTGTGTTGAAGAAGTGCCTGAAAAGGCTCCAGTAGATGAGGCAGCTCCAACCCATGCAGTTGGAGTTCAAGCCCCTTTCTCTTCTCTGGAATAGGCATAGATTTACTCTGATTTTATTATTCGTAAAGCTCTTCGAGCCTCTTATTGTACTGGTTTATTCATTGAATACAGATTTCAATTTTTCTTTATTGCTTCCAGTTTTGGTTTTGTCTTTATGTTGGTGCATTGTAACAATAACTCAACCGCGTGTCAAACTAATCTCAATCTTTCGCATCTTAGTGAATCTGCATTTTCTTATCCTTACCTTGATTTAAATATACTGAATCAAATGTTAACCTTTATCAAGTCGTGACTGGGTGAACCTGAAATAGAATGATTTGGACCTTAATGAATAGATTCTCAATGTCTATCTTTGGTGAAACATCGAGGCCCAGGTTGAAAGATTGTCATGCGTGTTTCTATGGGAATGTCAACCCCTCTTCTGAGGTGTCAATGCTTCTTTGCATGGTGAATGGTTCACCCATGGAAAGGCTTCCTACTTGACACTTTGGCTGCCAAAAGAAGGCATGTGTGTCCACCTCGAAATTCAAGCGAGGTGATCCTTGTGGGAATGTCAACCTCTCTTCCGAGGTGCCAACGCTTCCTTGCATGGTGGATAGCTCATCCATGCAAAGGCTTCCTCTTTGAAGCTTTGGTCGTCAAAGGAACGCATGTGTGTCCACCTCGAAATTCAAGCGAAGTGATCCCTATGGGAATGTCAACCTCTCTTCCGAGGTGCCAACGCTTCCTTGCATGGTGGATGGTTCATCCATACAAAGGCTTCCTCCTTGACCCTTTCGTCGTCAAAAGAAGGCATGTGTGTCCAACCGGAATTCAAGCGAGGTGATCCCTTTGGGAATGTCAACCTCTCTTCCGAGGTGCCAATGCTTCCTTGCATGGTGGATGGTTCATCCATGCAAAGGCTTCCTCCTTGACGCTTTGGTCGTCAAAGGAAAGCATGTGTGTCCACCTCGAAATTCAAGCGAGATGATCCATGTGGAAATGTCAATCTCTCTTCCGAGGTGCCAACGCTTTCTTGCATGGTGGATGGTTCATCCATGCAAAGGCTTCCTCATTGACGCTTTCGTCGTCAAAGGAAGGCATGTGTTTCGGAAACTCATTTGCACACAAAGTATTTATTTATTTACAAGGACTGGAAAAAACCCCCAGCCGCGGTACACATTTACTGGTAATACATTTACAAGTGCTCGATATTCCATGGATGAGGCTGAACCTTTCCATCCATGTCTTCGATCCAGTAAGTTCCAAGTCAAACTTCCTTCTTGATACGGTAGGGTCCTTCCCAGTTAGGTCCCAAGGCTCGTACTCCTGACTCTTTGGAGGACAAGAAAACTCGTCAAAGTACCAGATTGTTTATCCAGAAGGATATCTTCTTTACCCTAACATTGTAATACCAGGTCACCTTTCTTTGGTACATGGCCATTTTTATCTAAGAATTATCCCTCATTTCTTCAAGGAGATCCAACCACATCTTCTTGATTCATCATTATCTATCTCATCGAAGTGTATCTTCCTGGGGGATGGGAGACCCACTTCAACGGGGCTCATGGCTTCTACTCCATATACCATGGAAAATGGGGTCTCCCAGTGGCAGTACGAATGGTGGTCTTGATAGTCCACAGAACCTGGGGTAGTTCATCCATCTAAGCCCCTTTCGATACATCAAGTTTCCTTTTCAGGGGATACTTGATGGTTTTGTTTACAACCTCAACCTGCCCGTTTTCCTGGGGGTGATGTGGGGAAGAGAAGTGTTTCTTGATGCCCAATTCCTCGCACATCTCCCTTACCTTTTTGTTATCAAATTACCTACCGTTGTCTGATACAATTGAATGAGGGATATCGAACCTGCAAATGAGGTTCTTCCAGATGAACTTGGAGCTGTTGGCCTCAGTTATCTTTGTAAGTGGTTCAGCTTCCACCCATTTTGTGAAATAATCGATAGCGACAATGGCGAAGATGGTACTTCCTCTTCCTTTAGGGAATGGCTCGATTAGGTCAATCCCCCATTTTGCAAATGGCCAAGGATTGGATACCACATTTAATCCATGTAAAGGCTACCTCCGTATAGTGGCAAAATGTTGGCATTTGTCACATTTTTGTACGAACTGCTGCGCATCCTTTTTCAAGGTGAGCCAGTAGTACCCTTGCCTAAGTACCTTTTATGTCAACCACCAACCTCTGGTGTGATTGCCGCAGATTCCTTCATGGATTTCTTTGAGTACATAGTTGGCTTGTTCTTCTCCAATGCATCTCAAAAGGGGTAGAGAGTATCCACGTTTATACAACACATCGTCTTGGAGGATGAAGTGGGCAGCTCTTCTCCTTAGTTTCTGAGCTTCCTCTTTCTGAAGAAGTAGGATCTGATCCTTTAGATAGGATATGATAGGTCTCATCCAAAGGGTTACACTTTCTATCCACATCACCGTACCGCTGATTTTGATTGAAGGCTTGGCAAGGTCCTCAATTGGAACCACAGTGAGTAGTTCTAAGTCTTTATACTTGCTAACTTTGCCAACGGGTCAGCGTGAGTGTTGTGGGACCTTGGTATCTGCATCAGTTCGAACCTCTCAAATGAAGGAACAAAGCTCATTACTAGCTTCAGATAAGCTGCCATAGATTTGTCCCTGGTAGAATAATTTCCATGGACTTGGCTGACCACCAATTGGGAGTCATTGCTGATTATAAGCCTTTTTACTTGTAATTCCTTCTCCAGTCGGAGACTAGCTAGAAGAGCCTTGTACTCAGCTGCATTATTGGTTGCTTTAAAGCTGAACCTCATTGCACAAGTGAGTTTGTGTCCTTCTGGGCTGACCAATATGATTCCTGTCCCTGAACCAGTCTTTCCGGAAGATCCATCCACAGAAAGCCTCCATATCTGAGGTTCGATGGGTTCCATTTCCTCTTCGTTATTTAGTACGAGGGTGAATTCTGCCACAAAATTAGCTAGGGCATGCCCTTTAATGGTCATCCTAGGTTTGTAACTGATGTTAAACTTACTAAGCTCCACCATTTAAGCAGTCTTCCCGAAGCGTCAGGTTTTTGAAGTACCTGTTTGAGGGGGTAATTGGTTATCACGTGTACGCTATGGGCCTTGAAATAAGACCTTAGTTTCTTCTAGGCTATCATTAGGGAGAAGGCCGACTTTTACATGTCAGGATATCATGTCTCAGCAGCGAGGAGCGCTTTCTTGACATAGTAAACTGGTAGCTGATGGTTATTTTCCTCCATTATCAGAACTGAGCTTACTACCTTGGGGGTTACTGTAATGCCCCAAAAATTTGCATAGAATAGAATTTAATGTTTGTATGCTATATTTTAATGTTTTGGAGGTTAGGGACTAAAAAAATACATTCATTTAATTATATTTTATTTGGGTCAAATATTTAAATATTGATAGAGTAATGATAAATATATCAATATTGGGCTCGTTGGATAGCTTGTGATTAATTATGAATATTAGGCTCGAGAAAATGTTAATTTGAGTTAACGGAGCCCAAATTATCGAAGTCGAAAGAATTAGCCTTAAATTGTATTTTATAATTAATGAATGGGGTTGCACACGTGTTGTCAATTTTGTATGGTTGTATATTATATTAAATTCTATATTTTAGTTTTGTATTGTGGTTGTTAAAAAAAAAAGGGCGTGCCACCACGTGTATGAAAAGTATGGATTTTGAAGTGTGGTTAGTTGGCATGACTTAGTCAAAGGTTATCTCTTAAACACTCCTACCACTTTAACACGTCTTCACACTCCCACTATACACCAACTCCTTAGGATCTAGGTTATTAATTGCCTATGTACCTATATGCTTGAAAACACAACCAAAAAAAAAAAAAACTTGAACGGCAACCAGCAGGCAGGAACGAAAATAGCTTGGACGTGATTTTGGGATTTTCAAATTTCAAGGATTTTTCTTAAATTGACAAGGTAGGAAAAGAGGTGTAGTTGATTTATCCCGATTAAATTATATTTTCTTCATGTTGATGAAATTTTATACTTATGAAAGTTAAAGATATGATATTTTATGTTATGATGTTATGGCCATTCCGGTACAAATGATATGATATGATATGAGCTCTTACCGGTTTCTAAAGATATGATGACGGTATGATTTTCTTGATGCATGATTTAAATATTTTATTCGGGATTGCACCATATTTCTTTTTATATCCTACTGAGTATTTCCAAGTACTCACCCTTTTTCCAACATCTCACGGATTGGATCGGGTCGTTGGATGGCGGACGATGAGGTGAAGTCGTTGTGCCAGATGTTTGGAATTAATAAAGCAAATCCGGTGTAACGTGCCTTGAATTTTAGTTTTAGCAGAAATCTTAGTTTATCAATTTATTGAACTAGTTTATTTTATTTGGAAATTTTAAATTTGTTTCGGATATTTGTGATTTACTTGCTATTCAAGTTTTATTTTAGTATGAAATAATCATGATGAAATAATAAGGAATGATGTTCACGTCTCTGCTTTGTTAAAAGCAATTGAATCACATTGTTGTCCTTTAGCATTAAATGTCAATATTTGACTTACTCATGTTTGGTATAGTGCATCAAATGTCATTTGGATTTTAGATTAATAAAAGGAAACTTTTGGTAGCGATTCGAAAAACTTTAAAATTTTGGGTCGTCACAGTTTGGTATCAGAGCGCAGAGTTTATAAAATCGATTCTGTAGACTAAAATAATTAAGTTAGAATTATGATATTGGGTATTGAAAATCTTAAATTTGGTAAGGTTTGATTTATACATGAGTATTAATTTCAAAATCACATATTTATGATTTTCATTTAGATCTATGTCTTGTGTATAATTTTAAGTAAACGTACTTATTTTATGTTTTTTATGCATGCAATTAGATTGATTTTGATTTAATGTTATTTATTAAAAAAATTTTTTTTACACGTCACTGTTCATGTGAACAGTGACACATGAACAGTGACGGGTCACTGTTCACGGTGAACAGTGACCTATGAACAGTGACGGCCACTATTCAAACAGTGACCAGTCACTGTTCATTGATAAAAGGCCTTAAAAAAAATTTATTAAATGGTTGGTTATTTTAAGGGAATATGCCAAATGATTGTTACTATATGTGATTATTTACATGAGAATTAGATTAATTTAAATCACTATGTGAAATAAGTACTTATTTTTTTAATCTAATTATGGATGGCATATATATATATATATATATATATATATATATATATATATATATATATATATATATGCATTGACGATGTTATATAAACATTGGACATTCGTGTTCTAATATTATGTGAAATAAAATGTTTATTTGCTTAGCCATTTCCATGTTTAATGTTTTTAAAAAAAATTTACATTCTCTTAAGATTTGTAATTTAAAAATAATGACAATTTAAAGTTATTAAATATGTGAATGATCGTTGGTACACGACGACCACTCATCGACCCCCTCCGACGATTCTAAGGTATGTAAAGGGGTAAGAAGAGGAATTTATTTAAATCTTTTACATAACTTAAATCTTTTGAAATGCCTCCGTTTAAATTCTTAAGACATGTACGTTTGTCCCCACCCCCGCTAAAATTATGATATGTAATACAATAATATAGGTATAACTTGTCAGACTTTGTATTAGTATGTGACTGTGGCTTCATATGAAAATTTTAGGAAATGGCACCACCTACCCACACGAATTTGGTACGTGAATTATTACGAGCGGTGCAAGAGTTGGCCAGACAGAATGAAGCACCTCCACCACAGAATGTACAACCACAGCGGAATGCACCTCCGCATGGCCCTGGTGCCGTCTCAGTAGTTGAGCAATTTCGGAGGTACAAACCTTCTACTTTCGACGGAAATTCCGACCCACTAGCTGTCGAAGAATGGATAAGAGGCTTGGAGCGCATATTCAGACACATTGCTTGTACGGATGAACATAAGGTACTATGTGCTGAGTTCATGTTGATTGGGCAGTTTGGTCCTTTGGTGGGAATCTGTCTCATGCACCAGAACCGAAGAGCAGCAGCGTAACCTAACTTGGGGACAGTTTAAGGATGAAGTGATGGCAAAGTACTTCCCACAGGCTTTAAGAGACTTCAAAGAATCAGAGTTTTTGCAGCTCAGACAGGGAAACATGTCGCTTACTGATTACACGAGAAGGTTTAAGCAACTCTCTAGATATGCCCCACAGGTGGATACCGAAGTTAAGAAGATCAGGAGGTTCGAAAACGGACTACACTCAGAGATCGGGATGATCATTACGTCTCATCGTTTCACCTCATATCGTGAAATGTTAGAGAGGGCTCATGCTATTTCTTATCAGAGGACTACTTTCCAACAGTATGCCCAGCAGGGCACGGAGTCGTTTCGAAAAAGGAAGTGGAACGATCAGGGTAAGGACCGACGCAATTGGCAGAATAAGAGACCAAGCACTGGAATTCATATCGGTGGGACGAGTGGGAGTGTTGCCCCTTGTCCTAAATGTAATAGAATCCACATAGGTGAATGCTTATTTGGAAAGAACGCGTGCTTTCGATGTGGTAAACCTGGACACATTGCTCCAAACTGTACAGAGCCTCCAAAGAAGAGGGATGGTGATCAGGACCAGAACAAAAATGTGAAGGCTCGAGTTTTCGCACTAAATCAGCAGGAGGCAGATCAGAATCCGAATGTGATTGCAGGTATTTTATTATTATTTGAAATACATGTTTATGTTCTTGACTTTGCATCTTCCGTCGCCAAAGTTAACAATATAAATTAGAAAACAGGTATTCTGTTATTATCCGATGTACCTGCTTACGTACTTTTTGACTCTGGAGCTACAAATTCTTTTATCTCTGCATCCTTCGTAGCTAAGTCAAACTTTGCATGTGTGAAAACGAATAATGAATTAGAGGTCAGTATCCCTTCAGGAAGAACCCTTTGCACAAATCAGATGACCAAGGCTATGAAATTAGAGATTGACGGGAAAATATTACGAGCAGACTTATACCTTTTGGAGATGAAAGATTTTGATGTTATCTTAGGCATGGATTGGTTGGGACTTAATCATGCGGCAATTCGATGTCATGAGAAAGAAGTATTGTTTCACAAACCAGGAGAGGAAGAGTTTCGTTTCTTTGGAGAAAAGTTCAAGTCTCTACCTCGACTTGTATCAGCTATAAAAACGGAGAAGATGTTGAGAAAGGAGTCATGTCAAGGATTCCTAGTTAATATCATCGGTTCCCAACATACAGAAACGATTATTGATGATATTAACGTCGTGCGAGAATTTACAGACGTATTCCCAGAAGATCTACTAAGCATTCTACAGGATAGACAAGTGGAATTTACAATTGATTTGGTTCCTGGAGCAGCACCAGTATCTAAAGCCCCTTATCGGATGGCACCAAAGGAACTCCAAGAATTGAAGTTACAGTTGGATGAATTACTGGAGAAAGGATGGGAGTATGCGGATGTATATTGACCGAGTGTATCTCCTTGGGGCGCTCCAGTACTTTTCGTGAAGAAGAAGGATGGGAGTATGCGGATGTGTATTGACTATAGGGAGTTGAATCATCTGACTGTCAAAAATAGATACTCACTGCCAAGAATAGAAGATTTATTTGACCAGTTAAAGGGTGCAACGGTGTTTTCAAAAATCGACTTGAGGTCGGGGTATCATCAACTAAAAGTTAAGGCAAGCGATTATCAAAAACTGTTTTCAGGACTCGTTACGGACATTATGAATTCATTGTCATGCCTTTCGGTTTAACCAATGCTCCAGCTGTATTTATGGATCTAATGAACCGAGTGTTCCATCAATACTTAGACCAATTTGTCATTGTATTTATTGACGACATACTTGTGTACTCCAAAGATAAGAAGCAGCATGAAGAACAACTCCGAGTGGTACTTGAAACCTTGAGGAAGGAGAAATTATATGCCAAATTCAAGAAGTGTGAATTTTGGCTTGATCGAGTGGGTTTCCTTGGTCACGTGGTTATCGCCGGGAATTGAGGTAGACCCGGCTAAAGTGGGAGCCGATAACTAGCGGCCTAGTCCAACCAGTGTCGGAGAAGTTCGTAGTTTCTTAGGGTTGGCTGGTTATTATAGAAGATTTATTGAGGACTTCTCAAAAATAGCAGGACCGATGACTCAGTTGACAAGAAAGGGTGTGAAATTTCAGTGGACGGAAAAATGTGAAAGGTGCTTTCAAGAACTCAAGCAGATTGATTGCGCTCTGTATTGATAATACCTGATGGCTCTGAAGGATTTGTGATTTACACTGACGCCTCCAAACAGGGTTTGGGCTGTGTTTTGATGCAACATGGAAAAGTAGTTGCTTATGCCTCGAGACAGTTGAAGTTGTATGAACAGAACTATCCAACACATGACATGGAACTTACAATGGTAGTTCATGCCTTAAAGATATAGCGTCATTATCTTTATGGTGGGAAGTGTGACATCTATACAGACCACAAGAGCCTCAAATATTTCTTCACACAGAAGGAACTAAATATGAGATAGAGAAGATGGTTGGAATTGGTGAAGGATTATGACTGTACAATTCATTACCATCCGGGTAAGGCCAACATAGTCGCAGATGCCTTAAGCAGGAAGATGGGATCCCAGTTAGCTGTTTTACCCACGGTGCAGGAACATTTGATAAAAGACTTTGAAAAACTGAGATTAGAAGTCATCACTCCGCCAACCCAGACTACAGCAATAATAAAAGCGTTCATGATTCAACCTACTCTTCGGGATCGAATCAAGGAAGCACAGGATAAGGACCCATTTTTGCAGAAGATTAAGGCTGAAGTTGGTACAGACAAACATAGAGGATTTGAAGTATCTGCAGATAACGCACTTACTTTTAAAGGAAGGTTGTGTGTACCTAAGGATGAGAGCATAAGGAACGAAATATTGGAAGAGGCTCACTCCACCTCTTATACTGCACATCCAGGTGGTACCAAAATGTACCGAGATCTTCGAGATACATTTTGGTGGAGAAACATGAAGAGAGGAATTGGTCTATTCGTAGAGAAATGTATTGTTTGTCAGCAGGTCAAGGCAGAACATCAGAGGCCATCAGGACTACTGAAATCGTTGGATATTCCAGAATGGAAATGGGAACACATAGCGATGGACTTCGTGGTAGGCCTTCCAAGGTCAGCAAGAGGTCATAATGCTATTTGGGTAGTAATTGATTGTCTGACGAAGTCAGCTCATTTTCTGCCAATCAAAGTAAATTTCAACATGGAACAGTTTGCACAATTATACATCAGAGAGATAGTCAGATTGCATGGAGTTCCAGTCACCATTATTTTAGATAGAGACCCGAGGTTTACATCTAAATTTTGGAAGAGTTTGCAGGCAGCCATGGGGACGAAGCTGAAATTTAGTACTGCTTATCATCCTCAGACAGATGGACAGTCAGAAAGGACCATTCAAACTCTTGAAGATATGTTGAGGGTTTGTGTTTTGGATCTTGATGGTAGTTGGGAGACACATCTGCCATTAGTTGAATTCACTTATAACAATAGCTTTCAGGGCACTATAGGCATGGCTCCATATGAAGCTTTTTATGGTAGGAAATGCAGATCTCCTATCCATTGGGACGAAGTTGGTGAGAAAAGAATTTTGGGTCCTGAGATCATTGAACGAACAGTTGAGACAGTTGACATGATTAGAGCCAGAATCAAGGCAGCCCAAGACCGACAGAAAAGTTATGTCGATGGTAGAAGAAGAGATTTGAAATTTGTTGTGGGCGACAAAGTTTTTCTGAAGGTAGCACCAATGAAGGGTGTTCTGAGATTTGGTAAGAAGGGGAAGTTGAGATCACGATTCGTTGGACCTTTCAAAATTCTCGAAAAGATTGGTAGTGTGGCTTACAGACTTGCCTTACCACCTGAACTCGCAGCAGCGCATAATGTGTTCCATGTTTCGATGCTCAGAAAATATGTTCACGATCCCAATCATGTGGTAAATTATCAGACATTGGAGACACAAAAAGACTTATCACATGAAGGAGTTCCGACAATGATTTTAGATAGAAAAGTACACCAACTCAGAAACAAAATAGTTCCCTTAGTCAAGGTCCAATGGCGAAATCATGGACCTGATGAGGCAACTTGGGAGAAAGAAGAAGAGCTTAAAATCAAGTATCCAGAACTCTTCGATTAGCCCAGGTAAATTTTCGAGGACGAAAATATTTTATGGGGGAAAGATTGTAATGCCCCGAAAATTTGCATAGAATAGAATTTAATGTTTGTATGCTATATTTTAATGTTTTGGAGGTTAGGGACTAAAAAAATACATTCATTTAATTATATTTTATTTGGGTCAAATATTTAAATATTGATAGAGTAATGATAAATATATCAATATTGGGCTCGTTGGATAGGTCGTGATTAATTATGAATATTAGGCTCGAGAAAATGTTAATTTGAGTTAACGGAGCCCAAATTATCGAAGTCGAAAGAATTAGCCTTAAATTGTATTTTATAATTAATGAATGGGGTTGCACACGTGTAGTCAATTTTGTATGGTTGTATATTATATTAAATTCCATATTTTAGTTTTGTATTGTGGTTGTTAAAAAAAAAAAGGGTGTGCCACCACGTGTATGAAAAGTATGGATTTTGAAGTGTGGTTAGTTGGCATGACTTGGTCAAATGTTATCTCTTAAACACTCCTACCACTTTAACACATCTTCACACTCCCACTATACACCAACTCCTTAGGATCTAGGTTATTAATTGCCTATGTACCTATATGCTTGAAAACACAACCAAAAAAAAAAAACTTGAATGGCAACCAGCAGGCAGAAACGAAAATAGCTTGGACGTGATTTTGGCATTTTCAAATTTCAAGGATTTTTATTAAATTGACAAGGTAGGAAAAGAGGGGTAGTTGATTTATCCCGATTAAATTATATTTTCTTCATGTTGATGAAATTTTATACTTATGAAAGTTAAAGATATGATATTTTATGTTATGATGTTACGGCCATTCCGGTACAAATGATATGAGCTCTTACTGGTTTCTAAAGATATGATGACGGTATAATTTTCTTGATGCATGATTTAAATATTTTATTCAGGATTGCAACATATTTCTTTCTATATCCTATTGAGTATTTCCAAGTACTCACCCTTTTTCCTACATCTCACAGATTGGATCGGGTCGTTGGATGGTGGGCGATGAGGTGAAGTCGTTGTGCCAGATGTTTGGAATTAATAAAGCAAATCCGGTGTAACGTGCCTTGAATTTTAGTTTTAGCGGAAATCTTAGTTTATCAATTTATTGAACTTGTTTATTTTATTTGGAAATTTTAAATTTGTTTCGGATATTTGTGATTTACTTGCTATTCAAGTTTTATTTTAGTATGAAATAATCATGATGAAATAATAGGGAATGATGTTCACGTCTCTGCTTTGTTAAACGCAATTGAATCACATTGTTGTCCTTTAGCATTAAATGTCAATATTTGACTTACTCATGTTTGGTATAGTGCATCAAATGTCATTTGGATTTTAGATTAATAAAAGGAAACTTTTGGTAGCGATTCGAAAACCTTTAAAATTTTGGGTCGTTACAGTTACTACCAAATACAAGTGTAATACTTTATGATCTGTCGGTTTGGAAAGAAGGGGTGCTTGCCCTAGGTGCTTCTTCAATTCCTGTAGAGCCACCTCACACTCTTCCGTCCATTGAAATTTATTTCCCCCCTTGAGAACTTTGAAGAAGGGGATGCATTTGTCTGTCGCTTTAGATATAAAGCGAATTGGGGCTGCTGCCCTTCCAGTGAGGCTTTGAACTTCCTTTAGCTTTTGGGGTGACCTCATCTGAATCAAAGCTCTGACCTTTTCAGGGCTCTCTTCGATGCCTCTTCGATTAACTATGTATCCAAGGAACTTGCCGGATGATACCTCGAAAGTACATTTTAAAGGATTGAGCTTCATTCGAAATTTTCACAAGATCTGGAAAGCCTTATCCAGGTGGGAAATGTGGTCTGTTGATTTCTGGCTTTTCACCAGCATGTCATCCACTTATACTTCCACGGATTTATCGATGAGATCGGCAAACATTTTGTTAACCAGCCTCTGGTACGTTGCTCTAGCATTCTTCAATCCGAAAGGCATAGCCTTGTAGCAATAGAGCCCCTTATCTGTTATGAAGGAGGTGTGGTCTTCATCCTGTAGGAACATGGGAATTTGATTGTACCCAGAGTAAGCGTCTATGAAGCTAAGGACCTCATGTCCAGTAGTCGAGTCTACAAACTGGTCTATCCTTGGGAGTGGGAAGCTGTCCTTTGGGCAGGCTTGGTTTAAATTCGAGAAATCGATACACACCTTCCACTTCCCGCTGTGCTTTTTTACCAGAACCTGATTGGAGACCCATTTTGGATACAAAGATTCCCTAATGAAGCCATTGTCAATCAGTTTCTTGACTTCATCCTTCAGGGCTTCATATCTACATCAAGATTTTTGCATAGGAAGTTTTTCAACTTCTCCTTCATTTTGTGTGGCGAACTGCTTCCCACCTATAGGCGCTTTGCTGAGTCCATAGGGTCAGTTGGGTAGGTTTCCAATTTCTCCATTGGAGCCGTTTAAGGCTCGCAATCAATGGCCCGGGGGTCCAATTCTTCCAGACTGATTGCTTCCTCAGCAATTGGTCCTTTTTAAGGAGCTTCAGTCATAAGGATGTCTTCCCCTTGTTCAGGGGTGATTCCTTGCTCAGGGGGTCATCCATATCAACGTCAGCATAAATGACGTATGTTCTTATTTCAAACTTTTCTCAGGAAGTTAGAGT
Organism: Fraxinus americana; assembly: GCA_035079005.1. Taxonomy (NCBI): domain Eukaryota; kingdom Viridiplantae; phylum Streptophyta; class Magnoliopsida; order Lamiales; family Oleaceae; genus Fraxinus; species Fraxinus americana. The sequence goes on from CM068723.1 coordinate 28,881,501, forward strand.
AGCATTCCCTAGCTCCTCTTTGGTCTCCACGAACTATGGCGATGCCATTTTCGGTAGGGAATTTCATGCATAAATGGTGGATTGAGGTGATCGCCCATAGATCTTTTAAGGCGGGTCGTCCAAGTACCCCATGATAGGAGGATCGGTTATCCACCATAAGGAATTCCATAAAATGGGGAGCGATCTGAGGTTCTGCCCCTATCTCCATTGTTAGAGTGATCTTGCCCCGGGGGAAAATACTATCCCCTGTGAAACCGTACAAGGGGGAGCTTAATGGGGTAAGCTCGTGATCGACTTTCATTTTGTCAAAGGTGGTACCAAACAAAATATTCACTGAGCTCCCATTATCCATTAACATCCTTTTCAAGCCGTTGCGGGCCACGCCTTATTACTAAGGCGTGACAGTGAGGATAATGTACACCCGTGGTGTCCTCTTGAGTAAAAGTGATTGGAGATGAAACTTCCCCTCTTGCAGATTGATTCACAATGTAGCTCTTCATAGCGGGGTTGGTCGCCTCCCTGACATAATTCTTCTAGGAGTTCCTAGAATCTCCGCCCATGTGAGGACCACCTATGATCGTATCGATCTCTCGGATGGGCTTATGTTCATTGCCTAGGAGGTATTGTCGCTGTCTCTGGCCCTTCCTGGGTTCCTTAATGTCCTTATCCCTTCCTCGTAGAGGGTCGGTCCTGTTAGGGCGACGCTGCTCATTGTTTCGAGGCTGTGTGTTTTGCCTATTGGGAACATTTCTGGTAGGGAATCTTGATGCGTCTCGACAGTCCTCTGTACGATGTCTACTGGACAGGTGATATGAGAAATATTGCGATGCCTTGTTCCTATTTCTAGGACCGACACCTCGTCCCCTTTGCGGATCTCTTGGGTTGGGCTGACGTAGGCTCATCCCAGCACCAGGGTTGACTTCTTCATAGGTGAGGGTAGGTACTACGTTAAGTGTCGCAGTTGCAAGTTCCTATCCATGATTCATTGTGGCCTGATTATCCATCAAGTGGGAGGTGGGACCTCTCACTCTTCGTATTTGTGGAAGCGGCAAACCCTGGCTAGCCCTATTCTTATGATCTTTCAGCTCTTCGTTTAGGATTTCGCGTCTTATCATCTCCAATAGCGCATTATAGATGGTGGGGTCTTTATTTTGCACATCTCTCCAGAAAAGAGAGTTCATGTCTAGGCCTCCTCTCAGGGCAGTCAAGGCTTCTTTATCCGTGACTTGCACACAATATGTCATTTCATCGGTAAACCGTAAAGTAAAACTTTTCAGCGACTCACCTTGTTGTTGCCTCATATCTTGCAACCTTTGGATGGGTCTTTCTCCCTCTTTAATGGTTGCGAGAAGCGCTTCAAGAAAGGTTTCTTGAACTCTGGCCAACTTCGGATGCTATCCTCTGGTAGTCTGGCATACTAGATCTATGTCCCTCCACTTAAGGTTAAGTGGAAGGCCCTGCATTTCATCATCGGAGTGGCCCCCTTCAGATTCATATGGTCTTGTAATTATCCATATATTTGGCGGGGTCCCCTCTCCCATCGTACTTTTGGATTTTTGGGAGTACAAAGTGGCTCAGCATGGGTGCACTCCTTATGGCCTCAGAGAAAGGGGAATGCTCATTATCATCATCGAGGTCGCAAGACCTTTGAGGCTCACCAGGGTTCTCTTCTTCCCTTGGATTGATCAGGGGAGGTGGTTTGGAAGTTCCTGCTTAGCTTCTGGCTTGTTCCTGCCTTTCACACCTATTTCTAGGGAGACGGACAGGAGGTACCTCATCATCATACCTATTGCTAGGTGCCTGAGGTGGATTGGCTTGCCTACTTCTAGGCATTCTTGGGCTTATCCTATCGAAGACGCTTCCAGACCTCTGGGTGTCTCTTCCTGTAGCCTTTCCGAGGCGTGATTGTTCGACGAATCCATTTCGTCCTCATCTTCCTGAAGAGCTTCCATCCTGTAATGGCGATGTCCTACCATTTACCTCTGGACCTCCTCCTCGTGACAATAGGCTTGAGCATCGGGAAACACGTCTTCAGGAGCCGTATGTTGAGGAGCCTGATAGCCTCCTTGTAAGCATGTGCATCAACATTTCATGCATGACTTGGTTCTGCTGAGTGATGTTCCTCATGTTGGCAGCCATTGTTTCCATTTCTCTAGTTAACCTGGCTGCAACTCTACCTCCGCTCCTGGACCTCCTCTTCTGCGCATTGGAGGTCTCGATTGGGCTACCAAGACAACTCGTGAGGGTTCTCCTTCTTCAGGGCGTTCCCTCATCCTTCTAGGGGCATTTTTGTCAATGGAACTCATTTTTTGGTTATATGTTGTACGACTTGGTTCCCTTCTTCAGGGGGTTTCGAGTTCTTGCCGATTCCTTTTTGCAAGGATATTCCTTTTTCAAGGATGAGAAAATCTCTCGAAAACGTATCTTTTTCTTTTTCCACGTGCGTTTCATGGTTAAATGTTGGATTTCCCACAGACGGCTCCAATCTGTTGACCCCAAAAAATGAACTCAACAGATACCAGGCCCATCATTGCCATGTCAAGTAATGATCCGACGCATTTCTACCAGAACAGAGAATGTCTTCTAATGTGTTATGATCTCAATATAAGTTGTATTATTCAAGATCAAGCAAAACAAAATGCATGAATATGTTTTTTTGTGATTCTCCATCCCCCATCTTCTATACAATGAGGGATTTATTTATACTGATCTAGCTGACGAGGTGACCATTAGATCAAATCCACGTGGCGGCACCCCCTGGACTAAAGCCTCACATCAATGTCCAATCTTTACAATTATTGTTTTGCAGAAGATCCATCGTTCTACTTTATAGACTGACTCACCGACACACATTAATGCTACAGACACTTTATGGCAGATGTCACGTCAATCAGTTCTGAGAGATCTTCGAATCTGCTATGAGGAAACGTCTGCGTTAAGCTTCAGTACTTCGATCTTAAGGAGCCTCTGCATTCGCATGAAGGAGCTTCGGACTTAGGAGCCTTTGCCTTTGGGCAAAGGAGCCTCGGACCCAAGGAGCCTCTACTTTCATAGGAGCCTTTTGTTGACCTTGCCTATGTTGGCTCACCCATTGACTTTTCAACTGGCTTTCTGTCCACCTGGCTAAAGGGAATACGTGGCTGTCTATGCGGACTGTTGACCTGGAACTTCCAATTCTCGGGGATAACAACTATCATCGTGAGTCCGATTTACTTTCAAATTTCCGAATTATTAAGAAAGGAGCGGATCAAACCCTAAACTTCCCGCTCATCAGATAGTATGTGACCAGCAACTCCAACTCCCTAATCATTGTAGACATGATCCTTACATGCTGTGTGATGTTGTGATTATGAAGTTTCTTGTAAGTATCAAACTTAATAGTTAGCTGTCTGAGTCTAGTCACACTAGTGCCACTATATTTCACTCTCAAATATGTCCAGATGTCATGAACAGTCAGGAACTGCTCACACTCATGAATGAGATGGTCCCCCAAGGAACTTACCAAAATTACACGAGCAGTGGAATCTTTCTTTTTCTATGTCTGGTAAGTTTCCTGATCCCATTTCTATTGAGAAGTTTAACCTACCCCTAGGTTTTTCATCACGTAATTAATGCCCTCAAGGCAATCCTATTTCTCCAGCACATACCAAATTTTATGGTGCTAAGTTTTATAGTTATCACCATTCAATATGTCACCCTTATTAAGGTTGACTATGATATTCTTAGATGTTGTGGTATGTTAAAATTTTAGAGACAATCATATAAATGTCCATTTATGCACACATATTATTTTGCGCTCATGCAAATTAAGTTTTATGATAATTAACACTAGACATGAAGTCGAAAGTTCGCTTAGTTCCCAATCATCGTCTATTATCCTAATGTTTCATTATCTTAAAATTAATTTCATAGTGAAAACTCATAGGTTCTAGGTCAAAATTACTCAAACTTTTTCAACCTTAGAACTCTCAATCAATTAAACAATTAATCAAGTGCAAAGTAAGAAAGGCATTTTGACTATATGTGATAAACATGAAATATATATACTCAAAATGTCAAATATGTACATGCGATCATATTAAGCTTCTCTATTCAATTACTAGATATGTAAAGAACATTGCATAGTTGTTGTTCGACAATTTAAACTAACAATACATATCTAAATTTATTATAAAATTCTCATTTTCTAAATTCCATGTCCTCATCAAGATCCCGATCAGATAACTGTAGCAGCATAGAGGTGGTAAATTATCTAGAACTTCAATAGCAACATCATGCCAATGTTTAGGAAGTGTCATCATAGGATGATACATACTCTCCACCTCACATATATGCTTTCCCAAATATATCACTTCTCAACGCATTGCTTCGAGATATTTTACGTGTTTTACTAGGTTATGTCGTGGATCCATTACAAAGTTTTGATTAACACGTAATTTTTCAACGCGTTCCACAGCCCGTGCTCTACTAGCTTCTCCTCTAAGGATGCAAAAAATGCGTATTGATCCAGCCATATCTGATCGAGCACAAAATTAAAACTAGTCATAATAGATCACATAACCTAATCAAAATCTACACCACTTGTGAACGTATATAAAATGTGGTATTTTAAACACTTTCTGAGTATTTTTCATTTTCAATAAATGAAAGCATTTAAAAAATAATAATTCCCACTAGGCAAATACCACTTAACAAATATTTTTTATTTTTATAAAAATTTTCATAATTTGATCAAGTCCAAAAAATATTTATAATGCTTTTTATAAGTTTATTTCAATAATAAATTAATAAAAAATATTTTTGATTATCTGAAAATTATTTTAATTGTATATAAAAATCAAGAATATTTGAGGGACCAATTTCCAATTTTCTAAATTGAATTTCAAATGGTGGCTTTCAGTTACCGTTATTATTATTTTTTATTTTCCTTTTTGAGTCATAAAAAAGGAAGTGGGGCGCATTGATGATGCGTCCCAACAATCAAACTTTTCACGTATTCGGTGTCAAAATTTTTTTTTTCGCTTCATCCGTTTTATCAATTTTAACATTCTTAGTTCACCTACACGGTCAAATTTTACAACACCAATTTCTAACAGTGTGTTTGGGACACAAATAGACCTAGTCGAGACTGAAAATAGAAAACAACTACTGTTCATCATCTTCTTAAATTTGGCAAATTTTCAGATTTCATCCAAAATTTTGGCAGGCCATAACTTATTGAATTCAAGGCCAAAAATTTTGTTCTTTATACTGTTGGAAGGTCTTGAGAAGATCTATCCAACATATAAAATGGGTAGGGTGCAACTTAACGTACTAGAAGTTATCATACGATAAAGTTTCGATTTTCTTAACTTGGGTTCAATTTTCTCCCTAAATATAAATCCAAATGAAGTGAAATTTTCCAAATATGTTCTACATAATATCATGAAAATATAATATAAATTACATGAATTTATATGGATTATATCAAAATTTTCCATTGATGGTCTTCAAGGTTTGAAAGAAAAATGGTTTACATGCGGTTCACCATATTAAAACACTTTCAGCATGTAATTAAGCAAGAAAACAACCTACTAAGCCCTAATACCAATTTAAAACATGCTTAAAATCGAGTTTGAAAAAGTGGAAACTGTTGGAATGCGGAAGCGAAATTAAAAAAAAATTAATTCAATAAATAAGATCGTCTAGATGTTCACATGTATGTTATAGCAAGAATTAGTGATTCGAATTTTTACCTAAATTTGATAATCAATTCTCAAATTAATTTTAAATCATGAACTTTCGCCTTCTAGATCACGATCTTCCTATTTTTAATTCCAAGGACTTGATGTTTCAAACCTCCAAGTCTTTTATGATATTCTCCAAAGTCAAGACTACACTGGGTGGATGGGCAGCTTCTTTTAATTAAATCCAAAAACTAATTTTTGGATTGGACAATGAGAAACAGTAATTTCTCTCTCTCTCTCTCTCTCTCTCTCTCTCTCTCTCTCTCTCTCTCTCTCTCTCTCTCATTTGAATGGAATTATTATATTATGATTTTTCTATGATGCTTATGTCCATTTAGTCTCTATTCATAGAAATAAAGATGATCCAATCCATGTATAATAATAATTTCAATTTCAAATAGAAGCCTTAATTAAAATCCAAATGGGAGTTTTAAAGTCCACATTCAATTAGTTTACATTTAATTATATGCGTAGTCCTAGAACTTCAATTATAATTATAATTGAGTTTACAACTTTTATAGCAATTACAATTAAGTGCAAAACTTTATTTTAAATACAATTAAGCCCAAACCTTTTATAGAGTTACTACAAGGACCTGATTGAATATATAATACATGCTCTAATAATTAGATTATCCAGTCGACACTAGACCGCTCAATCTAATTCTCAGTTTTTGCTTTTTCCACTAAAAACAAAAGTCTAAACTCTTAAAATATAAGATCATAGAGGCCAATAAACTTGTAATACTTTCCTCTGACTGTTGTATATGTATTTTATCCCCGTCCGAGATTTGATAATGAGGTACGAGCATAAATGGCCATTTTGCCCATATAATTATTTTCGCTAACTTAAGTACCATTTTTTTCAAGTGTCTTGTGAACTAATCACAGTGTCAAAATTTAGCCATTACTTTTCACCGTTCAACAGAAAATACTTAAGTAGTCACTCTTACTCATTTTTCAGGATGACGGTTCCCGAAACGAATTCATGTTTTCTATTTCGCTCATACTCAAGTTCCCAACTCATCGAGATATTTGGCCATTCAAATTGATCTCACACATTGATAAATCAAAGAACCATTAAAATCACGAAAATATATAGATAATCCTATAAAGGGATTTAGATGAAATACATAACGGTCAAGTGGAATTTAATTCTCCGCATAGTCATGCTATAGAATTAAACTAGGCATGCGGTCTATTCAATACACTCCAAGTGTACTAGTGTCACCTTTAACTATTTATTGATAAGGACAAATCACAGACCTGCATAATTGATCAATACTACAACCTTCCAATACAATGTGCCAACCCTTATACATTGGTTTTGAGCAAATTATTTATGATCAAAATATAAGTTGTGTCACACTGTACTTCTCAATGTAAGTATCCAACAATAAATAAATAAATGCAATAAATAAATAAATCACAATTTATTTATTATAAATTATTATTTTATCATAGCAAAATATAATATATGGCCACACAAGCCAAGAAAAACTTACTTGAAATAGCCAAAATGAGGTTGAATTACTTGTCTTTTGATTGCTTGCTTTCTACACCGTCTTGTACGTGCTTCTTGGTCAAAAACTTGATCACCAAGGAAAGAGTTTGATGTTCACAATCTAAGAACCCAATTTGAGATGTATATTTTACCAATATCAAGTCACAGCCCTTGTGTATTTTGTGTGTATTATTCTACACTAATTTTAAATGATCTCTCATGGTTTTGATTTTAGTGGAAGTTATGATAGTGGGTGGTGGGAGGTTGAATTTCAAACTTAAAAACTAACTCCTCCCTCAAAAAACCATTTCAAGCAAATCTGGTCGGGTCAACCCATATGGGCGACCCGTTTTAACCAACAAGATCAAATTAAGGTACAAAATTGTTAGCCATATTTAAAACTCAAGTTAAAATTAGACTATTGAGATATTATTTTTCAAAGTTCGGATTTTATGCTATTGATTTGTCTTGTTTATGACAAATTACGTTAGTACAATACCATATATAATATGTCATGATCTCATGTTCTTTTATGAAGTCTTATTTCATAATTTATATAGAAACTTTACTACATGGTAAATGTTGAAAAATATGCTTTAGACAGAAAAAATAATAAATTTATGTTAAAAGTTCAAAAGTTACTGGGAGTCGAAAGAGACATCTGAAACTTTTGAGATTTAATGGACTACATTACAAGATCAAAAGGTCGAAAAAAATTGTTTACTTTCAGACTTTTAGTTATTTTTAGAATTTGTAAGTGTCAAAAAATAGAGAAATCATACTTTGGAATATGTTAAGCCTTGTTTCACAAGGTCCCAAATATTCTACATGGCAAGCAAGCGTAGGGCCCCACACCACACCACACCAAAATATTCTAAAATATCAAGAGGTTGATCTGACCGAACACCTTTTAGTGGCCGAACCAATATACTTGTTGACCCCATTAAATTATATTGACTCTATGGGGAAGAGTCTGACTACAAGTAGAGGCGAGGCCACAAAAGAAGCTCAGCACAAGATCTCCCAAGAAATATTTTGATATGTGATTGATGTGATAATTCACTGTCACCGCCACCACTGCTAGCCCATCAAGTCAAATCCAAAGCAGTAAGCTAGGCTTTATGGATGCTGAAGTGGTATTAGCATTTAAGGCTTATAATTGATTGATGTCTAAGATAATATGCATCAGCCGCATGGATAAGGCCATATGTCTCTTCATCTAATGACTATCATTCACCCTTTTTCCTATAAAAAGTCACACTCGGTGCCATTTGAAGGGTAATGCAAGTTTAGATTCTTAAACTATAACTTTGTCATATCACTATTCCATCTATTATTCCCAAAGTTAACTCCCTTTTTCTATTGGAGGCTCACGTCTAGAGCTCTCCCACACTCATATTTTTTATTTCCCAACTGACTTGACCGTTGGAGTGCACACGGACAACTCCACCCCCACCGAAAGGGGCCACTTGTGGCTAATGATTTGTCCAAATATGCAGGAATGAGGCTTGCATGGATTTGTTGGCCACGTTGGAGGTACATGTTTTTTGGTCAATAGATTGGTACCATTTGTGGAAAACCACACCATAACCATGAGCATCCTTGTAGTGAAAGCCGTCAAAAAAAGGAACAATTCCCAGGCAAACCTTGGAGAAAGGTCCTGGCTTTTGAAGAACAGCCGAGGACGTTGAAGAGGCATCTCTAGAAGTCTCTCTTAACATAAAGGTTATTATTACACCATGAGTTATAGTCATTATGGCTCTCAAGGTAGAAGTCGACAAGATGAGGCTTTTGAAGAAGAAGTCATCTGGACGAATGTCAATACCGGTTGACCCCACCATCAACATTGATAAGGTGGCACTACTGCAAGCCTAGCAAGAGACGTGGGAAAGATAGCTATAAACATGAGGAACATAGCTAAACAAAACACCGTTATGCAAAAATTAGGAACATAGCTAAACAAAACACCGTTATGCAAAAATTACTCATGCAAATGAAAGGACAAATAGAATATCAAATGCCCCAGTCAGAGGTTTTCCAGCAGAAAGAGAAAGAGAATGACACTATGGCTTACCCTTAAAGATACAGAAGAAAACCTGGCCTAATCAAAAAGGAAGTGAAGGTGAACATGTCTACGAATTACACCTTCAGTAGACTCGATGATAACTTACCATAGGGGGCAGAAAACTTCTCCCCAAAATATGGCCAAGAACGGGGACCACAGAGGTCCACCAGTATCTTTGATAGAATTTGACCATGAAGGTGAACATGTCTACGAATTACACCTTCAGCAGACTCGATGATAACTTACCATAGGGGGCAAAAAACTTCTCCCCAAAATATGGCCAAGAAGGGGGACCACAGAGGTCCACTAGTATCTTTGATAGAATTTTACCATTAGCGCCTGGGAATGTGCCCCAACAGTTGCCTCTTATATAGAGACAGCAAGGACACGGGTAAGGCCATAAACCCAGGGGGTCCTTCCACCTAGAAATAGGCGAGAAAGAAGGTACTATGCAAAGTTGAGAAACCAAGTCGAAACTTCGCAACCGCTTCAGTACCAAGCTGAAGAGGGGGATTCAGATGGTCCATATAGATCTTTTGAATTGGATGATGATGAAGAAAGTTTTCCATTTTTGCAGGAGCTAAGAAATGTTCATGTTTTTAGCCATTTTGGGCCACCAAAAATCCCCAAATATGAAGGAAATGGTGATCTAGCTAAGCACCTTAACAATTATAAGACCCGCATGTCTTTTAAGGGAGCCTCGCCGGCATTGAAATGCAAAGATTTTCACCTTACATTGGCTGGGGCTACTAAAATTTGGTATAGCCGCATACCGAGTAGGAGTATTAAAAGTTGGTCACATCTCAAGAAGGCCTTTTTGAATCAATATTTTTCGAGCAAGGAAGGAGAGTACATTATCCAAAGGTTACAGGACATAAGACAACAAGCGAGTGAAACTTTGAAAAGCTACCTGGCTCGGTTTATAGTTGAAATGACTTATTGTGAGCAAGTCACCTATAGGGAAGCCCTTTCAGCCTTGATGGGAGGCCTCAACATGAATACTCTCTTTTTAAGAGATGTGTGAAATAAAAATCCCACCTCTTACAATTCCTTGGTGGAAATGATGAGAAGCGAGATTACCAATGATGAATTGATTGACCATCATAATTGAACCTCGATTGGACGTCCATCACTTCAGAGTCAGAATTAGAGGCAGAGGCAAAGACAAGCCCTGTTTCACACTTCGTAAATCAACAGTAGACCTAGGTGGGGCATACAATCGTTCCTACTTCAGGCCAAGCATTAGCAACTACCACCTTAACACAATACCATCTTTGGCATACGAAGAAGTTGGACATGATACGCAAAGACCACTAAACCAGCCAAGGGACAGAGGCAGAGCAAAGAGCCTAAAAATAGGCCTTATTGTACTTATGATCAAACGTATAGTCACGTCACAAATGACTGCATGTCCAGGCCACACCACATAGAGCCAACAGACTCATACACTAGAAGGAGGAATACACGTCGTGCCCAATAGAAAGTACCTCTATGCAGGCATAATCAAGAGCATCGACATGACAAAGCAAGGCAATATCATAGGGTTGAATTGCCTAAGCAGAGATGTGATAAGGATAGAAATAGGTCTAGAAGTGGCCAAAGGTAAAGAAGAAAACCAAAGTGCCACCATTAGAGAGATTGATACAATAATTAGGGGCACACATGTTGGAGAAAAGTCAAGGAACACATAAAACATTTATGCCAAATAGGCTAAGGATCTCCCATGATAAGCTACTTGGTGAATAGCACCCCTCATGGGATCGATAACACCCTGCCAATAGCATTTATGCAGGAAGATGTTGTTGGTATGCATTACTCCTATTGTGACACCTTGGAGGTAAGAGCCATTGTAGCAAAAAATGGCTTGAAGCACATGTTGGTGGATAATGAGAGCTCCGTCAACATCTTGTTTGAAGCCACTTATGGCAAAATGTTGATAGATCACAAATTTACACCCCATGATTGCCCCCTTGTATGGTTTCACTGGTGACAACATCGTCCCTATGGGAATAATCACATTGGCTGTAGAGATGGGAAGACCTCCCTTGACGGCTCACCATTTCATGAAATTTCTCATTGTGGATCATAGGTTCACTTATCACGATGTGCTAGGAAAACCTGCATTGAAAGAACTTTGGGCTGTCACATCCATCCAGGACTTATGCATGAAATTTCCCACCGATCAAGGCATTGCTACTGTCCGAAGTGATCAAATGGGTTCAAGAGAATGATACCTCAACTTCTTAAGGAAGTCTGAACCTCAAAGCACAAACATGGTTCTGATAGACACCAAAATGCTAGATGTACATGTGGAAGGTCTGACCCCTAAATAAGGGAGAGATGTCAAGATGGTAGATGCCCTTACAGAAGGGACTATCCCTGAAGAATGGATTATTATGTGGGAAACCCCAGTTGAGGAGTTAGAATTTTTCCATATAAACTTGCAAGATCTCACAAAGATGCTCCAGGTGGGGAAATAGTTGAATTTAAAGGACAAGTAGAGGCTCCAAAACTTCCTGCTCAAAAATCTAGATATACTCGCATGGAAACATGAAGACATGGTGGAGAATGACACCAATGTTAGCTACCACCACCTCAATGTTGACCCTAAATTCACTCCCCTCAAGCAGAAAAGAAGGGTTTTGAACCCAAAAAGATATGAAGCCTTGAAAAAAGAAGTGCAAAAATGGATATCCAATGAGTTCATCAGAGAGGCTGTTTATTCGAAGTGGATATCGACCAACTTGTGAATTCCATAACATGACATGAGCTTTTGAGCTTTATGGATGCTTATTCGGGATACAATCAAATTCCCATGCACCTATCCGATGAGGAAAACACTTCCTTCATCACAGATAGGGGGCTTTATTGCTATAAAGTCATGTCTTTTGGTTTGAAAATGCCAAGGTTACCTATCAAAGGCTCGTTAACAAAATGTTTGCCAACCTCATTGGAAAGATGATGGGGGTTTATGCATATAATATGTCAATGCAAAGTCTCAACGTTGTAAACCACATTGAACACCTTGAGGCTGCTTTCAAGGTTTTAAGGAAGTATAGAATGAGGCTGAACCTACTGAAATGTGTTTTTGGTGAAGCCTCTAAAACAATTTTAAGCTATATGGTCAATCGGCGAAGTATAGAGGTGAACTCGAAAAAATTAAGGCCTTACTAGACATGAGATCCCCCTGCAAGCCTAAAAAAGTGCAAAGCCTAATGAGTCGTCTTGTAGCGTTGATCCGATTCTTTTCATAGGCAATCAATAGATGCCTCTAATTCTTTAAAGTACTCTAGGGAAGAAATAGGTTCCAATGGAATGAAGAGTGTGAAGTGGCTTTCCAGAGGCTAAAGAAGCATTTGGGACAAGCCACCTTATCTCAAAACCCAAGGAAAGAGAAGTATTATTTTTGTATCTAGTCGTGTTTGAAGAAGCAATGAGCTTAGTACTTGTAAAGGAAGAAGGTGGCATATAGCTATCTATTTATTATGTAAGCAAGGCCATCTTATCAGCAAAGACGTGCTACATTGACATGGAGAAGCTTGCTCTCTCTTTAACAATCATCTCGAAGAAATTGAGGTTCTATTTCCAAGTCCACAGCATACAGGTACTGACCAACTTCCTACTAAAGCAAGTGTTTAAAAAACTTGATGCCTCAAGAAGGCTAATGAAGTGGGCTATAGAACTAAGCGAGTTCGACATTATGTGTAAGCTACGAACTTCTATAAAAGGTAGACAGTAGCAGATTTCACAGTGAATTTCACTAAGGCCCCGGATATCGAAATGATAATGGATCCAATAGACCTCCCAAGCGTAGAACATATTTGTTGATGGCTCTTCTGGTGAGACAGGTTCAGGAGCGGGAGTGGTACTTGTAAGTCTAGAGGGCCCAAGATCAACTATGCTGTGAGATTTAGTTTCAAGGCCTCCAACAAAGCAGTTGAATAAGAGGCATTGCTGCCAGGCCTTAGGTTATCTAGGGAAATGTGAGTAAGGATATTAGTGGTTAACATCGATTCACAGTTGATGGTGAGTCAAGTGTATGGCAACTTCACCACAAAAGATAAGAGCATGGCTGCATATCTTAAAAAGGTTATAAACCTGTTCCCATCATTTGAAAAGTTTGAATTAACCCAAATACGATGAATTGAGAATGTTTATGCCAATACTTTATTGAAACTAACCATTAGCAAGGATTCAGAGCTACTCAACGAAGTGCCAATTGATCACCTCGCCAAATCTTCTATCTTCAGGAAGAGGAAATAATGTGGATTGAAGGGACTCTACCTTGGATGCAACAATCATCTCCTTCCTTAAGGATCACATATTACCAGAAGACAAGGAAGAGGTTCACAAACTTTCGTGGAGGGCCACCCATTATGTACTCCAAGACGAAGTACTTTACAAGAGGCCAATTATGTTCTACGTCAAATTGAAGAAGAGGTTTGTGGTAACCACACTGGGGGTCCAGTGCTTACACAGAAAATACTAAGGCAAGGGTATTATTGGTAATCGATAAAAAATGATGGCATTTAGTTTGTGAGGAGGTATGACAAGTGTCAGCTTTTCTCCACTATTTAAAGGTAGCCCTATTAAGAATTTACTATAGTATGCAGTCATTGGCCCTAGGGAATTAAACGAATGACTCAATATAAGAAAGGCCTAGGGAATGATTCCACCTAACTTTCAATTATGATTCAATTATCTCTAACTATTCTAGTCAATTTTCTCATATTTAAAAACAAGAATCCTAATGTATTTCTCTCCCCTCTCTCGAGTGTCGGCTAGAAATTAATCTTAGAATTCAGTTCCAATGTCTCTATTCCGAATTAAAATCAAAGATTTTATCAAGTTCATGATTCTTTTATGGAGTAAGCTTCATAGATCCTATACTTTCTCTCAAAACCCATAAAATATACGTCGTGTCAATCCTATGATCTCGCCTAAATTTCCATCTCTCGAGTACCGAAATTGACTAGCATCTATTCATTCAATTAGTGGCCAATTAATTGAAAGCATTAATTTCATGACACAATCAAACATATATGAAAAATCAAATAGAAATAATTATGACAAAATCAAATCATAATATCAAGTTTGGCTACATCAAACCCCAGATGAATTGTTTAGTTCATGATGTAATTCATAAAATCTATACAATTTATATGAGAGAACATGAGGAAGAATGGAAAGATAAACTCTTTTGAAGCTTTAGTTGGAATTCCCATTGATGTTCTTCGCGCCTCCTCTCTTGATTTGTTGAGTCTTTTGACGTTTTGTCCCTTCTAATCCATTAATTATGTGTTGAATTCCTTCTTGCCTCTTTTTTCCTCCTCTCTAGAATTAGGTCTTAAAGGTTGTATTTATAGTATTTTGAAGTCTTGGAAAGGTTGGAGTCGTGTTAAGCCAAGAAAAGAGTCCAAAAAATATTGAAAACCTATCTCTCGCACGGAGGCGCCTCAATGCCCAACATGGCTACTGCGGCGCCCATGATTCTACTGATTTTCAGCAAAGGTGGCGCTGCGGCGCCACTATTTTGGCGCTGTGACTCCCGTTTCGGGTGGAAAAACAGCATTGCGCGTCCTTCAGTATTTTTATCATAACTTTTTCTTTCGATGTCCAATTGAGGTAATTAAAGACGTGTTGGAAATATAACTCTAAGGGCTACAACTTTGATTCTGATATTCTTTTTCAATTTGAACGTTTGCTATGTCACAAATTAGTCTCAATATGAGACTACAAATCTGGAGCATAACTTTTCAGTTGGAACTTGATGTGTGATCATACTTTGACTATATTTAATCCCTTTGATTTCTTTCTTAATCCAATTGACTCCAAGCACTCTCGAATTTTCATTTTGAGGTCCGACGCAACTTTTGAGTATTTTCACTTTAGTCCCCAAACTTTGGATCTCTTACAATTTAGCTTATTTCTCCAATTTGCAAACTTTTTCTTATTTCTTACAATTCCATCAATCTATATCACAACATCAAAACACACATTAAAATGCTCTAAAACTCTCTCAAGGATAACAAAATAACGAATTAAGTGGAATAAATATCATGAGTGTAGAACACTCATCAAATACCCCCAAACTTAGTATTTTGCTTGTCCTCGAGCAAACACAAGACTCTAGAAAATAATTAAAAAACCTTCAAACGAAAGCAAAATCAAACAAAATCACTTAAAACAAATTCCGCTAGATATCTTGCCTTCATAGCTCAAGATTGAAAACATAACATCAATTTCATGAATCACTTCAAAGTTATAATGCCTAAGCTAAGTTCTCACCTATTCAATGCAAAACGAGTGTGTGTGTGGAGAGTTAAGTACAACGCTGTACAATAATAAGTTGATCCAATTCCCGACCTTAAAAGTTAAATATTTCCTTACTTCGCTTGTGAGATTCATACACCCCCAAACTTGTTCTCTTTTCACTTCCCAATATGTATTCTAAAGTTACTTTTGAATACTAAATTCTTACACCACTCAAATTTGGTTCATTTTAACCGACAATGTCAACAATTCAAACCATGTGATAATTCTCCCAATTTATGAGTGGTTCGATAATCAAGCTTATACTAAGTAATTCAAACCAACTAGATATCTAAACCCTCAACATTTTTTCACAGTTGCACAATTCTTTTCCGTTTATTTTGATAGTCTTTTTTTTTCAACTTAAGATTAACCTCACCCTTTCTTTCTCTTCTTGACCCTTGTAGAAAGCTTTTAGTCAGTAACTAGCCGATTTTGAAATACCAAAGGGTACCAGGTCTTAAGAAACCCCTAAAGACTTACTAACTCGAGTAAAAAAAGGTGCAGACATGAAGCAATGAGTTAACAAGTGCAATGCTCTTTCTTTGAAAGGAAAGCACAAATGATCAATAAGCTAGATTCCTAGCATATGGTCATCACTTAGTTCATACTTGAAAGTGGAAGACACCACACAATATTTTTTTTAGCATGCATGGAATTACGACAATCCTAAATCATATCATTTACAAGTTTGAACTCCCCAAATTATATTATACAAGGTTAATGATATAGTGAATATTCAGTTTTGAGATTGATCGTCTAAGTTCTCTATTTCAACCTATAAACATGAATCAACCTACTCATGTACAACACCACAATTAACTCACGTACATAAATACTTTACGTTCTGCATGAATAAGCAAAAAATTTAACTAAAACACATAACATATTCATGATCTATAAACTAACACATATCCTCAATAATATATCATTGTCCACAAGGCTATCTAACTCACACAAGCATGCAAAACAAGTAAATTATCTTTTTAAAAAAAACACGCACACAAATCACACAAAAAATAAAAATATTAGGCAATTAGACAATTTATAATACACCCCCAAACTTAAATTGAACATTGTCCCCAATGTAAAATTAAAGAAAAGTGAGGAGGATGTCCCTGAATTTTTTTTTTGCATTGCCTATGACGTTTTGGTGCTTATGATGATGGATTTGATAGATGTTTGTCATACTTCTCCCCCAAACTTGAGATTTATCCCTTTTTTTTGTCAATGTTGGTTTGAGTGTTTCGCGGTATCATGTTCTTGAAAAATCAAAATTTAGATGTTAAATATATGGAACATGTGTTACTTAGCTCAAACATCTAATATCCAAGTTAATTACTCAAAGACCTAAGGGAAGACAAAATATAGATGATGATTCCTAAATAAACTGTAAAAAAAACTAAACTATCCTATAAGACAAAAACAAAATAAATAAAAGGGAAAAAAGCTTGGGTTGCCTCCCAAGAAGCGCTCATTTAACATCATTAACTAGACGTTGGCAATCCGCATCATGGAATGTTGAAAAAAGCTTTTGATGCCTTGCTCATTTTGCTTCTTTTGATTTTGCTCCACTCTTCATTATTTTTCCAAACTTCAACATTGTCATTTTCAATGTAATAGGATTTTTCCATTCCATCCAATTTAAACTCCAACAACGTAGACTTCCACTTCTTCATCGGACTTTATCACAAAATCGACTTCTCTGCAATCAATGAATTTGAACGAATGTACATTGCTTTCATCTTCATTGATTTCTACTTCTTCATTCATTTCCTTCGTGATCAGGTTGTCATTCACTTGAAGCTCCTCTATGATCGTTGAAATTTCTTTGGATTGACTGATCGATCCGAATTCTGGATCCACGGGCAATGAGAATGCTTTATTTTCAACTTTTTCAAGTGGATTGTTTTTCCACCTTTTGAATTCATTCTAGTAACTCCAATCTCCAATACATATGTTGCCAACTTCCAACTTGGCAAGTTTATTATAGTACTTTGCAATTACCATCTAGTTCAACGGAGGAAGACCATTTCCCACAAGTACGATATCCTCATCCCAATCGATAGATACATAATTTCCCAAAAGCATGTAGTCTTCATTAGATTTATCAATTACTTGTTTTCGATATCTTAAATATTGTATGAAACTTAGAAGTTTTACCATATGGGATCAGTGCGTGTATGCAAATAATGCTCAGTATAATGCATCCCACAGCAAAGCTGACAAAAGATATCTTCTACAAGCACATAGTTTTTATCCATGTTGAGATTACTTATTGCAATTGTTCTGCTTTCTTACCATTGTTAGAATCATGCATATAGTATTTAATAGTACTTGAAAAAAATACCAAAGAGATCAGGGTAGGTAACCAAAATTAAAAAAATCAAAGAAAATCTAAATTAAAACAAAGGCTAGTTGGTAATAATATTAGAAAAAATCAAATAAAACAACCCCCCGGCAATGACGCCAAAAACTTGTCACGCATTTTCTATAACATGAATTATACCGCAAGTGTACGGTGTCAAGTTTTGTAATATAGAATTGGAGTAAGAGTGTCGAACCCACAAGGATTGTAATTCAAATTTCTACTGAGTACTATAATTATATAGCCTCTATTTTATCGAGATGAATGAATTTTATAATCAATATTTTTAACTAGTCTAATGATGATTTTAGTAACGAATTCAAAAAATGCAATGTAAACGAATGACTCAATATAAGAAAGGCCTAGGGAATGATTCCACCTAACTTTCAATTATGATTCACTTATGTCTAACTATTCTAGTCAATTTTCTCATGTTTAAAAGCAAGAATCCTAATGTATTTCTCTCCCCTCTCTCGAGTGTCGGCTAGAAATTAATCTTAGAATTCAATTCCGATATCTCTATTCTGAATTAAAATCAAAGATTTTATCAAGTTCATGATTCTTTTATGGGGTAAGCTTCATAGATCCTATACTTTCTCTCGAAACCCATAAAATATACGTCGTGTCAATCCTATGATCCCGCCTAAATTTCCCTCTCTCGAGTACCGAAATTGACTAGCATCTATTCATTCAATTAGTAGCCAATTAATTGAAAGCATTAATTTCATGACACAATCAAACATATATGAAAAATCAAATAGAAATAATTATGACAAAATCAAATCATAATATCAAGTTTGGCTACATCAAACCCCAGATAAATTATTTAGTTCATGATGTAATTCATAAAATCTATACAATTTATATGAGAGAACATAAGGAAGAATGGAAAGATAAACTCTTTTGAAGCTTTAGTTGGAATTCCCATTGATGTTCTTCGCGCCTCCTGTTTTGATTTCTTGAGTCTTTTGATGTTTTGTCCCTTCCAATCCTTCAATTATGTATTGAATTCCTTCTTGCCTCTTTTTTCCTCCTCTCTAGAATTAGGTCTGAAAGGTTGTATTTATAGTATTTTGGGGTCTTGGTAGGGTTGGAGTCATGTTGGGCCAAGAAAAGAGTCCAAAAAATATTAAAAACCTATTTCTCACACGGCAGCACCTCGGCGCCCATGATTCTACTGATTTTCAGTGAGCGCAGCGCCCGTTTCGGGTGGAGAAATAGCACTGCACGTCATTCAGTATATTTGTGATAACTTTTTATTCCGATGTCCGATTGAGGAAATTTAAGATATTTTGGAAAGATAACTCTAAGGGATACAACTTTGATTCAGATATTATTTTCCAATTCGAACATGTTCTATGTAAAAAATGAGTCTCAATATGAGACTACAAATTTGTAGCATAACTTTTTCGGTTGGAAGTTGATGTGTGATCATACATGGACTATATTTGATCCCTTTGACTTTTTTCTTTATCCAATTGACTCCAAGCACTCTTGAATCTTCATTTTGAGGTTCGATGCAACTTTTGAGTAACTGAACTTTAGTCCCCAAACTTTAATCTCTTACAATTTAGCATGTTTCTCCAATTTGTCAACTTTTACTTCTTTCCTTCAATTCCATCAATCTATATCACAACATCAAAACACATATTAAAATACTCTAAAACTCTCTCAAGGATAACAAAATTAGTGGCATAATTATCATGAGTGTAGAACACTCATCACAGATGAAAATGCATATGTGTAGTCCATATCGTAATAAGATAAAATCCAATGATTGAGGTTCACTCATCCTATATATAAAAGGCCAAACCCCTATTTTCTTCATTTTTCCATCACTTCGCGAAATCAAAATTTCCAAATGTTGAAAACACCTAAGATCTTTCAGGATCTCCTCCGTCCTTTTTTCGGCAAATAATTATGTTTTCTCCGTCTTCCAGCATCCTAAACTTGTGTAAGTATCCAAAATTTTTCCAATCTTTCATCATATTCATGTAAAATGGCTTCCTATTTAAAAAAAGGTGCGTCTAGGGATCTTCTGGAGTGGATATGGCATTGATTTCTGCCGAGGTGGGCATACCTCTCATAATTCCCACTGAGAGGATTATGGAGGCCTTCGGGGGCCCTCATAGTGCATGGATGATGTAAGAGGGCCCCATAGACTATAGTATTAGGTGGGGGGACCTCCTTGTGGGCAACTGATATAAAAAAATGAACTGGAGACTTTTAAGGAGAGGTATAGGATCTTAGACAACATTGAGATGTTAGTTTCGCCCCCTGGGGAGAGGTCGTGTTTTTCTATAGAGGGGCCCTGAGCGAAGCGATTCTGAATGGGAGAATGAAATTGCATCTACTCCCATTTTTAGGTATATCCTTAGGAAGTATAACTTAACCCCTATCCAATTAGTGCCAAATGCATGGAGACAATTAGCAGGGGCCTTCCTTCTTTGGAAGGAGGTTACTGACGAGGATATGCTTCCTCATATTTTCCAAACCCTTTTCCAACCACGAGCCTCAAGTAGGGGGAGTGACTGCAAGGGGTGGTGTTGTATAAACCCCTAGGGCATGTACTCTCCCTTCATCTGGGGAACTCCAACCTCTATCAAGAACTGGAAGTTATCTGGATCTTGGTTAGGGGTCATTGGCAGACGATGGAGGGAAATGCGGTCCCGAAGATAACTGTGCCGAACTAGTGTCATCAGTATAGTGAGTTTAGCTTTAGCTGAAGTGATTTTTGCTTTTTTATTCTTAGTCTTTTATTTTTGGTTTCTGATCCGCGCTTTGTGCAGTTGCAGTTGACCGATTCAAACTTGAGCCATCTAAGTGGGCAACCATCAAGGCGATACACAAGCTATCCTCAGAGAAGAGGTACTTCAAGAACGTACTTGAGAAGCGGAACCTCTTCATGACCCATCAGCTAATGGCCACCAAAGGTAGAATAGTCAACAGTTTACTTCCTAGTTTGATATTTACTTTCCTTCATGGCTTTCCTAACTATCCACCTCTTTGCTTTTAGGGCAACACGAAAAAAATAAATATATCAAACTAGACATATTCTAGATGAGGAGCCTAGAGGAGTAAAGAAAAAGAAGTCCCTGAGCTCCGGTTCTTCTTCTTACAAGAATCAACGGGATGAGCTGGCCCGCCTCTCTAAGATGAACCCACCACCTCCTCTAGAGAAGAAAGGGAAAAACGAGAAGGGAAAAGAGGCAAAAACTTCCTTAGAGAGGCCCCCTAAAAGGAAGTTGGTATTGTCGAAGAACACTAGGCCTAACCCTCTCTCCAAGCGCCAGACAACCATTGGGAAGTCACTTTGATAACCCATTCAAGCTTAACCTATTTCCTCTGTAAAGATAGTGGAGGCAAAGGAGGGGTGAGTGTGCCCCCTCTGAGGGAAAAGCTCAGAACTTCTTAGGGAGAAGATCTGATGAGATTGCCTCCACCATGATATAGATGCTTCATGCTAAGGCCCAGGGGGCTACAAGGGTTTACCATAAATATTTGACTGATAAGTACTCCTCGTACACCAAGACCTATAATGCAGTCGACACAGTGGAAGTTAGGCTCGCCTTGTAGGCTCGTTCTCAAGGCTTCTTTTTAAATACCAAAATGGAGATGAGGCGGCTGTAGGGCCTCAATAAGGAATTTCTTCAAAGGGAAAATGGCGCGGAGGTGGCTCTGAATAAAGCAAGGCTAAGGTGTCTTTAACCAATAAGCCATTGAAACCTCCAAGGTAAAGCAAGTTGAGATAGAGTTGAGGATGGCGGCACTTTCTAAGGAAAATAATGAACTAAAGAAGAAAGTCCATCTTTGCGAGGCCGAGGTGAATGCTCTGGCGAAGAGTGTGGAAAACTCTGATAACCTACAAAAGATCACTTTGAAGGCTTTGAAAGATGCCAATAAAGTGAAAGGAGAGCTGAAAGCTCGCATCGATGAGCTAACTGTTGAAGCTACCCACTTGAAGCAGCAATTAAATAGGGTAGGAGAGGCAACGATGAATGAATACGTAGCTGACTTCCATGAAACGGCAGAGTATGATGGCCTTAGTCTGTATTGGGAGAAGGAGGCCTACAATGAAGTCTTCGAAAGGCTTGCTGAGCTACATCCTCAGCTGAAGTTATATTCTTTAAAAGAAGAATTCTCGGTGAACGAGCCATCCACCCCTACTAATGAAGTGGAGGAGGTGGATACCCAAGAGGGGCCTCAACAGGATGACGCTGTTGTTTAGAATAGGCTTTCTGTTTAAAATTTTCGTGTAACATTTCTTTCTTTGTAATGAATCTTGATTGTATAAAAAGACTTTCTCAATTCCTCTGTGTTTGTAACTGATTGAGCATGACCTAATTATACTAAGAACTGAATTAATATATGAGCTTTAAGCTGATCTTAAATAATGATAATATATGAGCTCGTCATTGATGTATGGATTGAATTAACTTATTGGCTCGCCGTAGCTAACTTTGAACAAGTTAGTATATGAGATTGTCATAACCTTTTGAATTAAATTAACTCATGGGGCCATAGATAACTTTGAATAAATTAATGTATCAGCTCGACATAACCTTTTGAATTAAATTAGCTTATGGGCTCGCCATAGCTAACTTTGAACAAATTAATTAATATATGAGCTTGTCATAACCATTTGAATCAAATTAACTTATGGGCTTGCCATAAGGACCTTGAGTAATGAGGATGATTTATGAGCTCGTCATAATTAACAAGAGTTGTTGAAATGACATTTTCATTATTCAAAAGTATACACAAGCAATGACTGTACCTTCATTGGTAATACCTACGCAGGTGTTCCACATTCCAGGGGTGGGGCTACACTTTTCCATCCAACCTTTCAATTAGGAAGGTACATGGTCTTACGTCGCCTGATATACGGTATGGGCCTTCATAGTTTGGACCCAGCGTGCCAACGTCATGCTCTCTTGAAGGAGGAAAAACCCTCCTGAGCACAAGGTCACCCTTTCTGAATGACTTCTTCTTGACCTTGGTATTGTAGTATCGTGCCATTTTCCTCTGGTAGGATACCAGCTTTATTTGAGAATCATTTCTCCTTTCTTCAAGGAAATCAAGTTCACACCATCTTATCTCATCATTGGATACTTTATTAGAGTGAATCCAGGAGTAAAGGAAGACCCACTTTGATTGGGCTCACAGCCTCAGCCCCATATGCCATAGAGAAGGGGGTTTTTCCCATCGCAGTTCGACTGGTGGTGCGAATTGCCGACAATACATAGGAGAGCTCATCCACCCATATCCCTTTCAACACATCAAGCTACTTTTTCAAAAGGTTCTTGATGGTCTTGTTAAACTCTTCAACATGACTATTTGCCTGGGGTGGTGAGGAAAGGAGAAGTGCTTATTGATACCCAGTTCATCACATAAGTCTCTAACCTTCTTGTTGTTGAACTGTCGCCCATTGTCTATTACAAGTGAGTGGAGAATTTTGAACCAGCAAATGATGTTTTTCCAGATGAATTTGGACGTGCTCAACTCAGTTATTTTTGCCAATGGATCCGCCTCGACCTACTTGGTAAAATAGTCAATAGCGACCATCGCATAGCTATCACTTTATTTCCCTTTTGACATGGGGCCTATGAGGCCGACTCCCCATTTAGCAAAAGGCCAGGTTGGATACCACATCAACTCCTGGGACAGCTGCCTTTGAATGGAGGAGAACCGTTGACATTTTTCACACTTTCTTACAAACTGTACTACATCTTTCTTTAGAATTGGCCAATAGTATCCCTGCCACAATACTTTCTGAGCCAGTGTTGGTCCCCTAATGTGGTTACCACAGACTTCTTTATGAATTTCTCATAGGACATAGCTAGCATCTTCCCCTCCAGTGCACCGTAGGAGCGGGGATAAAAAGCCTCTCTTGTACAGTACTTCATCCTTGAGCACGTAATGGACGGCTTGGTGCCTAAGTTTTCAGATTTCTTCTTTATCTTCTAGCAATGTTTGGTCTTTGAGGGAGGTAACAATCGGTTGCATCCAGGTGGGGTCCTTTCAATCCGCATTATTTAGAAGGTTTGGAGAGGTACTCCACTGGTATGATCTTAAGTAGTTCAGAATCTTTGCTGCTGGCAAGTTTCGACAAAGTATCAACGTGTAGGTTCTCAGCCCTTGGTATCTGGGTTAGCTTAAATTTCTTTAAGTATTTGGCTTTAAGAGAGGGGGGCTTGGCCCAAATGCTTCTTTAGCCCCTGGAAAGCCTCTTCACATTCTTCATTCAATTGGAACCTCTTTCCTCCTTTCAGAACTTTAAAAAATGATAGACATATATCTGTCACATTAGAGATGAAGCGATTTAGCGCTGCTAGATGACCCGTCAAATATTGTACCTATTAATCTTTCAAGGTTTGCTTCAATACCTCGCTGGTTGACCGTGTAACTCAGGAATTTCCCTAAAACGATACCAAAAGTGAACTTTATTGGGTTTAGTTTCATCCAAAACTTCTTTAGGATTTTCAAAGTGGCCTCCAAGTGCTCAAACATATGTTAACTAGCCATTAATAAGTTGCCCCAGAATTTTTCAAGCCAAATGGCATGACTTTGTAGCAGTAGAGGCCACTGTCAGTGATGAATGAGGTGTTCTCCTCATCTTCTGGGTGCATGGAAATCTGGTTGTACCCTGAGTTTGCATCCATGAAACTTAAAAGCTCATGGGCCACAATGGAGTCAACTAATTAGTCGATCCTTAGAAGCGGAAAACGTCCTTTGGGCATGCTTGGTTGAGGTTGGAAAAATCTATGCAGACTCTTCACTTGCCATTTGATTTCATTATTAAGACAGGGTTAGAGATCTACCTTGGTACAGTACCTCCCTGATGAACTCGTTGGATATGAATTTCTGTACCTCCTCTTTCAAGGCTCCGTACCTCTCCAGGTTCAAGACTCTTCTTTTTTGTCTGTGATGTGTGAACTTGGGCTCCACATTGAGATGGTGGCAACTAACTTTAGGATCGATGCCCACCATGTCTTTGTGCTTCCATGCAAACATTTCTAAGTCTCATCTTTTCTTCTGACTCAAGCTCATTTCTTACCTGCATCACCCTTGTGGGGTCGTGGGGTCCACCGGGAAAGACTCAAGCTCTTCCACTGGGGTCGCTTGTGAGTTTGATTCAGTGGCCTTAAGGTCCAAATCCACAGCAATAACGACATCTCCCTCCTGCTTATGGGTATAACCTTCTTCAGGTGGGACAACCATTTTAGCGTCAATTAGGACTATATTCACACTTCGAGGCCCGGACTTCCTCAAGGAGCTGAGGCAGCATTCCCTCAAACCCATCCAGTCTCTTCAAACTGTTGCAATTCATCTTTCAGTTGGGAATTTCATACATAAATGATGTATGGAAATAACCAACCCAAGCTCTTTCTAAGCGGGTCATCCCAAAACTCCATGGTAGGCGGATCGGTGGTCTACAATGAGGAATTCTATGTAATGGTGAGCTGTAAATGGGGGCAGGGCTCCCCTGTTTTCACTACCAGTGTGATCCTTTCCCTAGAAATGATGCTATTGCCCGTAAAACCATATAAGTGGACGGTCATGGGGATGAGCTCGTGGTCAACCATCATCTTGTCATAGCAGGTTCCAAACAAGATGTTGACGGAACTCCCATTGTCCACCAACATGCGTTTTGAGCCCATTTCTGGTTTTGGCGGTAATGAACCCCAGTGGTGTCTTCCTGCAAAAAGGTTATTGGTGGGATGTTTCTTGATCCACGAGTGGTGTTATTGACTAAGTAGTTTGTCATTGGATGATCATTTTCTTCCCTCGCGTAGTTCCTTTGAGCTTTTCTTGACCTCCCTCCCACATATGGGCCACCAATAATGGTATCAATCTCTCTTATGAGGACGTTATCTATTTCAGATAGGGATTATCTCCTAGTCCTTTGTCTGCCTCTTAGCCTATTTATTTCCTCATCGTGCTCCCGTCAAGGAAATTCATTTCTGCGATGTCGTCTTACTTCTCCTCGTCTAGTTTTCCATTATGTCTAAGCCGTGGCATGT
This sequence comes from Fraxinus americana, assembly GCA_035079005.1. Classification (NCBI taxonomy): domain Eukaryota; kingdom Viridiplantae; phylum Streptophyta; class Magnoliopsida; order Lamiales; family Oleaceae; genus Fraxinus; species Fraxinus americana. Next base: position 28,907,499 of record CM068723.1, read on the forward strand.
TCATTTGCACCTAATGGGTATTTTTCCTTTCTTCATGGGGGTCTGTTGGCCCCTCATGATATGGCTTGGACATGCAATTTGCAGTGTTGTGGCTATTAGTTCGATGGTAGGTGCAGTATTGCCTATCTCTAGGCTCCTTATTCCATCATCTACCTCTTCCTTTGGATTGATTTGATTATCTTTGAGCCTTAGATCCAACTTCTTCGTATGCCAAAGAAGGGCACCGCATTTATCGTGGTAGTGGCTAATGCTTGGCCTTTATCGTGGTAGTGGCTAATGCTTGGCCTGAAGTAGAGGCTATTGTACGTCCTGCTTGGGTCCATTGCTGGTTTACCAAGTGCGATACAGGACCTCACCGCTGTCTCTGATGCAGTGGGAGTCCCAACTAGGTTCGATTTGTGGTGATAAATTAGTTATTTGTTGACAATCTCATTACTCATCATTTCTACCAAGGCATCATAAAAAGTAGGATTCTTATTTTGCACATCCCTCCAAAATAGGGATTTTATGTTGAAGCCTCCTCTTTGAGTAGAAATGGCCTTTCTATCCGTAACTTGCTCACAATAGGTCATCTCATCCTTGAAGCGAGCCAAGTAGCTTTTCAAAGTCTCGCCTGCTTGCTACCTCATGTCCTGCAACCTTTAGATGGGGGGGTTCGCCTTCTTTGCTAGATAGGTATTGGTTCAAAAATGGCCTTTTTAAGGTCTGACCAGCTCCTAATACTGCCAGCTGAGATACAACTGTACTAAATCTCTACAACCCTAGTTAATGTGAGATGGAAAGCTCTACAGTTTAATGCAGGGGAACCTCCTCGTAGAGACATTTGTGTCTTATAATTGTTGTGGTGCTTCGCCGGATCACCCTTTCCTTCATATTTTAGTATTTTTGGTGGCATGAAGTGGCTTGAAGCTGGGGCGCTTCTCAACTCTCGGGAGAAGGGCAAAGTTTTATCATCATCATCTAACCTAAAGGACCTACATGGACGATCAAAATTATCTTCATTTGCTTAGTATCGAGGGAGTTGTGACGTTTCCACTTGATTTCTCAAGTTCACCTCGTCTCTTTTCTCCCGCCTATTTCTAGGTGGAGGAGCCCCCTGAGGTTCATATTCTTAATATTTTTTTGGCTATCTCAGAATGGGAGAAGGTTGGTTGGATCTATTTCTAGGTCTTGATGGTCCAATTCGATCAAAAATACTGGTGGATCTTTGGGGTTCTCGTCCTTCAGCATATTCTGGAGGAAGTTTCCTTCCTGTAGTGTATTACCACTAGGTCTGCTAGTAGCATAGTTGGTGGAGGTTTCCATTTCCACCTTTCTCTCCGCTAGACTGATCTACCTTCTATGCATTTGGGGGTAGCCCGCTTGTTGATGCATCTGCAAGAGTAGCTGTTGCATGGTGCATTCTACTAGGCCATATTTTTCATATTTGCAGCCATCTCCCCTACTTCCCTGGCTAAGCGCGTGATGGTACCGCCTCGCCTATTTTGGTGGTGGGGATGACGTAAGTTCACATTTGTTCAGAGGACCTCTTCTTCAGAAGTCTCTTGATGTCTGTTTCTACCTTGCAACCCGTAGTGGCTAAAACTCATAATGTTTATTTGACTTGGAGCTAAAAACAGGTGCTTTAGGTACGTTTTCTTTGCAGCAGTTCTTTCTTCAAAAACTGGGCTCTTCTTCAAGGTTCTGCATTTAATGACCTTCACGACAAGGATTTTGTGGTTATAGTGTCGAGTTTCCCACAGACGATGTCAATCTGTTGACCCCTAAAAATGTTCCAATGAGGTGGCCAACAGATCCCCAGGCCTCTCACGTCCACGCAAGCTGGATTCATGCACACTTGGGCAAAACCGTTAGGCATACGTGGCCTTCTCCAGAAGGGGTGGAGTTGGCCAAGTCAATTGGAGAAATAATTATGGGTGTGGGAGAGCTTAAAATGTGAGCCTCCAATAAAAGGGCGTCGGCTTTGGGAGATGAATCAGATAGATGTATGGCAAGAATATATCTTTTAAGAGTCTAAACTTACATTACCTTCAAATAACACTAAGTGTGAGCTTTTATATTTGGGCAGGGGGAATGGAGACCATTGGATGAGGATGCACATGGCTCCATCCACAGGATTGACCTTTCCAATCATAGGCATCAATCAATCATAGCCTTAATGCTAGTACCGCTTTAGGTAATCATACGACCTAGCTTGCGGCTTGGACTTGACCAATTAGGTTTGTGGTAGCGGCGGTGGCAGTGAGTTATCTTGTTATCTATACGAGACAGGATCTGTTCAAGATTCGTTACAGCCTCGTCCGGGACTGGCCCTTGCCGCGGAATTAGTGTGCAATGGGGTCAGCCAATCTCTTCTGCATGGGGTCGTTTAAACTTCTTAAAGAGGGTCATCCGCGTGGGGCTCGGTCGTCCCCATCAATGTACTGAATGTGGGATCCCCGAACCACTTGCCACGTAACCTAATGGGGGCCATGTGTGGGTCCTAGTTTAGCAAGGCGTTACAACAACCATGCTACATGTACACTTTTGTTTACATTTTCTCTTACACTCTGCCACATGACACCATCATCCCCTTTGATTTCCCAGCAATTTTTCTCTTTCCTGACTAGATTATGTCACATAGGGCGGAGTGTAAAGGTAGAAGTGGACAAGAATGTACATCTTGGATAATTGATTAAAACATGACATGCTCCATTACAAATTATATGCTGGCAGCAAAAACAAAATGATGTTAATACACGGTATAAAATTAGTCCGAGCCTAATATTTATATTAGGTTATATACTTAAAAAAGTTTCAAAAATTGTCATTTTGTTGTTTGGTTTGTCTTGTTGATGCATCGAGCCAAAGTCATTTTCTTTGCTTGTGTTACTTACGAAGTAATAACACTCGTCACGTGTTATAATAATATTCACTGTTCTCGTAAACTCAGCATTTTACTATCGACTAGTTAACCTGTCAATGTAAGAAAAAAAATGCTCAAGTAATTTTGGTTTACCCCAAGTGAGTTGCAGGTAATTGTTCCAACTTCAATGTAAGGTACACAACTCCCTCACATAGGGTTTATAAGGGTGAAATTCCTCTCGGACATGCTAAAGGTAGTTGACTCGTGTAAGATACAACACTCTTCTATTAAAAACATTTCAATAATTTGTTTGATTGATTTAATGGTAGTTTGCTTGGTGAGATTCACGACTCTTACCAAAGTGCTTAAACAATTTGTTCAATAGGATTAATGGTAGTTGACCCGGTCAATATGCACAAGTTCCCTATCAAAATACTTTAAAAAATTGTTTGATAGATTTAATGGTAGTTGGCTTGGTCAAGATACACAACTCCCTTGTCGAGATGCTTAAAGAATAAAACTATTTAGCATCAGTAGTTTTAAAATATCGATTTAAGTGGTCACACTTGATATATTCAATTAAATGAATCATATTGTATTTAAGTGAATCAATTATTTAATGTCACGCAATGTTCATGGTGCTTGACACCCGTAATGGTCAATAGCATTATTCTTAAACAATTTGTTTCATAGGTTTAATGGTAGTTGACTCAGTCAAGATGTGCAATTCCACTACCAAAGCTTTTGTAACAAGATTATCTCAAATCTTGAGACACTGATGACACAATCTTCTCATGTATAAGTGATACAATCCCCTCGTGTATCGAGATGCAAGTGATACAATCCTCTCACGTATTGAGACAAGTGATACCATCCCCTCGTGTATCAAGACATAAGTGATACAACCAACTCATGTTTCGAGGTATATGTGATACAATCTTCTTGCATGATGAGGCATATCTAGTACAATCTTCATGCGTACCGAGTTACTTGTAAAGCAGTCATCTCGTACGACAAAATATATGTGATAAGAAAATGGCTGCATGCAAGAAGTTGCACACAATTTCATGGCTCGTTTGGAGAAGAAAAGACAAAGAGGAGTGTGTGAATGGCTCGACCCCTGCCAATGGGCACGATAATGGCTTTCAATCGATCCAGTCTTTGGAAGCAGGTGGGATTCTTTTTTTTTTTATTTTTTTTATTTTATTGTTATTTTAAGACTCTTATTTTGAGGGATTTTCTATCTTTTGTTGATTTTTAGGGTTTTACGATTTAAAGGTCGTTTTCGTTGTTCTAAGGTTTGGTTGGTTTATGGCAAGTACATGTGCTTTGTTTTGAATTTGAATCCACATATTGAGATTTCTCGGGAACTTATGTTAATGTTTGATTGATATTATTCTAGGCATGCCCTATATCTAAGGTGATAAGTGGACCAATCAGCTCGTGAGTTCAGTCACTCGGCTCGTATGAGCTCAACCTAGGATCGCTCTTGAGACCAAAAAAAATTGCTATTTGAGCCTTTGCCCACAATCTGGCTCTTGTTTTTAAAAAAAAATATGACCAACTGGTCACATTCAAAATTGTGACCGTTGGCCAACGTCACAATTTTGAACTTACAATTTTTATTTTTTATTTTTTTCAGTGTAAGCCTATAAAATCCCAACCCAACTTTATATTTTGGACTATGCTAGCAGTACTACATGGTTTACAAACTCACTTACTCACTACACAAAAGAAGAGTGTGGACCATACAGCTGCCATTTTTGAATTCACGTGGGGCCCGCATTTTTTGTGAGAGTGAGTACACCATTTTGTAAAAATGTGTGAGTACAACTATCTTTATTCTTATATTTTTCACATCATAATTTTCTCTACTTTAAATTTCAAATAGTATTTCAATTTTTATACAATTAGTTCGTGCTATTCAATCTAAATTCTACCAATTCGTTCTTCTATTGTTTAATTCGATCTACATTCATTTAGACTACATTCTTTGTGCATTCTGCCTTCCAATTTTAATTTTATTCCAATTCCAAATGGTACACATTAATTTTTTGAAGACTAATGAGTTGAAGAAACGTTTGCTACCTCCAACACACCGCAAAGTGCTCTAGGTCCCGCTTCGTCTCCTCCATTAGATCACGATTTTAGCGAATTTATTGACATTCCAATTTCTATTGATTTTGTCAAAGAAGATGTGCATGGGAGCACTAATCTAATTGATTTGGATGACATAGAGGAAGAAGACAAACATACATTACTTTCAAACAATAAATGAAGAACGAAGAAACAAATTTTAAGTGTTGGGATAACTTCAAATTGGTGTTCATAGGTCAAGTACACGGAAAAGCTAGGCTGCATGATGTTTTGCAAAGAAAAATTAGCTTGGAAAAAGGGTATTGAAACGACCTACCTAAAATGCACTATAAAAATGTCGGTCAAATATGGAGCTTTGTATCCTGCTCAGACTCAACTCCGATTCAGCTCTCCTGGTATAGGTTCTAATTCAGCACTTACCAGTACAAGAGGCAATGCGCGAAAGTATTGTCATGTTCGTAGCTAGTGATGAGTATCCGTTCAGCAGAGCTAACAATCAACATTTCACCAAATTCATATAATAGTATCTCCAACTCAAGTACGAAAAAATTACTAGAACTTAACTCTCAATTCATTACAAATTCACAATTCAATGAAATAATGGCCAACTGTTTCAATGACAATAAAGAAAACAATTAAAATCAACACATGGACGAATTTAAATGAAGAATGTTGAGAATTAAAATTAAAGGTCCACAACTAGGTCACATCATTCATACCAACAATCAAATTAGATAAACATGATTTGAAAAGAAAAATAAAAGTATCACCATATTTTTCACGAATAACGAAGAAAAATGGATGATCTTATACCAAGAATCTATAAGTGTTATACCCTAAATCCAATCAACTTTGAACATAAACAATAATAGAGTCATATATATATATATATATATATATATATATATATATATATATATATATATATATATATATATATATAACTGATGAAAATTTATGGCAGATCTATTATTTAAATAATGTTCAATTAAATTAAATAATAGAGTCTGTAGATTCAAGTTTTGGTAATTTGTTAATCACAAGGAATTGTGATTGTGAAATACAAATTACATAAGACTGAATCTTAAATCGTCTGTGGTCGTATGTAATAACGAGATACGAATATCGTTATTACGGATAGACCATCACGTGTGACATTTTTTATTTGTGAAGTAAGTAGTTGATCTCAAAAGCTACAATGTGGTGACACTTAAATGAACACGTGAGTATTTTGTTGTAGAACAAAACATTGAACACCCGCTGGGGAGATTCCACATGGATAACTATCTGAATGTCAGTGATTAATCTCTAACGTTCAGTAGTGAAATTGGTCATTTGACTTAAGGTTATCATAGTGTCTTATATGAGGACAATCATATTTTGATGATATTGGATGTTGCTCTGCCAATGGTCGCTATCATTCAAGTATGTCAAGAATCATATGGAAGTTGTGAATGATCAATAAATGATTCGTCACTCTTAGATAGTAAGAGATTATGATCTACATTTCATTCATTAAGTTAATAACGAAATCCTTGATTAATGTGTACTCATAAGTCGAAAAATAGTTTTCGACTTATATTAACTTAATAGTGGGATGAAAAATATAATGATAATTGAGATTGACACATATTCATATCTTGTAATTGATCGGATCATATTGACGAAAGGATTGTAGTTTCACGGTAAATGAACAAGTTCAGTTTTGTTATACCGCATGACATTTTCCGTCACATGTATTACCCTGACACATTACTAGATGTCATTCTAGGACGACGGATGTGAATTTGTGATAAATTAAAAGGGGGTATTTTAATTTATTAATTTTGATTATGTCAAAATAATAATTCACGTCGTTAGGCATCGTGATCGGGAACTTGATAGGTCACGCATAAAATGAGAATCAGAAGAATGAGAATTCAATTATTAATTAACAAGTGTTGTATAATTAATTAATTGTGTTGCTTGTTAATATGCCCAAATTAATTAGTTAGATTAATTAATTCATGGACTAAATTTAATTAACTGGATTAATTAAGTATTGGACCGAATTAAATTTAAGAGACGAGTCAACCTACTTGGACTTATATCAATAAGCCATTAGGATTTCACAAAAATAGAAGAGCATACTAATAATTCATGTTCTTGCTAGAACAAGAAAATGAGAAACCATAATTCTCTTATTCTTGTTCCCTGTGTGGATTTTCATTGGAGATTGGACAATTGAACAACTGTGGATTGCAAATCATGATTGTTCGTGTTCCAAGATCAGAAAAGGAGTTTACAAAATTTACAAAATGTATAATTTTTATCACAGTTTCGTTCTAAATACAAAGAACATCCTTGGTAGGAATTAAAATTTGTTTATTTTCCATGTTAAGTAAATTCCCAACAGTGGTATCAGAGCCTACTTTGTGTTTATTAGAAACTGTTTTACATGTGTTGAACAATCAAAAGTTGATTGTTGATTTCTTGTTTCTAGCAATTTAAATAAAAAAAATGGTTGAAAAAGGGATCAGGCCAAAGCCCTCCACCATTGATGTCACCAACACGAGCACGGCAGCAAGCTGCCAGACTACTTCGAAACGACAGCGCTTCTGCCTCGTACGAAGATGTATTGTAACGTCCATGACAGCGCCTAACGCTACTTCAGTAAGTGGTGCGCCACGCGTGTTGCTATTGAGGAGTAGCTGCCGATGACAGCCGTCGCAGTCGGAGAGAAAATAAAATAAAAAAATTCAGTTAGGGTTTTAGGGTGATTACAGGCAGGAGCCTTTATTGCAATTTGAGAAATTGCAAGCCCTTGCTTGCAATATACGTTGAGGGTTTAGGTTTGTAATTTTAAATGGAAGATCTAATATGTTAATTACGAAATTGGAAGTCCTGTTTTTAATTAAAACTAGTGTGTCACCCGTGCGATGCACGGATATTGTACTAAAAAAATAAATTTATAAACGTTGAAATTAAATATTTCATTTGACTTAAAAAGGATTATTGAGGTTGTTATAAAAGTATATGAAATAAGTATCATATATGCGTTACAATTGTCATAAAAAAATTAAACCGATATTCCAACTACTACAAATTTTGGAAAAGTTCCTTGAAAACACATTTGTCGTTAAATTGTCTTGTCCGTCATCCTTATCGCAAATCAAAATCTTCAACCCTTTGTGATTTGTAACTCTAGACATAGCAACATATAACTGACCATGGCTTCAAACTGATTTTTTCAAATACAAACCAACATGAGATAGCGATTAACCCTGACTTTTGTTGATTGTCATTTCGTATGATACAATAAGAGGAAATTATTTTCGTTGAAACTTGAATGGCAGCCTTGGATTGATGGAGTCAACGCCATTCTAGGGATAAGAACCTTATGACTGCATTAGTTCCAGAGAATCTTTGCTTCGTAACATGACGTACGAGCCTCGTAATAATCAATCTTGTATCGTTGCATAAGCCGACTGGAATGGTCTATGTTGCGTAAAAGCATAACAGAGTGCCGACCTTCAATTTCAATTCATGGTTGGGCACACTGGTACCATCTAATTCCATTCAAAAACTCAGGCGTATGAAGGTTACGTAACATGTCAACATTGGCATCTGACTTGCAAGTTGAATCAGAACTTAAATAAGTATTTCCTTCAACAGCATTTAGCGAAATCATATAATCATCGATGTATTCAACCACATCAAATGTCGGTGCGAGAATAGCTTTTCCTTGCAAATAATTTGCCTTATTAACGTCGCAAGTAAACAACGGATACATACTATCCACGATGCTTCGATCGGATTGTCGAATCCACGTAACAAAGTATCATCTGAAATTTCAATTGTTGCATGACCATCATTCGCACGGCCAATTGTTACATCCCCTATACTCGCAATCCAATCAAAAAATGCATTTAATTCAACGCACTTAGCATCGACTCGGTATTTTGTAGTCTCATGTTTTTGGACAATCTCAAAAGGTTATAATTTTTCCATAAATATGATAAATTGATAGCTGCAAGCACAATATCCTGTCTACTTTATTTTGGAATCACAGGCAAGATCCATCGAAAATCTCTTCCAAAAACAACTGTTTTTCCTCCAAAAGGTAGTTCCATACTTTGTGAATTGTTGAATCTCAAATTGTCTCGCATGCTTCTATCCAAAGCCTCAAAACAATATTTGTTCATCATATGCGCTTCATCCCAAATTATAAGCTTGCATCTAACAATCAATTCTCGAGAGGACTACCGTTTAATGTTGCACGTGGAATCTTCACTTGCGGTATCGCAAATCTTGAATGTGGAGTTCTACCACCGTCCAAAAGTAACAATGCTTTACCGCTTGACGCCACATTCAACACAATTTCTGCTTTGATCTTAAAGCCGCAGATAAAATTTTCCATATAAAGGTCTTCCATGTACCTCCATAACCATAAACAAAAAAAACACCACCTTTATCTGATTGAACTGAATTCAATACTGTGTCATAAACATATCGTTGCTCGTGGAATTGTTGAATCTCAAAATGTCTCACATGCTTCTATCCAAAGTCTCAAAACAATATTTGTTCATCATAGGCGCTTCATCCCAAATTATAAGCTTGCATCTAACAATCAATTACGTGAAAGGACTACCATGCTTAATGTTGCACGTGGAATCTTCACTTGGATTTAGCGGTATCGCAAATCTTGAATGTGGAGTTCTACCACCGTCCAAAAGTAACGATGCTTTACCATTGACGCCACATTCAATACAATTTCTGCTTTTGATCTTAAAGCCGCAGATAAAGTTTTCCATACAAAAGTCTTCCTTGTACCTCCATAACCATAAACAAAAAAACACCACCTTTATCCGACTGAACTGAATTCAATACTGTGTCATAAACATGTAGTTGCTCAATTGTCAAATTAGAGACCATGTTCTTGTGTTCTTCCACCAATGCTTTCCGATCATATCTCATTTCATCTTGAAAAAAAATTATAGTGGAAAAATAATTGCTTGATAATTTATAAAGTACTAATTTAATTTTTTATTCTTATTATTTTTTTCCTTTACTGATATTCATCTTCAAATTTTAAAATAAACATATAGACATTTTCTTCCATGGCTTATAGTAGCAAATTTATAATTTTCAGAAAATTATACCTTAGAAATTTATTTTATGCCATATTTATAATTCTTTTCTCACTTTCATATCCTAAATTTCAATCTACAATTAACATGTTGCATTACATATGTTAATACCAGATTCACATGTAAAGTTTGGAATGGGATAGGAAAACTTACTTCACTGTCATGCGAAATGAACTCCAAGCTATATGTTTCATTCGGATTTGTGATCTTTGGCAGCTCGTAAACACGGATAACACGCACTTTTAGCGCCCAATTAGTCTTCCTAACGTTGATATCTCGCACAAGATTAAAATACCGGTGCCATATGCACTTATCTATTTTCGACGTGGTAGAAAAAGTGAAAAAAAAGTTAAAATCGTGAAACAAAAAAATATGGTCATTAATAGATGTATTCAAAGTAATTGCTAGAATGTCACCCTGTGACTTGAACGATATACTCACAAAAATGTTGCACCTGCAAAAATAATTCTCCCGAGACGAATAGAAAACGAAGTCTTCAAATTTCTTGTAAATGTGCTTGCATAAATCAAATTTGAAGTCTTGTTTACACTGCTAAAATGATGAGCAATGAGGTAGAATGATAGATTTTGAAGTAAAATATTGACAAAATTCTAGTATTTCAAAATGGTTGCACGTCCCTACTCGAAAAACGAACAGTCACTCTGCCTCTTTATGTGCAAATCAAATTTAAAGGAAAAATAGAAATAATTAATACAGAACAACTTTTGTAACATTGGTTTACCTCATTTTACTATTAATAATTATTAATTACTTGGGCATCTAAGTATCTACTGGGTTTCATAACTCAGAATTTTAATCCATGATTTGAGCTAACCATGACTAACGGCCTTTGTTCGGTAATTTATATTTACTTGCACCATATTAACGTGGTATTTAATATGGCACACATTTCACGAATACTGTTATAATAATAATAATAATAATAATAATAATAATAATAATAATAATAATAATAATAATAATAAAATCAAACATTAATTAAGTTTTAAAACCATAATAATAATGTAATTAGCACACACAAAACAACTTAAATGTTTAAAATGATAATAATCCAAAAAAGTTTATATATAAAAGGCAGGTTATAGTGACTTTTCAGTTTTCAAACATTTTTTTTTTAAAAAAGAATGATTTAATGAACACAAAATTCAACAAATGAAATTGTTACTATCAATAAAAGCATGTTGTAATGTTTGACTAATGGGTAGACGGATTTTAATCAGAATTCCATAAGAGGAAAGTACATTTTGGAGGGAAATTTTTTTTGACGGCACTTCTGTTTTTATATATATATATAGATTGTGTCAAAATGCAATTTTTAAAAGGGGGTCTTGAATGCAATTTTGAAAAGAGTTATAAAATTGATTTTGAAAAGGGTTTGACATTTATTTTCAATGTTGACCCAAATTAAAATTTTATTTAAAATTGAAAATTTTTATATTATATTTAAAATTTGCTTTTAGCTTAAATATTAAATTTTGATCTTAAATTGAATTTTATTTTATTTAGGAGTTTTATCCTAAATTAAAATGTTAATTCAATTTAAATGACTCTATTTTAGTATTTAATTAAAATTTAATTTTAATTAAATTATCCACCCTAATACATTTTTGAAATTAGAGTTGGACTCTAATTTGACATTTAATTGAAATTTGATTTTAATTAAATTGTCTGACCCTAAAAAATTTTCTTGAAATTAGAGTTGGATTCTAATTTGGTATTTAATTAAAATTTGATTTTAATTAAATAAGTTCGTCATTATTTCTTGGAATTAGAGTTGGACTCTAATTTGATATTTAATTAAAATTTGATTTTAATTAAAAAATTCGCCTTATAATTGTGGAATTAGAGTTGGACTCTAATTCAATATTTAATTAAATAAACCTACTAAATTAAATTAATTGATTAATTTGATTAATTAATTATTTAATTGTTCCAATCCATTTGTCTAAATTAGTTTAGACTACCTTAATTATCATAAACTTGAAACATATATGCATATAATATTAGATATTATATAGGAAACCATTTATATGATGAATGTTTTATTAGTTGATGATTATGGACTCGACCATATAGATGTGTTGAATGGTTAGTTTTATTCTTGTTGTTTTATGGAGCATGCGAGCTCTTATTTATTTCGGACATGCGAGTCCGTTATAATTTTATGGGTCTTTATGTCCAATTATTTAAGCATGCAGGCCAACTAATATAGGATACATGTTTAAACTAATTATAGACATAATGAGTCATGCACAAAAGGCTCACCAGCAGAATGAGATTTCAATTAATTAATTAACAAGTGTTGTACAATTAATTAATTGGATTGCTTGTTAATATGCCAGAAATAATTAATTAATTCATAGACCAAAATTAATTAATTGAATTAATTAAACAGTAGACCAAGTTAAATTTAAGAGATGGGCCAGCCCATTTGAACTTATATTAATAACCCATTAGGGTTTCAGAAAAACAGAAGAACATAAAATAATTCATATTCTTGCTAGCACAAGAAAATGAAAAACCCTAATTCTCTCATTCTTGTTCCCTAGATAGATTTCCAATGGAGATTGGACAATTAAACAGTTGTGGATTGCAGATCGTGATTGTTTGTGTTTCAAAATTAGTAAAGGAGTTTGCAGAATTTACTAAATGTATAATTTCTATCACAATTTCTTTCTAAATACAAAAAAGATTTTTGGTGAAAATTGAAATTTGTTTATTTTTCGCTGTGTATGTTAAGTAAATTCCCAACGGAATCTTTCTTCAAGCCAAGAACTTGAAAGTTGTATTTCTTGAATAAATTTCCTTGATTACTCTCTACTTTTCTAGAACTTTTCCATTTGTACAGAAATGGATTTGCAAGAAAACTGCCAGAGCACTCACATTGGGGTGGGCTCCATGTAAGTAAAATATTGAAGACCCTCCCTGCTGTGAGTATTTGTTTTCTTTTTGTTTCTAGTGCTTCTGTACGTGCAGCAATGTTCAATTTTCTATGGTGTAACACCTCTTCTTTTAAAGATCTATAAATGAGGTCTATTTATAGGGAGGATAAAATTTTGGGATTTGTGCTTCGTAACGTTGTACAAACGGATCAAGAAAAGTCAATAAAATAAAAACCAGAAATTAAACAGCAAATCATGCCGATCGGACTGCGATGAATAAATTGCAGCGAACCACAACAAATCGGTGCTTATCTCGGATCATGGTTGACCATAGTGGACCACAATTAATCACGGTCTCCCTAAACTTTCTACATTGTAACGTTTTGGTCCTCGAAAATGTAATTTGTCCTTTTTTGGTCAAAATCTTCAATTTTGATGCCAAACCTTCCCAAGTATTACTGATTGATCATCAAAAGTTCATAATTATTGGAAATTAGTGTCTCAAGTTTCAAAAGTGTGCAATTTAATCCCTAAACTCTTAAAAGTTAGATTTTACCCCTAAAACTTGTGATTTTCTTTCATTGCTCTATTAATACTTGATATCATTCCTATGCAATTTATTTAGTTTTTAATTGATCCGAACCAACTCCAAATTATGTCAATATCATCCATTTTCACACCAATTGCATTTAGGGGTTCTATCTATAATTAATAAAATTACACTAAATTAAGTAGAAATTCTCACAAAAAGTAATGAGTAATCAAGTGTAATAGAGCAGATATGTGTATAGAAATACATTTAGAAAATACATCTAGGGGGTGTTTGGGATTGATTCTCAAATTCTACAGTAAATCAATTCTCATTTTCAACCACACATTCTTCAATAAAATAATATTTTCCATCACATCAATATTTTTTTCTTCTTCTTCAACCACACATTTCCTATCATATCCCTATTCAAAAATCAATTTTTCCCCCAAAAATCCCTCCCAAACAAGCTCCTAAACTTAACTTGATCGTTTCGAATAAGATTATCTACTTAACACACAAGTAAACAAAAAAAAAAAAGCAATGTGCTAAATATCTTTCTATTTTCACCTCGAGTATTGAAACTACTTGAACAATTCACAAAAGTTCTAAGTCATGCTACCAAAATATAATTTTACCTATTTAATGCTCGATCATTGTGTGAGTGCATAGTCAATTTAATCCCATAAAGCTTTAGATTGGTTATACCCTGACCTTTAATGGTCAATTATTTCCTCTCTCATGGGATGTACATCCCAAACTTCTTATTCAATCTCTTATTGGGGAGTTTATTTTAAGTTTTCTTTTACAACACTAATTCCTTTCATGCTCTAGTTTGGTAGGATTTAACCAATATAAACATCTATATCGATTTGTGAGGTTTATCCTTAAATTTGATTGTCTCAACGGTCAAACTTCAATTAGGCTAATCAACGTTATTAGAAATCTAGACTCCCAAATTGATAGCTATTTCACTCACACACTAATAATTTCAATGTTAGGTCACTTCTTCCTATCTATTCTGAATATTTTTTCCACAACCCCAAAAGAGACGAGAAAAATAATTAGCAATATAATCATCTGAGAATTTAGGCTAACTTAATTCTTTTTACTTTTTGTTAATGACAGTTAACTAAAAATAAAACTATTATTTTTTTTTTCAAAAAAAAGAAATAAAAATAAAGTAAAAATATTGAGTTGCCTACTCAGTAAGAACTTATTGATAGTACTAAGCTCGACTTTTTACAATGATTGAATCATGGTGGCTTGAACAGTTTGTGCCGGCATTGTACTCTTTCTAGTTCCGGCTTTACACGCTTCTTTGCTCTCCAAATTTGAAGCGTCTTTTTCATCTTTGAGTGCTCCAACTAGTCCACCCATCTCTCTTTTGTATGTGCAACTTTCTTGATCACTCATATCCTTATCCTCAACTCTATAGATAATTTCAAAGTTCAATGGTTGCTCGGATGAGGTATACATATTGAATATTGATTGTTAAGTAATTGGCGCAAAACGTCTCTACCTTTGCACGTTTTTGTGCAAAACGTCCATACCTTATGTTTTTTGGTTCAAAATGTCCCTACCTTTACCTTTTCTAGCGCAAAACGTCATTTTCGTCTCTTTTTGACAATTTTACCCTTCTATTAAAATAAAACAAACACAAAAGAAAAGAAAAATAAAGAATAAAATGCAATTATGGGTTCAAACTTTTAAAAAAGGTGCAAATTAGTCACAAATATGAAAAAATCATCACCCATAAACAGCCACCTTTGAAGGCAAAATCCCCAACCTCTGATCACCTTGGCCGCCGGACCAACATACCACCTTGAAGCCCTCATTGCCCTATTCACAACCCACCCAACCACCAGCCCCAACTCTGGCAGATTTGACCGAAATCGAGCTTCAAACTTCGCCGCCGCATGAAATGCGGTCAAACATCGGAATCACGTCATCTGGCCACCTTCCTAGCCGGAACATACCACCAGCCAACTCCCATACTCAGGACGACCTCGACCATGCAAACAATTTAGGCCAAACAGCAAGGATAACATCTGAATTTCAAATTGAAAGCTGCCCGTCGCGATTGTCGCTACACCGCACCAGTTTTCCTCCAATTCAGGCGCCGTTGCGACAACCCATTGTGACGGAACACATGGGCTGGGTGCGCCATCACCTAGCGCACCTAGCCCAACTCCAACTATGGGTCCCCTTCAATTTGGTTCCATTCATCTTCAAGCTAGGTCTGAAATGTTCGCTGGTACGAACTCGCAACTGGACTGTCTTTGCATTGAAATTGGTGGTTGTTGGTTGCTTGTTGGAGGAAATTGTTTACATAGGTATTTTCGACTTGATGAGGGGAATCCACCAGTGGTGGATTTCAGCCGGTTGGGTGGCCGGACGACGAGTTGTGGGTGTTTGATCGATTTTCAGGCTGCAATTTTCAAATTTGATTTTCGGCCAAATTACAATAAGTTATGGGGATTTCTTGGTATATAGTTGTAGAGGGTAATGAGGAAAACGTGTTGGGACCAATATCCGACAGTTTGAGCTGTCGGAAGTCGCTGAAAAATGAGCTCATGTATTCGGCTGAAAATGGGCCGAGAGATTTTCTTTTGTTCATTTTAATATTTTTACAAGTTTTGGATTGACTTGCATTTTTTAGAAAGTTTAGGAGTAAGATTGCAATTTATTCTTGATTTTTCTTTTCTTTTCTTTTTTGTTTATTTATAAAGGAGGGTATATTAGTCATTTTATGTTAAAAATTGGTCAAAAGGACGTTTTGCGCAAATAATGTGAAAGGTATGGACGTTTTGCACCAAAAAACGAAAGGTATGTACATTTTCCACAAATACATGCAAAGGTAAGGACGTTTTGCGCCAATTACCCTTGATTGTTCATTCTCCACTCTCAAGATTAGCTCATTTTTAAAAATCAATTAATGGTCGACTTGTAACTAGGAGTGGTCGATCCAAAGTCATTCAACTTCCTTTATATCCGATATAATAAAATTCATAAGGAAAATTGCTTTGTTTATTTAGATGAGCATGTCCTCAACCATGCCTCGTGGATGCATGATGGATCTATCATAACCAAGTTTGTTGAGACACATTTTGTTGTTTTTACCCTTCTCAAACCAAGTTGATAAGTGTATTTTTGCACACTTATTTAATACCTAAATATGCTTATTATTTATAAAAATGAGCGAATTTCTACTCACGATTATGTAATTATTGCTTTTGTAGGTAAAAATCACCCAAAGGAAATAGTGTTGACAAAAAGAGGAAAATGAACTAAAAGTGTGCAAAATTGTGAGTGTGGGGACCAAGGTGAACAAAGTAAAAAGTTGAAGGATCTTGGATGGAATTTATGAAGGGCATAATTGATATGTAAGTTAAAATCTGAGGACTAAATTGTATAAGATCAAAGTTGAGGGATCTGGCGTGCAATTACCTAGGGGACTTTGCTACAAAATTAAAACAAAAAATTGGTTTTGGAGGAGAAGCCTAGGCGCCACTTTTTAAAAATCTAGGGATATTTTTACCATATGTCCGAAAATCTAGGGACCAAAGCTGCAATTTCTGAATAGGTTTTTTTAAATGGAACCTAACCGCCCGCGTTTTTTTTTTTTTTTGTCTGATTTTTCTTCTTCTTTTCCTTTTCATTTTCATTTTTTTCTACTTTCTTTCATTTTCTTTTCTTTTCCTTTTCAATTTCTTGGTATTTTGGGGATATAAATCAAAAGCACAAGGAGAATACATTTAAGAATTTGGAGAAATATTTAGGGAGTCAAGGCCAAGCTTCAAAAAATGGTTTTATCTATAACTTTGTATTTTCTGAATTATTTTGCTATATTTGTAATGTATTGTATTAAATATTCTCATTTTTATTATTTATAAAACATGGGCTAAGTTATTTGTGCTGGGATTTATGGTAGTAACTTAACCTAACTTTAATTAATTTTAATTAACTTATTATCATGGGTATTTATTATTGTTTTAAATGTCTTACATTTATTTGGCCATTAAATGATTGAGTCTATTGATTTGTGCACCGTTCGAGAGAAGATTGTACATCTTAGACCAAATAATAAATACTCTAGGTTTGTGTATGGGATAGAAATATGCTCCTAACCCTAGGTGACCAATTGAGCTATTTTGGCAAATATTTAATGTCATTGTTTGGTTTGAATCGACATAGAGATATAGTAGGTTAAACCAATCGATTATGGTTAATTTCGCTCGAGAGGGGTAATTAGCTAAACTTAGAAAATTGAGTCTAACATAGTAAAAGAGTAATTTATTAATTGGATTGTGGAAAAATTAATTAGGTGACGGTAAAGCAAAACCATGAATCCCAACCACGTTTTTCCTCCAAAATTCCCAAATGTTTATGTTTTTTTATTTTGTAGATTTTAAGTTAATTTTCCTTAATTTCCAAAATCGAATTTTATTGTGTGTTTGTTTTTATTGTTAAAATTAAATTGATTAAAATTGTGTAATCGAAAGTAAACATTTCTCGAATGATCGACAATCCAGACTCAAAAGATCCACTTTATTACTTGAACGCGACCCGTGCACTTGCAGTACATAATTTTAGCGAACAAGTTTTTGGCACCGTTGCTGGAGAGTGTTTTCATTTAATTACAATCTTAGTTGATTCTAATTTTCAAAATTTTTAGTTTTTATTTTTTTGTATAGCTTTTATATCTTTATTGTGAAGTTGACTTCTTAATTTTTATTTCTTTAGGTCTTCGGTAGTGCACACTTCGTTCGAAAAGTTTGGATCTTTTCGTACTTGATCCGGATATTGAAAGGACTTTCCGAAGAAGGTGACGGGAACAAAGGGAATTAAGAAGGCAATGATTAATTGAGATGGCCCAACAAGGAGAAAATGTGGAACCCAATGCTGAACCAGAAAATATTCTACGAGGTGGCATTCCACTGGGTTTTGGTAACCAAGCGGGTAGGGCTCAAGAGCCCGTTGTAAATGAGGAAGATATGCTATTTTGGGACTTCATGAACCCACATGTGGTAGATAATGAATTAAGTATTGTCTACGCTCATATGGGCATCCAAACTTTCAACTTCGACCGGATTTCATCAGTTTGTTTTCCAATATCATTCCATTTTATGGGAGGATCGATGAAAATCCCACTCTAATGTTGCGCGATTTGTAGAGAATGTTGGCAATTTTAAATATAAAGGCGTGAGTGTGGAGGCAATCCGGAAGAGATTATTTGTTCATACATTGAAGAATAAGGCAATGGTATAGCTCGAAACTTTACCACCCGGGAGCATAAATAGTTGGGCGAAGTTTGTTCAAAAATTTACAACCAAATTCTTTCCACTCGCTCGAGTAGACAAACTCAAGCATGACATAACCACCTTCCAAAAATTTGAATTGGAGAGCTTTCATGAAGCTTGAGAGAGCTTTAAATAAATACTTCAAAAATGTCCAAATAATGGAATCACAATGGGGCAACAAGTAAATTATTTTTATTCCGGGTTGACTCCTTTTCGTTCAAATGTAGATTCATCTTGTGATGGCTCAATTAAGTAGAAGAGTATTCGGGAATCATATGATCTATTCGAGGTCATGAGTGAGCAAAGTGCTATGTGGTCAGATGGGGGTTCACAAAGAGGAGTTGGTAGAGTTCGAGATGGTGAAGCCTTTTTAATGGTTCTAGCAAATATTGACTCTGAGGACTTTCTATATCTACCTCTAGCTCTCATTCTGCCCATATGATACAATCTCCGCCTATTTGTGATATTTGTGGAGCAAATCACCCAATTCCGAGTTGTCCATTGATAGATAGTAGTTTGGCATCCACCGAGCAAGTGGCATATGCTCAAAACTTCCAATGCTAAGGGTATAATCCTTACTCTCAAACTTATAACCCCGGTTGGCGAAATTATCCAAACTTCTCTTATGGGAACAATCAAATGTGCTAAACTCGAGGCTACAAGAAAAGAAAGAAGGATGGGAAAATGTCTACTAAGTTGGCGAACCATCAATTGCAATATCAAGAAGCAATGATGCCTCTATAAAAAATTTGGAGCCTCTAGTAGGGCCAAATAGCCAAGCTTCTCTCCAAACGGCAACAATGAGCATTGCCTAGAAATATTGAAACAAATACAGAAGAGAATGTGCAAGCTATTACCACTAGAAGAGTGGTGCAATTACCCAAAATTACGGTAACATGAGCAAGGGTTCAATCCAACAAAGTACCTATGGAGGAAGATGTGCTTGTTCAAGATCCTAGTATTAGTGTTGAAGTAGCCAAGGAAAGTGAACTGGAGCTATCAACATCAAAGACTCCAACACTGATAAAGGCATATGTACCCCCTATTCCCTTTCCACGGAGACTTCAAAAGCATAAACTCGATGCTTGATTCGGAAAATTTTTGGAAGTGTTCAAGAAGCTACATATCAACATCCCATTTGCCGATGCCATAGGTCAAATGCCAAGTTATGCCAAGTTCATGAAGGACATCTTTCCAACAAAAGAAAACTTAAAGAGCATGAGATGATGATGCTAACGGAGGAGTGTAGTGCTATTTTACAAAATAAATTGCCTCCAAAAATAAAAGATCCAAGGAGTTTTACTATTCTGTGAACAATTAGTGATTTAAACTTTAGTAAAGCTTTATGTGATCTTGGTGCTAGTATTAATTTGATGCCAGTATTAATTTGATGCCATCGTTAATTTTTAGGAAATTGTGCTTGGGAGAGGCCAAAGCAACCATCGTGTCCTTGTAATTGGCCGATAGATCTATCAAGTATCCAAAGTGTGTCATTGAGGATGTCCTAGTCAAAGTAGACAAGTTCATCTTACCGATCGATTTTATAATTCTTGATATGGAGGAGGATCATGACATCTATATTATATTGGGACGAGGCTATCAAGTACCCATCGGAATTCGATTCGTACCTTCGAGTAGATGTTGTTGATCATGTGGTGGCCGATTGTCTTTATGGGATTTTTAAGGATACTTTTGAAACATGTCTTACACATTCTTCGACTACTAAGGATGGGGATCTTAAAGTTGAGCACGTGGCACATTATTTGGGGGCTATATCGTCCTGTTTGTACAAGAGAGCACCATACTTTGAGGATTTGAAAAAGAATTCTTCACCACCACTACCATCTCTTCAACGAGTACCTATACTTGAATTAAAGCAGCTTCCATCTCATTTGAGGTATGCCTATTTGGGAGATGCATATACACTTCCAGTTATCATTTCCAATTCCTTAAGTGAGATAGAGGAAGAGAAGTTATTTCGGATGTTGAGGGAACATAAAGAGGCCATCGATTGGACTATTGTAAATATTCGAGGAATTAACCCTTCATTTTACATGCACAAAATCCTTATGGAGGATGATTTTGAACCATCGGTGGAGCATCAAAGGAGGTTGAATCCGAACATGAGAGAATTGGTGAGGGCCGAGGTGGTAAAGTGGCTTGATGCGGGCATTATTTATCCGATTTCAGACGGTACATGGGTGAGCCCCGTTCAAGTGATACCAAAAAAAGGAGGTGTAACGGTAGTTGAAATTGAGAACAACGAACTTATACCTACAAAACCCATGACCGGTTGGAAAGTATGTATTGATTATCGTAAGCTCAATAATGCTACTAGAAAGGACCACTTCCCTCTTCATTTCATTGATCAAATGCTTGAACAATTGGCAGGGTATTCTCACTATTGCTTTTTTGATGGGTATCCAGGCTATAATCAAATTCCAATAGCCTCAGAGGATCAAGAGAAAACTACTTTCACTTGCCCATATGGTACATTTGCATATAGAAAGATGTCTTTTGGTCTTTGCAATGCACTCGCCACTTTTCAAAGGTGCATGATGTCTATCTTTTCCGACATGGTGGAGAAATGTATTGAGATTTTTATGGATGATTTCTCGGTGTTTGGGGCCTCATTTGATGGATGCTTGAGGAATTTGGAGATTGTATTAAAAAGATGTGAGGAGACCAACTTAGTACTAAATCGGGAAAAATGCAACTTCATGGTCCAAGAAGGCATAGTTCTTGACCACCGAATTTCACGCAAAGCGTAGAGGTTGAGAAGGCAAAAATACAAATCATTGAGAAATTACCTCCACCAACTTCAGTAAAGGGGATAAGGAGTTTTTTGGGACATGCCAGATTTTTGCCCCGTTTGGTACACATTATTTTTTTCATTCTCATTCTTCTACTCATTTTCAACCACACATTCTTCAATAAAATAATATTTTCCATCACATCAATAACTTTTCCTTCATTTTTAACCACATATTCTCCATCAATCTACTATTCAATAATACATTCTTTCAAAAGAATGTGTCTCAAACACACTCTTTATAGGAGATTTATCGAGGACTTCTCAAAGATCGCAAAGCCACTTTGTTCCTTACTTGAGAAGAACATTACTTTTGGTTTCTCTCAAGAGTGTCTTCATGCTTTTAACACTCTTAAAGAGAAACTCATCACTGCTACTATCATTGTAGCTCCAGATTGGGATTTTCCATTTGAGCTTATGTGCAATGCAAGTGATTATGCCGTTGGAGTGGTTTTGGGGCAAAGAAGAGATAAAATCTTGCATGTTATCTACTACACTAGCTTGACCTTGACTGATGCTCAATTAAACTATGCTACTACTAAAAAAGAAATGCTCACGGTGGTATTTCCATTTGATAAATTCTGGTCTTACCTCATTGGGTCGAAGGTGATTGTTTACACCGACCACTCGGCCTCAAGTATTTTCTAGCAAAGAAAGATGTCAAGCCTAGATTGATTAGATGGATTCTTCTTCTACAAGAGTGTGACTTGGAAATCCATGATAAGAAGGGGACTGAAAATGTTGTTGCCGATCATTTGTCTCGACTTGAGAACACCGAAGAAGTGGTGGACGGTGAAATAAATGAGGTAATCCCCGATGAGCAACTCTTGTAAATCATGCATCTTCTATAAGTCACTCACACCATGGTATGCGGACCATGTGAATGATCTTGCTAGTGGCATCACTCCCCCGGATCTTTCTTACCAACAAAGGAAGAGATTCTTTGCCAACATCAAGCATTAGTTTTGGGAAGACCCTTTGTTGTTTAAACAAGGTCTGGATCAAATTATTCGGAGATGTGTGCCGAAAGATGAAATGGAGCAAATCCTCGAGCAATGTCATTACTCTCCCTATGGTGGTCACTTCGGTGCCGTGAAAACCACATCAAAGGTACTTCAATCGGGTTTCTATTAGCCCACATTATTTAAGGATGCCGACACTCTTGTTTCTAAATGTGATAGATGCCAACGTAGTAGTAATATCTCCAATCGAAATGAAATGTCGTTGAACACTATATTGGAGGTAGAAATTTTTGATGTGTGGGTTATTGATTTCATGGGGCATTTTCCTTCATCATTCTCAAATCAATACATTTGGGTAGCGGTCGATTATGCGTCGAAGTGGGTTGAAGCGATGGCTTTGCCCACTAATGATACTCGAGTGGTAGTAAACTTTTTAAAGAAAAATATTTTCTCTCGCTATGGCACCCCCCAAGCTATCATCAGTGATGGAGGCAAACATTTTTGCTATCGCCTCTTCAACTCATTATTGACAAAATATGGAGTGAAGCAACGTGTGGCCATCCCCTATCATCCCCAAACTAATGGCCAAGTTGAGATTTCGAATATGGAGTTGAAGAGGATTCTCAAGTTAGCTGTGAGCGCCTCGAGAAAAGATTGGTCTAAGAAATTGGTGATGCATTATGGGCTTACCGTACTGCCTTCAAAACCCCCATTGGTATGTCTACTTACCATCTTTTATTTGGGAAAACTTGTCACCTCCCAGCCAAACTCGAGCATCGAGCTTATTGGGCAATGAAAGCTTTGAACTTTGATGTCAAATTGGCCGATGAGAAAAGATTGCTTCAATTGAATGAACTTGATGAATTCTGCCTTGATTCTTATGAGAATGCCCGAATTTACAAAGAAAAGACAAAGAAATGGCATAACAAACATATTGTGAAGCGGGGGTTCTTTGTTGGGCAACAAGTTCTTCTCTACAATTCTAGACTCCGATTGTTTCCCGGAAAGCTCCGCTCAAGATGGTCGGGTCCCTTCATCATCGTAAAAATCTTTCCACATGGAGCTATTGAACTTTATCATGAAGAAAATGGGAACTTCAAAGTCAATGGGCAACGTTTGAAACCATATTTAGGAGGTGATTTTTTGAAAGAGAAATCATATATTCTCCTTGACAACCCGGAGTGATCATATCCCAAAAGTCAAGCTAAAGACTATAAAAAAAAGCTTATTGGGAGGCAACCCAATTTTCTAACTGTTAATCTTTTTATTTACTTTTATGCATTTTCATGTTTTTATTTGATTAGCTATCATTTTTTGTAGGTAGTTTTTGAAGTACCACATATCCATAGTTCATCACAAGTTTGGGCGTAGATTGGTGTACAAGAAGGTCACCTGCCCAAGTATAAAAGCATCACGAGTCCAAGTAGAGTATTGGTACCTCTTCACCAAATGTCCGATTGGGGAAGTTTCATTACCCTCTCTTTTATTTTATATCATTCTTTTACACATTAAGGACAATGTTCGATTTAAGTTTGGGGGTGATTGTGCTTAAATTGGTGATATTGTGTTGATATGTTGGATAGCCTTG
Organism: Fraxinus americana; assembly: GCA_035079005.1. Lineage (NCBI taxonomy): Eukaryota > Viridiplantae > Streptophyta > Magnoliopsida > Lamiales > Oleaceae > Fraxinus > Fraxinus americana. Next base: position 28,931,667 of record CM068723.1, read on the forward strand.
CCGGCTTAGGATGTTTTGATGTTTAAAATTGTTGTTGATTCATGAGCTATGACCAACTATGTTATTTGTGCCTAGATTTTTCAAAAAATTTGCTTGTCCATGTGAGATCCCAAGTTACTTTGAGCACAATAGTCACAATTAATTGTTATCTAGAAGTGAAAATTTTTGATTGATGGATAGATTTTTGAATTGGCAAGAACGAAGTGGTGAGATGTGTTTAAATTTTTATCAATCTTACATTCTCTTCTCTTTCACTTAACCATATTGTGAGATATGTTTGGGGGTGGTCAAGCCAGTGAATGATATTTTCTAGAAGTGTGTTGATTACATGCATATTGAAAAAGAAAAAAAATTGTGTGGAGTGTCTTTTGTCAAGTATAAGTTAGTTAATGACCATATGCTAGGGATCTAACCCCCATTAGTTTTGTTGTGCTTAAAAGAATGATTTTTCACTTGTTGAATCTTAGGCCTCACTTCGTAGCCTTTTTGACTCGAGTTATTAAGTCCTTTGGGGTATCTCGAAACCCGGTACCCTTTAGTCTAAACAACAGGGGAGCTATCGACCTAAAGCTCGCTACAAGGGTCAAAAAGAAAGTTTAAGGGTGTAAGGTCAATTAAGAGCTTCAATTGAAAAAAATTGATTTGGTGCAATTGTTTTCGATATTTGGGCTTAGATAACTAGTGGGTTTGAATTACTTAGTATAAACTTAAATGCCGAATCACTCGTCTAGTGGAGAATCATCATATGAATAGATTTTTGACATTGCTGTTTAGAACTAACCAAACTAGAACGGGAAAAAGAAATGAGTGATTTGAGACCAACCTTTAGATTCACACTTGGGAAAAGAAAGTAAATATATATATATTTAAGGAGTGTGAGTGTCACAACTGGGAAAGGAAATATTTGATCACAAGGGGTTGGGTTGGAGCCAATTTGAAATTTTTTCCATCTTGAAAACTTTTTCATAATGTAGATAATGATTGAAAGTGGTTATGCACACACGCACCAATTGAACATTAGGTAAGCCTAAATTATTTTTGCTAGCATTATTTAGAGGATATTTGTGAATTGATTATACAATTTTACACTCATTGATTATTATGGCAAGCTGTCTAATGTTGTTAATCTTTATCGTATATTACTTGATTGTGTTAATAGATAATCTTACTCGAGACAAGCAAGAACTTAAGTTTAGGGGTATTTGATAACTGTATTTTTGCACACTTATGTAATACCGAAATATGCTCATTATTGATAAAAAGGAGTGAATTTCTACATACAATTATGTAATTATTGCTTTTGTAGGTAAAATCACCCAAATGAAAGAGAACAAGACAAATGAGGAAAAATGGATTAAAAGTGTACAAAATTGTGAATGTGGGGACCAAAGTGAACAAAGCAAAAAGCTAAAGGATCTTGGATGCAATTTACGAATGGCATAATTAATATCTAAGTCAAAATCTGAAGACTAAATTGTATAAGATCAAAGTTGAGGGACCTGGCGTGCAATTACCTAGGGGACTTGGCTGTAAAATTAAAACCAAAAATTGGTTTTGGGCAGATACCTAGGCGTCCCCTCATGGCGCCTAGGCGCCACTTTTAAAAAATTTGGGGACCTTTTTGCCATTTTTAGAAACTCTGGGACCAAAGCTGCAATTTCTGATTAGGTTTTTTTAAATGGAACCCAACAGCCTGCGTTTTTTTTTTGTTGGTTTTTCTTTTCCTTTTCATTTTTTTCTTCTTTCATTTTCTTTTCTTTTCCTTTTAATTTTCTTGGTATTTTGGGGATACAAATCAAGAGTACAAGGAGAATATATTCAAGGATTTGGAGAAATATTTAGGGGAGTCAAGGCCAAGCTTCAAAAAATGGTTTTATCTATAACTTTATATTTTCTCAATTATTTTTCTATATTTGTAATGTTTTGTATAAAATATTCTCTTTTTTATTATTTATATAATATGTGCTAAGTTATTTGTGTTGGGATTTATGGTAGTAACTTAACCTAACTTTAATTAATTTTCATATTTGTTCTTTAATGTTAAAAACTTATTTTCATGTGTATTTATTATTGTGTTAAATGTCTTTCATTTATTTGGCCATTAAATGATCGAGTTTAGTGATTTGTACACCGTTCGAGAGAAGATTGCACATTTTAGACCAAATAATAAATACTCTAGGTTTGTGTAGGGGATAAAGATATGATCCTAATCCTAGGTGACATATTGAGCTATTTTTACAAATATTTAACGCGGTTGTTTGATTTGAATCGATATAGATATATAGTAGGTTAAACCAATCGATTAGTGTTAATTTCGCTCGAGAGAGGTAATTAACTAAATTTGGAAAATCAAATCTAACATAATAAATGAGTAATTTATTAATTGTCTTGTGAAAAAATTAATTACGTGACGGTAAAGCGAAATCATAAATGTTGACCACATTTTTCCTCCAAAATTCCTGAATTTTTATGTTTTCTTATTTTGTAGATTTTTAGTTAATTTTCCTTAATTTCCAAAATTAAATTTTATTGTGTGATTGTTTTTATTGTTAAAATTAAATTGACTAAAATTGTGTAATCGAAAGTAAACATTCTTCGAGGAATCGACAATCCGGACTCAAAAGATCAACTTTATTACTTGAACGTGACCCGTGCATTTGCGGTATAAAATTTTAGCGAACACAAGTCTCATGTAAACTAAAAGAGATATCAAATTAACACTTGCACATAAATCATATAAAAGTATTAAAAACATAAAATTTTCAATTAGGGAAAGAAATTTGTGGAGAAAAGTCGAACTACATTCCTTATTTAATGCCACTGTCTCGTACTGTTTCAGCCTTTTTTTCTTGGATAGCATTTCCTTCAAGAATTTGACGTAGCTAGAAATTTGTAACACGGTATCTGTATTGGTTAAAAACCTAATCGCAACAGGAAGTATGCTTTAAAGAAATTTGGTTTTAGACAGAAATCCACGCATGACTTGAATAATCATATATAAACTTGGGGGACTATTATTATGCCTCATCACCTAGGCTCCCAAGTGGCTCAGCTGACCCACCGAAGCACCTACTGCCAAAGTCATGTGGCATATGACGTGGAGTAGGGTCTACTAGAGTCCAGACAACCGGACCCACCGAAGCCCCTATGTTAGAGACAAATTTGAGGCCCAAACAATTTATCTTTGCAGAAGTGGCGATGTCCAATGAAGAAGAATTCGAGACAACTAAGGTTGGTGACGATCCACGTTTGAAGATCTTAAATTTATGAAATTCTTTTAGAATGATTGATTGGATTGTTGTAACTGGTAAAATGGTCTATCTTGTCATTATAAGGTATGGGATGGCCGCCTCCTTTTTGGGACATTTAATACATTATAGGCTAGTGGAGTCAAAATTGAAACCTAAGATATGATGCTTCGGTAAAGGATATAAAGTCACGTGTCCTCTCATCCAATGGTTACTGTTGCACATGTAACACTATAAATATCGCCCATTTGTGCAACTCAAGAGTAAAGCAAAATTATTGACTACAATCCAATATTCTTTCTTTTTTATTAATCTAGGGTTTCTATTGTATGTGGTGCGATCTTAATTGTAAGTTTGGTTCTTAATTGATCGTTCATTATCGTGTAAGTTTTCTCATATATTTTGCGTGTGCCCGAATATTTTTGTCTCGTGTTATAAAGCTTTTTCCACGTCCATACCTCGTTTTATTGCCGATTGATAATCGTTCCACGCGTGTTGAAATTAGCTTAAGAAAATGCGAGTAGTTTCGGTATCTGTTGTCTACGTCAACAATGCAAAAAATGAGGTCAACAATCAATAAATGAGCTATTGATGTGTAACTCCTTATAGACACCTAAATTTTTTGCAAATTTCGTTTCAACCAAGCTTGTGTGCTATCCTTTTGACAAATATCCTTTGCCGATTCAGATTCTTCTTCACTACTTTGTTGTCCATCAACAATTGTCATCTTTATAACTTGAATTTTCACATGGATTTCTGGCAGTTGTACTCACTCCACTTTGCTCCTCTAAGTATTTTTTAAGTCTCCAAGGAAACAAAATTGAAGGTACATATACATTAACTGGAACAACGACCTTTGATTGTAGATTGTCGGAATGTCATTTTCAAGAACATTAATGGAAAACACCTACTCCCATGTTTCAGTATTTCTTAGGAAAGTATAATATTGTCTTTCTGACAATTTCAAAGCCAACCGATAAATTTGAGTCTCTAATTTCTCGATTGAGGTCTGCTTGTTTTGATAATTTATTTCCACATGTTCAAGTACTTTATCGGCCTTTTGCATGCACTTCTGAAAATCTCCCCCAAACTTTCTCTCTTGCTAATGGTTGGTATTACCACTTTGTTGTTTGTCATATAAAGTTAAGTTATTGTTTCTTTTGACCTATTTTTGAAAGGGTGACATAGACAACATATGCCGAACCTACTTGCATCAATACAAGCAAATTCCAACACGTTTTGATCAGGGACTTGGCTGAAGAAGGTTACTGCATATGGACATGGGGCATGCTCTATGACAAGAGACAAAAATGTTTAGACACGCCATATATTTAAAGATGATTGCATACTAATAATCAATTACCAACAACTAAACTAAAACAAGATGATCTAAACTCAAGCAAACAAGAGTGTGAAATAAGCAAGAGACAAGATCGAGAATGTAGCGACCGCGAACTTTTAAATTATATAAATTAATTTTTCTCGAAAAACGTGTCGCTAGAACGTAACCCTAATTTTCTAGAGAAAACGCGTTCGTCTAGCCGTATAAATATGAATTTAAATTATTTCGAATCGAACCGAATATTGAATAATTATTTTTATTTTAATTCGGATTTGTTTTATTTAAATCCAATTATTATCAAATTCAAGTCCAATTACATAAACCCAATTTTTAGGTCCAATCAATTGAGCCCAAATCTGAATTTACTTATTTCAAATTTGATTAGAAAATTTAAGGGCCCAACTGTTTGGCCCAATATACCACCTTGAAAATTGTGCCCTAAATTCCCACTATTTTATTCATCACAATTCCCTCCATTTCCACATTTCACGCAGCCAAAATTCATCTTGGTAAGAAATTGTCTCTCTCTCCAACATTCTCTCCATTCCCAGGTGAAACACCATTGATGCTAGAAAATCCATTTCTAGCATCAACAGTGTAATCATCAATACAATGCAATCACCAACACTGCACAATGCAGCCATTTCACAAACCATCACTGCAATCACCATCTCCAAAAACCATAGCCAAAACACCAACCCGACTGCAAACCCAAGCTGCAGCCATCCACCCAGTTGCAGCACTGTAACAACACCCAAAACTGCAAAATCCCAGCCTCAACCTAAGTTTCATCACCAACAACTGCACACTGCCAACCACCAAGCTCGAACCACCCAAGCTGCAGCCCAACCGTAGCTGCAACCCCAATCGACGACCATTTTGAGCTCCGTGAAAACGAACCACCACACCAACACCCAAATTCGAATTCTAACCATTCGAAGCCAATCACACGAGCTGAAAATCAAACCCCAACACCCAACTCCAACACAGTCCACACCAAACAAACCACCACCTAGTCGAGCCAACTCCACCAACCTCAACACTTATTTCCAAAAAAAAAACTAAGACCTTAACTGCACTGAACAACCAAACCCGCTACCAACACCTCCAAAAGCCGAAACCAAACTCCACCCAAAACACCCCAAGCCCGAGACCAACGCCATCCCCAAATCAGTCCACCAAAACCCCAAGCAAAACCCAAACCAAGAAAAGAAAATCAAGGCCCAAGAACTTACCTCATTACCGAACCCAAATCGAGCCTTCAAGCCACGGTTCTTCCCCATTCTCGCGCCAAAAGCCCCAAATAAACCCCCCCCCACCTACCTCTATGGCTGCAAGGCGCCACCACCGCCGGCCGGTGGTGGCAAGATTCGAGGGAAGGGGCGAAGCCCCTTCCCCTGTCGCCTCCTCTCTCTCTCTGATTTCGAAATGAGAGAGAGAGGAAGGTGATCTTTTGTTTTATTTTAAATTTTAGCAATTTACCCTTTAGCCCCCCAAGTTTTAATTGATTTAATTAGGTCCTCACGTTTTAAATGTTTTAATTTCAGTTCCTTAAATTTTATTTTCAGTTTAGAAGTTATTTAATTTAGTCCCTAGTTTATATAAATTATTATTTCAGTCATTTAAGTTTAAATTTCAGTTTTAAAACATTTACAGTTTAGTCCCTAACTTGTAAAGTTTATCATTTCAGCCCCTAAGCTTTTATATTCAATTTTAACAGATTTACAGTTTAGTCCTTAACTTATAAAAGTTCAATTTCAGCCCTTAAACTTTTATTTTCAGTTTTAATAAGTTTTCAATTAAGTCCCTAGAGTTTCTATTTTTCACATTTAGTCACGATACTTTGAAAATAATATTTTTAGCCCTTAGATTTGTCAAATTCGATTTAATAAACTTCCAATTTAGCCCCTAAACTTTATTTTATCGTTTTAAGATATTTATTTCAGTTTCTATAATTTTCAATTAAGCCCTTAAACTTAATTTCAACACTTTAAAACTTTAAAGTTCGAAATACTAATTCAAACTTATTTCCTATGTTTGGCTAGACGATACGTACGAGCAATTAGGAGCTTGAAGTTATTTTCCCGCTCACTTTTCACGCGACTCGAAACAATTGAGGTAGACTCGCCACCATTAATTAGTTTAAATTATAATTGCATGCTTTATGTGAATTACGTGATTTATATGCTTTATGCATAGGATGAGAATGTGTCATATGCGATATATGATATTGTTATGCTATAACTTATGTGCTTAATTGCATGAGAAAGAAAGAAAGAAAGAATCTCTTATGAGATAAGAAGAGAATGTTATGCATAACTTACGTGCTTCATCCGCACAAGAAAGAAAGACTACCCACAACCCATGTTTTTAAAGAGCCTATGATTTCAAGAAAATGAACCAAAGATGATATCACATTGTATATTGCATGAGTGTGTTTTCAATTATTCTATAAATTAATTATCGGCGATGAGTCTACTGAGTATTTCTTCAAAATACTCATTCTGCTATTTTAACAATATTTGCAGACTTCGGAGGCGAACGTGATTGATCCGGCAGTGGTGGCAATATAAAATTTGATTATCGAAATTATTAAATTTTCGAATTTATGTATTGAAACATTGTTAACGTGTTTTTCGTTTCCGCTATTCCTAAACACGATATTTAAATTTTGAACAATTATCCAATGTATTTTAATTGCCGAATTAGTTTTCAATTTCAAATGTGATTTTAAAAATTAGGTTATTTCCGCAAAATTGATTGACAAAATTAGGGCAAAGGACGACGCGGCAATCCCGGTTAATGAGAACTCTGGCGCTACAGCCTTGCATCGTAGCCAACTGCATTTACGTAGATCGGCAAAATTTTCAAAAAATAAATTTTTTTTCAAAGAGACGTTCTAAATTGTTTAATTATCATTAATGAAAGTTGCCACTGCTACCATTCAATCCGTCGACTCCGAAGGTAAAGAAGTTATTGAAGTTTACTGTTATGTTATTTCGGATACTGTTTTACGATTTACGAGACTTAGAAGAAAGAGAAAGAAGTGTATCCGAATAAGAAAAGAAAAGAAAAGAAAGAAAAGAAAGAAAGACGAGTTTGAGCATAATTGGAAATAATTTTCTAAATTTTTACGTCCTCGTAAATTTTAACTAAGAAGAGATGAATAACCCCACTTAATTGGACTTTGCATAATTAGTTTAGGACATGGCACCCAGTGACACCCATTCGTAGAAATGCACCTAGTGACGTAGAACAAGCCGTTAGAGATTACGACCGTTTTCGGTCTAGACTTGATTGGACGATTGCCCAACACATAGAGCAGTTGAATATGTACGTAATCGGGCCATATAATATGGCTACGTACGTGACACAAATCGTCGGTTGATTCATTAATTACTTTCGACTTTTAGAAGCGATAACGCGAAGGTAGCTCGTAGCATATACATAGATGCTCCAGTGTCACCTAATGTGGAGATTGAGTATGACACCTTCTGCGTGAGATTTGTGGCATATTGGCCCATATATTTTGAGCACCGCTTTGGGGTTGCACACAGAAGGGGGGCAGAACAGCAATGCCCGAGCTCGAACTTGGGCAAGAAGATGGGTTAATACTCGAGGAAGAACCCGAGGAGGAACCCAGAAGAAGAACCCGATGAAGATGCTGACCCAGCGCTAGGAGAATTCTCGGACGCCGAATCATGTGTAACCGAAGAAGAATAGAGAGATAGGATCTAGAGTAGGTTTGACATTATTGTATAAAAGGAAGTTGGAAATGTTCGGCATACATGCCTTCCTATTCATGTACCCGCACCAAAAGAAGTTGAATTATTAATGAAATGATGCATGTTTAGAAAGACTGAACTTACAAGGAGAAGAGACTGGTAGTACCCTTGAAGTTAGGTTGCCGTCAGGAGAAACTATCGATACTAATAAGACAGTCAAGGCAGTACAAATCGATTTTGATGGTCAAGTTTTGGAGGCAGACCTGAATATTATCCGAATGAAAGATTTCGATATTATTCTAGGTATGGATTGGCTCAGCACCAACCGTGCCGCAATTATGTGCCACGAGAAGGAGGTTATTTTTCGTAAAGATGGTAAAGAAGTATTTAGATTTTATGGGACGAGGATTAAGGCACTTCCTCGCCTGATTTCGGCTTTACAAGCGGAGAAGCTATTAGCCAAGGATAGTTGTCATGGCTATTTGGTTAGTCTTCAAGACAAACCCGTAGATGAGATTACTCTGGATTCAGTGCCAGTAGTATGTGAATATGGGCGACGTTTCCGGCACGATCTACCCGACACTCCGCCGGATAGGCAAGTGGAATTTTCCATTGATTTGGTACCAGGAGCTGCCCCTGTTTCTATAGCTCCATACCGCATGGCACCGAAAGAGTTGCAAGAACTGAAAGTGCAATTAGAGGAATTGCTAGAGAAGGGTTTTATCAGGCCAAGTGTATCTCCGTGGGGAGCACCTGTGCTGTTTGTAAAGAAGAAGGACGAAAGCATGAGGATGTGTATCGACTATCGAGAACTTAACAAGTTGACGATAAGGAATAAGTATCCCTACCCAGGATCGAAGACTTATTCGATCGGTTGAAAGGAACCGCCAATCTTCTCGAAGATTGATTTGAGATCCTGGGTACCATCAGCTAAAAGGTTTCGCCACTACGTACCAAAGACAATGTCGGGACACGATATGGACATTATGAGTTCACGGTGATGCCGTTCGGTCTTACGAACGCACCCGATATTTATGGACTTGATGAACCGAGTTTTTCATCGGTATCTTGACAAATTCGTTATTGTTTTTATCGATGATATCGATCTACTCCAAGAATTCCGCACAACATGAAGAACACTTGAGGATTGTGTTGGAAACGCCGAGAGCGAGAAAGAGTTGTACGCCAAGTTCAAGAAATGTGAATTTTGGCTTGAAAGAGTAGGTTTCTTAGGTCATATTGTTACAGCTAAAGGTATCGAGGTTGATCCTTCTAAGGTTGAGACTGTAACGAATTGGCCAACACCTGCAAATGTTGGAGATGTGAGAAGCTTTCTTGGATTAGTGGATATTATCGGCGATTCATAGAGGTTTTTCTAAGATAGCAGTTCTATGACTCGATTGACCGGGAAGGAGTCAAGTTTCAGCGACGAGAACAATGTGAACAAAGCTTTCGAAACTTAAGGACAGACTGCTTTGACACCAGATCTTGGCTGATACCGAGATGGATTCCAAGGTTTCGTTATTTACAGCGATGCATCCAAACATGGTTTAGGCTGTGTTTTGATGCAGAATGGCAAAGTGATAGCATATGCTTCAAGACAGTTGAAGCCACATGAGAAGAATTACCCGACACATGATTTAGAGCTCGCAGCTGTCGTGCACGCTCTTAAGATTTGGAGACACTATTTGTACGGGAGTAAATGTGAGATTTACACCGATCACAAGAGTCTCAAGTATTTCTTCACTCAGAAGGAACTGAATATGAGACAACGACGATGGCTAGAGCTGGTAAAAGATTATGACTGCACCATTCTTTACCACCCGGGTAAAGCAAATAAGGTTGCCGACGCTTTGAGCAGAAAGGACGCTACGGGATTATCGACTTTGGGAACGACGCAAGATCGATTGATTCGAGATTTGAGGAATCTAAGAATCGAAGTGCGAACCCCATCACCCAAGGATCTTCTATATTGGCAAATACGAGCGTTAAACCAGACTTGAGAGGTCGGATTATAACGACTCAAGTTGGAGATAAATTTTTGGAAAAGATCGGATCCGAAGTCGGAGCGCAAGAGAATAGGTTTGAGATTGCCTCCCGATAAGGCACTTATATTCGGAGGACGTCTGTACCGAAGGATGAACATATCCGAATGAGATTTTGACAGAAGCTCATTCAGCACCTTATGCGTGCCACCCAGGAGGGACAAAGATGTATCGTGATTTGCGCAATACCTTTTGGTGGAGAAACATGAAGGGTTGTATTGTAAGGTTTGTCTCTCGATACATAACGTGTTAATAGGTCAAGGCTAAACATCAGAGACTATCAGGGTTGTTAAATCCTTTGGATATACCAGAATGGAAATGGAATAAAATTTCCATGGATTTTGTGACAGGATTACCAAAATCAGTAAGAAGCCATGACGCTATTTGGGTTATTGTAGACCGACTCACGAAGTCAACCCATTTCCTACCAATCAGAATGACTCTCAATGTAGATCAATTAGCCCGGTTGTATGTTAGATAGACTATTCAACTTCATGGAGTACCAGCTTCCATTGTCTCAGATAGAGACCCGAGATTCACATCAAGATTGGAAGAGTTTACAAGTAGCGATGGGGTACTAAGTTAAATTTTAGTACCGCTTTACCATCCCAGGACCGATGGACGGTCGAACGCACTATTCGAGGACACTAGAAGATATGCTTAGAGCTTGCGTACTAGATTTGAGTGGTAAATCGGGAGACTCACCTCCCATTAGTGGAATTTGCCTACAATAATAGTTTCCAAAGCTACTATTGGTATGGCACCATATGAGGCCCTTTATGGACGACGATGTCGATCACATCTATTGGGATGAAGTAGGCGAGAGAAGAATTTTAGGTCCGGAATTGATTGAAAAGACAGTTAAGGCTATTGATAAGATCAGACTACGGATCAAAGCCGCTCAAGATAGACAGAAAAGCTATGCCGATCAAAGAAGAAAAGACTTGGAATTTGAAATTGGAGAGAAAGTATTTTTGAAAGTAGCTCCTATGAAAGGAACTATTCGGCAAGAGAGGGAAGTTAAGACCTCGTTTTATCGGACCATTCGAGATATTAGAGAAAGTGGGTAACGTGGCTTATCGTTTGGCGTTGCCGCCAGAGTCATCGGCCGTACACAACGTTTTTCACGTTTCCCTATTGAGAGAAAGTATATCCACGACCCAAGTCACGTGGTAAATTTTCGTGAACTATTTCGATTCGGAGAATTTGTCCTATGAGGAAACACCTATGTGCATTATAGAAAGAAAAGTCCATGTCTTAAGAAACAAAGAGATTCCTTTAGTCAAAGTCCAATGGGGTAGACAGGATAGCGATGAAGCTACCTGGGAGAAAGAGGAAGAGATTCGGCAGTATCCAGATATATTAGATCAAGTAAGTTTAAATTTCGAGGACGAAATTATTTTAAGGGGGTAAGGTTGTAGCGACCGCGAACTTTTAAATTATATAAATTAATTTTTCTCGAAAAACGTGTCGCTAGAACGTAACCCTAATTTTCTAGAGAAAACGCGTTCGTCTAGCCGTATAAATATGAATTTAAATTATTTCGAATCGAACCGAATATTGAATAATTATTTTTATTTTAATTCGGATTTGTTTTATTTAAATCCAATTATTATCAAATTCAAGTCCAATTACATAAACCCAATTTTTAGGTCCAATCAATTGAGCCCAAATCTGAATTTACTTATTTCAGCCCGATTAGAAAATTTAAGGGCCCAACTGTTTGGCCCAATATACCACCTTGAAAATTGTGCCCTAAATTCCCACTATTTTATTCATCACAATTCCCTCCATTTCCACATTTCACGCAGCCAAAATTCATCTTGGTAAGAAATTGTCTCTCTCTCCAACATTCTCTCCATTCCCAGGTGAAACACCATTGATGCTAGAAAATCCATTTCTAGCATCAACAGTGTAATCATCAATACAATGCAATCACCAACACTGCACAATGCAGCCATTTCACAAACCATCACTGCAATCACCATCTCCAAAAACCATAGCCAAAACACCAACCCGACTGCAAACCCAAGCTGCAGCCATCCACCCAGTTGCAGCACTGTAACAACACCCAAAACTGCAAAATCCCAGCCTCAACCTAAGTTTCATCACCAACAACTGCACACTGCCAACCACCAAGCTCGAACCACCCAAGCTGCAGCCCAACCGTAGCTGCAACCCCAATCGACAGCCATTTTCGAGCTCCAGCAGAAAACGAACCACCACACCAACACCCAAATTCGAATTCTAACCATTCGAAGCCAATCACACGAGCTGAAAATCAAACCCCAACACCCAACTCCAACACAGTCCACACCAAACAAACCACCACCTAGTCGAGCCAACTCCACCAACCTCAACACTTATTTCCAAAAAAAAAACTAAGACCTTAACTGCACTGAACAACCAAACCCGCTACCAACACCTCCAAAAGCCGAAACCAAACTCCACCCAAAACACCCCAAGCCCGAGACCAACGCCATCCCCAAATCAGTCCACCAAAACCCCAAGCAAAACCCAAACCAAGAAAAGAAAATCAAGACCCAAGAACTTACCTCATTACCGAACCCAAATCGAGCCTTCAAGCCACGGTTCTTCCCCATTCTCGCGCCAAAAGCCCCAAATAAACCCCCCCCACCTACCTCTATGACCGGCGCCACCACCGCCGGCCGGTGGTGGCAAGATTCGAGGGAAGGGGCGAAGCCCCTTCCCCTGTCGCCTCCTCTCTCTCTCTGATTTCGAAATGAGAGAGAGAGGAAGGTGATATTTTGTTTTATTTTAAATTTTAGCAATTTACCCTTTAGCCCCCCAAGTTTTAATTGATTTAATTAGGTCCTCACGTTTTAAATGTTTTAATTTCAGTTCCTTAAATTTTATTTTCAGTTTAGAAGTTATTTAATTTAGTCCCTAGTTTATATAAATTATTATTTCAGTCATTTAAGTTTAAATTTCAGTTTTAAAACATTTACAGTTTAGTCCCTAACTTGTAAAGTTTATCATTTCAGCCCCTAAGCTTTTATATTCAATTTAAACAGATTTACAGTTTAGTCCTTAACTTATAAAAGTTCAATTTCAGCCCTTAAACTTTTATTTTCAGTTTTAATAAGTTTTCAATTAAGTCCCTAGAGTTTCTATTTTTCACATTTAGTCACGATACTTTGAAAATAATATTTTCAGCCCTTAGATTTGTCAAATTCGATTTAATAAACTTCCAATTTAGCCCCTAAACTTTATTTTATCGTTTTAAGATATTTATTTCAGTTTCTATAATTTTCAATTAAGCCCTTAAACTTAATTTCAACACTTTAAAACTTTAAAGTTCGAAATACTAATTCAAACTTATTTCCTATGTTTGGCTAGACGATACGTACGAGCAGTTAGGAGCTTGAAGTTATTTTCCCGCTCACTTTTCACGCAACTCGAAACAATTGAGGTAGACTCGCCACCATTAATTAGTTTAAATTATAATTGCATGCTTTATGTGAATTACGTGATTTATATGCTTTATGCATAGGATGAGAATGTGTCATATGCGATATATGATATTGTTATGCTTGCCATAACTTATGTGCTTAATTGCATGAGAAAGAAAGAAAGAAAGAATCTCTTATGAGATAAGAAGAGAATGTTATGCATAACTTACGTGCTTCATCCGCACAAGAAAGAAAGACTACCCACAACCCATGTTTTTAAAGAGCCTATGATTTCAAGAAAATGAACCAAAGATGATATCACATTGTATATTGCATGAGTGTGTTTTCAATTATTCTATAAATTAATTATCGGCGATGAGTCTACTGAGTATTTCTTCAAAATACTCATTCTGCTATTTTAACAATATTTGCAGACTTCGGAGGCGAACGTGATTGATCCGGCAGTGGTGGCAATATAAAATTTGATTATCGAAATTATTAAATTTTCGAATTTATGTATTGAAACATTGTTAACGTGTTTTTCGTTTCCGCTATTCCTAAACACGATATTTAAATTTTGAACAATTATCCAATGTATTTTAATTGCCGAATTAGTTTTCAATTGAAATTGTGATTTTAAAAATTAGGTTATTTCCGCAAAATTGATTGACAAAATTAGGGCAAAGGACGATGACGTGGCAATCCGGGTTAACAGAACTCGGGGCGCTACAGAGAATAACTTTTAAGTGTTAAGAGTTATGTTAGCTTCAAAGTGTTACACGGGTTGGTATTTATAGTTTTACAATCATAGCCTTGATCGTTGGATGAAGCAGATGTGGTTTCATCCAACCTACTAGGACGTGCTATCGTAGCTATCCCATCATCCACTTGCCATATGTTGTACTTGAGTGTGTAGGGAAGATGAGCTATCCTTTGAAGTGTATCAATGTACATAATTAATTAGGTCGACATGATTTGACTTAATTAGATTGCAGGTTGCCACATCAATCATTCACCGCATACTATGATCTTCTTGGGAACTGCTCCTAGCCTAAATCCTTTTGGAGGGAGGGCTTCGACTATTGAGTGTGCTTCAGTTTGCTAACTTTGGTCATCCTATCTTTCCTTTTGACCCATTCTCCCATGTGGTTGCCATGTATGCTAGGACTAGAGTCTCGGTGGCAAAGCGTAACAATAGTCCCCCAAGTCCAAGTATGATTATTTATGTAATACATCATTTTGTTTAAAAATATTATTCGATTGGAGTGACCCTTTACTTGTAATGTTTGATTTCTCCTCTTGGGTTTTATTTACCCAACACAATAGTCCCTCAAGTCTAAGTATGAATATTTATATAATACTTGAAATTTGCATAAAAATGATTTCTGTCGAAGTTGTGTATCTTGAAAATTTTTAATTATGTAATAGCAGTTGAGGTCCTTTTGGTCGAGGCTTTCTATATTTGAAAAAGAAATTTTGAAGGAATAGCGGAGGTCTTTTTGGTCAAAGCAGTCCATTTATGGAAAAGATGAAATTTTGAAGGACCAGCTGAGGTCCTTTTGGCCAAGGCTATCTACCTTGATTAAATTTTGGAAAGCAACTGAGGCCATTTGTCGAAGCTGTCTATGTTGAAGTTGAATTGGAGTGCTTCTGCTATTTGTTGAGGCTATAATTTGTTGAATCTGAAGTTGTACGTTTTTGAAATGTTGGGAAAATGAAGTGTCCTCAATTATTGTGCACAAATGACTTGTTGTCTTGTATGTTTTCAAGAAAAGACAACCGAAACAGTGGAACTTTTCACACACGCAACCATCGCTACATTTAATGAGCAATGATGAATGCTGCTGGCGTGTTCTTGGGAAGGAGATGTGTACACGTGCATGAATCGAACTCTCTAATCTGAACCGTTGAATATGAAATGACAGACGTTATGGGTGGCTCAGATTGACTTTTGAATGAAGGGTAGGATGCTTCAGACCAAGATACAATGGTTGAGTTTTAGGACCATTGCCTTTAAAAGGCCAAATTTTGAATAAACAATTTCTCTACTTTGCTAAAAAAGAAATCAAGCTCCCATAAATTCTCAAATTCTCTGTGATTTCCTTAAACACGTCAAACTTTTTCAGCCACCTTGAAGAACTCCGGTGACTAGAATTTTGTCATTTGATTACGTAAGTATTTTTCGACCAATATTTTCTTTGATTTTGAATTTCATGACTTATTTATCTTCTAAAGGATGGAAAAAGACGTTAGAAGAGTAGCCTCAGAGATAAGATAACCATAACCAATACCATCGACCTTGTCCATGCTATTAAGATATGACATAGTAGTTTATTCATGAGGGAGGGTCATCTGGATTATGAAGCGGGTTGAGGACTAGCCAAAATTCCTTCAAATGTAACTGCTGCCGACCTGATAGATATTAGGGAGAAGTATTGTATTCCCTTATGATAGAGCTCTTAGCACCTTCTCATGAAGAGCAAGCGTGTTTTCCTAAGTAGGGGTGTGTAGCAGTTATTGAGTTTTCTCTGAAGCTGGGACTTCGTCTATCCCTTTATCCATTCGTTAGAATTGTCCTTAGGTCATATAGACTAGCACAACTCATCCCTGATGCTTGGGCCTAGCCAGTCGGGACCTACTTCTTATGGAAGAGGACCCCCTTGGGCAAAAACATGTCGCCTTTCAATTTGTTTTCCAGCCTGGGTCTTAAAAAAGGGGGACTCCAAGGGCTAGTATTTTCTTTATCCATAGGGGCACATTCCTCTTTTGTCATAGGCCTCCCCTCCTCCATCAATGATGGAAAGAGACCTGGTTTTAGGTGAGGGGATAGTGGCAAACGTGTGTGGGTAACAAGGTCTCCAATGTAATAGTTCCGGCCAACTACTCTGAAGCTTGTGTGCTTCTTCATCCTTAGCTATCTATTTTTTATAATTGATTCTGACCTTGTATATATTGCAGGATTGGTAGATTGATTCGAATTGACCCAAGAGGAATTGGGTGTTATAGAGGACATTTACCTTCGTTCTCTGTTTTCCCGTGAGTTTGATAGTGACTAGGCGATTCTTGAGGAGTTTGGACTAATGGATCTAAGAGGTAAAACTTAGAAAAGTTCTTACTGTTTCTATTTTGTTCATAGAAAATTTTGAGAGGAGAAAGTACACATTCCCTGATATGGCTTCCATCTTAGCTGCAACCTCCACAGCTAGAGAAAGCGGTTCAAGCCCTCATCTACTGCTGCCAAGTAGGTGAGAGACCAAGTAAAGAAAGTCAGGAAAGAGGCTATAGATCATAAGGGTGAGGGCGAACCCCTTGAAGGATAAAGAGAAAATTTAGGTGAAAAAGGACCCCAAGAGTAAAGAAAGGTGAGGGAGAGGGGGTCTATTGTCAACCTGTCACCTCGATCCGAAGTCCCAAGAGGGGAAGAGTTAATAACAGCCTCCATTACTACTGTAAAAGGGGGTCAAAAGGCCTCTAAGGTAAGAGCCTTCGAAGAGAGGAAGAACATCAAGCGATACGTCGACTGCTTCTAATGCAGCACTTCCCAAGATAAACTCTCATTGTCCAAAAGGAGCAATAAATTGGCTCTAGAGGCTATATTCATGCTACCTCCAGAAATCTAAACAGCTACTGCTACATTTCATAAGTATTGGATGGATAGTTGGCAAACCTTCGTGGAGTCCAGCGATGCGGTGGATATATTTTCCACCATGATGAGCCAGACGGGAAACGCATTTGAAATTGCCATAGACATTGAAGTCCTCTTAAAAACCTTCAGAAGAAAAATAAAAAGTTTTTGAATAAGGTTTCCTAGGCTGATGAGGAGGCCAAGAAAGCCAACGCCAACTCCGAGGCCGTTAAAAAACAACAAGCTAAAGAGGCTACAAAACTTGAATCTGCTTTATTAGAGATTGAAAATTTTAAGAAAGAAGTGTACTTGTCTCAGAAGGAAGTAACTTCTCTTACCAATCAAGTAGAGACCTCTAATGCTTATTAGAAGATAGCTGTTGAGGCCTTAGAGAGGTCAAATAAGGATAATGCTGCTTTGAAGCAGCAGGTGGGAGAGCTCAGCTCTAGAATTATTGGCCTCACTGAAGAGGTTGAGGTGGTTAGGGATGAGGCCGATGATGATGCTATAAAGCATTACACAGCCAACTTCTACTTAATTGAAGAGTATTAACGCTTCGCGAAATACTAGCAGATGTATGTATACATTAAAGTAGTGGGATAGATTGAGTGCATTCCCAAATCTTCAATACTTCAAAGTTGTGGTTGGAATTCTTGGAGGAGGGGGATCCTTAGACTCTAGTAGATGGTGTCCATATGATAGAACTTGAAAATGATGAGGCTGTAGGTGACAATACAACCTCTAAAGCGATTGGTCCTAATGTCTTCTTTCCTTTTACAAGTGCCCCTTCTCCAATTCTTAGCTGTTATGCTTTTTATTTTTACGTTTTCAAAGTAATTAGCTTCAGTCCCCATGTAATTATGATTTTTTAGTGAAAGATGTTTTCTCTTACACATGTATTATCACTTGTCTATTTACTTATAAAATGGCTTTTCGACAAGTTACTGCTTCCCATGTACTTCGACGTTCACTAAGATTTCAATCAATATTTATACAAGTGTAAGGACTTAGCTTATTTCTTGACTTTAGTTTTCCCAAGTATACGTTAGATAGTTTATCCTTGCAAAGGGCTTCTCCCATGGCTGTCCATGGAAGATGTTTATATTAAGAACGTAATAATGCTGCTTTCATTGAATTTAATAAACTATACATGGATTAAGAGCTTTCACATACGTCCCTAATGATAGTACCTCCTTAGGTGTTCTACATTCCAATGATGAGGCTGTGCCTTTTCCATCCAAACTTTCGATTTTATAAGTTCCAAGTCGAAGCACTTCTTTGATATGGTGGGGGCCCTTCCAGTTGAGGCCAAGGGTCCTTGCTCCTAGTTCTTTGGAGGAATGGAATACCCTTCGAAGTACAAGGTCATTTACGCGAAATGACTTCTTCTTGACCTAAGAATTGTAGTACCAAGCCATTTTTCGTTGGTAAAATGCCAATTTTACTTAGAATTCGTTATTCCTTTCATCGAAGAAATTGAGCTCGCATCTTCTCAACTCATCGTTGGATACTTTATTAAACTGTAAGCAACGAAGAGAGGATAGACCTAATTTGACCGGACTTGTGGCCTCCGCTCCATAAGTTATAGAGAAAAGAGTTTCTCTTGTTACAGTCTTGCTAGTAGTCTGGATAGCCCATAAGACCTGGGGTAGTTCATCGACCCATGCTCCTTTAGAGGTTCCAACTTCCTTTGTGTACTTGATGGTTTTGTTGACAGCTTCTACCTATCCACTGGCCTAAGGATGATGGGGGTAGAGAAGTGATTATGGATTTCGAGTTTTTCACATAGGTCCCTAATTTTCTTGTTATCAACCTGTCACCTATTGTTAGATAAGATTAAGTGGGGATTTCCAAACTGACAAATTATATTTATCCACAAAAACTTGAAAGTGTTAGCCCCGATTATTTTAGTCAGGGGCTTTGCCTCCACCTACTTAGTGATATAATCAATGGTGATGATGGCAAAGCTGGCATTGGCTTTTCCATTAGGTAGGGGTCCTATGAGGTCAACTCTTCACTTGGTGAATGGCCAAGGCCTGGAAACAACAGTTAGCTCTTAGGAAGGTTGCCTTTGCATTATCGAGAAATGCTGTCATATCTTTTCACAAACTACTACGCATTCATTTTCAAGATAGGCCAGTAGTATCCCTATCTCAACACTTTTTGAGCCAGATCCCATTTTCCCAAATGGATACCACAAATCCCTTCATGAATTTCTCGAAGAACATAGGTGGCCTACTTTCCTCGTATGCATTGGAAGAGGAGTAGGGAGAAACCTCTTTTATACAGCACGTCATCTTGAAATACGAAGTATTCTGCCCTCCTCTGAGCTTCTACGCTTCGTCTTTGTCAATGGGTAGGGCCTGGCCTTTGAGGTATGCTACGATGGATTGTATCCAAAGAGGTATGTCCTTAACCCACATCACCTATTCACCCTTAGCAGTGGAGGGTTTAGGGAGATGTTCTATAAATAACACAGTAAGTAGCTTGAAATCTTTATTACTTACTAACTTCGAGAGAGTATCAGCATGAGTGTTTTCCATGCCTAAGATTTATGCTAACTTGAACTTTTCAAATGATGGAATGAGGTCCATCACCAACTTTAGATTTGCGGCCATGTCTTTGTCTCTGGCCGAAAAATTGCTATTAACTTGGCTAACCACCAGCTGGGAGTCACTGCTGATAATTAACCTTTTCACTTACATTTCTTTGGCTAATCCGAGGCTAGCTAAGAGAGCTTCATATTCTGCTACATTATTGGTAGCCTAGAACCCAACTTTACTGCATAGTTTAGTTTGTGACCCTCTGGGCTTACTAGGACCACTCGTGCTCCCGAACCTGCCTCTCTGGAGAAACCATCAACATACAAATTTCCATGGTAGTGGTTCTAATGGCTCCATCTATGATTAAACTACATACCTTATTGTGGACATGGCACCGACTGTGGAATATGTTTTCCCACGCTGCTCTGTATCATCCGCCTTAACTTGAGTGTTAAGAGCCCTCATTGTGATCAGTAGTTTCCAATGGAAAATTCCACTTTCTCCTCTTCATCAACATCCTCCAACACTGGCATGTCTTCATATTCTCCTTCACTCTCACTCACCACCTCTCCGTCATCCCGTAGAATCATTACCCTTTTGTTAGGACACTAAGAAGCGATGTGCCCCATTCCTAAACACCGAAAACATTTTATATCCTTACTCCTTGGTTGCTGTGACTCCATCTTGGGTACGGGTTTGCTAGTACTTTCTTCCTTTTCCCTCTGCATTTTAGTCCTTCCTTTAGCTACTGCTTCATTCACTTTATTACTTTCCCACCTCGACTTCCAATTTGGGTTAGGAGACGAAGTGTTCACCGGTTGCCTCGCAGTTCCCTTCCTCTTCAACTGTCTTTCCACCTTCATGGCTACATGCAACATATCTTCCAACTCTACATAATGCTGTAATTCTACCACATTAGCAATCTCCTTGTTCAACCCATTTAAGAACCTAACCATGGTAGCTTCTCGATCTTCCTCTACATTTGCCCTAATCATCAAAATCTCCATCTCCTTATGATAATCTTCTACACTCTTCGACCCTTGATACAAACTCTGCAATTTTTGATGGAGCTCCCTATAGTAATGACTAGGCACAAACCATTTCCTCATCACCACCTTCAATTCATTCCAAGTATTTATAGGCCTCTCCCGATTTCGAAGCCATGAAGTAACCACTTGATCCCACCAAGTGATGGCATAATCAGTGAATTCCAACACTACAATCTTCACTTTCTTATCCTTCGAATAGCTATGGAAATCAAAAATCAACTCCACCTTTTTCTCCCATTCTAAATATGCCTCGGGA
This sequence comes from Fraxinus americana, assembly GCA_035079005.1. Lineage (NCBI taxonomy): Eukaryota > Viridiplantae > Streptophyta > Magnoliopsida > Lamiales > Oleaceae > Fraxinus > Fraxinus americana. Next base: position 28,952,913 of record CM068723.1, read on the forward strand.
TCACTCTACCTTTAAATTGTGGAATCGTCATTTTTACATGACCCAAATTACCATCAGTTTCACCTCTATGATTATTTCTACCACGTTGTTCAACTCATCGCCTCTATGTCTCCTTCATTCCATCTCATCCCTTTCATACTCATCTTTACCCCCATTCACTACCGATCTCATGTTCATCCATCCTAGGAACTCGCCTACCCGCCCTCCTATCGTGAGGTACATCCACTGGTTGTTCCCTACTAAGATTTATCATCGAAGCATTCAATTGCTCCATCCTTGCTCCCATATCCATCAACAACCTTTCAAACATATCCATCCTATCATCTTGCAAATTAGTCTGATTACCGTTCATGCTGGAATTTGAGCCTTCCATGTCTGACATTCTCTCAATTTCTGCCTCACCAAGTTCACTCGGAATCACTCAATTGGCTTTTACCCTCTAATAATCTCACTCTATGTCTTTTATCTCTCACTGCTTTCACTAAGTGCTTCAAAAGATAAAAATGAACTCACTGGATCAAACTTGTGGCTTCAAAAACCGAATATGTGGATGATTGTGACTCAAGAGGAGTATAGAAATTTCGGAATGACAATGGGAAGAAACACAAGAACAAAATGGATGACAAAGAACAAATTGGATGACAATGAGAAAACATAAGAGAATTTCAACTATAAATTTGACTCAAATTGGATGACAAGAACAAATTGATGATTCGAAGTTTGTAGAATGTTGGTAGTAAATCATTCAAACAAACCTCAATTTTTTTTCCCCAGAGATGAACAGTAACCTTTTTTTTAACACACGATTATACTACCAACAGGAAATTTATGGATCTAGGAATTAGAAACGAAGAACGACTCAAGAACACGAAGAAAATAGGGAAAAGATGAAATTTACTAACTCAACAGGAAAATAAAGGATATAACCTGATAGAATTGGAGCCAAATCTCTGATACCAACTAATGCAAACCCTTTAGCAATGGTGACTACGAAATCCACAACTAGATTAATGCAGAACCCAAGAACGCCAATTAGATCCGGTTTTGGACTTGAACCCAACGAAGTGAACCAAAAAACCCAACGATAACAAAGATGCATTGAACCCCTTGATTACACAATGAAGAACCCACGATCGGATATTTTGAACGCCACAAGATTTAGATCTTGATAAGTTCGATTTGTTGTTCAATTGAAGAACAAGGGAAAGCAATAGTCTCTCCAAAATAATGAATTGTCAAAAGTTTTTTAATACAATGAAAGTTTTTGGTATTTATACCAAACCCTAGAAATTAGGTAAAGACGTGTATAATCTCATAAATAAGGTATGATATTGACTAAACATAGAATTCTAGTAAAATAAGAAAATTTGCAAAAAATAATTTTTTTCCCGGATGTTGGACGCGGGGGCGCCTAGGAATGGCGTGAGGGCTCCACTACCCCCTGTTTTCCAGGTTCAGCTACTTGAATCAAGCTCATCATCCCGATTTCGGCCTCGACCCCAACATGGAACTTGTTCCAATCTTCGTCACGATCACCATATCGTCAACCGTACCTTGAACAAGCAATACCTATTCTTGAACTTTTAGGCTAATTAAAAGCCAAAACAAAAGCCAAATATCGGCACTGAGAAAGATGACACCTTGGATCATATCACAATCTCTACATCCCTTTTAGTAGGGTCGATGTCTCTATCTTTCCTTTAGTTTTGGGGGCTTGTCACTTTACACTTTGTCATTCTTTCCTCATTGGTTTTTCCATTGACCTTGGAAGAAGCATTGTTGGAGTATGGTGGGGGCATTTGCATGCATACTTGTTTCTATTGGAGGAAGAGATGCATTGTAGAGTTTTGCTCCGTAATGATTCTCATGTTGGAAATCATGGCTGCTACTTCTCTAGTGACGCAATGACTTTCATTTATTTGATGGCGAGTTTCGGCGGGTTGGTACGGGTCAATCTACTATATCTTAGAGATTTCTCTTACCGCTTTTCGTAGTTAGCACCACTTCGTCCACTTGAACTCATTCTATCAATATTCATTTTTTCTCCAAAAGGGGGTCATCTTGAGTTAGTTTCTTTGAAGTTTATCATTTCTTCAAGGAAAACTTTAAACACTTAGCCTTTTGTGACTTTGAGGATCAAAAGATTGGAAAGAAATAACAAATTGACTTCTTCAAAATTTCCATTTGTTCTATATAAAGAACAATACTTTTTTTTTCCGAAGGGAAAGTAGATTAGTTTTCTAGTAGGCTTTGGCTCATGGAATATGCTCGTGCTTAAAGTGTGATTTTCCATAGACGATACCAGTTTGTTAACCTCAATATTCAATGGGAACACGTGGCCAGCATATCTGATTCTACTTCGATCAATATATTGAGTTTCTGCATACTTGAAAAAAGTGTTACTCACACGACCATTCTCTAGTTGTGGAGAAGGTGACTGAGGGCCAATACTCATGTTTGTCTATGATTGAAAGATATTACTCCCTTCGTTTGACAAAGATAGACTTGCTTCTATTCTCATACAAATTAAGAAAATGCAACTAATATAGTTGCAAATACAAATATTTCTTATATTTTCCTGATATACCCCTATATTAAATAATGGATTAAATACTATTATTTAATATTTATTGATAACAAGACAAATTAAAAAGGGACATACAAGAAAAACTTAAGAAATTAATTATACTCTCAACAAGAAAAGTAGCCTATAATTTGGGACCGACGAAACTAGAAAGCAAGTCTATCTTTATGGAATTGATTAAGTATTTAGATGTGGGATAGACAATGAATGAAAACAAAAATGTATAAATTCAGGTTCAAGAGAAGACACCAAGAATCTTATTGTTTAAGTGTAAAATTGCATTACCTTTGGAATACACCAAGTGTTAGTTGTTATAGTAAAAGTGAAGAGGCATTATTTATTGGACGCGTGGCATGTGACCTCTTGCTAACGGCTCACATGTCAAACTTGGTAATATCACCTCCAACTAACCTAGGTTGTAGGCAACTTTAAATGAACTAAAAAGTGGCTACCTGTGTCCTAGGCCAGCTAGCTAAAAAATAGACTGAAAAGTTGATTTAAGCGTCCAATGTCCAGATGATAAATATGGGCTATCATTTTGGAAATGTGCAACAGATAAATATAGGACCTCACTTTAAACATGGAGGTTTATCCTCTCTACATGTCACTTCGGCTAGGGTGCCAAAATCACTTCGAATTTCTTGTCTAGTCGCCTCATTAGGTTTAGAAGGACAAAGTGATGCGGAGTGCAGGCCTAAGATGACTTCTTCCTATTTTCTTAGTTGGCTACCATGTAGATGAGACGTAGTGAAATAATTCCTTGGGACTACATTTTTGGACATGGAATTATGTGACGAATAAGGTTGTAATTGGTGCGTCAATCTAGGAAAACTATCTTGGCAATTTGAGTAGTCATCTTCAAGCGGTTTTAAAAAGGTTGAACCCCAACCTTGAGGGTCCCCCACTGTCGCACCCCTAGACCATTGTGGAGGAGGTAAATCGCGGGATGTGCCTCAGCAGGTTAGGGTACAAGAGCTATCATACTGGTGCCCACAAAGAGTCCAATTTCATACCTTGTAAGAGACCGGAATCGAACCCTCACACTACGGCTATCAGCTCAGCTAAGACTACCCCACTCCTATCCTTTGTTTCACTGAGCTTTGCATCGTGGGCTCTTCAAGCTATTTTAACTTATACCTTAGCTATGTGTAAGTGGTCTTGTTGGGCATGCGTACTTGGCAACAATAATATAGTGCATATGCTAACAATAATAATATAATGATACTAAGATACTAGTATCAAATGCACCAATAGAATCCCGGTCACCTCCCTCTCCATGTAGACGTCACCTACACACTGGAACACTCCGTTAGGGAACACAAGTCACTGGTCAAGAAAAAGGTTAGACGATCGTTTGCCCGTTAATAGTGTTCCAGTGTGCAAGTGACGTTTACGTAGAGGAGAGGTGCCTGAGATTCTATTAGTGCATTTTTCGATGTCAACAAATTAGCATCGTCTGTAGAAAACGGTACATTAACTGTGTTTTTACCACATCCAAAAGGCCACCACTAATGATAGGTTTTTTTGGGTCAATTTTCTACTGGAAGGTAGCAAACCAAAGCATATATGATTTTTCAATGAAATGAAAAAAATAAGCTGGAGCAAATGAAAAATGAAAAATTAGAGAACGATACAAGGGAAATAATTGAAAATACCCAAAATCCAAAGATAGCCTTTGACTATTTTAAACTTTGAAACTACCTAAAATACCCCCAAAAATAATAATTGCATCCAAGTCACTATCATATGAAAAGAATATAATCAAGACCTATAAAAAATTATTATCATAAGAATGACCGATAAAACTTATAAAAAACCCAGATCTAAAAGAGGACCATATAAGATTAAGAAAATTATGAAAAAACAAAAAGAAATTGAATTTGATAAGATCAGATATCAAGAACAATTAAATGCATCTCAAAAAATATTAAAATGCTTTAAGGAAAACATGATAAAAAATTTTGCTAAGGGAATAGTAAGATCTATAATAGTAAAAGATATACAGGATATTATAGATAAATTGGAAAAAAGGAAAAAGAATATTTTAAAATATGATATACCTTTTAACCCAAATATAGATATAATAACAGATCTTGATATTATAAATTCTCAAACATTACTGGATTTTAAGATTTACTTAAAACTCTATAAATGAGAGAACCTATTATTAATAGATTACCTCAAGAATATAAGAAATTAAAATTTAAGTTAACATTGAAATTTTATATATCCATAATAAATAATAGAATAAGTACAACCTTATTAAAAGAATTCTTAGAATATTAAAGAATTTTAGAGAAATTATTTAAAAAAATTTTAAATTATTTGATTATTATATTTTTGTTCGCTCATATTAGCCCAGTTTCAATTGGTATCAGAGTCATATATCTATAAAGGCCACAAAAAATAAAGAAAAGTTATAATAAAAATCATGAAAGTTACAATTACTAACAGATATTGGTACTATATGTTAAAAGAAGAACAAGGAAGTTATATATTTTCAGAACATGTCCCTAAAAAATTAAAAATAATGACATTAATTATAATTAAAGAATTCCCTAGAGAAATAAGAGAACAAATATTACATAAAGTAATACTAGGATTCATAAAAGATGAATATATATACGAAATATAGAATAATTAATTATATGCTATGAAAATTTTCGGGACTTTACAATACAAGCTTCGGAAGCTATACGACAGAGATATATCTTTCCACTACCCAAGCTAGAATTGGACCTAGAAGAAGAAGTCATTCACTAAATTCAACTATGAAGACAAATAAGACAGACACGAAGGGGGGCGAAGTTACCTAGAAGTTTGAAGAATAACTAGCAAGGAAACTAGCTAGAGTCGTTGGAAAAGCAATGGATCGTCGAAAAGTTGAAGCTGTAAGAGACTTTTGAAATTGCAAAAGTGAAAAGAAAAGAAAATGGGCAAAGTTTTCCTTTTATAGACATAGCCAACCCACTTCAACCGTCAGATCAGGATTTAACCAATCTAGGATGTCCATCAGCTGTTAATCTGAAGCGTAAAGTTTGGACGGTTTAAATTTAATGGCCAAGATGCGTAATCACGCTTCACTTCGAAAAGATAAAAGATAGCCCATCGTGACCTATTTACCTCAATTGTTGTTTATTGGAAACACGAAAGACATCAAATCATTGCACGTATTCTAAGGACGTCTTTTCAGTTGACTCACTTCAACTCTTCGCCTTCAAAGCACTACCTCTGCTTCAAACTTCAGTAGTTTTGAAGTATCGCTTCATCACTTCAGAGCATCGCCTCTACTTCAAACTTCAGTAAATTTGAAGCATCGCCTCTGCTTCACTTTATTAATTCAAAGCACTGCTTCAACTTCAACTTCAAAATCAAATAAAGGCTTTGACGAAACTTCAAACCATCTACCAGAGGTCCTATTTTTCTGAAATCCAACCATGATATAAATAAATATATTTGAACTTGGAATATTATGTTGTGTAAAAAATAATGTTCACAGGTCCGAAGCACCCCTCTATGTGAACTCCACAACCTACTTTGGAAGTCTACGCATTATATAAACAATCATATATGGATTTAGGGGACTATTGTTACGCCTCACAACCAACGCTCAAGAAGAGACACATAGCAGTCAATCAGGAACTAAACAAAGGCCCACACTTTACGCCATCAAACTAAAGCGCCATGTGTAAGTAGAAGCTCAATGGCCAAACTAGGGGGCCTGCCGTATAACAACCATGGAGAGGTGATCCAACATTACCGAAGCGGAAGCCTCCTAACGATGTAGGACAAGTGACCCCACCCCGACCAAAACGTCATATGAAGATTGGAGCCCATATGACTGGATTGGAATCATCCTAACCATAAAGGAGGATCTTTCATATCAAATTCTCCCAAGAGATCCTCTGCACAAAGATCTCATCAAAGTGATTGATGCAACAACCTAGTGTCAAGTCTTGTTAGCCATCCTATGCAGTCAGACTTAAGCCCTAGAGCTGCTACTTTTTTCATCAAGTGTTGTAGAGCCTAGGACATTTGGTATGATGACCTACGATGGGACACTTCAACCTTTAGGATGAAGTCACGTGCTTCTTCATCAGACGGACACCACTCCAGCAATGCCACTATAAAAAGCTTACAACTCACACCAATTCAAGAGTAATCCAGTTATAATTCTCAAACATTGTAAGAATGCTCTCATCTCTATATTCATTCTTATTCCCGATGTTCAAACACTTTTTGTGACTTGCAACTTAAAGCTCGTCCCATACCCATTATATTTCTTCTCATCGACTCACTTGATCGTCGGAGTGCTTGTAGCTGCCTCCCTCGCCACGGGAAAAGGGCACGAGTGACTAACGGTTTGTCAAGCGTGTAGGAAATGAGCTTACGTGGATGCAAGTAAGCCCGAGATCAATTGGCCACATTGGAGGTACAAAAATTGCGGGTCAACAAAATCTAAATTAGTCTGGTAGATATTTGAGGGCTAGAATAGTCGTGCTAAGTTCAGCACTCAACCCAACAAAGGCGGAGGCTCATTAGATTTTTAAACTTAGAATTAATCTGGTGGGAGAAATGGAAGATAAAAGAGAAAATTTGTGTTCCATTAAGTGGGGCAAGAAAGAAAATGGTTTGGGTAGTAGTAATGAATATTAAGTTGTGAAACTTAATTATTGTCACTTCATGGAGCTGATCATGAATCGATCTCCTCGATAAGAATCCCCAAATTTATCTTATAAATAGAAAGCGATCCTTATGCTTTATTATGATCATCAAAAAGGGAAGATAAGTGTGCGATTCTCTTGTAAATATTTTTTCGACATAGTACATTACTGTTGTGACGAGGGGTACGTAGTTTTATATCGAGACGAACCTCTATAAATCTTGTGTGTTGTTGAGTGTTTATGTTTCTTTCTTTGAATTGATTGTTCGTGGAATAATATTATAATTCTTAACAATAAATTTTCAACAAACAAAAATGAAAAAAAATTAATTACCTCACTCAATCCTCGGTAGCTCTGCCACCGGCTGTTCTAGCTCCTTTCAAGCTCGGCCCGAGCCTCTATAGAACTTGCATCAATGTACCTATATTGGCCCAGAAATTGAAAGCAAGAAGTCTAGTTCTGATGCATATGAGATTTATTACTAAACTAGAAACACGGTTAGGCAAAACACCCATAAATTGCTAAATCCAAAGAAAGAGAAGTGCAGCTTTACTTAATTACTTTTCTTAAGTTCAGATAGCTTAAGTAAGGATATATACAAAATAGAAATGCAATGTCACTTAGAAAAGTAGATTTAGTACCCCAAATTAACTAATATATATCTACCCTCCCAGTGCATCCATCAGGCTCAGGCTGAAAGAAACAAATACTTTGCACGCTTATGCTGCAGCTGCTTCCGTGACTTGTTTTGCTTCAAGCATTTTCTCAAATTCTTCAATAGATTTGAAGAGTTCTGAGAAGTTCCCCTTTCCGAATCCTCCACATCCGGCCTTCTGATAAATATTCCCGTCCTCGTCTTTGAGCATGCATCCGATTCTCTGAATTATCTCTATAAATATTGTTGGCCTGTGGAAGAGGATAAAAGGTGAGAAGTAATTCTAGTTATTTTAATGAACAGAGTGGGTTTCTGCAACGAAGTTCTGCTCATTTTATGGTGTAAAAAAGTAGAAGAAAAGTTTCAAATCTGAGACCTTTTGTATACATACCCAGAAGCTTCTTAACCAATCAGCTATTACAAGTGAGATCATAATTGTTCCTTTTAATTAGAATTTAGACTTGTATCTATTATCTAATAATGAATTACCATTCATTCACTTCCTTAAGAACAAAACTATCAAGTCAAAATCACATGTAAATATGATCGAACTTATTTGATATTCTTCATGACTATTCTAACTTTTAGTCTTTAACATCCACGAAATACTTGTTGTCTATACCTAAATCCTACAAGTCTTTAACATCCAAGAAATACTCGTTGTTTATAACTAAATCCTACGAGTCCTTTTTTTTGTTAATTTTTTGGTCTATTCAGGTCCTTTAGTACAAATTCTTTAAAATTCATTTTTCCTCAAACTCATTTTCAACGTCACATTTCTTGGACCCATAACTTTTCTCTACTTTTTAACCACACATTCTCAAAATAATAATAATAATAATAATAATAATAATAATAATAATAATAAAAGTGAGAGTAAAAAATAAAAAAAAATAAATTATTTTTCACAAAAACAATTCTCAAAAAATCTACATTAAACAGGCCCAAAATGTCTTTGATCCTAACATGACATTCAAGTTGATATTTCAAATGTAAACCACTATTGGCATATTCATTTATTTTATGATATGTTATACATTATTAACTTATACAGTTCCAACACATAAACCCTACAGTTGAATCAATGACAGCTCGAACTCGTCCCTGTGCCAAGTCAATGCCCAGTTCAAGTTCCAGACCATGCATTATGAATTTCAAATCACATTATGTATGGTTAGACTGTATCTTATATGATTTCAGTATCTAAATGCACAAGGAAATGCTTCCATGGATTGATTATAGCTTCATGGGTTTGCATAACCTATCTCCAGTAGTCCAAGCTTCAACTTAAATAAACATAGCAAATGATGTTTAAGTTTGACTAAGTTCGGGGCAAAATAAGTCTCTTCAGTACATCAACATTTTTCCATCCCAGCCACTTATATTTTCAATATTCCTTATTATTTCTCGCCAAACAAATAACATTAACTAGTATCTTGAAGGGATCAGAATTTTAAGACCTGTGTGATGAAGCTAAAATGGAAAAATCAATTTCTTTGATTTGTTTGTGGATCCCATTAGGCAATAAAATTGATTATAAAATTCAAGAACTCTCCCATCGAACTAACAGAAAGAGGCATGTGTACCGAAATTGGCCTTCTTCAAACCTATGGGGCAAACTGCATAACGAGGGCAATTCCGTCTTTTCAACAGGGGTGGAACAATTTTGAGTATATTTTAAATAAAGTTTGAATTTTCTAACTTTGGGAAAAGATAAGGGGCTGTTCTCTTTGTGTTTCAGTTTTATGTTTTGAGTTTTGAATTCATTTTGAATTTTGTTTTTTGAGTGTCTATTTTGAGATTTTTGAAAATGTGTTCTTTTTGGCATTTTGAAAAATTGTTTGAATTTTTCAAAAACACCCAAAACACATTTTGAAAATTTTAACTTAATTATAACTGAAAACACCCAAAACGACAAATTTGTCATTTTAGGTTTTCGTTGTAAATTTTTAATTTGTTTTCAAAAAAACGTTTTCGAAAATAGGAAAGAGAACGCGTTTTCACTGTATTGAAAAATCGAAAACAGAAAACGGCTTGAAAATGGTAAAGAAAACGGACCCTAAGTATAAGTATATGGTGTTTTAGTATTATCAATTATATTCAAATTTAAAACTATTCTTATAGAAGTGAATTGATCAGCCACAGATAAAGCAAGCTCAAGAGAATGTCACTTTTAAGAAATGTTCACATGCCTCTATTAGAACACTTGCCACTCAGCCTTTTCCAATATATCTATCTGTTTAGCAGAAATCTTACAATCAGACACAAAAATAAATTAGTATGGTTTCTGGAAGACAGAAAATTTTTCCATGCTTTTACTGGTTGAAAATGGAAGCATTTGATCACGGCTGAGGAGGGGTAGTCCTGATTCATTATATAAACTAAAAGTGGAGAAAGCGGACTGATAAGTGTAATTTTTATACTTATTCGAGGCTTGAAACTATAGAATTTTATTATTCTTTTGGCAAATTATGACCTAAATTGCGTCACATTGCATCTTGTAGGTAAAACTCGACGTGTGATAAATAATTGGAGAAAATAAGCAAAATGTAGCGAAAAATGGTGAAATCCAAAGTTTGAGGATTAAATTGCAAATACTTAATGGTTGATTCGGATCTCAAGAAGATACTTTGAAATTTGTTAGGAGACAATTGGATGGAATTAGAATTCAAAAAGGAATGGAATATGATCAAAATATTATCAAAGTCAATTTCTAATAGCACAAGATATATTCCAGATTTTTAGCAAAATATTGAGACCCCTTTTTGGCATAGTACACGTCCGAATTGGAAAAACTATTTCTAGAAAAGTTGTAGCCATTTGAGTTATCTTTCCAACACACTTTGAATCTGATAGGCCCCAAGTTATCCATTCACGTTGTTATGTCATAATTCATATTCTAGAGAGTTCCAATTCAGTTAGTTGTTAGGGGTAGTTTGGGGAATAAAAGGGGGGAATATTAGTATAAATGTAATAGGGGAGGGAGCAAATAGATAGGAAAATATTGGGTAGATTGGCTGAGTCCAAGTAGGAGAGATCTAAGCCTCTCGAATGCTTAGAATTTATCTTTCATTTGCACTGTAATTTCAGTATTAATTCAATATCATTCACATTTATCATTTTCATTAATTGGGTTCCTATCAAATTGGTATCAGAGCACTCGGTTCTAGGAAGAATGGCAAGAGGTTATGGATTGGATTCGGTAGGTAGACTAGATGTGGAAATATTCTATGATGGCAATCCAGACTGGTGGCTGGAGAAAGCAGATGAAATTTTCGCAAGGAACCAATTGTCAGAGAGGGAAAAAGTGGAAGCAGCTACCGCATGTTGGTTGGGTGAAGCTTGGGATTGGTTTCAGGAGGTCGATCGACAACGGACCGTGCAAACTTGGGAAGAATTGAAAGAAAGGATGATGCGAAGATGGAATGGGCTGAAACAAGAGAAGCATGAGAATGGGATAATAGAAAATTTACCGAAACTCACCATCACTTCTGAAAATTCCCCAAAATTGGAGGAAGCTGGAGTAAGTCACCCCAGCACGTACCGCCGGGAGGAGCTGGACATGAAGGAAAAGGAGGTCGCAGTCACTTCGCTGGAGTCCACCATTAATTTTGAAACCGCACCAATAATTGAAGAAATCGAAGTGAGTGAAGAGGGTCGAAATCACAAGGAGGAATTAAGGAAGACAGAAAACGGGGAGATTGAGAAGAAACTATCGTCACCGGAGGAGGAGAAGAGGGAAATCTGGAAGGATAAAGAGGAGGAGACCACGATGATGAAGAACCAGGAAGAAATTGGGCTTAAAATTAGGGCTCGAGTTCATATAAAAGATCATGTGGGCTGGGTTGTAAAATTGGCCCAAATGGGAGAAGACTCAAAGGAGTTCCTGAAGCAAGCCCAAGCCAATTTTGGCCCAAACAAGGTTAAATTTAGAGGAAATAGCTACAGCTACAGCCCAAGCCCCTATTATTTAACTCTCCAAAGAAATAACGCTATCCATCCAAACCGAAACCAAACAATTGTGACCGCTTCCAAATCAACTGCCGTTACCGTGACCCACCTCTCACCGACGACAACAGGGGCACTGCCAATTAAGAAGTTAACTTATGCCAAGCTACAGATGAACATAGACAAGGTGCTATGTTGTTTTTGTGATGAAACTTGTACACCAACTCACATATGCCGCAATACTGAGCTGCAGGTATTAGTGGTTACTAATAATGGGGAAGAAGTGGGATTCTTAGAGGTGAAAAAAAGAGAGGGAGAAAAAAAAGAACTACCGAGGCAAAAAAAGGAGTTTGGTGAATTTAGTAAACCCATTTCTGATGAATATGTTGTGTTTGATGAAACCTTGGAGTCAAAGAAGCAAGGTCAGAGGGAAAATTCTTTTAAAAAGTCTGAAAACAAATCAATAAGTTGGAAGTATTGGAACTCAGACTCAAGTAAAGGAAAACCTCGTAATAAAATTCTAGGGGTAGGGGCAACGGGCTATGGAGTTGCCTTGGATACTATACTTATGGTAGTCGCTCGATTAAATAAGTCCGTCCACTGCAAAAGGGGAAAACACCCCTCTTCTGCATTGACCATGATTGGAGTTTTTGCAAAGGAAATTGTATGGTTGTATGAGGAAGTCGTAATCTTCCACCTTGAGGACAAGGTGGATTTTTGGGCGGCGGGTAATGATAGGCCCCAAGTTATCCATTCACGTTGTTATGTCATAATTCATATTCTAGAGAGTTCCAATTCAGTTAGTTGTTAGGGGTAGTTTGAGGAATAAAAGGGGGGAATATTAGTATAAATGTAATAGGGGAGGGAGCAAATAGATAGGAAAATATTGGATAGATTGGCTGAGTCCAAGTAGGAGAGATCTAAGCCTCTCGAATGCTTAGAATTTATCTTTCATTTGCACTGTAATTTCAGTATTAATTCAATATCATTCACATTTATCATTTTCATTAATTGGGTTCCTATCAGAATCGTCCCAATCGGATATCAGGAGAGAAAGTTATGACTAAAATACAGACTGCTGTGCAAAGACGAAAAAATTCGCGCGCGAAGGCAACTTTCCTTATTCAATTAGAACTCTTTTGAAAATTAATTTGGACGTAATTTTCAACCAATTTTCGACTCCTGCAAATAGAGAACAGTAGAATACATATGGAGAACCTCCCTAGAAATAAAAATCTCTATATTATATTTTGGAGGCGAACATGGCTAACAACGTGGAATCAAGGCGAATTGCTTAGGATATTGAAGATTCTTCATCTGGATTCAAGATTCACATCAAGAACGTGAATTTTTCCTACTTCTTTTATTTCCGGGTGATATTTTTCCAATTATTCTCGTGCAGTTTAATTACAGGAATGTTATGCTAGTTTTTCATTGTATTGGATGAATGATGAACCCTATTGCTTATTTGTTTTAATTCGAGACAATTAATTTAGTACTTCTTGATTTTTCTTGATTGGTTTTGCATTCTCATTGAACTATTTGATTGTTTGATCACCAATTAAATAGTAAGTTGCTTATTGTAGTGTAGGACTACTCACAATAAGTGTAGAACGCGGCAAAATCAACACATGGACAATAGGTATTAGGAATAATATCTATGACATGTGCAATCATGTGTGATAAATCATGTGAATCAATGCATGTTTTTCATATGAATTCGGACTAGGAATAGGATCGGGTCGTGTTGAACGTGTTTAATATATTTTGGAAAAGAATATTGAATAACAGTGAATTATCGATTGTCTTGAATTCCTGAATTTACTAGATTACGAATTAAGAATTGAATTAAATAGCAATAGAGAGATTCACGATTCCAATGCAAACATTTACATAATAAATAAATATTTCATTTGTTTTGTTAGTGGAGAATTGACAATACGTACATCTAAATTTGTCATTTAACCATGCTGTATCGAATTTGAACACTAATTGAGAAAAGTGGGTTTATAGCAGCTAGAGACACAATTTAGATCTGGGCTGATACCATTTAACCAAAAATTAACAGACCAAGTTCCAATAAGAAACCGAAGTATTGATATTGGATGATGTTAACCAGACAAGCAATATACATAATGTCATGTTTGGGAGTGGGCAGTACTAGATAGGATTAAGGAGTTAAAATTTTGTTCATGGCCATGTGCGGTGTTCCATGCTCTGTATCAAACATGTCCTAAGAATCATATGAACCTTCAAGAAAATGACTATTTTAAGAGTCATAACATCACATTTAGGACACACGCTGGCCAGCAACAGAAAAGACCACACTTTTTACTCAAAGCATCTAACAGATATGAGAAGCAAATATGCAATTCAGCAAATTATTAACCATTTCCCTTTTTGGTGTATGAGGAACTTCAGCTATTAGATAAAAATTTAGCAATGTCGGAGATGAGTAAATGCAACAGAGTAAACAATCGAAGAGTGAATCAGAAAAATGTCAACAATTATAGCCAAAATAAGGGATAAAATATCACAAAAAATTGCAAGACATACCTGTCACCCACAGGCTTGGTGAAAATCTGGAGCAAAGTCCCTTGATCATCCCTGTCAACCAAAATCCCCAATTCCTCGCATTCCTTAATCTGCTCATCAGTCAGGACATCCCCAACCCGGCTCTTCAAATTCTTATAATAAGTTGGTGGTGGCGAAGGCATAAACTCGAACCCCCCGACCCCACTCCTCTTCCTCATCTCCTTCAATGTCCTAAATATATCCTCAGATACCAATGCCAAATGCTGCACCCCTGCCCCTTCATTGTGCTCCAAATAAGTCTGTATCTGGCTCTTCCTTTTAGTTCCATGTATAGGTTCATTCAAAGGCAATAACACAGTCTCATCGTTATTAGCTAGAACCATCGAGTTCAGTCCGCTATCTGCAGTCCCCACATCCTCAGCCGTAAATTCTGCAAATTCATGGAATCCACTGAACGTTTTTATGTACTCAACGCAAGGCCCGAGCTCAGGCACATTCCCTACAGCATGATCGAGCCTCCTGATCCCATAATCCAATTCCTGATAAGACATTTCATGGTTCACAGGCTCGAATCCTGGTAAAAAACAATCAGGACCCGTCTCTATTGAATTTGAATAACTCACTAAACGTAGAACCACGTCACCGTACAAATGAACCTCGGCCAGGGCGATTTCATTGTTCCCAAGCACAACTGGCGGCGAAATCGGCTTGGCGCCACGAGAAACCGCCATGGAAAAGGCGGAGAAGGCATCTTGAACCTCAATGCCTATGGCCCGGACGGCAAGCCCGTGTGTTGAGGTGAAAGAGTGGTGGTTGGAGGCAGAGAAGCTGGGAATTGCGGCGGAGGAAGGAGCGGAGATGGAGGCAGAGTAAGGGGCAGTGAAAAGGAATTGGAGGTTTCCGGCGCGGAGGAGATAGGAGGCGTGGACGGAGTTTCCAGTGGAAAGGTCAGATTTGGCGACAAGTGGCATACCGAGACCCCACGAGAAGCGCTTGGAGGTGTTGGTGGCATCGCCACACCAGAATTCTACATGGTGAAAGCGCTTCACTGAGAAGAAATCTGACTTGGGATTGGTACGCACGAAGTTGTTGTAGCCCACCAGCTTAAACCCGGCGGTGGCGGAGGAGGTAGGAAATTTACCCATTGCTTTCTGAATTCTTGTATGCACTATTGGTTAGTGTTTCGGTACGTTTACAGTAATCATCGATATATGGTGCATTTAGCTGATAGGATTATTCTTTTTTTTTTTTTTTTTTTTTTGTTGATATCCAGGTATCCTAACTTACACTAGACTATGTCCTGGACCACCCATCCCCGGCCCCTCAGTGATGGGTGGAGGTTAATCGCGGGATATACCCAAATTGACCAGGGTCTGTGCACCCTTTATACTCCTGGCCCCAAGGGAGCCTTCCTCCATGGATATTACATCACCAAGCTGCTCCACCCAAATTGAGTATTACAACACTCAGCTGCTCCATCCAAGAATCGAACTCCCCACCCTGAGGTTGCAAGCCCAGCAGTGCCCATCCTTTGCCAACTTGGATGTGCCCCGGGGGGCTGATAGGATTATTCTTTGTGTATACCCTGTGGTGTACACAATCTTTTACACCCCCACACATGGAGGGAGGCCCACAAATATTTTATTGTATGTGGCCTCACTCCATATGAGATAGTGTAAAAGATTGTATAAACTATTGTGTACATATAGCACTTCCATAGTTGATAAGCCCTCCACCCATTTTTTTCTCATTCTATTTCTCATTTTTTTTCTCTTTCTTCATTTCAACCATACATTCTATCAATAAAATAATATTACACATAAACCCAAATATTCTCATTACTTTTTAACCACACATTCTTCCATCAATCACCTCGATTTTGCCCATACTGTAACTAACTTTATATTATCTCAATTTCATCATCAAATTATAATTTTAGTTTCAAATTTTATCATAGTTTCACATTCTACATGTTCATCATAATGACAAAAACTATTTAGCCCCTATTTGACAATTTTTTTTTTTTTGTAAAAAATAGAGTTTTGAATAATGATTTTTAAGAAAATGTGCGGTCAAAAAGTAGGAAAAATTTTGAGTTTGCATATAAAATATTTTATTGTGTGAATGTGATTAAAAATGAGTATTAAAAAAAAAGAATTTGAAAAAAATAGTTATCAAATAGGGGCATAATTGACAGTTACATCATAAAAAAATGTTCCATATAACTGGTATGTGAAACTTGAGAAACAAAAATGGCAAAATAAGATTACGATAATGTCATTATATTAAAAGGTTAAAATAATTCTTATTTTAATTTTTTAACATTTTTGTGACATATAGCCTTTGTTTGGGCTCCATTAAAATCAAATTTTGGGAAAAATGAATTTTGAAATAGTAATTTTTTGAAGAATGTGTGGTTAAAAAAGAAGGAAAAGTTTTAAATTTACGTATAATATTATTTTATTGGAGAATGTGTGATTGAAAAGAAGAGAGAAAAATATATTTTGATTTTAACTAGAAATGCCATAAAATGTTAAAGGGACGCATCTAGATCAGATCTTATCCTATTAAAGGGACTTGATTTTCTACCAAACCGTTGAATCAATCTATTAGAAAATTACAAATTTATATATGGTGGACATTTATTTTTCATTCTATTTTTTTTTTTTTTTTGAATGCTAATGCTTAATTTTTATTTATAGAAAAGTTAATATATAACTACAAGTGTGTGTTGTGTCTTTAGAAACTACCCGTAAAAGACGACAACTACATATTCGAAAGAATATAGTCTACCCTTGTAAATAAAATAAGCCCTCGTTTGAGCTTATTTCTATACAAAAAAAAAAAAAAAGAGTTTTGTAATAGTGTTTTTTTTTTTTTAGAATGTACGATTAAAAAGTATTTAAAAAAAAATTTTGAGTTTACTTACAAATTATTTTTTTGATAGAATATTTGGTTTAAGCTCATATTTGACACATTCTTTAAAAATAAATTCTTTCAAAATTTATTTCCAACTACACAATTTTCAATAAAATAATATTTTTCATCGTATCAATAATTTTTCTTTACTTTTTAATCACATATTTCTCATCATATCACTATTTAAAATATATTATTTTTTCAATAATATCTATCAAACACCCAATTTGAAAAAATTAGGCCATGTTCTCTTTACCGTTTTCAAATCGTTTTCTGTTTTCAATTTTTCAAAATAGTGAAAACGCGTTCTCTTTTCTATTTTCGAAAACGTGTTTTTGAAAATGAAAAAAAAAAAATTGCAAAGGAAACTGAAAATGACCAAAACCACGTTTTGGAAATTTGAAGCCAAAACACAGTGATTTTCACAAAACACGCGAAACAAAATCTGCCTTATCCTCTCTCTCTCTCTCTCTCTCTCTCTCTCTCTCCCCCTCTCCCGTCTCCTGTAACATAGGGCTCTTTTCCATTTCCATCTCACAAACCTACGATCTAAAGCTTCCACTGGTTTTTCATTTCCAATCTCAGGTACCCACAATCCATTTATTTTCCATTTCTTTGCTTGTTATTCCATATATTGTCAACTTCAATCATGTTTCACCTCTGATTTTTTTAGTTTGTTTGGTGTCAAATAATTTCATTCATGAAGTGGAGTACAGATGAAACCAATTCTATTAACATGTCAACATGAGATTAGTGCTCCCTTTTTTTGTAACTTGATTAGGTTTGATTGTGAATTGATGCTAATTAATTATTGTCACAAGTTACGTACAAGGACAAAAATAAGGATTTGTCAAATTTAATTTAGGTTATGTTTTTTATATTTAGAAAAAAAATATTTCAAGATTCACCAATTTCAAAATTTATATGTTATTTAATACTATATTATCATTAAACTATTAAAACTTATTGAATAATCAGATTTCTTGAATAAAATATTATTAAAAAAAATTCTCAAATTTTCAAAGTAAACGCGTTTTTCATTTTTATATTTTCAGAATGGCAAAAAGAACGCATTTTCAGAAATTTCAAAATAGACACTCAAAACACAAAACACAAAATGAATTTAAAACTCAAAACACAAAAATGAAAAATAAAGAGAATGACCATTTAAGGGGTTGTTCTCTTTGTGTTTCATTTTTATGTTTTGAGTTTTGAATTCATTTTGGATTTTGTATTTTGAGTGTCCATTTTGAGATTATTGAAAATGTGTTCTTTTTGGCATTTTAAAAAATTGTTTTGAAAACACCAAAAACGCATTTTGAAAATTTTGACTTGATTATAACTAAAAACATCAAAAACGACAAATTTGTCATTTTAGGTTTTCTTTGTAAATTTTTAACTTGTTTGAAAAAACGCGTTTTCGAAAATGAAAAAAAGAATGCATTTTTACTATTTTGAAAAATAAAAAACAGAAAACGATTTGAAAATGATCCCTAATTTTTGAATAATTGGGCTCAGCAGGAGTCAAGTAGGTTATGGGGCCGCTAACTTGTTCAAAACGTCTTACCTATTAACAAATATTGAATGTAGGGCAGATACGTGGACACGTGGGAGAATGTGAATGACATCCTACGAGAAAAATTCCAATTTGAATTCTTGTCATGGATAGATATTAATCTTCCTATCCAACTCACTTGTCTGATCCGCTAGGGATCAATCCCATGTTTGACATCAATATTTGAGTAAAATGGAAATTTGAATACTGATTGTTTTGAAAAATTAAGTGAAAAAAATTGGATTTACGTTCGAAATATTTTATTGTATAAATGTGTAATTAAAAATGAATATTTTGAAAAAGAGTTTTGAAATAATGATTGACAAATAGAGGCTATTATAACTTAAGAGTAATATATTATAATTATATTTAGCATCACTGATGTTATAATACTAATTTAGATGGCACATTAAATAAGAGGTATCACTTAATTATATCTTCCATTTAATGTCACTTGAACTAGCATTTTAGCACCAGTTATCATTATTCTAAATATAATATGAGGAATAAATTATGAATGCATAAAAAAGTGCCAATGAAATATGTGTTTTGACAAATTTATTAAACTTCACCAACTTGAAATTTCAGTTAAGCTAAATATTAAAAAGTTAGGTTTTCGCAATTTCAATAATTTACATCTTTTTATTAGTAACGGCAATACTATCAATGATGACTACAATTGATGGTCGATAATTAAGGATGATCAAATCCCTAGCATTGACCGAACTTGCTTTGAATGGTCCACAAGTCAAGCTTCCAAATTAGCCAAACCTGTTCTTGATGGTCTAGGATAACTAATCAAGAGAGGTGTCAATTAATTTTAAAAACTTTTTCTAAGAATTAATCTAAATTCAAGTAAGTAAAGACTAAATAAATTAATTCAAATAATAAGCACAAATATAAAAGTGATTAGTAAAATAGAGAGATTATGCAAACGATGTAATTGTGGAGGTTCGATTCAAAGTAATGATTTACATCATTTGTTACCAAGCTCTCCGGCACGAGTAAGCCATTTTCACTATGTTGATTAACTTATGGTACAATTTAACCCTTTACAACGCTCCGATGACTTACAAACAAGGAGCACTAAACCTTATATAATGTTGAAATTTATGGGATCTCAACACGACCCATTATTAAGCTTTAACGGGACTTCAATATGACCAACTATATTAAAATTTACGGGACCTCAATATGACCAACACGGTGACTTACAAAAAGGAACACTGAACCTTATACAATGTTGATTTTTACGAGATTTCAACATGAACCACATTTTATCAAAGTGATTTTACAATGAAATTCATAAATTGATAAATAATACAAACAAATTAAGTACTAAAATATACTAATACCTCAATGAATAGTAATAAATGATAGCTCAAGTATGATATGAAAAACTTTGATATATCTAATAATTAGAAATTTGATTTAAACAATCAAAGTTTTTCTATGATGAGATGAAGAAGAAGCAAATACAATATAAGTTCAAAAACCTTCTTAAAATATATCTCTTTTAATGAATGATTATAATAAATTAAGTACCAAAAGAGAGATGAAATTTTTTTATGAATATGATGATTTTACAAGTTTGATTCAATCAATCAAAATTTTCAATATGAAGTAGTAGAAGAAATATATGCAATGTAAGTTCAAATATCTTCTTCAATATATGACTCTTTTTTATGAGTGATAAAAATAAATTAAGTACAAAAAGAGATTAAAACCTTTGATGAATATGATGATTGAAGAGTTTGAAACAATCAAAATTTTTTATATGAAGAATAAATGAAATGAATACAAATTTAATATTTAAGAAATCTCTCAAAAGATATCTCAATTTAATGCTCTTGAAAAATATTGTATTGAATGCAAGAAGTAGATGTATTTATAGAGTTCAAAACGTCAAAAAATCTAGGAGTTCGGATGACTCATCCAATCGACCGCCTCTAGCCTGGATGATCAATATAGCCATTTGAAAATTAAAAATCAGAGATCAGAACGGTTAAATTTTGGACCGTTAAAAACTTCTGGTGACCACCCGACAATTCGGTCTTTTACGTTTTGGTCTCATTTGTTTCGAATCGAAGGCTTTGAAAGGCATGGACTTTTGTAAAGTATTTTTTACTAAATTTTCAAGATTAAAAAAAAAAAGTTTTTCAAGTCCAAATATCATTTTCAAAAGTCATTTTTATATTTGATCAAATCATTGCATTAAAATGACTTTTAATGAACAAAATTATTTTTAATGCATAGAAAGATTTTGAATTTAAACATTCATTACCAAATATCAAAGTATTAGCATCTTTACACTTTATCTAAGAAATCAATTCCTTGATCTTGCTCCAAAGTTTGGCTCTTAAGTTCTTGAATATGTGACTTCGATCTTGACTTCCTTTATGAGTCTGATTTGTAATGACAACTTTTGATCTTTCTTAGTTCAAGATCCCTCTTACGAACTGGAATCAACGAATTAGTAGATCTATTTCGACCAAAATGGGAATTTGCTAGGGTTATGAACTTATAATCTGATAATAGAGTCAATTCCATGATTATAAGTTTGACGGCCATCGATCAATTTTCCATCACATGTTTTGAAAAACTATAATAATTTGAATTCAACTTGTTAGTAAATATGATTAACTTGTTTGTTATAATTAAAACTTTAAAGTTATAATCAACCATATGTCAACAATTTTTCACCTTTTTATTATGACAAATAAGATGATTTGCAAAATAATATTGAACAATTGATAAAGAATATAAATCTTAAATTTTGCATGTAATCCGTATATTCCCTCTTTCTTTTATAAATCAATCATCGTCAATTTAAAATATATCAATTAATTGTGAATCTTTTTTTTTTTTTTTAACATTTTTACAAAAAATTTCGAATGCATTCAAAACTTCATCTTTTACGTTCAAAAATGGGATTCAAATAAATTTAGAAAAGTTATCAATAATGACAAAAGCATAATGCTTACCATTTAAGGTTGTGGTTCTAGATGGTCCAAAAATATTCATATGGAGAAGTTAAAAAGATTTTTTAGTTGAAGAACTTTTTACTTGTTTTCTATGCAACACAAATTTTGTCTTTTTCAAATTTGACAAACTTTTAACAAAACAATTCTTGAAATTTTTGAAAGTAGGTCAATGCTAACATGACCAAATATTCTATGCCAAAATCAAGTATCATATTTTAAACTTGACATTTTTCACCGTATTCAGACTTAGTGTTTATGACATAAATATCCTTACTTCGGCTTTCTATAAACATCACCTCTTTTGATGTAGTATCCTCAATAAGGCACTTGGAATAATCAAATTTGATATGTTAAACATTCATCACACAATTGACTAATACTAAGTAGACTACGTTTAATGTTATCTACTAAGAAAATATTTTCAATAAAGGGAGATGAATGATTACCAATAATTTCAATGTCAATAATTTTTCCTTTGCCATTATTTTCAAAAGTATCATGACCACAATCCTTTATTTTGAAACTTGACAACAAATCTTGATTTTCAGTCATGTGCTTTGAGCATCCACTATCCAAGATCCATTTGCTCTTTATTTTCTTTGGTACCTACAAAAAATAATTCAATTTTTGGTCTTTTGGTATCCATAAAACTTTAGTCCTTGGTAGTTAGTGCTAGTGGACTTTTGAATCCACTTGTAATTGTCTTCAGAATGTAATCTCTTTTTTATAAAACAATAAAAAGTTACATGTCCATTTTTATTACAAAAATTACATGTGACAATTGAAATGGAGGAAGTAGAGGCTTCAATAAATAAATTTTCAAGAGACTTTTGTTTTAAAAATGATCTGTATCCAATTCCTCATATATCAAAAACATATTTTTGTTCACAAACATTAAATCAAAATTTTTCTTACCTTGAGTAAATTTGTGAACAATTTGAGTCAAATTTAAAATCTTTTCTTGTAAAGAGAAATTCTCCTTAATTAAAGAATCGTAATCGACTTTAACTTTTTCAAAATCATTTTTAATTTCCAAAAGTTTCGTTACCTCAATTTTTAATAAAGAATCATTTTTTTAAGGATATAATGATTTAAAATAAAATTTTCAAAATTTTCAAGAATTTTATCATGAGAGGTAGATAATTCATCATATGAACAATTTTCATTTGAATTTACCTCATCATCAATAGCAATGAAGGACATGTTGACAATTTCCTCTTGACTTCCATCTTCCTCATGGTCATCATTATCACTTTCATCCTATATTGATTGAAGTGCTTTCTTTTTTATAAATCTATTTTTCTCTTCGCCCTTTTCCTCTTTATTTTAGAATCGACGATTGTTGTGAAAATTTTTCCATTTTTTAATAAGAAGAATTAGATCATCAATTTCTTCATCGTTCACATTTTCGCTTGAAGTGCCTTCTTCAACTACGAATTTCAAAACAATTTGGCGCATTTCTTTTTTTTTTTTTTTTTTTGCTTTTCATTGTTTTTCTTTCAGTGTGATTTAGCTCATATATTATCAATATTCCATAGAGCTCTTCTAATGGATAGGTGCTGATATCTTTGGTGTTTTCTATCAATATTTTCAATGGACTCTATTCGTTCGAGAGTGACCTAAGTACTTTACTCACAAGTTCACCGTTAGTGATTTTTTTATCAAAGCCCCTGAGTTCATTAAGAATATCGATAAAATGAGTGTTCATATCAACAATCGGTTCATTCTCTTTCATAAAGAACTTTTCAAAATTTTTAAATAAGATATTTATCTTATTTTCTTTCACTTTGTTAGTTCAAACATGAGTAATTTCTAAAGCATGCCAAATATCATAAGCGGAATCACATGTACTAATACGATTAAATTCATTTCTATCTAAAGCATAATAAAGTAGATTTTTGGCTCTAACATTTAAATATAATTTTCTTTTATCCTCTTCATTCATTATATTCCTCTCTAAATTTAGAAATTATTTGATCCGATTTACCATCTTCTTTAATAACCATTACATAGGGACCAAATTCAATATTTCCCAAATATTATAATCTATTGATTGAATAAATATTGTCATTTTAGCCTTCCAATAGCTATAATGAGTACCATCAAGGGAAGGGGGACGATTTGTAGAATGCTCCTCAAGATTTTGAAAAATATGGTTAGGTATAACTCAAGATTGTAGAATCTTAATTTCAAAACGAGTACCTTACTCTGATACTAATTGATAGCCCAATGATAACTAACTAGTGGGGGTTAATTGATTTTTAAAACTTTTTCAAAAAATTAATATAAATTCAAGCAAGTAAAGACTAAATAGATCAATTCAAATAATAAGAGCAAATATAAAAGCGATAAGTAAAGGGAGAGATGATGCAAACAATATAATTGTGGAGATTTGATCTAAAAAAATGATCTATGTCCTCCATTACCAAACTCTTCGGCGCGAGTAAGACCTTTTCAATATGTTGATTGACTTATGGTACAATTCAACCCTTTATAACACTTTCGATGACATACAAACAAGGAGCACTGATCCTTGTACAATGTTGAGTTTTACGGCATCTCAACACGACCCATTATTGAGTTTTAACGAGACCTCAATATGACCCACACGATGATTTACAACAAGAAACACCGATTTTTATACAATGTTGATCTCTACGGGATTGTAGAATCTTAATTTCAAAACGAGTACCTTACTTTGATACCAATTGATAGCCCAATGATAACTAACTAGTGGGGGTGAATTGATTTTTAAAACTTTTTTGAAAAATTAATATAAATTCAAGCAAGTAAAGACTGAATAAATCAATTCAAATAATAAGCGCAAATATAAAAGCGATAAGTAAAGGGAGAGATGATGCAAATGATACAATTGGGGAGATTTGATCCAAAACAATGATCTATGTCATCAATTACCAAACTTTCCGGCGCAAGTAAGACCTTTTCAGTATGTTGATTAACTTATGGTACAATTCAACCATTTATAACGCTTTCGGTGACATACAAATAAAGAGTACCGATCCTTGTACAATGTTGAGTTTTACAAGATCTCAACACGACCCATTATTGAGTTTTAACGAGACCTCAATATGACCCATACAATGATTTACAACAAGAAACACCGATCTTTATACAATATTGATCTCTACGGGACTTCAACACAACCCACACTTTATCAAAGTGATTTTACAATGCAATTCCTCTCTTGATAAATAATACAAACAAGTTAAGTTCTAAGAGATGCTAACACTTCAATGAATAGCAATAAATGATAGTTCAAGTGTTATATGAAAAACTTTAATTATATAATAATTAGAAATTTGATTCAATCAATCAAAGTTTTTCAATGAGAAGATGAAAAAGAAATAAATGCAATATAAATTCAAAAAATTTCTCAAAATATATATCTCTTTTAATAAATGATTGTAATAAATTAAGTACCAAGAAATAGATGAGAAATTTTGATGAATATGATGATTTTACAAGTTTAATTCAATTAATCAAAGTTTTCAATATAAAGTAGTAAAAGAAATATATGCAATGTAAGATCAAAGATTATCTTCAAAATATGTCTCTCTTTTGTGAGTAATAAAAATAAGTTAAATACAAAAAGAGAGATGGAAATCGTTGATGAAGATGATGATTAAAGAGTTTGAATCAATCAAAATATTTAATATGAAGAAATAAATGAAATGAATGCAAATGTAAGTTTTAAGAAATCTCTTAAAAGATATCTCACCTAACTGTTTTTGAAGAATGTTGTACTGAATGCAAGAAGTAGATGCATTTATAGAGTTCAATACGTCAAAAAAAAATATGGGAATTCGAATAACTCATCTGGTCCCGCTTCTTGTCCGAACTACTAATATAGCCATTTGTACAATAAAAATCAGAGACCAGAATGGTCAAAATTTGGACCGTTGGAAACATCCAGTCGACTGCCAGCAATTCGGTCTTTTACATTTTGACCCAATTTGTTCAAATTTGAAAGTTTTGAAAAACATGGACTTTTGGAAAGAAATTTTATCTAACTTTTCAAGATAAAAAATATTTTTCAAGTCCAAATATCATTTTTATATTTGATCAAATCATTGCATTAGAATAACTTTTAATGCACAAAATTGTTCTTAATGCATAGAAGGATTTTGAGTTAAGCATTCGTTGCCAAATATCAAAGTGTTAGTACTTTTATACTTTATCTAAGAAATCAAATTCTTGATTTTGCTCCAACGTTTGGCTTTTAAGTTCTTGAACGTGTGACTTTGATCTTGACTTCTATCATGAATTCGATTTGTAATGATAACTTTTGATCTTTTGACAATCATCGATTAATTTTCTATCGCATGCTTTGCAAAATTATAATAATTTGAATTTAACTTGTTAGTAAATAAGATTAACTTGTTTGTTATAATCAAAACTTTAAGATTATAATCAACCATATGTCAACAGCCCTGAATCTTTTTATTTTATATTCATGTTTTTCAATTTAAGGTGTATTTAAAAATAAAAATATTAAAGGCAATCGCACTAACAACGATTGCCAGACGGATACCAAATTAATTTATTTAATAACAAAGTAGGAATATGTGGAAGGATAGATGAAATGTAAAAATATTATATTTTCTGAGTTTAAGTGTATATTCTGAATATATGATTGTCCAGGTTTCTATTTTTCATCCCCTTTTTATTACAAAGAGGACCTATTTATACTATCTTGACAGAAGTGGTGACCGTTGGATTAGAATCACGTGGGCTTATCTCCCTAACTAAGACTTCACATCACTGTCTATTCATACAATTAATACATTGATAAGGGATTAGCTGCCCTATACAGTAGGCTAACATACCGACAACTTTATTACAAGTGTTACATCACTCACTTCTAGTAGATCCTCAAATCTATTACAATAGATAGCGTCGGCTCAATGAGCTTCGGATGAGTTGGAGAGAACCTCTGATGGATCTGAACTTCGTCTTTGCTCATAAGTACCTCAGCATGTTTATCTTATTGGTGTGTTTCACCTACTAGTCTTCTTTTTTACTTTTTTGTTGACTGTTCTGCGACATGTCGTGCCACCTGGCCTTATTTCACTAGGCCTCAGAGGCAATGAGTAACAATAGTCCCCTAAGTTTAGGCATGATTATTTATATAATGCATAGACTTATTCAATTGCTGTGAAGATAAGAAAAAAGGTTTCATAGGGGATGGTTTTTTTTTTGCTATATCACAATAGTCCTCTAAGTCCAAGCATGATTATTTATGTAATGGTTAGAATTTGAAAATGCATCTGATCCTCTAGGAGATCTTATGTAAGTGGTTTCCGAGGTGGTTGCCTTGATAATATGTCATCTTGGGAGCGATTTTTGGGAAAACTTACTGAAGTGGATGTATCTGAAGTGCCCTCACATAATCGACGTGCATACATATAAACGAAGTTATGAGGTACAAAGGGCTTCAGATAGATAATCACGAGGTGTTTTAATGTCGTTTGGAAATACGAGACGTTTTTAATTATGGCGCCTCAATGGTTTGATGTCGTGGCGTATTTCCAAGAAAAATGCGGACGAGGCGGTACAACTTCCCATGCATGCAATTGCCACCTCATTTAATGCGCAATGATGGCTGTCTCCCACGCATCTTATGGATTCCAGACGCTTGGGGGGCGTGTGTATCGGACATTCTAATCTAAGCCTTAGAAGATGAAGCGTCATATGTTATGAATGGCTCATTTTAGAACTTGGAAGGTAATATTTAGATGACCCGGATCAAGATTCAACGGTCAGGGTTGAGCGAGTTTGCCTATAAATGGAAAAAACATTTGAGAGAATTTCCTTTCACTTTTGCACGGATCTTTGCATCCCTCTTTCTCAAATTTCCCAAATTCTCAAGCATTCCCAAGGATTCTTCGGGCTTTTCTTCTTGAAATTCTTCTAAGAGTTCTTCTTTTTCCTTCACTTTCTTTGAGAAATTTGTAAGTATTATAATCTTCTTTTTATTTGCAAAAACTTTAAGTTAATCCATAGAACTAATGGTTACTTCCACACCGTCAGGGGAACAAGTGAATGTCAGCGAGATAGCTAATGAGTTGGGGTTTCGATAACCAATATTGTAGACCTTGCTAGGGCTATTGAGGCAGGGCAGGGTGCCTCTGTTTCTGGGGATGGTAGTGGGGATGACGAGATAGCTTGGAGGGCAACCAAAATCCAATCCTCTGTAGACCCCGCCTACCTAGCCAACCTTAGGGAAAAATATAGGATCTCCTATGACATAGAACTCCTTTCCCCCTCTCCTAATGAGCGAGCCTATTATCCTAGGCAAGGATGCATCGCCGTTAGTGAGTTCCTACTGAAGGTAGGACTTCGTCTGCCAATCCACCCATTTTTCCGGGCAGTCCTTAAGCTCTACGGACTAGCCCCTACCCAGCTTATACCTAACGCCTGAGCCCAACTAGTGGGTTCCTACTTCCTCTGGAAGGAAGCGTCTCTGGGCGAGGACATGTCTCTGTTTTCCAAACAGTCTACCAACCCAGATCTTTAGGAAAAGGGAATTCCAGGAGGTGGTATTTGTTATGACCCTGGGGGTCACACTTTCCCTTTGTAGTATCAGATATCGTCATTTCAAGCAATTCATAAAGCAAGAAATCCACTTACAGGCATCGAAATATGAGGTGGGAACCTTGATGTGATCGACGAGGTCACCCTCACACTTCTGCTATTTTTCCCTCACCCAAAACCAGGTTTCCTCCCATCCCTTGATGGAGGTCAGCAAACCTACCACAAAATGAAAGTGCGACCCCAAGGACAGAGAGAGTACCATCCCCTGGAATCTAGTTTACCTAGAGACCTAGGTTGGTAGAAGGTTTGGAAGACATGCAGGGGCATGTCTTCGCCCAAGGAGGCCTCCTTCCAAAGGAAGTAGGAACCTACTAGTTGGTCCCCAAGAATTGGAAACGAATTGGGTAGGGACTAGCCCATAGAGCTTCAGAACTACCCAGAAGAATGGATGTATAGGCAGTTGAAGTCCTACCTTCAACAGGTACTCATTAACAGTGACACACACCTGCCTTGGATAGCAGGGCCGCTCGTTAGGAGATGGGGAATGGAGCTCGATATCATAAGGTATCCTATATTTTTCCCTAAGATTAGCTAAATAGAAGATGTAATGTCCCAGATTTTATATTCTTAATTTGGTTGGTATAGTCCATTTAAGAAATAAGCTATGGAAGCTTGGCCCATTTAAGGTTATGAAAGTACAAGCCATAAGTTATTTATAAGCTCAATACTTTAAGACATTAAGTTTAAGTAAATTTGATTTCAAAGATTTACTGAATAACTGGATTGCCACAATGGTCATCTGCATGGTATTTCCTATTGGCCACCCAGGTTTGAATCATCATGCAGATGTTTTTATGAAGTATTTTATAAAATTATTTGTTGGACTTAAAACTCTTCAAATTCCTAGTTAAAGACTCAATTTAACAAGATTAATGATAATATAACTCTTCCATTTAGTTTTTCATTAAAAAGGGAGGTTACAAGAAGAGGAAAATCATTTTTTAACTACACCTTTCCTCAAATCCAAGATTACACTTATTTTCTCTAAAAAAAAAATCTTTATGTTAAGTAAAGTTTGAAAGAATAGCAAGGGTGTGAGGGAGAGTGCACACTTTGATCAAGGAAAAAGATTTTCAAAAGAATAGGAGAGGAGCATATTTCTAAAAGTTCTGATACCGTTGGGAAGAAACAACAATCATCCAACATTATACTTTCAAAAGCTTTTAACAAAGGTAGGAAGAGGTGCAAGTGTTGGTTTCATTTTCAAGTTATGATTTTTCCATTTAAAAGTATGAATGTAATGGTACCTTCGGGTACGGTGTTTCGGCACCACTATAGTTGAATGATTATTCTCCGGTTCTATGCGTTATGTTAAATCATAACTCCACAGAAATTGGATTTTGCCGGAAATCCCTCTACGTGCGACGGTATGAGTTTATAGTTCAAAATTTTATAATTTGTTAACGAAACGCACCGATGACATCTATTGAGTTTCAAACTCATGGGTTAATTCCCTCTCTACAGGTTGATTTGATATGATTTTGCTTGGGATGTGGATGATGGTAAAGAATGATGCAACGTGCTATGGAGAGGCCGGTGATTTAATGTTTTCAATTTTACTACGAAAATGTTTACTTTAAATAATTTGTTTCCTATGAAATGTTGTTTATGGAATTGTTCTAAACACATTTATTTATGAATAATTATGCATTATGGAAATTATCTTACAAGGCTGGTTTATATTTTAAAAAAAAAACGTTAGCAAAGTAACGTTGCTGTTTTCTAGAAATTTCATTTCTGACTTGACTTCAAAAATCCGTAACTTGGTAGTTACTTGGAATTTTTCAATGAAACCAGTGGCGTTTGATAGCCTCATAGATTAGCTACGAAAAAAACTTTGAATCAAGTCAATCCAATGTCGGTAAAATTTTATAGGTCACTTAGAGTAAACTGCACTAGAAAGTGTTGCTGGGTTTCCAGTTTCTGTAGTTGATTTCAAGCAATCATAACTCAGTCATTATTTGGAAATTTTAGACAAAATCAGTGGCATTGGATAAACTTACATGTTAGCTACTAAATGAACTTGAAATCATGTCAATCTGATGTTAGTAGGATTTTATATGTCATGTTAAGTAAACTGCACGAGTGAGTATTGCTGTTTTTCAGTTTCTGTTCTTGGCTTCAAAAATTTATATCTCACCCATTACTTGATGTTTTTGGACAAAAGAAAATGGATATGATAGTCTCAGGGGCTAGCTACTGGATATAGCTAAATTCATGTCAGTTTGATTTGTGTAAAAGTTTATATGATATTTTAAGTGAACTGTGTTGGGTTTCCTCCCAACCCGAGTTGCTGTGGGGTTTCGAAAAATAACTTAATGCCCTATCTCTTGCCGACGGAGCCCAATTTTTGGATATGTCATATTATAAAGAGTTTTCTACCTCGTATTAAAGGTTCACGAAGTTTCAAGGTCGATAGTTATGCAAACGTATTTATTTTGTCACTACCCATATGAGATAGAAAAAAAAAATAGCAACATTATTTTTAAAGTTTTGCCTAAAATTTGACGTCAATTGTGGATGCATGCACGGAAGATACTCTAAAGACATTTTTTTTTGAATTATTTTGTTTATAGTATTGAATTATTTTCTTTTAACAAATTATGTTGATTTAAATTTTATAAATTAAATGTTTAAACTTTCCGCTAAGGGTAAGGTTAATTCTATTAAGTCAACGGTTAAAGTATAGTTAATCTAGTGATGTTTCGATCCATGCGGTTCGGGGCGTTACAGCGTGGTATCAGAGCGACAGGTTTAGTCGATTCTGTAGACTCGACATTTTTTTTTTTTTGAAATTTTTTTTTATGAATGTGCATTTTAAGGACAAGTATGAAAGTTAAAATGGGATGATAAAATATTTACGGCTCTCCATAGCATCTTGCATCCATTAGTCGACCTCATCCTACGGCCCAGGTATGTTTAACTAAGCAAAGTTTAAATTCTTGTTATGAAAATATTATGATTCTATAGTTATGTTTTCCATGTTTCGCTACGTTTTACATTTTTCATTATGTATATCTTATATGCAAAGATAAATGTACTATGAAAAGAAAAAAAGTGTTATTCAAAAGACATGTATTGGGTTAGAACTTAAGGTTGTGGACTGCATATGGCAAGGAAAGACAAATTCTAGGGAAAGGAATCATATTAGTCAATAAGAGATAGATATTCAAGCTTACCTAGATTTTGAGGTAGATGAATCTATAGACCTTGACAATCACATGCGAAGAATGTACTAGTATTGAAAAAAATACATGTATATAATTCTGATGAAGTTGAGAAATAATTCTCTATTTTTCTGAGTATTCTGGTACTGCCAGATGAAATTAATGAGATATATTATTCTTATCTCAAAGGAAATGTCTCGAGCAAATCAGAACAACTTGATAAGGGACCTCCTGCAAGCGGTTCAAGATCTTGGCAGGCAGAATCAGAATCAAGCCCTACCCTTACCACCAGCTCCTGTAGCTCACCCGACCCATGCCTCGATTGTTGAGTTATTTCGAAAGCATAAGCCCCCTACTTTCGATAGAGCATCTGGTCCACTGGTAGTTGAGGAATGGCTTCGTAAGTTGGAATGAATTTTTCGGCTTATAAACTATACTGATGCTCAAAAAGTCCAGTGTGTAGAGTTTATGTTTACCGGTGATGCAAGTCACTGGTGGGATTCGATGTCTCAAACTAGGACCCCGGAGCAGTAATTGGGGTTAACTTGGGAACAGTTCAAGGAGGAAGTGATGGATAAGTATTTTCCTCAGTCTCTAAGAGATTTCAAGGAAAGCGAATTCCTTCAGCTTAAGCAAGGTAATATGTCCCTGACTGATTACGAGCGAAAGTTTGATCAAGGTTTGCTCCACACCTAGTTGACACGGAAATTAAGAAGACTCGAAGGTTTGAGCAAGGGTTAAACCCAGACATAAGCATGATTCTTATGTCACATCGTTTTACATCATACTGTGAAATGTTAGAACGAGCTCACGCTATTTGGTATCAAAAGGCTAATGCAGAACAACACAGTCAATTGTTCGGCCAGCAGGATAAAGGACAAGTTGGAAAGAGAAAGTGGAATGGTCAAGAAAAAGAAAAGGGCAAGTGGCAAAATAAGAAAACCAATATCAGACCTGGTGCTAGTAAGGCCATAGTACCTGTAGTAGCATCGTGCCCTAAGTGTGGTAAACATCATCGTGGTGAATGTTTGTTCGGGAAGAATGCCTGTTTTCGATGTGGTAAACCAGGGCATATTGCTAAGGATTGTCCCACCTTTACTCAGAAGAAGGATGATAACAATGATCAGAACAAGAAGGGCAAAGCACGAGTCTTTACGCTCACTCAGAAGGATGCAGAGGAGAACTCAAACGTAATAGCAGGTATTTTACTCATATCCAATACACTCGCTATGTACCGTTTGATTCGGGAGCTACTCACTCTTTTATATCAACGTCTTTCATTACTAAAGCTAGTATTAGTTGTGATAAGTCAGAGAGTACACTAGAAGTTAGCATTCCTTCGGGCGAAACATTGACCACTGATAAGTTAGCCAAGTCGGTGAATCTTGATATTGAGGGAAAAACATTAGAAGCTAATTTATATCTGATAGAGATGAAAGATTTTGATGTGATTTTGGGT
Source organism: Fraxinus americana (assembly GCA_035079005.1). Lineage (NCBI taxonomy): Eukaryota > Viridiplantae > Streptophyta > Magnoliopsida > Lamiales > Oleaceae > Fraxinus > Fraxinus americana. Next base: position 28,985,998 of record CM068723.1, read on the forward strand.
ATGGATTGGTTGGGACGTAATTATGCAACCATTTGTTGTAGAGAAAAGGAAGTGTCTTTTCAAAAACTAGGAGAAGAACAATTTTCTTTCCCTGTAATAAAGACCAAACTCAATCTCCAACTAGTATCTACCTTGCAAGCCGAGAGAATGTTGAGAGAAGAAACATCTCAAGGGTTACTAGTGAACATCTCAGGAGAAAAACAAGCGACGATAAAGATTGAGGATGTACCAATGGTATAAGATTTTATAGATGTATTTCCTGAAGATCTACCTGGTATCCCACCGGATAGACAAGTAGAGTTTACCATAGATCTGGTTCCTGGAGCGGCACCAGTATCTAAAGCTCTGTACAGAATGGCTCCAAAGGAACTTCAAGAGTTGAAAGTTCAGTTACAAGAATTGTTGGACAATGACTTTATCCGACCAAGTGTATCTCCTTGGGGCGCACCAGTGTTATTTGTAAAGAAGAAAGATGAAAGTTTGAGAATGTGTATCGACTATCGGGAGTTGAACCGTTTGACCATCAAGAATAAGTATCCTCTCCCGAGAATTGAGAATTTGCTTGATCAATTAAAAGGGGCTAAAGTATTTTCCAAGATCGACTTACGATCTGGATATCATCAATTGAAGGTTAAGGCTAGTGATATACCCAAGACGGCTTTCAGAACTTGTTATGGACATTATGAGTTCACAGTCATGCCATTCGGGTTGACAAATGCTCCCGCAGTATTCATGGATTTAATGAATCATGTTTTTCATAAGTATTTAGATCAATTTGTTATAGTCTTCATCGATGACATTTTGATATACTCTAAGAGTACAGATCAGCATGAGGAACATCTTAGAATAGCGTTAGAAATATTGCGCAAGGAAAAGTTATATGCAAAATTTAAAAAGTGTGAATTTTGGCTTGAGCGAGTTGGGTTCCTCGGTCATGTAGTTACTGTCCAAGGAATTGAAGTAGATCCAATAAAAGTGGAAGCGGTAACTAACTGGAAGACACCGACTAACGCTGGTGAAGTTCGGAGTTTTCTAGGATTGGCCGGGTACTATCGGAGATTTATTAAAGGATTCTCCAAAATATCTGGACCAATGACGCAATTGACAAGGAAAGGGGTAAAGTTTCTATGGACAGATAAGTGTGAGCAAAGCTTTCAGGAGCTAAAGCAACGATTGATTACAGCACCGGTGTTAACTATACCTGAAGGTTCAGAAGGGTTTGTTATATATAGTGATGCATCCAAACAAGGTTTGGGATGTGTGTTAATGCAATACAAAAAAGTGATTGCTTATGCATCAAGGCAATTGAAGCAACATGAACAGAACTACCCGACGCATGATCTAGAACTTGCAGCGGTAGTTCATGCATTAAAGATATGGCGCCATTACTTATATGGAGGAAAGTGCGATATTTACACAGATCATAAGAGTCTCAAATATTTCTTCACACAGAAGGAACTGAATATGAGACAGAGGCGATGGTTGGAGCTAGTAAAGGATTACGACTGCACTATTCATTATCATCCAAGTAAGGCTAATGTTGTTGCGGATGCTCTAAGTAGAAAGTCGATGGGAAAGTTGGCATCATTACCTACTATTCAGAAGGAGTTGATCAAAGACTTGGAAAATTTGCGAATTGAAGTGGTTACTACATCAGAGCAAAGTATAGCTCGTTTAGCAACTTTGGTGGTTCGACCAACTCTTAGAGATCGGATCATAGAAGCACAGGATAAAGATCTATTTTTGCAGAAGATCAGGACAGAAATTGGCACTGATAGGAGGAAGGATTTTGGAATAGCTTCGGATCGAGCACTGATGTTTAAAGGAAGAATTTGTGTGCCTAAAGATGAAGTTTTGAGAAATGAGATATTAGAAGAGGCTCATTTCACCCCGTACACCGCACATCCTGGTGGTACGAAAATGTATCGAGATCTTTGAGATACATTTTGGTGGAGGAATATGAAAAGAAGTATAGGTCTATTTGTGGCAAAATGTATAGTGTGTCAACAAGTTAAAGCAAAACATCAAAGACCGGCAGGGTTGTTAAATCCATTGGACATACCTGAATGGAAGTGGGAAGATATTGCAATGGACTTTGTGGTAGGATTTCCGAGGTCAGTAAGAGGACACAATGCTATATGGGTAATAGTGGATCGACTAACAAAATCAGCTCATTTTCTTTCTGTAAAAATGACATTCAGTCTAGATCAACTAGCACAATTGTACATTAGAGAGATTGTAAGATTGCATGGTGTTCCCGTGTCTATTGTATCTGATAGAGATCCAAGATTTACGTCAGAATTTTGGAAGAGCTTACAAAGAGCTATGGGAACGAAATTGGATTTCAGTACGGCGTATCACCCTCAATCCGATGGTCAATCTGAAAGGACCATCCAAATTTTGGAAGATATGCTAAGGGCTTGTGTTTTGGATCTAGGAGACAGTTGGGAATCGTATCTACCTTTGGTGGAATTTGCCTATAATAATAGTTTCCAGGCAACTATTGGAATGGCACCATATGAAGCTCTCTACGGTAGAAGATGTAGATCACCCGTCCATTGGGACGAAGTCGGAGAAAAGAGAGTTTTGGGACCAGAGACCATTGAAAGGACAGTTGAAGTCATTGATAAGATCCGTACTAGGATAAAGGCCGCACAAGATAGACAAAAGAGCTATGCTGATATCAGAAGAAAAGACTTAGAATTTAAAGTTTGAGAAAAAGTTTTTCTGAAAGTGTCACCAATGAAAGGTGTACTTAGGTTCGGCAAGAAAGGAAAACTACGACCTCGTTATATTGGACCATTTGAAATACTTGATAGGGTCGGAAATGTAGCTTATCGATTAGCTTTGCCGCTCGAACTATCAGCAGTTCATAACGTGTTTCATATATCGATGATCCGAAAGTATATGCATGATCCCGATCACGTGGTCAATTCTCAATCTCTAGAAGTACAGAAAGATTTATCCTACGAGGAATTTCCGATTTCAATACTAGATCGAAAAGTGCATAAGTTACGGAACAAAGAGATTCAACTGATCAAGGTACAATGGAGTAATCATGGAGTAGAAGAAGCTACTTGGGAAAGAGAAGAAGATGTTAAAGACAAATACCCAACACTATTTACCAGATCATAAGGTAAATTTCGAGGACGAAATTTTATTTAAGGTGTGAGGAATGTAATGTCCCAAATTTTATATTCTTAATTTGGTTGGTATAGTCCATTTAAGAAATAAGCTATGGAAGCTTGGCCCGTTTAAGGTTATGAAAGTACAAGCCATAAGTTATTTATAAGCCCAATACTTTAAGATATTAAGTTTAAGTAAATTTGATTTCAAAGATTTAATGAATAACTGGGTTGCCACAATGGTCATCTGTATGGTATTTCCTATTGGCCACCGATATTCGAATCATCATGCAGATGTTTTTATGAAGTATTTTATAAAATTATTTGTTGGACTTAAAACTCTTCAAATTCCTAGTTAAAGACTCAATTTAACAAGATTAATGATAATATAACTCTTCCATTTAGTTTTTCATTAAAAAGGGAGGTTACAAGAAGAGGAAAAGTATTTTTTAACTACACCTTTCCTCAAATCCGAGATTACACTTATTTTCTCTAAAAAAAAAATCTTTATGTTAAGTAAAGTTTGAAAGAATAGCAAGGGTGTGAGGGAGAGTGCACACTTTGATCAAGGAAAAAGATTTTCAAAAGAATAGGAGAGGAGCATATTTCTAAAAGTTCTGATACCGTTGGGAAGCAACAACAATCGTCCAACATTATACTTTCAAAAGCTTTTAACAAAGGTAGGAAGAGGTGCAAGTGTTGGTTTCGTTTTCAAGTTATGATTTTTCCATTTAAAAGTATGAATGTAATGGTACCTTCGGGTACGGTGTTTCGGCACCACTATAGTTGAATGATCATTCTCCAATTCTATGCGTTATGTTAAATCATAACTCCACAGAAATTGGATTTTGCTGGAAATCCCTCTACGTGCGACGGTATGAGTCTATAGTTCGAAATTTTATAATTTGTTAACGAAACGCACCGATGACATCTATTGAGTTTCAAACTCATGGGTTAATTCCCTCTCTACAGGTTGATTTGATATGATTTTGCTTGGGACGTGGATGATGGTAAAGAATGATGCAACATGCTATGGAGAGGCCGGTGATTTAATGTTTTCAATTTTACTACGAAAATATTTACTTTAAATAATTTGTTTCCTATGAAATGTTGTTTATGGAATTGTTCTAAACATATTTATTTATGAATAATTATGCATTATGGAAATTATCTTACAAGTCGCTGGTTTATATTTTAAAAAAAAAAACGTTAGCAAAGTAACGTTGCTGTTTTCTAGAAATTTCGTTTCTGATTTGACTTCAAAAATCCGTAACTTAGAGGTTACTGGGAATTTTTCAATGAAACCAGTGGCGTTTGATAGCCTCATAGATTAGATACGAAATAAACTTGGAATCAAGTCAATCCAATGTCGGTAAAATTTTATAGGTCACTTAGAGTAAACTGCACTAGAAAGTGTTGCTGGGTTTCCAGTTTCTGTAGTTGATTTCAAGCAATCATAACTCACTTATTATTTGGAAATTTTAGACAAAATAGTGGCATTGGATAAACTTACATGTTAGCTACTGAATGAACTTGAAATCATGTCAATCTGATGTTAGTAGGATTTTATATGTCATGTTAAGTAAACTGCACGGGTGAGTGTTGCTGTTTTTCAGTTTCTGCTCTTGGCTTCAAAAATTTATATCTCACCCGTTACTTGATGTTTTTGGACAAAAGAAAATGGATATGATAGTCTCAGGGGCTAGCTACTGGATATAGCTAAATTCATGTCAGTTCGATTTGTGTAAAATTTTATATGATATTTTAAGTGAACTGTGCTGGGTTTCCTCCCAACCTGAGTTGCTGTGGGGTTTCGAAAAATAATTTAATGCCCTATCTCTTGCCGACGGAGCCCAATTTTTGGATATGTCATATTATAAAGAGTTTTCTACCTCGTATTAAAGGTTCACGAAGTTTCGAGGTCGATAGTTATGCAAACGTATTTATTTTGTCACTACCCATATGAGATAGAAAAAAAAAACAGCAACATTATTTTTAAAGTTTTGCCTAAAATTTGACGTCAATTGTGGATGCATGCAAGGAAGATATTCTAAAGACATTTTTTTTTGAATTGTTTTGTTTATAGTATTGAATTATTTTCTTTTAACAAATTATGCTGATTTAAATTTCATAAATTAAATGTTTAAGCTTTCCGCTAAGGGTAAGGTTAATTCTATTAAGTCAACGGCTAAAGTATAGTTAATCTAGTGATGTTTCGATCTATGCGGGTCGGGGCGTTACAGAAGGGGTTAACAGAAGATGAAATTTTGGCTACCCCCAAGCTACCTTATCACCCCCGTCACAACCCTTAGAATTTGAGGCACCTCGTCATGCCTCAACGGCTCAGACGAGGTCGGCTGTGTTTGTGATTTGAAAACCTATCTCATTGGCCAACTCACTGACATTTATTTTTGAATGGGAAGAAGCCATTGATTAACAAGTTTTGTAGGAATCTCCACAAACAACTGAAATGACAAAACTAAAACTTTATAATACTTACGAGTTCTCTCCAAGAATGATGGAAAAAGAATAATTCTTGGAAGAGTTTCACAAAGGAGAGCTCGAAGGATTCCCAAAGAGGATTTGTAGGTTTCAAAAGTTTTGAAAATGAGAGATGAAGATTTGTGCGAAAATAGAAAAACATTCTTTACAAAATTCGTGCCTTTTATATGTAAGCTCACTCAACCTCAGCCGTTGGATCTTGATCCGGGCCATCCAACTATTGAGTTAAAGATCCTGATCAGAGGGTTCAGTACATCAGACTCTTCATTTTCTAAGGCCCAGATTAGAACGTCTGGTGCACGCACCCTCATACTTCTAGAATTTGTAAGGTGCGTGGGAGGCAGTCATCATTGTGCATCAATGAGGAGATGATTACGTGTGTTGGAAGTTGTACCACCTCATCCACCTCCTTCTTGGAAATGTACGATGACATCAAATTATTTAGGCGACATGATTAAAAACGCCTCGTGTTTCCAAGAGATAATAAAACGTGTCGAAATTGTCTATTTGAAGCCCTATGTATTTCGACAACTTACCCACAACCTCTATTAAGTAGAGGAGCTTCGGTTTAGAGCAGGCACTTTGGTTATGAGAAGACGCCTCAGATGCACCTATTTCGGTGTACTTCCTCAAAATAGTTCCACTAAGATAACACATTATAAGTCAACCACCTCGAAAATCACTCACTCCAGCTCTCCAAAGGTCAAGACACCTTCTCAAAGTCTAACCATTACACAAATAATCATGCTTAGACTTAGGGAACTATTGTTACCCCTATGAAAAAACTATTTTCCTTATAATCACAATGATTGAATAAAGTCCATGCATTATATAAATAATCATGCCTAGACTTAGAGGACTATTGTTACCCTTCGATTTCGAGGCCCAGTGGAACAAGGCCACGTGGCACGACACGGGGCATTGGTCAACAAGAAATCAAAAGAAGACCCAGTAGGTCAAACACACAAAAGAAGTCAAAAGGTTGAGGTCCTTATACCACATCCGAAGTCCTCACAGTGCATGACTAGAGGTTGGGAAAGAAGCTGACATCCTCCACTTGAGAACCACCTTGGATCTCTCCGAGGAACTTAGTTCATCCAAGGCCCACGAAACTGACGTTTTTTCTTTGTAAAAGATTTGAGGATCTTTGAAGTGATTGATGTAACATTGGTAGTAAAGTTGTCAGTGTGTCAACCTATTATATAGGGTGGCTGACCTCTTATCAATGTAAGAATTGTATGAGTAGACAGTAATGATAAGCCTTAGTTAAGGAGATGAGCCCATGTGGCTCCGATCTAACGGTCACCACATCGGTTCAGTCAGTATAAATAGGTCTTTTTTGTTAGGGGTGGGCAAAAACCGACCGACCTCGACCGACCCGACCGGTTTGGGTCCCTTTTTTTTAATGGGTTCGGTTTTTGGACAATAGGAGCGGGTCGGGTTGGGCCGGGTTACGGGTTAACCCATAAAACCCGAAAAAAACCACCCAACCAGACCCGCTCCTAAAAAAAGATTTGATTTCAAATTAAACTACAAATAGTCCAAGTAACCCAACAACGCACAGCTCAAACCGAAACCCCCTTTCTCTTCAACAGCAAGACACCATCAAGTCAATTTCATCACACGATTCACTCAACCCTAATTCCCTCCCTCTTTAGAATCAACAACAGTTGCCCGTCACGCCGTCGTCTTCCTCTTCTCTCTTTCCTACCAAAGGTATGGAAAGTTAATCCTCTCTCTTCAACATCATTGTTTATTTGTTTTGCTTGATTTATTTTTTACATGTTCTATGGATTTGAATTTACAGCCTGTTGAGTATTTTACGAATTATTTCTTGTTATTGATTGCTGAATTTAAGGTCATTTCGAATGGTTAGGACTTGGGAATGTTGTTGACGTTTACAATTAATTGATTATGTTTCTTAATAGCAGTTTGCCCCTACCTCGTTCTTCTTTTTCTTCTCGCCCCTGCCCTCATTTCTTAATTGATTATTGTTACTATTATTATTATATTGGTAGTAACCATTTGCAAACACATTGTCCCTACAGGCTTTGAAGACTCCTAATTTTCCATCAACACATGACTTCCTCTGCCTCATTCACAGCCACAGCCACAGGTGCGATATTATTACTTTCTTGTATTGCATTAATACTTTCAAATTCTAATTAAATATATGTTGGTAGATACGAATGAATGTGAAGTACAAAGCACAGAAGATCCATCACATGACACAGATTTACAAGCACGTCTTCTTCCACGTTTACCGTCAACATTAGGTAAACGAAAATCTAATAGATTATCTTCATATGTTTGGGACCACTTTACACTATTGGGTTCAAGGGATGATCCGGATGTTAGGTATAAATGTAACTATTGTGGAATAGATTATGCTTGTGGCACTAAGAAGTGTGTTACTAGCACATTGGGCAATCATTAGACAAATAATTGTAAAAATCATCCAGGTAGATTGGTGGATAAGAAGCAAAGAATCTTGTCTTTTGATTCTTAAAAAGAGGGTGGTGGGAGCAATCTTATTGCTATTGGTAGAAGTAAAGAAGATTATAGAGTTGCATGTGTTAAGATGGTAGTAGTTGATGAATTGCCTTTTAGGTTTGTTGAAGGTCGTGGTTTCAGACTCGTTTGTAGTGTAGCATGTCCTCAGTTTTAGGCTCCATCTCGGAGGACTCTTGTTAGAGACATTTATCAATTGTATTTAGATAAAAAACTGAAATTGAGATATATCTTTTCTTCTCATCCTCAAAGGGTTTCATTCACAACTGGTACTTGGACTTCCATTCAAAATGTTAATTACATGTATCTTACAACACATTTTATTTATTCTGATTGGACGCTTAATAAGCATATTTTGAGTTTTTGTATTGTTCCAAATCACAAGGGAGAAACAATTGGGAAAATGATTGAGACTTGTTTGTAAGATTGGGGGATTGAGAAAGTTTTTATAATCACCGTTGATAATGCAAGCTCTAATGATGTGGCTATTTCTTATCTTAGGAGGAAGTTAGTTGCTTGGGAGTAGTGATGGATGTGTTCTAGATGGGAGATATTTGCACTTGAGGTGTTGTGCACACATTATCAATTTGATTGTTTGTGACAGGTTGAGGGAAGCACATGACTCTATTGTGAATATTCGCAATGCAATCAAATATGTGAAATCTTCTCCTACTAGGCATGAAAAATTGAAGGAGTGTGTATGGAAAGAGAAGATTGATTGCAAGTCTATTGTGTTTTTGGATGTTCCAACTAGATGGAATTCTACCTATTTGATGTTGGAAACAGCATTAAAATTTGAGAAAGCTTTCGATAGGTTAGAAGAAGAGGATGCTCAGTATTTGCATTACTTTCGGGAAGACGATGGTGGTAGAAAGAGAGGTGGACCTCCTTCAAGTTTAGATTGGGAAAATGGATCTGTGTTTGTCAAGTTCCTTAAAAATTTCTTTAATGTCTTTGACTTTTAGTGCTTCGTTGCGCGTTAGTACTTGTGCTTATCTTCATGAAATTTGTAATCTTGTAATGGAATTGGATGAATGGAGATTAAGTGGCAATATTCTATTAGGTGAAATGGCGACTTACATGAAGAAGAAGTTCGAAAAGTATTGGGGTAAAATGGAAAATGTAAATCAGTTGTTGTTGTTTGCTACTATCCTTGATCAAAGATACAAAATGGATTATGTTGAATACTGTTTTAGCGATCTATACAGGGATGGGGAAGTTGTTAGTATCATGATGAAATCTTTGAAAGTCAATCTAATGCATATTTATGAGTGGTATGTGGCTCATGAAGGTGTTCATGGAAGTAGTCAAATATCTACTGATGAGTCTTTGAGTTCTTTCAATACAGATAATGGCAGTTCTTCTTCTATGAGTGATACTTATCTTTCTAGATTTATGAAAAAACAAGCAGTAAAAGATTGTACTGAAATAAAAATGATGTGGAAAGATACTTACTTGATGCTCGTGAAAGCGTAGAGAACAAGAATTTTGATGTTCTCGTTTGGTGGAAGTTTAACAAAACTAAGTATGGTGTCTTGTCCAATTTGGCTCAAGATGTGTTGGCAATTCAAGTTTCAACCGTTGCTTCAGAAAGTACTTTTAGCACTGGAGGAAGGATCCTTGATCCTTTTTGCAGTTCGTTGAGTCCTAAAATGGTGGAGGCCTTGATATGCACACAAAATTGGTTGAGAGTGTCTCCAAACTTAGATGGTTTCCACATGGAAGATGTTGAGCATTACAACCAGTTAGATGAAGGTGTATATATATATATATATATATATTTTTTTTTTTTTCCATAAATTTTGTTAATTTGACTTTATTTCTATGTATTTTCTTGTTAACTTAATCAATTTTTTTTAAATTTTTTTTTGTAGAATTAGAATCAATAAATTCAAAACTGAATGAAGATGATGATGGGCAAAAGAGTTAAAAAGTTTCCAGGTTGCTAATGTGCTAATGTGGTGTTCATTTTCATGAAATGTGTAATCGTTTTAATGAAATTGTAATAGTTTTTTTTATAATTATTTTGATAAATATTTGATGGATTATACTATTTTAATTTTCAAGTTTATTGAGATTGGATGACTATAAATTGGATGATTTTAATATTTGTGCGACAAGTCGTCCTGAATCGACCAACCCAACCCAACTCGACCGACACATAATTAGGTTGGGTTGGATTTCGAACAAACCGACAATGTTGGGTTGGGTTTGGGCAAAAACCGACCTAACCCAACCCAACATACACTCTTTGCAATGAAAAGGAAGATGAAAAATAGAAACCTGGACGATGCTATGTACAAAAAATACACTTAAGCTCTTGAAAGAAACATAATAGCATTTCATCTATCCTTCCACACATTCTTATTTGTTATTACATAGATTATTTTGGTTTCTGTCTGGCAATCGTTGTTAGTGCTGTTGCTTTCATTTCATTCACCGGAGCTCGAACAATCTTGTCTCTCACTGATCTCCCGCATCCATTTCAATCAATTGACAGAGTTTTTCTCTTCCCAATTCGTTCCAAATTCCACCTCCAACCTCCGTCGGTTGCTGCTCGGCTCGCCTCCGTTTTTCTCCTCTGTTTCTCCCAACCCATACCCATTAATTCATTACCCAATCCTTCAATCTGAACCCGTTGCTGCTCAGCTCACCTCCGTCCCTGTTCGAGCCATAGACGGCTAGTCCGCGAGAAGCGTGACCACTGGGCGCCGGCGATTCTTCGGCAGTCGGACTAGTGGTGCTATCCTCACCATGCAAGAAAGTAGAGGCTTACCATAGGAAATCATTGTGGAACTAAAAAGGAATTTCTTCAGAAGTCCTAGAAGCTCAGCAACTAATTCAGGTAAACGTCTCCTTGTGTCTCTCTCTATTGTTCTTCACTAATATTTGCCAAATGAGAATACGCATTTTAGGGCTGAATTTCATAGGACGGTTTGCTTTGCCTTCAATTTTATGCATGAACAGTGTTACGGGTTAATGGACAGAATCGACACGTGGCGTCACATCACGACGGTGGGACCAGCTTGATTAAACCAGGTTACAGTTCCCTAGCTTCAGTCGTGGGTTCCGAGGCCCTCACTAGTATTCCGAGGCCCTTGCTGTTAACGTCCGAGGCTCACTAGAGGCCCACATGCGAGGATTCGCTCATGATGAAAATCTTCAACAAATGATTGATGTGACTCTTGTATAAAGTTTGTTTATGTCTTGTCTTATCAATGTAAGAACATTTAATGATTTGTAAGGCTATGATAGTCAACTCGATGGCTAGGACTTGATGTCTTGGCCAAGGAGATGGTGCCACGTGTAATTTGATCCAAAGGTCACAATTTGAGTTGTAACACTATAAATACCCCCACCATGTAATACAATAGGGACTGATGCCAAATTCCAAATGAAAAACTGAATATTCGGAAACATATTACTCGTTTCGACTTCATTTTTACAAGACAAATCTTGTTATTTATCGATTGGTTTCTTATACAATCGTATTTCTTTCTTCTTGTCGGAGGCCCTAACTCTGACGTCTCGTGCGGCGAGCTCCTCCCACGCCCGGATTTTGGAGCCTTTCTGACCGTTCTTCGGCACATGCGTGTTGGACAAGGCTTGCACATGCACGAGTGGGCCCGGCATCTGTTGGCAACATTTTTTGAGGTCAACAGATTGGCGCCGTCTGTGGGAACGATACTATAACCACGAGCAACCCCGTGGAAAAAGCTTTCCGAAATATTTTGGGCATCCCCCTTGAAAAAGGATTTATTCTTGAAAAAAGAGTAAGAGGAAGCCCCTAAGGAAAATATTTAGAGTTTTAAGTCTCAAAAGATATGAGCTCGGAAGAAGAGGCTCCCTCCAGGCGAACTAGAGAAGCTGACAATGAGGCCCCTGCGGTCCGACGCCGACCCCACCACCATCACAGGCGAGGTGGTAGGAGGTTGGCGGCCCAGCTTACTAGGGAAATGGCAACCATGGCAGCCAATATGAGGAACATTACCAACCAAAACTTGGCGATGCAAGAGCTGTTGAGGCAAATACAAGGCCAGGGAGGTCCCCCACCTCCCTCCTTTGTTCCACAAGGGCCATATCAACCTGACGAGGTTCAAAGTCAAAGAGCTTATTCCTCCAGGCAGCATAGGGGAGTAAGCCCAATAGAAAGGGAAGTGGGAGTCGATATCTCCTCCAATTATGCTTCCGGTCGACCCTCCGAGGCCCCGTTCAACATGGAGGATAATTTCCCTCCCGAATATGAGCCAGCACCGAGGCCCCAGAGGTCTGTCAGTGTTTTTGATAGGCTCAGCCCAATAGGTCAGAGGCGTAGGCAAAGGAATGCAGCACATGCTCCTACGAGTAGACCGCAGCCCCCACCTCCCGAGGTTCGGCAGCCGGAGGAAAGGCAAGAACGTGCCCCCCGTGCTGTGCCGCATCGCCATGAGCGTCTCAGGAGGGACGAAGATTGTAACTAGGCAGGACCATCCACACAACAGCTCAGGTACGAGGCTGGGGCTAATTATGATTCGGACGGTCCCCAAAGATCCTGCGACTTAGATGATGATGATGACAATCTGCCATTCTCAAGGGAATTAAGGAATGCCCAGGTCCTAAATCATTACACTATGCCCAAGATACCCAAATATGATGGGAGAGGCGACCCAGCAAAGCACTTGAACAGCTACAAAACGCACATGAGCCTGAGAGACGCCACTCCGGCTGTTAAGTGCAGGGCCTTCCATCTGACTCTAAGCGGAGCTGCTGAGATTTGGTACAGCAAGTTGCCGCCTGGGAGCATTCGAAGCTGGCCAGAGTTTAAAACTACATTTTTGAAAAGATTTGCTGTTAGCAAAGAAGGCGAAGCCCCAATCCAACACCTCCAGGATATGAGGCAACAACCCGAAGAAACTTTGAAAAGTTTCCTGTCCCGCTTCACGGACGAAATGACTTGTTGCGTTCAAGTCACTGATCGCGAGGCTCCATCCGCCCTTAGGGGAGGCCTCAACATGAACACCCTGTTTTGGAGAGATGTACAGAATCAAGATCCCCCAACTTATGATGCTTTGTTGGAAATGATGCGACGTGAAATCATCAATGAGGAACTGATTGAACATCGAAACAGGGCAAGTAGGGGTCTTCAACCCCAACAAAGGCAACGTGGTAGAGGTCCAACCTCCCACCTGATGGACCAGCAATGGGGTCAACCCAATGTGGAAGTTGCCCAAGGCTCAGGTCAGGCACTTGCCGCAGCCACATTGAATGCTGTGCCGACTCTGGCCTACGAGGACGTACCAACTACGGATACCCCTGAAAACCCACGAACACAACAGGCCCTCCATAGAGGAAGAGGCCGGGGAAGAGGCTCGAATCAAGGCAGAGGCAACTCCCAAGGGTATTGCACTTATCACCATTCGTACAGCCACGCAACTGCTGACTGTAGAGACATAGCCTTGCATCCCAGAAATTCGGATTCTAGAGGCAACAATCAGAACACATCAAGACCGAGGAGCAGGCCCCCGCTGAGGCAGGATTCACGATATAGGCGAAGCGAGGCCCCTTCCCATCACAGGGAAGCATCTCCTCATGGAAGAGAACGAAAAAGGAATAGAAACCCGAACGAACAGCAATGCAGGGACCATCGAGGTAGGCCTGATGACGTTCCAGTTCACGAGATTGACACTATTTTTGGAGGCCCTTATGTTGGTGGAAGCTCCAGAAACTCCCAAAAGAACTATGTACGAGAGGCAAGGACTCCTCCATTGACTAGCTACATAATGGGCAACAGTTCACGGAGGAGTCAATCGCCTCCGATTGTGTTTACACACGAAGATTCTGAAGGTATTCACTACCCCCACTGTGATGCTTTAGTAGTAAGAGCTATGGTGGCCCGGAACGGATTGAGGCGAATGCTGGTAGATAACGGAAGTTCTGTCAACATCCTATTTGGATCTACTTTCGACAAAATGATCCTGGACCATGAGTTAACCCCTACCAACACTCCCTTATATGGCTTCACTGGGGACAGTATCATCCCAAGGGGCAAAATCACCCTAGCTGTGGAGATGGGAGAGCCTCCCCTATCAACCACATGTTTTATGGAATTTCTGATAGTAGACAGTAGGTCAGCCTATCATGGGTATTGGGGAGACCTGCGTTGAAGGATTTGGGAGCTATCACCTCCATTCATCACCTATGCATGAAGTTTCAAACAGATAGGGGGGTGGCAACAGTTAAAGGAGACCAAAGAGGGGCAAGGGAATGCTACCTTAACTCCGTAAGGAAGGCTGAGCCTAGGGATATACACATGGTGACAGGCACCAGTGGCCTCGAATTGCCAGCACTCGATGAACTCGATCCACGAATGACCGAGGCTGATTCCCAGGCAGCCCTATGGAAGAGTTGGAAAGCTTCCCTATCGATCCAAGGGAATCGACCAAGCTGCTGCAGGTTGGTAAGAGTTTAGCCCCGAGATTCAAAGGGGAGCTCAAAGAATTCTTGTGTAAGAATCACGATGTCTTTGCTTGGAGGCATGAGGATATGGTAGGCATTGACCACAGGTCGCTTGCCACCACCTAAGAATTGATCCCAAATTTGCCCCGCATAGACAGAAGAGGCGAGCCCTTAACCCAGAAAGGTATGAGGCCTTAAAAGAGGAAGTGCAGAAGCTCATTAACAATGACTTTATCAGAGAGGCCCTCTACCCAAAATGGATATCCAATCCGGTACTGGTGAAAAAGCACAATGGGAAGTGGAGAGTATGCATTGATTTTTCTGATCTCAACAAAGCGTGCCCAAAGGACAGCTTCCCACTTCCCAGAATTGATCAGTTGGTGGACTCCACTGCTGGACACGAGTCCCTGAGTTTCATGGATGCCTATTCTGGCTACAACCAAATCCCCATGTACTCCGGCGATGAGGAGCACACCTCGTTCATCACAGACCGAGGCCTCTATTGTTATAGAATGATGCCTTTTGGATTAAAGAATACTGGAGCAACTTACCAGAGGCTAGTAAACAAGATATTTGCCAATTTACTTGGGAAGACAATGGAGGTCTATGTGGATGACATGCTTGTTAAGAGTTTGAAAGTGGATGATCACATATCCCACCTCCATGAGGCCTTTGAAGTTCTGCGAAAATACCGCATGAAGTTGAATCCCCTTAAATGTGCATTTGGGGTAGCATCAGGCAAGTTCTTAGGATACATGGTCAATCAACGTGGCATCGAAGCAAATCCTGAAAAGATTCAAGCGTTGATCGAGATGAAATCCCCTCAGAAACCAAAAGAAGTGCAAAGTTTGACGGGCCGCGTGGCTGCTTTGAGCCGCTTCATATCGAAATCCACTGATAAGTGCCTCCCATTCTTCAAAATATTAAAAGGAGGACAGAAGTTTCAGTGGACTGAGGAGTGTGAAGAGGCTTTCCAGGGGCTCAAAAGGCACCTAGGACAGGCCCCCCTCCTATCAAAACCCAAGCTTGGCGAGGCGCTACAACTTTACTTAGCGGTTTCCCTCGAGGCTATAAGTGCTGTACTGGTGAGGGAGGAAAATTCAACTCAGGTGCCAGTTTATTATATCAGCAAAGCTCTGATACCTCCTGAGACGCGATATCCAGACATGGAAAAACTAGCCTTGGCATTGATCATTGCATCTCGCAAATTGAGGCCCTATTTTCAGGCTCACACCATTCATGTACTGACGAACTTTCCACTGAGACAAGTTCTACAAAAACCAGACGCCTCGGGTAGGCTACTGAAATGGGCAGTGGAGTTGAGCGAATTCGAGATCTTCTTTAAAGCCAGAACTGCCATCAAAGGGCAAGCTTTAGCAGATTTTGTGGCTAAATTCACCAACGCCCCTGAAATTGGCCAAGAGGCAGACGCACACCTGCCTTAAACAGGTGTTCACTGAAGGCCACACAATTGGGCCTTGGAAAACAAGCCCTTTCGTGAGCATCAGGGACTAAGAGTTTGACGTAATGGGGGATATTATAGGTCTGCCTAAGTTCGTCTAGTTTGGCAGAAGTGATATTGGATTGGATTCTGGCTGCCCCCCATCCCGCCTCATAATCTATAGGCTCTTCGGTCATACTATACCACTCGCCAGAGGCCCCAGATACTGACTCCTCCTCACTTCTAACTACTGTCATAGCTAGAGACGCTTCGAAAGACATTGCAGTCTGAGGAAGGTAATGAACAGTACAGGAAAAGGTGTTTAAAGGAGGAAAGAAGACAACTACGTAAGGAAAAAATACCTAAAATGAAGAAAAGACTCAGAGTTCGTCGGAAGTTCGCCGGAAAATGTCTGACAGGTAGGACAGTTTCAGAAATTTCAGAATGTTTCGCGAAAGTAAAGTATGAAAATGACAAAGTTTTGGCTTTTATACTAGTTAAGGATTCAGCCCCAGCCGTTGGATCAGATCTCAGTTAATCTGAGGCGTTCAAAAATGCACAGATCTTAACCGTTGAAGTCAAACGTTTTTTTTGCATCAACGCTCCAGATCCGTGCGTGCACGAACCAACATTGGCTTGCGCGTGGACCTGTCCTCGAAACCACGCATCCTAATAATTAGCCATCATTGTGCATTAAATAAAAACAGCTGTACGGCTATGGAAATTCGTCTCGATGCAGTTAATGTGCCTTGGAAACATAAGAAACTGTCATATCACAGGCATTAATGTCTATGGACGTCTCCTCAACTCGCCTCGTCCAAAAGAAAATCAGCTTGGGCCAGTTCGAATATGAACTCGCCTCGTCCAAAAGGAAATCAGCCTCGGCCAGTTCGAATATGAACTCGCCTCATCTTGGCACGGTTCCTGAAGAACTTCAGTTTTACAGGCAACTTTCTTAGAAATGGCGCGAAGTATAGAAAATTCAGACTTTGAAAGTCCACGCCTGGCATAAATAACCACACATGGACTTGGGGGACTATTGTTACGGGTTAATGGACAGAATCGACACGTGGCGTCACATCACGACGGTGGGACCAGCTTGATTAAACCAGGTTACAGTTCCCTAGCTTCAGTCGTGGGTTCCGAGGCCCTCACTAGTATTCCGAGGCCCTTGCTGTTAACGTCCGAGGCTCACTAGAGGCCCACCTGCGAGGATTCGCTCATGATGAAAATCTTCAACAAATGATTGATGTGACTCTTGTATAAAGTTTGTTTATGTCTTGTCTTATCAATGTAAGAACATTTAATGATTTGTAAGGCTAGGAGAGTCAACTCGATGGCTAGGACTTGATGTCTTGGCCAAGGAGATGGTGCCACGTGTAATTTGATCCAAAGGTCACAATTTGAGTTGTAACACTATAAATACCCCCACCATGTAATACAATAGGGACTGATGCCAAATTCCAAATGAAAAACTGAATATTCGGAAACATATTACTCGTTTCGACTTCATTTTTACAAGACAAATCTTGTTATTTATCGATTGGTTTCTTATACAATCGTATTTCTTTCTTCTTGTCGGAGGCCCTAACTCTGACGTCTCGTGCGGCGAGCTCCTCCCACGCCCGGATTTTGGAGCCTTTCTGACCGTTCTTCGGCACATGCGTGTTGGACAAGGCTTGCACATGCACGAGTGGGCCCGGCATCTGTTGGCAACATTTTTTGAGGTCAACAAACAGCTTATTTTAAAAATAATTACTTTTGAGTCTAATACAAGTGAAAAATGGAGGTCAATGCTGGCACCGAACACTATGAGCTTTCATTTGTTCAACCTTTCTTTTGTAATTTTAAGTGGGTAATGAATATAAATTAGATGTGTAATTTGTGTCATAGGGGAAAGGCCAGAGTAAACTATCTTTCTCATTCTTTATGGCTTTTCAGTGGCGATGCTTGTTGTATATGGCTCTTATTGTTCAACATTTTTGCATGATATATAACCAGCTTCCAAATAAGGAAGACAGAAAATTATAAAATAATAAAGTAATCAGGATTTTTTTTGTTGAACATCAAATTTCATTCACCTTTGAGTGGTGCTGTAGTGAAGATAGAATTTGGTCTCAACAAGCAAATCAAGTCCTATTGATTGAAGGAAGTGTTCTCTTAAGCTAGAGGAAGATCAACCCTTTCTTTCTCTTTTATAATTGGTTGGATTTGGCAGTGGTAAAAAACATCAAGTTAGATATTTCCATGATGTTAACCAAAGTTTAGCCAGCAATAATGGGAAATTAATAGTGACAATGCTAGCTTGTCAGTTTATCTCATTTATCATGTCTGAGCTAATTCTGGTGTTGGCTAATGATAAAGTTGAAACATTCATGTTATTCTCACGTGGAAATAGTTAAGTAAATATGGTTAAACAAAAATTTCCATTAACCATGTTATATCAAGTAACAAATTTTCAACATATGCTTTGAAAAAGTTGCATCCTGACATCTTTTTCGTTCGGACATTTTAAACTATTTTGAATTAGTTATTTCTTTGCTTAAACTTTTTTCTAAATTTATATTGTTATTTTTCAGATACTACTTTTGCGTCATAATTTGGATGTAATGCACATTGAGAAGAATGTTTTCTAAAGTATTCTTGGCATTATTTTGCATGTGAAGGGAAAATCAAAAGATGGGCTAAATTCTCGTAAGGATTTACTCAATATGAGAATTAGAAAAGATCTTTGTCCAGAATTGAAAGGAAATACATATTACCTACCTGCAACTCATATATGCTATTCAAAAAAGGGAATTATTTTGTTTGTTTGATTTAAGATTACCTGATGGTTATAGCTCTAACATTTCAAAGTGTATTTCATTGGAAGATAATAGGATTTTAAATCTGAAGTCTCATGATTGCCATGTGCTCATACAACAATTGTTATCAGTTGCATTAAGAGGACTTTTACCTGTAGGACCAAGAAATACAATTTTTCGACTATGTGCATTTTTCAATGAGATATGTCAAAGAGTCATTGATAAAAATAATATATCATCCTACACGTGAGCTTTTTCTTCTTGAAGATACATTAGGAAGTATAATTGCATGGCCAATTAGGTACATCGAAGTGGATTCGCTGTAATCATAACAAATGTATACTTAACTTCTTTTCTATTTTAATTCCATTTGTATTTACATTCAGTCTCAATTGTCTAATCATTTTTTGGATGGTATGATGTTTATAGATGAATTTCTGTTAGCGTTCATATGTTAATCAAATTCTCTTTATGCTATGTTGATTTACATTTCACTCCAAGTTTATTAATTATACTCTTATTACTTTTGTGGTGTGCAGGGAATTGATATTTTGAGGGATAGCTAAATTGTCGATCAAAGAAGTTAACTTTGATATAGTTTAATCATTTTTTTTTTTGAAGTAGTAGTTGTTACGGGCCTGTGTCAAACCCGCCACCTCGCCCACCACGTATTCGCACCCGTGGCCCAGGCCACGTGTCGAACGAGGTGATTGAACTAGGGACGAGCTGATTGTACACGCTGAGGTGAATGCATGAGGGACGAACCGAACACGCGTCAGCAAATGAACCGGACTCATCCACAAGCACGCAGTGGATGCAAAGGCCCGCACTTCGCTTCTACCACGCTGCAACGCTTCACCCGCCACACCTCGCCTCTGCGAAGATCCCTTGTACAAAGATCTTCTCAAAGTCAAATCTCTGACTGATGGGACGTGTGGCAGGCCATCAGACGGTCAAATCAGCAGCATATGTCAGGAACACTTAATACCAGTCGACCTATGGAGGGACAGAGTGACACCTAGGATGGGACGAACCTTGAGGATCCGGCAACACGTGTCTCCCCATCCAACGGCCCGTCCCATTCTATCCTTAGCATAAATATCCCCTCATTGGGCCAAAGATTGGATTGGAATCCCATTTGCTTCCCTGCATACTGCGAAATCAAGTATTATCCTTTCCCATATATTTGCCAATGTTATCAACACTATCGATCTTCCCCCCCCGGCGAGTTCTGCCGTCGACGAATCCCTTACCGATGGAATATAGAACTGACTTGACCGTCGGAGTGCTTGCGGCCGCTCCCACCCCCTCTCGGAGAGGCCACGAGTGACTAACAGCGTGCTACGTGTGCAGGAGGAGCTGACTTGAAGACCTATCCTGTTGGCCACGCGTTCGAGCCATTTTTTGAGGTCAACAGTAGTCTTTTGAGAAATGTTGAGATGAATTTTACATTGACATATTGTATTGAACAGTATTCAATATTTCTATTTATCGAAACAATGGAGAAATTTATGGATTGATTTTGTTTTGCAATTATTATAGGTTTGCTACTAATCAAATAAATAAAAAAATTAAATTGATCTTTACGGCGTGCATACGAAGCATGCCATAAAAAATTGAATCGCTTTTTACGGCGTGCAACTACGCATGCCGTAAAAAGTAATAACGGCGTTCTATAGGCGTACTTTGTAAGCCGTAAAAAGTAACTCACCTTTTACGGCATCGCTTTATATGGCGTGCGATTGCACGCCGTAAAGTGTTATTTATGGCGTGCATTGTATGCCGTAAAAAGTAATATTTGTTGTAGTGGTC
The DNA here is from genome assembly GCA_035079005.1 of Fraxinus americana. Classification (NCBI taxonomy): domain Eukaryota; kingdom Viridiplantae; phylum Streptophyta; class Magnoliopsida; order Lamiales; family Oleaceae; genus Fraxinus; species Fraxinus americana. Next base: position 29,006,628 of record CM068723.1, read on the forward strand.
ATAGAATGAATTCTCCAATTTTCTGAATTCTGTCTATGGTAGAGATATGCTTGTTTGGAAATAGCTCGCAAAATCTTTCCCACGTCACCTTGGGAATTTGAACAGTGTCCCGCCAGTGTACTGCACTCCCATAGTGCATGAATGATGTACAATTGACTTTTTACTCTTCTGACACAAGATTATAGTTGAACACTCTCCATTGTTTTTAGCCAATCTTTAGCTTCGGTCAAAGGGGTCTTGTAGATTTTTTTTTCTTTATTTTTTTGTAGTATTTTGTGCTTTGGCTAATTTTGTACTTCCAATTATTAATGAAATATTTCTTCCTGAATTTTGCCTATTCTCTTTTATTTAAAATATCACAAATAATCAAATATTGTGTATTAGATGAATATGAACCAATCAACTTAAGAAACAAAGCATTTCGCCTCGGATGGATCGTGAACAAATTAAATTAATAACCAAGTATGCCTAGGATCATTGATAGCCCAAAAATAACAAACCAAGAGGGGGGTGAATAGATTTTTAAAACTTTTTTGAAAAATTAATCTAAATTCAAGTAAGTAAAGATTAAATAGATTAATTCAAATAATAAGCGGAAATATGAAAACGATAAGTAAAAGAGAAGAAATGATGCAAACAATATAATTATGGAGGTTCGATTAAAGCATTGATCTACGTCCGTTACCGAGCTATCCGGTACGAGCAAAACATTTTCACTATATTGATTGACTTATAGAGCAATCCAACCCTTTACAATACTTTTGATGACTAGCAAACAAGGAGCATCAATCAATATACAATATTGAGCTTTACAGTACCTCAATATAATCCACATTATTGAGTTTTACTGGACCTCAATATAACCCACTCAGTGATTTACAACAAGGAGCATCAATCCTTATACTATTGAGCTTTTACGAGACCTCAATATGACCCACAAATTTAGAGTAAGGATTTTACAATGATAACTCCTTCTTAATAAATTATACAAATGAATTAAGTACTAAGAAATGCTAACACTTGAATGAAATGATAGCTCAAGTGTTAGATGAAAAACTTTGATATATATGATAATTAGAAATTTGATTAAACCAATCAAAGTTTTTCAATGAAAAGATAAGAAGAAATAAATATAATGTAAGTTCAAAAATCTTTTCAAAATATGTATCTCTTTTAATAAATAATTGTAATAAATTAGTACCAAGAAATAGATAAAAAACTTTAATGAATATGATGATTTTTCAAGTTTGATTCAATCAATCAAAGTTTTCAATATGAAGAAGTAAAAGAAATATATGCAATGCAATTTCAAAGATCTTCTTCAAAATATGTCTCTCTTTTATGATTAATAAAAAAAAGTTACAAAAAGATAGCTGAGAAACTTTGATGAAGATGATGATTAAAGAGTTTGAATTAATCAAAGTTTTTTATATAAAGAAATAAATGAAATGAATGCAAATGTAAGTTTAAAGAAATCTCTCAAAAGATATCTCACTTTGATACTCTTAAATAAATGAAATAATGTTATAATGAATGCAGGAAGTACACGTATTTATAGAGTTCAAAACGTCAAAAAACCTGTGAGTTTGGATGACTCGTTCGATTGACCGAATTTTATTCGGAGGACATTATAGGAGTTTGCATAGTAAAAATCAGAGGCCAGAATTGTCAAACTTTGGACCGTTGGAAACTTCCAGAAAGGTCAATCACCAAACAATTTCGGTCCTTTAACGTTTTTGCCCCGTTTGATCCGATTTGAAGGTTTTGAAGGACATAGACTTTTGGAAAGTACTTTTAACTAATTTTTCAAGATAAAAGCTATTTTTCAAGTTCAAATATCATTTTAGAAGTTATTTTTTTATTTGATCAAAACATTGCATTAGAATGACTTTTAACACACAAAATTATTTTTAATGCATAGAATGGTTGACAATTTCCCCTTTTTTGATTATGACAAAGAAGATGATTTGTAAAGTAATATTGAACAATTGATTAGGAATATAAATCTTAAATTTTACATATAATCCATATATTCCTCATATCTTTTACAAATTAATCATCATCCATTTAAAACGTATCAATTAATAGATGATGCATGTATATCATTTAATCATTCAAAGCATATCATCCCAACCATCTTCTCCTCACCCATCTTATCCATTTTTTTTTAATGATTTTCAAATCATACCATCTCATTCATCTTCCCTCTTTTTAATACTTTTCAAATCTATCTTACTCAATTTCCCCCTTTTGACATGAGCAAAAAATGTAGCACACATGAGACTAAGAGTATGAAATTTTAAATCAACCATATGAAATAATAATATTTCCCCTCAATTAAGCACAAGATGCCAAATATATGCAAGTTTAAAAAAGAGGATAATCATCTCTTTATTGTAAAATATTAATCAAAGCATGAGTGATGAAATGACAAAAGCAATATCATTTGGATAAAATTTAAATTAAATTCAACCAATTATGCATATAGAATCAATCTATGAGAACATTTTGTATGAATTCAATTTAGCCACATACTTTAAATTCAACGATAATTCATAAACATCTTTTAATATATGAAAATCTATCAAGTATTAGAGGTTTAGTGAGAATGTCGGCTAATTGATTTTCCACATTCACAAATTCTAATATAATATCTCCTTTTTAGGTGCCTTTATAATACCATAGACGTGATGCCTTAGTGCCACTAAGATATCTAAAATTTGTTTTATGGCACTAAGGTGTGATTCTTGAGTATTGGGTTGAAATCTAGCAAATAATCACACTCTAAACATAATATCAAGTCTACTTGAGATTAAGTAAAGGAGAGATCAGATCATACCTCGATATTTTGTTATTTTTATGGAAGTACCATGATCATCTTTGTCCAATTTGATTGATGAGCTCATTTATGTGTTCATTGATTTCAACTCTTCCATTTCGAATTTATTGAGCATGTCCATGATGTATTTTTTTTTTTGGTCTCCATTATTTAGGTATAGATTGATCACTTTACACTTCAGAAGAATCTTCTTCATCTTATTGTACATTTGCTTTTTCCTCATGTTGATCTTCAACATATTTAGGATCTTCCTTATTTTGATTTTGAATTTTATTTGCTCAAAATAAGTCTCCAAACCTATATCATTATCAATACATTTCTCTTGATCATGAGGATTAGTTTCATCAAATGTTAATGGATCCGATTAAAAAATATTGTGGTAAACCATTTTATTGGAAAGTTTTAGTAGCCGAGAAATTATGTTCATAGCCATAAATTTTGCAAAAAATCATCAAATGCAATATTGTCAAATTCTCCACCATGATCATTCCAAATGGTAGTAATAGTGTATACAAAAATGTTCAAATGCAAAACTTCATCTTTTAGGTTCAAAAATGGGATTCAAGTAAATCTAGAAAAATCATCAATAATGATGAAAGCATAATGTATGGTTTCAGATGGTCCAAAAAGATCAATGTGGAAAATTGTAAAGGTCTTGTAGTTGAAGAATGTTGCTTTACTTTGAAAGAACGCTTTACTTGTTTTCCATACACCACAAATTTTGTATTTTTCAAATTTCAAATTTGACAAACCTTCAATAACACAATTTTCGAAAAACTTGAAAGTAGGTTCATGTTAACATAACATAATCTTCTATTTTATAATTAAGTATCATATTTTAAACTTGATAAACATTTTCTCCACATTCATACTTAATGTTTATGGCAAAAACATCATTACTTCGGCATCCTCTTACCTCTTTTGATGTAGCATCCTCAATATAGCATTTAGAAGAATCAAATTTGATATGATAACCTTTTTCATCACACAATTGGCTAAAACTAAGTAGATTACTTTAGGGTTATCTACTAAGAGAACATTTTCAATAAATGGATATGAATGATTAACAATAATTTTAATGTCAATGATTTTTTCTTTGACATTATCTCTCGAAGTATCATGATCACTATCCTTTATTTTGAAACTTGACAATAAAGTTTGATCTCTGGTCATATAATTTGAGCATCCATTGTCCAAAGTCTATTTGCTTTTTATTTTCTTTGGTACCTACAAAAATAATTCAATTCTTGGTCTGGGTACCCATACAACCTTGGGTCCTTGGTAGTTAGTGTTAGTGGACTTTTGAATCCACTTGTAATTGTCTTCAAAATGTAATCGCTTTTTGATAGAGCAATAAAAAACTACATGTCCTTTTTTTATTACAAAAGCCACATGTGACATTTGAAAGAGGGGAAGTAGAAGCTTTAACAAAAAAATTTCTTAAGAGACTTTGTTTCAAAAATGGTTTATATCCAATTCCTCCTTTATCAAAAACACATTTTTGTTTAACAATCATTAAATCAAATTTTTGCTTGTCTTGAGTAAATTTGTGAACAATTTGAGTTAAATCTAAAATATTTTCTTGTAAAGAGGAATTCTTTTTAATTAGAGAATCATAATCGATTTTTCCTTTTTCAAAATCATTTTGAATTTCCAAATGTTTCTATACCTCATTTTCTAATAACGAATTTTTTTTTTGAGGATCGAATTATTTAAGACAAGTTTTTTTTAAATTCTTCAAAAATTTATCATAAGAGGTAGATAATTCATCATATGAACTATTTTCATTTGAATTTACCTCATTTTCAATAGCTATGAAGCACATTTTGACAATTTATTTTTGACTTTCATCTTTTTATGGTCATCATCATCACTTTCATCCAATGTTGTTTGGAATGCTTTCTTTTCGATGAATCTATTCTTTTCTTCTTCCTTTTGGAATTGACAATTTGTAGCGCCCCGAGTTCTGTTAACCCGGATTGCCACGTCATCGTCTTTTGCCCTAATTTTGTCAATCAATTTTGCGGAAATAACCTAATTTTTAAAATCACATTTACAATTGAAAACTACGTCGGCAATTAAAACTCATAGGATATTTAAAATTTAAATATCATATTTTAGAAATAGCGGAAAACGACAAAATGTTATCAATATTTGAATACAAAAACTTCAAAGAGATAATAATTTCGATAGTCAAATTCTTTTATGCCACCACTGCCGGATCAATCTCGATCGCCTCCGAAATTTGCAAATATTGTTAAAATAACAGAATGAGTATTTTGAAGAAATACTCAGTAGACTCATCGCCGATAATTAATTTACAGAATAATTGAATACACACTTATACAATATACAACGTGATATCATCTTTGGTTCATTTTCTTGAAAATCATATGCTCTTTAAAATACAGGCTATGGGTAGTTCTTTCTTTCTTGTGCGGATGAAGCACATAAGTTATGCATAACATTCTCTTCTTACTTCATAAAAGATTCTTTCTTTCTTTTTTTCTCATGCAATTAAGCATATAAGTTATGGCAAGCATAACAATATCATATATCTCATATGACACATTCTCATCCTATGCATAAAGCATATAAATCACGTAATTCACATAAAGCATGCAATTATAATTTAAACTAATTAATGGTGGCGAGTCTACCTCAAAATCTCGAGTTTCGTGAAAATGGTGCGAGAAGTAACTTCAATCTCCTAATTGTCCGTACGTTTCGTCTAGCCAATAGAAAATAAGTTTGAATTAGTATTTCGAAACTTTAAAGTTTTAAAGTGTTGAAATTAAGTTCAAGGGCTTAATTGAAAATTTTGGGAATTGAAATAAATGACTTAGAATGATAAAATAAAGTTTAGAGGCTAAATTGGAAATTTATTAAATCTGAAAATAAAACTTTAAGGGCTAAAATAATAGCTTTCATAAGTTTAGGGACTAACTGTAATTATAATAAAACTGAAAATAAAAGTTAAAAACTGAAATAATAACTTTTAATAGTTTAAGGACTAAGCTGTAAATATATTAAAGCTGAAAATAAAATTTCAAGACTGAAATAATAATTTCTATACATTAGGGACTCAATTGTAAATATAATAAAGCTGAAATAAAACTTAAAAGCTGAATTAAATAACTTATATAAGTTTAAGGGCTAAACTATAAATAAAATAAAGTTGGAAATAAAGTTAAATGCTGAAATAAATAACTTATTTAAATTAGGGACTAAATTAAATAACTTTAAAGCTAGAAATAAGAAATGTAAAGAGTTGAAATTAAAACACTTAAACTTAAGGGCTAAAATAAAAACAATTTAGGGACTAACTTAAAACAAATTAAAACTTGGGGGCTAAAACATAACTTTTAGAAATCAAAATCAAAATAAAAATCAAAATCAAAATAAAACAAATCTTATTTCTCTCTCTCTCTCATTCGAAACCGAGAGAGAGAGACGATGGAGGGGCTTTGCCCCTCCTCCGATTCCACCACCGCCGACGACGGTTGGTGGCAGCGCCGATGGTCAGGTGGGGGGGGTTTCTTTTGGGCTTTTGGCGTACGGGTCGAGGTCGAACGAGGCTTGGGTTCGATTTCCATTTGGATTTCTTGGTGGTTCAAGCTCGAGAATTGGTTGAGGAGACAAGGTAAGTTCATGGGTTGTCTTTATTTTCTGATTGGGTGGTTTGATTGGTGATGGGTTGCTGTGTGTTGGTGGAGGTTCGAGTTCGGCCAAACATGAGGTAAGGTGTGGGTTTTTCTTTTTCTTGATTTTGTGATTGATTGAGATGGATTTTGGGTTGATAATGGGCTGTCGATTTTTGCGTGGAATGGTTGTCGATTGGTGTTGGCAGTGTGAAATAGGTGTTGCAGCTGGGTTTAGCTTCTAATGGTTGGTGTTGGGCACTGAGTTGGTTTGAGGTGGTGCTGTTCGAGAATGGGTGGCTAGCTAGTGTCGAAAATGGTGACTGAAATGTGGAATCGAATGGCTGCAGCTTCTTGTTGGTGGTTTTGAGCAGTGAGTTGGTGAGTGCAGCGTTGGTGATGAATGGTGTATTCGGTTTTGGACTTTGGGGAAATGGTGTGAGTTGTCTGTTGGTGGTTTTGGCTCACTGGTTGGACTGCAGCTTGGTGTTGGGAGTGGCTGTGCAGTGTTTGGAGTTGGTGTCGTGAAACATGGTGTTGATGTTGGTGAATGGCTGCACACATCAATGGTGTCTCACAATGGAATTGAGAGAATGTGGGGGAGGGAAAGTTTCTTACCAAATGGATGTTGTGTGTGTGAGGAGAGTGGGAGTGCTTGTGGGGTATGAATAGTGACAATTAGGGCACAAAACCCTAGACGGGTAATTGGGCCTAATTGTTGGGCTCTAGGGTTTTCTAATTGGGCTAGACTAAATAGATTCCGGTTTTGGACTCAATTGAATGGACTTAAAAGAATTGGGCTAAAAGAATTAAAATTAATTCGGGCTTATGATTGGACCATAAATGTTGAATTTTAACAATTGGGCTCGAAATTAATAATAATTGGATTTAAATAACATAAATCGAAATTGATACTAAAATAATTATCCGAGATTGGATTTAATCGAATAGATTTGAATTCAATTTTATAACGGCTAGACGAACGTGTTTCTCTAAAAAAAATTAGGGTTACGTTTTAGCGACACGTTTTTCGAGAAAATTAATTTATATAATTTGAAAGTTCGCGGTCGCTACACAATTGTTGCGAAAACCTTTCCATTTCTTAACAAGAAGAACTAGATCATCAAGTTCTACATCATTCAAATTTTTGCTTGAAGTGCCTTTATCAATTACGAGTTTTAAAGAAATTTGGCTCCTTTTATCTTCTTTGCTTTTCATTGTCTTCTCCTTTGTCTTGATGTGATTTAGCTCACACGTCATCAATATTCCGTAGAGCTCTTTCAATGGATAAGTGTTGATATTTTTAGTGTTTTCTATCAACATTCTCAATGAGCTCCAATTCTCCGTGAGAGACCTAATCATTTTGCTTACAAGTTCTCCGTTAGTAAATTTCCTATCAAATCCTTTAAGACCATTAACAATATCGGTAAAACGAGTGATCATATCAACAATCGGTTCATTTTGCTTCATGAAGAAATTTTCAAAATCTTTAACTAAGAGATTTATCTTAGTTTCTTTCATTTTGGTAGTACCAACATCAGTGACTTCTAATGCATGCAAAATATCATATGTGGGATCGGATGTATTAATACGATTAAATTAATTTCTATCTAAAGCACAATAAAGTAGATTTTTGGCTCTCGCATTTAATGATAATTTTCTTTTATCATCTTAGTCATACTTCTCTCTAGGCTTTGGAATGGTTTGATTGGGTTTGCCATCTACTTTAATAATCTTTGTAGGCATACAAGGACCATATTTAATAACTTCCCAAATATTATAATCTATTGATTGAATGTAAATCATCATCCTAACTTTCCAATAATTATAGGCCCTATTTTTTTGGGATTAAAATTAGATTCTAATCTAAATCAAAATCAAACACTCAATATTAACCAAAAATTTCATAGGTCCCACAGTTTTTCAACCACACTTTTCAAAAACTTCTATTACAATCTACTAAAAAACTATTTTTAATCCCCACCAAACACCCACATATTGTGTGCCATCAAAGAGGGGATGATGACTTGTAGAGTGCCCCTCAAGATTTTGAAGATTGTGGTTAGCCATTACTTAAGATTGTTAAATCTTCACATTCGAAATGAGTATGTAGCTCTGATAGCAATTGATAGACCAAGAATAACTAACCCAGAAGGGGTGGATTGATTTTTAAAATTTTTTTCAAGAATTAATCTAAATTCAAGCAAGTAAAGACTAAATAGATTAATTCAAATAATAAGCACAAATATGAAAACGATAAGTAAAAGGGAAGAAATGATGCAAATGATATAATTGTGAAGGTTTGATCCAACATGAGCAAGGCCTTTTCACTATATTGATTGACTTATGGTACAATTTAACCCTTTACAACTCTTTCGGTAACTTAAAATTAGGAGCATCGATCCTTATACAATATTGAGCATTATGGGACCTCAATATGACCCATGCCATTGAGCTTTACGGGACTTCAATATGACCCACACGGTGACTTGCAACAAGAGGCACCGATCCTTATACTATTGAGCTTTTACAAGACCTCAATACAGCCTACAAATTTAGAGTAAGTGATTTTACAATGAAAACTCTCTCGTAATAAATAACACAAATGAATTAAGTATTAAAAGAGGATAACACTTCAATGAATATCAATAAATGATAGCTCAAGTGTTAGATAAAAACTTTGATGAATATGATCATTAGAAATTTGATTCAATCATTCAAAGTTTTTCAATGAGAAGATATGAAGAAATAAACGTAATGTAAGTTCAAAAATCTTCTCAAAATATATACCTCTTTTAATGAATGATTCTAATAAATTAAGTACCAAGAAAGAGATGAGAAACTTTGATGAATATGATGATTTTACAAGTTTGATTCAATCAATCAAAGTTTTAATATGAAGAAGTAGAAGAAATATATGCAATTAAAGTTCAAAGATCTTCAAAATATGTCTATTTTATGAATAATAGAAATAAGTTAAGTACAAAAAGAAGTGTTGAAGAACTTTGATGAAGATGATGATTAAAGAGTTTTAATCAATCAAAGTTTTTGATATGAAATAAATGAAATGTATGCAAATATAAGTTTAAAGAAATATCTCAAAAGATATGTTATTTTGATGCTCTTAAAGAATGTTATAATGAATGCAAGTAGAGGTATTTATAAAGCTCAAAACGTCAAAAAATATGTGAGTTCGGATGATTCGTTTGGTTGACCACCTGTTCGGATGACCATTATAGCCGTTTATATAGTAAAATTCAGAGGTCAGAATGGTCAAATTATGGACCGTTGGAAACTTCTGATCAACTGCCTCTTCTGGACGGTCAACTACCCAGTAGTTTCGATCTTTTTACATTTTGGCCCCATTTGATCCGAGTCAAAGATTTTGAAGGACATGGACTTTTGGAATGTATTTTTAAATAACTTTTCAAGATAAAAGCTATTTTTCAAGTTTAAATATCATTTTAAAAGTTATTTTTATATTTGATCAAACCATTGCACTATAATGACTTTTAATGCACAAAATTGTTTTTAATGCATAGAAAGATTTTGAGCTTAAGCATTCATTACCAAATATCAAAGTGTTAATTCTATTAGAAGCCCACAAATCATCCACCATGTGCTGGATGATTGGGTCCGAAGCCTCAGTTAATCTACTGTACAGTGGACGAACTAAATTCATTTGCCACGTTGCAGATGCTAGGGCCTACACTTCGCATCGCTTCATTACACCCTAATTAGACTGACCAAGAGAGCTAATCGACAATTAATCACAAAAATCCCAAGGCACAACTACAATTCTTGCCACAAACCACCCCACTTCATCCTTATGTATTAGGGGATCTTTTATGTAAAGATATCAAAATCAAATCCTTAGAGTGATTGATGGGATGCCTGTTAGCAGATGCCAAACTGTCAAGTCAAGAATTACTATGTTAGGAAGCATTAAATATCTACGCACCTATTGATTGACAGATTGAAGCTTATGAAAGAACAACCCATCCAGAATATGAAGCCATGTGCCTCACATCCAACGGTTTCCCTCTCACCTCCTCTTATTATAAATACCCTCATTTGCACCATTGGAAGGGATCCTTTTTTCCTCTTTAGAAAAGATAACATTTTATATTATCCTTATCCCCACATATTTATATTGATAATCACATTTCGATGATCACCACCACCGGACATCTCAACTACGGTCTACCATCTCATTGACTTGACCATTGGAGTGCTTATGGCCACTTCCACCCTCACTAGAAAAGGCCACTAGTGACTAATAGTGTGTTACAACACACATGAAGAAGCTTATGTGGAGTTACATTCGGTTGGCCACGTGTCAGGTTACTCTTTGAGGTCAACAGATTGGTGCTGTCTGTGGGAAGCGTTACTGTAACCATGAATATCCCCATGGAAAAAGCCTACCAAAATATTCAATTGGCCTCCCATTTCAAAAGGATTTATTCCTAAGGAAATAACAAGTGAAAGCCCTAAAGAAGAGATTTGGAGTTTTAATGATATTTAGATTGATTATATCCCTTAAAAAAGAATACATCGAAATTGAAATATGCTTGTAAGACCCCCTACCTTTTGGATGAAAAAAGTTTCCAAGCCCGAAACAATAAGTTCAAGCAACGAAGACTTAAATTTGAGGAGAGTAAGAGAGGTCTCTAAAGAGAAGATCCTCCAAACCAACGTTATGCACCAAAGGCCTTACCACCATCATTGCAGAGGCGGAAGAATTGTTGCGTGACAAACCGTTGAGGTGGCCCAGATGGCTACCAACATGAGAAGCATTGCAGCCCAAAATGCGAGTATGCATGAACTCATCATGCAAGTTAAAAATTAAATAGGCTTTTAATTGCCTCAGAGTACACCACAATTAGCCTACGACCAACACTAGGAAAAAGCATGGCAAAGCCAGAGGACTCATTTAAGTCGGTAGAGAAGAGAGGCCTCGATTGAAAGGGAAGTAGAGGTTGATGTTTCCACTAATCTCACTTCCAGCCACCCTGCCAATGATGCTTAGATAGGAGGGGACAACTTTCCCCTAGACTATGAAGAAAAACCTCAAAGGTCAGTGAGTGTATTCAGTCGAATTGGAAAAGGCCTAGAAATAGGAACCAATCCACCCATCAAACAACTTGGCCCCATGAGCAAGTACAAAGCTAAAGAGTCCAGGCTCCTCCGTGTAGGAATAGGCAAGAGAGACGAAGCTTGGTGAACTGGGGAACTTGAGGGAAGATTATCCCCATTCTTAGCCCTTGCCTCATTACTTTGCGAATGGGAATGATTTTCCAAGGAGTTTGATGATGATGATGACAATCTCCCATTCTTCAAGGATTTTCGTAGTTTTCCCATGCCTCCTATTAGTACCCCTCAAAATTCTGAAGTAAGAAGGAAAAGACGACCTTGAGAAACACTTTAGTAAATAGAAAATGAATATTCCCATTCTTTAAGGATTTTCGTAGTTTTCCCATGCCTCCTAATTTTTGAAGTGTAGGGCCTTTTACTTAACACTAGGTGGAGCAGCCAAGGTATGGTATGGCTGGTTGATACCACTTAGCATCGGGAACTGGCTTGACCTTAAGAAGGCATTTTTGAACCAATATATATCTAAGAAAGATGGAGAAGCACCGATCCAGTGCCTCCAAGATATGAGGTAAGCAACATAGGAGATGTTGAAGACTTAGCTCATTTCACTGATGAGATAACTTATTGTGTTCAAGTCACTGAAAAATAGGCCCTTTTAGCTCTGAAATGAGGCCTAAATATGAACACACTATTTTGGAGAGACTTCCGAAGCAAAAATCCTATCACTTATGATGAACTAGTAGAAATGATGAGAGTTGAGATTGTGAACGAAGAGATAATTGATCATCAAAATAGGGCAGTACATGGTCTCCCCGCCTGAAGGCAGATAGGGAAAGGACCTACATCACATTTAGTAAACCAGCAATGGACTCAAGTCGGGCTCGTAGCTCTCACTTCTGGGTAGGCATTGGATACGAAAACTTTGAATGTTGAACTACATTAGCTTATGGAAATGTTGGACCTGGTGGCAATGCTCGAGCTCGAACATCTAAGAGACCCTCTAACCCAAAGGATAGAAAAAGGGGTGGAAGACCTAGAAATAGGCCCCCTGAGTAAGTGCGACCCTATTATACATTCCACGGCTTCTATGGCCATGACATGAGTGAATGCCAAGAAGCTCTCCGATCCACAGAAAGAAGTAACCCCCATAACACAAGGAAGGATAGTTGTTTTCAAGATGGTGTTCCAAGGTAAAGTTCAACTAGGAAAGGTAAGACGAGGCAATATTCACCTCGACATGATGGAAATGATGATAGAGAGAGACATAAGGATGTACAACAACCCAAGAGAGATCCTCCTACAACAACAAAAACATACTTGTTCAAGAAATCGACACGATCATTGGATGACTAAAAGTAGGAGGTGAATCTAGAAATGTACAAAAGAATTATACTAGGGAGGCTAAGGATCCACCCATGGCTAGCTATATAGTGAACCAGTCCTAAAGGGCGAGCCCTGGAGAGGCCATTACATTCACTTAGGAATATGTAATAGGCATACACTATCTTCAATGTAAGGCGTTGGTGGTGGCTCTAATGGACTAAAGAACACGCTTGTAGACAACGGTAGTTCGACGAATATTTTGTTTGGCTTCACTTACGATAAGATGCTGGTGGATCATGAACTCACTCCTATGATTACTTCCTTATACTGGTTCACTAGAGATAGCATAGTTCCAAAAGGAAAGATCACCTTAGTTGTCGAAATGGGGACGCCACCTCTAGTACCTGACCACTTCGTGGAATTCTTGGTGGTCGACCACTGGTTTGTGTACCAAGGGGTATTAGGAAGGCTGACTTTAAAATGTTATAGGCAGTGACATACATCTATCACTTGTGCATGAAGTTTCCTATCGAGCAGGGAATAACTATTGTTTGGGGTAATTAGATGTGGTCAAGGGAATATTACCTCAACCCTCTCAGAAAGGACGAGCCCTGGGGAGCTAATGTGGTATTTATAGACATTGAAATGATCGATTTCCTTAAAGAAAGGTAAACCCATGTATAAGGGAAAGATGTCAAGATGACGAAGGCTCTTGGAAGGGGGTGTTCTTGAAGGGACAACTTTGGATGAGTTGGACCCTCGAATCATTGAGTTAGAGCCACAAACCACTCGAATGGAGGAGCTGGAGAGTTTTCCTATGGACCTTTAAGACTCCAATAAAACTCTTCGAGTGGGGAAGGATTTGCAAAATGAAACGAAGGAAAAGTTGAAGAACTTTTTGCTTAAGAACTCGAACATCTTTACATGGAAACATGAGGATGTGATAGGAATAGACCCAAAAGGCCAGCTTCCACCACTTAAGAATTGATCCAAAGCATACCTCGTATCGACAGAAGAGCAAAGCGTTCAATGCAGAGAGGTATAAAGCTTTGAAAGAGGAAGTTGGGAAATTAATTAGGAATAGTTTTGTTAGGGAGACCACCTATCCGAAGTGGATATCCAATCTGGTATTGGTAAAGAAACACAATGACAAATGGAATGTGGATTAACTTCTCCAACCTCAATCAGGCCTATGCAAAGGATAGGTTTCCACTTTCTCAGATAGACTAGCTAGTAAATTCGACTGCAGGATACGAATTACTTGGTGTCATGAATGCTTATTCAAGTTATAATCAAATTTTCATGTACCCGGTGGATGAGGACAACACTTCTTTTGTCACAAATAGAGGTTGTATAGTTATAGGGTGATGCCCTTCTGACTGAAGGATGTTGGAACCACCTACCAAAGATTCGTGAACAAGATGTTCATCGACCATATTGGATGAAAGTTTACGTAGATGGCATGTTGATTAAAAGCCTCCAAACGAAGGATCATGTAAAGCACTTGGATGCTATATTCCAAATTCTGAGAAGATATAGGATGAGGCTAAATCCACTCAAATGTGCATTTGGTACAGCTTTCGGTAAATTCTTTGGGCACATTGTGTATCATAGAGGAATTAAGGCAAATCCAAAAAAAATCAAGGCTCTGATCAAAATAAGATCACCACAGAAGCCTAAGGAGGTACAAAGACTTACTGGCAGGGTGGCAACACTCAATTGGTGCATCTCCAAGGCCATAGATAAGTGCCTTTCCTTCATTAAGATTCTCAAAGGGAAAGAGGTTTCAATGGATATTGGAGTGTGAGGAGGCGTTCTAGGCGATAAAAAATAACATGGATAGGCCACCCTCCTATCCAAACCCAAGACGGGCGAGCCTTTGCTGCTCTATTTGGCTGTATCTGATGAGGCTATCAATTCGGTTCTTATAAGGGAAGAAAATAGACACCAATTGCCTGTCTACTACATAAGCAAGACCTTGCTACTAGCAGAGGCTAGCTACCCAAACATGGAGAAGCTTCTTTTCCTTGATAACCGTATCTCAAAATTTAAGGCCACACTTCCAAGCCCAAAGTGTTCATGTGTTGACAAACTTCCCAGTTAAGCAAGTCATTCAGAAGCCAAATGCCTTAGGAAGGTTGTTAAAATAGGCAGTCGAGCTTGACAAGTTCGATATAATGTAAAAATCTAGGACTTCGATCAAGGGATAGGCATTTGCACACTTTGTGGCTGAATTTGCAAGGGCTCCTAAAATATAAGTAACTATGGAACCATCGAAACCTCCTACCTAGAACCTTTTTATTGACAGGTCGTCTGGAAAAACTGGCTCAGGGACAAGAGAGGTCTTGGAAAGCTTCGAAGGTCATAGGCTTAATTACATTGTAAGGTTCGAGTTCAAGGCATCAAACAATGCAGTTGAATATAAGGCACTCCTAGGTGGCCTTTGTTTGACTAAGGAAATGCAAGTAAAAAGGTTTTTCATCAGCAGTGACTCATAGTTAGTGGTAAGCTAAATCAATAACAATTTTATGGCTATAGACAAAGGCATGGCAGCATACCTTAAACTGGTCATGAACTTCATTCCTAACGTTGAAAGATTCAAATGGACACAAATCCCTCATCTTAAGAACACCTACCCTGATGCTCTATCAAAGTTAGCTAGTAGAAAGGATTTCGACCTTGTCGAACTGATTATGCCCAAAGTGTTACGCGGTGTCGTAGTATAGCCTTGGGGTGTCGTATCCACAGGGAGATGGAAAATGTGATTCAAGGGGTTCAATAACTTTGGGTTCTCGTGAATTTGATGAAGGGAATTTGTTTATTGCATTCAAATGTAAATGTCACCAGAAATAATGATGAAATTAAATATAATATGTAAAATAGTGAAGTTTCGGGGTTCCCTCAATTAGATTGGATCAATCAACATCAACAATTCATGCACTCTCTACTCAATTAGAAGTTTTTGTCCTAACTTTCTAATCGGATGATTTAAACGATACAAACCAATTTAATTGCACATGTAATCCTAGAATTTATGTTTCCCAAAACATAATCATACATCAATTTATTGAAATCAGACTTAAAGAGCGACTATATATCTCTAACATATAGCAGTAATTAAATCACACCAATAAATGATTTGAAAATCAAACTTGAACAAGTATTTTAATTATTCAATGGAAGAAACATGATTAAATCCATGAAAATCTGAATAAATGTTAAATCTAACTCAAATCTAATTCAAAATACGGGAAAAAATAAACCCTAGAATTATTTAAACAATGAAAAACATCCTAAATTCTAGATCTCCTTAACAATTATCACAATCATCTATTGAAATCAGATTATAAATCGTTCATATACATGTAGCATAAGAAAGTAAATAATCACACCAATAGATTTAATGAAATAACGATTCAACACATAGTTCAATTGTTTGATAGAAAAAAAACAAGATTGATTCTATGAAAAACTTAATACATGTTAAATCAATTTCAAAATTAATTCAATAAGATGAAAACCTAGATCTAGAAATGTTTAGCAAAATAAATACCAAAGAGCATGGATTAATGATGATGAAATCCCCGAATCTAATTGAGTTCCTCCCTTGCTTCACCTTTAGTTTAGTTCTTCATAAGTTTCTTGAGCCAAAATCAATGAATGAATGGTGTAGAATGAAGAATGATCATGAATGGAATGTTTTTGGGGTCCTTTTTTAGGCTTCTCACGGCCCAAACATTAAACAAACCCTACTTTATGCGCGGCGCCCTAAGCGCCATGGGAGCAGCGCTTGAGCGCTTGAATTCTGTCAAATTTTGGGTAAAATGGCTCGGAAAGCGCTAGGTTGTGGCGCTTGGGCGCTATGTCGCTGTTCTGAATTCTACGCCTTCTTCAGTATTTTTGTCATAACTTTCTCTTCCGATCTCCGATGGAGGTGATTCAAGATGTGTTGAAAAGATAACTCAAAGACCTACAACTTTGGTTCAGAGACCATCTTCAAATTCGATCATTTTCTATGTCAAAAATCCGTCCCAATACGAGCCTGAAAACCGGTGTGAAACTTTTCAGCTTGAAAGTTGATATTTGATGATATTTTGGCTATCTTTCACCCATTTGACTCATTTTTTCATCCAATTGATCTCTAAAACTCTTGAATCTTCATCACAAGGTTGGAAACAAGTTTGTAGTATTTGCACCTTAGTCCCTGAACTTTCACTTTCTTCCAGTTTGGTCCTTTTTCGCTTAGTTCACCTCAATTTCGCTACATTCATCACTTTGTCCTACAAAACATAAATTGCATAGAATTAAGCTATATTCGAACATTTTAATCAACAATTGCTCATGTTTTGACAGTAAAATAAGTATGTAAAAACACACTTATCAAACTCCCCCAAACTTGAACTATTGTTTGTCCTCAAACAACAACATAACTCAACTCTAGAAACAACATGGTTTAACAATATGTAGTGTCTCGTGTTTGGAATTCGGTAATCAAACAAGTGAATAATTACAACGGTGTAAAAATTAAATCACTCCAATTGCTACATGCATAACCTGACGTGTGTGTGTGAAAACTCATGTCAACATCTTAAGGTTTGTGATTGGTTCAAGATTTGTCCCAGAGTAGTCCAATATATCATTTCCTCGCTCGAGAGATTCACACACCCCCAAACTTATGATTTTCACTCATTTTTCCCGGGGTACATCCTAGGTTCAACTTTTCAATTCTATTCCTTACTCTCTCATAGTTTGGATAGACTTTACTCTTACAA
Source organism: Fraxinus americana (assembly GCA_035079005.1). Taxonomy (NCBI): domain Eukaryota; kingdom Viridiplantae; phylum Streptophyta; class Magnoliopsida; order Lamiales; family Oleaceae; genus Fraxinus; species Fraxinus americana. Next base: position 29,024,297 of record CM068723.1, read on the forward strand.
GTTCACACTTCAACAAATCGAGATTCTCCTATATTTTTGATTGCTTCTACCATTGAGACTAGACTAAGTTGCTTGCTTCTCATCAAAGGTAAAGTTTTGTCAACGGGATGCCTGGGGCATAATCAATGTATTTGAAAGGAAATTTTTTTTTTTTTTCATATTTTTATATTTTTTTTTCATCTCTTTTTTTTTTAGTATCTTATCATTTGCTTTCTGTATAACCCATGTAGCGAGCTTTAGGCCGATAACTCCCAAGTCAGATGACCATAGGGCACCAGGTTTTAAATCACCCTCACAAGCTTAATCACCCGACTTATACAGACTCGAAAAGATACTTTTATGTATCCAAAGATTAGTGCAATGCCCCCTTTTCTTTCAGACATCCAGCTTCTAAAACAAGCCTCTAACTTAAAACTTTCACCTCGTTGTCATCTCAATAGGTTTCAGACAATCCACACAAGATTTTCATGCATGGAATCCCTATTTATCTCAATGTTTCCACCTTAACGATGGTTCAATCATCTCCAAACTGACCTATAATTGGATTTATGGAATATGACACTAGAGGTTATTTGGTTGTATCACTAAGTTCCACTATCCTCTACATATTGAACCGCGTCACTAACTCAAAATGCTAACATAAGTGTTGTGCATAGAAAATGTCAAGTTGTACATAAACAAGTATAGACTAATCCGATAACACACCATTTTCATCATTTCATAACTGACACCTATTCCAATAGTCACACCATAGCTGGCATAATCATTAAACCCACACAAGCACACAAAGCAAGAATTAAAGTCTAATGCTAAAAGATGAAAACTAGAAATAAATTTTTTTGTTGTTGTTTTTTTTTTTTTTTAAAAACACACAAACATTCAAAAATTGCAGTTAAAATGATGAATGAAATACTCATGCTCCACCCCCAAACTTAATTAAAACATTGTCCTCAATGTAAAAACAATGGTTCCAATGGAAGAGAGGGAAAGATATCACCTGAGTATCGTAGTAAATGCACAACAGCCGAAAAAGAAAAAAAAATATATATAGAAACCTGAAAGTACTCAATGGAAATGGTAATGCAAGAAATGAAAGAACCTAACATAATGCAAAACAAACTAAAAAGAGGAATTAAAAACCGAAAATACAGAAAAGTAAAGTGATGGATGGACATGAAAGGTGTCAAGGATGGTAAATTGGGTCTGCAAGAGGAATTTCTTCCTCTGCAGGCACCTGTTGCTCATATGCTATCTTTAAACGCTGTCCATTCACTTTAAATACCCTACCATCTTTAGGGTCCTCGATTCCAATTACGCCATGGTTAAAGACATGTTTCACCACAAAAGGACCAGACCACCTAGAACGAAGTTTCCCTGGATGTTTATGGAGTCGAGAATCATACAAGTAAACTTTCTGATTTGGCTCAAATGTTTTTTGAAGAATGTGTCTATCATGAAATGTTTTCATTTTTGCTTTGTAAAGTTTAGCATTCTCGTAAGCATCATTTCTCAACTCCTCCAACTCAGTTAATTGAAACTTCCTAAGTTTACTACCTTCATCTAGATCAAAGTTAAAGTGTTTGATAGCCCAAAGGCTCAAGGCTCCGGCTCTACGCAAATGACAAGGTTTTCCAAAGACAAGTCTATACAGTGACATGCCTAAAGTGGTCTTAAAAGCAGTTCGGTAGGCCCAAAGTGCGTCATTCAATCTCAACGACTAGTCTTTACGATTAGTACAGTTTTCTCCAAAATTTGCTTGATTTCCATATTTGCTAATTCAGCATGTCCACTAGTCTGGGGATGATAAACAGTTGATATTTTATGAATGACCCCTTACTTTTTCATTAGAGCCTCAAACGAACGGTTACAGAAATGTGTACCCCTATCACTAATAATAGCCCTTGGTGTCCCAAACCTAGATAACACATTTTCCTTAAAGAATTTCACAACAGTTTTGTTGTCATTGGCTCGACAAGCTGTTGCTTCGACCCATTTAGACACATAATCTACAACCACAATGATATACATATATCCAAAGGAAGGTGGAAAGGGCCCCATAAAATCAATACCCCAGCAATCGAATACTTCTATCACTAAAATGGGGTTTAATGGCATCATGTTGCGTCGAGAGAAAGCACCAAGCTTTTGATACTTCTCACAAGATTTACAGTAAATTTTAGTGTCTTTGAATAAAGTAGGCCAATAAAAACCAAATTGCAAAATTTTTGCAATAGTTTTTTCATGGAAAAATGACCGCCACAAGCCTTTGTGAATGACAAAAAGTCTAATATGCTAGGTATCTCCTCATTAGGCACACAACGCCTCAAAAATCGATCGGGCGGTATTTGAATAGGCATGGGTCATCCCAATAAAACTTACGCACCTCAACTAAAAACTTTCTCTTATCCTGTACACTCCACTCTCCTAGGATTTCACCTATAGTTAGGTAGTTGACAATATGAGCAAACCAGGGTAAAGAGGAAAGCAGAAACAAGTGTTCATCCGGAAAGTCATCTCTAATGGGCAATTGATTCATATTGTCATGAAAAGTTAACCTAGATAAATGGTCTGTTACCACATTTTTTACCCCATTTTTATCTTTAATAGCAATGCAAAATTCCTATAGGAGTAAAATCCACCTAATCAGTCGTGCCTTAGCATCCTTCTTGGAAAGAAGGTACTTAAGAGCAGAATGGTTTCTGAAGATTGTGATAGGAGAACCAATTAAATAGGATCGAAACTTATCTAAAGCAAAGGCTACAGCTAGTAGTTCCTGCTCAGTTGTGGAGTAGTTCATTTGAGCACTATTCAAGGTCCTACTAGCATAGTAAATGACAAAAGGTTTACCCTCCCTTCATTGGCCAAGGACAGCACCTACCGTATAATCACTAGCATCACACATAATTTCAAATGGTAATGACCAATTAGATGATTACATTATGGGTACTGAAATTAGCTTGTCGGTCAAAGTTTTAAATGCCTCTTGACAAGTTAGGGTCCAATCAAATGTAGCATCCTTGGCTAAGAGATTATATAAAGGTCTGGATATGAGTGAATTTTTTTGTATAAACCTTCTATAGAAACCTGCGTGGCCAAGGAAAGATCTAATATATTTGGTTGTCTTAGGTGTGGGCTGTGTGGAAATCAATTCAATCTTAGATTTGTCAACCTCTATCCCCTTAGATGAAACGACATGACCTAGGATAATACTTAAAGATACCATAAAATGACATTTTTCCCAATTCAAAACTAACCCATTTTCCTCACATCGGGTTAGAACTCTCTCCAAGTTTAACAAACATGCATCAAAAGAATTACAAAAAAACGGTTAAGTCATCCATAAAAACTTCCATATAGGTTTCTACCACATCACTAAACATACTCATTATGTATCGTTGAAGAGTAGCAGGAGCGTTACATAATCCAAATGACATCTTATGAAATGCATAGGTACCAAAAGGACAAGTAAATGTGGTCATTTCCTAGTCCTCCAAAGCTATCTCAATTTGATAGTAACCAGAGTAACCATCCAAGAAACAATAAAAGGATGGCCAAATACACGCTTTCAAGAATTTGGTCCAAAAATGGGAGGGGAAAATGGTCCTTTCGAGTGTGCAGCATTCAACTTCCTATAATCAATACACATGCGCCATCCGGCCATGAGCTTTTTGTAGGGACTATTTCACCAAGTTCATTTTTAACCACCGTGACTCCCGACTTCTTAGGGACTACACCCGTGTAGGACTAACCCATTTACTATCGGCAATAGGATAAATAATTCTGCATCTAACAATTTCAACACTTCATTTTTCACTACCTCTTTCATTGTGGGGTTCAGCCTACGGTGTGGGTCTCTTTTAGGATTAGTTCCCTCCTCTCGGTGACTCCTATGTGAGCAAATTAGGGGACTAATACCCTTGATGTCGGCTATAGTCCATCCTATTATTGCATTTGTGCTCATTCGTAATGTTTAAAAGCTGTTTACCTTGAGAATCATTTAATTCCGAAGAAATAATCACAGAAAAGTATCACCCGATCCAAGGAACACATGTTTCGACTCTGGGGGTAGTGGTTTTAGCTCCGGTGTCGACTCTCAATACTTGATGGTTGTCGCCTCCGTTCTAGGTGGTAGTTCTTCAAACTTTGGTTGCCATGGTGATGTCCCATAACCCCGAAATTTAGCAAAAACAGACAAATATTAGCATATTCTTCATTATGGCAATGTGCAGAATTTAATTTGTAAGAAATGAATTTAAAGGATTGAAATCAATGGTTGCAGTTGCATCTTCCTGAGTGAGTGCATCAACCATGTACGTTTGATGACACTCATCATCTTCTAAAAGCTGCTTAGTGATGTGAAAAATATTGACTTCAAGAGTCATATTTCCAAAAGATAGCTTCATTAGACCATTCCTGCAATTGATAAGAGCATTAGCCGTAGCAAGAAAGGGTCTACCAAGAATAATAGGTATTTTGGAGTTCACATTCACATCAACTTTCAAATCTAGGACTAGGAAGTCATCAGATAGTAAAACTTGTCTATTTGCACCAAAACATCCTCAACTACTCCTCTAGGTTTTATAGTGGATCTATCAGCCAATTGTAAAACTACGGTTGTAGGTTTAATCTCACCTAGGCCTAGCAGTAGATAAATGGCATGATGCATAAGGTTAACACTAGCTCCTAAGTCAAGAAGGGCTTGTGCAAACTCACAACTCCCAATGATGCAAGAAATTGTTGGACAACCAGGGTCCTTATATTTCGGTGGGACTCTTTGTTCAATCACTGCACTCACTTGCTCGGTCAAGAAAGCAGTTTTCTTGACATGATGCTTCCTTTTCACAGTGCACAAGTCTTTGAGGACTTTTGCATATGTAGGAATTCGAGAAATCACATGTAAAAGAGGTAGGTTGATTTTTACCTGCCTAAGGTGTTCTAAGATCTCATCATGTTGGCTATTAGCTTTCACATTAGGCTTTAGAGCTTGAGGAAATGGTGCTCTAGCTAGGTTTTCCACTACCTTATCACTGGGCTCACTCTCTTCAGGATTACTAGAGTCTTTCTCATTTTCTTCTGCCTAGGCTTAATAATTGGTTCTACAACCTTCCCAGATCGAGTGGTGATAGCATTTATCTCTTTAAGGTTGTTTTCTACACCTGAAGTTTGAGCCATGTGTTGTCCCTTAGGGTTAGGTTGAGGTTGAGATGGAAATTTCCCACGTTCCCCTATTGCTAAGGCATTAGTCAATTTGGTTATATGGCTTTTCATTTCTTTACTCTCCTCGACAACTTGATTGATCATGGTTTCAAACTTCTGATTTGTTTTCCCCTGAGCCTCCATAAAAGCATGTAGGGTGTCCTCTAAGGAATTCCTAAAAGTTGAGGGTTGATGTGATGGTGTATTGAAAACTCTAGGTGGCTGAGTAGGTTGCTGATTATCAGATTTCTAACTGAAATTAGGATGATTCCGCCACCCCTGATTGTAAGTCTCAGAATATGGGGCATAAGGCTTTTTGTATACACCTAAAGCATTACAGTGTTCATCATAAACCCCCCTCATCTCAGTTAAAGCTAAACACTCTTGCACTAGGTGATCAAGTCCACCACACACACCACACGGTCCAGAAGACTCAACACGAGCAATAGTAGATGTGGGCTTTGAACTACTAGTGCGTAAGTTCTCAATTTCTCTAGTCAGGGCTTCTACCTTAGCTTTAAGATTGTCTTCTTCCCTAAGATGATAGATGCCTGCACTAGAAGGATTTCCTACGGCTCGTAACCTATTGGTGCTATCCGTGGCACTAGGGCCAGTCCAGGTATGGGCTTTCTCAGCTAAGTCATCTAAATATCCTATAGCCTCATCTGGATCTTTTTGTAGGAAATCACCATTACACATCATTTCAATAAACTGACGCTCTCTAGATGTTAACCCTTCATAGAAATAGCTCACGATGCGCCAACTCTCATAACCATGGTGCGGACAGAGAGCTTGCAATTCTTTGTACCTTTCCCACGCTTGATATAAAGTCTCACTCTCCTTTTGGATAAAAGAAGAGATCTGTTTTTTCAAAGCAGTAGTTTTGTGGTGGGGAAAGTATTTGCCAAAGAACGCTTGAGTCATTTCAGCCCAAGTCCCAATCGAACGTGGTCTCAATGAATACAACCAGCTCTTAGCCTTTTCCTTAAGGGAAAATGGAAAGAATTTGAGCCTAATTGCATCCTGTGTACCATGTTGATTGTGGAAGGTAGCTACAACCTCCTCGAATTCCCTAACATGCACATACGGGTTTTCATTTTCAAGCCCATGAAAGTTTGGAAGAAGTTGAATCATTCCGGTTTAAAATCTACACGTGGCATGTTAGGTGGAAACATAATGCTGAAGGTGTAGATGTACGTGTGGGATGCAAATAATCATGTAAAGTCCTAAAAGGTGCATCATGCTCTCATCAATGTACATTGTATTATGTGATGTGGTGTTCGTGTCAATAGATGCGAATCAAAGATAGGGTTAAGAAAGAGATATTCAAACTCTATGAGAGGTGTTTGCACAAATCTTCCTCGTCTCGATACTCGCTCATAAAAGCGAGTAAAACAAAATTAAAATGCAAAATACTAAAGAAAATAATAAATTGAAATGAAAGATTGAAAAAGGAACGAAGTCACCCTTTTGCAATCGAATCCGTCAATTTGTTGTACAATTGCCTCCCGGCAACGGCACCAAAATTTGATTACGCCCAAAGTGTTACGCGGTGTCGTAGTATAGCCTTGGGGTGTCGTATCCACAGGGAGATGGAAAATGTGATTCAAGGGGTTCAATAACTTTGGGTTCTCGTGAATTTGATGAAGGGAATTTGTTTATTGCATTCAAATGTAAATGTCACCGGAAATAATGATGAAATTTAATATAATATGTAAAATAGTGAAGTTTCGAGTTCCCTCAATTAGATTGGATCAATCAACATCAACAATTCATGCACTCTCTACTCAATTAGAAGTTTTTGTCCTAACTTTCTAATCGGATGATTTAAACGATACAAACCAATTTAATTGCACATGTAATCCTAGAATTTATGTTTCCCAAAACATAATCATACATCAATTTATTGAAATCAGACTTAAAGAGCGACTATATATCTCTAACATATAGCAGTAATTACATCACACCAATAAATGATTTGAAAATCAAACTTGAACAAGTATTTTAATTATTCAATGGAAGAAACATGATTAAATCCATGAAAATCTGAATAAATGTTAAATCTAACTCAAATCTAATTCAAAATACGGGAAAAAATAAACCCTAGAATTATTTAAACAATGAAAAACATCCTAAATTCTAGATCTCCTTAACAATTATCACAATCATCTATTGAAATCAGATTATAAATCGTTCATATACATGTAGCATAAGAAAGTAAATAATCACACCAATAGATTTAATGAAATAACGATTCAACACATAGTTCAATTGTTTGATAGAAAAAAAACAAGATTGATTCTATGAAAAACTTAATACATGTTAAATCAATTTCAAAATTAATTCAATAAGATGAAAACCTAGATCTAGAAATGTTTAGCAAAATAAATACCAAAGAGCATGGATTAATGATGATGAAATCCCCGAATCCAATTGAGTTCCTCCCTTGCTTCACCTTTAGTTTAGTTCTTCATAAGTTTCTTGAGCCAAAATCAATGAATGAATGGTGTAGAATGAAGAATGATCATGAATGGAATGTTTTTGGGGTCCTTTTTTAGGCTTCTCACGGCCCAAACATTAAACAAACCCTACTTTGCGCGGCGCGGCGCCTAAGTGCCATGGGAGCGGCGCTTGAGCGCTTGAATTCTGTCAAATTTTGGGTAAAATGGCGCCTGAGCGCTAGGTTGTGGCGCTTGGGCGCTATGTCGCTGTTCTGAATTCTACGCCTTCTTCAGTATTTTTGTCATAACTTTCTCTTCCGATCTCCGATGGAGGTGATTCAAGATGCGTTGAAAAGATAACTCAAAGACCTACAACTTTGGTTCAGAGACCATCTTCAAATTCGATCATTTTCTATGTCAAAAATCCGTCCCAATACGAGCCTGAAAACCGGTGTGAAACTTTTCAGCTTGAAAGTTGATATTTGATGATATTTTGGCTATCTTTCACCCATTTGACTCATTTTTTCATCCAATTGATCTCTAAAACTCTTGAATCTTCATCACAAGGTTGGAAACAAGTTTGTAGTATTTGCACCTTAGTCCCTGAACTTTCACTTTCTTCCAGTTTGGTCCTTTTTCGCTTAGTTCACCTCAATTTCGCTACATTCATCACTTTGTCCTACAAAACATAAATTGCATAGAATTAAGCTATATTCGAACATTTTAATCAACAATTGCTCATGTTTTGACAGTAAAATAAGTATGTAAAAACACACTTATCACGAACCGTCATCACAAGGAAAAAAGAAGTGATGTGGATCAAGGGTACCTAGGCATGGATGCAACCTATTATCATTTTTTCTCAAAGAAAAGACCCAAGCAATAAAGTAGAAGCTCACAGGATTTGGAGAAAGGCTGCTCATTTTGTCATGCAAGACGATGTGCTATATAAACGAAGTTTCTCGTCACCTCTCCTTAGGCGCACAGGAGGAGAAGAGGAGAACTATATTCTAAGGAAAATTCATAAAAGGGTCTGTTGCAATCATTCTGGGGGACCACATTGGCACACAAAATGCTTAGGCAGGGATATTACTGGAGCACCCTAAAAAGGGACTCGATACAATTTGTACGTAAATATGACAAGTGTCAGCGCTTCTCCAATTTACAAAGAAATTCATCACAAGAACTCACAATACTATAAAGTCCATGGCCATTTTCTAAATGGGGAGTTGACTTCATAGGCCCACTATCTAAAGGAAGAGAGAATGCCATCGTCGCTATTGTTACAATCGACTATTTCACTAAATGGGTCAAAGTAGAGTCTTTAGCTAAGATAACTAACGCACATTATCCTTTTCCTCACACATTTATATTGATAATCACATTTTGGTGATCACCACCACCAAACATCTCAACTCCGATCTACCATCTCACTGACTTGACAGTCAGAGTGCTCGTGGCCACTTCTACCCTCACCGAGAAAGGTCACGAGTGACTAACGGTGTATTACAACGTATAAGAAGAAGCTTAGGTAGAGTTATATCTTGTTGGCCACATTTCAGGGTCACTTTTTGAGGTCAACAAGTACCTTTACAATTTATCTAAGAAATCAAGTCTTTAATCTTGCTCCGAAATTTGGCTGTTAATTAAATTATTAAATGTGTGACTTAGATCTTAAACTCTCCTTTATGAGTCCAATTTATGATGATAGCTTTTGATCTTTTGATGACCATTTGATCAATTTTCCATCGTATACTTTGAAAAACTATATTCACTTATATTCAATTAGTTAGTAAACAAGATTAACTTGTTTGTTAAAATAAAAACTCTAAGATTATAATCAACCATAGGTCAACAATCATCAGAAACTGTATAACAGAAGATAAGATGGAACCAATTTTGGCACGAGTTCATGTATAAGCTTATGGAGGACACTTTGGCCCTACAAAAATAGCAACGAAGATACGTCTTTGCAGTTTCCAGCTTATGGAGGACACTTAGGCCCTACAAAAATAGTAACAAAGATACTTCATTGCAGTTTTTTCTAGCTAACATTGTTTAAGAATTATTACAGCTTCTAAAAATCATATAATAGGTGTTAATGAATCGGTAACATATCAGTTTGTCATGATATGCCACTAAACAACTATAAGAGAAGGAAATTTATGATGCCTGGGGCATTTATTTCATGACACCTTTTTTCCCATCTACACAATTGATAGATTATAGTTATGGTGGACTATATATCAAAATGGGTGGAAGCAAAAGCCTTTCCAACCGATAACGTAAAGGTGGTTGTGAGATTTATAAATAAGTACGTATGAAATAGATATGGAACACCTCGATCTATGATAAATGATGGTGAAACTCACTTTTGCAATCAGTTATTCAAAGCATTGCTTCATAAATATGGGGTACAACAACAATAGCCACAAGATATTTATTGTCCTTAGACAATAGACAGGTTGAAACTTCGAGCAGACAGTTAAAAAGGATCTTGGAATTCACCGTGAATGCATCTTGCAAGGATTGGTCCAAAAAATTAGATGATGTATTATGGGCATATTGTACCACTTTTAAGTTACCAATTGGAATGTCTCTATATCGGATAGTGTTTGAAAAAGTGTGCTATTTACTAGTGAAATTTAAGTACAAAGTGTACTAGTCACCTAAGCAGTTTTAGAACCTAATGTAAATATGACGTGTTATTTCATTTGTTAATTGTTGTTTGGGTGTGTATTGAGTAGATAATTTTACCCAGGATGAACAAGAGTTTAAATTTAGGAGTATTTCATGAGTGTATTTATAGGCTTATTCATACTTTTAGTCTTAATAAATTGAGAGAATTTGTACGTAATTAAGTGTAATTATGTGAATTGTAGTAAAGATCCATCGTGAGTGCAATTGGTGCATAAAAATGGTGATGTCAAGCTTAATTGGACATTGATTCGAACTATTGAAGATCATCTCGATTGAAATCAATCGATTGGAAGAAGTGTTGGAGCATTTGGATTAGATTCATGAGTCTTGAAAAAAAAGTTGACAATTGGAAAGTTTGGGAACTAAATCACAAATTTTTGAAATATGCATCGAATCAAGACATTATCAATTTGGAAGGATGAGGGCCAATTATATAGAATTCAAAGTAAAGGACCTACCTTACAATTTAAAGAAGGACAAAAGTGGAATGAAATGGAAAGATTGGGGGGACCAAAATGGAAGAATTGGAAAATTGAAGGATGAAATTGCAATTTTGAAAATTGTGGCAGTGGTTCCTAGTTTGCAAACCAATAGCCAACCAGTGGCTTGCTCCATTTAGGTGCAAAAAAATGGTATTGTTCATTCATTTGTTTATTTTTATTTCTTAAAATTTATTTTAGTTTCTTTCATGGTAGCTCCTATTTGAACTGTAATACTATATAAGGACCTATTCTAAGTTAGAAATGAGTCCTCACACTTTTGAGAATTAGAGAGAATAGTATACTGAAGAAAGTCAAGATCAAGAAATTGAAGTACAATGGTTTGAAACTTTATTTGGAAAAGAAGACGATCTCGGTGCGTGATAGGAATGCAAAATGTATATTTTCCCTCCTTACTTTATGTACTCGTATGATTAATTAATTCCAAAATATACTCATTACGTTTATATTTTGATTTAGGTGGCAATTCTATGGATATGACGTAATTTGGAAGAAATAAGAGAACAATGGCCAAAAAGGAAAGAAATGAAGTTTGGGGACTGAAATGAAAATACTCAAAAGTTATGTGGAACCTCATGATGAAGATTTGGGAGTGTTAGAGGCCAATCTGATGAAGAAAGAAGTCAAAAGGATGAAGTACAATTAAAGTATTATCACATATCAACTCTTAGCCGAAAGGTTATGCATCGGATTTTCAGTCTCAATTTAAAACCCATTTTTAACATGGAAAATGATCAATTCAGAAGATTATATATGATGTAAAGTTGTATCCCTTTGAGTTAGCTTTGCAACGCATCTTGAATCAACTTAATTGAATATCAGGAGAGGAAGATATGACCAAAATACTAAAAGCAGATTAGTTATGTTGGTCGGGCGGCCTAGACTTCATTAACAGAAGCCAATATATATGCCTAGGCGGCTGCCCCATTTTCTACTGGACGCCCGCCCAGGCCAAATCGGGGAAAATTTTTTGGTTTCTGAATTTAAGCCAACCGCCTATTGAAACAACCATAAATACATATTTTAAAACCCTAGAACGGGGAGAACGCCTCCAAACTTTAATCTTCATTATTTATCTCTTAGATTTATGAATTGTAACTAAACTTTTACACTTGGTCGAAGTAGACAGAAGCCCCGAAACCACATATTGTGAGATCTAAATAGTTTTTCTTATTGTTTGATTTATATTTTGTTTATTGAATGTTCTTTTGCATTTATTTCTATGATTTGTTACATTTAATTGCTAGAGGGCCAGCTGGTTCATTGATTGTAACAATTTACCGCTAAGTTAAACATCAAATCCGTAATTGTTTGACCCTTTTAACTTGAAAAGCACTAGGATTTGATGATTTTCTACGATATAGGTTATTGAATCTTAAGAAGAATGTTTAAATAGATTGAATACAACCATTGATGATTGTGTTATCTAGTTCATCGATTTCTCTATTGTGTAAAGCTGTTATTAAATTAAATCTTGAGTATTGGTCTAGGGTTATTTAATAATTAGGGTTAATTAGAACGTTGATTTCTAACTAGCTAAAATTAAGGAGAAATATGAATTGATACCAACGATGAATATTCAAAATATGAATTGAATTATTATTGCATCTATGATCCATCATGGGCTTCCGACGGTGGATGTGGACTTAGACCAAGGTTAGTCTTTTGATTGTTTTCGTTAATTTAATTTTCATTGTTATTGATTGCGTTATTTACAACTATTTGCATACAAAAACCCCCCAATTATTGTACGAAACATAAAAAATTGAATTACATACTCTTCGTGGGATCGACCATTACTTCCACTACTACATTAGTTTTAGAGGTTAAGGTATTACTTTTGGGTACCTGCGATAACACACACCAAATTTTGGTGTTATTGCCAGGGTGTGGTGCTAATTTATTTTTGTGCTTCTTTAGTTGTTTTTTTATTTTTATTTTAAAAAAATTCCTAATTTTCTAGGATTTTTTAGGCTTTTATCGTTTTTAGGAACTTTAACATAGAAATTTATTTGTTTTTCATACTCTAGTTTCTTTCTAGTTTATTTTTCTTTTGTTCTATTTGTTTATGCCCGCAACTTGGTCTTCTAATCAAGGTGATTTGTAGTACAATCCGAAATTAAAAAGAACCTTGTGCAGGTTAAGGAGTGACATTCGACATAATCTTGAAGAAAGCAATCTCAATCCTAAAATCCCATTTGCAAGTGATTTTGATTTTGAAGGAGAAGATATCATGGCCGAAAATAGGACTTTGAAGGAGCTTGCGGCCCGTACATTGAATCAACAACCTCTATGCATAACTTTTCCTAATTTAGATGCTGCTATTACTTTCGAGCTTAAATCTGGGCTAATACATCTTTTGCCAACTTTTAATGGTCTTACAGGTGAAAATCCTCATAAACATCTGATGGAGTTTCATATGGACTGCACAAGTATGAAACCCACGAGGGTTAGTGAAGAACAGATTAAACTGAGGGCCTTTCCATTTTCTCTGAAGGATTCGGCAAAAGATTGTTTCTATTATCTACCATCGGGAAGCATTACCACATGGGATGGATTGAAGAGGTTATTTTAGGAGAAATATTTTCCAGCTTCAAGGGCAGAAAATATTAGGAAAGAAATCTGTGGTATAAGACAAGATAACAGGGAATCCCTACATGAGTATTGGAAGTGATTCAAGAAATTGTGTGCAAGTTGTCCCCATCATCAGATCAGTGAGCAACTTCTCATCCAATACTTCTATGAAGGTCTTCTACCTACAGAAAGGAGCATGATCGACGTTGCAAGTAGAGAAGCTTTGGTGTATAAAACTCTCGAGAGAGTGAGGAACCTAATTACAAACATGGCAGCCAACTCTCAACAAGTTGGCACTAGATTCGATCCCCATTCTAGACAAGTTAACGAGGTAAATGTCTCATCCCTTGAACAACAAATACCGAGTCTAACTACTCCTGTTCGTTAAATGGGCACAGGTAATGTGCAGACAGCGAAGGCTTGTAAAATTTGCTCAATAGTGGGACATCCAACTAACACATGTCCAACTCTTCAAAAAGAACCCACTAAACAAGTCAATGCAGCGGGTAGCTTCCTTGAACAACTACAAAGGAATTATGATCCTTTTTCGAAGACATACAACCCAGGATAGAGGGATCACTCCAATCTTAGCTATAGAAATTCGTAAACATATCAACATGTGACTCAAAATCGCCCAAACTTTCAACAATATAAGCAGCCATATCCACCTAGACAACAACATGGCCAATCTTCTGACTTTGTTATGTCTTTAGAAGATATTGTTAAGTTTCTTGCAACTAACACTTTACAATTTCAACAGGAGACAAGGGCTAACATTTAATGTTTGGAGAATCAAATGGGTCAAATGGCTAACGTGGTCAGTCGGCTGGAGTCACAAAGTTTGGGAAAGCTACCCTCTTAAATAGTGATAAATCCAATGGAGAACGCAAGTGCAATTGTATTGAGGAATGACAAGGAAGTAGAAATCCCAGTAAATGAAATCCCTATATCGTCAGGACAAGAAAAGGAAAAAGACATCACTATAGAAAAGAGTAACCCAATTGACGATGATACACCCAAACGTAAGTTTTCTCCCTTTGCTGATTATAAACTAGCAGCCCCATTCCCTCAGGCTTTGATAGGATCTAGGAAAAATGATCCAAATAGGGAATTTTATGGAACTTTTTGAAAATGTGAGGTAAACATTCCCTTGTTAGATGCTATTAAGTAAGTGCCCCGTTATGCTAAATTTTTTAAAGAATTGTGTACTATTAAGAAAGAGCAGAAACTAAAGGGGTGTGAAAAGGTGAAAGTTGGAGAAAACGTATTTGCAGTCATTTAAAGGAAACTTCCTACGAAATGCAAGGACCTAGGTATGTTTACTATTCCTTGCATGATAGGTAACACCAAATTTGAGAAAGCCACGTTAAACTTAGGAGCTTCTATAAATGTCATGTCATATTCCATTTATGCTTCTTTGAAACTTGGCCCCTTAATTAAAACTGGTGTGGTAATTCAATTAGCTGATAGATCAAATGCCTACCCAAATGGTGTGATTGAGGATCTTCTTATACAAGTTAATGAATTGGTTTTTATTGCTGACTTTTATGTGCTTGATATGGAAAACAGTGACCAAACTAGCCCTATCTTGTTAGGAAGATCGTTCTTAAAAACATCCAAAACTAAAATTGATGTCTATAATGGTACACTAACCATGGAATTTGATGGTGAGATAATTAAATTTAATATCTATAATGCTATGAAATTTCCTGTTGATGATAATGTTGTATATTCTATCGATGTAATTGATTATCTAGCACATGATGTTTTTGAACTTGATGTGATCGACGAGTTGGATGTTGCTATTCGTAGAAGTGTGGAGAAAGAGAGTGAGAAGTTAACTTTGAGTCCCAGCTTGCGAGAAGCTGTTGCAATGTTGAATACTCTTCTAAAGTCACAACAAACAAGTAAAGGTTCATATGTTGATTTGCCTATTTCTAATGAAAAGCCTCTACCTTCTGTTTTGCAGGCCCCCATTCCAGATTTAAAGTCTCTCCCTAATCACTTTAAATACGTATTCATTGGAGATGACAAAACATTGCCAGTGATAATTTCCAACGAACTGACTATATTGCAAGAAGAAAAATTGATACAGGTCCTCAAGAAGCATCGAACAACCATTGGTTGGACAATCGCAGACATCAAGGGAATCAGCCCATCCACCTGCATACATCGCATTTTGCTTGAAGAAGGAGAAAAGTCTTCCCGTTAACCTTAACTGAGATTGAATCCACCCATGATGGATGTAGTAAAGAAGGAGATCCTCAAGCTTTTCGAAGTTGACATGATTTATCCTATCTCTGATAGCAATTGGGTCAGTCCAGTTCAAGTGGTTCCTAAGAAAATGGGGATAACTGTGGTGAAGAATCAGAACGATGAATTGGTTACCACCCGTGTTCAAAATGGGTGGCGGGTTTATATTGACTATAGGAAATTAAATGACGTAACCCGAAAAGATCACTTTCCTTTACCATTTATTGATCAAATGCTTAAAAGGTTAGCTGGTCATTCTTACTATAGTTTTCTTGATGGCTATTCAAGTTATTTCCAGATTACAATTGCCCTATAAGATTAAGAAAAGACAACCTTCACATGTCCATTGGGAACATTTCCATAGTCACATACCATTTGGTCTTTGTAATGCTCTGGCCACAATTCAACGGTGTATTGTAAGTGTATTTTTGGATTATGTTGAGCATATCATAGAGGTCTTTATGGATGACTTCACAATCTATGGGGATTCATTTGATAACTTTTGCATAACCTTGCACTAGTCCTTAAAAGATGCATGAAAACTAACCTCATATTGAATTCCGAAAAGTGTCACTTTATGGTAGAACATGGTATAGTTCTAGGGCGTTATTTCATCTAAGAGCATTAAGGTAGATAAAGCTAAAATTGATGTTATTCAATCTCTACCTTACCCAGCTAGTGTTTGGAAGTTCGCTCTTTTCTTGGATATACATGTTTTTGTCGTAGGTTTATCAAGGACTTCTCTAAAATTGCATTACCCCTATGCAAATTGTTACAAAAGGACGTGTCGTTTGAGTTTGATGAGGCGTGCAAACGACATTCGATAAGTTGAAATAACCGTTGACTTCTGCACCAATTATTCAACCTCCTGATTGGAACTTTCCCTTTGAAATCATGTGCGATCCAAGTAACTTTGCAGTGGGCGCGGTGTTGGGTCAAAGGACTGGAAAGGCATCTCAGCCATCTATTACGCTTCCAGAACTCTAAATAATGCCCAGAGAAACTACACCACAACTGAAAAAGAAATCTTGCCTATTGTTTTCGTTTTAGAAAAATTATGTCCTTATTTACTTGGTACTAAAGTGACTATTTATTCTGATCATGTAGCTCTGCGTTACTTGATGACAAAGAAAGAGGTGAAACCAAGACTAATATAATGGATACTTCTCTTGGGTGAATTCAACTTGGAAATCAAAGACAAAAGAAGAATAGAAAATAGTGTTACAGATCATTTGAGCCGTTTAACTAATGTGGATGCCTAGCTCCAATTGCAGTAAACCTTTCCTGATGAGCAATTGTTCTTTGCAAGCACAATGTTACCTGGTATGCAGACATTGTAAACTTTTTGGTTATTGACGCATTGCCTTCTGATTTGTCTAGGGCTCGAATGGATAAGCTCAAGAGTGATACAAAATATTATGTATGGGATGATCCATACCTATGGAAGCATTGTGTAGATCAAGTGATTAAAAGATGTGTTCTTGAAAATGAAATTACCTCCATTCTTATCTTCTGTCACTCTTATGCTTGTGGAGGACATCTAGGAGCAAAAAGGACAGCAAGAAAAGTGGTTGAATGTGGCTTCTATTGGCCATCCTTGTTTCAAGATGCCTATTTCTTCTGTAAGTCCTGAGAAAACTGTCAAAAAATAGCTAATATATCTCAAACGACTGAAATACCACAATCTGCCATACTTGTTTGTGAGATTTTCATATTTGAGGCATTGATTTCATGAAACAATTTCCTGTGTCTTTCGATTTTGCTTATATTTTGCTTGCGGTAGATTATGTTTTAAAATGGGTGGAAGCCAAAGCCACCAGACTGATGATTCTAAAGTTGTTGCACATTTTATCAACTCTAATATATTCTCTAGGTTTGGAATTTCGAGAGCTCTCATCAGCGATCGAGACACTCATTTTTATAATCGAACCGTGGAAGCTCTACTGAGAAAATACCATGTCACCCACAAGGTGTCAACTGCATATCATCCACAAACTAATGGTCAGGCGGAGGTGTCAAATCAGGAAATCAAATCCATCATTGAGAAAACGGTCTGCCCAAATAGAAAATATTAGAACTCGCATTTAGATGAAGCTTTATGGGCATATAGGACTGCATATAAAACACCCATATGTATGTTACCTTGCCGGTTAGTGTTCAGGAAACCATATCACCTTCCAGTGGAGTTAGAAGACAAAGCTTACTAGGACTTCAAGAGTTTCAACATGATGATGGATGAGAGTGGAGAACACAGAAAGTTACAACTTCAAGAGACGGAGGAAATTCCCAATGATGCTTATGAGAGTGCAAGAATTTACAAGGAGAAGATGAAGACTTTCCATGACAAGATGATCTTTAGGAAGGAATTTGAAATGGGTCAAAAGGTCTTCATATACCAATTGCAGCTTCGTCTGTTTCCAGGTAAATTGTGTTCCCATTGTGTAACGCCCCGACCCGCATGGATCGAAACATCACTAGATTAACTATACTTTAGCCGTTGACTTAATAGAATTAACCTTACCCTTAGCGGAAAGCTTAAACATTTAATTTATGAAATTTAAATCAATGTAATTTGTTAAAAGAAAAATAATTCAATACTATAAACAAAACAATTCAAAAATGTCTTTAGAATATCTTCCGTGCATGCATCCACAATTGACGTCAAATTTTAGGCAACACTTTAAAAATAATGTTGCTGTTTTTTTTCTATCTCATATGGGTAGTGACAAAATAAATTCGTTTGCATAACTATCGACCTCGAAACTTCGTGAACCTTTAATACAAGGTAGAAAACTCTTTATAATATGACATATCCAAAAATTGGGCTCCGTCGGCAACAGATAGGGTATTAAAATATTTTTCGAAACCACACAGCAACTCGGGTTGGGAGGAAACCCAGCACAGTTCACTTAAAATATCATATAAAATTTTACACAAATCGAACTGACATGAATTTAGCTATATCCAGTAGCTAGTCCCTGAGACTATCATATCCAATTTCTTTTGTCCAAAAACATCAAGTAACGGGTGAGATATAAAATTTTGAAGCCAAGAGCAGAAACTGAAAAACAGCAACACTCATCCGTGCAGTTTACTTAACATGACATATAAAATCCTACTAACATCATATTGACATGATTTCAAGTTCATTCAGTAGCTAACATGTAAGTTTATCCAATACCACTGATTTTGTCTAAAATTTCCAAATAATGAGTGAGTTATAATTATTTGAAATCAACTACAGAAACTGGAAACCCAGCAACACTTTCTAGTGCAGTTTACTCTAAGTGACCTATAAAATTTTACCGACATTGGATTGACTTGATTCCAAGTTTATTTTGTAGCTAACCTATGAGGCTATCAAACGCCACTGGTTTCATTGAAAAATTCCAAGTAACGACTAAGTTACAGATTTTTGAAGTCAAGTCAGAAACGAAATTTCTAGAAAACAGCAACGTTAATTTGCTAACATTTTTTTTAAATATAAACCAGCGACTTGTAAGATAATTTCCATAATGCATAACTTATTCATAAATAAATGTGTTTAGAACAGTTCTATAAACAACATTTCATAGGAAACAAATTATTTAAAGTAAACATTTTCGTAGTAAAATTGAAAACATTAAATCACCGGCCTCTCCATAGCACGTTGCATCATTCTTTACCATCATCCACATCCCAAGAAAATCATATCAAATCAACCGTCGCGTAGTAGGACTTCCGGTAAAATCCAACTTCTGTAGAGTTATGAATTAACATAACGCATAGAGCCGGAGAATGATCATTCAACTATAGTGGTGCCGAAACACCGTACCCGAAGGTACCATTTTATTCATACTTTTAAATGGAAAATCATAACTTGAAAACGAAACCAACACTTGCACCTCTTCCTACCTTTGTTAAAAGTTTTTGAAAGTATAATGTTGGATGATTGTTGTTGCTTCCCGACGGTATCAGAACTTTTAGAAATATGCTCATCTCCTATTCTTTTGAAAATCTTTTTCCTTGATCAAAGTGTGCACTCTCCTTCACACCCTTGCTATTCTTTCAAACTTTACTTAACATAAAGATTTTTTTTAGAGAAAATAAGTGTAATCTCGGATTTGTGGAAAGGTGTAGTTAAAAAATACTTTTCCTCTTCTTGTAACCTCCATTTTTAATGGAAAACTAAATGAAAGAGTTATATTATCATTAATCTTGTTAAATAGAGTTTTTAACTAGGAATTTGAAGAGTTTTAAGCCCAACAAATAATTTTATAAAAATACTTCATAAAAACATCTGCATGATGATTCGAACCTGGGTGGCCAATAGGAAATACCATACATGTGACCATTGTGGCAACCCAGTTATTCATTAAATCTTTGAAATCAAATTTACTTAAACTTAATGTCTTAAAGTATTGGCTCATAAATAACTTATGGCTTGTACTTTCATAACCTTAAATGGGCCAAGCTTCCATAGCTTATTTCTTAAATGGACTATACCAACCAAATTAAGAATATAAAATCTGGGACATTACACATTGGATTGGACTATTTGTTATTACTAACTTCTTTTCTCATGGTACAGTAGAAGTCCAAAGTCTGGAAACCTCAAAAGTATTCAAGGTGAATGGTCAAAGACTCAAAGCTTTCTGTGAAGGTCTTTAGGTGGATGACGTGACATAATTGGTTCTCGAAGACCCATTCCATGCCGGTTGAAGGATAAAGCAATAAGTCTAGCCAAAGACAATAAACAATGGCGTTGCTTGGGAGGCAACCCAAGGGGAGTTCGTTCCTTTATTTTTTTAATTTTTTTCGCATTCATATTTTAGTTGTCTTTGTCCTTTTCTTTGCATTGCACCTTACATTGGAGACAATGTAAATTTTAAGTGTGGGGGAGGGGATTTAGATTTAGGTTGTATTTAGATTGAGTTTAAATTTCAAAAAAATTGAAAATTTTTGCATGATTGTTCAAGAAAAGGAGTTGAGGTTAAATGATGTTTTGGTTATGACTATTTGAAAGAATTAATTAGGCTTTTGAAGAACTCATAACATGATTGAATGAATAATCCTCCAACTTAGAGTTAATTAGTTGAGTTATTTTCTTTGAGGATGGTAGTAACTAAATTTTGTAGACAAAAAGTCGGTGAGATTTTGAGCCTTTAGACTTACACATTCATAACAGTCTCATTATTTTTTTCATGTGGGATATTCTTCCATGATTTTGGTTCTCTAGAACTTGTCTTGTTCTCTTCAAGATCACATGCATGCACGAACATTATTAAGGCTATCTTTGTTACATAAATTAGCTACATTAGCCAAATAGGCTACCCCGTAATTGGATATTCCTTTGGTGAAAAAGAAACTAAGTGATGGAAGAGAGTGATTTTCATGTTACAAAATATTTATATTCATAACTCTTCCTACACCTCAAGAGAGAGTTCAGTTTGTGTGGAATAGATGCGAAGTGAAGAATCTATCATGTGGAGTGGTTGGTTTTACATATCTTATGTACGTATTTAAGCTAAGTCTATTCATCTTTGCTCCACTAGTTTCGATGGCTCTTGAGTCACATACCTAAATATTTCTCACCTTGACCCTAAGCCACGTTATAACCCTTTAAAAGTCCTTATGATTCTTGTTAAGCATATGACATAAGTGGTGGCGAATGAGAAGATGTGCAAGCATATGGTAGAGCATCTCTATTGGAATGAATTTGAGCGAAACACTTACCTTTTAAACACATGAGAGTTGAGTGCTTATATTCATGAGGGTCTACATGTTTAGTTTACTCCATCTTCATATGAAAATGCTTGCTAATTGATTATGAGTTGTGTGAAAATTTTTATTCATGATATCTTATGTGTTTTGAAAAGATTTGATGGTTCTATGTTCATGGCATTACTACCTGTGTGCTTTTGGGGAATTAAATTTGAGTTTTACCCGATGACGAGCAAAAGCCAAGTGTGGGGAATTTGATAGGAATGCAAAATGCATATTTTTTCCTCCTTATTTTATGTGCTCATATGATTAATTAATGTCAAAATGTACTCATTACATTTATATTTTAATTTAGGTGGCAATTCTATGGATATGGCGTAATTTGGAAGAAATAAGTTAACAATGGCCAAAAAGGAAAGAAACGAAGTTTGGGGACTGAAATGTAAATACTCAAAAGTTATGTGGAAACTCACGATGAAGATTTGAGAGTGTTAGAGGTCAATCGGATGAAGAAAGAAGTCAAAGGGATGAAGTACAATCAAAGTATTATCACATATCAACTCCTAGCCGAAAAGGTTATGCATCGAATTTTTAGTCTCAATTTGAAACCCATTTTTGACATGGTAAATGATCGAGTTGGAAGATTATATCTGAAGTAAAATTGTAGCCCTTTAAGGCATCTTTTCAACGCATCTTAAATCAACTCAATCGGATATCGGGAGAGGAAGATATTACCAAAATACTAAAAACGCTCAATTATGTTGGTTGGATGGCCGCCAGACCCTAGACTTCATTAACAGAAGCCCATATATATGCCTGGACAGCCACCCCATTTTCTACTGGGTACCTTCCCAGGCCAAATCGTGGAAAATTTTATAGTTTTCGAATTTAAATCAACCACCTTTGGAAACAACTATAAATACATATTTTAAAACCCTAGAAAGGGAAGAAAGCCTCCAAACTCCATTCTTTATTATTTCTCTCTTAGATTTATGAATTGTAACTAAACTTTTACACTTGGTCTAAGGAGACGGAAGCCTCGAAACCACATATTGTGAGATCTAAATAGATTTTCTTATTGTTTGATTTATATTTTGTGTATTGAATGTTTTTCTGCATTTATTTCTATGATTTATTATGTTTAATTGCTAGAGGGCCCGCTAGTTCATTGATTGTAACAATCTATCCCTAAGTTAAACATCAAATCCATAATTGTTTGATCCATTTAACTTGCGAAGCACTAAGATTTGATGATTATCAGCTATAGAGGTTATTGAATTTTAAGAAGAATGTTTAAGTAGATTGAAGGCAACCATTGGTGTTTGTGTTATCTAGTTCATCGATTTCTCTATTGTGTAAAGCTGTTATTAAATTGAATCTTGAGTGCTGGTCTGGGGTTATTTAATAATTAGGGTTAATTAGAATGCTGGTTTCTAACTAACTAAAATTAAGGAGAAATATGAATTAATTCCAACGATGAATATTCAAAATATGAATTGAATTATTATTGCATCTATGATCAATCGTGGTTTCCGATGGTGGATGTAGACTTAGACCAAGGTTACTCTTTTGATTGTTTTTATTAATTTAATTTTCATTGTTATTGATTGCGTTATTTACAATTATTTGCGTACAAAAACCCCCCAATTATCGTACGAAGCATTAAATATTGAATTACATACTCTTCTTGGGATCGACCCTTGCTTCCACTACTACATTAGTTTTAGAGGTTAAGATATTACTTTTGGGTGTTTGCGACAGTACACACCAACGCAAGATTCATCCAATTCTCTTCATCTTAATTCTAAACCCCGTGGTGTATTCAACTATTGTAATTTTTTTCTTCATTTAGTATGCATAGCTAAAATTTTCGTTAGTATGAATAATGTAGTTTATTGAGATCCTTTAATTTAATTTTCAAGGTTCTAGTTCTCAAATTTTATATATGTTGATTTTATCTATGGTTGTGAATGCTTTGAATTACTTGGCCAATAATTCGATGATCTTGTGAATCTATACTGAATCGAAAAGTAAATTATAGATTTAGACCATATAATAAAATTTGATAATATTATAAAACTGTAGAAATATTTTTTTCTAGATAGTACGGTAGTTACATGATTTCTTAGAGATTTAAGACGTTTAATATAGGTGTATCCAAATCAAATAAAGATGTGGAACTGATTTAGTTAAATAGAATTAATTTGAACTTGAGAAAATTAAATTGAATAAGTTAGAAGAATTCAACCAAACATGGCCTTAAGTGAAGAAACTTGATTAAAGAATTAAAGGTGATCGATAAATGAAATTGTGTTCCCTAATATCTCATTCATATTTAAAAACATAATTTGAGTATCATGTGCATGTCGATAACACTCAATTAAATAGAATAATTTATATCATTAATCACTAAACACAATTTGTTTTTGTCACATAGAAGTTAGAAACCATAAACAAGAATAAATAATAGTCTTTATGGGAACGATTATATGAGCTCTTAGGTCCGCTATACTACTTATTTGATATCGTACACTTGTGATAGAAACAAATGTAACAGTGCGCCTCAATATGTTTATAGCTTCCTTATTAGGTTATGGAATAAGATAGAGTTAGTTTATGCATGTGAATGACGTAAGTTCCATTTGGAATATTAGCTTGGCTCTCGTATCGAGACTACATAAAATCCATAAATGAGTTAACGGATTTAAGCCTCGATAGTGTTGGATTGTCAAATCAAATAAAGTTGACTCAGGTAGGTCAAAGGAGTTAAGTCCCACTTGTGATTTCCCTACTAAAGAATAAGTAAAACAACTCCACCATGTGAAGCAAGGAAAAGATAGAACGATGTTCTCCCATACTGAGACATCTCATAAGGCTAGGAATTAGAATAATCATTTCACAAGGTGAGGCATCCCATAAATCAAGAATAGATAAAATAATCATCTAGCGAGAAGAGGGAAGTCGCGGAGTAAGGAATAAGTAGAACAATCATCTTGCTAAATGAGGAATAGATAGGACTGATTTTCGAAGACAAGAGGTATCTTGACTTGCCAATCGAGGTGATAATGTAGCCATAGTTGAGAACAATTGAAATCCACCGTACATTAATTAATGATTGAATAATAAAATGGAAACTATGCAAATAAACCTCTTATAAGTACGTGATTATCTTTGGCATGTATGGGGAGACTTTGATTGAGTGATATCCCAATTGGTACCAAGATTCAACTTAAGTTATTCTTAAAGGAAATGTCAAGGGTTTGAATCTTGGGGTCGCGATAAAAATTCGTGAGGGGTAAAATGTTCTTAAACTCTCCTATAGCGGATAGTATGTAAGTTAACTATTTGGGCACATAGGTTAGGTCGTTAAAAAAATGCACATTTTTTGTAACAACCCAAGCCTCATGCCTGACCATATTGTCCACTCAGGGAACGCCTAGCCTATCTTATCTCTCACAAATTTCTATCGCGTCCCCGAGGATTCGAACACATGATCTTCTTTTAAGAGAGACTTAAGTTGAATCCTATAACATAATGGTCAAGAACACGAGACTTGGGTCATTACAAAGAACTCAAATAAAGGTCAAGGAACACTCTTGGTAAAAATATCAGTAACTTTTAGATGAGAGGGGACATGTTGTGTATGAAGTTTACCAACGGCAACAAGTTCACAGAAAAAGTGGGAGTCTAATGCAACATGCTTAGCCTGCTTGTGTGAAATCGAATTAGAGCTTTAAAAAATAGCACTTTTGTTGCCACATAAGATAATGGGTTACTAAGGCATGGGTACTCGGAGGTCATGCAGGAGATGTATGAGCCAAATGAACTCAACGGTAGTGAAGGCAAGGGCACGATACTCAGATTTGCAATTGGAACGAGAGACAGTTACTTGTTTCTTAGCATTCCAGAAAACTGAATTATCGTCAAGATAGATAGAATAACCAAAGGTTGAACGGTGAGTATCAGGACAGCCGGCCCAATCAGCATCATAATTGGCAACGAGAGCACCAAGATTAGAGAAGGGGCAACAAGTTAAGCCAAAGTGAATGGTGTCTTTGACATAGTGGAGGATGCACTTAACAGCCATAAAGTGATCTTTAGTAGGAGCATGTCAGAACTAATTGACATAGTTGACAACATGAACAATGTCGAGCTTTGTGATGGTCAAGTATTTAAGTGCACCGACGAGAGATCTATAGAGTGGGGTCAAAAAATAAAAAACCATCGGCGGACAGATGTTGAGAAACAACCATGGGTGCTTACTGTCAAGTTACTGAGCTTGAGAAAGAATGTCTCATGTATATTTGAGCTGGCTTATAACAAGACCATCAAAAGTTGGGGTGGCTTCAAGACCAAGAAAATAGCTGAGAGAGCCCAAGGCCTTAGTGATAAACTCACAGTTGAGTTTACAAGTGAAGCTGGCCAGAAGTGAAGAATTGTTTCCTGTGATAATGATGTCATCGACATGAAGAAGTAAATAGATAACATTAGACTTTTGATGAAAGACAGATAGAGATGTGTCAACACAATTGCAAGAGAACCAAGGTGAATGAAAAAAGAGCTGAAGCGCTGAAACTTGCACGAGGGGCTTGCTTGAGACCATAAAGAGCTTTCTTCAACTGGCAAACTTGGTCTGGAAAGTGAGGATCAATATACCCTAAAGGTTGCTTCATATAAACTTAAGCACTGAGAGTACAATTGATGAATGTATTTTTGACATCAACTTGACAAATGGGCCATTTTTGTGTCACGGTAAGAGAGAGCACAACTCGAACAACAGTAGCTTAATTACAGGACTGAAAGTGTCAATGTAGTCAAGACTAGGGACCTAGGTATTACCTTTGGCAACAAGACAGCTGTGAGGCGCTCAACAAATCCATCGAGCAAGTGTTTGGTCCAGAAAACCTATTTGGAGCCCATGATGTTAATATTGGCAAGGTGAGGTACCAAAATGCCAACTTTAGATCTCTAAGCATAGAGTGGGTGCCCAACGGGACCATTACAGCTAGTGTGGGATCTATACTGGGTTCAAGAGGAGATGGACTTGGAGTTGAGTGTTGTAAAGAAAGATCTGTAGGAAATAAAACCATAATGTTTACCGTCATAAGATCGTTCATGTTGGATCATCAAGAACTAATTAACCAAAAGCGGAAGCGTACCTGGATCAGACATGATTATCGCAATGAATAAGTCCTACGGTTTCAGTCTTCCAGATCAACACGTTGTTCCTTAGTTTCTCTCTGAAGATGGGAGTCAGAATAGAATAAACAGAACGTGTGATCCGAGGACCATAACCGTATATTTATACTGATTGCCTATTGACCTAATCCGGCCCATCATGAAATTAGGAATAGGCCCGGTCCCTACACATATGAGCCCATACTTTAATTAGATGCTTCAAAGCCCAAAATACCGAAACCTTATTAGATCACTTTAAATGGGCTTAACCGAAATTGATAGCCTTTAATTTAATACACAATATTTCACATATAAGCCCACATGTTTGATTAAAAATCCTTACAATCTCCCACTTGGGCTATATGTGTTACCTTATATTTGTGCATTAAATATAACCTTATGAGTACTCAGAACTTTGCTATCATTACCAAATGTATCCCCAAACAATCCGGTCCATCAATCATATCAACATAGGATCAAAGAGGCTTTCGCTACTTGTATCGTAACTAAACCCATCAATGGTCACGTATATTGACATAACTGAATGACATGGATCAAGCATGGATGTGTAGCATGGAAATTTCATGTGATGTGATCTTAACATGCCTATTTCCAACTGGTCCACCTTAATACCTTAGTGAAATCATTTTCAAATGAGTTCAGAGATAATAAACCAAAAACTTTATAACTGAAAATAACTTTAACCATAAACCATATCCAAAATGACAATATATGTGTCTAATATGAAAAAACACAGAAATACAAACTCCCACTAAAACTAGATATCTTCAAGAGATATTACACCCATATGAGCAGTATGCTCACGAAAGACCTTGGGTATCAATCCCTTAGTAAGCGGATCCGCAACCATGAAGTTTGTCCCGATGTGCTCTATTGACACCTGTCCACTCTGAACTCTTTCTTTAACAGCCAGGAGCTTGATCTCTATATGCTTTGACTTCGTCGAGCTCCTGTTGTTATTGGAATACGATCGCCGATTTATTGTCACAAAATAACTTGAGTGGTCTTTCTATATTATCCACAATGCGCAGCCTCAACACAAAATTTCGACCATATTCCATGATTTGATGCCTCATAACATACTACAAACTCCGCTACCATGGTGGAAGTAGCTATGAGTGTCCGCTTAGCACTCTTCTAGGATATAGCACCTCCAAAGAAGCATGAAGATATAGCCCAAGTGGATCTCCTACTATCTTGGCATCCGCGAAATCGTAATCGAATAACCGATGATCTCCAACCGATCCGATCTCACAGTATGTGAGCATGTAGTCCTTTGTTCTCTGTAAATACCGCATGACCGTTTGGTACGTTTCCAATGATCCATTCCCGGTTACTTAAATATCTCCCTAACATCCCAACAATGTACGCTATATCCCGGACGCGTACAAACTGAGCATACATCGTACTCCCTCTTGAAGAATAGGGAATCTTCTGCATTTCTTTAATTTCCAAATCATTTTGGGGGAAACACTTAAAAACCGAACTTGTCTCCTTTAGCCAGGGTGTCACCTGGTTTACAATCTTGCATGCCATATCTTTTAAGTACCTTTTTCGATATAGCTCTTTTGTGATAATCCTAGAATACTCCCCGAGAACGATCCGGTGTATCTCGAATTCCTAATACAAAAGAGGCGTCACCAAGATCTTTCATCTCAAAATTCCTTGCTAGAAATCTCTTGGTTTTTCAAGAATCTATATCGTTGTGCAAGCAATATGTCATCCACATATAAAACCGTAAAAATATACTTACTCCACCGAACTTGTGGTATATACAACGTCTACCAAATTCATCTCAAAACCATACGAGATGATCACTTGATGAAACTTGTAATACCATTGACGAGAGGCTGTTTGAGTCCATAGATGGATATCTTTAGTTTACAAACCATTTGCTTTGCATCATCCGACACAAAGTTTTCTACGGTTGTACCATATAGATTGTTTCATCAATGTCACCATTGAGAAACGCAATTTGTTTTAACATCCATCCGATGTAACTCAAGATCGAAATGCGCTACCAAAGCCATTATAATCCTGAAGAGTCTTTCAAGAAACCGGAGAGAAAGTCTCTTTATAATCGATGCCTTCTTTCGTGTAAAGCTTTTGCGACAAGACGAGACTTATACCTCTCCACATTACCTTTCGAATCCCTCTTGGTCTTAAATATACATTTGCAACCAATGGGTTTCGCACCTTGAGCAATGGAACGAGGTCCCATACGTCATTGTCCTTCATGGACTTTATCTCTTCATTCATGGCATCGAGCCACTTTTGAGAGTTAGAACTTTCTATGGCCTCTGACGGAAGTTGATCGGATCATCTTCCACCACTCAATGTCAACTTCATGTTCTTGGAGAAATACGATGTAATCATCCGGAACCGCACTTCTCCTCTCTCTAGTGGACCTTCTTAATGGCATTAGTTCTTGAGGTTTGTAGAGTTTGTTCTTCTGGAACAAGTTGTTGACTTTCGTAGGGAGATATAATGACATTGTCTTGATCCGGAGTTGCTTCTTGAACAATGTCGAATAGAAACTGATCCCGATCATTGTCAATGGCAATTAGAGGGATTTCAACATATTCCTCATCAAAGACAAAGTCTCAACCACTTTCTCCTCCCGCAAACTCAACATCCTCAAAGAACCAGTGCATTTCTGTCTAAAATCGCCTTAGTTGTGGGATCATAAAACTTGTAACCCCCGGACCTTTCGAATATCCAATAAAATAACAGAATCCGATAGTTCTTGCGTCCAGTTTCTTTTCATTTGGCCTATAGGGCCTTGCCTCAGCTAGACATCCCCAAATGTGTAAGTGCTTCAAACTAGGCATTTTACCCATCCAAAGCTCATAAGGGGTTTTATTAGTAGCCTTAGTTGGAACTCATGAGTATATATGTTGTCTTTAATGCTTCACCTCGCAGTGATTAGGTAAGGTAGAATTATTAATCATACTCCTCACGATGTGGTTAAGCGTTATATTTGGTCTTTCAAAGAACACCATTCATAGCGGCGAACCCGGCATAGTGTGCGTGGACGATACCGCATTCCTCTAGGAATTTAGCAAATGGTCCTGGATGTTGCTCACACAACCGTCATATCCGCCATAATATTCACCACCACGATCGGATCCGACGCTTTTAATCCTTTTGCCAATTTGATTTTTAACTTGACTTTATAGTTTTTGAACACGGTCCGATGTTGTAATTTTTCATGAATGAGATATATATAGCCATATCTTGAAAAGTCGTCTATGAACGTTATAAAGTATTGTTGACCATTCCAAGAAGCCGTAGGGAATGGTCCACAAATGTCCGTATGTATAAGTTCTAAGACGTCCAGAAGTCTGTTGGCTTGAAATCTCCTTTTGTTGGTTTGTTTTCCCTTGCTACGCTAACACACATATCATAATCTGTAAAGTCAAGGGGATCGAGAATTTTGTTAGACACAAGTCTCTCAATTCTCCGTTTGGAGATGTGACCTAATCTCTTGTGCCATAACTTGAGTCGAATTCTCACAAAGTTAATTTTTCGCTTTACACCTCTAGTACTTACATGCAAGGATTCATTAAAAGAAGCAATTGTATCAATCAAATAAAGATTATCATAACCTGATAAAGAACCGGAACCAACCAATTTTGAATCATGAAACAAACTAAATATTCCATTCCCGAATGAACAAGAATAACTACATTTGTCCAAAGCGGAAATAGAAATCAAATTCCGCAAATGACGGTTACAATAAATATTTCAATAAGATCCAAATAAAATCCAATCTTTAACAATAATCTAAATTTTCCTATCTTCTCTATTTCCACCGTCGTGTCTCGCCAACATATGTGTATCTTTTACCATCACTTGATTTTCGACAACTCATGTAACCCTATATAGACATATTGATGTACGTTGTTGTACTAGAATATATCCACATTGTGTATCTAGGTACCGAAGTTAGATTCACCTCAAAAAAAATCAAATGAAAAAGAATACATTTCTTGGCACATCATGCTTGATAGTTGGTATAGTTCTTCTTCTTATGACACTGAGCTCTACGTAAGAAACAACCACCGTCGCTGGTTCCTGTCTTTGTTTCTTTTGTGATCGTACTCCGCGACTTCCTTATCGGTTTCATTTTCTTGTTCCTTTTGTCCTTAGAGGTGGTGGCTAAATGAGCACTTTCCTGCCTTGTCATGCTTCAATCTCTCCTCTTCGGACACGGTGTGAGATGAGCTCATTAAGGGACCATGGGTCCTTTTTGACAATTATAGCTCACCTTGAATTGATCGAATTGTGCCGGAAGGGATATCAAAACCAAGTGCACTAATAAACACTTCGATATATCCATCTTGAGTGCCTTCGCTTTGAAGCAATGTGAGACATTTCCATAATGTACTCCCGTATGTTTCCTTTCCTTTGTACCTCATTGAGATAAGATTTGCCAAAAGTGTACTAGTTTCAGCCTTTTCATTCTTGGCAAACCTCTTCTCAAGATCCTCAAGGAAACCTTAGCCGTAGTCACCTTATCGGACATAGTGCCCAAATGCTTACGGAATAGCACGCTTCATGACCATCAAGCTTATGCGGTTAGATCGTTCCCACTTTTCCATCTCCCTCTTGTCATCGAGAGGTACTCTTATCAAGAAGTGCGGTAGGTTGATCACCGTAAAAGCAAGATCCAGGATCCATGACTCAAGAACAATCATTACGTTCTCTCGCCTACGCCTTAAAGTTGGTGCCATTAAGCATTGGAATGGAATTGATGTTAGCGGAGATATTAGCAGAACATAAGCCCACTGAATTTAGAGAACGATTAAGTTGAAGAGCTCACAATCCTTAATATACAAATAATAATTTCAAATTGTGGTAGGGCCCATCACAAGATACCTAGCACAACATCAATACTTAGTTTTTAGACAGAAATATTGACTTGTAAGTGGTACTCTTTTTGTAGTGATCAAACATTAACAATAAAGAAACATGTCAATCAATAAACCTGTCTTTGGACAGATTTATTGATCACACGTTAAACCAAATAATCGCCACATTTTATCACCACAGGTGTATGAGCAATTCGGCCAAATACTGACCTTCCTTTGGGCCGATCAAATATTCGAATGAGTAGCACACGCACAAACACCTTTTAATATTCTAAGTTGATTAATTGAGGTTGTTTTGGCAACATGTTGTTTCAATTCATTCACTTTCGAATATTATACATCTCAAAATAGTCCTTTGTACCAAAATTTAAAAAAAGAGTCACCAAATTTGCATATTTTAGTAATTTTGAAACTGTAGGGACCTTTAGGTTAATAATTCAGAACTTAAGGGATCAAAAATTAATTATTCAGAACTTTAGGGGTCAATAATTAATTGTTGAAAGCTTTAGGAGTTAAATTTAATTATGCAAAACTTTAGGGATCCAAAAAATTAATTATTGAAAACTTTATGGGCCAACTTAAATTAATTGTGAAATTTCAAGGGCTTAATTGTAAATTTCAAAACTTTAATGGCCCAAATTAATTAATTTTCAAACCTTAGGTACTGAATTATTAAACCCGAAACTTTAAATGGTCCAATTGAGTGAATTATAACCTTAGGGGCTGAAATAACCAAAGTTACAAACTTAAGGGGCTGAAACTGTAAATACTAAACCCTAATTTTAAATTGCAAACAAGGATCCAAGCACTTCAAATTTTCAGCCGATAGCCCCACCTCCAAATCCACCCAAACCCTAAAAAAAAAAAAAATTTTTTTTTTTTTGTAATAGAATTCCGCCGCCGCCCCCCTTAAACCTCACGCCAATGATACATTCTTTCGCCTCGCAAACAACGTCATATTCATGCAGCCTCAATGGGACAGGTTGTTCAACAAAGAGTTTCTGACGCTCTTGCCCGGAGTCATGTCAAACAGAAATTGCAGAGGCGGCGACGACGCTGTCATGTACAAAAAAAAAAAAAAATTTTTTTTTTTTTTAAACCTTTAAATCTGAAAATCCGAAATTTTAACCAAATAATTTTCAAATCTAACAAAACTAAATCCGGTATTGTTAAATTCGGAAATAATGAAATTAATACAAGAACGAAATTAAAATTTCGATTCTCAATGATTCAACATGAAGAGGCTCTGATACCACTTGTAGGAAATAAAACCATAATGTTTACCGTCATAAGATCGTTCATGTTGGATCATCAAGAACTAATTAACTAAAAGCGGAAGCGTACCTGGATCAGACATGATTATCGCAATGAGTAAGTCCTGCGGTTGATCTTCCGTATCAACACGTTGTTCCTTAGTTTCTCTCTCGAAGATGGGAGTCGTAATAGAATGAAGCGTGTGATCCGGGGACCATAACTTGTATATTTATCGATTGCCTATTGACCTAATTCGGCCCATCATGGAATTAGGAATAGGCCCGGTCTCTACACATATGAGCCCATACTTTAATTAGATGCTTCAAAGCCCAAAATACCGAAACCTTATTAGATCACTTTAAATGGGCTTAACCGAAATTGATAGCCTTTAATTTAATACACAATATTTCACATATAAGCCCACATGTTTGATTAAAAATCCTTACAAGATCTGCAAAAGAATGATAATCCCGTAAAGACTCATTCACTGGATCAGTACAAATAATATACGAATTAAACATAGATTGAATAATATGTGGAGAATGGGTATCCGAGGGTGAAGGAGGCAGATCTACATGGATGAGGGTGGGTTCGAGAAAATTGGAAACGTTGAGTGAGGATATGGGTTGAGCTTGAGAGGAAGGAAGGGAAGGAAACTGAGTTTCATCAAATTCAGCATGAAGAGTGATATAGAGCTGAGATGTGGAAGGATCGAGGTAGCAAAACCTTTTGTGAGATGAACTGTAACCCAAAAAAATACACGAGATGCTGCAAAGAAAAAGTTTGTCAGCATATAATCAAGTAAGTAAGGATACATACAACAACCAAAAGGATGAAATTTTTCATAGTTTGGAAGGTTACCATACAAAATCTCAAAAGGCGATTTACCTCTAAGAAGTGGTGTAGGCAAGCGGTTGATGATGTAAGTTGCAATGCTGAATGCGTAAACCCAAAAGTGAGGGCAAATGTGGGTATGGAAAAGGAGTGCTAATCCTATCTCAATTACATAGAGGTATTTTCTTTCTACGCGACCATTTTGGGCAGAGGTGTACAGACATGAGAGCTGATGGTGAATGCTACAAGAACGAAGATGATCTTGAAAGAAATTATTGGTAAATTACTTTGGAAATTTTTAATATGAGTGGAGTATTGATTTTCCACAAATTATTGAAACTGAATAAAAAATTATAAAAGTCAGGTTTCAATTTTAAAGGATAGAGCCACTTGAATAGATAATATGTAATGTCCCGAATTTTATATTCTTAATTTTGCTGATGTAGCCCATTTAAGAAACAAACTATGGAAGCTCGGCCCCATTTAATGTTATGAAAGTACAAGCCATAAGTTATTTATAAACCCAATAATTTAAGACATTAAGGTTAAGTAAATTTGATTACAAAGATTTAATAAATAATTGGGTTGCCACAATGGTCATCTGCATGGTATTTCATATAGGCAACCTAGGTTCGAATCACCATGTAGATGTTTTTATAAAGTATTTCATAAAATTATTTTTGGAAAAAAAATAAACTCCTTATTGTTGCACATTAAGAACATTTATACCAAGTTAATTGGATGGAATAATTGTTTTATTAGTGAGCATTCATAGAGATAAGTTACAATCATATGAATAGTTCATTTTCTTCATTTTTTTTATTATGTAATTGTTTTATAAAGCTTTTTATAAGAAATATTTTTTTCATGGGCTTAAAACTCTTTAAATTCCTAGTTATACTCAATCTAACAAGAATAATGATAATATAACTCTTTCATTTAGTTTTTCACTAAAAAAGGAGGTTACAAAAAGAGGAAAATCATTTTTTAACTACACCTCCCCTCAAATCCGAAAATTACTCCTATTTTTTAAAAAAAAAAAATTATTTATTTTAAGTAAAGTTTAAAAGAATAGCAAGGGGAAGAAGAAGGAGAAAGTGCACACTTTGATCAAGGAAAAAGATTTTCAAAAGAAAGAAAAACAAAGGAGAGGAGTAGATTTCTTAAAACTTCTGGTGCCGTTGGGAAACAATATTCACCGTCCAAATTCATCCATTTCAAAGTTTCAAATTAAGGTGGTAGAGGTGCAAGTGTATATTTCGTTTTCAAATTATGATTTTTCCTTAAACGTTTGAATAAATTGGTACCTCCGAGTACGGTGTTTCGGCACTACTATAGTTTGAATGATCATTCTCCGGCTCTACGTGTTATGATAATGCTATAGAAATTGGGTTTTGCCGAAAATTCCTCTACGTGCGATGGTATGAATCTACAATTCGAAATTTCTAATTTGATAACGAAATGCACCAATGATATCTATTGGGTTTCAAACTCATGGGTTAATTCCTCTCCTACAGGTTGATTTGATATGCTTGGTGCGTGGATGATGGTAGAGGATGATGCAACATGCTGTGGAGATGCTGGTGACTTAACGTTTTTAATTCGAATATGCAACATTTATGTTTTTTTTTAAATAGATTTTTATTTGACTTCTATGAACATCATATGTATTCTAAGTTCGAACTAAGTTAGATCCGATCGTAGGAAAATAAGGATAATTAGAATTTTGAGTAGTTTAGAATATAAATTTAGCAATATGGGCAGCCACGTGTTTTGATAATTATATTTAACTTTTAATCTTTGAATTAGAATGAAAATGTTAAATTGTAATTCAATTCAACCTACTGTTTTTCAACTTAATTAGAATCATAGTATGCACTTTCATCACCATCCTAATTATTTTCTCCCAATTATAGATTTCGGCAAAGTCAGATTATTAGAATTGGTTGATTAGGAAACCATTTTTAAAGCCAAAGCTAAATCCAATACTAGTATACTTCTATAAAGTAAAACCTCTTCCTATACAAATGCATTGGCAATATGTGTCCTTGTCTCCTAGTTGCATTGAAATACAATTACTATATTGGGTAGTAGACCCTATATATACCCCATGAAGGCAGAGTATTACACCCCAGAAATTTAGAGAGCCACAACATATAGGGAGAGAAGTCGGATTGATATATATATATACATGGGCAGAAGGCAGATTACACTTTTAAGGCAGCCAAGAAAATTAGAAGATTTGGAACGTGATTTTGGATTTTGTTTTTGAAAAATTGTTCTCATCAAATCAAGGTAAGATATTATTGTGCAAGTGATTTGTTTCCATATACTTTTATATTTAGTAATTTATGCATGGATTGTCAATGGACCTTCAGGTTCGACCTAATGAAATATAAACTCTATTAAGTTCTTTATAACGAAATGTGAATTTCAAAGCTCTCTGTTTTGGAGACTAAATCTGCAAATGGGGGAGAGGAGTTTGGACCATATATGCTGCGGAGAAGTTTGAGAAATCACTGTCGAGCCCACAAAGAAACCAGTACACCTTGTTGGTGTCGATTCCAAAATAAAGAAGAAAAGGGAGAAGAAAAGAATAGATTCGTAAAAAAGAAAGCACTCCAAACAACATGGGATGTGTAGCGCCCCGAGTTCTGTTAACCCGGATTGCCACGTCATCGTCTTTTGCCCTAATTTTGTCAATCAATTTTGTGGAAATGACCTAATTTTAAAATCACATTTGCAATTGAAAACTACATCGGCAATTAAAATACATTGGATAATTGTTCAAAATCTAAATATCATGTTTTGGAATAGCGGAAACGAAAAACACGTTAACAATGTTTCAATACATAAATTCGAAAATTTAATAATTTCGATAATCAAATTTTTATACCACCAGCTTTGATCAATCACGATCGCCTCCGAAGTCTGCAAATATTGTTAAAATAGCAGAATGAGTATTTCGAAGAAATACTCAGTAGACTCATCGCCGATAATTAATTTACAGAATAATTGAAAACACACTTATGCAATATACAATGTGATATCATCTTGGGCTCATTTTCTTGAAAATCATAAGCTCTTTAAAAACATGGGCTGTGGGTAGTCTTTCTTTCTTGTGCGGATGAAGCACATAAGTTATGCATAACATTCTCTTCTTATCTCATAAGAGATTCTTTCTTTCTTTCTTTCTCATGCAATTAAGCATATAAGTTATGGCAAGAATAACAATATCATATATCGCATATGACACATTCTCATCCTATGCATAAAGCATATAAATCACGTAATTCACATAAAGCATGCAATTATAATTTAAACTAATTAATGGTGGCGAGTCTACCTCAAATATTTCGAGTTGCGTGAAAAGTGAGCGGGAAAATAACTTCAAGCTCCTAATTGCTCGTACGTATCGTCTAGCCAAAAATAGAAAATAAGTTTGAATTAGTATTTCGAACTTTAAAGTTTTAAAGTGTTGAAATTAAGTTTAAGGGCTTAATTGAAAATTATTGAAATTGAAATAAATGACTTAAAATGATAAAATAAAGTTTAGGGCTAAATTGGAAGTTTATTAAATCTGAAAATAAAGCTTAAGGGCTAAAATAATGACTTTCACAAGTTTAGGGACTAAACTGTAAATAAAATAAAGCTGAATATAAAACTTAAATGACTGAAATAATAACTTATATAAACTAGGGACTAAACTGTAAATATTATAAAGCTGAAAATAAAACTTAAAAGCTGAATTAATAACTTTTATAAACTAGGGGCTAACTTGAATAACTTTTAAACTGAAATTAAGAAAGTTAAAAGTTAGAATCAAAGTATTTAAAACCTAGGGACTAAAATAATATAACTTAAAACTTGGGGCTCAAATTATCAATTGAAATAAATATATATATAATCTAATCTAACTAATTTAAAACCAAAACAAAACATTTAAAACAAATTAAAACTAAACACCCCTCCCTCTCGTCCAGAGAGAGAGAAGTCGACGGGGGAAGGGGG
Organism: Fraxinus americana; assembly: GCA_035079005.1. Taxonomy (NCBI): domain Eukaryota; kingdom Viridiplantae; phylum Streptophyta; class Magnoliopsida; order Lamiales; family Oleaceae; genus Fraxinus; species Fraxinus americana. The sequence continues at coordinate 29,061,836 of CM068723.1, forward strand.
CTTCGCCCCCTTCCTCGAGATCTCGCCACCACCGGCCGGCGGTGGTGGCGCCGAACATAGAGGCAGGTGGGGGGGGTTTATTTGGGTGTTTTGGGCGCGAAAAATGGAGGTTTTGGACTCGAGGCTAGCGGGTTCGATTGAGGTAAGTATTGTGTTTTCTTCTTTTATTTTTCTTGGTTTGAGGGATGGTGGAGTTGGCTATGGTGTTAGGTTTGGTGGTGATGTTGGTCTTGGGTTTGGGCGTGTTCTCGGTTGGGCTCGACTTTTGGTGTTTGAAGTCTTGGGTTTGGGCGATTTGATGGTGGCTGTTGGTTCTGTTTGGAGTTGGTTTGGGGTGCTCTTGGGCATTGATTTTGGTCTCGGTTTTGGTGGTTTTGCTGGTGGTTCGTGGGTTGGCTTGATGGGTTGTGTTCTCGGTTTGGTGGTGTGCTTGCAGCTGGGGTTGGGTGAAGTGCTTGCAGCTGGGGTTGGGTGAAATGCTTGCACTAGGTTTGGTTGGTGTTGAGACTTGCAGGTTGCAGTTTTGGTGTTGTTACTTGGGGGTGGAAATGGTGACTGGATGGTGGTCATTGAGTGGCTAATGGTTAAACTGGAGGGCTGTAGTGTTGATGGTGAAGGTGGTTGGAGGCTACGGTTCTGGACAGTGGAGGTTGGTCTCGTAGGTGAAGTGTTGTGGTGTTTGTGCTGTAGAATTTGTGGAATCAACAAGTTGTTGATGCTAGAAATTGTCATTCTAGCATCATCAAGAGTTTCCAAATTTAGAAGGATTGATGTTGATGCTAAAAATTCGATTTTAGCATCAACATGAGATTCTATAGTGGCTGAAATAGAGGAAGTTGAGGAAGATGAAATTTTCTTACCAACTTCCTTGGCTGCGTGAAATGTTGTAAAGGAGGAGAGAAATGGATGAGGTGATGGTGAATAAAATAGGAAATGTTAGGGCACAAATCCCTATGTGCCACTTGGGCCAATTGGGTTGTAAGGAATCCTAAATGGATTGGGCCTAAACATCAATGTTTGGGCCGACATAATTGGACTTAATTGTAATGGATTAAAATAAATTGGGCTAAAAGAATTAAAATTCAAGGTGTTGGACTTATATAATTGGGCTTAAACATTGGGCTTATGTAATTGGACTTGAAATAAATAAAAATTGAATTTAAATAAAATAAATCGAAATTGATAATAAAATTATTATTCGAGATTGGATTCAATCGAATAGATTTGAATTCGTTTTTATAACGGCTAGACGAACGTGTTTCTCTAGAAATTAGGGTTACGTTTTAGCGACACGTTTTTCGAGAAAATTTATATAATTTAAAAGTTCGCGGTCGCTACAGGATGAAAGTAACGATGAAGATAATGAAGAAGATGAAAGTCAAAAGGAAATTGCCAACATGTGCTTCATGGCTATTGAGAATGAGGTAAATTCAAATGAAAATTATTCATATGATACCTTTTATGATGAGATTCTTGAGTAATTTGAAAAACTTGCCTTAAATCATTCAATCCTCACAAAGAAGATTTTTTTATTGAAAAATGAGGTAAATAAAGTTTGAAAATTCAAAACAATTTTGAAAAAAGGAAAAGTCGATAATGATTCTTTAGTTAAAGAAAATTCCTCTTTACAAGAAAAGATTTTAGATTTAACTCAACTTGTTCACAAACTTACTCAAGGCAAGAAAAAAATTAATTTAATGCTTGGTGAACAAAAACGTGTTTTTGATAAAAGAGGAATCATATACAAACCATTTTTAAAACAAAAGTCTCTTAAAAATTTCTTTGTTAAAGCTTCTACTTTCCCTCTTTCAAATGTCACATGTGACTTTTGTAATAAAAAAGGACGTGTAGATTTTTATTGTTCTATCAAAAAGATATTACATTTTGAAAACAACTACAAGTGGATTCAAAAGTCCACTAACACTAACTTCCAAGGACTCAAGGTTGTATGGGTACCAAGTACCAAAAATTGAATTATTTTTGTAGGTACCAAAGAAAATAAAGAGTAAATGGACCTTGGATAATGGATGCTCAAAGCAAATAACTGGAAATCGAGCTTTATTGTCAAGATTCAAATTAAAGGATGGCATCATGATACTTTTGGAGATAATGCTAAAGGAAAAATCATTGAAATTGAAATTATTGGCAATTATTCATATCCCTTTATTGAAAATGTCCTCTTAGTAGATAACTATAAACGTAGTCAACTTAGTTTTAGTCAATTGTGTGATGAATGTTATCATATCAAATTTGATTCTTTCAAGTGTCTTATTGAGGATACTACATCAAAAGAGGTGATATTTATAGAAAGTCGAAGTAAGGATGTTTATGTCATAAACACTAAATTTTAATGCGGAGAAAAATGTTTGTCAAGTTTAAATTATGATACTTGGTTATGACATAGAAGATTAGGTTATGTTACCATGGACATACTTTCAAAATTTTCAAGTATTGTTTGATTAAAGGTTTGTCAAATTTGAAATTTAAGAAAGACAAAATTTGTGATGCACGGAAAATAAGTAAAGAGTTTTTTCAAATTAAAGCAACATTCTTCAAATACAATTTTTTTTTTTAACTTCTCCGTATCAATATTTTTGGATCATCTAGAATCACAAGATTAAATGGTAAACATTATGCTGTCGTCATTATTGATGACTTTTCTAGATTTACTTTAATCTCATTTTTTAACCTAAAAGATGAAGTTTTGAATGAATTTAAATATTTTTGTAAAAAGGTTCAAAATAAAAAAGTATACACTATTACTATTGTTAGAAGTGATCATGGTGGAGAATTTGAAAAAAAAATTGTTGTAGCGCCCCGACCCGCATGGGTCGAAATGTTATAAGACTAGCTTTACTTTAATCGTAAACTTAATAATTTGCGATACCTTTAGCGGAAAGTATAAAAATTTAATACTAGAACGAAATACAAGACTTATTTAAGAAAAGTATAAGAATTTAATTTAAGAATTTAATTCAAGACTTATTTAATTCTGTACAACATCATTTCAATACTAGAACGAAATACAAAAAATGTTTTAGAATGATTCCCATGCATGTATCCATTTATTGACGTGAAGTTCTAAGTAGAAAATAAAAATGAATGTTGTTGTTTTGGCTTTCTATCTCAGCAGCAGTAGTCAAAAATAAATTCGTTTGCATAGCTATTGACTCCGAAACTTCATGAAATTTTATAGTAAAGTAGAAAACTCTTTATACTATGACATATCCAAAAATCAACTTCCATCGGCAACATATGAGCTATAAAAATATTTTTCAATACCTCGCAATGACACAGTTTGAAAGGTAACCCAGCGTAGTTTACTTAAAGTGATATATAAAATTCTATACACATCAAATCAACATGATTTCAACTTTATGCAGTAGCTAACCCATGAGACTGTCAAACTCCATTGGTTTTACCCAAAAATTTCAAATAACGATCGAGTTCTGAATTTTTTTAAATCCAAGGGCAGAAGCTGGAAAACAGCAACACTACCCGGCGCAGTTTACTCCAAGTGACATTTAAAATTCTACCAACATCGGATTGACATGATTCCAAGTTTATTCAGTAGCTAAATTATGAGGCTTTCAAATACCGCTCGTTTTGTTAAAAAATTCCAAGTAACGATTAAGTTATGAATTTTTTAAAGTCAAGGCAGAATCTGAAATTATAATGAAACAGCAACATTAAATTACCAACACTTGGTTTTTTTTTTGTAAACAGTGAATTGCAAGCAAATTTTATGAAACGTACCTACCTTTAAACATAACTTATTCATAAAGAAATGTGATTAGAATAGTTCCAAATATGACATTTCATAGAAATCTATGTAAAATAACGTAAACATTTCATAATCGAATTTAAAACGTTAAGTCACCGGCTTCCCCATAGCATGTTGCATGATTCTTTACCATCATTCACGTCCCAAGAAAATCATATCAAATCAACCTATAGAGAGGGAATTAACCCATGAGTTTGAAACTCAATAGATGTCATCGGTGCGCTTTGGTAACAAACTATAAAATTTCGAACTATAGATTCATACCGTCGCACGTAGATGGATTTCCGGCAAAATCTAATTTCTGTGGAGTTATGATTAACATAACGCATAGAACCGGAGAATGATCATTCAAACTATAGTAGTGTCGTAACACCGTACCCGAAGGCACCAATTCATTCAAACTTTTAACGAAAATCATAATTTGAAAACGAAACAAACACTTACACCTCTACCTACCTTTGTTTAATGCTTTTGAAATGGATGAAATTGGAGGTTGAATGTTGCTTTCCCCACGGCACCCAACATTATGAAACGTGTGTATATAAAAATATTTATTTTCAAAAATAATAATTTTATAAAATACTTTATAAAAACATCTGCAACATGATTCGAACCTGGGTTGCCAATATGAAATACCATGCAGATGACCATTGTGGCAACCCAAGTTATTCATTAAATCTTTGTAATCAAATTTACTAAAACTTAATGTCTTAAATTATTGAGATTATAAATAACTTATGGCTTGTACTTTCATAACCTTAAATGGGCCGAGATTCCATAATTTATTTCTTAAATGGGCTACATCAACCAAATTAAGAATATAAAATTTGGGACATTACAATTGCATTTAATGATTTTTACAAAAAATAATGGCTATGAACATAATTTTTCAGCTACTAGAACATCTCAATAAAATGGTGTAGTAGAAAAGAAAAATCACACATTGCAAAAAATAGTTCGAACTATGAAAATGTTTTACTACTATTTAATTTAGCTAGACCAAAGCCATTAACTATGTTTGCTATATTGTAAATATAATTTTTGGTGAGTCGAATGAAAACAAAAACTCTATATGAACTTTTGAAAAATAGAGTTCCCAATATCGGTAGCATTAAATTGTTTGGTTGCAAATGTTTTATCTTAAACACTAAAGAAAATTTGGGAATATTTGATTCAAAGTCCGATATTGAAAATTTTCTTGGTTATTCATCTACGAGCAAAGCTTATCGAGTCTTCAATATAAGAACTTTGGTTGTTGAAAAATCCATGCATATAACATTTAATGAAACTAGTCCTCTTGATCAAGAAAAATTTATTCATAATGATATAGGTTTGGAGATTCCTTTTGAACAAATAAAATTCAAAATCAAAATAAGGAAGATCCTATAGATGTTAAAGATCAACACGAGGAAGAAGCAAATGTGAAATAAGATAAAGAAGAATCTTCTGAAGTATGAAGTGATCAATCTCTACTTAAGTAATGGAGTCAAACAAAGTACATCATGGGCATGCTCAATAAGTTTGAAATGGAAGAGTTGAAATTAATGAACACTCCAATGAGCTCATCAATCCAACTAGACAAAGATGATCAATGTAATTCCATAAACATAACAAAATATCGAGGTATGATCCGATCTCTCCTTTATTTAATCGCAAATAGACTCGATATTATGTTTAGTGTGTGATTATGTGCTAGATTTCAACCCAATACTCAAGAATCACACTTTAGTGCCATAAAACAAATTTTAGATATCTTAGTGGCACTATGCCATTATGTCTATGGTATTCTAAAGGCACCCAAAAGGAGGAATTGTATAAGAATTTGTGAATATAGAAAATCAATAAGCCGACATTCTCACTAAATCTCTAACACTTGATAGATTCACATATATTCAAATAGGTTTGGGAATTATCGATGAATTTGAAGTATATGGCTAAATAGAATTCATACTAAATATTCTCATATGTTTGATTCTATGTGCATAATTGGTTGAAATTTATTTAAATTTTATCCAAATAATTTTGCTTTTGTCATTTCATCACTCATGCTTTGATTAATATTTTTATTATAAAGTGGTGATTATCCTCTTGTTTAAACTTGCATATATTGGCATCTTGGGTTTAATTGAGGGGGAATATTATTATTTCCTATGATTGATTTAAAGTGTCGTACTCCTGCTCTCATATGTGCTACCTTTTTTGTTTATGTCAAAAGGGGAAAATTGAGTAAGATATATTTGAAAAGTATTAAAAAGGGGGAAGATGAGTGAGATGATATGCTTTGAATGATTAAATGATATACTTTGAATCATCTATTAATTGATATGTTTTAAATGGTTGATGATTAATTTGTAAAAGATAGGGAGAATATATGGATTACATGCAAAATTTAAAATTTATATTCCTTATCAATTGTTCAATATTACTTTGCAAATCATCCCGTTTGTCATAAAAAAATGGAGAAATTGTTGACTTATAGTTGATTATAACCATATATTTTTTATTATAACAAACAAATTAATCTTATTTACTAACAAGTTGAATTCAAGTGATTATAGTTTTTCAAAGCATGTGATGGAAAATTGATCGATGGTGATAAAAAGATCAAAAGCTACACAAATCGGACTCATGAAAGAAGTCAAGATCAAAGTCACACATTAAAAAACTTAAGAGTCAAACTGCTGCCCAAGATCAAGGACTTGATTTTTCAGATAAAGGTACTAACACTTTGACATTTGGTAATGAATGATTAAGCTCAAAATCCTTCTATGCATTAAAAATAATTTTGTGTATTAAAAATCATTCTAATGCAATGATTGATCAAATATAAAAAAAACTCTTAAAATGATATTTAGATTTAGACTTAAAAAACATTTTTTATCTTGAAAAGTTAGTATGGTACAACTTTTGTTTATGGTTTGTAGAAGTAACTTTTTTTCATATGTGGAATAATTTAAAGTATAAAGACCATTAATCAAATATCTAGCGGGAACAAGAACTTTATTCATTAAAATTTTAAGCATATCAGATGCTGATTTTATAAAATAACTTGTCCTATTAAATCGAAAACAGAAATCAAATTTCAGCATCATTGGCGATACATAATAACAATCTTTAACGAAAAACCTCACCCACACTTGCTTTCTCATTAGTGCATATGGGTAGTCTTTCTCCAGTGTCCTTGACCATAGTTGGAACACTTCGCTCAAGACTTTCCATCTACTTTTGGTCTTTTGTTGTTCTCATGTTTCTTGTTAGTTTTCTTCATTTTCTTTCCAAATTTGCCTTTCGGCTTGGAACCAAAGGAGCCACCAAATGATGCACAAGTATCACCATTGTACTTTTAAGACTACTTTCCACACTACAAATCTATCATCAACTTAATTAATGATATCTTCATCTTATGTAAGTGATAGTCCACAATGAACTATGAAAGCATATCAAATAAAGAATTCAATACCATGTCAAACTAAATCTCCTTGATAGATGGTTGTACCTAGACTATTAGCTTGTTTGAAGTGTACAACCATAGCCAAACTATGAAAACTTCACAGGCACTCTGGATTACATACGGATGTTCTAAAAGGTACGGAATGGATTCAAAAAACCTTTCTTACTTTGATGACCAAACACATCTTGAAGGTTTGTGGTATGTTTGGGAGGTACTCTAACTTTCAAGCCTTTTATTGTAACACGCTTGACGTCAAAGTCAAAATGTAATAGTAAGTCATCTTATCTCTAGTATCCTACTCAACATATCCAACCTTTTGGATTTGTAATATGGTTTTAATTTGTCCATCATGACATCCCTTAACCACAAAATTAAGTTTTTCCACATTTAGCATATATATCAAATTACGTTTTCAATTCACATAATTTTTCTTGATTAGTTTGCTTTGTTTTAGAATAACGAAAAATGGGCGAAATGATATTTTCACTTAAAAAATTAACCATCCAATGCATATTGAAATGAGCAGCGAAAAAAAAAAAACAATTTAGCATACAATGCATGAATACACCTATATATCCATCTAACTACAATAATGCAACAACTGTTTAATCCTTGTGAACCAACAGGTCCCTTTGTAGAAAAGGTCACAGTGTCCACAGATCAGGTTGGAATCCTCCCATTAGACAATTCATAACTGATGACAAATGTGTATAAAATTCTAGTATCATTTTATTTGGTCACCAAAATCATAAATGAGAGCCTCTATAGGAGGTTCGTAGATGATCTTGATTTGCGTGTATAACACGTGCCTTGATCGCTAGATATTTGAAAATAATTTTTCCATCTATAGGATGATCACAAATTATATTCTATCCAGAGTATCTTATTATAATGAAATCATATCAAGCAACTTGAACTACACAGCCCTCTTATAGGGAGTCTGTTGCATTACCGCCACGAGACAAAGATGCTTCTTTGCTTATAGATTGACCAAAGGAGACCACATGTTTTATTTAAATAAATACTCTTTCCCACTCAATATTTTTAAAGCAATGCGTTATCATTTTAAATAATTACCAACTGTTCACATGAATTAAATTAACATACAATTCAATTATTACAATTTTTCCATTCTAAAAAATTTAATCTAAATTAAATTAATCGAGGAAAAATCGATGTTCAATGATATGTATCTTATTCATAGTATTACGAGCGATGTCACAAATAAATATATAATTCATGATGTCTAGAATGATAATATTTCAAACAATAATTTAAAGCATTCATAAAGCGACAAGTTAACAATTATTTGTGGTCCAAAAAGATTCAATAATTTAATTAAAAACTAATTGGACCAAAGCCCAATATTTAATCTAAATCTTCAGTCCAAAAAATCCTCATGTATCCAACAGTGGCAATCCAAACAATAATAGGACTCTACCAACATACCTGTAAAAATTAGTTAACTTATTCCAAACCCAACCATCCAGATATAACCTAGTCTGTACAAAAACTTACCTAGTCTGTACAGAAATAGAAATAGATGAAAGTTGATCAATCTGCAAAGTTAAACGCATGAAACTACTACCCGAGCAGCATCGAGCTACTGCGCGGCAGCTTCCGCTGTGTCTAGCGCAGCAAGCTGCTGCCGGCAAATGAATCATTTATTTTTTTTGCTGTAATTCTTGAATTCTTCATTATTGTCTCGATTTTCAATTTTTAATCAATTTACAAGATATAATAATCAAAAGAATTTAAAAATTACATAAATTCTATGTCCTATAGGCTCACAATTTTGAATAAAATTAAATCAAGATGATGGAGTCATAATCCACGTCTTGTTGCAAACTCAATTTAAGAAATTACAATCAAGAACTAGCCACATATAATTGGATCACAATTTAAAATCATTCAATCATCACATAATAAAATATTTCTAGACATTGCTCAACTAGAACATGCAATCAAGATTCAGAAATAACAAGCACGTGAATGATCTAGGTTGCTCTAATACCAACTGATGGAATGCGGAAGCAGAATTATCCATAAATTAATTTTTTTATTTAATTCAATAAACAAAATCATCTAGATGTACACGTGTATGTTATATAAAAAATTAGGGATTCCAATTTTTACCGAAATTCAATGATCAATTCTTGAACTGGATCTGAATCACGAACTTCTAGCTTTTTTTGGATCACAAGCTTTCAGCTTTTTAATTCCAAGATGTTGATGCTCCAAACCTCCAAGTCTTCTATGATATTCTCCAAAGTTATGACTACATCGGTGGGTGATCAATTTTTTTTAATTAAATCAGGAAACTAATTCTTGGACTAGACATATGAAAAATAAGAAAAAAATTATTTTCTCTTTTTTCTCTCTCCAAATTTGAACACTATGAAATTATTGTATTATGAATGTTCTAGGATTTCTGTGTCCATGTAGTCTCATGCTCAAATCCATGTAGAATAATAATTCCAATTTTATATAGGAGTCTTAAGTAAAATCCAAATAAGAGTTTTAATTAAAATCCACATCCAATTAGTTTACATTTAATTATATGTGTAGTCCTAGAACTTCAATTACAATTATAATTAAGTTTACAACTTTTATTGCAATTAAGTACAAAACTTTATTGTAATTACAATTAGTCCAAAACTATTATAATTGTCGTAATTAAGTCCCAATATTGTATAGAGCTTCCATAGGGACCTGATCGGACATATATAATCCAAGATCCATTAATTAGATCATGTCTAGTCTATCCTACGCCACCCAATCTTATTATTAGTAATTACTTTTTCCACTGAAGGTAAAAGACTGCTCTCTCGGAATATATAAAATCATAGAAATCATTAAATATGCAATACTTTTCTCTGACATGTCGTATATGTATTTTATCCTCATTAAGATTCGATAATTAATATGAGCATAAATAACTGTTTTGCCCCTCTAATTATTCTCACTAACTTAAGTACCATTTTTTTCGACGGTCCTGTGAACTAATCACAGATTTCGAAGTTTAGTCGTCGCTTAAAATTGAGTTCAAATTTTAACCATTCAACAAAAAATACTTAAGTAGTAACTCTACCCATTTTTCAGGGCGACTGCTCCCGACACGAATTCATTGCTCTACTTCGCTCATTTTCAAATTTCCAACTCATCGAGATATTTGATCAATCAAATTGATCTCACCCATTGATGAATCAAAGAACCATTAGAATCACAAAAAAATATACATAACTCTATCAAGGAATTTAGATGAAATACACGGCGATTAAGTAGAATTTAATTTTTTGCACGGTCATGCTATAGAATTAAACTCGACATGTGGTCTGTTTAATAAACTCCAAGTGTACTATTGTCACCTTTACCTTTTCTGTGATAAGGGCAAATCACAAACTTGAATAGTGAATTAGTCAACACTACAACTTTCTAGTACAACGTGCCAACCCTTATACATTGGTTGTGAACAAATTATTTACAAGTTGTGCCACACTGTACTTCTCAACAAAAGTACAGAACTTATATTTTCACAAGTGATCATAGACATTTTAATTCGCATGCTCAATAATAAATAAAACCACAATTTATTTATTATAAATTATTATTTTATCATAGCACAATATACTATATGGACACACAACTCAACATAAAAAATCATGTGGCTTCTGTCTAGTCAAGTAAAGCAAGGGGTTCGATCAAGCAGACATGTACCTAAAGTCTATGAATTTCAGATAAGTCGAGGTACTCCAGAGGTATTTTGTACACTCTTTGCATGAAATTTTGGTCCAATACCACACCTATACGTACAAGTCTTATTCATTCAAGGGGAGAATTTCTTTAGAGCATATAATCATGCGAAACCTATAAGCGTACGAAATCTTTGACATGTATAGATTTGATGACTCGAGAGTATCATCCCACATGAAATAAATTTTAATTCAAGTTTACCAGTTACGTATAGAATTCGAATTATGTAAACAAAAAAGATTTAATTTTTATGATTATTCCAAATTAATCTAAGAAAATCCTAAAATTAGGGTTTTTTAAATCAAATTATGAATGATTGTATTAGAGTTAGACTCCGCCTATTATTATCTATTTCAATTCCTAATTAAGAAATCCAGTCATATCTATGTGTTCATGACAATCGACAAAGCTAATGTATTTAATTTTTTTTCCAAGACAAATTTATTCTATTCTAGTCTCGACCCGAATCTATTCCTAGCCCAAATTCGAATGATTAGAATGCATTAAATTTTAAATTTATCTATATGATTGCACACATAATAAATATTACTCCTAAGATCTATTGCACATATGTTAATTTTATCACGTTCTAAACTTATTCTGAGTCTCTCAACACTACAACATGCAAATTATTATATAATTGGTGATCAAACAATTAAATAATGCAACAAGTATACAAAATTAATTAAGAAACACAAGAAATAAACTAAACTACTAGTTTTGAATTAAAACAAGTAAATAATAAGGTTCATGTTCATCTAATATAAAAATGTATCAAGCCTAGCATATTAATATATAAATTACAAGGAATAATAGAAAAATATCACTAGGATCATGAAATAATTCAAAAGATGTTAATCTTCAAGTCTAAGGTTGAATTCTTTAAAATTTTGATGTAATTCTCTCATCTCAAAATATATCAATCGACCCATTGTTCTTGATGAATTTGATGATATTATTATATATGAAGAGGTAAGAGATGATTTTTTCAATGTGTAGCCCTTGTTTTGTATTTATAAGATTCAGAAAATAGGCAAAAATCGCATCCAATTTAGGTTTCGATTGAGGCGATTTAAAGTACGTTAGAAAGATAATTCAAAGAGCTACAATTCTTGTGGACATAAAACGTTTCCAATTCGAACATCTACTATCCTAAAAATGAGTCTCGATGTGAAACTGAAAATCCGGAGCAAAACTTTTTCATCTAGAAATTGATTTGTAAAAATACTTGAACTATATTTGACTCATTTGACCTCCAATTGCATTCCATTGATCATTTGTGATCTTCAATCATCGTTTTATGGTCCTAATCAACTACTGGATGTTAGCACTTTGGTTCCTGAACTTTGGATTTCTTCTCTTTTGCCCGTTTTCATTTCTTTCTTCAAATTTCACCAATTTGCCTCGAGTTTTACCTAACAAACATATCTAACACATAATTAAGCTGTAATTAATCCAAATCACTAACAAGTACTCCAACTTAATGACCTAGATAAGTGTACAAAATACACTTATCAGGAACCCTCAAGCTTGAACATTTGTTTGTCCTTAAACAAAACTATAACCTAACTTAATCAAAAAATTTAAACATACATAGTAGATAATTTGCCTTTGGTCTCAGGATTGGAATATATGTATTAAAACTACTACAAAATCACAATGCTAAACTTAATTTCTATTTATCCATTGCAAAATCAATGTGTGTTTGAAAACTTATGCCAAGCATCGATTTGATTTTTATGATTATTTTAAATTAATCTAAGAAAGTAGTAAAATTAGGATTTTTTTAAATCAAATTATGGATGATTATATTGGGTTTAGACTCGGCCTATTGCTATCTATTTCAATTTTTAATTATGTAATCTAGTCATATTCACTTGTTCTTGACAATCAATAAAGCTAATGTATTTAATTTTCTTTTCCAAGGCAAAATAATTATATTCTAGTCACGACCCGAATCTATTTTTAGCTTGAATTTGAATGATTAGAATGCATTAAATTTTAGATTATCTATATGATTGCTAACGTGATAAATATTATTCCTAATATTTATTGCACACATGTCAATTTTGCAACGTTCTAAACTTATTGTGAATCTCCCAACACTATAACAAGCAACTAGTTATCTAATTGATGATCAATCAATTAAATAATGCAACGAGTATGCAAAATTAATCAAGTAACACAAGAAATAAACTAAACTAATAGTCTTGATTTAAAACAAATAAATAGTAGGGATCATTTTCATCCAATACAAGAGAGATCTAGCCTAGCATATTAATATAAAAATTACAGAAGAATAATAGAAAAATATCACTTCGATCGTGAAATATTTCGAAAGACGTTGATCTTCAAGTCCAATGTTGAATTCTTAAAAATCTTAATGTGATTGACCTTCAATTCCTTGCAGGGACTTGATCTCCTATCCCAAAATACATGAATTGGCCTTTTGTTTTTGATGAATTTGATGATATTATTATGTATTAAGAGGCAAGAAATAGTTTTTTCAATGTGCAGCCCCTGTTTTGTATTCATAAAAGCTAGAAAATAGGCCAAAATCGGGTTCTAGTTTGGTTCTAAAAGAGTTTGAATCATGAAAGGAAACTGCTAATATTCATCTACGAAATAGTCTACGAACGCATAGGTATAACTATCACGCCTGCCGTAGAGCCAAATGGCTCTTGGGTCATGAAAATTAATGAATTGCAAGCATACCAAAATGGCGCCCTTTGTGCACGTAGGTTCGCATCTTTTCATCTCTACACAGCCTTCGATATTTTGATCATAACTTTCTCTCCCGAGATCCGATTTAGGTTATTCAAAGTGAGTTGGAAAAATAACTCAAATTTCTAGGAAGAGGATGTAACCTTATTATGATTCTTTGATCATATTTTTTCTTCGTTCTTGACACTAAGTGTGATGCTAACTAGTTATGTTTAATGCTTTTGAATGCTTGATCACCATTCAAATCATTTGTTAAAGATACTACTTTTAAGAGGTTGTATATTTGTTATGTGGTTGCAGGACTTGAAGAAGGCCGATAACCATTGTCCAAAATAGCTTTTTGAGGTTTTACCCCTAAACCTACCCCACGTGAGGCTTTTACTGAATGCCTCGAAACTTGTCCCTAGTTAGAAATCAAAGAAGATAGACTATGCAACCAACAGGTTTTAATGATATTATTAATCAAACTTCAGGGTTAAATAATACAATGGAATGTAAAAAGAATAATCTAAAATGGACAGTTGTTAGTTTGTTCCTAAAATCGTGGATCTTGTCTAGAATATTTTACAACAGACTTAGTGCTAATGCTATAAGCAAACATTTATCAGTGGAGGAAGGAAGATGCTGCTGATGCAATGTTCCAGTTGGTATGTGAATTGGCCGATTCTCTACTGTTGTGGCTAGACAATTTGAAGGTAGGTAAGATAGTTAATTCAGTTAACACCCTTCCTCAAGTTGAAAGGTGCTAAGGTAACTCCTAGCTTGTGTTTTAGAAAAAGTAATCTTGAATGACTTAGTCCCTTAGTTAATAGATCAGCAATCTGGTCTAAGGTAGGTATATATTTTACTTCCAGCTCTTTAGCAATAACCTTATATCTGATGAAGTGCACATCTAATTCTATGTGTTTTGTCCTGGCATGGTATATTGGATTAGCTACTAAGGCTCCTGCACTTATCACACCATATAGTTGGAACGTCATCCAGAGGTAATTCCAATTCTTGAAAAAGCGACTGAACCCAAGTTATTTTTGAGGCAGTTGAAGCAAGTGCCATATATTCTGATTCAGTATTTGAACGTGCTACAACATGTTATTTCTTGGAAGACCAGTTTATCAAATTATCACCCAAGTAAACACAGTAGCCAAATGTTGAACTTCTATCATTAGGGCAGGACGCCCAGTCCGCATCTGAGTAGCCAATTAAGGTAAGTCTATCACTTCTTTGAATCCAAAGTCCATGATTCATAGTCCCTTTGAGATACCTGAAGACTCTCTTTAGTGCTTGCCAGTACGATGATGTTGTAGCTTGCAAGAATTGACTCAATTTATTTACAGCAAACGTAATATCTAGCTTGGTATATTGAAGGTACTGTAATCCTCCTACAACGCTCATGTAAGCTGTGGGGTTCTTCAATGTTTTTTCATCAGTTTTAGACATTGATTTACTTCCAGGAATATGTGTAATACAAGGCTTTATATTTTGCAACTAAAGCCTTTTAAGTAAATCAGCAATGTATTTAGTTTGAGTAAGATAAATTCCAGAGTCATGCCATAATACCTCAACCCCAAGAAAGTGGTGCAGCCTTCCCATGTCCTTCAGTGCGAATTTTCTATTCCGATTGTCTATGAATTCCTACAGCAAGTCTCTTTCATTGTCGTGATCACAATATTATCCACATAGATGAGTGCAAAAATTACTAGGCTTTCATTTTGAAATAAAAAAGTGAGGTGTCTGCCACTGATTGCTTGAATTTCCAGCTCAAGAATGTAGTCCTTAATTTCTCATTCCAGGCTCTAGGTGCTTGTTTCAATCCATAAAGTACATTGTTTAGTTTACAGACATGATTAGGCTTTGATTCATCCAAAAATCCGTCAGGCTAATTTATAGAAACAGTTTCTTCAAGTTCTCCATTGAGAAAAGCATTGTTGATGTCCACTTATCCAACCGTCCATCCCTTTGTGACTGCCAGGGTGAGTATTATTTTGAGAACTGATGGCTTGATAACAGGGCTAAAGGTTTCAGAGAAATCAATACCAGGAGTTTGATGAAATCTTTTGGCTACAAGTCTAGCTTTAAATCTCTGAACTAAGCCATCTGTATTATGCTTCAGCCTGAAAACCCATTTATTGCCTATAATGTTGTATGCTGTGAATGAGGCACAAGTTCCTAGGTTTTAGCCTTTGTTAAAGCATTGAATTCTTTCTCCATGGCTTTCCTCCAATCGTCATTCATCAGGGCTTTAGTTGCATTCTTAGGTTTGAGAGTTTTTCAACTAATCTTCCAAGATAAACATTTGGTTTGAATACTCCAGCTTTTCCTCTAGTGATCATAGGATGCCCATCTAGATTTCATGTTCTATGTTGAGGCACTTCTTTAATTCTATTTTCATCTGATGCAAATGAGCTTCATTGATCAGTGATAGGTTTGGTTCTGGCATTGCAGGTTCTGATTCAGCATTTCCTTCAGAGTCACCAAAGTCATCACCAATTGTTATATTGTCATTTAAATTAGAAGATGGGTGATGTTCAGCATCAGTAGCTTCAAAGTGACTTGTATCATCAGGACTTGAAGTAGATATTGTTTTGTTTGGTTCAGATGGAAAATGAAAGTGAGATACTATGGTTTCTGACACTACTGGTTCTGAT
Organism: Fraxinus americana; assembly: GCA_035079005.1. Classification (NCBI taxonomy): domain Eukaryota; kingdom Viridiplantae; phylum Streptophyta; class Magnoliopsida; order Lamiales; family Oleaceae; genus Fraxinus; species Fraxinus americana. The sequence continues at coordinate 29,078,193 of CM068723.1, forward strand.
TGAATTTTTGTAGAGGTAGAAGACTCGAATGGGAATTTTGACTCATTAAATATGACATGTCTTGAAATATATAGTGTTCCAATTGAGCTTAGGCACTTGTACCCTTTTTGAGATTCACTATAGCCAATAAATGTCCACTTGGTGGTCTGGAAGCTGAATTTGTGTTTCTGATAGGACCTTAGACAGGGGTAGCAAGCACAACTGAGCATTTTCAAGGCTTGGTAATTGGGTTTTTTATTGTATAGGATTTGATAGGGTGACTTTCTTTGAAGTGTGGGTGTTGGCATACTATTTATAAGGTAGGTAGCAATCTGAAAAACTTCCCACCAGTACATCAAGGGCAGTTTTGCTTGGGCTAATAGTGTTAGACCTATTTCAGTCATATGTCTATGCTTTCTTTCGATCCGACCATTTTGAGCTGAAGTGTATGGACATGGGTGCCTAAACTTAATTCTCTCTTGGTTCAAAAACTTTGAGAACACTTTATATTCACCACCCCCAATCAGCCTGCAATATTTTTATTTTGCTAGCTAGTTTGTTTTCAACAAGCCTTTTGAATTGAATGAATACAATTAAGGCCTCAGATTTCTGTTTCAGGGGATAAATTCATGTGTACTTGCTAAAGTCATCAAAAAAGGATATGTAATATTTGAAACCTGAGGTATATAGGATAGGAGCTTGTCCCCAAATGTCTGTGAAGACAAGTTCTAATGGAGCTTTGGCATGTGATGAGGATAAAGGAAAGGGCAATAAGTGAGATTTGCCAAGTTGACACGCATTGCAGAAAAGTCTAATATCATTTCCTTTAAGTTTGAGATTATAGGATTGGAGTACTTCAGTCATTACTTGGTTAGAAGGATGACCAAGCCTCTTGTGCCATACATCATTTATGGAAATTGAAAACTCATGACTCGAAACACTAGAAGACAGATTGCAGAGGAATTTAATTGTGATGGCTGACTCTTGAGTAAGACTCTTAGTAGTTTGGTAAGGAAAGTCCAACTGGTATAGCCCCTCTTTAAGCTTTCCTTGCATTATCCTTCCTTCGTTGATTTGTCCTTGACAAAATAGCAATTAGGATGAAATTCCATGTAGACATCGTTATTTGAAGTTAACTTAGAAACACTTATAAGATTTTTCTTAATTTCGGGCACATGAAGAAGTTTGTCTAGAACCAGAATTTTATCATTCAAAACTGGAATGTGAGTGGTACCAAAATGAGAGATATGCAACTTACTTCCATCTCCTGTCATGATTTTCTCCTTACTAGCATATTCATTGACTGAGGTAAGATTTCCTTTGTTTGAGGTTATGTGATTGCTGGCTCCAGTGTCAGCATACCATGCTGGATCATTGACAGTGCTGGGAGATGCAATAAGAGCTGTAAGTGATGTGTTGCAGTTGTTTATTTGGTTTGGGGGCACTCCAATATATCTATCATCATACCTGAAGTTGCATATATTAGCCTTGTATCCAATTTTCCCACAAACTTGACAAATTGGTATGTTATCATTGCCACCATATAGGTTGCCCGCTCTGTTTCTACCCCTTCTTCCACCTTTATTGTTGCTGAAATTAGTGAATCTATCCCCAAAAATTGGTCTGTAAGATCTGAAGCCATGGTGATTGGATATAGACCTTTGGGAGAAATTAGCTAAGGTCTGATTGATGTTGATTTCAGCTATGTCATTTCTCAGAGAATTGAGGTGTTCCAACCTACTTTCATAAGTCATAAGTGTGGATTGAAACTCTCCCCAAGATATATGATCTCTATTATTTATCTGGATAACAATGGGAATATAATCTTCATCTAAACCAACCAAAACCTAAGTGACTAAGTCTGTATGTGCCACAGTTTTCCAGCAATTTCAAGGTTGTCAGCAAGTTGCTTCACCTTGTTTAAGTATTGATCAACATTTATTGTTCCTTTTCTTGACTTCTACAGTTCACTAGTAAGGAAGGTTATTCTAGACTGATTTTGTACTCCATAGCTTTCTTCAATTGCTGTCCAAAGTTACCCTGAGTTGGTATTACCCATAACTCTCATAGAAATGTCTATAGTCATTGATGAATATAGCCAACCTATAAGCAACTGATCTGTTGACATCCATTGGCCATACTCAGGATTTTTAATCATTTCAATAGTAGTACTAGCTTCACCAGTGACTTTTCAAGGTTGTGTCCTCGTATGATTGGCAATATCATATTCTTCTAAAGCAAGAAGTTGTTCTTGTCCAGCTTAATTGAAACAACTTGAGTGAGATTCACTCCGAATGGTGAGATTTTGTTGGTGATTATCAGAGGAGTGGCAGTAATACTGGAGACTGAGGCAGGTGTAGAGATGGGATCAGCATTATGGGAAGGGTTTGCCATTGAAAAGCTCTGATACCAAGTTAGAAATCAAAGAAGATAGACTATGCAATCAACCGGTTTTAATGATATTATTAATCAAACCCTTCAATGTTAAATAATACAATGGAATGTAAAAAGAACAATCTAGAATGGATAGCTGTTAGTTTATTCCTAAAATGGTGGATCTTGTCTAGAATATTTTACAACAGACTTAATGCTAATGCTCCAAGCAAAACCGTATCAGTGGAGGAAGAAAGATGCTGTTGATGCTATATTCCAGCTGGTATGTGAGTGGCCTGATTCTCTACTGATGTGGCTAGACAATTTAAAGGTAGGCAAGATAGTTAATTCAGTTAACATCCCTCAAGTGCTATTAGTGAGGCTTACTTCACGATGTAGTAAGGCTTATTCCTTGACTTAATGAGGCTTACACCCAAGGTGGCTAAGGTGTGAATTGTTTGAATACTTATTATTTACTACTTCATTAATGCATTTTATGCTCTTTTTAAATAAGACTACTAATTTTGTTAATTAGTTTTCTTATATATTTCAAAACAATTGATGGTTTATTTAAGCATGTTTTATATTTCTATATTCTTTTAAACAATTTCATTGGTTTGTCTCGAAACTTATGCCCCAAAACACCTCAAGGTTTATGTCTCACCTTATATGATTGAGAATTTTAAAATACTGTTGACCACTACACAAGTCACCATCTCCATGTCTTTTACAAGTGCATGAACAAAGCATGAACTTGGATTCATATTCCACCTAGAAGTCAGTTGGCATAATGAACAAACAGTGATACAAAATCAAAATGTAACTAGAAGGTGACACATCTTACTTAGCGTGTGATAATTTGCCACTTTAACATCGAGTTCCTTCAACTTTAAGGCTTCTATCACGTTTTCTAAAGCCTTATCACCTTATATTGGATAGATATATATCTTATATGTCACATAAGGGTCCAAATATGGGAAAGAAAGAGTCAAGTATGGCTGCTTGTAGACACATCGTGCTTGGACACCTTACGCTTGGAAACATTTGTCCTTTAACCACTAATTTCTTCATCCTTAAGTATCAAGCACGACCCCATCCCTTAAGACCCTTTATATAGCCCCTAAAGAGGACACTTAACCCCAAAGTTTCTTCAAGTTATCCCCAAGTGAACCAAGTGAAGACGAAAACAAAAGTCTAGCACTCTCAAGTACACATTTCAACCAAAATTACTCCCAAGTTTTAAGGTAAGATACTTTTTATGCTCAAGTGTAGGATTTTATGGTAATATTTATGCTTAAACTATGCATAAAAACCATAATATGAAAGTTGTGGACAAGTCCACAAATTTAGATATCTATTTATGCCTTAGGACAAGTCCGAAGGGCACCGGCAAGCCGGGATGTGCAAGTATGTGTGTGTATGCTTTCTTTTGTGTAGTATTAACATGTTAAATCTAAGCATGATATCTTACTGAGTATACTTTATACTCACAGTATTTTATACTAAATTTTCAGATCCATAATCGTTGAGTTGATGGAAGTCAGTCGGCACTCTATGATGGGTTAAGGACAAAGTTATTTTGTATCGAGATTTCCTGTTCGTATGTTTTGCTTGAAGACTGTTTTCCATATGTTTTTCATGTGGTATTATATATAAGCATGTATAAGACATGATGTAATGTGGTACTGGAAGTAAATTTTATAATCATATCTTTCATGTTATGCTATGAGGCAATCTTATAGACCTTTTCCTGCAATGATAAAAGAGGCAGATATTGGACATGTTTTTAGGGTCAATTCAAAATGTATTACTATCTCTATAAACACCTATTGGAGACTCTAAAAATACTTCTGAGTTCCACTTAGAGTTGTCTTAATATGAGCACAAGAATCACACAATTTGGATATCTGTGGCCTAAGTTATAAATTTTTAAGCGTCGAAAGGTCAATCTGAAGTTTCTGTGCAGTACCTCACTATTTTTAGTAAAAATGTCTATATCATAGTATCTTGGAAATTTTCCATATTTTAACATAGGAAACTACTTGGAAATATCTTTCAAATGCTGTAGATTTCATTGAAAACGGAGTTGGGATGAATTTTATAAAAAGATTTAAACGGGCTGCCCCAATTAGTCGTGACGGCACTGAGTTCGTATATGTAAAGAATGCTTTCAGATCAGCATGCACTTCTGCTGGCCATTAAATTTTATAGAGATATTTTACTATAAATTGAAAATAAGTTTTCAGTATGTATTACATTTTATTTAAGAGTTTTTACATGTAGCAAAGGTAGAAGTTATTATGTTTAGTACGTGACACTCGAAGCTTAAGTTTGGGGTGTCACACTATGAGTATAAAGTATACTCAGTAAGATACCATGCTCGGATTTAACATGTTAATACTATACAAAAGAAAACATTCAAACACATACTTGCACATCCCGACTTGCCGGTGCCCTTCGAACTTGTCCTAAGGCATAAATAGATATCTAACTTTGTGGACTTGTCCACAACTTTCATATTATGGTTTTCATGCATAGTTTAAGCATAAATATTACCATGAAATCCTACCACTTGAGCATAGAAAGTATCTTACCTTAAAACTTGGAGTAATTTTGGTTGGAATGTGTACTTGAGAGTGCTAGACTTTTGTTTTCGTCTTCACTTGGTTCATTTGGGGATAACTTGAAGAAAATTTCGGGTTAAGTATCCTCTTTATGGGCTATATAAAGGGTCTTAAGGGATGGGGTCGTGCTTGATACTTAAGGATGAGGAAATTGGTGGTTAAAGGAAATGAGGTGTCCAAGCATGATGTGGCTTCAAGTAGCCATACTTGACTATTCCTTTCCTATATTTGGACCTTTATGTGACTTATAAGATATATATCTATCCAATATAAGGTGATAAGACTTTAGAAAACATGATAGAAGCCTTAAGGTTGAAGGAACTTGATGTTAAAGTGACAAATCATCACATGCTAAGTAAGATGCGTCACCTTCTAGTTACATTCTGATTTTGTATCACTCCTTGGGTGGTTTGTATGACATTTATAGATAATATGTCACATATTTGAAGTTAAAGAAGTGGTGACGTGGATAATGCTTAAGAGTGACGGAATTTACCATTACAAGGATAAATCAACAAATAGGAGGTGACTAAGCATGAGGTGGTCTCTTGGGGTTAAAATCTGATTTTATACATATCGTTACAGGTAAAAATCAAATATTCTTAGCTTATTTTAATGTGTTTATTATCCAATTTACCTATCCTAAGATTCCAAAATACTTTATAGTATTACTTCCTACAGTTCATTTAATTACTTACCCGATTTTCGATCGATTTCAACGATTCGCACCTCAACATTTATAACATCATATAACACCCATATTATTTTGTAGTAATCATTTCACTTCATGTTTCATGTCCCAAATAGGTCAATTACCGATTTAGGGTTTATGGTGACCTTGATCAACCGAATGGAAAGCTATAACCGTTATCGATACTAATTCCGACCTTTCAAGGTTCCAATTGCTTAATAAGTCAATCTTCCACATCTAGATTAACCTAGCTTCTCTATCATCATTCAATGCAGAATTCATCACCTAAGTCGAGGAGTCAAAAGCTAACACCATATAAAGATCTCATTCTCTCAATAATCAAATGTACAGTTTTTTTTAAAATGCAATTAAGAGAATGGATGCAAATGACATTGTAAATAACATGCATGAATCATATTGGCCAAATGTGATGTGAACTTTGGGTATTACAAAGGTAACTCTTATCCACTGAGGGGCTATGGCCATGTGTAAGGGTACATATTATGAACTGAGGGGCTATAGCTGTGTTTAAGGATAATTATGTTATTTTCACTTTATGCACTGAGGGGCTACAGCCGCGTATAAAGGTAACTCTTATCCACCGAGGGGCTATAGCCATGTGTAAGGGTACCTATTATACACTAAGGGGCTACAGTCGTGTATAGAGATGATTATGTTATTCCCACTTTGTGCACTGAGGGGCTACGGCCATGTACAGAAGTGTTGATCAGACAGCTTATGTACATATGACTTTATAGCTTTTAGATCATCAGCAGATGATTACATGGGGTATATTTTGATGTGATTATCCAGTATATAGTGGATTATTAGGTTGTAGCTTACATTTTCCAACTTACAGTTCAGCTTATTGATTTTAGATTATGGTTTTAGCTTACTTAATTCAACTAACGTACTTACTCATCCTGTTGTATCATTTATTATCATTTTTAGATATCAGCTTGAGTCTAATTTATGATTTAGTACTAGCATTACGATTTATGTGATATTATGATACAGATTTCAAGAATAATGAGTACATCGACAAAAGTGAAATATCAGTTTCATTTTTATATAAATGTATATACATACATAAAGGACAGTGTAGCCATTTTTTAAACACTGCACTCACTGGGATTGTTATCTCATATATTTTCTTAACATCTTTCTTCTAGGAGGCAGTTGACTGAGCAGTGGTGAATGTTATATTGATAGTTTTGCAGCCACTACCACCACCACCAATTGTAGGTTCTTTCGCTTAAAGCAGTGTAACCATCAAGCAAATCATTTGCATCATATTTAGAGATTTTTGTATTTAAATGTACCAATGGTCACGATGGAATATTGTAAACTAAACTGCATCGCTATTTTCTTTTTTTCAGAAGCAGTTATGATACATAGTGATATAAATGTTTTTGGTTGGATGAGTGATTGATATTGTGATGTTGGTATATTGGTATTTGGGAATGGTTACAGGATTGAGAATAGTTCCATTTTTAAAGGAGAGACTGTTAAAATTTTTGAAAAAAATTTATTTGATCAGAATGCCATACAATCAAAGTATAGTTATAGTTACCTTGGTGATGGGTCCAGAGCCAAGCTGGCACTTATCATCGGTGCACGTCACGTCTTGAGTCTAGTAAGGAGTTTTGGGACGGGTCGTGACAAAAAGTCACATACTAAATATATTTTACTCAATGCGATTAAGTTAAATACCAAAATGAATGTCTCTTCATTCCATTTTTCTTTCTTCCCCTTCCGTAGACCTATTTTGCTTTGGTTGCATGTTTAGAGCTCATCACTGTAGATGGCCATTTTGCATAACAAGATTATGCTGATGTGTTAGTAAAGCCATTCTTTAGTGGGCTTGTTGATTACATCATCTGTGCCCAGTTATTGCTATAGTTTGGAAGGGTAAAAATGTGGTAACTATTGGCACTAGAGCATCAAAGGTATTGGCAATTTGATGAGTAGTGGTGATAGTAATGGTGGCATTGGTGATGAAGATGAAGGTTGGGGGAGAGAAGGAGAAATTTACTCTTTATTTAAAATAAAAAAATCGTTTCTTTTTTTATAACTATTATGTCTTGCTTTATTTTTTATTTGACTAAATTTACCTTTAAATAATAACAAAGAAAGAGCAATTGCGGTCCACACACAAAACTAACACCCCTTTTGGATAAAATACATTCAAAAGGACCATTTGTGCTGCAAAAATTTGGGACGGTTAATGCTAAATTTGGACAAAAAAGGCAAAATGGGCGATTGTTTAGGACTGTTTGCATCAATTTCCCTCTGCACACTAATAGCAAAGGCTAGAGAGCACAAAATTCCTTACTAAAAAAGTCATGAAATTGAATTCGTATTTCACATGTTTGGGTATGTCATAAGTAATTGACCCACTACATTTTGTAGCTCAAAATTAACAACTTGTTGGTCCCACATAATAATTATGACCATTATTTTATCTTCTTTTTCAAAATGCAGCTTTTAGGAATGACTATTGTTTACATACAAAAATGAGGCCCAATTAAAATGGTCCAAGAAATGGAGCCCAGCTAAGGAATTTGAGGGATAGGCCTAAATGAGACCATTATGAAGTATAGTGGAGGCCCATAAATGAAGGACTATCATCGCCTAAGCCTAGAGGATGCCCAGGATCTGAGCGAATGAAATACCTTATTGTCGCTCAGAGCTACGGTCACATTCTCGCCCAAGCCTTCGAAGAAGCCCAAGATCTGGGCAAACATAACGTCGTGTTGTTATTTAAAGTGGCAGTTATTGAAGTAGTTTTTGAGTAATCTTATCACATTCCACGATCCAAGAATCTCGGTTGCAAGCAGTTAAGGAGAGTAGTGGCAGCAGTTTAAAAATGGCAGTTCCTTGACACGTCAGCCATTATGAAGCAAGTGGGTAGTTTCAGAGTGACAATCAGTTTCCAAACAGTTTCACAAGAAAAAAATGGCGAATGAGTATAAAAGAAAAAGAAGGTGTAGAAGGAAGAGACCCCAAATCAATCACTCTTAAATAGAGAATATGTAATTTCATTTATTTTAATTCTTATCATCAAACTTTCAAATTACTTTGTGTGCTTGTGCCCTTTGGAGGCGTTCTTTTTATTTTTCATTGTAATCTTCATAAATAAATCACCTCTCGTTAGGACTTTGTCTCAAGATGTTTGTTCCTTACACAATCGTCTGAATTATCTTTTAATTGTTAGTGAGGCTCGATAATCCGCGCGAAACAATTAGGCATGCCCAGTGGGACATTGGTGTTTAAGGATACGAAAACTAAAGCAATATGCTTCATAAGGATTCTGGTAAAGAACTAGCAAGCCAAAGAGTAGTCCAGTCTATGATCGAACGATATGAGGAACAGCAAAGTACTCTACGATCAGAGGGATAGAGTCAAAGCAGTTACAGTCATTACGAGCCAATGATAGAATTGAGTCCTCAAACCATGCATGCATTGTTTGGGAAACTCACACAAGAGGTATTGAACAGGTAAATCTACGAAACGTTCATAATATGGAAAGATTTACTCAAAATGGAAATGTATATTATGACAACTTGGCCAAATAATTGAATACTTTGAATGAAATCATAATAAGTTAGTAGGCTAAATTTGTCAACCAATTATGCCAAGTTTCCAAGCCAGGACAACGTGGAACATAATTCCCCAGTCCTAAGTCCGAACCAAGGAACGAGGCCACCTTTCGAACCTTCCACTTCAACTAGGTGGTGGTGCGATGGAAAATTTAAATAGTAGAATTGGAATATCTAACCTGGGGAGTAACCTAAATGCGAGAGACAATGTCCAAGCCACTGGATAAAACACCCCGCGTGTTAATAATGGCAGAAATACTCAGGCTAATGGTAACAATAGCCTAAATAATGGTGCCCTTGTTACAAATCAAGGACCAAACATTAGGCCTCAAATAATCCTATCAATGAATCAACCTATAGGAGTTGCGTATGATCCCAACGTTATGTTGAGGAATCAAATCATGGAGATAGTACATGATCAAATGGCCTGTAGGATACGTCATTTTATTAGGTCGACTTACACAAAGTCATATCCTGATTGGGTAGATCAGACTTATCTGTGGCCTAGAGGGTACAAAATACCAGAATTTTCCCTATTTATCGGTCTAGGAGAGGTTTCTACCCTAGAACATATAAGGCGAATCACACTGCAAAGTGCTAAAGTTACCAATTACCATAAAATGAGACTATTCCCTAGTTCGTTAACAGGAGTAGCTTTCTCCTGATTTATTAATTTACCAATAAATTATGTTCAAACATGGCAACAACTAGAACAATTGTTTCACGCTCAATTTTACAAAACTAAATCTGAAGTTATTTGGCCGATTTGGCGAATTTACGTCAAATGCCAAATGAATGGGCAAAGAGTTTCCTTCAGAGATTTAAAACAGCCAGGAGCAAATGTTTTATATCTCTGCCCGAAAAAGAGTTCGTCAAGATAGCTCAAAGTTGTTTGAGTTTTGACTTAAAAAAGAAATTCCAGGACATGGAAGTTCCTGACCTTTTTCAACTAAGTGCTAACGTGATTAGGTATGAACAACTAATAAGAGAGGAAGAACAAATGAAAAATTCTGGCAACCCAAATTTCAATGTCCATACCATTAGTGATGAGTATTATGATCAAACGGAAGTATGTTTAGACGAGTTGATTAAGGGAGAAACATATGTTTGTCCTATAATGACCAAGTTTAGAAGATCGAGTAAGGATGCGCCTGTAAAAATGAAAATAGAAAGGCTAGGGTATTCTCATTTGACGTGACCAATGCTGACCTTATATTCGATAAATTATATGAGGATAAGCAGATAAAACTGAGTGACAAGCATAAATTGCCAGACCCTGAACAAGTTAAGGGTAAAAAATATTGTAAATGGCACAATACATGGTCACATGTAACTAATAATTGTTTGGTCTTTCGTCATGTGTTACAGGATGCCTCGAGTCAGGGCGAATCATGTTCGAAGCTAAGAAGAAAATATCAGTGGATGAAAATCCTTTTCCACAGCCACATAGGGTGAACATGGTGACGACTGGTTTCAAAAAAGTTGCCAATATTCAAGTTAGTTGTAGATGATAGAGAAGAAGATTCTAGGCCACATCCCAGTGTTTTTAAACGTATCAAAGAGAAGGAGCCTAGAAAGGACGGAAGCATCCTGTGTGAAAGATGCAAAGGAGAAGTGAATGCAAAGGTAGAAGACCAGGAATATGGTAACATCACCATTGTCTTGATATTGTCCTAAATATCCAGCCTGGTAGAGGACGTGGTACATCATTTTATAGAGGACTGCATTTTGAGAGGCAGTTCAGGTCGATAAATAATGGGAGGACATTAAGGCCGCAACCTCGCCAACCAAATGTATGGCACTCATTCCAATATAATGCAGGAAAGGTGATACCTTTCAATGAGATTACCAGAACTCAACAAAGGCATTTTCATCGGAATTATGGATGAATGATGAGGCAACAATAGGGATTGCCATGTTCTAAAGCGTCGAAATTGCTAGAAGTGGCCAACCAAAATGTTCTTGAAAATAGTAAAGAGGCCGGTATAGGCGAATCAATGGAAGAATTATCAGAAAGTTCTTCCAAGATATCAAAGTTTGAGCGAGGAAAGAAATATGAGGAAGATTCAGAGCAACCCCTCACTATTCAGTTCGGTACATTACCTCCTGTTATGACTAATAATTATTTACTAGCCAATGAATTCAAAAACAAAGAGAATGAAGAGGAGGAAATGGAGGATAATGAGGAGGAAGCATGTGTACTGGAATGTGAAGAAGGCCAAACATCTCGGGAGGTATATGATGAAGAAGATGATGATGGTATGATGGACATCGAAGAGGAAATTGATTTGGAAGTAGAGAGAAGAAAGAGGGGAGTTTTGGGCAATACTTTGTTGAAATGGCTACATCGGGAAGGTGTTCGCGAGGTAGATCTATTGGGAGAACCATCTGGGCGTTCCTTTGATTACTATGTATGTACAGGACACCCAAAAGAAAGAAGCGAGTACCTCACTCTGAGAAATATGGGTCACCTCCAAGAATATTGTCTTCCTCTAAAGGATGGGTAATCGAAGAAAAAGCGCCTAGAGGAAAGTAAAAAGGAAATCCAAGAAGCAGAAACTCAGTGCAAAATATTACATGTTGACTTATCACAAAGAGGTGATTCAAAAAAAGACAAATTGGAAGTGTAAATAGATGCTGCTGAAAAGGTAATCTTTAAGATACCAACCATGAAACTAACTAAACATTTAAGGCCATTGTATGTAAAGGCCTTAGTCAATGGTATACCTATGGCGAAAGTACTTATTGACAATGGAGCAGCCATAAATACCATCCCATCTAGGATGATGAGGAAATTTGTAAAGACAAAAAGCGATATGATCCCAACAAAAGTTATTCTCACAAGTTTTAACGGAGGAGCAACTTCAACTAAATGGGTAATGCCACTGGATATAACCGTGGGAACAACTACTAATACCACAGTTTTCTTTGTAATAGATGGTCCTACTAGTTACAATATGCTACTATGAAGGGACGGATCCACTGGAGTCATTACATACATTTATCGCTCCACCAATGCCTGGTTTTCTGGAATGACAAGGATGAAACAAAAGTGGTGCAAGCATACCATAAACCCTTTGTCGCAGAAGCAAACTCAGTAGAAAGGTCCATGTACGAAGAAATTTATGGACCTATCAGGGTGGTTCAAGATAGAAAAGAAACTCAGATTGTCGTACAGAGTGAAGAGCCATTCTCAATAGATGCACTTACTGAAATGTTCAATCAAATGAGGCCAAGCATAGTAGCCCTGGAAGAGCCAGTAATTGGCAAAAAGATAATCAAGAAAATCTAATGAGTTATCAACAACAAGAATGTATGGCCGACATTCAAACCTTTAAAGCTAAATTAATGGCTTTCAATAAAGAAGACAAAGAGAAGACGAAAGAAGAAGCAGCATTAAAGACGTTGGGAAACAAATTAGTACTGTTCAAGTTGGAGCAGAATATTGGTCGAAAAGTCAACATGGTGGATTGCTTAGAAGAGAAAATGAATGCAAGGAACCTGGATGATGAGGTAATGAGGATCATAAAGTCTGGGCATGTTCAAGCACAAGACCCTTTGAGTAGGGTGAATATTGGCGAGACAAAGGGGAAGATCACCTAACATTTGTCAGCCAGATGCTTAGTCAAGAGATTAGTAGTAAATAAATTGCTTTATTAAAAGAATATAAGAATTGTTTTGCTTGGGAATATGAACATATGTCTAGTTTAGATAAGAATTTGGTAGAACATATGTTACCGACAAAGCCAAATTTTAAACCTCATAAACAACCTCCTAGGCATTTTGCCCATAATGTACTTCCTGAAATAAAGAAAGAAATAGAGCGATTATTAAAATCAGGTTTTATTAGGACAGCCAAATATGTGGAATGGTTATCTAATATCGTGCCAGTGTTAAAAAAAATGATAAATTAAGGGTGTGCATAGATTTTAGAAATTTAAATTTAGTAACACCTAAAGATGAATATCCAATGCCTACAGTGGATTTGTTAGTAGATTCAACCGTCGAATACGTAATGTATTCATTTATGGATGGATATTCAGAATACAACCAAATCTACATAACTGAAGAAAATGTACACAAAACTGCCTTTAGATGCCCAGGGGCATTAGGATACTTTGAATGGGTAGTTATGCCTTACGGCCTGAAAAATACAGGGGTAACTTATCAAATGGCAATGAACTTGATATTTCATGATATGATAGGCAAGTTTGTCGAAGTGTATGTAGATGATATAGTGGTCAAATCTATTAAAGAGGAAGACTATTTGGAACAGTTGAAACGCTCATTTGAGCGAATGAGACAGTATAAATTAAAATTGAATCCTTTGAAGTGTGCATTCGGTGTTAATGCAGGGAATTTCCTTGGTTTTCTAGTGCACGAAAGAGGAATTAAACTCGATAAAAATAAAGTGAAGGCCATTTTAGAGGCCAAACCACCTGGTAACAAGAAAGAATTGCAAAGATTTCTAGGCCAAGTAAATTTTTTAATACGCTTTATCTCTAATTGTGCAGGACGAACGAAAGCTTTTTTGCCTCTTTTAAAGCTGAAAAATCAGGACGAATTCGTCTAGAAGGAAGAGCATCAAAAGACTTTTGATAGCCTCAAGACATATTTGTCAAGTCCGCCAGTGTTAGTATTACCTATCCAAAGATAGCCAATGAAGGTGTACGTATCGGCTGAACAAGAATCGATAGCTGGAATTGTCGCTCAAGAAGACCAATTTGGTGAAGAAATAGCGATTTACTATTTAAGTAGACAGTTAACAAAATGTGAATGTAATTATTCTGCTATTGAAAATTTGTGTCTTGCTTTATATTTCACATGTACAAAACTAAGGGCTTATTTATGGCCTGTAACCGTTTATTTAGTTTCTAAAGTAAATCTAGTTAAGTATATGTTTTCTCGCCCTATTTTACACCAAAGGATAGGCCTTTGGACTTTAACATTATCGAAATTTGAAATACAATATATACCCCAAAAAGCAGTCGAAAATCAAGCATTGGCTAACTTTTTAGCCGATCATCCATACCTTGACATACCTAAGGAAATTGAATTGGAGATCAATTCATTCGAATTAAAACCTTAGGTTTTGTACTTTGATGAATCAAAATCCTCTAGAGGTGCAGGGATAGGTATAGTTTTAATAAATCCCCTAGGGACTTATTATAAATTTGCTTTTACCTTGGATAGAATGTGTACTAGTAATCTAGCCGAATACGAATCATTGATCGTGGGTTTAGAGCTGTTAATAGATATGGGAATAAAGAATGTAATTATTAGGAGCGATTCTCAATTGGTAATTCACCAATTAATTGGTGATTTTAAATGCCAAAGTGATTATGTTATAAGACAATATGAAATCGCCCAAGAGTTGTTGGAAGAATTTAACCAAATGGAGCTTCAATACGTTAATAGGATATATAATGATCTAGCAAACGAATTAGCCCAAATGGCTTCAGGTTATTCAAAGGTTCTAAATTTAGAGTCTACATGTGAATATGGAGTGATATTGCCCGTAGTACAAAGGAGTGTGAGAAGGATTGAAGTTCATTGCATACAAGATGGAGATGCTATAGGTTGGAGTGCAGAGATTAAAAGGTTCTTGAGAGAACCTTACAAAGAGAATAGTAGGAAAATAAAGTTATGTTCATTGAATTAGGTATTGATAAATGAGGAGCTATTCAAGAAACACTTAGATGGTATACTATTAAAATGTGTGAGTTTTCCAGAGGCCAAAACGATCATGGCTGAAGTACATGAAGGGATATATGGAACCCATCAAGTTGGCCAAAGAATAAGATGGTTGATTGTTATGAGTGGATACTTTTGGCCTAAAATGGGAGAATCGTGTGCTCAATATGCAAAGAGTTGTTTAACATGCCAAAAGCATGGTCAGATACAAAGAGCACTAACAAGAGAAATGGCACCCATTATTAAACCTTGGTCGTACAAGGGTTGGGTGACAGACTTGATAGGGAAGATCTATCCCCCATCGTCCAAACAAAATACATTTATAATAGTTGCTACAGATTTCTTCACTGAATGGGTAGAAGTAATACCTTAAGAGATCTCTCAGAAAAGTGTCATAGATTTTATTTGTGACCACATTATTTGTAGATTTGGGATTCCACAAACTTTAATGGTGGATCACAGAACTTCTTTGAATGGAGATCAAGTGAAAGAATTCTTGAACGAGTTTGGAGTTAAGTTAGTAAACTCCACACCTTATTACGCTCAATTTAATAGACAGGCACAATCTTCTAATACGATTCTAAAAACTATCATAAGGAAAATGATAAATGAAAATGCCAGAAATTGGCATGAATGCTTAAAAAAAGCTTTATGGGTTTACAAGACGTCACCACGTTCAAGCACCAAGGTAACTCCTTTTCAACTTACATATGGACAAGAGACTGTATTGCCTATGGAAATCAACGGGCAGTCCATGAGAGTATGCTTACAAAATGACTTAGGCGATAGCGAATATGCCTAATTACTAGCTCAAAATTTGTTGGAATTGGACAAAGTTGGATGTCCTGGATAGATTGCAGGTTCAAAAACAAAGAATGGCTAGACTTTATAACAAAAAAGTTATAGCCAAGTCTTTTAGCTTGGGCGAGTTGGTTTGGAAAACAATACTCCCTTTGGATAGCAAAGATCCAAAATATGGTAAGTGGTCACCTAATTGGGAAGGTCCATATAAAGTGAACAGTGTGTTGCCCAATGGGGCCTACCCTTTAGAAGATCTAGATGGTACGAAACATGTGAGGTTTATTAACAGTAAGTATTTGAAGAAATATGTTACTTCCATATGGGAAAGTGAACAAATAGAGGCATAAATAAACAATATTGTTCAGCGATTATGACGAAATAAAATGAGAAAGAAGTATGTTCAAATAAACTCTTTTATTATCAAATATTTGTTCCAAACCATGAGATACAAAATACACAATGCTCTATAAACTGCAATTGGAAACAGGTTATCATCTTTCTTCTATCAACTACAAGGAAAATGGTGAATTGGCCTCAATCGCCTTCCTAAATGCATTGCTACAATGGTAGGCAAGTGGTCTGAGAAGCACTCTCTGCAAATAATTGGCTCTCATCTAGAACTCTTTCTGGAGATCATAAATGGAGGAGGTGCTGAGAATACCTTCATTGATCAAAGAATATTTCATATATCTCCCATACCAAAGATAATATCAAGATAGATGATGAAATGGAGAATAGATCAAATGATCCATTTCTGTCGAAGGGGAGGAAATAGTTGATCAATTATTTGAATGCCAAACGATGGCAAGTAAGCTGATTTTGTGGAGAATAAGGATGAAGATGACAAATGTGTAACACGCACGCATTTATAAAGGGGTGAAGGTGAAAAGATGGAATATGAATGGCCACTTACATGTGTAGTAACTGAAATTGAAGGCCCAAACCTTGGAAAGGAAAATTGGAATACCAAAGGTTTAATTCAGTTTCACGAGGAGAAATGTACGTGAATATGGTACAAGGTCGATAATTAAATTCTTGGGGTGTATTGACAACTAAAAGAAAAATGTCAATTTTATTATTTTCCATCACACAAGTCAACAAAATGGTAATTCCATTAATAAATTTAATTGTCATTACAATATAGCCACTAATGGCTACCACAAAAAGAACCTATGTGAGACGTAATCGTCCTACAAGAACGCCCAAAATATAATTATAGTTTGCCCCAAATAGAGCGCATCTTTTCTCTAAGATTCTCCCACTCATCATGTTGCTCATCAGAAGTGGTAGATAATTCAGTTACAAGTCCCTTATCAACGCCCAGCTTAGAAAAGCGCTCCAACAAGGACCTCTATCGCTCAACCTCCTGGGAAGTGGTACGCTTCTTAGCATCCAACCTAGCCTTATAGTCCTTCATTCTTGCTTGAAGTGCTTTCATCTCTGCAACCAGGCTTATCATCAAAGAGTCTTCGACCACAATTTCAGAGGACATTTCATGTAGATTGCTTTTGGTCTTCTAAAGCTCTTGAAGCAGAGACTCATTTTTGGTTACAGCATGGATATACTGAGTCTTCTTGGCCTTTAACTCAACATTTCTGGTTAGCAGAGAGCTTATCTCTGAGTGGATAATCTTCAACGTCAGCCTAAAGTCAGATGAAACTTTAAGCAAAGAAAGCTCAAGTGCTTGAGCCATTTTGGCACCTAGAAGATCAAACTTTCCTTTTTGTTTGGAAGCACTGGCCTTGTTGATGTTCATATCCATGAAAGAAACATATTCAAGCACCGATTGCTTGAGAATGTTCATGTTTTCCTTTGAGAAAGCAGCAAATGAAATGGAAGGACGACTGGACCAAGAAGAACGAGGAACTTCATTTGCCCTTACTTGTTCACAGGAGGCAAGCAAATCCTGAATTGAACGTAAAGTGGCATCAGCACCTTGTAAAGGAAAATGCAAGTATTTAGCATCCTCATTACAGTGAATGAAATAAAGATGAAAAATAAAACAAAGGCTACCTCATCAGCAACTTTTGGAAGTTGGGGCACATCATTGGTTGACCCGGCCACTTGTGGAGACTTCTCTTTGTCTGGACGAGCAGGCTCCTCCACAACGAGCAGGTTCATAGAAACCTCTACAAAATTCAAGTAGTAATGAACAGATGACCAATAGCACGGTAAAAGGAAAAGACCATAAGATATGCATTACCTTTCGGTTCAACACATGGGGGTCAGGGCCCTGGGAAAGTGGCAGTTCTCCAGGAGGTTGTGTAGGTGAAGACTCTGGGACTATGGCTTTTTCTTTAGGCAAAGCCCCTACGTCAGACAACTTGGATGAACTACCTTCAGTAAAAGGCTATAGAGTAGTAGCTGCTAAAATCAGAGCCTTCGAATGAGAAGTTGAGCTCTTCTAAAAAAATTCAGGTATAGCATTAACCTATGAAGGGTTGTTTTTCATGAATAAACAAGCTCAATTACCTTTCTCCTGACAATGAGAGGAGCATCATCATCATCATCATCACCATGCAAAATTGGCGAAGCTAAAGCTGGCCTTTTGTGGCTGGAAGTACCTTTGGCTGTACCAACTTGAGCAGGAGGGGAAGAAGATGAAAGAGCAATATGTTTAGTACGAGCAGCCGAGGTGGGACTCCTGATGGACATAGGAGTGGGAAGAATAGGAGAAGTGGAAGAAGTTGCTGGCCGTTCTAGCTGGTGGAAGGCACGATTAGCGTCAGAAGCGAATAGCCTATGCTTTACAGATGGCCAAAATTGTTCAAAAAGAGGATGAACGGCAGAAGTAGAGTTGAAAGGGGCTAATGAGAAGTCGGTTGCCAAAAGAGTATTACGGGCATCAATAGCCTGTGCCTCTATTTTATTAATAGTATGGAAATGATCAATCAAGCTTTAAAAAAGCAAGAAGGAACCAACCATATTTGGCCAAAACCAAGCTGACGAGCAAAAAATTGGGGAGCATATATCTCGACCCCAGCATTGCCATTTGTTCTAGTTAAGATATCATGGAACAGTTCTCTCATTCATAGTGGAAGGAGGTCGTATATAAATGAGAATTTGGTGAGCAGAAAAAGGAAAAAAGGAAGGGGTTGAATCCAACTTATAAAAGAATGAAAAAACATCCCTACTAGACATAGTTACAAGGCTCAACTGGTTAATGGCTAGCCAATAACAACTGACTGATCGATGAGGAGATGGTGGAGCACCAAGTTGGGGGAAGTATGCTCTCAACTATAATTGAGCGAGCCAAAGAGGCCAACTGCCAGTGGGAGATGCACTATTTCTCAATTAAAATTGGAAGGAAGCCATGCCTCTATAAAAGTCTGTTAGCGTAAAATCCGTAAGCGTACGGGATCGTTGTACAAGTAATAAAATATGTGAGTTAAAGAGTATCGTTCCCACGAGGAATAAGGTCTAATATGTAGTTCAATAGCTACTATTAAATTCGAAGTATGATGATATCAAAAGAGTTGTGATTTATTTGTTATTTATTCTATTTCTACTCTAAGAAAGTGATAAAAAAATGATTAAACCTAATGTGAATGTTTATATTGAATTCATGTATCCCCCTATTTCCACTTATTTCAATTCTCAATAATCATTCTATTCAATTCATGCATTTTTGACAATCGATAAAGCTAATATATTAAATGTTCTTTCCCAAGATACACCAACATATGACTAACACGAGACGATCATATTCCTAGTTCGAATTCATATGAAAGTCATGCATTTGGTTTAGATTATCAGTAAGATTACATGTGTGAAAGAGATTATTCCTAATTCTAACTACACATGTCAATTTTACTGCGTTCTAGACTTATTGTGAGTATTCCTACACTATAACAAGAAAATAATTACTTAATTGGTGATCAAGCAATAATTAGTGCAATGAGTATGTAAAATCAATCAAATAATAACAAAAAAAAAATACTAAACTGATATCTTGAATTAAAATAAATAAAAATATGGTTCAAACATTAATCTAATACAATTGAAAAAAATTGCCTGGCATATTTAAAATTAAATTACAAATGAACAATTGGAAAATCATCACCCGAAAAAAAAAATAAGAAAGAATTAAGAATTTTCCACGTTCTTGATGTGAATCTTGAATCTGGATGAAGAATCTTCAATATCCTATGCAATTCGCCATGATTCTACGTTGTTAGCCATGTTCTTCGCCTCCAAAATATGTATAATATAGAGATCTTTAGGTCTAGGGAGGTTCTCCATATGGATTCTGCTATTCTCTATTTATAAGAGTTAAAAATTGGTTGAAAATCACGTCCAAATTGATTTCCAAAAGAGTTCTAATCGAATAAGGAAAGTTGCCTTCACGAGCGAATTTTTTTGTCTCTGCACAACAGTCCGTATTTTAGTCGTAACTTTCTCTCTTAATATTCGATTGAAACGATTCAAAGTGCGTTGGAAAGATAAGTCAAAGGGATACAACTTTTCTAGAAATATAGGTTTTCCAGTTCAAACATTTACTATGCCAAACAGGGGTCTCAATCTTCGACTAAAAATCTGAAATATATCTTGTGCGATTGGAAATTGACTTTGATAATATTTTGATCATATTCCATTCATTTTTGAATTCTAGTTCCATCCAATTGTCTACTAGAAATTTTCAAAGTATCTTCTTGAGATTCGAATCAACCATTGATTATTTGCAATTTAATCCTCAAACTTTAGATTTTGCCATTTTTCGCTACATTTTGCTTCTTTTCTCCAATTATAGATCAAATATCGAGTTTTACCTACAAAATGAAATGTGACACAATTTAGGTCATATTTTGCCAAAAGAACAATAAAATTCTATAGTCTCCCGAATAAGTGTAGAAAATACACTTATCAAACCTCCAAACTTGAATCTTTGTTTGTCCTCAAACAAAATTAAAACCTAACAAACACACAAACACGCAATGATAATTACCTAATTGGTGGTCGGTCAATCAAGCAAAGCAAAAAAAACTTCATTTGTTAACCTGGCTTTTTATCTCGTGATTGAAATCATAATATCAAATCTATGCACAACTTCAAAATCACAATAAAGAAATTAAAATCTATTTTTCCAATGTAAAATCGACGTGTGCATGTGAATAATTAAGCATAGTATTATGAATTTATAAGTTGTTTCAATTCCCGACCCTCAATTGTCAAATATGTTCTTTCGTCACTCATAAGATTCACACACCCCAAACTTTTTTTTCCTCTTTCCAAGTGTGTGAACTAATGTTGAAATTTTATATTATCCATATAGGCTTAATTGCTCAAGTCATAAAGGCTACGAAGAAAAATTTTCAAATAATTTTTCTTTTTTTTTTTTACCTTGATTAGTGCAATGTCCCTCATTAAACACTTATTCAAGTAAAATGACCTATAACTTGAGATTTTCATGCAATTGTATCCTATTGACCTTAGACAATTCATACAAAATTTTTTATTACACAATGAATCCCTATTTATCTCAATATCTTCATACAACAGTGAAATCCCCCAAACTATTTTAAATTTGGTGTAAGGATGTAAAATTGAGTAATTTTGGGTTTAGCATCTATGGTCTACTGTTTCAACATACCTAATTATGAAATCAATTTATTCATACACAATGCTTAACTTAATTCACGTGCTCAATATATAAGAAATTTCACATGGAAAAGTAAAAATTAATCTAAGCATGCAATTTATTCATTATTCATAGATCAATTAATGATTCAATATATTTTTCATTGTTTGTCAAGACAACAAACTCACACAAACACACAAAAGAAAATATTTATAAAATTTTTTAAAATTTTCAAAATTTTTTTTATCTAAACTAAAGCAATAAAATCACACAAAAACAGATAAATATAAGAATGACACAAATACATAAAAAAATGAAAACTCATGTTTTCCACCTCCAAACTTGAACTAGATATTGTCCTCAATATCTTAAATTCTAAATCAGCATATAAAGGGGTGGGGAAGAAAATGAAGAAAAAGACTCCCCTGATATGGATTGTAATCCAATTGCTAGCTTCTCATTGCTCTCGTTAGCTCCTTAGTCTTGGTTGGTTTAAGTGTTGGGCGACATCATGTTCCTGCGCAATATAGTCAAATAAAGCATTAAAATCAAGTAACTGGAACAAGTGTTACTTAGCTCTAACATCTAATAAACCACTAACATATCGAAAATCTAAGGGAAAACAGGATATGGATGATGAGTCCCTAAAATTGAATAATAATAAAAAACTAATCTTAATTATCCTATGACTAGAAAGTATAATAAATAAAAGGGAAGAAAATTGGTTTGTCTCCCAATAAGCGCTTTGTTTAAAGTCCTTAACTTGACTTTGTTGTTTCGACGTCATGGAATTTTGAAGAATGCTTTTGATGCCTTACTTAATTTTACTCTTCTGATTTTGCTCCACTATTCATTACTTCTACAAATTTTAACACTGCCCTATCCAATGTGATATGATATGCCTATCTCCTCCGATTTGAATTCAACTACGTAGATTTCTTCCTTCTCTTCGGGCTTAATTACAAATTCAATGATATGGCAATCAATGAAGTTGGCAGAATATGGGTTAATGTCTTCTTCATTAATTGCCACCTCTTCGTTTTGTTCCTTTGTAATTGATCTTTCATTGTCTTTGTTCTCGTCTTCCATAATTGATATCTCCTCGGGTTGAATGGATGATTCACAATTTAATTCCACAGGCAATGTAAACTCTTTTATTTCAAATTTTTCAAGTGGATTGTATCTCCACCTTTTAAATTCAACCCAGAATGTGCCATCTCCCAGACACATTTTGTTTTCATCTAACTTGGCAAGATCAGTGTAGTATTTTTCAATTGCCTCTTCGTTCAACATGGAAGGACCATACTCCACAAACGTGTCGGAAGGGATACACTCGCCCACAGGCATGTTGTAGCGCCCCGAGTTCCGTTAACCCGGATTGCCACGTCATCGTCTTCTGTAACTGATTTAACTAAAAAGTTTTGCGAAAAATAACTAAAATTCAAACTTCGCATTTATAACGGTAAAAATCTCGTCGACAACAAAACTCATTTTAATAATTTAAGAAAATTGATTAAATTTCAAATCTCGAGTTTTTGAAATAGTGAAATAACAAAGTATATTAATAGCGTTCAAATACGAAATTTTCAAATATAAATAACTGAATTCATTAATTTGTTGCCACACTGCCCATCAATCACGATCGCCTCCAAAGTCTGCAAAAATTGTTAAAATAATGGGATGAGTATTTCAAAGAAATACTCAGTAGACTCATCGCCGATAATTAATTTACAGAATAATTGAACACATACTTATGCAATATACAACGTGATATCATCATCATCTTTGGTTCATTTTCTTGAAAATCATAGGCTCTTTAAAAACATAGGCTGAGGGTAGTCTCGTCTCGTGCATTTAAGCACATAAGTTATGCATAACATTCTCATCTTATCTCATAAGAGATTCTCTTCTTTCTCATGCAATTAAGCATATAAGTTATGGCAAGCATAACAATATCATATATCTCATATGACATATTCTCTTCTCATGCAATTAAGCATATAATACACGTAAATTCACATAAGACATGCAATTATAATTTAAACTAATTAATGGTGGCGAGTCTACCTTAAATGTCTCGATTTGCGTGAAAAGTGGAGTGGGATGAAATCTCAATCTCCTAATTGTTCGCACGTATCGTCTAGCCAAAATAGAAAATAAGTTTGAATTAGTATTTCGAATATTTAAGGCCTTAAAGTGATAAAATAAAGTTTTAGGGATTAAATTGGAAGTTATTAAAATTGAATTTGACAAATCTAAGGGTTGAAAATACTATTTTCAAAGTATTGGGGCTAAATGTGAAAAATAGGAATTCTAGGGACTTAATTGAAAACTATTGAAACTGAAAATAAATGTTTGAGGGCTGAAATTGAACTTCTATAAGTTATGGACTAAACTGTAAATTTATTTAAAACTGAAAATAGAAGTTTAGGGCTGAAATAGTAACTTTTAAAAGTTAGGGACTAAACTGTAAATATATTAAAACTGAAAATAAAACAAAAAGGCTGAAATTAAACATTTTCAGAATTTAAGGACTTAATTGAAAATCTGTTAAAACTGAAAATAAAATATTAAGGACTGAAATAAACTTTTACAGAAACTAGGGGCTAAATTGAAATTCCTTAAAACTGTAAATAAATTGTTAAGGACCGAAATAAAAACATTTAAAAACTTTGGGACTAAAATAATAACTATTAAAACTTGGGGGCTAAAGGGTAAATTTTCTAAAATCAAAATTAAAATAAAAATCAAACTAATTTCATTTCTCTCTCTCTCTCTCTCATTTACAGAGAGAGAGAGCGATGCGACGGGGAAGGGGGCGAAGCCCCTTCCTCCGATTCCACCACCACCGACCGACGGTCGGTGGCAGCGCCACCACGGTGGTGGCGCCGGTAACAGGCAGGTAGGTGGGGGGTTTATTTCGCGTGAAAAGGGTCGAAACCGAGGATGGGCTCGAACATTCCTTCGATTTCCTTGGTGATTCAGTTTCGAGGAGTAAGGTAAGTTCATGGGCTTGTATTATCTTGATTTTTGGGGCTTTTGGGGGTTGATTTTGGTGTTGATTTTAGGTGGTGTTGGTCTCGGTTTTGAGATAAGTGTTGAGTTTGGTGGAGTTGTTTGGGCGTTAGCAGTGGACTTGGGTAGTGAGCTTCGTGTTTGGAGGTTTCAATTTTTGTGCGGTGTTGGTGAGGATTGGCAGTGGACTTGGTGGTTAGTAGAGGTCACGGATTGGGCAGTGATGGTGCAAGCTTGGGTTTGCAATCGGGTTGGTGAAGTTGGGTGGTGAGCTTGGTGTTGGTGTTTTGATTTCTCAGCTTGTGTGTGTGTTGAACTGGGTTTGAGGCTGCTGCTGAGTGGAATGGTGGTGTCTGCTGGTGAAGGTGGGGGTGTTGCAGTGGTGGTTCGATGGTTTGCAGGCTGCTGGGTGAGGAGATGGTTTGGGCAGTGAACTTGGTTTGACTTGGTGGTCTCGGTTTTGAGTGATGTTGGTGAATGGTGAACTGTTGAATGCTAGAAATTGATATTCTAGCATCAATGGTGAGTTTCCATTCACTTGGGATGTTGTTGATGCTAGAAATTGATGTTCTAGCATCAATGGTGAGTTTCCAAATTGAGAGAGAGGAATGTTTTCTTACCAATTTTGAGTTGGCTGCGTGAGGTGAAGAGTGGAGGGAAATGATGGTAAATAAAATAGTAAATTTAGGGCACAAATTTCTAGGTGGGTAATTGGGCCAAGCAGTTGGGCTTTTGGAAATATTCTAATTTGGGCCTAAGGTAATTGGGTTAAAATGATTTCGTTGTTGGACTTGTATAATTGGACTTAAATATTGGACTTGAATTATTAAAATTGGATCCAAATAAAATAAATCCGAATTGAAATTAAAATGATTATTCGATATTGGATTTGATTCGAAATAATTTAAATTCATTTATAATGGCTAGACGAACGCGCTATTTCTTTAAAATTAGGGTTAAGGTTTAGCGACACGTTTTTTGGGAAATAATTTTATATCATTTAAAAGTTCTCGGTCGCTACACATGTAACTTTCAATAGATGTGTCAATTGCGAGTCTTCGACGTCTTAAATATTTTTTAAACCGTAGGAGTTTGAACATTAAGAGTTCGGTGCATGTATTCACGCAGTAACCAGTATAATGCACTCCATAGTAAAATTAACAATAGATATCTTCTTCCTCGTCATCCATGTCAAGATTATTCATTGCAAAAATATTTTTACCATGCCATATCAAAATCTTACATGCATTGCTAAACGATACCTGGATAAAATATCAAATAAGAGAGATTAGGGTTGGTAGTCAAAATCAATAAAATAAAATACAAATCGAATTTAATAAAAACTACTGAACTAAAATTAAATCCATTATTCCTCGGGAACGGCGCCAAAAACTTGTTCGCATGAAACCCCGCAAGGATACGGGATCGTTGTATAAGTAATAAAATATATGAGTTAAGAGTATCGTTCCCATGAGGAATAAGGTCTAATTTGTAGTTCAATAGATACTATTAAATTCGAAATATGATGACATCAAAAGAGTTTATGATTTATTTGTTATTTATTCTATTTCTACTCTAACAAATTGATAAAAAAAAAAACGGTTAAACCAAATTGGCGAGGCTGTCTAATGAGTTGGAGCCTAAGGCCCTCGCCTTGTTGCCTCCAGAGGTCCAAACGACACGACGACATTCCACCAATTCTGGACTGCCAAATGGCAAAATTTTATCGAGACGAGTGATTCTGTGGACGTCGTCACCACTATGGTGGCCCAGGCATCAAGGTGTTTTGGAGTGGCCATGGAAGTCGAGGATTTGTTCAAGACTCTTCAAAGAAAAAATCGCGAATTTGTGAGCAAGGCCTCCCAAGCTGAAGAGTTGGCCAGTAAATCTAAGGCCGAGGTCGAGGCCTCAAAGAAACGGGAGGCTGAGGAGTCAGCGAAACTTTCTTCTACACTAGCAGAAATTGAGGCTTTGAAGAAGGAGGTTCACTTGTCCCAGAGTAAAGTGGCCTCGCTGACAAAAAGGGTGGAGACGTCCGACGCCCATCAAAAGATAACTGCTGAGGCCCTAGAAAGGGCTAATAAAGAAAAAGGGGAGTTAGCGGGAGAAGTGAAAGAGTTGACCTCCCAGTTTTCCAAGCTAAGGGATGAAATCGAGGTGGTTCGAAATGAGGCTGAACGTTCCAGTGCTAAGGCGGAAGATCGCTTCTTCGCCAACTTTCATTTAACTAAGAAATACCAACAGTTTGGCCTATACTAGAGGCGATACGCTTATAATGAGCTGATTGAGTGGATCAAAGTGCACACTCCACATGATACCTCCGAACTCAGGGCTGAATTCCTCGAAGAAGATCAGGAAGGATCTGAGCCTCCAACCCCAGCAGAGGAGCCTCCAGTTATCGAACTTGATGAGGACATACCAGAAGTGGCTCATGATGCCATCGTCCCTTTTGTAGATCCTAAGCCTCCACCCCAGTAAATGCGTTTTTATTTTCCAAGTGTAATGGCCTCGGCCTTCTGCAAATGTAATTCGCTTTTTTCTAATGAAATTTCGAATTTCCTTTGTTTTTTTTTTTTTTACTTTTGCCATCCCCCCACTTTTGTTATGTTACTTACGTTTAATAGCTGACCTAAATGAGTGGCCAACCTGATGGCGTCTGAATGTCTAGCATTGTAGTGACTTAAACAAACTAAAGCTTTCAGCCTACAGGGCTTTTAGCTTTTGATATAAAATTTATGCAATTCGAGGTTCTTAGCCTCCTGAGATAATATTTAAATAATTCGAAGCTCCTAGCATTTCAGAAATATTTAAATTATTCAAGGCTCTTAGCCTTTGAGATAACATTTAAACAATTCAAGGCTCTTAGCCCTTCAGACAACTTTTAAATAATTCGAGGCTCTTAGCCTCTTGAGACAATTTTTAAATAACTCGAGGCTCATAGCCTTTTGAGACAAGTTTATACAATTCGAGGCTCCTCGCCTTTGAGATAAGTTTATACATTCCGAGGCTCTTAGCCTCTTGAGATAATATTCAACCGATTTATGGCTCTTAGCCTTTGAGATAATAGTTCGATAATACGAGGCTCTTAGCCTTTGAGATAAGATTACACAATCCAAGGCTCTTAGCCTTTCCATTCATACAAAACAAACGATTTATACAAGATGTTTTACATCACTGGTAGTACCTGCGCAAGTGCTCCATTTTCCAAGGATGAGGTTGTACCTTATATGTTCCTGGTCGAACTTCCTCAGATATGTAGTATGGACCTTCCCAGTTTGGGCCAAGGGTCCCTGTCCCGTATTCCTTCGAAGGTGGGAAGACCCTTCGAAGCACCAATTCGTTCAACCTGAATGTCTTCCTCTTTATTTTGGAGTTGTAATATCTGGCCATTTTTCATTGGTGTATGGCCATCTTGGCCTGAGATTCATCCCTCCTTTCTTCAAGGAAGTCTAAACCGAAGCATCTTGCCTCATTATTGGTTTCTTCACTGTAGTGTATTTGTCTTGGTGATGGAAGGCCCACTTCAACAGGGCTCATAGCCTCTGCTCCGTATGTCATAGAGAAAGGCATTTCTCCTGTTACTGTTCGATTAGTGGTCCTTATTGCCCAGAGCACTTGGGCAATTCTTCTACCCACGCCCCCTTTGACGAACCAAGTTTCCTTTTCAGGGTGTACTTGATGGCTTTGTTCATAGCCTCGACTTGCCCATTAGACTGTAGATGATGTGGGGAAGAGAAAAGCTTCTTGATGCCCAGTTCTTCGCACATTTCTCTGACCTTCCTGTTATCGAATTGTTTGCCATTATCTGTTACTATTGAGTGGGGAATTCCGAACCTGCAGATGATGTTTTTCTAGATGAACTTGGAAGTATTAGCTTCGGTTATTTTTGTGAGAGGTTCGGCTTCCACCCATTTTGTGAAGTAATCGATCGCGACGATGGCGAAGCTAGCACTTGGGGTCCAATTAAATCGATTTCTCATTTGGCGAACGGCCAAAGGCTAGACACCATGCTTAACTCCTGCAAGGGCTGCCTTTAGATTGTGGCGAAACGCTGACATTTGTCACACTTTTTAACGAACTGCTGCGCATCCTTTTTCAAGGTGGGCCAGTATTATCCTTGTCCAAGCGTTTTTTTGTGCTAATAACCAGCCACCGGCGTGGTTGCCACACACTCCTTCGTGGATTTCCTTAAGTACATATTCTGCTTGTTCTCCTCCCACACACCTTAGCAATGGCATTGAGAAGCCGCATTTGTACAAGACGTCGTCTTGTAAAACGAAATGGGCCACCCTCCTCTTGAGTTTTTGGGCCTTTTCTTTTTTTGAGGGTAGTGTTTGGTCCTTTTGGTAGGATGTGATGGGCCTCATCCATGGAGGGATATGTTCAATCCACATGATTGTCTCACCGGCTTCTGTCGATGATTTTGTGAGGTGTTCAATTAGGACGACGCGGAGTAGCTCGGAGTCCTTGCTACTTGCCAGTTTTGCCAGTGCGTCAGAATGAACGTTGTGCTGCCTCAGTATTTGCATTAGCTCGAACCTTTCAAATGTCGGGACGAAGCTCATTACGAGCTTTAGGTAAGTTGCCATAGATTTATCTTTGGCAGAGAAATTTTCGTATACCTGACTGACAACGAGCTGGGAGTCACTGCTGACTATGAGCTTCTTTACTTTCATCTCCTTCGCCAACCAAAGTCTTGCTAGCAGGGCTTCATTCTCGGCTGCGTTATTGGTTGCCTTAAAGCCAAAACTTATAGCACAATCGAGCTTATGTCCCTCCGGACTTACCAAGACAATCCTTGCTCCAGACCCTGTATCACTAGACGACCCATCAACCGAGAGTCTCCAAACTTGAGGTTCCAAGGACTCCATTTCTATTTCGATGTTGGGAACAGGGGTGAACTCGACTATGAAATCTGCTAAGGCCTGTCCCTTTATGGCTGTCCTGGGTTTGTAAAGGATGTCGAACTCGCTGAGTTCTACAGACCACTTGAGCATCCTTCCTGAGGTATCTGGCTTCTGAAGCACTTGCTTGAGGGGGTAGTTGGTCAGTACATGGATGTTGTGTGCCTGGAAATATGGTCTTAGCCTTCTTGACGCGGTTATCAAGGAAAGGGCCAGTTTTTCCATGTCGGGATATCGAGTCTTGGCAGCTAAGAGTGCCTTACTCACATAATATACTGGCAACTGATGGTTGCTTTCTATCCTTATCAGAACCGAACTTACCGCCTCAGATGTTACTGCAAGATATAGGTGCAGTACCTCGTGATTGATGGGATTTGAAAGGAGTGGCGCTTGTCCTAAATGCTTTTTAATCTCCTGTAGGGCCACGTCGCACTCTTCAGTCCATTGGAACTTGTTTCCTCCCTTAAGGATTTTAAAGAAGGGGAGGTATTTGTCCGTTGCCTGGGATATAAATCGATTTAGGGCTGCCGCTCTCCCCGTGAGGCTCTGGACTTCCTTCGATTTTTTGGGTGATCTCATTTCGATCAAAACTCTGATCTTTTTGGGATTTGCTTTGATGCCTCTTTGACTAACTATGTAACCAATAAACTCGCCAGAAGACACCCCAAAAGCGTACTTCAAAGGATTGAGCTTCATTTGATATTTTCCCAAGATCTGGAAATCCTCATTCAGATCAGTGACATGATTTACTGATTTTTGGCTCTTCACCAGCATGTCGTCCACATAAACTTCCATGGATTTGCCAATGAGGTCAGCGAAGATCTTGTTAACTAACCTCTGGTACGTTGCTCCTGCATTCTTTAATTCGAAAGGCATGGCTTTGTAGCAGTAAAGCCCTTTGTCCGTGATGAATGAGGTATGGTCCTCATTTGGCGAAAACATGGGGATTTGTATCCATGAAGCTGAGGAGTTCGTGCCCTGCAGTTGAATCTACGAGTTGATCTATCCTTGGGAGAGGGAAGCTATCTTTTGGACAGGCTTGGTTTAGGTTTGAGAAGTCAATGCATACCCTCCATTTTTCGTTTGGTTTTTTCACCAGAACTGGATTGGAAATCCACTTCGGATACACAATATCAATTGGAAATCCACTTTGGATACAAAGTCTTTATCAATCAGCCTCCTGAGGACCACCAATGATTGTGTCAATTTCTCGAATGGGTCCATACTCATTGCTTGGTGGGGGATCCCGTCGCTACCTCTGACCTCCCCTGGTTCCTTCGGTATCATTATCTCTTCCTCGTGGAAGATCACTTTTGTTGGATTTACGTCTCTCGTTGTTCTCTGGGGGTGGTTCAGTTTGTAGGGGGATTCCTTGAGGGTCGCCTTTCCCTGGCCTGGTTTTGATTTTGAGAGTGCCTTGCGAGGTCCCAATAGTCCTCAGTTCGGTGACCATATGATTTGTGGTAAGAGCAGTAGTTTGAGGCCTCATCCTTATTTCTAGGTTCTGCACCTCGTCCTCTGCCTCGGCCTTTTAGTGGAGATTTTTGGTAAGGCCGACGCTGTTGTGTTTCAGTGCCTGGATTCACCTCTTCATAAGCTAAGGTTGGCACAGCGTTGAGAGTTGCTGCGGCGAGCTCCTGGCCGTAGTTCAGTGGGCCTTGATGGTCCATTAGGTGGGAAGTTGGACCTCTCCCTCGTTGCATCTGAGGAGGTGGGAGGCCTCGATTTGCCCTATTTCTATGATCCTTCAATTCTTCATTCAGAATTTCCCGCCTTATCATTTCCAATAAGGCATCGTAGGTTGCTGGGTCTCGATTTTGTACATCCCTCCAAAAGAGGGAGTTCATGTCCAGTCCTCCCCTTAAGGCAGTCAATGCTTCCCTATCTGTGACTTGTACACAGTAGGTCATTTCGTCAGTAAATCGGGATAAGAAGCTTTTCAGTGCCTGGCCCCGTTGCTGTCGCATGTCCTGCAGCCGTTGAATAGTCTATCCCCCTCTTTGCTAGTTGCAAAGCGTTTTAGGAATGTCTTTTTCATGTCTGGCCAACTTCGTATACTTTCTTCAGGTAGTCTTGTGTACCAGACTTTGGCACCCCCATTTAGTGTTAAGTGAAAGGCCTTACACTTCGTTGTTGGAGTGGCTCCTTTCAAATTCATGTGGGTCTTGTAGTTGTTCATGTGTTTTGCAGGATCCCCTCTCCCATCGTACTTTAGGATTTTGGGAAGTGAGAAGTGGTTCAACATGGGGGCACTTCTTATGGCTTCTGAGAAGGGAGATTGGTCGTCATCATCATCTAAGTCACAAGACCTTTGCGGACCATCTGAATCTCCATCATCCTTTTGAGGTACTTGAGGGAGTGGTTGGGATGTTCCTGCCTCATTTCTAGCCTGGTTTCTCCTCTCCCGCCTATTTCTAGGGGGTCGGGTTAACGGTTCTCTCAGATTATGAGGCTCTTCGTGGTATGATGTCATATCCTCAGGATGGCGAGGCTCTTGCTGCCTCTCTCCAGTTGATGGTGGGGGATAAGCTTGCCTATTTCTAGAAAACACTTCTGGACCTCTGGGGTCGATCTACGTAGTTCGGAGGGCGGTCGAGCGAAACCTCATACGGTCCATCGGTAGTGTGATTCACCGAGGTGTCCATTTCGGCATCTCCCTCCATCCCAACGTATGGAGGTTCGACCATTGGACTTTGTACTTCTTCCTCCTGAAAGTGCCCTTGCGTCTCAGGAAAGGCATCCTCCGGGGCTGTGAACTGATGGGTCTGATAGCCTCCTTGCCCTTGCATGCTCATTAACATTTCTTGCATGGCAAGGTTCTGTTGAGTGATATTCCTCATATTGGTTGCCATTGTCGCTATCTCCCTAGTTAATCTGGCTGTTGCTCATCCT
Organism: Fraxinus americana; assembly: GCA_035079005.1. Classification (NCBI taxonomy): domain Eukaryota; kingdom Viridiplantae; phylum Streptophyta; class Magnoliopsida; order Lamiales; family Oleaceae; genus Fraxinus; species Fraxinus americana. The sequence goes on from CM068723.1 coordinate 29,110,346, forward strand.
CTGCCCCTCAAATCTCCTTTCATGCATGTTGGAGGTCTTAGACGGACTGCTTGTGTGGTAGGCAAGGGTTCCCCTTCTTCAGGGTGTTCCCTCGCTCGTCTAGGGGCATTTTCGTCAGTGGAGCTCATTTCTTGGTTATCTTAATAAGCGACTTTCTACCCCTCTTTCCAAGAGTTTTAGGTCCTTAATTGCTTTTGCTGTGAGGATGTTCCTTTTTCAAGGATTAGCACTTTCTTCTGCCGATCTTCTCAGCAATGTAATCTGGTCTTTGTTCCCACGTGTATTCGTGGTTAACTTTAGGCGATATTCCCACAGACGGCGCCAATCTGTTGACCCCAAAAAATGGACTCAACAGATGTCGGGTCCACTCTTGCCACGTCAAGCAATAATCCGACACGTTTCTACCAGAACAGGAGCGGTAGCATAGTTGGAAAGGGCGCTGGAGATGCTTTCCAGGAAGAGACAGAACTGTTCAAGCTCCGGCAATTTTCTTTAAACAGCCCTTGCACTATCAACAAGGGCCAGGTCGACTCTCTTAAAATGAATATCTCTTTTGTTATGGAATATGTGGAAGGATAGATAAAATCAAATGGTGTTTGATGTTGGAATCTTCATAGATTTGCTATTGTCTTTGCAAAATGTGTAAAGAACAAAGTATGTAGATCATCTTCAATCTGTGTCTTTCACGAGAATGAAGGTATTTTGTGTTTAACTGTCTCCTTACCAAGATCCAACCGTCCCCTCATTCTATACAAAAGAAGACTATTTATATTGTCCAAACGACGTATTAATCGTCGGATCAGATCCACGCGGCAACATCTTCTAAACTGAACCTTCACATCACATTCATTTATCACATTTAATATCTGATGGAAGTCAGCCGCACTAGAAGTAGGCTGATAATACCCTGGAAGATTTACTGACACTTTTATTACGGGCGTCCCATCAATCAGTTCAGAGAAATCTTCGAATCTGTTGAGGTGACGTTGGCTTATGGGTGTCGAAGGACCTTGTAGTAGCCTCGGATCGAATCGTGCCTTGAGGGAGTGCATCAGTTTGAGGTTAGTCACATGAGGGTCTTTAACCTAGGCTCCCTGGACTGAAGCCCATGCTATCTCTCAGGGGATCCTTCACATCAAGTGCGTGGCATACAACTTCGGTACTGGGGTCTTTGACCTACTGGGCCCCATTTTGACTTCTTGTTAACCGTTCTGCCTACGTGGCCTTGCGTTTTTAGACCTCGGAATCGAGGGATAACAAAAGGTAGAGGAAATTCTTACCAAAACCTGAGCTCTTGAACGTCAACTCCATTATTCTCCACTTCTATGAAACACTTAAATGTAGGATAGGCATACGTAAGAACCAGACTGTGAGTCCAACAATAAAATTCGAAATGTCGAACTTCCATAAAGTAAAACACAAGGCCAGACATGGAATCAATTTTGAAAATGGCAAAGGATTAATTGATGACATACATTAAACCTCTCGAGATGAATCCCCCTATCATCTTTAGCTATTTTTGCGCCCGCCAAAATTTCTACAGTCCGTAAAATCATCGTGTATCTATAATTGTTAAACCACATATTAATGTAGCAATTTGAGCCTGCTACATATATTAATGCTTCTCTTGCTAGCTTTCTTCTCAACAGCAATGTAACCTTTTATTACTGGAGTCTTGAATTTCAGAGGATTTCTCATAAATTATTGTTTGATGTGTTTATAACTATGGTTGTAAATGGATCTGATATGTACTAGATTTGCCTATATCCGATCTAATCTGATAAGAATGATTATCCGATTTGATCCGATAATCTAACGGATATTTGATTATTAAATCCATATCCGATTTGTTATATTATTGAATATCTGATCCGATAATCCGATTCGAAATTAAAGAAATTAGAAAAAAAATTCAATGTTGGAATTTGCTTTTATTTTATTTTTATTTTTCCAATTCTTAAAAGGATTTAATAATTATAAATTTTTCAACTTTTTATTTTTTGGTGACTTTTTATTCTAAATTTATTTATTTTAGTGACAAATAATAGGTCATAAAAATATTTTATGTACTCAATTATTTATAACAAATCGGATCAGATTGTTATTGGATCAGATTGACCAATATCCGTATTTGATCTTTTTAGTTAACGAATTATCGGATTCGAATCTTGATCGGGTTATCGGACTGAGACTCTAAATCCATCTCCCATTAATTTTATCGGATTCGAATCAAAATCTAATCTATTGACAACCCTAGTTATAACGCTTCTTGCAAATCTAATCCTTATTGTGTTTTTCAATCATTATTGGGTATATAATTTTCAATTTTTTGTAAAAATAGTCGTTAATTCATATTTTGAAGAAATGGTGGGGATACTTAGAGGAGAAGTGCTACGTGTATCAGTTTTACATGTTGGCAGAAAGTGGAGATCGATTCATACTTCCCTTTTGCATTAGTATGAGCTAAAGAATTTTATCGATTTTTGGGCAAGAATTATAGCCTTACCTTATTTTCGACCCATAGCTAGAACTAATTGTTGGACGAAGGTCATGTTTAGCGTATTGAAGGAAAAGACTAAGAACCCTATGCCACAGTAAGAAAGAAAGTACGTTGAGGTTAAGATTCCTTTACAAGCAGCAAAGAAAATAAGGGAGAGAAGAGATGGAAAAGCAGTTTTTAATCTAAAATATGCAGAGTGGTTGAAGCGCGATTAATTGGCTTTCCGTTCGATGGAATCCCGTCCTTCCTTTTAGTTCCATATCAATAGGTAGAAAGGAGAAAGGGGATGGGACCTGAGTTAAAGGTAGATATTTTCCTTTTGCCATATGTAGAATATGAAGGTGGTGTTCTCTTCATATTTCTGTTTTGTGTTTTGAATTCATTTTGAGTTTTGTGTTTTGAGTGTCCATTTTGAGATTGTTGAAAATACGTTCTTTTTGTCATTTTGAAAAATTGTTTTCCAAAATTAAAAACACCAAAACACGTTCTCCCATCCCATCTCTCTCTCTCTCCCCTCCCCTCTTTCTCTCCTATCTCTTCCCATAGCTGGGCTCCATTTCGCCGGCCAGAAGGAGTGGGGGTGCAATGCTGCTGTCCTTCTTCTTCCTTTTTTGGTGGAGATTTTGGGTCGCAATTTCAGTGGTGATGGTGGTGGCTGTGGGTGCGATTTGCTACGATTCGGTGGTCGACGGTGACGGTGGCTGTGGCAGTGGTCTCTTAGCCGATCGCGACGCTGCTGTCCTTCTTCTTTCATTTTTCGGTCGCGATTTTTGTGATGATTTTGGGTCGCGATTTCAACCCAGCTAAGCAGTAAATTTTCGCGATTTTGGGTCGCAGCAGATTTTCGTGGTGATTTTAGCTGTGGTGGTGGTTGTTGTGTGTGCGATCAACTGTGATGTGGTGGTGGCTATGGGTACGATCTGCTACGACTTGGTTGTTGGCGGCGGTGGTGGTTGTGGGTGCGATCAGCTGTGATTTGGTGGTTGGCGGCGGTGGTTGGTGCAGATGGTGGTGGTGGCTGTGGGTAAGATTTGGTGGTTGGAGGTGGTCGACGGTGATGACAGTGGTTGGTGCAGGCGGTGGTGATGGCTGTGGGTGAGATTTGGTGGTTGGAGGTGGTCGGCGGTGATCGCAGTGGTTGGTGCAGACGGTGAAGGTTAGCGGTTGGGTTGAAAACAACGAAAATGCATTTTGAAAATTTTGGCCAAGTTATAACTGAAAACACTCAAAACGGCATTTTTGTCGTTTTGTGTTTTCTTTATAAATTTTAAAGTCGTTTTCAAAAACGCATTTTTGAAAATACGAAAGAAAACACGTTTTCACTGTTTTAGAAAATCGAAAACAGAAAACGACTTGAAAACAGCAAAGAGAACATGCCCGAAATGTTTTTGGGTTTTGCCATCTGTAGTGGAGAAGGTAGTGTCGATTTGTGGTGGTGAAGGTTGTTGGGTGGTAGTGGTAGTGGTGGTGGTAGGTGGCGATGACTTTTGCTTTGGTTTGCGGTCTAGAGGGTAAGGATGAGTTGAGAGAGGGGGGATGAGGAAAAAGATGATGGTTTTGTTTTTATTTTTTTTCTTGTTTTTGATTTTTTTAATAACTTATTCGAGACTCATTTATATATATATTTTTAAAAAATTGGGATTATGGTTGTAATTAGTGTTTTATATTATATTTATTTTATTTAAACATGATGATATATTCCTCATTTCACAATTTTTTATTATAAAAAATAAATGAGGAGGACAATTTCGAAAATAAAATGTTAAAATATGAGTGAAACTACAAAAAAAATTGAAACGTGAAGTACATGGACCTTTTGATGTAATAACCCCTACTAAAATATAGGAGCATGCTACATGTACAAAATAAATTACAGAATGGATTACAAAATGCCAAGTGGCGCCCCACTATTGGAGGGGCGCCTGACGCAACAGGCGCCCCTCCAATAGTGGGGCGCCACTTGGCGATTTTGTAATACATTATGTACAAGATTTTGTACATCTAGATAAATCCTAAAATATATTTGACCAACTGATAACCCCACTCACACATTTCCTTGGGTAAAACACCTATCCGCACCCCCGCGGTCCCACCCCTCACGCAAAGCTAAACTAATGTGCATACCAACGTTTCTTTGTTTGTGTGTGAAGTCACCCACCCGCAAGTCCAACGAAACCTAATACCAAACAACAGATCATTCTTCCATTTCTTAACCACAAAAACCCTTCTATAATCCCACTCGAATCTTGGTTTTCTCATAAAAATATCCTAACTTTATCAATTATTATGACTTCCAACGGCGCGCCTCTTGTCAGTGTACTGTTTATGTTCAATTAATTTTTATATGTTCAATTTATTAATTTTAAGGGAATTTCATTTATGTTATGCCTCTGGGTTTTGAATTTTGTAGGGAGATGCGGATACGAAGAACAGCTTAGAGAAGATCAAAAGACAGCTGGCGTCTAGCTCCGGCAGAAATTTGTTGCAAGGCCCCCTTCTCAAACGATCGGAAACGGTAAAAATGAATACTTTCCTACTGTGTGATTTTGAGGTATCTGATATTATAATTCCGAATTTCACTTATTTTTGTGAAAGTTAGACTTATAAAACGGTTAGGCTGTCAGACTTTGCGTTTGAATTTTATACTCGTGTTAATTGTTATATGATCCACAGCCTCAAAATGAACTATTAACTCATTATTTTAATGGAATTTTATAGTTATTCATACTGCACCTCTCTAATCAATTCTGAAGTTTGCTATTTTAATCAAAAGCCATAAGGAAAAGAGAAAAATATCCAACGTTTATTGGTTTTTAATTTATAATTTTCAGATATTTTTATATAATTTTCGTAACCTATTTTTTATATTAGGATTGTAAAATCTTGGGTTGATGAAGCTTTGATCATTGACTTCCTTTAATAGCGGTTCCGTCTCAATTTCTCATTTTTTCTCCATTTGCGTGGAGTTAGCCAATATTAAAATCTATATAGTGGTATTATAACATTAACCTCCTAGGGTGTTCTCTGGCAACTTAGTAAGCGCCTAACTGCCATGAGAACATCAACTAGAAGTAAAACTATTTCTATTAATTTGATAGGATAAGACCCAAGTTTTTCTTACGGAAGATTATCATTGCAAGATGGTTATGGTAATAAAATACCATAAAGATAGATTTTAGAGGGTCAAAACGTTAAAAATTCTTTTTGTTTCTAACTTTAATTTAAATGATGTTGATAAAACAGAAGGGGGAGTAATGGATCATCTGTATAGATAATGATGAAAACAAGAAACAATGTCCAGGTCAAAATGAGAGGAAATAGGATTATGTCGTTAAAGTTGTTATTGGAGATAGCATAAATATTGTTATTTGTGCATTAAGATGCAATACTGCTAGAGGAGGGTGAATCTATATAGCCAAAGCTTTACAGAGTGTAGAAAAGGGGGCGTTTAATTGAGTATCATGTGAATACTCTTTTGGACAATGATAATCGAGAGTCTATTTTGTAACTTACGATCTTATATTAGCAAATACTTTTTCGAGGAGTGTGAGAAATAAATAACATTTGAGAGTGGGCCAAACAAGATATTTTTCTTAATTAGGAGGTTGCATTAATCAACTTGTAAAGACTGAGAAAGCTTTACTATGCAACATAGAATTTTAGTCTTGGATATTTATTTAGACAACAATGAAGGGTACAAAGATCTTAGTAAGAAATAGTGGGACATTTGCCAGGGAGGCGTTATGTTGACTGATGATTATTTGATTAATGTGTTAACACGAAGGTTGAAAAATTATGTCCGTCACCATCTTTCTTACCCTTTAGTTTCTTCCCAAGGTGTTTGGGGAAATTTGTCTTGCAAGTTTCGAACAGCAGCTCAAAAAGCATAAGTTCCTGTTTGTAGATTAGGGATGATTATGTCAATATCTTTCCTAAATAATCCAGTATTATTTATCTTCATTAAGTTCTGGCCAACTTCCTGTGTTTGATTTTGCTTGTAAGTGGGTCTATTTACTTGATTCTTTTGAACAGCTGAGAAAATGGAATGAGAGGTGGGTGGTTTTAGATCCGACAACTGGGAAAATGGAGTACAAGTATGGCACTGCAAGTCACACTTTCTTTTGTCATTAGTGCTTGTTGTCACAACTTTGTGGTGCTTTACTAAAGGTTCTGTATGTATTGGGTCTATAGGGTACGGAGGAATGAGCCAACGGTGAAAGGAACCTTGGTATTTGATGCAAATAGTACTATAACAATTTCTCCTGTGAACTTCCAGTAAGATTCTTATTTTAGTTTGGTTTTCATTCCATAATAAATTTATTAATTTTTCATGCATTGAGTTAGATTTTATCTGAAGATTAGGTATAATTTTGTTAATATCTTGTTTCTTCTTTTTCTTGATTCAGAGGACTACCGAAGTACGATGGCTGCTGTTTCTGTATCCATGTTGAATGTTTAAATTACTTTTCTCTTGTTCCTTTTTTTTCTTCACCTTTCCATTTTTATATCATCAGATAAAAAATAATAAAAAGGGGGATGATGGGGTGTGGATGTGGGGAGGGGCTGCTACAAAGCTGGATTGGAAAACTTTGAACTAATTCAAATAAAATTTGTTGTTTTTCTGTTATTTTTTTTCTGTCTTCGAAGTTGAGAGAAGTTTTCTGTTTTGATTATTGACTCACTGCTTAGATATTGGAACGCCACAGAAAAAAGATTATTTCCTTTGTGCAGAAACTCCTGGTGCTGCTAGAGCTTGGGTATCAACTTTACAGTGAGTTCTCAATGCTTTCCTGCTCTTATGTGCTTTTACAACTTCTCTTACCTTTGCTTTCTATGTTATCTGTGAAGCTAACATGGTGATGGTGTTTTAAGTTCTCGTATATATGATCTTTTGTTAGTAAATGCTTGACAATACACGAATGAAATCTTAAATTTTCTTTTGTCCAACTATTTGGCAATTTATCCTTTTCTCGTTTCTGTGGAGCTTACAGGTGTCAAATTGATCTTGCAACGTTTTACTAGATTGTTATCCTAGGTTACATATCTTCATCCTTTTGCTTCAATTCAATAATTTATTTCACTTTTCTTTTCTTCTCTTTTACGCTGCATGAGATTTTGTTTCCTACATTTGGAAACCCGATCCAAACCACTTGTCTTGGCAACGTGATTAGGCACTTTTTCACCATCTTAAATACTCAAGCTCATTTCTATTAAATGGCTATAAAAGCGTCTCCCAAAGTCTCTTTATTTTTAAAAGAGCATTTTATATAAGCATCTATTAGACTCCAACACTCTTTAATTTAACTTTTAAAATTGCATTGAACTTCTTGATATTTGATAAATTTCAAAGAATGGCACCTGATTTCATTTTAAAAAGAGTATATTAAATAAAGGGAGGGAAAAACAATAAATTCTTATCAAGAAAAAGTAAAATGAAGAGTTTTAACAGGGATATAAAAAAATTTACTCTTTTAAATTTGAAGATGCCCTCTATTATAGAGCATCTCCTATAATTTCTTTATTTTTAAATTGTATCTTGTACATGATAGAGAGCATCTTTAAACTTAAAGAGTAAATTTTATTATTTTGGAACATTCTAATAAAAAGTGTTTAATTTTAGCTCTTCATTTTACTTTTTCCAATAAGCATTTATTGTTTTTCCCTCATTGTTTATGTTATATATTTTTCTGAGCTATATGTCAATGGTTAAAATATTAATTTTTTAAAATAATTCAAGAAGTGGTGTATTGAAACTTTTAATTCATTATAAATGCAATTAATATAAAATACAAATAGATGAGTTTGGCTCTGAGAATTTGAAGAGCCAAATGTACTATCTATTTTAAAAGGTTAGATTAGAGAGTTTAACTAATTTTAAGGATTGCCTCTTTAAAGTAAAGAGCATTTTACTTTTGAAAGAGCCTTTTTTTGTTCGTCTAATAAAATCGGTACATACCAACCATTCGCTCAAGTCTAACCAACCTGATTGCTGGGTGGGTATTACAGATATGATACTATAGTCCTCATTGAAAGCTTCTCAAGTACGAAAATTAGGTGGTGTGGTGGTTCATTCTGAAGTAATATACTAGTTATCTATGTAGTGTGTTGTTTGATTGTGATATCGAACCATTATGAACTGTGTGAGGTATTGAACTGTATGATCAAGTCCAAATGATTCCCTATTGGGAAAAATGCATAGATAGAATGGATTACTCAGACTTGTATCGAAACTATTTTATTTTGGTTTCTTGTTCTTCAAATGTACGGTCCCCCTTCCAAAATGCAGTGCAACACAACTGGTTCTAAAGGCTCATAAAGAGGCTGTGAATACCTTAAGCGGAAATGGATCCACAAAACTAGGAACAGTTGCCACTGTAGTTGCTGCTGCTAATTCAACAGCCCTGGAGGCTTCTAAAGAAATTGAAGCGGCAATGCAAATTGCCATGAGGAATGCCTTGGGAGTGATGTTAAATAGAACCCCTGATGCTCCTATGGATGATTTGTCAATCATGAAGGTGAGAAAATCATTAATATTCTTCTTCAGTATTGCTTCCAACACTTCTCTTTCTTTTACAGAAAATTATCTTAGCAAGAGATAGTGGCAGGTTTGCAAGTTACAGTGTCGACTTTAATTTCTGTTGATCTGGATCTTGCTGAAGCCTAGGTGATTTATGTAGTGAAATGATGAACACATTTTTGATTTTCTTGGCTCCGCTCTTAATAATCATGAGAAGAACAAGGAAAATGCAGAATTATTTGTTCAGATTAGAATAACCAGTTGTCAGAATATGGAGATGTTTTTACAGACACGAAGAGAATAACTTGAAAATATAGTCATTTTATCTAAATATATTGTTATGCTGATGGAGTGATGTTAAAAATTGAATGGTTGAGCTTGTTGGCATTATAAACTGTGCAATTGCGTTATCTTTTCAATCGTATAAGCACAGATTTCTCTGATTTTTTCGGAAGAAGTTCTCAGCTCATAGGTTCAAGTCCACGTTTATTAATGAAAATCGTCACGGTAAACCTAGAATTAGTCGTCGATTCAATGGTTTTCACATTGTTAATTTGGTAAAGCAAAATCATTTTTGAGGACCAGAGCAACTCCACTAACATGGGGAAGGTCTTTGTTAGAGTTCTTTAAAACCACTTTTCACTAGAATGTGATTTGATCTTCTTTTCTTGTGGCCTTGATGAGTTAATTGACTTTCTGGTCTTAACTAAGAAGGATGACATAAAAATGTAGGCCGATAGGAAGGACTTCAATATTTTAGTCATCCATTTTAGTTTGACTGGATGAACCTCCTGTTCCTGCTGGGTTTCTTGTGGATATCATTTTAGGGGAGTTGGATAAGCTAGGAAGATACTTAAGCAAGGGTTTGAAATGGTTAATGTTGTTCAATTAAATTAATGGAAACTGGTATAGTGGTATTTGGTTTAGAAGTCAGTAGTAACATAAATGCGCTGGCCTGGTTGACCCAACCTTCTAATCCATTTAGTTGGTTTCTGCTATGGTCCAGGCAATATTTGGTCCATGCTTATATAAACTAGTTTGTTTTGAGTCTTCAGAATATAAATACTGTAGCACCCATCTCGGCCCCTATTACCACACATAATTTGGGATGGTTTGGATAAGCTAGATCTCAACAACCTGTAAAGTTATTTGAGTATGTATTCGAAGGATAATATGGGAAAAAGAATGTGTTCATTTAAGTATTCAATGTGGCAACTTAGTCCCAGTTTGGACTCCATTAAAAATTGAATTTGAGGAAAATGTATTTTGGAATAATAATTTTTTTGAAGGAAAAATAAGGAAAAATTTTGGGTTTACATGTAATTATTTTATTAGGGAATGTTTGGTTGAAAATAAGATTGAGAAAAATGCTTCTTTTTTTTTTTTTCTAAAATGGAGCGCCAAATCCGTTTAATAAACCTATAAGGTTAAATGAAATTAAATAAGAAGAAGAAAGTACCTTCATTCTTATAATGTACATAGAAAGTTCCAATAACAATCAAAAGTTAAAATAATGACTCAAAATACCACAAGATTTTTAACCTCTATGAAAAACTTTGAATGATGAAGCATCCCCGTGTTAGAGGTGATAATAATGATTGGTTGCACTGATTAATCACCAAGCTGCACCAATGAATTAAAGGTACTGCTGTCTTCATTTTGAATTTTTATGATGGATTTGCTATCCTTAATTTATCTTAACACCAATTTTTACATTCCATCACTGCTAGCCGTATGTGACTCTTGAGCATCCTCATCCTTTTCGTACATTTGCAATCTAATTACATATTCTGTCAAATCCTTCCAGACTCACAATGCCAAAGTGACAGCCTTCAACTGAGGCTCTTTTATCGTCCAACACTTTGTGATCTAAACTAAATTCATTTTTGAAGCTATTAGTAAATTGAGAGTCATCAAAACAAGAATATGGTATTCTCGTTGAGTGTTTACACCACTTTAAAATATTACACCTTACCTTATCTTCTTCAATATTGCTTTTAAACTAAGCATAAGCTTAGTAGTGGTGCATTTAGAAAACCACCACTTAGATTTCTTTAATCTACATAAAAGTGAGAATGCATTTTTGGAGATTATGAACTTGATAATGCAAAGGAATCTGAGGATCTATGCAAGGAGTGTATATAGCCACAAAGAGAATCTTGTCATAGTATTATGCTATTTTTGATCTGTCATAGCATTTGTACTATTTTCCCCCTCTTATATAGTAACTACATTTGCCTTTTTTCACCCCTTATATAGTTATAGACACGGTTAGTGTAACGATTTGAGCCTTTGTGTCTAAGTCGTTATATCATGCATATGGTCCGCTTTAGAAGAGCTCAAGTCCATTTTACCCCGTCACTGCTTTTTGTTGCATCTCCATAATTCGAATCTTAACAACTCGAGCCTCTATGCTCAAGTCGTTATATCATACGTACTATTTACTTTGGGAAAGCCCGAGTCTATCTTAAGTCTCTCATGAGGCAATAATCTAGGATTCAAATCTTAAGGGATGCAACCGGAAGTCGTGAAGGGGTAAAATGGACTCGGGCTCTCTTTTAGTCTCTCATAAGACAGATCAGACAATATGTATGATATAAAAGATTGGACAAACAGGCTTGTGTTGTTATACAACAAGTCAGGTGTAGAGAAGGTCTTGTGCTAAGCCTTTCCTCTAATTCAACTTCCTTCTCATACTCATGTAACACTATAACAAATTGCTATTTATATTATAAATTGAAGTCGGTCCTTGAACTGAATCATTCTCTACCAAGATGTTGCATTTCCACTAAAAAGGAAAAAAAGGTGAGGTGGGAGCCTCTACCGCAGAAAAAATCTACCTTTCTATTCATCTGGAGGTAAAAAATTCACAATATCAAATGAGGTAACAACATATAAATAGGATTCGTAGTAACAAACATAAATTTGTTGCATAATGGTTTGTAGAAAGGCACTAGATTAAGTTATCTCTTGCACAAATAAAAATGATATATAAAGATTAGACATTTGTATGTTGTGTAACATATTATTGACTCCTCTAGGAAGCATCGCTTTCTTTATTAACATATACATGGAATTATATCTTAACTCGGTGTCAACATTATACATGAAAATTTAGTTTTATCATTGCATGCAAGAGCATCACACCATCTTAATTACAAATGAATAATGCGAGATGCACATTACACTTTTTTGCTTCTTTTTTCTCATTATATAAGGTTTTTAGCGTTTTTGGTCATTTTTTTATTCTTCTTTTTTATTATTTTGTTTTTAGAATTTTTTATTTCCACTGCATATAATGCCATATTGTATTAATCGTGCAATGTTTTTTATGATGTGGTCCACATTAGCATTCATTTTTGCCAATAGTACTACCTTGTCAGCATATAGAAGTTGGTCAAACCATCTGACATGGAAGGAATGAGACAATTGTGCCTAGCACTTGGATTCATAAAGGCAAGTTGGGATGTCAATCGAGGAAAGTAATCAATTGTAGTTCAGCATCCCAAATAAAACCAGTGGATAAGTTTGGTGATCCCCGATGTTTTTCACCCTTAAAAGTGTATCGATTAGTTGTTGCTGGAACAAAAAATTGCATTGAAGTCATATGAGCTCTCTACCACGAAAAATCATGAAAGTCTACACTAGGCATTTGGGGCCTACCAAAGAGCTTGCATATTATAACCTTAAGATTTTATATGAATTAGAACATCCACTATCTTTGATGATGGACATATAGGATTGCCAACTCAATTTCAACATATATTAGTATGTACAGCTTTGGTTTAGTTGATGCAATGTCATCTTTTGTGGCTTAAATGGTATTCTACAATGCTGTGATAGGTTCCTGTTACAAACGCAATTCACCCAACCAGATTAAGGGCAGAATTGAAGATGAAGACAAACAAGATAGCTCAAACTGGAATTGTACTATCTATGGAAATTATAATGCAAGATAGGGATTAAACTCTGCTATTACAGCAATTTGTAAAGCTATATAAATCTGTAATACGGAAACAAAGAAATTAAAGGATATTTGGACATTCAAGAAGTCCAATTCTCTCCCAAGAAAACGACCATATTCTGCATACTCCCATTGAAGCAAAACCCCCTATTTATATGTTGTTGTGCCTCTCAATTATTCTCTAACTGATTCTGTAACTATGCACCTGCTGCATGTGACTTCACCACTTCATTCATTTCCTTTTCTGCCCCTGTTCTTTTGTTGCGCCTTTGGTATGTGAACTGGACTGCGGGTCTATCATGCTGCAGGAAACACTAAGGGTGAAGGATGAAGAGCTGCAAAATTTGTCAAGGGACCTTCGTGCTAGGGATTCAACAATAAAAGAGATAGCAGAGAAACTATCTGAAACCGCTGAAGCTGCTGAAGCTGCAGCATCTGCTGCTCATACCATGGATGAGCAAAGGAGAATTGCATGTGTTGAGATTGAGCGCTTAACAAGAGACTCAGAGAAACGTCTCGAGTCATCTGGATTGAAGGTATATTTTATTCTCACCATTTATACCTGTTTGTTGTATATTGCAGGCTTGATTATTAGTTTATATTTTTGGTTGATAGTGTATGTCATCTACTTTGTAGTTGAGAGAATTGGAAGAAAATATTATGACTCTAAACAGAGAAAGAGATCAACTGATAAAACAAAGAGATTCTGCCCTTCAGGAAGCACATTTGTGGCGTACTGAGCTTGGAAAAGCTAGAGAACGTGTTGTAATATTAGAAGGAGCTGTAGTTCGAGCAGAAGAGAAGGTCAGAGTTACAGAGGGTGATGCCGAAACTAGAATAAAGGAAGGAACAGGAAGAGAAGCTGCTGCTGCTACGGAGAAGCAGGAACTGCTTGCGTACATAAATAAGCTCCAAGAGCAACTAAAAAGGTTTAATATATTAATGGAAGTAGAATCTTGATAATTAGGTGGTTACCTGCCTCATTTTGCAACTCTTTGTGAGACATATAACCTATTAGAAGGCAAACTTGACTTTGTTCAGATGTATGCCAATATTGTTGCCAAACCAAAAAAGGTCGTAGTTCTGATGTTGATCAAGAACAAGGTTGAAACAGAATGACAAAAACCCTTTTTTATTATTTATTTAGCAAATAACAAATACACAATATTTGATTACGTAGATAAGCTTATTAAATTAAAACAGTCCAATATTTAGTTTGAACTGTTTCTCTATGCACTGTTCTCGCTCATCTGGTTAGCAATCTGGTTCCTCTTTTGGGACCCGAATAAAATAACAAAAATGATCTATGGAAGCAATGATGAGATAAATGCAGTATTTGTTAGCTTTCTTTTTAGTGTATTAAGTTTTATGATAATGGCTGTTTTCCTGCTGACAGGCAGCAGGTTGAAACCAGGCAAGTCATCGAGGAGAAGACTGAATCTAGCTCGGGCATTGGTGGTGACTTACCGAGGACAAAGCATGTGAATCCATCGGAAGAGAACGTGGATAAAGCATGTCTGAGTGTTACAAAGGCATTACCTGTACCTGCAGAGAGTGAATGGAGTGATATTCAGACGACAGAGGCAACAATAGCTGACGTAAGAGAGGTTTCCCCTGATACAGAAGGGAGCAGTCTCGATATACCTGTGGTTACTTTCCCTGTCAATGGCCACCACGAGCACTCTTCTTCCCACCAGCCTTAGTTTTTAAAGCTCTTGTTATCTCAAAAGACTTGCAGGATCAAAAGGTCAGTTAACGAGGAAAATCAATATTTATCGACTTATATATTCATTCACATGTTTTAATTCCTCAGTTTGGTCGGCTCACGTCATTGTATGTTTTGGTAATCTTAATGAAATGAGTATGAAACGCCTGTCACATTTGAGGCTATACAATCAACTGCTGTTTCATATTTGAGTCCAGAAAGTTCCTAACTAGGATGTAAATTTTCTCTCCGTTCTATTGTCTATCATTACATTCGTCTTATCAATATATATCTTTGCTGGTGTTCCATGATAGAACTTGTTAATATCACACACACTGGTTTAACATGTAGCTAATGTAAGGTCCCAAAATTTTATGATATTAAGTAGGTTGTTGTAGCCCATTTAAGGTTATGAAAGTTCAAGTCATAATATTTAAAAGCCCAATACTGATTTGATATGTTTTAAATAATTTTAATCTCTTGAAAGTTCATTAGTAGCCATGCGTGTTTTCTTTAAAATATAGAATTTTTAAATAAAATAGTAGTGTTTCCCAAAGATTGAACCAGACGGTGAAAGTTTATTTTATGGATAGTAAATATTTTTGAGATTAGATTTTGTGTACGTGTTATTTTTCAAAATGATCGAATTATAGGTAAAATATAGTCTATTAAGTTCTAATTGAGGATTTATGTTGTTCCCTTACTTTGTTAACTTAATAAAGTTTAAGGACAGGGGGCGAGAATTTAAATTTAAAAACCCAATTCCTTTCATTTTCCTCAAATTATACTAACACGTTTTCATAGTTTGATTTAATAGTCAAGGCATTAAATCTCATAATTGGTAGGCTGGAATGTTGCATTAAACTTCAAATTATATTCATATGCATTTAACATTTGTACACACAAGTGCGTATAACATAAGGAATGAAACTAAAATTAACCAATTTACCTATTTTAAAGTCTCTTTAATTGACAAGTGATGAATGCAACCGTTTTCTTACCTTTCATTTTCAAATTACACACTTTCTAATACATGTGAAATTTATACATTGAAATATACATACTTTGGACAAAAAAATAAATAAATAAAGAAATTGTCAAGTAAAGGAAAGATAAGTGAAGGAGATTGTTTAAAGGCATTGGTTGTATTCAGGAAACAATATTTACATCCAATTTCATCGATTCAAAAGCATTAAATGAAGGTAGATAGATGTGCAAGTGTTTATTTCGTTTTCAAATTATGATTTTTCGTTAAAAGTTTGAATGACTTGGTACCTGTGGGTACGATGCTTCGGCACTACTATAGTTTAAATGATCATTCTCCGCCTTTACGTGTTATGATATTGCTATAGAAATCGAATTTTGTCGAAAATTCCTCTACATGTAACTGTATGAGTCCACAATTCTAAATTTCTAATTTGATAACGAAATGCACCGATGATATCTATTGAGATTCAAACTCATGGGTTAATTCCCTTCTTACACGTTGATTTGATATGTTTGGGGCGTGGATGATGGTAGAGGATGGTGCAACATGCTATGGAGATGTCAGGGACTTAACGTTTTTAATTCGATTATGCAACATTTTTGTTTTTTTTTTTTTTTATTTGATTTCTATGAACATCATCTGTGGAACTATTCTAAATACATTTTTATAAATAAGTTATGTTTAAAGTAGTTATGCGTTATAGAAATTAAATTACAAGTCACAATTTACCACAAAAGAAAGTGTCAGCGATTTAGTGTTGCTGTTTTTCTAAGTTTTCAGCTTTTGCCCTGAAATTCAAAAATTCATTACTCAATCGTTACTTGAAATTTTTCGACAAAATCAATGGCTTGTGATAGCCTCATAGGTTAGCTACTGAATAAACTTGGAATCATGTCAATCTGATGTCAGTAGAATTTCATATATTCCTTAAAGCAAACTGCACTGGGTAGTGTTGCTGTTTTCAGCTTTTGCCATTTAATTTAAAAATTCGTAACTCAATCGTTAATTATAATTTTTGGACAAAACCAGTGGAGTTTGATAGCATCATGGATTAACTACTGAATAAAGTTGAAATCATATCGATCCAACGTCTGTAGAATTTTATGTCATTTTAAGTAAATTGCGCTAGGTTACCTTCTAATCGAGTCGATGCGGGATTTTGAAAAATATTTTTATACCTCATATGTTACCGACGAAAGCTGATTTTTGGATATGTCATAATATAAAGAATTTCCTACTTTATTATAAAATTTCATAAAGTTTTGGGATCGATAGCTATGCAAACGAATTTTTTTTTTTTTTGAAATTGCCATTGAGATAGAAGACAAAAGCAACAACATTTTTTGTTAATTGCACGTCAATAGTTGAATATACAGTGTGTTGGTTGCATATATTGTATGTTGGTTGCATATCGGGGTATGTTGGTTGTATATCGGGTAAGTTGCAAATACGGTATATTGGTTGCATATCTAGTATGTTGCTGTAAGTTGCATATCCGATATATTGCATATACGGTATGTTGCTGTATAGTTAATTATTTAATTAAGTCTACGATCTATGGGTAATGTAAAGTTAATCTTGTGATGTTTCGATCCACGCGGGTCGGGGTGTTACATCGTGGTATTAGAGTACGAGTATAGTCGATTCTGTAGACTTAGCGTATTTTGTCAAAAAAAAAAAAAAACCTAAGTACAAAGTAGGACATTTAAAATGAGAAAATGAAATATTTAAGGCACTCCAGGAATCTCGCATCCACCAGTCGACCTCATCCTACAACCAAGTATGTTTAACTAAATGAAGTTCTAATCCTTGCTATGAGTGGATATGATTACATGTTTATGTTTTCCATGTTGCGATACATTCTACATTTTATTTTATGTACATCGTATATGTAAAAATAAAATGTGTTGTTTAAAAGACATGTATTGGGCTAGAAATTAAAATGTGGATGACAGATAGCTACCAAAGGCACCCGCAGAGGGGAAGAGATAGGGGACAAGGAACTGAACCTAGATAGGAATGAGGCTCCTAGTTATTATATGTACCATCAATCACATGGTCACTGCACGAAAAATTGCTAAGATGTCGCAAGACATTCCCAAAACACGAATTAAGGAATATGAAGACACCTCCGAAGAGACGCTCCTCCCAGGCAGGGGCCAGCAATCTGGGAACAATGAGTCGAGATGCCCCACCAAGATTGACACCCTAGGGAAAGAGATAATGACACAGAGAGACCCAGAGAAGGTCAAAGGTAGAGACAAAGTCCCCTAGTAAACGATGGGTAAGAGCCCATCAGAGAGATCGATACAATCATTGGAGGTCTACATGTAGGAGGCGAGTCTAGAAATGCCCAAAGAAATTATACTAGAGAAGTGACAGATCCCCCTATGACAAGTTTCATAGTTAATCATTCTACCACTGGCAGGACGACCCCACCCATCACATTTACTCAAGAAGATGCAGTAGGTGTTCATTATCCACACTGTGATGCCTTAGTGGTAAGGGCTATTGTGGCCTATAACAGCTTGAAAAGAATGTTAGTAGATAATGAAAGCTTGGTCAACACCATCTTTGGAGCTGTCTTTGATAAGATGACAGTCGACCACGAACTAACCCCAACGAACTCCCCTCTGTATGCCTTCACAAGAGATATCATCATCTCAAGGCATAGAATCACAGTAGCAATAGAGATGGGAACTACACCCTTAACCGCTTACCATTTCATGGAGTTCATGGTGGTTGATAATTGCTATACTTATCATAGGGTATTTGGGAGGCCAACCTTGAAGGAACTATGGGCTATCACCTCCGTATGAAGTTCCCAATCGAGAATGGCATAGCTACTATCCGAGGTGATCAAAGAAGCAGTACAAGAAAAGTCGAACCAAGGACTATCAATGTCGTTACCACAGACCTCGATATGGACGACCCCCTTGAACAAGGGGAGAACGCTGAGATGATCGATGCCCCCAAAGAAGGGGACATCCTTGGAGTTATTCAAACCTTTGAAAAATAGGCTATTCGTGAAAAAACATGCAAACCCTGAAGAAGCAGCTAACTTGGAGGAGTTGGATCCTCGCATCATTGACTGCGAGCCCCAAACAACACCCATGGAAGAACTGGAAAGCTTTCTAGCTGACCTTCATGATCACTTGAAGCGCTTACAAATTGGAAGAAATCTGCCAATGGAAACAAAGGAGGAGCTGAAAAGTTTCCTACTGAAAAATCTTGATGTGTTCGCCTAGAAGCATAGCGATATGGTGGGCATTGAACTAAAGGTTAGTTGTCATCATTTGAGCATTGACCTAAAGATAGTGGCACATAGGCAAAAATGGAGAGCTCTCAACCTCGAAAGATACTAAGCCCTAAAAGATGAAGTCAAGAAATTAACTGACAATGGGTTCATTCGAGAAATGATATACCCCAAGTGGGTCTCAAACCCAGTTTTAGTCAAGAAACACAACGGGAAGTGGAGGGTTTGCATGGATTTCTCAGATTTAAATCAAGCTTATCCCAAGGGTAGCTTCCCACTCCCCATAATGAACTTCTTAATTTCATGGATGCGTATTCTGGATACAATCAGATTCCTATGTTCTATGCAAATGAAGAACATACTTCATTCATTATAGACAAAGGCCTTTAGAGCTCTCAACCCCGAAAGATACGAAGCCCTAAAAGATGAAGTTAAGAAATTAACTGACAATGGGTTCATTCGAGAATTGATATACCCCAAGTGGGTCTCAAACCCAGTGTTAGTCAAGAAACACAACGGGAAGTAGAGGGTTTGCGTGGATTTCTCAAATTTAAATCAAGCTTATCCCAAGGACAGCTTCCCACTCCCCATAATGAACTTTTTAGCTTCATGGATATGTATTCTAGACACAATTAGATTCCTATGTTCTCTGCAGATGAAGAACATACTTCCTTCATTATAGACAAAGGCCTTTACTGCTATAAGGTCACGCTTTTTGGGTTGAAAAACATCGGGGCTACGTAACAAAGACTTGTCAATAAGATGTTCGCCGACCTTATTAGAAGGATCATGGAGGTCTACATGGATGATATGCTGGTGAAAAGCTTAAAAGCAGGAGAGCATGTTAAAAACCTTAATGAAACCTTCCAAGTTCTGAGAAAATACTGGATGAAGCTGAATCCTTTAAAATGGGCCTATGGAGTTTCGTCAGGGAAGTTCTTAGGCTACATCGTCAACCAAAGAGGCATCGAAGCAAACCATGAAAAGGTCAAAGCTTTTATTGAAATTAGGTCACCTCAGAAGTTGAAGGAGGTACAGATCTTTACAGGACGAGTAGCAACCTTGAACCGCTTCATCTCCATAGCAACAGATAAATGCCTACCTTTCTTTAAAGTCCTCAAAGGAGGAAACAAGTTCAATGGACAAAAGAATGTGAAACAGCCTTACAGGAGCTGAAAAAGCACCTACGACAGGCCCCCTACTCTCAAAACCAAAGGACCATAAGCCACTGAAGTTGTACATGGCAGTAACTTTTGAGGCCATTAGCTTGGTCCTAATAAGAAATTAGATGGCCACCAATTGCATGTATACTACATCAGTAAAGTACTTTTAGCTTCGGAAACTCGTTATCGAGACATGGAAAAATTAGCTCTCTCTTTGGTATCAGCCTTAAGAAAGTTGAGGCCATATTTCCAAGCCCACAGTATATATGTATATACGAACTTCTCCCTAAAGTAGGTGCTACAAAAACCTGACACTTCAGGAAGATTACTGAAGTGGGCTATGGAATTTAGTGAGTTTGACCTTGTTTTTGAACCAAGAGTTTCAATCAAAGGCCAAGCCCTCACAGACTTCATGACAGAATTCACCCCCATCCCAGAAATAGAAGAAGTGATGGAACCCATTGAACCTCCAACTTGGAATCTATTGGTTGATGGTTCCTTATAGAAAATAGGGTCAGGTGTTGGGGTGTTTTAATCTGAGGGACATAAGCTTACCTGTGCTATGAGATTTGGTTTCAAAGCCACTAATAATGTAGCATAATACGAAGCCCTAATCGTGGCCTAAGGTTGGCCAAGGAAATGAATGTAAAGAGGATCATCATCAATAGTGACTCCCAGTTAGTGGTAAGTCAAGTTCATGGTAATTTTTCAGTTAGGGATAAGTCTATGGCAGCATATCTAAAACTGGTCATGAGCTTCATCCCTTCCTTTGAATATCTTGAACTAGTGCAAAGCCCATGCACTAAGAACGTCCACGCCGATGCATTGTCTAAATTGGCAAGCAACAAGGATTCTAAACTACTCACATACGTACCTATAGAATACCTTTTCGATCCTTCTATTACCACTGGCAAGGCAATTATGTAGGTTGACGACACTCTAGCTTGGATGAAGCCAATCATATCTTTCATCAAAAAACAGACCTTACCACCTGAAAAGAAGGAGGCTCAGAAGCTTAGAAGAAGAGCATCCTACTTCATCTTGCAAGATGATGTGATGTGCAAACGTAGTTTCTCACTACCTCTGCTCAGGTGCATTAGAGGAGAACATGCAGACTATGTACTACGAGAGATTCATGAGGGAGTATGTGGGAATCACATTGGGGGTGGTCCTTAGTACATAAGGTACTAAGATAGGGATGCTACTGGCCCACCTTGAAAAAGGATGCGCAACTATTTGTTAGAAAATGTAACAAGTGCCTATGCTTTGCCACTATTCAAAGACAACCTTCGCAAGAGTTGAATATTATATCTAGCCCCTATCCGTTTGTAAAATGGGAAATTGATCTTATAGGACCTCTTCCTAAAGGAAGAGGAAGCTCTAGCTTTGCAATTGTTGCCATTGATTACTTCACCAAGTAGGTAGAGGCCGAACCACTCGCCAAGATCATGGAGGCCAACACCTCCAAATTCTTATGGAAGAACATCATCTGTAGGTTCAGAATCCCCAATTCAATTATGTCAGACAATGGCAAACAGTTTAATAACAAGAAAGTTAGAAACATGTGTGAGGAGTTGGGCATCAAGAAATACTTTTCCTCCCCACATCACCCCCAGGCAAATGGGCAGGTTGAAGCTGTTAACAAAATGATCAAATAAATGTTGAAGAGGAAATTAGATACTTCTAAAGGGGCATGGGTCGATGAACTACCTCAAGTACTCTAGGCTATTCGAACAACAAGCTGAACTGCTACTTGAGACCCACTTCTCTATGGCATATGGCACCGACGGTATAAGCCCCGTTGAAGTGGGACTGCCATCTCCTCGACGAATGTATTTCAATGAAATAACTAATGAAGAAATGAGGAGATGTGAACTTGACCTCCTTGAAGAAAGGAGGGATACGTCTCAAGCAATATTGGCCTTATATCAAAGAAAAATGACCAGGTACTACAATTCGAAAGTAAAAAAAGAAGACATTTCGTTTGAACGAATTAGTACTTCAAAGGGTGTTTCCATCCTCAAATTAGTACGGCTCAGGAACCTTAGGCCTAAACTGGGAAGGCCACTATCGAGTATATGAAGAGGTTTGACTCGAAGCTTATAGAATTATGAACATGGATGGATGGGTACAGCCTCATCCATGGAATGTAGAACATTTGCGCAAGTATTACAATAATGTAAAACAACTTTTGCATATTATCTGAGGTTCAATGAAAATCTTTTTTATATTAATTACATGTTAAAATTTACATCTTCATCAATATTTTGTCCTTACGAAGAGATGCGTGGGCTATTCGATGAGGCCCAGGATCAAATTCAGAGATTGAATAAAGATACACGACCTCTTAGTACTTAGTATGATATACCTTAGGACCTCATATGTTTGATTATCTAGTTACACAATTTCTGAAGTAATTAGAATGGGCTTCAGTGAATTTACTATTTGATGTCTACTATGCTTAAGTTCTGAACTTCATTGTCAGACCTCCTAACACTTCAATGTTCATAAGTTTAAAATAGTCAAGCTTCCAAAGTGGTTGTACAACTAACGTTTTTTGGCAAATTGGTGTTATATATTTAATGTTGTTATAGAGGCATAAGTGATTCAAATACTCATTGGTAAGCACATCAGAGTTGAGCAGAGGTGTTAAGAGTACAAGAAGAAGATGAACACAAGTATTAAGTAAAAGAACTTCATTTATAGATAGATTTTTACAATTGGTGGTCCGAAGCCATTACACTTGACAAACAATTAAAAAAGTACAAAAATGATACCCTAAGGAGGTGGGGGTTGAGGAGCCACAAAAGGTACAATTGTGTCGGGGGCCACTTCTTTAGTAGCCTCTTCAGTTGTGTCTTCATCAAGTTTGATTACTTAGGCCCCCTCCGCTGAAGCTTGAGGTTCAGACTCCTCAGCTTCACCCTTAAGAAACTTGGCCCTCAAATCAGAAGTGTTGATGCCTTGAGTGTTTACCTCCAGCCATTCAATCATTTCAGTGTAAGCATACCTCCTCCAGTACTTCCCAAAACTTTGATATTCTTCGGTTAAGTGGAAGTTTGCCAGGAAGGTCTTCTCAGTATTTTTACTGGTAAGCTCGGCATTATTTCTGACACTCTCCACTTCTTCGATGAGGCCAGCCACTTGGGAGGTAAGCTCCCCTACCTGCCCTTTTAGAGCAACATTCTCCTTATTCGCCTTCTCCAAGGCCTCAACTGCCAGTTTTTGGTGGGTATCAGAAGTCTCCACCCACTTCGTTAAGGTGGCTACCTCGCTTTGAGATAGATACACCTCCTTCTTCAAAGTTTTAATTTTTGCTAAGGCAGAAGCGAGCTTCATTGACTCTTCTTCTTCAAGGTCTCCACCTCTTCCTTGGCCTTACTGGCAGCCTCCTCAGCCTAAGAGGATTTATTCATGAACCCTAGGTTCTTATTCTAAAGGTTTTTAAAGAGGGCGTCAGCCTCTATGGCCATTCCAAAGGCCCTTCCCGCCCGAGCAACCATTGTGGCAACAACATCGATGGCATCACTCTTTTCGACAAAGGATTGCCACTTTTCCATCTAATACTTATGAAAAGTCATTGTAGCCATTTGGACTTTAGGAGGAATGAGGGTAAGAGCCTCAAATTTTAGCTCGTCTTTCCTTATGGCCACGGTAGCTCTAGACTTGGGAGCTTCCGAAGTGGTAGAGTTACATGAAGTCCGGGCCTTCTTAACAAAATCTTGCCTCTAGGGCTCCATGACAGTTGGCCTCTTCTGCTCCTCAGAGGCTACAACCATTGAGCTGCCTAAAAGTTTTTCCCCCGCTAGGACCTCGGAGCGGGAGAAGGGACGTCTTTCGAATCACCAGCCCCATTGGGAGTCAGGATTCTGAACCTTTTCTTTGGTTTCTCCTCTATGACTTTCTTACCTCTATCTGGCATAGGGGGCCGTCCCTCCTCCTGAGAGGTATCCTTCTTGCTGGCACTCTCTATTTTGTCCCTTACCTACTTTCCTCCAGCAGATAAAGGTTTCATCCCCTTCCCTGATGTGGAAGTGGCGACAAAGATAGTGGCCATATCAGGCGTGGGATGCCTCATTTTATTGAAATTTTCTACAAATTAAAGGTTAACAAGGTAAGCAAAGTTCTACGAAAAAGTTAAAAAGGTCAGCAAAGTATGAGAACATATTACCTAGCCTCGCCTCAAGCCAAAATCTTCGAAAAAGTGGGTCGACTGGATTAAGCGAACAAAATCGCGGGTAGATGAGGATTTCTTATAAACCTCGAACAGAGTGTCCCAATAGCACTCTGTAAACCCAAACCTTTCAATCGAACCTGCAAAATAACCACAAAAAGGGTAAGTATCAGACCTCGTTATTTCAGAAAATCAAGAAAGCAAGAAATACACTCACGACCGTCGGAATATGAGGTTGGAACTTTGACGTTTGGGAAGAGGTCACCCTTACATTTCTGCCACATTCCTCTTACCCAAAACCATGTCTCATTCCACCCTTTGATGAAAGTAGGAAAACCTACTACAAAGAATGAGTGTGACCCCCAAGGACACAGTGAGTACCATCCCTTGGAATCCCCTTTTCCTAAGGACCTAGGTTGGTACACTGTTTGGAAGACATGCAAAGGCATGTCCTCACCCAAGGAGGCCTCCTTCCAAATGAAGTAGAAGCCTACGAATCGGGTCCAGTCATTTGGGAGAAGTTGGGTAGGTGCTAGCCAGTAGAGTTTAAGGACTGCCCAGAAAAAAGGATAGATTGACAAGCGAAGCCTAGCCTTTAGAAGGTACTCGCTAACAGCGACACAGCCTTGCCTAGGATAGCAGGCTCGCTCATAGGAGAAGGGGATAGAATTTCTATATCATAAGGGATCCTATATTTTTTCCTAAGGTTGGCTAAACAGGTTGGGTTTACAGAGGTATGGTCAGCTGTGTTGGTAATTTGGAACCCCATCTCATAGGCCAACTCACTAACATTTACTTTCGACTGTGAAGAAGCCATTGATTCACATATTTTGTATAAATTTTTACAAAGCTAGAAACAACAAAAAATTACAATACTTACGAGTTTTTCAGAAATAACAAAGGAAGAAGAACACTAGAGTTTGCAGAAACTCCAAGAAGAAAGGTAGAAACTCAGATAAAAAAGAATACTTAGAGGAATTTCACGAAGGAATCTTCGAAGAGTTCTCAAGAAAGACTTGAAGATTTCAAAAATTCGATAAAGCGAGACAATGATTCATGCAAGAGTGAAAAGAAATTCTTCTAAGTATTTGTGCCTTTTTATAGGCATACCCACTCAATCCCAGCCATTGGATCTTGATCCGGACTATCCGACCATCCATTTGAAAGTTTTCATCTGAACCATTAACCACATCTGATGCTTCGTCTTCTACGGTCCAGATGAAAATGTTGTTGTCACATGCCCCCATGTACCTAAAACTTATTTTAAAATGTAGGAGACAGTCATCATTACATATTTAATAGGACGACAGTTTCGTGTATTGGGAGACGAACCGTTTCAACTGTCTTTTCTTGGAATCGCACCACGACATCAAATTAAGGACATGTCCTATGCAATTTGGACCCTCATCTATAACCTCAGTTATGGAAAGGCACTTCGGCATATACCATTTTGAATACATCCACTTCGGCAGATTTTCCCAAAATTATTCCTGAGATGACATATTATCAAGTCAACCACTTCGGAAACTACTTACATTGTCTCCACAGGTCAGATACATTCTAAAAATTCTAACCATTACATAAATAGTCATGTTTAGACTTAGGGGACTATTGTTACTCCTCGCCTCCAAGGCCCAATGAAACGATGCTACGTAACATGACATGTGGGCAGAGAGTCAACAAGAAAATCAAAAGAAGACCCAGGAGGTCAAACACACAAAGAAAGCAAACACACCAAGGTCCTCCGCAACAGCCAAATTCCTCACACTGCATGATGAAGTCCAGGCTGATGTATTTCTTTGAAGACGAAGCTACCTAAGGAAGCTAAGAGAGGACTAGAGGTTCTCCACTTAGAGAAATAGTTCGAAGACTCCTCCGAGGCTCTCAGTTCATCCGAGGCTCGTAGCTGAGGCTGTTCCACTTTCAAATATCTCTGTAAAGTGATTAATATAACGCTTATAATAAAAGTTTGTCAGTATGTCAGCCTATTGTATAGGGCGGCTGACCCCTTATCAATGTATTAATTGTATGAATAGATAGTGATGTGACGTCTCTATTAGGAAGATGAGCCACTTGGTTTTGATCCAACGATTACCATGTCAGCCAAAATAATATAAATGGGTTCTTTATGTAATTTAGAAGGGGTTGGACTATGAATTGAGAAAAGAATAATAACTTATACTCAAAATACATAATCACTTGAGTTCATTTTCGATCTCTTGGGTATGTTCATGAGTAAAAAATTCTTGTATACGATATAGTAACCTGATTGCACATCATATCTATCCTTCTACTTGTTCACGTTTGTGATTAAACCATTTAGTTTAATTTCAATCGATCAATCATAGTTAGCGGTATCGATTTTGTTCCGTAGGTACTCGTTGGAACCGTACTTGACTTGGCGTGAGTGGGCCCAATATCTGTTGGCTCATTTTCGGTGGTCGTCATGATGCATATTTTTAGTATTATATAAAACAAATTTTTATATTTGAATGTTGCTACGCTAAATGTTTTGTGTAGTGGGACTAAATTTTGATAGAAATATATGGATTTATTCCATGTAAATGAAGAATGAAATAGTTAACGGAATGATTTGGGCTTGCAAATTGAATGGAATGTTTGTGTTTACGAATCATAATCATAATGAAATTATTTGGGCTTAAGAATTGAATGGTTAATGGAATCTAGAATCATATACGTGTCCTTTATGCTTGGTGGCTGATTTCTACTCCATTTATGTGTTTTTATATTCAAGTACTTTCATAATAGAAGATCCTACAATGAGAAGATGGAGTCAATTAAGAGCAATTCAAGTGTCACTAGCCAAACCAAGGATGTATATTACAGGGGTTATTAGCACCGCCGCGCCATTCTGAGGTGCCCGGCGCCATTCTGGAAGCAACAAATTATTTTCCAACCGAATGCACAGGTGCCCCTGCACCATTCTGGAAGCAACAAATTGTTTTTCAACTGAATGCATAGGTGCCTCCGCCATGTACAAAAGAAGGCAGGCGCCCCCGCGCCCAAAACAGGCTCCCTTGCGCCATTTCCAACAGAAGAAGGGCGCCCCTGCGCCCAAAAGAGGCGTCCCTATGCCGCGACGACACCAATCCTCCACATAAACCCTAAAACTGACGAGTTTAAAGGGTAGACTATAAATACGGCTATAGGAATTCAAGAAAAGGACTTTTGGGAGAAAGAATTGAGGAGCACACAAGAGAGAACATCCTTGGAGATTGAGGAATCCACAAATCAACGAGTTCTTCTTATTCTCTATCAATATTTTCTATTTTATCAATGTTTAAGAACATGAATTGTGTTTCTTTTATATTTTCATGGAGTAATTTATTTTTCTAGAGATACAATGTAGCAACACTAGAGATTATGCTTTGATCATTTAATTATCTATTCTAGAAGTTATTCAATTGTTTTATTTGTGTTTATCTACTCTTAAAGCTTTTGAATGGTTGATCATCATTTGAATGATATTGAATTTGGGATTTACTATTGAGGGAGAGAATTCTAAATAGGGATCATTGATAAACACAACATAGGAGATTATAGAGTTCAAGAGGCCTATGAAATCCTTTGTAGTTATTAAGGGAATAAAAGGTCTAAATGTACATCATCTTAATTTTAGATGGAGAATCAAAATTAGGGTTTTAAGAGTAATTCTTAATTCACCATCGAGAAAGGGGATTAAGATAATTTTGGGTTCTTGACTAATAGACCATAAGAATAAATTAAGGCATAGTTAGATGATTGAAGCATGATCTATGGTTAGATGAAATTGAATCTAGAGTTTAAGCCTATTAGTGTTAATCTTGTTTTATTGTATTGTTAATTTATTGAATTAGTCAGTTAGTTATCTCATTCCAATATTCCTATTTTCTAGATAAAGTTAAGGTTATTTTAATTACAAAAATTACTAGGATTTGATTTCAATCCCTGTGGAAAATGATACTCTACTATCACTATATTAAAACTTGACACCGTACACTTGTGGTTGGAAAATTCTAGCATCAAGTTTTTGGCACCGTTGCCGGGGATTGATTTATCTTTTCTTATTAATACTGTTACCAAGTAGCATTAATTTTAATCTAGATTAATTTTGTTTTAATTTGAATTACTCTTTTTGTTTTTCAAGTGATTTGCTAGTTGATACGACGATTCAAAAGCTATAATTTGATTCATATTGATCTAGAAATTGAAAGAACTCTTCCGACAATAAGAGCGAAGAAGAAAGCTAAAGAGAACACAATGGCTGAGCAAAACAACCATGGTCAACAAGAAGGTGCTGATCAATTGGACAGACCTATTAGAGACTACTTCAATTCGGTAGCCCAAGAGCGTTATTCTGGGATAAGACGCCAAGCAATCAATGCCAACAACTTTGAACTGAAAGCATCACTCATCAGTATGGTACAACAGAATCAATTTGGGGGATTGCCTAATGAAGACCCGAACACTCATCTTTCTATATTCTTGCAAGTGGCTGATACTATAAAGATGAATGGAATTAGTGATAATAGCATCAAACTAAAATTGCTACCGTTTTCCTTTAGAGACAAGGCGAGAAGCTGGCTGATATCTTAACCATTGGGAAGCATTAACACATGGGAAGAACTGACTACGAAATTCCTTGCAAAATTTTTCTCCATCAAAAGTATCCCAATTAACGGGTAAAATTGGCTCATTTTGTCAGATGGATTTTGAACCCTTATATGAGGCCAGGGAAAGATTTAAAGAGATGAAAAAAAGGTGCCCACAATGTGGGCTTGATGATTGGATGCTCCTCGATAGGTTTTACAATAGATTGAAGATCCACGTTACAAAAGTATAAAAGCAAATACTTCTTCAAGGATGACAACATCAAGTGACCAAGAGGATGAAGTAAACAAAGAAAGTACAATTGAACTGGAAGCATCAAAGGAGGCTGAAAAGCCCAAATCCAATCTATTTCCGGATAATCCTCCAATTCTTAAACCTTCTCTTCCTTTTCCTCAAAGATTTCAAAAGAAAAAGCTTGATTCTCAATTTGCTAAATTCTTAGAAATTTTCAAGAAAATTCACATTAATATTCCTTTTGTAGATGCCTTGGAGCAAATGCCAAATTATGTCAAATTCATGAAAGACATCATGGCTAAGAGGAGGAGACTTGAAGAATTTGAGACAATCAAGTTAACAGAGGAATGTAGTGCTATTATCCAAAGGAAGTTGCCACAAAAGTTGAAGGATCCTGGAAGCTTCAGCATTCCTTGCAATATCGGTGGTATCACGTTTGATAAAGCACTGTGTGACCTTGGAGCTAGCATCAACTTGATGCCCCTATCAGTGTTCAAGAAGTTGGGACTTGGAGAGGTAAAGCCGACAACCATATCACTGCAACTGGCAGACAGATCCATCACCTATCCATGGGGGATTATAGAAGATGTATTGGTAAAGGTAGATAAGTTCATCTTTCCAGTGGACTTTGTGGTCTTGGATATGGAAGAAGATGAGAAAGTACCAATAATTCTTGGTCGACCTTTCCTGGCTACTGAAAGAGCATTGATTGATGTACAAGAAGGAAAGTTGACACTGCGGGTTAATGAAGAGCAAGTGAACTTCAACATTCATCAAGAAAGGAAAATCCCAGAAGAAGTAAATGCATGCCATATGATCTAATCCATCAATGCAGTGAGGGATGAGAAAGGCAAAAGAAAAATGTTCTATGATCCTCTAGAACAACATGTGGCTCTCAACTATTCAAGGCTTGATGATGTACAGATGAAAAAGGGACCAATGAAATGGTGGATTATATCTTAGAGAATGAAACAAATCCACCTGACAAGAAGGGGGGCTATGTGGAAAAACCTTTAAAACCTCCAAACATTGCCAAACCAAAAGAGGTTTTGAAGGCCATACCGGAGTTAAAACCGTTCAATTTTAATGGCCATGCTACAATGAAGACGAAGATAAGGCCAAGGGTAAAGTTTAGAATTAAGAGAGAGGTGCCACCTGAAGATCCAACATAGACACTATGGTTGAGTCAAGCTAATGATGTTAAAGAAGCGCTTCTTAGGAGGCAACCCAAGCTTTCTTCCTTTATATTTATTCATTTATTTATTTTTAGTTATAGTATAGTTTAGTTTATTTTACAATTTATTTAGGAATCATCAACCTTATCCCATCTTCCATTAGCTCACAAAATAATTAAGTTGGTCATTAGATGTTTGAGCTAAGTAACACTTGTTTCATTTTTTAACATCTAAAATATGATTTATTTTTCAAGAACATGACGTCGTGAAACACTCAAACTAACATTAACAAGGATAAAATGGGATAAATCTCAAGATTGGGGGAGAAGATAGAAGAAACATACATCAAATACAGCATCATAAGCACCAAAACGTCATAGGCAATACAGATAATTCGGGGAAGTCTTCCTCACTTAACTTTAATCTCACATTGGGGACAATGTTTAGATTAAGTTTGGGGGGTGTTTTATAAGTTGTCTATTTACTTTCTTATCTATTTGCTTTATTTGCTTTAATTGTCTACTTGCTTTAATTTTTTTTTTAGTTTATTTTAGTTGTTTTTTTTTTTTAATGCTGTGTGATATTTGTGTTAAAAAAGTATTTTTTTTCCGCATGCTTGTGTGAGTTGGATAGCCTTGTCGGCATTGATGTATATATTTGGTAACATGTTTTGGTTGATGAGTTGTGGATAAGTTATGTGTTTGAGTTAAATTCTTGCTTATGCATGTGAGACGGAAAATATTTATGCACGTGAGTTGATTGTGATGTTGTATATGAGTAGATTGATCCATTGTTTATAGGTTGTAATAGAGAACTTGAATGCTATACCCAAACAGCTATTAAACATCATTATATCCTTAAACCAAACCTAGGATGTTTGGTTGGTTGAACTGTTGTAGGTAGACATGGAGATATATATGGATTCAGTGTGTGCAAAATGTTGTGTGGACTGTCTGAGACCAATGTGATGAAAATTGGGTGAAAACCCTTAAGTTATAGGTCAATTTTCGAGAATAAGTGTTGAATAAAGGGCATTGCACTAATCACTGCATACAAGGGAAGCTACCCTAAAAAGATCCAGTGAGGACAATCATAATAATCTTATTGTATGACGTCTCTTCGTAGCCTTCATGATTCGAGTGAATAAGCATATAAAGGTTAAAACCTGGTGCCCTAAAGTTATCTGATTTTGGAGTCATCAGCCTAAAGCTCGCTACAAGGGTCATTTAGAAAGGTTAATGGAGAGCGTCCCCACATAAAAAAAAGGTGCATGAAAACGAAGACATCACATATCATGAGAGAGTCCCGAACACTTGTTTCCGAGGATTAGGCTTGTAATAAGGGGGGAGCAACCTGGTTGAGTCTTTGAAGTCAAAGCAGTCAAAAATAAGGAGAATCCATATTTGTTGACACGTTGAACTACAATTAGTGAAATTTAACCAAATTTGAGTGGTGTAAGATATAAGTATTGAAAATCAACTTTAGAATACACCATGGGGAGTGAAATGAAAACAAGTTTGGGGGTGTATGAATCCTACGAGCGAAGTAAGGAAAATCTGACTTTTTAGGTCGGGAATTGGATCAATTTATTATTGTATAGCGTTGCATTTAACTCTTCACACACACATACACACACCCATCTTTGCATTGAATAGGTAGGAAGTTAACTTTTGCATTATAATTTTGAAATGATTCATGAAATTTATGTGTTTTTGTATTAAATTCAGGTACTTTCATAATAGAAGAGTCAACAATGAGAAGATGGAGTCAATTAAGAGCAATTCAAGATTCACTAGCCAAACCAAGGATGTATATTACAGGGGGTATTGGCGCTCCCGCGCCATTCTGAGGTGCCCCCGTGCCATGTCCAAATGAAGGCGGGCCCCTCTGCACCATTTCCAATAGAAGACAGGCGCCCCTGCTCCCAAAAGAAGTGCCCCTGAGCCGCGATGACACCAGTCCGCCACATAATCCCTAAAACTGACGAGTTTAAAGGGTAGACTATAAATACGGCTGTAGGGGGTTCAAGAAAAGGACTTTTTTGGGAGAAAGAATTGAGGAGCACACAAGAGAGAACATCCTTAGAGATTGAGGAATCCACAAATCAACGAGTTCTTCTTATTCTCTATCAATATTTTCTGTTTTATCAATGTTTAAGAACATGAATTGTGTTTTCTTTTATATTTTCATGGAGTAATTTATTTTTCTAGAGATACAATGTAGCCAACACTAGAGATTATGCTTTGATCATTTAATTATCTATTCTAGAAGTTATTCAATTGGTTTATTTGTGCTTATCTACTCTTAATGTTTTTGAATGCTTGATCACCATTTGAATGACATTGAATTTAGGATTTACTATGTAGAGAGGGAATTCTAAATAGGGATCATTGATAAACACAATATAGGAGATTATAGAGTTCGAAAGACCTATGAAATCCTTTGTAGTTATTAAGAGAATCAAAGAACTAAATGTGCTTTATCATCTTAATTTTAGATGGAGACTCAAAATTAGGGTTTTAAGAGTAATTCTTAATTCACATCGAGAGAGGGGATTAAGATAATATTGGGTTCTTGACTAATAGACCATAAGAATAAATTAAAGAATAGTAAGATGATTGAAGCATGATCTATGGTTAGGTGAAATTGAATCTCGAGAGTTTAAGCCTATTAGTGTTAATCTTGTTTTATTGCATTGTTAATTTATTGAATTAGTCAGTTAGTTATCTCATTCCAATATTCCTATTTCCTAGATAAAATTAAGGTTATTTTAATTACAGGAATTATTAGGATTTGATTTCAATCCCTGTGGAAAACGATACTCTACTCTAACTATATTAAAACTTGACACCATACACTTGTGGGTGGAAAATTCTCGCATCAAAGTAAATCCAAAAAAGTAGAAAAAATTGAGATTTATGAACGTCAATTGAAAATCTCGTGTTCTAAAATGTTAGCCCTTGATCGCAAAACTCGGTGGAACTCTATGTACTTAATGCTTCATAGTGCTTTACAGTATAGGGATGTTTTTCTTCGACTAAAGCAACATGAGTCACAATATAGATGTTTGCATAGCAATGAAGATTGAAAATTGGCAAGAGAGATGTGTGAAAGGTTGGAGGTATCTTTTAAAGCGACTGAAATATTTTCTGGGACTAAGTACCAACATCCAATCTTTATTTTTGTAATATTTGTGACATAAACTTATCAATTCATGATTGGATGAAATCTCCTTATGAGGAAATCAAAATGATGGCTTCAAGTATGATTGACAAATTTGAAAAATATTGGAACGAAATTCATGGAATTTTAGTGGTAGCTAGTGTGTTGGATCTAAGATTTAAAATGAAGTTGGTTGAATATTATTTTCCAATCATTTATGGAAATGAAGTTTCGGAGCTCAATTGCCTTGTCCTCCAAAAGTCCTTCTTAAGTTGTATTTATGAATCCTTTAATGTTTATCTTGAATTAGGGTTAATTGGGCTTTTTACAGACCCAAATTAACCTTAATATTCACGGTGCAACTCCTAGGCACTAGATCTCTGCAAACATAGTTCTGTTTTTAGCTTTTGTGCCTAATCTGTTCCATTTCCATTTTTTAGCTTTTGCCACATCGTCGAGGCACTACTTGTTTCGAGAACCTATTTCCTTTCCCTCTTTCTCAATCTCCAAGTCCTCTTCTCCTCGATTCGTATCATCATCACTCTTTGGTTCTTTCAAGTTCCACATTCGTACATGTTTCACCATTTCACCTAATCTATAACACAACAAAAAAAAACACAAATTAAAATGTTCTAAAACTCTTAAGATCAAACAAAATATCAGTGTTATCCCCTAATATCGAGGTCTAAAGAGGTTAGGCCATGTGGCATGCCACGTGGCAGTACGGTCAACAAGGAGTCAAAAAGAGGGCCAAAGGAAAAAGGAGTCCAAGTGAGAAAATGGGCCGAAGTCCTTAACCCAGCAATAGAGGCTCTCACATAACTAGCCTTGGACTGAAGCACTTCCTCAAAGACGAGGCACAAACCAATCCGAGGTTCTTTCAGGCTAGTCCGAAGCTCATAAAATCGACACTGCCTCACACCAGATTCGAAGATCTTTTCGAATTGATTGATGTGACGTCTGCAGCAAAGTGTCTATAATTTTAATCATGCTCAGCCTATTACTAGAACGGCTGACCTTAAGTCAAAAAATTAAATGTAATGAATGGAAAGTGATGTGAAGCTTCGGCTTAGGGAATGTCGCCACATGGACTTGATCCGACGATCACCACGTCGGCTAGAACAGTATAAATAGCCACTCTTTGTATAGAAAAAGGGGATGGTGGATGGATGCAAAGAATATACAAACACATACTCATACAAACACTTGAGATTTTATTGAAATGAAGGGAACTCATCTACTCATCATATCTATCCTTCCACATATTTCATTATCATTTTGTTGAATAGGAGATCATTGATAGCACAATAATCCTGAAATATATCGCCGGAACCTTAACATCTTTGTCTCTCACCGAAAAGTGCCTCCCACGTTCACTGCAGTTGGATTACCGTACTTATTTCAGTAAAAATGTGCTAGATCCGTACTTGATGTGGTGAGAGTGGGCCTGGCATCTGTTGAATTCATTTTTTGGGGTCAACAAATACTATTAGAGGCACGAGTAAAACACACTCATCAATTGATTTAAGAATGCCTTTTTGAAGTTAGGCCAACTCTTGATATTCCCTACTAGTATTCTACTACCATATTCGGCTACTCCACTAAGTGTTAGGTAGAAAGCTCTACATTTTAGTGTGGCACTTCTTCAACTCATTTGAGTTTTGTAGTTGTTGAGGTGCTTTGTTGGATCACTTCTTCCTTTATACAAGGGAATCTTAGAATACAGAAAATGACTTGGGACGTTGGCATCCTTTAGCTCCCTTAAGAAGAGAAGGGTGTCATCATCATCATCATCAAGCTCATAAGACTTGCATGTCACTTCTGATCTTGGTACCTAGGATGCTAAGAGTTCCTCCCTGGATTCATAGCAGCCTCTACTGACATTCTTTCTTGCCTATTTCTAGGTCAACATTAAATTTGGGACATTTGGCATTACATTTGTTCATAGGGCCTCGATATGGAAGCGTAGGTATTGGGGCCTATTATTAGGTTCTTCAAGATAAATCTCGTTGAAGACGCTAGCGGATCTATTAGATCTACACTCTCATTCGTATTTAGAAGAAAAGTTATGCTCTCTATTAAACCAGTCATTAGAGTTCGACTGGATGCGAAATTTGTTGACACGTCCACTCTTACTTCCCTTTCAAAGGGCTGGCATTTCTCCTATGCATGTGAGAATGATCTCTTCCACTTTGGACTTCTTCCTCTCTATTGTTTTTTTCCTAATAGAAGAGGCTTGGCTGGTGCACCTCTTGGGACATTTGATGACCTATTTGTCCTTGTATTTGAAGGAAAAGTTACTGCATGAGGGTGCTTTATTGTGTTATGCTCTTCATCTTGGCAACTACTTTTGCTACCTTTCTCATGAGGCGATCCACCCCTATCACCTCGGTGGTGTTGTTGATGGGGTCGACAGTGAATAACATTGGTCTGAGGAGCTCTTCATCAAAGACCTCCCTTGTTCTCCATGGATGCGTATTTTCATCGCTAGCACTCATAGTGGGTGGATACCTCTTTTAAGTAGATTTTTATCTTTAAGTGTGAGACATACTAAATACATAAGCCACTAAATGTAGAGGGGTAAGGTCCAAGAGCACTGTAGAGAGAACAATGAGAGTATGTTTATAATTTGAGTATATAAAATTGAATTACATTATAATGGTACTAAGTATGAGCTTTTATAACTGAAGAGGTGGAATATTGACTGTTGGATGGAAAGACAAGTGACCTCATTCTGATGGTCGATGTGTCCTTCTTAGGCGTCAATCCATCCATCTTAGATTGGGTCGCATGTAATGTTTATGAAAAACAGCCACCTAATGCAAGGTCGACCTCTAATTCATAGATTGACGATTTGATATTTAGACGCATACTGCAGAGATGTCACATCAATAAGTTGTAGGTGAATCTTGTACGAAAGATCTCTTGGGATGATGTGAAGTAGGAGATCTTTTTTGTTAAAAGTAGGTCAATTGCCTCAAACTCCTTCCCTACAAAATACGTGGCACCTCGCCTGAACCATAGAGGTCGGCCACAACATGGAAATTCGACTAAAGTGATGCATCACCTCAACTATCTTATATGTGGGCTCACCTCAACCAGGTAGGAGTATGATGTGGAGTACAACCCTTGTTGACTTGCCACTGGCTGTTTGGAGCCTCGTCACAAGAGGCATAGCAATCTCTAAATTGGAATCGGGACATAAAAGGCATTCATATTAGTTTATTCACTACGAGTCTAACATGAATATATTATTTTGAGTTTTCTATGTTTTACTTAATTTTTGAAGATTAAAAAGTAAAAAATAAATAAGACCAATCTGCTTAGCTCATATCAGTTGTGGGCCTAGCTAGAGGCGTAGGCAATGCACTCACATACTATATCGAACAATGCCACTTGCTCGTGTTTGGATTTCATTGTATTTTTCTCTTTCTTATTTTCATCAATTCTTTAATAAAATAATATTACACTTAAACTCAAAAAATTTTCTTATTTTCTAATCACACATTCTTAAAAAAATAATTATTCTAATTGTATATTTTTCTCAAAAACTTAATTTTAACGGAGCTCAAATAGGGGCTTATAGCATGTTTGTTTCAACGTCAAGTTAATTTAGTCGTAGTTACAAGCTCAATTTCCATTTTATAATTTCATTAACTGCATAAATTCAAATAATTTGCTACATTATGGGAGAGTAACAATGACTCAAACTTCCCCATCAAGATTTTATTAGACAAGCAACAAATATTGTTGACAAAGTCATTAGTGGACTGTTTATTGTTAGCAATGACAACCAAAATGATGAGAATCAAATGAGACACGAGGAGATTGAAAATTTTTGTAGTAGTAAGGTTGTGAATCCTCGGAAAATAAAATCAGTAGAGACAGTTTGAGAAGACTTAGGTTCAACAAAATCAAATCAAAGACTAATCCAACAAGATGAAAGATCTTGCACGAACAAGCAGTATAATTTAGAAAAATAATGTATTAAATCAAATTTAAGTTCAGACGCATCGATAAAATCATTCAAGTAATGGAATCTTACAATGCAGGGTTATTGGTTTATTATTTGATAATTGTTTGTTTTCTTTGGTTAAAAACTAGACACAAAAGTAGTGGAGAGTGTTTCGCCCGTTTACTCGCTGACAATTAAAAGGGGTCAGACGATTGTGTAAGGGACAAACCTTTTGGAACAAAGCCCCAAAAAGGGGTGTATATTGAATATGAAGATTACAGTTTGGACACGAACAAGATGCCTCCAAGGGGCACAAGTACAAGGGAATTGAAATAATTGAAGTTAATCTAAGAAAGTAAATTACATATTCTTTGTTTGAGAGTGAATTTTGTCCATCCTTTCTTCGTTGTCTTCTTCTTTCTTTTATACGGCTTGGGCAGTTTTTAATCGTTTAGAAACTATTTGTAACTACTCATTTCTTTCATAATGGCCAACTGGCCAATAACTACCGTGTGTAACTCCTATCACCACGTCTTCTTCATAACGACTTGTCACCAACTTTCTCAAATCGTGGAGCGTAATTGTGATGTGCTCAAACTGCCTCAAATTGTGACTTTGGATAACAGCAAGCTTTAGTCATCGCTAGGACTCTGGGTGACTCAGTATTTTTGGACGACAATTGGTCTTCTGCTCTAGGCGATTATAGGATACTTCATTCGCTCAATATCTAGGCGTTCTGCAGGCTTGGGCGACGACATACCTTTGTTTTTGGGCTTTCATCATATTTAATAACATTCTTGGTTGGACTTTTACCCTGATCTCTCTAAATGGGCTTCTTCTCTTGGGCCATTTCCTTTTTGGGGCCATTTGAATTGGGCTGCACATTTTGTGTGTCAACAATTACCCCCCAATATGGCGAAATTAAATTTAATTTTCGCCATATTCATCTTTGTGTCTTCCAACAACATTTGAAATTCCCAAGGATTTTCAATCATCACTTTCTTCAAATTGTCTGGAATGGTGTGACGTTACAACCCTTATAAGCCCAAGAATTGAGCCACTTCATTGCACCACTAAACCACGTCATAAATACGTTTGTGCTTTCAGTACTTATCATCCCCATTCGTAGTTCTTCTCTAAGAATTATCTTGCTACCATTGTGTAGCATCTTGCTAATTCACCTCTAGTTCCGTCTTCTGCAGAAATGGGTCAGTTGATCCATCCTATTTGTTGTCTATCTTGATGTGCCTGTCGGTATGGGAGATATAAGAAATGTTTCTTGGCCAGCCGCAAAATTTTTCCCATCCATCGATGGTGGGAGGGGATATTTTTGGGCCACTTTGCTTGTTGAGAATGCTTCTCAACCCTTTTTCGCTCGCCATTGCAACTTACATCACAACATAAAAATCACACATCTAATTATTTATCAATTACATAAACATTACATCATTAATTATTTAATTAACCAAAAATTTACATCTTTATTAATAACAAATTAATTATTAAACAAAACTATTAAATATAAACAAGTCAAACGTGCATTGCACGTTGCTTGCACCTAGTGTTTATATATATCTATATATTAAAAGTGGCTATGTAACGGAATTTCTTGTTTTTAACGGAAAAACTAACGGAATTTGTTATTTTAACGGATTATGTAACGGAATTTCTTATTTTAAACAGGCAGCTGCACCTTCTTTCAGTGTTTTTATCATAACTTTGTATTCCGATATCCGATTGAGGCGATTCAAAATGCGTTGGAAAGCTAACTCATCTGACTATAACTTTGATTTAGATATCATTCTCTAATTCGATCACTTTCAATACCAAAAATAGGTCTCAATATGAGACTAAAATATCGGAGCATAACTTTTCGGTTGGAAATTGATTTGTGATCATCTTTTGACTAAATTTGATTCCATTGACGTCTTCTTTTATCCAATTGACATCGAGCACTCTCAAATCTTCATCGTGGGGTTCAGCACAACTTTTAAGTATTTACATTTTAGTCCCCGAATTTTGAATCCCTTATAATTTAGCCATTTTCTCCAAATTTGTCAACTTTTACTTATTTTCTTCGATCTTACCAACTTACATCACAACATCAAAATTACACATCTAATTATTTATCAATTACATAAACATTACATCATTAATTATTTAATTAACCAAAAAATTACATCTTTATTAATAACAAATTAATTCTTAAACAAAACTATTAACGCCCCGTTTGGTACGGATTCTCCAATTCCACAGTAAATCAATTCTC
Source organism: Fraxinus americana (assembly GCA_035079005.1). NCBI lineage: Eukaryota > Viridiplantae > Streptophyta > Magnoliopsida > Lamiales > Oleaceae > Fraxinus > Fraxinus americana. The sequence continues at coordinate 29,150,019 of CM068723.1, forward strand.
ATTTTCAACCACACATTCTTCAATAAAATAATATTTTCCATCACATCAATAATCTTATCTTCTTTTTTAACCACAGATTTCCCATCATATCAGTATTCAAAATCAATTCTTCCCCCAAAAAATTCCTACCAAACAAGCTCTTAAATATAAACTAGGCAAATGTGCATTGCACGTTGCTTACACCTAGTATAGTTGAAATGTTGATAAAAATCGTAAGTTTCATTAAATACGCGATTAAATATAAGTTTAAACAAATTAGATTTATAATATTAAGTCCTTGTTTGGTGGAAATTAAAATAAGATTTTTAATAAATTTTGATAAAAAGTTGATGAAATGTGTGCTTGAAAAATTATGGGTCATATGAAATATGTGATTAAAATTTAGATTTTAATCCCTATGAAACAGAGATTAAATATATGTGCCAAACAGGTGCTACATAAATATATAAATACTATGTAATTCAAAAGTTGAAAATATCAGAGAAAAATCTGTAGTGTCCCACTAAGTTTTTCAAAATATTATTACATCAATTTTTGTTAATGAAAGGAAAGAGATTATTTCAAAGGGAATATTACTTTTTTGATAAATTTAATAGGAAATTGGGACAGCATATTTTTCAAGGAGAGCGTAATTGTCATGCTTTTTGTAACTTTTTCAAAACCATTGACTCTCTCTCTCAAATCTCTCTCTACAATATGCTTCCCCCTCTCTCTCCCAAGAAATCCAAGACAATGGAACTTGTTGACCTCGAAAAATGGCTCGGACACGTGGCCAACAGGATAGGTCTTCAAGTCAGCTCTTCCTGCACACGTAGCACGCCGTTAGTCACTCGTGGCCTCTCCCGGAGGGGGTGGGAGCGGCCGCAAGCACTCCGACGATCAAGTCAGTTTTATATTCAACCAAAAAAGGGGTTCGCCGACGGTGGAACACTTGCCGGGAAGTGATTGATCAAGTGTGTATAAATATATTGAAAGTCTTTTTAGAGTTAAAAAAGACTAGAATGCTAGGATTAGAATGGGAACCCTTCTTCATTATGGAGAGGGGGTATTTATACTAAGTATGGGAAGAGGAGGGCCATTGGATGAGAGGACACGTGTAGTCAGATCCTTAAGGCTCGTCACATCCTAGGTGTCACTCTGTCCCTCCATAGGTCGACTGGCATTGAATGTTCCAGCCATGGGCTGCTGATTTGACCGTTTGAGAACCTGCCGCACGTCCCATCGGATCGGAGAGATTTGACTTTGGGAAGATCTGTACAAAAGATCTTCGTAGAGGCGAGGTGTGACGGTGAAGCGTTGCAGCGTTGTAGAAGCGGAGTGCGGGCCTTTGCATCCACTGTGTACTTGTGGATGAGTCCGGTTCGTTCGCTGACGCGTTTTCAGTTCGTCCTTAGTGCAATCACCTCGGCATGTACAATCAGTTTAGTTTTTGGGTCAAGCACCTCGTCCGGCACGTGGCTCGGGCCACGGGTGTTGACACGTGGCGGGTGAGGTGGCGGGTCTGACACAGGCCCGTAACAATAGTCCCGCAAGTCCGTGTATGAATATTTATATAATACAAGGATTTTCAATTCCGAGCTGGAAGGCACGGGGGGGAGTCGTTGGTGGTGGTAGTAACACAGGATCCCGCTATGGCCGAGGTGAAAGGGATTGGCAGCTCTTGGTGGGGCTGTTGCAACACTGCATTCTGATGTGGCCGAGGCGAGATGGGTTGGCAGCTCTTGGTGGAGCTATTGCAACACTGCATTCTGATGTGGCCGAGGCGAGATGGGTTGACAGCTCTTGGTGGAGCTGTTGCAACACTACATTCTGATGTGGCCGAGGCGAGATGGGTTGACAGCTCTCGGTGGAGCTGTTGCAACACTGCATTCTGATGCGGCCGAGGCGAGATGGGTTGGCAGCTCTTGGTGGAGCTGTTGCAACACTGCATTCTGATGCGGCCGAGGCGAGATGGGTTGGCAGCTCTTGGTGGAGCTGTTGCAACACTACATTCTGATGTGGCCGAGGCGAGATGGGTTGCCAGCTCTTGGTGGAGCTGTTGCAACACTGCATTCTGATGCGGCCGAGGCGAGATGGGTTGGCAGCTCTTGGTGGAGCTGTTGCAACACTGCATTCTGATGTGGCCGAGGCGAGATGGGTTGGCAGCTCTTGGTGGAGCTGTTGCAACACTGCATTCTGATGTGGCCGAGGCGAGATGGGTTGACCTTGAACCTTGTGCTAATGATTTGGAAACCTTCGTACTTTCCCAAGGCAATCATGGGGAGGCGTTCGCTTGCTTTCAAGGCACGCCTCCCTTGGCATAAATGATAATAATGACGACGGCTCCCTTTACTCAAGGCGACGTCCTCACACCAAGCGTGTGGCCCACTGCCTCATCAAGGCCGTTAATTCAAATGACCATTGATTTGGACGGAGATCCTTGCATTTGAGCGTTGGATGGCTCAGATTGTGCTTAGGTTGATCCAACGGTTGGGGTGAGTTTGGAGGGCCTATAAAAGGCCCATCTTTCTCATTTCAAAACCTTCATTTCGCGAAAATTCTGAGGTTTAGAGAGCATTTTGCGGTTTTTCTTTCTTTACTCTGCATTTTACGGCGGTCCCGGTCAAATCTCCGACAGCACCAGAGCTATTCCGGCAATCGACTTCGTGAACTCCGGCGGCCGTTGAACTAGGTAACAGGGCTTGATTCGGCTTCCTTTCCTTTTCTCCTTTTTCTTCGAATTCTTCCAAGAATCGGTCATGGCAAATGAACAGTCGGTGAGTACCTCGGGGAGTGAGGGAAGGAGAGGTGAGGGGGATTCTGGGTTGATGGAACCGGTATTGGTTTCTCCGGACGAGCTGAGTAGGGCCATTAGGGCCGGGGAGAATATTTGGAGAAGACCAGCCTCCCCTGTGGATACTTCGGTGCAATGGGGGGCTTCCAGTTATCCTTCCAGCGTCACCAAGGAGGTTTTAGAGAGGTGTAGGGTCGTTTTCAGGATCCCAGATAACATAGATTTAATAATACCCGAGCCTCATGAGAGAGCTTGCTATCCGAGGCCGGGGTGTGTGGCGGTAAGTGAAAACCTCTTGAGGGCGGGGTTAAGACTTCCTTTCCATCCCTTCTTTAGGTTAGTACTCCGATCCTACGGGTTGGCCCCGACCCAGCTAAACCCAAACGCGTGGTCCCACATGGTGGGAACGTGGATGCTGTGGCGCCGGGCTAGCATCGGGGTGGACATGCCATTCAGCGTGTTCCACTCTCTTTTCTTGCCGAAGTGCGTAGCAGGGGGGGAAGAGAGTAAGGGGTGGTACTACTTGGCACCCTGGGGATCGCACGCCTCGTTTGTGACTGGGCTGCCCACCTCCGTTAAGGGCTGGAGGAACTCTTGGTTCTGGGTCGCCGGGAGGTGGGACACCATGGAGGGCGATCCCATGGCGCCTCTTACCATCCCCACCACATATTCCACTTACAGTAAGTTTCTTTCCCGAGTTGATTCTACTTCACATTCGCTCATGTTTTTAATATTCGTCGTTTGCAGGCTCTCTGCCGAGGTGTGAGATTTCTGAGGAGGAGTGGGATATCATAAGCCACCTCTACCAGCTACCTCCGAAGGAGAGGAGTTACAAAGAAATTATCGACAAGAACACGCACTTCACCACTCACGGGCTGATGTCGACTCGAGGTAAACACCTAAGCTCGGTTCTTTGTTTGCTCTATTTTTGTGACTAAGTGCTCATTCGTTAATTCTGTAGGAGACTTTGAGAAAAAGAAGGTGCCGAGGCCTGACTTTGCGACAATCCGCCGGAGTGTGGCGGAGGCGAAGATGCTGAAGACGAGTTCGGCTGTATATAAGAAGCAGTCGGAGCGTCTGCTCGCGCTCAGTAAGGCTCCCCAGCCTTCTGCGGAGGCCGAGGCGGAGGAAGGAGCCCCCCTCGTTAGAAAAAGGAAAGTCGGCCCGGTGAAGGCCCCTGCCCCAGCCCCTTCCAAGGAGACCCCCCCCGCCGCTCAGCCTGGGGTAACCGTGGCGGCCCCGTCGACCATCCCTCAGGCCGTAGTGCCTATCACCGCCTACTTCTCCGAAGGCCCGGCCAAGAAGAAAATGAAGAAGCCTGTATCCGCCTCGGCCCGGGGTAAGGCCACCGACTTCTTGGGGAGCCGAGACGAAGACCTCTCTGAGGCAGTGCTAGAGATGCTGCCCCCCGAAACTGCCTCTGCCGCACGGATCCATGGGAAATACTGGACCGAGGATTGGCAAAGGCACGCCGCCTCGTGTGATATTGAGGATCTCGCGCGGCGAATAACGCTTGCGTTGCCGGGGTGCTAAGTGTGGGCGCCGGCTGCGAGGATCGGTCCGAGGCCTCCCGCAAAAAGGAACGAAGAGCTTGAGGAGAAGGCTGAAGGCTTCGGAGTCTGGGAGGCCGAGGTGGCCAAGGTGAAGAAGGAGGCGGAGGAGGTCGAGGAAAAATGGATAGCTTTGCTACCAAGCTGGATTCGGCGAGATCCGGGTGAATAATCCGAGGAACGAGCTCCACGAGTCCGTCTCCCAAGTGGCGACCGACCAAAAGAGTTGACCAGGCCAATGATCACCAGAGGATCGCTTCGGATGCTCTGGCTGAGGCCAATAAGCAGAAGGCTGAGCTAAGGACTCTGTGCGAGACCCAAGCAGGCGAGATTGACTCGTTGAGGGCCGAGGCGAAGGCGGCTAAGGAGGCGGCAGTTGAAGACTATAAGGCGAATTTTGACAAGACGCCTGAGTATGACGACTTCGCCAACTTACGGGCTTCCGGGCTGCTCAGGAGGTGATGTCTCGCCTGCGCGAGAGTCACCCAGGGTTGGACCTTGGCCCCATCGAGGAGGAGTTCGGTGGGCCTACTGGGGGCAGGCCTGCGGCCGAGGAGCCAGTTGAGGAGGGAGAGGAGGCCCCCCTGGAAGAGGTGGGAGAGGGGGCAATTGTAAATATAGATTGAATGTGTAACGGCTTCGGCTCATATTTGATAATGAATTTTATTTCGTCAAGTGTTGTTGCCTCTTTTCTTCTTGCTTGTTTCATTGTTTCGTTGAACAGCTTTGAACAAATGACACATCGGACATAATCACTTGATAACATGGAAGAAGCCAATGAATGATAACACATCGGACTTGCTCAACCACTTAATAAAATGGAAGAAGCCAATGAATAAGAGATAACACATCGGACTTACTCAACCACTTAATAAAATAGAAGAAGCCAATGAATGAGTAATAACGCATCGGACTTACTCAACCACTTAGTAAAATAGAAGAAGCCAATGAATGAGTAATAACGCATCGGACTTACTCAACCACTTAATAAAATGGAAGATGCCAATGAATGAGTAATAACGCATCGGACTTACTCAACCACTTAATAAAATGGAAGATGCCAATGAACAAGTAATAACGCATCGGACTTACTCAACGCGTGAATGTTGCTTCGTCCAGGATGGCACCCACACCACCTGCGGCTTGCGAGAATATCTTGGGGGTGTACCCTTTGAATGGGCTTGCACCTTGCCAAGTTCGTTTGATTTGTGCACTCCGCCTCGTCCAGGATGGCGCCCGCACCATCTGGCTTAGGCAGAATATCTTGGGGGTGTACCCTTTGAATGGGCTTGCACCTTGCCAAGTTTGTTTGATTTGTGCACTCCGCCTCGTCCAGGATGGCGCCCGCACCATCTGGCTTAGGCAGAATATCTTGGGGGTGTACCCTTTGAATGGGCTTGCACCTTGCCAAGTTTGTTTGATTTGTGCACTCCGCCTCGTCCGGGATGGCGCCCGCACCATACGGCTTAGGCGAATATCTTGGGGTGTACCACTTTGAATGGGCTTGCACCTTGCCAAGTTTGTACGATGTGTCCATGCGAGAACTAAGTGAACATAACATCCGTTTATTTGATTGCAATATTTACAACAGGACACATCCCCTACTGATAATATTTCCTTAAGTGCTCAATATTCCAGGGGTGAGGCGTCATTCTCCCATTCAGATCTTCGATTCTATAAGTTCCAGGCCTGATTTCTGCAACCACGCGATAGGGTCCTTCCCAGCTTGGCCCCAAAGTCCCTGTGCCAGGATCTCTGGTCGAAGGGAAGACTTTGCGAAGCACCAAGTCTCCAATGCGAAATGTCCTCTTCCTCACCTTGGCGTTATAGTAGCGCATCATTTTTCGTTGGTAGGAGGCGAGCTTAACTTGGGACTCGTCCCTCTTTTCTTCGAGAAAGTCTAGCTCAAGCCTCCTTGACTCATCATTCATCACCTCATCGAAGTGGAGGCGGCGGGGAGATGGGACGCCAACCTCCACAGGGCTCATAGCCTCGGCTCCATAGGCCATAGAAAATGGAGTCTCCCCAGTGGCAGTTTTGCAAGTGGTCCTGATGGCCCATAAGACCTGTGGAAGCTCGTCGACCCAAGCGCCCTTGGAGGCGCCCAGCTTCCTTTTCAGGGCGAGCTTAATGGTTTTGTTGACCGCCTCGACCTGTCCATTTGCTTGGGGATGATGGGGCGTGGAAAAATGCTTTCTGATTCTAAGCTCATCACATAGATCCCGGACTTTCTTGTTGTCAAATTGCTTGCCGTTGTCAGACACTAGGGAGTGAGGTATGCCGAACCGGGAAATGATGTTTTTCCAAAGGAACTTCATGGTATTGGCCTCAGTGATCTTGGCTAGAGGCTCCGCTTCCACCCATTTGGTGAAATAATCAATGGCGACTATGGCGAAGCGAGCATTCGCTCTTCCTTTCGGCAAGGGGCCAATAAAATCCACTCCCCATTTGGCGAAAGGCCAGGGGCTTGATACCACTGTGAGCTCTTGAGACGGTTGCCTCTGCACATTGGAGAAGCGCTGGCACTTGTCACATTTGCGCACGAATTCAGTGGCGTCCCTTTTCAGGGTTGGCCAGTAATATCCCTGCCTGAGTATTTTGTGGGCCAAAGCTATTCCACCGGAGTGATTTCCACAAACACCTTCATGTACTTCCCTGAGGATGTAGTTTGCTTCTTCCCCTCCTGTACATCTGAGAAGGGGGGAGGAGAAGCCACGCTTGAACAGAATATCGTCCTGTAGGATGAAGTGCGCGGCCCTTCTTCGGAGCTTTCGAGCCTCGATTTCGTCTTCTGGCAAGCTTTGCTCTTTCAGGTAGGCCAGTATGGGTAGCATCCATGGTGGGGTGCTTTCAATCCACATTAGTTTCTCGCCCTCCTTAATAGATGGTTCGGCCAGGTGTTCGATGGGAATCACCTTTAGAAGCTCCGAATCCTTGCTGCTGGCCAGCTTTGATAGGGCATCGGCGTGGCAATTCTCTTGGCGGGGCACTTGGATTAGCTCAAATTTTTCGAAGTTGGGCAGGGAATTCATGACCAGCTTCAGGTAGGCCGCCATATGCTTGTCCCTGGCGACGAAGTGGCCATTGACCTGATTCACCACTAACTGCGAATCACTGTTTGTAACCAATCTTTTTACTTGCAGTTCCTTGGCGAGCCGGAGTCCGGCCAGGAGAGCCTCGTATTCAGCCATGTTGTTGGAGGCCTTAAACCCAAACCTTACTGCGCAGTTAAGCCTGTGCCCCTCCGGACTTTCTAACACTATACCGACTCCGAGCTGTTTCTCCGGACGAACCGTCGACGAAGAGACTCCAAGTGGGAGGCTCTCGCCGGTTCCATGTCCACCTCGATTTCGGGGTCTTGGTGAACTCCGCGACGAAATCGGCCGGCGCCGACCCTTGACGGCTGTCCGGGCGCGTAGATTATGTCGAACTCGGCGAGCTCTACGCCCACTTCAAGAACCTTCCCGAGGCGTCGGGCTTACGCAAGACCACGCCTTAGTGGGAAATTTGTCAAAACATGAACGCTGTGGGCTTGGAAATACGGCCTCAATTTTCGAGAGGCGATGACCAATGAAAGGGCCAATTTCTCCATATCTGGGTATCTCACTTCGGCGGGGAGCAAGGCTTTGCTCACATAGTATATTGGCAGTTGGTGCGCCGCTTCTTCCCGTACAAGAACTGAGCTGATTGAGCTTTCAGCCACTGCTAAGTATAGCAATAAGGGTTCCCCTTCCCTTGGCTTGCTGAGGAGGGGTGCTCGCCCCAAGTAGTTTTTCAACTCTTGGAACGCTGCCTCGCACTCCGGAGTCCATTTGAACTTCACGCCTCCTTTGAGGTTTTTGAAAAAGGGCAGGCACTTTTCAGTGGCCGTCGAGATGAAGCGATTGAGTGCGGCTAGTCTGCCAGTTAGCCGCTGCACTTCCTTGGGTTTCTGAGGCGACCTCATCTCGATTAAAGCTTTAATCTTTTCTGGGTTGGCTTCTATTCCCCGTTGATTCACGATGTAACCCAAGAATTTTCCGGAAGCCACGCCAAAGGCGCATTTTAACGGGTTCAGCCTCATGTGATACCTCCTTAGGGTTCTGAAAGCTTGACCGGGTGTTCGATATGCTCCTTAGCCACGAGGCTTTTCACAAGCATGTCATCAACGTAGACCTCCATCGTTTTGCCGAGGCGACCGGCGAACATTTTGTTGACTAACCTCTGGTAGGTTGCCCCGCGTTTTCGGCCAAAGGGCATCACCTTGTAACGATAAAGCCCCTATCGGTGATGAAGGAGGTGCTTTCTTCGTCGCCGGGAACATCGGTATCGATTGTAACCCGAATAGGCGTCCATAAAGCTCAACAACTCGTGCCCGGCGGTTGAGTCTACAAGTTGGTCGATCCGTGGGAGTGGGAAGTCGTCCTTTGGGCGGGCTTTGATTGAGGTTTGAGAAGTCGATGCGGACCCTCCATTTACCGTTGTGCTTTTTCACAAGCACGGGGTTCGAAATCCACTTCGGATAGTTTGCTTCACGAACGAAACCGTTGTTGATGAGTCTCTCCACCTCCTCTTTCGGGGCCTCATACCTTTCGGCGTTCAACGCCCTCCTCTTTTGTCTATGCGGAGGACGGCTCGGATCGACCCGCAAGCGATGGCGGCTAACCTTGGGATCTATACCAATCATGTCCTCATGCTTCCATGCGAAAACATCGGAATTTTGTCGAAGGAAGCTTTTCGGCTCCTCCTTTATTTCCTTATTTAATTCCTTTCCGACTGCGGGACCTTGGAAGTGTCTTGGGGATCTACCGGGAACGTTTCTAGTTCCTCCATTGGGGCGACTTGCGATTCGACTCAACCGTCCTAGGGTCCAGCTCCTCCGTAGTCAAGTTTCGGATCTGGCCTCTGCCATGATTATATCTTGGGTCGGAGGTTGTTCGGGGCCTCCGCCATTTCGATATCCGGCCACCATGTTGACTCGAGGCTCTGCCTTCCTAAGGGAGTTAAGATAGCACTCCCTGGATCCTATCTCGGTCGCCTCGAACGGTTGCGATCCCTCGTTCGGTTGGGAACTTCATGCGAGAGGTGATGGATGGATGTGATGCCCATAGTTCCTTTAGGGCGAGGCCTCCCCAGACGCCATGGTAGGCGGATCGGCGGTCGACCACTAAGAACTCCATGAAGTGATGCGCTACAGGGTGAGGTTCCCATTTCGACAAAGAAGGGTGATTTTTCCTCCGGGAGTAATGTCGTCCCAGTGAACCCGTAGAGAGGCGATTTCATAGGTGTTAGCTCGTGATCCACTGCCATTTTATCAAAAGTTGTGCCAAACAGGATGTTGACTGAGCTGCCATTATCTACCAGCATGCGTTTCAGCCCGTTGCGGGCCACCACGGCTCTGACTACCAGGGCATCGCAGTGTGGGAAGTGCACTCCTGCGGCGTCTTCTTGAGTGAAGGTTATGGGTTCTGCAACCCTTCCACCTCGTGATTGGTTCACCAAGTAACTGACCATAGGTGGGGTTTTCGCCTCCCTGGTATAGTTCCTCTGAGCATTTTTTGATTCGCCTCCTACGTGAGGTCCTCCAATAATGGTGTCTATCTCACGGATTGGTTGTTGCTCGTTTGAGGGGGCCGAATCTCTCCTGGGGCGTTGCCCGCTCCGGGGCCTTTCCCTGTCATCGTTTCTACGACTTGGGGAGTGCCGCCTCGTCTCGCCCCTCCTTAGGGGACTGCGCCTTGGATCATCGCCTTCATAGTTGTGTTCCCTGTTGTTACGAGGGTTGCTTGCAGGTCTTCCTAGGCCTGCACAATCCCTGGTGTCATGACCATAATGGCGATGAATGGTGCAATAAGGTCGCGTTTCTGGGGGCCTATCTCTAGGCCTTCCTCCCCTTCCCCTATTTCTAGAGGTGGAGGGTCGTCCCGTATTTCTGGCGGGGTTGCTCGCGCCTGGCCCAGCATTTTCGTAAGCCAAGGTGGGGACCGCATTGAGTGTAGCAGTGGCTAATGCTTGTCCCGAGGTGGGGGCCACCGTGTGCCCAGCTTGAGTCCATTGTTGGCTCACTATTTGGGAGGTGGGCCCCCTGCCTATCTGCCTCTGAGGTGGTGGAAGGCCTTGGGCAGCCCTGTTCCTGTGATCGATCATCTCTTCGTTGACGATTTCTACTTTCATCATTTCCACCCGGCTCGTCATATGTCGAAGGGTTCTTGCTTCGGACATCCCTCCAAAACAGTGTATTCATGTTCAGTCCTCCTTTTAGAGCTGAAAGGGCCTCCTTGTCCGTGACCTGCTCGCAGTAGGTTATCTCGTCAGTAAAACGAGCAAGGTAGTTTTTAAGGGTTTCCCCTGCTGCTTGCCTCATATCTTGCAAACGTTGAATAGGCGCCTCTCCCTCTTTTCTAGAGAGGTATTGGTTCAAGAATGCCTTTTTCAGATCCGGCCAACTCCGTATGCTGAGTGGTGCCAACCTACTATACCATACCTCGGCAGAACCGCCAAGAGTCAGGTGGAAGGCCATGCATTTCAGAGCTGGCGAGGCTCCCCTGAGGCTCATCTGTGTTTTGTATTTGTTGAGATGTTTTTCCGGGTCGCCCTTCCCTTCGTACTTTGGGATCTTAGGAGGAACAAAGTTGTGAGGCATCGGAAATGTGCGAAGCTCCCTGGAGAAGGGCAGATTGTCATCATCATCATCGAGCTCATACGACCTACAGGGTTCGTCGGAGTCATTGCCATCTGCCTGCTGCCGAGGTGGAACCTGAGCCGTTTCAGCCCTGTTACCCCAATCCATTTGGCTTCGCCTCTCCCGCCTATTTCTAGGCGGAGGGGCTTGGACTTCTTGGCTTTGTTCGTGTCCCCGCTGGTGGGTGGTTTGCGGCGGGGGTTGGTTCCTATTTCTAGGTGCCCGTCCGATCCGATCGAAAACACTAACAGACCTCTGAGGCCGCTCATATTCCGGGGGGAAACTCTCTCCCGCAGGGGGTCCACCGGCTGGAGCAGCGGTGTAATTCGAAGTGTCCATTCCCACATCCCTTTCCACGGGGGCCTCTCCTTGGGGGCTCACATGGGTTCTCCTGCTGGATTCCGCCTCGGCCTGTCTACGTCCTGATTGCTGCGGGTGATGCGGGGCTTGAAAACCGCCTTGGTTTTGCACTTGCATGAGTAGTTCTTGCATGGCTGCATTCTGAGCCGTGATGGTCCTCATGTTAGTGGCCATCTGGGCCACTTCGGCCGCCAAACGCGCTGCCGTTCTATTTCTACGGTAGCGATGATGGGGCCGCTGTTGCGTAACGTTGGCTCGGATGATCTCTTCTTCAGAGACATCCCTTGCCCTCGCATTATCACCTTCACTGGAACTCATGGTCCGAGGCGGCTTTGAAAGACTCTTTCTCAAGAATCGACCCCTTTTTCAAGGGGGGAAATGCCAACCGGGCGTTTTTACAATTTTTGTGGGAGAACTCGTGGTTAAGTCGATTTCCCACAGACGGCGCCAATCTGTTGACCTCGAAAAATGGCTCGGACACGTGGCCAACAGGATAGGTCTTCAAGTCAGCTCTTCCTGCACACGTAGCACGCCGTTAGTCACTCGTGGCCTCTCCCGGAGGGGGTGGGAGCGGCCGCAAGCACTCCGACGATCAAGTCAGTTTTATATTCAACCAAAAAAGGGGTTCGCCGACGGTGGAACACTCGCCGGGAAGTGATTGATCAAGTGTGTATAAATATATTGAAAGTCTTTTTAGAGTTAAAAAAGACTAGAATGCTAGGATTAGAATGGGAACCCTTCTTCATTATGGAGAGGGGGTATTTATACTAAGTATGGGAAGAGGAGGGCCATTGGATGAGAGGACACGTGTTGTCAGATCCTTAAGGCTCGTCACATCCTAGGTGTCACTCTGTCCCTCCATAGGTCGACTGGCATTGAATGTTCCAGCCATGGGCTGCTGATTTGACCGTTTGAGAACCTGCCGCACGTCCCATCAGTCAGAGATTTGACTTTGGGAAGATCTGTACAAAAGATCTTCGTAGAGGCGAGGTGTGACAGGTGAAGCGTTGCAGCGTTGTAGAAGCGGAGTGCGGGCCTTTGCATCCACTGTGTACTTGTGGATGAGTCCGGTTCGTTCGCTGACGCGTTTTCAGTTCGTCCTTAGTGCAATCACCTCGGCATGTACAATCAGTTTAGTTTTTGGGTCAAGCACCTCGTCCGGCACGTGGCTCGGGCCACGGGTGTTGACACGTGGCGGGTGAGGTGGCGGGTCTGACACAGGCCCGTAACAGAACTCAACGACAATTTACGCTCGGTCAAATCTCACATTTCTTTGAATCATTGTGCATGGCTTTTTATAACAATTCTTTTACAAGTTTTGATTATAGTTTACCTCAACCGTGCTTCGCCGGCGCCGCCGTCTCTATCCTCCATCCGCCACCAGTTTCAGGCTCCTGCTCCAGATGATCAAACCTGCAAATATGGAAGAATATACGTATATAACCTTCCAGCTGCTCTCAACAAAGAGCTTTTAGAAAATTGCAGGGATTTAGACCCCTGGAGTTCCCGTTGCAACGCCGTGTCCAACGGTGGTTTCGGGCCGAGAGCCACCGGCCTCGACGGGGTTGTGCCGAAGAATCTTTCCCCAGCCTGGTACTGGACAGATATGTACGCTGCTGAAGTGATTTATCATGACAGAATGTTGAATTACAAGTGTAGAACCCTAAATCAAGAAGAGGCTACAGCTTATTACATTCCTTTTTACGTTGGACTTTCTGTAGGGAAGTATTTGTGGTTCAATTATACATCAAAAGATCGAGATCAACACAGCGTGATGATGCTCGATTGGGTTAAAAATCAGCCTCCCTGGATTAGCAGCAACGGTTCAGATCATTTCATCATGCTGGGGAGATTAACGTGGGATTTTCGAAGATTGACAGATAGTGACACTGAATGGGGAACAAGTTTCATTTACATGCCTTTGATGAAAAAAGTTTTACGTTTATCAGTCGAAAGAAGTCAATGGGATCCTTTGGAAATCAGTGTTCCTTATCCCACTGCATTCCACCCTCGATCCGATTCCGATATAGTTCAATGGCAAGAGACTATTCGAGCAAGAAAACGAACAAGCCTTTTCTGTTTTGTGGGCGCTACGCGTAAAAAGATCAAAAATGATTTTCGTGGGGTACTATTGAGTTATTGTAAGAACGAAACGGGCTGGTGTAGGGTGGTAGACTGCTCGATAACGCCTTGTTACGACGGTGCACCCTCGATTCTTGAAGCGTTTTTGGATTCGGATTTTTGCTTACAGCCTAAAGGGGATGGTTTTACTAGAAGATCTATGTTTGATTGTATGCTGGCGGGTTCGATCCCGGTTTATTTTTGGAGAGGAAGTTTTGAAAATCAGTATGAATGGCATATGCCTTTAGAAGCACAAACTTATTCAGTGTTCATAGACCATAATGATGTGAGAAAAGGAGCTTCTATTAGAAGAGTTTTGGTGGGTTATAGTAGAGAAAAAGTTAGAAAAATGAGAGAGAAAATAATTGATTTTTTGCCTAAGTTTTTGTATGGAAGATCTGATTCTAATTTAGGGAATTTCACGGACGCGTTCGATATTTCTATGGACGGAGTTTTGAGAAGGTTTAAGCAGGAAAAGGCAACAAAGAGACGGACAAATCAGGTAATTAAACATCTTACATTAGGAAGAAGAAGAAGAAGAAATTGATTATTTTTGAAATTTAATTATTTTTTTGTATATATATATATATAGTTGTGGAAAAGTGTTGTTGATTTTGATGCATACAATTGGCAAGATGCAATAATCTCGAGTAGTATGGATTTCAATGAATTAAAGACTATTATTTCAATGCCGTTTGCTTAAGATATAGATTGTGTAGTTTTCACTTTTATTTATGCTTTTCTTCACGATAAGGTCTTGTGGAGATAACATTCAAAAAATTTGAGAAAAAAAAAACAAAATCTATACGTATTGCATAGGCGCTAAGGAAAAAAATAAATAAAATAAGTAAAATCAACAAAATTATATTTTTCTTTTTTATTTTATTGTCAATTTTTTAAAACTATTTTTATGAAGACCATGTTTGTTTCAGATTGAAATCAAATTTTAATTTAAGTTAAAACCAAACAATCAATATTGACCACATCTTTCATGGGTCTCACAACTTTTCAACCACACATTTCAAAAACTTCTATCACAATTTACTAAAGATCTAATTTTAATCCCCACTAAACACTCACTAAGTCTCATTCAATTTATTTAACATTGATAACATTTTAAGCGTGATCTCCTTTTTTTTAATGCACATTGTACATGGAAAGAAAAGGTGGTCTTCCATTTAAGTGATAATGGGAATGGCAACTCCACTAGAAAAAATTGTAGCAATGGTACCTAATTTAATTTCTGAGAAGGAAATTGATCCTCGACCTTTATTATACTTGCAAAATAAGCAGTCTTCTATAAAGTGATAAGTGTAATTTTTACACTTATTTGGGACCTAAATTAACGACAATTGATAGTTCTTTTGACGAAATATATTCTAAATTATTGTATTTTATGTTTAATAGGTAAAACTCGTTGAATGGAAAAGAAATTGAAGAAAGGAAGCAAAAGTTGGCGAAACACGACAAAAATCTAAAGTACAAGGACCAATTTGCATTGGATGAAAGAATTGAGGACTTGAAAGCAAGTACTAATTTAATTAGGCATTGGAATTAATTGGGCTCAACTTGGACTTCTAGTTGTAGTAAAATATTAATGAATTAGGTTTTATATTATATATATATAGTACACGGCAGAAAGGAGGAAGGTGTGCCGCAGACGAGAAAATAAAAAGAAAAGGCTGTTGATGCTGAAAAAAAAAAGAACTGAAGCCAAGACTACAAAGAAAAAAAACCTGTGAAATCAATTTATATACAAACGCGTGGCTGGCTTTGGAGGAAACAAAGGCAGTTTGGAATCTTGGGTATATATATATATATATATATATATATATATATATCGACGCAGAAACAAAGGCAGAGAAGAGAATTCATTCCAGATATGTTCACGTTTGGTCAATTTCTGGTGATGTCGTTCTATTCTTGCGTGTTTAATTTCAATATTATGTTAGACTAGATTTTTACATTGCTAAGATATAGATGAACCCTTGTTTTGAATCTTTTAGTATTAATTAATTATTTTGACGTTAAATTAGTTTGAATGCGTGGATGTTTATTATGATTTAGTTTGCTTTTCAATTATCTGGCCAATAGTTGAATTGTTTGTGGATTTTATTGTTATCGAGAGAGACAATAGGATTTTAGCACGTAATAATAAATATTGTGAGGTTCGATAGAGGATAGAGATATACCTCTATGCTTTGCATAGTTGATAAATATGTTCTAGTTCGTTAATGTATTTATCATGTTCGTGTTTTCCATCAAGAGATAGGAGGGTCGCATGAGGGGAATAAATTTAATTGCTATCGAGAAAGGCTTTTAATTAAATTAGGAACATTGACCAACTCGCATGATAACAAATTGTCATTTTAATTGTTGTACTAAAAGTGGATTAACAAGGGGAATTCTAGATCTTAGCAATGCATCTCAGAAATTTGATAAACTTTTACTTTGATTTCTATTACGTTATTAATTAGATTTAGATTTATTACGAATTATTATTACTATTCGATTAAAGTTATTTTAACTTTAACTCAATCAAACACGTAGTTCTCGTGGATTCGACACTCTATTCACTACTTTATTACTTGTTCACAATCCCATTCACTTGCGAAAAATCAAACGATCAAGTTTTTTGGCGCTGTTGCCGTGTACTACTGTTTTTTGATAGGTTTAGTTAATTTTAGCTTTTGTAATGTCCCAAATTTTATATTATTAATTTGGTTGGTATAATCCATTTAAGAAATAAATTATGGAATCTCGGCCCATTTAAGGTTATGAAAGTACAAGCTATAAGTTATTTATAAGCCCAATACTTTAAGACATTAAGTTTAAGTAAATTTGATTTCAAAGATTTAATGAATAATTGGGTTGCCACAATGGTCATCTGCATGGTATTTCCTATTGGCCACCCAGGTTCGAATCATCATACAGATGTTTTTATGAAGTATTTTTATAAAATTATTTGTTGGGCTTAAAAATCTTCAAATTCCTAGTTAAAGACTCAATTTAACAAGATTAATGATAATATAACTCTTTCATTTAATTTTCCATTAAAAAGGGAGGTTACAAGAAGAGGAAAAGCATTTTTTAACTACACATTTCCTCAAATCCGAGATTACACTTATGTTCTCTAAAAAAAAATCTTTATGTTAAGTAAAGTTTGAAAGAATAGCAAGGGTGTGAAGGAGAGTACACACTTTGATCAAGGAAAAAGATTTTCAAAAGAATAGGAGATGAGCATATTTCTAAAAGTTCTGATACCGTCCGGAAGCAACAACAATCATCCAACATTATACTTTCAAAAGCTTTTAACAAAGATTGGAAGAGGTGCAAGAGTTGGTTTCGTTTTCAAGTTATGATTTTCCATTTAAAAGTATGAATGTAATGGTACCTTTGGGTACGGTGTTTCGGCACCACTATAGTTGAATGATCATTCACCGGCTCTATGCGTTATGTTAATTCATAACTCTACAGAAATTGGATTTTGCCGGAAATCCTACTACGCGACGGTATGATTCTACAGTTCGAAAATTTTATAATTTGTTAACGAAACGCACCAATGACATCTATTGAGTTTCAAACTCATGGGTTAATTCCCTCTCTACAGGTTGATTTGATATGATTTGCTTGGGACGTGGATGATGGTAAAGAATGATGCAACGTGCTATGGAGAGGCCGATGATTTAATGTTTTCAATTTTACTACGAAAATGTTTACTTTAAATAATTTGTTTCATATGAAATGTTGTTTATGGAACTGTTCTAAACACATTTCGTTATGAATAAGTTATGCATTATGGAAATTATCTTACAAGTCGCTGGTTTATATTTAAAAAAAAATGCTAGCAAAGTAACGTTGCTGTTTTCTAAAAATTTCGTTTCTGACTTGACTTCAAAAATCTGTAACTTTGTCGTTACTTGGAATTTTTCAATGAAACCAGTGGCTTTGATAGCCTCATAGGCTAGCTACAAAATAAACTTGGAATCAAGTCAATCCAATGTCGGTAAAATTTTATAGGTCACTTAGAGTAAACTGCACTAGAAAGTGTTGCGGGTTTCCAGTTTCTGTAGTTGATTTCAAGCAATCATAACTCACTCATTATTTGGAAATTTTAGACAAAATCAGTGGCATTGGATAAACTTACATGTTAGCTACTGAATGAACTTGAAATCATGTCAATCTGATATTAGTAGGATTTTATATGTCATGTTAAGTAAACTGCACGGGTGAGTGTTGCTGTTTTTCAGTTTCTGCTCTTTGCTTCAAAAATTTATATCTCACCCGTTACTTGATGTTTTTGGACAAAAGAAATTGAATATGATATCTCAGGGGCTAGCTACTGGATATAGCTAAATTCATGTCAGTTCGATTTGTGTAAAATTTTATATGATATTTTAAGTGAACTGTGCTGGGTTTCCTCCTAACCCGAGTTGTTGTGTGGTTTCGAAAAATATTTTAATGCCCTATCTGTTGCCGACGGAGCCCAATTTTTGGATATGTCATATTATAAAGAGTTTTCTACCTTGTATTAAAGGTTCACGAAGTTTTGAGGTCGATAGTTATGCAAACGAATTTATTTTGTCACTACCCATATGAGATAGAAAAAGAAAACAACAACATTATTTTTAAAGTTTTGCCTAAAATTTGACGTCAATTGTGGATGCATGCACGGAAGATATTCTAAAGACATTTTTGAATTGTTTTGTTTATAGTATTGAATTATTTTCTTTTAAAAAATTATGTTTATTTAAATTTCATAAATTAAATGTTTAAACTTTCCGCTAAGGGTAAGGTTAATTCTATTAAGTCAACGGCTAAAGTATAGTTAATCTAGTGATGTTTCGATCCATGCGGGTCGGGACGTTACAGCTTTAATCTGAATTTTACTGTTTTTCTTTAGTTTAGTTTATTAAAAAAAAAATTGTGTTTCCGCTAACTTTTTTGAGAACGTGTATGCGAAGTTTGAGAACTGGTGATCTTGCTCAATTTGACCCGGAGATCGAATGAACATTCAACATTCGAAAAAGACAACAGTTGGAAACACACCAAAAACAAAAAGAGGAAGATATGGCAGGGGGAAATCCGAATCGAATAGTCGTAGGGGCTAATCTGGAAGCAGCACAACCGAATGTGGCTGTAGCCAATGAAAATGTAAGGCTAATGGGAGAGTACATGGTTCCACCAGTCGTGGAAAGCCAATCTAGCATAGTATATCCAGCGTTCGGTCAGGCAAACTTCCACCTACGGACTGATGTGATCAACATGTTCCAAAATGCGCTACAATTTTTTGGGAAAGCTTCGGAGAATCCCAACGCTCATGTATCGAGATTTCTTGACATGTGTGCAACTATCGAGTATCCAGGGGTGTCCAGTGAAGCAATCAGGCTAAGGCTTTTTCCATACACGTTGAGAGATTCAACCAGAGAATGGTTAGACATTGTCCGCCCCAGAGCATCACTACATGGAACCAACTAAGTCAAAAATTTCTTAGCAAATATTTTCCACCGAAAAGGATTGCAAAGTTGAGGGACGAGATTACGACATTCCAACAATTGGACTCGGAATGTTATTCGGATGCTTGGGAACGATACAAGGGTTTACTCCGCCAATGCCCACAACACGGATTGCAAAAATGGCTTCAAGTGCAGTACTTCTACATTGGTTTGAATCCGATAAGTAGGGCTAATGTAGACTCTGCATGTGATGGTTCTATCACAAAAAGAACCGCAGATCAAGTCTACCAAATCATGGAGGATTTGGCATTTACCAGTGCACTTTGGCCTACTGAAAGGACGAGTGGAAAGAGAGCTGTTGGGGTATTTGAAGTTGATTCTTGGACAGCAATTTCAGCACAATTGGCATCATTGGCACAGAAGGTGGATCAGATGAATGTAGCCCAGTCAATAGGACCGAAATGCAAACATTGTGGAGGGAACCATGAGAGTGTTGATTGTAATGTAGGATCTCCTTTTGCTCAGACAATGGAGGATGTAACCTATGCTCAAAATTTTCAAAAGCAACAACACAATCCAAATCCTAACACCTATTACCCAGGCTGGAGAAACCACCCAGGTTTTCAGTGGAGCAACAACCAGGGTGCTCAGACCGTACCACAACAAACTGCACCGCCAGGCTTTCAACAAAATGAGAAGAAATCTTTATTAGAAGATATCGTGACGAAGTTGGCGGAAATATCTACTCAACACATGCAACGTACGGATAAAAGCTTGCAAGTTCAGGGAGCAGCTATTAAAAATTTGGAAAATCAGATGGGACAGATAGCAAAGGCACTTTCAGAGAGATTACCAAGAGCATTGCCTAGTGACACTGAAACGAATCCAAAGGAACACTGCAAGGCTATAACTACTCGCAGTAGGGTACAGTTACCTGAGATAAATGTGACGAGACCAATTGCTATAGAAGGTATCTACCCCAATTGAGGAGCACTTGAAGGAATCTGAGCAATACAAAGAACAAGAGAAAGTATCAGAGGATCCAAAGGTTAAGGTAACCGCTCCCGCCAAAGAACTCGTTCAACAACTTCCATTTCCACATAGACTACAAAAGCATAAGTTGGACAAGCAGTTTTCAAAATTTCTTGAGGTATTCAAAAAGTTGCATATCAATATACCATTTGTGGATGCACTTGCACAAATGCCCAGCTACACAAAATTCATGAAGGAGATACTTACCAACAAGAAGAAGCTCGAAGAGTTAGGGACAGTTATGCTGAACGAAGAATGCAGTGCCATCTTACAAAATAAGCAGCCACCTAAACTAAAGGACCCAGGGAGTTTTACTACCCCTTGTACCATTGGTGAAATGACATTTGATAAGGTTCTTTGTGATTTAGGTGCTAGCATTAACCTTATGCCTTACTCTATTTTTAGGAAACTAAATTTAGGAGAGGCAAAGGCAACATCCATCTCCTTGCAACTGGCAGATAGGTCAGTAAAATTTCCAAGAGGAATTATTGAAGATATACTGGTGAAGGTAGATAAATTTATCTACCCGGCGGATTTTGTCATTTTGGACATGGTTGAGGAAGACAAGGACGTGCCATTGATATTGGGAAGACTATTCCTTGCAACTTGTCGGGCCTTAATAGATGTTCAGAAGGGACAATTGATGTTGCGATTGAATGATGAGCAGGTGACATTCAATGTCTTCAGTGCAATCAAGTATCCTACTGAATCACACAGTTGTCTGCGCATTGATATGATAGATTTGGCTGTGGAGGAGACTTTCATTCTTGACCACCCTCAAGACCACTTGGAGAATCTTCTTGTGTACTCACAAGATAAAAATTCAACAATTGAAGAGATAAGTCAGATCGCCTACATTATAGAGTCTAAAAACCCATCAGAAGAAGACATTTTGAGGAACTTGGTGAAGGACCTAGTAAACCACTACCTTCTATTCAGAAAGCACCAAATCTTGAGCACAAGCAACTGCCACCACATCTGAAATATGCTTACTTGGGAGAGTCATCTACACTCCCTGTGATTATTGCAAATGAGATGACCGATGTGGAAGAACAGAGACTACTGAGAGTTTTACGGGAACATAAAATAGCTATTGGGTGGTCTATAGTAGACATCAGAGGGATTAGTCCATCGATATGTATGCACAAAATCTTGATGGAAGAAGAGTATAAGCCAACAGTGGAAAATCAGCGCAAATTGAATCCCGCCATGAAAGACGTCGTGCGAACAGAGGTATTAAAGCTCCTTGATGCAGGCAGCATATATCCAATCTCTGATAGCAAGTGGGTTAGTCCGATTCATGTTGTGCCAAAGAAAGGAGGGATAACTGTGGTAAAGAATGAGAATAATGAGCTGATACCGACTAGGACAGTCACGGGATGGAGAGTGTGCATAGACTACAGGAAGTTGAATAATGTAACTCGAAAAGATCACTTTCCCTTACCCTTTATTGATCAGATGTTGGAAAGACTTGCAGGGCATTCACATTACTGCTTTTTGGATGGGTACTCAGGCTATAATCAGATTGCAATAGCTCCAGAGGATCAGGGGAAGACTACATTTACGTGCCCCTATGGTACCTTTGCATATAGAAGAATGCCATTTGGGTTATGTAATGCTCCTGCCACATTTCAACGATGCATGATGGAAATCTTTTTAGATATGGTGGAGAAAATCATTGAAGTCTTCATGGATGACTTTTCGGTGTTTGGTTCATCATTTGAGAGTTGCCTCTCAAATTTGGGAATGGTTTTGTAGCGATGTGAGGAAACAAATTTGGTGTTAAACTGGGAGAAGTGTCACTTCATGGTGCAAGAAGGAATAGTATTGGGGCATAGGATTTCAGCGAATGGTATCGAGGTAGATAAAGCAAAGATTCAGGTGATAGAAAAGCTACCTCCACCAACTTCAGTTAAGGGAGTACGTAGTTTTCTCGGCCATGCAGGGATCTACAGGAGGTTTATCAAGGATTTCTCTAAAATCACCAAACCACTGTGTAGCCTACTCGAAAAAGATATCCCATTTAATTTTTCTGACGAGTGTTTGGCATCTTTCAACACTCTTAAAGAAAAGTTAATTTCAGCACCGGTTATAGTTGCACCAGACTGGGAACTGCCATTTGAGTTGATGTGCGACGCCAGCGACTATGCAGTGGGGGCAGTACTTAGTCAAAGAAAGGATAAATTTCTCCACGTCATTTACTACGCGAGCAAGACTTTGACAGATGCACAGCTGAATTATGCCACCACGGAAAAAGAGTTGCTAGCTATTGTGTTTGCTTTCGATAAATTCATATCATATCTCATTGGACAGAAAGTAATTGTTTATACAGATCATGCAGCTCTTAAATATTTATTAGCTAAGAAAGATGCAAAGCCTAGGCTGATTCGGTGGATACTTCTGCTTCAAGAGTTTGACTTAGAGATTCGAGACAAGAAAGGTAGTGAAAATGTGGTAGCAGATCACCTTTCAAGGCTTGAACGGGCAGAGCATAGGGATGAAGGCAGTATAAAGGATTCTTTCCCAGATGAGCGTATTTTTACTGTTTACTGCGGGCCATGGTATGCAGACATAGTGAATTACTTGGCATGTAATGTGCTTTCACCTGAGTTAACACATCACCAAAGGAAGAAGTTCTTTCGGAGTTGAAATATTATTATTGGTAAGATCCCATACTATACAGAAGGGGTGCTGATCAAATAATTCCCAGATGTGTGCCAAATGAGAAGATCCATCAGATTCTGGAGCGTTGTCACTCTTCAGCTTATGTGGGGCATTTCGGATCTTCGAAGATGGCAGCGAAAGTTTTACAATCAGGATTTTATTGGCCCTCCCTGTTTAAGGATGCTCATGAATTTGTAAAACACTGTGATCAATGCCAACGTACAGGGACTATCTCTAAAACGCATGAGATACCTTTGAATTCAATTCTCGAAGTGGAACTCTTCGATGTTTGGGGGATAGATTTTATGGGACCATTTCCATCATCTTACAACAATCAGTACATTTTAGTGGCAGTTGACTATGTATCAAAATGGGTAGAAGCAGTGGCAGCACCAACTAATGATGCTCGAGTGGTTGTTAATTTTTTGAAGAAAAACATATTCACTCGCTTTGGCACCCCTAGAACCATTATTAGTGATGGGGGTAAACACTTTTGCAAGAGGCTTCTAGAGTCAGTATTGGCAAAATATGGGGTAAAACATCGGGTTCCTATACCTTATCATCCACAAACAAGTGGCCAGGTGGAAGTGTCAAACAGAGAGCTGAAGAGAATACTGGAGATGACTGTGAATGGCTCGAGAACTGATTGGTCAAAGAAGCTCGATGATGCACTGTGGGCATATCGGACTGCTTACAAAACACCAATAGGGATGTCACCATATCGCCTTGTGTTAAGGAAAGCTTGTCACCTTCCAATGGAGTTGGTGCATCGAGCGTATTGGGCAGTAAAGCAGCTGAACATGGACATGACAGCAGCTAAAGAAAAGAGGATGCTACAACTAAATGAATTAGATGAATTTCGAATGGATGCTTTTGAGAATGCAAAGCTTTATAAGGAAAGGATAAAGAGACTGCATGATAAATACATCCAGAGGCGTGAGTTCACTCCAGGTCAAAAAGTATTGTTGTTCAATTCTAGGTTGAAACTTTTCCCTGGGAAACTACGTTCTAGATGGTCTAGACCATTCACAGTTGTTCAAGTTTTTCCACATGGAGAAGTTGAGGTGACATATGAGACAAAAGGGAACTTCAAGGTAAATGGGCAGCGCTTAAAAGCATATTGGGGTGGCGATTTTGATAAAGAGAAGTCACTCACCCAACTCCACAATCCGAAATAATCAAGCTGCCAAGTCTAGCTAAAAACTATAAATTCAGCGCTTATTGGGAGGCAACCCAATCTCTTAACTCTTTTATTTATTTTATTTTTTCGTATTGCATTGCATGCATTTTTATTTTTTATTAATAGGGTGCATTAGTTATATTCATGTTTCAATTTATAGGGTATCATCATCTTGACATGTTTTTTTTTTTCCTTTGGCCATTGCATTTATTGTTGGTTATTTTGAGTGTTTGGGCTAAGTAACACATGTTCTCAGTTGTTTGATCTTTATTGTTTGATTTGACCGCTATGTGTAGGAACATGACGTCGCGAATATTCAAACCAACACAGACTGCATGATAAAGAAGAATGTCTAGCCGTCACACATCATGCCTCATACATTCAACAGCAAAATTCGGGGAGTACCTTCTTCATTTTCTTCCCCATCCCCTTATATTCTTACTTATGTTTTATGACATTGAGGACAATGTCGATTTTAAGTTTGGGGGTGGAAGAACTTTGAGTTTTTACTTTTTGTGTGTTTTTGAGTGTTTGTATGTTTGTTTTTGTTATTACTTTAGTATATAATAGAAAAATTTTAAAAATCAAAAATAAAAAAAAAATTGAAAATTTTCAACACAAAAAAAAAAAAATAATTATTATATATATTTTCTTGTTTTATTTTGTGTACTTGTGTGGGTTAGATAGTCTGGCTGGCAATGATGATTGAAATTGAGATTTGGTATTGATTTATGAACTGTAGATAGGTTGCATGCTAGACTAATTTAGACTTAACCTTGCAAAACTCAATATTATACGAGCACTAGATTTAAGTTGGACATTGTGATGCTACGGGTTGATTCATTTAATTGATAGGTTGATATAGTTGGACATAAATGTTTTACCTAAATCATACTAAATTATTTATCCTTAGACCAAATTTAGCACAGTTTGGGGGTGATTTTGCTGTTGTAAGAAGATACAGATATGAACAGGGATTCCATGTGTGAAAACTTTTGTGTGGATCGTCTTAGATTAACGAGATAAAAATTTGGCGAAAATCTTAAATTGGAGGTCGGTTTGTTTGAATAGGTGTTTGATAAGGGGCATTGCACTGATCAATGCATTAATTTTTATATGTGACTATTCTCTTCGAAGTCTTTTTGACTTGGGTTATTAAGCCTGTAAGGGTGTTTAAAACCTGGTGCCTTAAAGTCATCTGATTAGGGAGTTATCGGCCTAAAACCCGTTACATGGGTCATTTAGAAAGCTTAAGGGAGAGAATATTAATAAAAAAAAAGTGCATGAAAAAGAAGGAAAAAAAAATAGAGCACTAAATGCCTTGATCAAGCTCCAAACACTTGTTTGAGGGAATTTGACTTCTGATGAAATATAATTAGCCTAATTGAGTCTTGGATGTCGAAGCAATCAAAGAATTGGAGAATCCTTGTTTATGGATGTGTTGACTTGCAATTGGTAAAGTCCACCTGAGCTAGAGTGGGTGAGGTTAGTGATTAAAAATTCAACTGTAGATTACACACTGGGAACAGAGTGAAAAAAGAATAAGTTTGGGGGGTGTGTGAATCATACGAGAGATGAAATAATATATTTGACCACAGAGGGTCGGGAATTGAAGCAACTTGTAAAGTCATGATGTCTACTTATTTCTTCACACACAAACGTCGATTTTGCATTGAAGAGTAGAAATTGGTTTGGTATTGCGATTTTGAAGCGGTTTATAGATTTAATACTGTGATTTCAAATACTGAGATAAAAAGTCAGATTGCCTAACCAAATACTTTTACATACTTGTGTGTTTGTTGTTATTTAGATTATAATTTTGTTTGGGGACAAACAAATGTTTAAGTTTGGGGGTATTTGATAAGTGTAATTTTTACACTTATTTGGGACCTAAATTAACGACAATTGATAGTTCTTTTGACGAAATATATTATAAATTATTGTATTTTATGTTTAATAGGTAAAACTCGTTGAATGGAAAAGAAATTGAAGAAAGGAAGCAAAAGTTGGCGAAAAACGACAAAAATCTAAAGTACAAGGATCAACTTGCATTGGATGAAAGAATTGAGGACTTGAAAGCAAGTACTAATTTAATTAGGCATTGGAATTAATTGGGCTCAACTTGGACTTCTAGTTGTAGTAAAATATTAATGAATTAGATTTTATATTATATATATATATATATATATATATATATATATATATATATATATATATATATATATATATATATAGTACACGGCAGAAAGGAGGAAGGTGTGCCGCAGACGAGAAAATAAAAAGAAAAGGCTGCTGATGCTGAAAAAAATAAAGAACTGAAGCCTAGACTACAAAGAAAAAAACCTGTGAAATCAATTTATATACAAACACGCCGGCTTTGGAGGAAACAAAGGCAGTTTGGAATCTTGAGTATATATATATATATATATATATATATATATCGACGCAGAAACAAAGGCAGAGAAGAGAATTCATTCCAGATTTGTTCACGTTTGGTCAATTTCTGGTGATGTCGTTCTATTCTTGCGTGATTAATTTCAATATTATGCTAGACTAGATTTTTACATTGCTAAGATATAGATGAACCCTTGTTTTGAATCTCTTAGTATTAATTAATTATTTTGACGTTAGATTAGTTTGAATGCGTGGATGTTTATTATGATTTAGTTTGCTTTTCAATTATCTGGTCAATAGTTGAATTGTTTGTGAATTTTATTGTTATCGAGAGAGACAATAAGATTTTAGCACGTAATAATAAATATTGTTAGGTTCGATAGAGGATAGAGATATACCTCTATGCTTTGCATGGTTGATAAATATGTTCCAGTTCGTTAATGCATTTATCATGTTCGTATTTTCCATCGAGAGATAGGAGGGTCGCATGAGGGGAATAAATTTAATTGTTATCGAGAGAGACTTTTAATTAAATTAGGAACATTGACCAACTCGCATGATAACAAATTGTCATTTTAATTGTTGTACTAAAAGTAGATTAACAAGGGGGATTCTAGATCTTAGCAATGCATCTCAGAAATTTGATAAACTTTTACTTTGATTTCTATTACGTTATTAATTAGATTTAGATTTATTACGAATTATTATTGCTATTCGATTAAAGTTATTTTAACTTTAACTCAATCAAACACGTAGTCCTCGTGGGTTCGACACTCTATTCACTACTTTATTACTTGGTCACGATCCCGTTCACTTGCGGAAAATCAAACGATCATAAAGCGTAAAGTGTAGCAAAGCGTAGAGGTCGAATCTCTGCCATGTCGAGCTTCGGCGAAGCCTAGGCATTAAAAAGCGTAAAAAAGTGTTGAAAAGAGTAAAAAAAGTGTTAAAAAAGCGTAAAAGTATTTTAAAAAAAAAGAGCGCTAAGCACGTCAAGGCGTAAAAAGAAAAAAAAAATCGAAAAAGAGAAAGTGAAAAGCGAGGCATTTTGCTCCTGCTTTGCGCTTAGGCGGTGCCGCTTTTTAGAACACTAAAAATAAGTCTCCAATGACATATGAACCTCAATTAAGCCCGTGTTTAGTTTTCCAAAAATCAGATTTTTTTTTTGTAAATTTTGAAAAAATTTGATGAAATGCGTGGTTCAAAAGATAATAAAACATATAGATTCTATAAAATATTTGGTAAAAAATTATTGTTGACTTTGACTTGAATTGTTATCAATTTTTTAATCTAAATCATAGTGGCAGAGCTCTCGTGGAAATTGTTTCACTTTTGAATCTAACTTCATAAAATTAGTCAATTAATTAGATTCCGTTTCTCTTGAAGGGCACA
This sequence comes from Fraxinus americana, assembly GCA_035079005.1. NCBI lineage: Eukaryota > Viridiplantae > Streptophyta > Magnoliopsida > Lamiales > Oleaceae > Fraxinus > Fraxinus americana. The sequence goes on from CM068723.1 coordinate 29,177,602, forward strand.
TCATAAGCTATTTTTGACTCAAATGGTAGTTAATTAGACTTGTTGATCAATGAAACAATTTAGGCTAAGCCTTTATATTGGGTGGTAATTAAAATCAAGATTTAATTTAAGTTAAATTCAATAGTTAATTTTAATTACACACCCAATATTTGATCAATTTTTATTAAAATTTACTACAAAATTTCTTTATAAGTGTTGGGGACCAAATGCTATTGAAGTCTTCAATCAGATCCTTATTTAGCGGAAACTTAATTAGGTGAAGAGCTGTTTGGTTGACTCAATTATTAACGAATAAGTTATTTAATCTTCTTCTAGATAATGCAAATAGGAAATTAATTCTTTTCAATCACTTCCTAGGATTTTGTCTATGCCTCTCCCCTAGATGAATAGTTTTACAATGAGGAATTTCTTAAAAGGTGGGTGGCCAAATTGAATGGATTATCTTTTAAATCTTCTTATAATTTAATAAATAATATGCTAAACTTCTAAAACTTTTAAATTTTGAGCCATTACAATATTAGCAAACTCTTAAAGTCGATTATCATCTATTTTAATCAATTAAAGAGTCAACAAGAAGACTTTAATTATCGGATGACAAAACAAAAAATCGAAAATAAATTATTTCAACTCTCTTCTAATAAGACTGTCGTGTTGAATTTTTTTTTTCATGTTGAGATTTTATTTAATTAAGTACTGCGGAAAATAAATTATTTTTCAATTCCTACCACTGATCTGATTTGTGTTTAAATAGAAAATGTGTTTAAAATAATATATTTGATAAATTCTGAAAACTTTTTTACTGATTCTCAAACACGAACAATCACGAACTACAATCCACAGTTGTTCAATTATCTAGCTTCCAGTGAAATCCACATAGGGAACAAGAATGAGGGAACTAGGGTTTTCTTCTCTTTTCTTGTGCTAGCAATAATAACAATAATGTGTTTTTTAATTCTCAAACCATAACAGTCTATTAATAGAAGTCTAAGTGGACTCAATCCGGTTCAATATTTAATTAATTCAATTAATTAAATTTGGTTAATGAATTAATTAACCCAAGTAATTAATTCGGATCTATTAACAAACAACTCAATTAATTGTACAACACTTGTTAATTAATTAATTGGTAAATCTCGTTCTTCTGGTTTTCTTTTTGTGTGTGACCCATTAGGTTCCAAATCACGATATCTAACGACGTGAATTATTATTTTGATCTAATCAAAATTGATAAATTAAAATATCCATTTGTCAATACATGTGATGGGAAATATCACGTGGTATGACAAAATCAAATTTGTTCATTTATCGTGAAACTATAATCCTTCGTCTATATGATCTGATCAATTATAAGATATGAATATGTGTCAATTTCAATTATCGATCATATCTTTCATCTCACTATTAAGTTAATGTAAGTTAAAAACTCATTTTCGACTTATGAGTATACCTTTACCAATGATTTTGTTGTTAATTTAACTGCATGAAATATAGAACATAATCTCTTATTATCTAAGAGTGACGAATCATCTATTGATCATTTATAACTTTCATATGATTCTTGACATATCCGAACGATGTCGTGTTACGATCATTGGCAGAGCAACATCCAACATCACTAAAGTATGATTGTTCATATAAGGCACTCGATGACCTCAAGTCAAGAGATCAATTCCACTACCGAATGTTAGAAATTAACCACTGACGCTCAGATAGTTATCCACATGGAATACCAACGAGTCTCTAATATTTTGTTCTTTAACAAAACATCCACATATACATATTCATTTCAATCTCACCACACTTTAACTTGTAAGATCAGTTACTTACTTCACAAGTAAGAAATATAGCACGTGATGGTCTATCAATAATAACGATATCCGTATCTCGTTATTACTTACGATCACGGGTAATTTAAAATTCAGTCACGTTGTAATTTGTATTTCACAATTACAACCCCTTATGATTAACAAATTGTAAAGACTTAAATCTACGAACTCTATTATTTAATATAATTTATTAGAAAAGTAATTTAAATACATAATAGATCTTGCCAAAAAATAAATGCATTAAATATATTAAAAGTGTTTACAACCTAAATCGATTGGATTTATGGCATAACACTTACATTTCACTCATCCAACTTAAGCAAATGGTCGAGTTGGTTGAATACGTAGCTCAACCTTGAGTAAAACATAATAAAAGAACTTTGGTTTTGTTTAAATCCTAAAACCAAAACCTCATTTGTTGTTCTAATTTATACAAGACATAGAAAATCATTATTGGAAAAATTACGAATATTTACAATAAATTAATTGTGTTTCTATAAGTCACCATTTATAAAACATATCATTACTCAAAATGATTTTTCATTGTATACCTTATTTCTAAGTTCAAAGAAATTTTATTTTAATTATCGATATTGGATTGGAGAGGGGAAAAAAAGGGAGAAATAAGCTTTATCTTGTATTTCATTAGTTTACACGATCTTTTCCTTATGAGTAAGTAATAATATAGAGTTAATTTATCAATCGTTATTGAAGTTTATAGTAAATTTCAAATTGATTTTTAAATTTTTTTATTAAGATCTTGAGCGACCGATCTGACACAACAACTCGAGATAAAGAAATATCGTTAATTTCTTCATGCTAAAATTGATCACTGGTTACTAAAAGTATCCATTAAGTCCCCTTTAGACAAATGAATTGGCAGTGTTTAGTTTACTTTTGCACTTAAAATAATGCAATGTTAGATTAAGCTCATGTTTGGTACAAAGTCTGCAATTAATTTTAATCAAATAATATTTTATGGACCCCACGACTTTTAACCACACATTTCATCGATTTCTATTAAAATTGATTTTAATAACTGATTGCCCAATTGTGAAACTGTTAATAAGTTTAATGACCAATACGATAAGAACGATACTTTAACGATCAATTTAATAATATATTGTCACCATCTAGCAGTAGCCACTAATAAATCGACATATTTGCCTGCCAGCTTAGTAAAAGCTAGACGTGCAGGTCTTAATTGATATAATAGAAAGCGAAGTTTGAGCTCAAAATAAAATAATTATTACACGTTGGTTTGTTGGATATTTCATCGAAAGTCTTTGTAGAAAGCAATTAGGTCGGTGCTAATGTCAGCCATTAATTTGTATAGATAGATTATTGTAGTTTTCAATTATTTCATTTATAGGCATGGGACAAGATTCATTCTCTATCTATTATTGTAGTTTCTATAACGGTGATATAATACCTTTTTTTAATTGTTATTGTGGTGGTTTTTGTATATTAATTACAACAGAAAAAGCTATCCTTACAATTAGGATAAAATTGATATTACAAGCATGAAATTATTAAATTATTGTTAATATACCCTAAGAGGGGTCATCCTATCCCCCTTCCAACCCCATTGCAACCTCATCCCTAAGGTCTGTTCACGTATGGATTCTTCACAACGATATTTCAAAGTAACGGTTCTTGCTATCTTGTTTGTGCTAAAGCATATTTACTATTGAATTGGTGGTCGTAACTTTTGTTTATTTGTATTTGCGACGTATATTAGAGATACAACATTTATATACGTTAGAAATAAAATAAAATTGAAATAGAACCAATGAAAAAAAGGTATTTATAAGGTTAAAAACAAATGTTGAAAGAAAGATTGTTATATTAATAACAAAATAGCAATAAAATCAAAACAATAATGGAAAATTAAGAAAATATTATGAGGATCATATTCTTTTTATGACTTTAAAGTCTCTAGAACTCAATTTAAAATGCTAAGTGAACTAGCTTACGGAACAACAGACCTGACATCTATCCACAGGAAAGTGATGACCAGAAGAACGAAAGAAGATGAACATAAATCAATATTCCACCGTCATTCAACAAGACACGATATGACACTAATGTTGAGCTCAAAATTCGACGAATACGTGATTAATAAAATCTCGAACACTTTCCTTTCACGTAGATCTCTCTCTCTCACACACACACATGCGCACACATATAAGGAACTTGAATATCTCATTAGAAGGCAAAGGTCACTGGTAAAGAAAAATAATATTCAACAATCGTTTGCACTTTGACGATTAAGTCAACGATTGGACAAGAGATGAGTGCAAGAGACAAGAGATGAGTATTTGGTTAGGCTTAGAATGACATTACCTTGTGTGTGAAATGTGCTCACCTATATAAGAGGAAAATAAGTCAAGATAGGCTGTTGAATCAGACCGAAGTACAAGACAAGGCTGTTTGATTAAATAGGCAAATCCAATTGCATAATTAATCGTCGAGTCGAATAACGTGGGATCCCTTTCCTCATGCATATGTCACGTAATTTATAGACATAGAAATTAACATATACAAATATGATATCAAATTATTTTAAATTGGGACAAATATATTAAACACAAAAGACTATCCCAACCAAGGAAAGCAAAAATCAAAATTCTAGTTAACTAGCTACGAAAGAGACAACCTACCCTAAGTCCCAACCAAGTGGAAAAACACAATAGAAAAAACAAAAGACAAGACAACAAATAGCAAGGGAATAAGGACAAAAGAAAAACAAAAAACAAAAGCTCATTACAAGACTTGTTGACCTAAAAAAATGCGCCAACAGAATCTTGACCTCCTTCCCTCCATGCAGGCGTCACTTGCACACTGGAACACCCCTTTAGGAGGCAAAGTTAGTCGATCGAGAAAAAGGTTCGGCAACTATTTGCAATCCGACGATCAAGTCAACGACCGAACGAAAGATAATATGAGTACAAGAGTTGTGAAATGAAATTTTGGCTAGGGTTGGAGAACATACCTTATTCTGAATGAAACTCACATACATATAGGAAAATGTAAATGGGCCGAGCCCATGATGCAATTGTTTAATTAAAATAAGCCCAATCAATTGAATAGTCGATGCCACGTTCTGCTTGAGCATACCGCATAATTTATGGATATAACAATAGTCCCCAAGTCTGAGTTGTACATTCATGTGTAGGCCAGACTTCGAAATATAAGTTGTCAAGTGGGCGAGACCTTACAAATTACCTAAAAAATGTGAGAAGCTCTAATAAGGGTTTACAACTTGTCTCGAAAATATACATGATCCCAAGTAGGTGAAGACTTGTGAATTTCCTCAACAATATGAACCGCTCCAACCTATGAGGACTTACGAAGTCAGGAATAAGCATCGACGAGGCGGGAAATAAGCATTCGCGAATAGTTCTCGAACTATCGGAGTCTTGTAAGAGGTCTTGGATAGACAAGGTCTTACAGCTAAGCTCGGCAACAGTGAGAGGCGATAAATAAACATCTCACGAAGCCAGGAATAAGTATCTGACGAGGCGAGAAATAAACATCCCGAGAATAACTCTCAAACTATAGAGTCTTATAGGCGGGTATTTTCTACTATGAATATAATCAAGAGTGACTTGCGCAACAAAATGGGAGATGACTAGTTGAATGACAATTTGACGGTTTACGTGGAAAATGATATTTTTATAAAACTTGAGAATGAGGTAATATTGCAACGTTTTCAAAATACGAGGCCCCATAGAATGCAGTTGTCTAAGTTTACTGTTACAAAGTAGGATTTTTTTTTTGGGTTGTATTGAATTATATTTTCATATGTATATACTTTTTACATTTTAATGCATTTACTTATGTATGGAATTTTATTTTCAGCTATTACGATCGTTGGTCGGTCAACGGTCCGCCCTAGCTAAACGAAAATGCTGGATCCGTCCCTGGGTACTAGTATCTAATAATGAACTCTACGTATAATTTGATAGGAAAGTACTAGAATAATCGAATATGTAGCTAGGAATTTACATTAATGATGGTTCTGTATCAAATTTTCTTCCATTTTACTCATGTAATACGTGTTCTTAAGGCTCTGAAAAATCCTAACTTCCTCGTATTCCTTTTATTCCCATAGTGTTCTTCTTGTTATCAATACCACAACTTTCTTTTCTCTGTGTGCCCATATGGGAGCTGTTACTTCGGAGTTAAGAAAGAACTCTTAATAGTTGGAAAGGTGGTAGTTTCACCTCCTAATAAATAATCATTTCCAACCTATTGCTCAAGTCAATATCTGCATAAGCTGCTTGTATCCTTGTTCCTTGGTTGCCAAGTATTCCAAGCTAGTAGGTTAGTTGTACAATTAAGTGAGCTTCCATGTGTCTCCTTGTGCAGCCGAAATGGGGTGAAATTTAGTGCGACTTTGCACTAGATGTGTTGGTGCAATCAAGCTGAAATTTTCAATTTATGTCCCATAGGTTTTTGTCATTCTAAGTTCTTCAAGGTGATTTAAGGAACTTAAATTCCCAAGTTATTATGACTAGGGTAACAACTCCTAATACATAAAATCTCGTAACTATTCAGGGGTCAGTACTCAGCATGCTAAGAGCTTATTTGAACCCTATTTTTTTGTCCAAAATGCATTTTGGAATAGTATTTTGATGAAAAATGTGTGCTTAAAAAAATAAGGAAAAAATTTTGGGTTTGATTGTGTAATATTATTTTATTGAAAAATGTGTGGTTAAAAATAAGAGAGAGAAAAATATATTTTAGAAATAATGTGGACCAAACAAGGTCTAAATATGTCATCCTATTTTATTAATTGACTATTTAATTAAATTAAATAGATCGAAAATAGTAAGTTGCTACAATCTCCCCTTGTAAAAATTTTGTCCTCGAAATTTACCTAAATAAACTGGTGGGCTTTCTCCCATAAATCAAGTCTAAAAACTCTATTTTATTATCGATAGGTTTATCTCTACTAACTTGAATTTGATGTAAACAAATAGGTTGCTGTAGATTCTTCTAAGTCACTTGTTGGGAATTTAATTATCATCCACAGCGAAAAATAAATCAAATTTCAATTCCCACCACAGATCTGCTTTGTATCTAGATAGAAACTGTATTTAGAATAATACCTTTGATTAATTCTGCAAACTCCTTTGCTGATTCTTGAACTCGAATGATCACGATCTGCTATTCAAGCTGTCCAATTGTCCAGCCTCCAATGGTGATCCACACAGAAAATAAGAATGACGGCTATGGTTTTCTTTTCTTATGCTAGCAAGAATAATGAATTTTCTATCCAGTTTTCAAACCCTAGTAGCCTGTTAATATAAACCCAAGAGGGCTGGGCTCATCTTTTAAATTTAACCCGGTCCAATGTTTAATTAATCAAAATAATTAAATCTTGTCCATGAATTAATTAATCCAATTAATTCATTCGGGTATATTAATAAGCAACCCGATTAATTAATTATCCAACACTTATCAATTAATTAATTGGTAAATCTCATTCTTCTGGTTCTCTTTTATGTGTGATCCATTAGGTTCCCAATCACGATACCTAACGACGTAAATTATTATTCTGATCTAATCAAAATCGATAAATTAAAATCATTTTAATTTATTCGTAATTCACATTCGTCGTCCCAAATTGACATCTAGCAATGTATCAAGGCAATACATGTGACGAGAAATGTCACGTGATGTGACAAAACCAAACTTGTTCGTTTACCGTGAAACTATAATCCTTTCGTCAATATGATCCGATCAATTATGAGATATGGATATGTGTTAATCTTAATTATCGATCATATCTTTTATCTCACTATTAAGTCAATTTAACTCAAAAACTCCTTTTCGGCTTATGAGTTCACATTGACCAAGGATTTCATTATCAACTTAACTGGATATAATGTAAATCATAATCTCTTACTATCTAAGAGTGACGAATCATCTATCGATCATTCACAACGTTCATATGATTCTTGACATACCCGAACGATGCTGTATTAGCAACCATTGGCAGAGAAACATCCAACACCATCAAAGTATGACTGTCCTCATATAAGGTACCATGATGACCTCAAGTCAAAGGACCAATTCCACAACCGAACGTTAGAGAATAACCACTAACACTCAGATAGTTATCCATGTGAAATCTCCCAACGGGTCTCCAATATTTTGTTCTATAACAAAACATCCACGTGTTCATTCAAGTGTCACCACACTGTAACTTGTGAGATCAACTACTTACTTCACAAGTAAGAATGCCACACGTAATGGTCTATCCGTAATAACGATATCCGTATCTCGTTATTATTTCGACCACGGACGATTTAAGATTTAGTCATATGTAATTTGTATCTCACAATTACAACTCCTTGTGATTAACAAATCACCAAAACTTGAATATACGGATTCTATTATTTAATTTATTATAATATTAATTCAATTAAATAATAGATATTGTCATACATATGCATCGACTATATATATTCAAAGTGTTTATGTCCAAAGTTGATTGGACCTAGGACATAACACTTACAAACTCCCACTTACACTAGATCCAATCACTTATGTATCATATACCATAAGAGTCTACATGACGATCATGTTTATGCGGCGACAACTCTTTGTCAGTGGATCTGCAATTTAATAACTTGTGGGAATTCGTTCTTTCTTTATGTCATTTTATTGTATTATCTTTCCAATGAGATAATACCGCCTGAATACATGTTTGGATCATTGATGTGACCTTAGTTCCTTCACTTGCACAATGCAAAAGCGTGTGATTAATAATGTTAGGAACTACTCCAAGTTCATTAATGAACTTCCTAATCCAGACCACAACTTTTGTTGCTTTCTAAAGCAATGATGTATAAGGCTTCTATTATTGAATCAACGGTTATTTTCGATTTGGAACATTTCCAACACACCGCTTAAGAGTAAACCAATATTCTATTTGAGATATGCTATTATTCTAGTCTGACTAGATGTTAGCATCGGTGTATCCATGAACTCTCGGTTCATTTTCTCCAAAATCTTCTCGAGATTTTATCTTTAGATTTGGACGAGTTAAGCAATCTTCTAAATCTATCTCTATAGGTCAACTTGCTTCTCCCATATCTATCACAAAGAAATTATTTGACAGTCATAATTTCAACAATTGAAATATAGAGACGTCGTTTTCTATAATATGTCTCATACATATAATATCAAGAATGCGACAAAACTCCCATTGTCTTCTTCTAAACGCACACTTCGTCTTCATTTTGATAAAATCAAACATTTTGAATTTAACATCAAATCAAAGATTTCAGCTCCAAGAGGCTTGTTTCAATCTATATTGATATTTTCTTGTAAACTCATTTACAACCTATGGGTTCTAATCCATTAGGTAGGTCGACCAAGGTCCAAACCTTGGTTACATACATCAAGTCCATCTCGAATTTCTATGGCCTCTTGCCATCTCTTTAAGTCAACACTTGACTTTATTTCTGCGTAATTAGTAGGTTCATTATCCTTAATTAGTAATGCCTGATTAGTAATCATGGATTTGTACCTTCTAGGAGGTCTCCTAGAAGATTTACACAGAGTTAACGTGTCCTTAGAAGTCTCCACTTCCTGATCAAGAGTATGTCCCTCAGCTGGTGTGGGATACGACTCAGGTTCATCTATTCGGTCAATTATATTCGTGGACTCTTGAACTCCTTCAAGATTTATTCTGCTCACATTGTCTCTCCTAGAATAAATACTTTCTCTAGGAGTATGACATGTATTGAGATGAACATCTTCTTCTCAACGGGATTATAGAATTGATATCAAATTGTCTATTGGATATCCACAAATATGTATTTATCGGATTTAGTCTAAAACTTATCTGATTCGGTGCACTTTACATAAACATCACAGCCCAAACTTTCATATGAGATAAGTTTTTCCTTTCCATAACTCATATGAAATTTTGTCAACCGATTTAGATAGGACACGATTTAGTGCGCAGCACGTGGCAATCAGTGCATGACCTCAAAACGATTTTTTAATGTTTGCATGGCTTGTTCTTAATTGCACTATATCTAATAGTGTAAGATTCATTATTTCAAATACACCATTATGTTGCAATGTATGTAGAGGAATCCACTGCGTGAGAATCTCATTCTCTTTTAGATAATCTAAAATTCTCTTTTTAGATATTCTCCACATCGATCAGATCTTAGTATGAGAATATATTTATCTATTTGTTTCTCAACTGCTAGCTTTAATCCCTTGAACATTTCAAGAGTTTCATGCTTGAATTTCATTAAATATACATGATTATTTCTAAAATGGTCAGTAGTAAATGTAATGAGATAAGATAAACTTCATCTGACATTAATTGATATGGGTCTACATACATCACTATGTATTAGACCTAATAATTATGCAGATCTTTCTCCTTTTCAAGTAAAAAGAGATTTGATCACTGTGCCTAATAAGCATGATTCGCATTTGTCAAATGATTCAAAATCATTTGACCCAAATATACATCTCCATGTAAGTTTGAAATTGCATTCTCATTTATGTGACCAAATCTGCAATGCCAGATATAGGTGTTATTCAGATTATCATTTTTATGCCTTTCAATTTCTATATTCATTATAGAATATTCAATATTTAGAATATAAATGTCATTTTACAATTTACCATAATCATTAAGATCTTATCAAGATAAAAGGAACAACAATTGTCCTTAACGTTAAAATAATTCATGTCAAAACATGAAATTTATATAATGCTCTTGATAATGGTGAGAACAAAATTAACATTTCTCTAATTCTAATATCAAGTCTAAAGGCAATGGCAAGAAATATGCTCCTATAGGCAATGCAACAACTTTTGCTCATTTTCAACGTGTAGATCAATTTCTCCCTTCTGTAGTGATCTATTTTAGTTTATGCATATTTATACAAATATGAGATCCATATCTAGTATCTAATACTCATGAAACTAATGAAGTAGACATAGCCTTGCAGTTTCATTTCCAATGACCTACCATTCCCGACATGATAATAAGGGTCATTAGATTTGGTATTGTCCTTATTAGCTTTAACCATCTTAGCTATCTTGGTTGCTTTCCTAAATCATCCTTTAGACTTGCCTAGAGGAATCTATGACTAAGATTTACGCACTACAAACACAGATGTTGGGCTTAATAGTTTCAAGTATGTTTAGCAACTCAATGAGCGTGTATTCGAGTTTATTCATGTTAAATTCATAATTAGTTATGAATAACTCTCTGGTAGAGATTGCAGAACCAACTCTATACTTAGTTCATTGTTCATGACTGAACGCAATTGGGGCAACTTCTCAAAGTAGTCAGCATCTTCAGCATACGAGCACTGGCTGAAGATTCTTCTGCCATTATGCACCGGTATAGTTGCTAGGAAATATCATATCTTTCCACACGCGATTATTCATCATTCAACACCTTGAGATGGAAAATCATGTGTTATCATCTATACTCTTATGTTGCTTTGTAACTCAGGGACATAGTCTCAAACATCACACATGTTGCAGTACTATCGTCATCACTGTGTTTATTATAGCAGCCACCTCTTCCTTTGTCGAGTCATAAGCAAGTGTCTCTGGAAAGGGTTACTTAAGGACACAACCAATTTTCTCATGCCTAAGAACAATTCTCAGATTGCGGTGCCAATCAAAAATTTGGTTTAGTTGTTGGCATCCAATGTGCCTCTCAAATATATATGGTTACTCATGATTCAATAAACATAAACGATGAAAAGTAAATGAAATAATATATATAAAGCATTAATTAATTTAACGTGGTCTTTTATTAAATTAATTTTGCTCCCCCTATTTAACTCAAATTTATGACCCTCTCACATAAATTTATGGAATTCATACTTGATTCCCAGTGGGCTAGGATCCCATTTGTTATATTAAAACCTTGAGTGTACTCAACAAGCCTTAATAAAATATTTGGATAGATATTATTATCAATTGTATATCCATACAACTTCTAGATCATTAAGCTGATAACTCCTTCTCTTCACAAATCTTATGTGTTAGCTTAACATGCCTCTAAAATTTATCTTCTTTAGTGTACTCAACAAAAGATAAATTTAGTTAAGTCAAACCCATCATTTAAAAATATCAAATATTTTATAATGTCAAACATATCCCTAATAGACCAGCCTTGGGTGTACTCAACAAGTTGAGATCGATTTAGGACTCTCGTTTTCCACTATAATGTTAATGATGAAACGCGAATAACAAATTGACTTAATATTTTTAACGAGGGGTTTTACATGCAAAGATCTCATCGTAATAATTATATATTTCTTTATACATCGGCACGCAAATAAACATACATATAATAGTGTGGACGATTATGAATTTATACTATCTAGTCTTCCCGAGCCATAAGAAAGATTAGTTGGTCAATTCCTAGGGGTATTGCATTGATTCATACAATGCTCCGTCTCTGTGGTTTCCACCTCTTCTTGCATCTCCAATTAGTCAAATTACAACATATATCCTATACTAATTGGCACGCAGGCCTAAATAAGTTTGGACGTTCGTGCCCATAATAATCACAAAAATAATGGATTCGTATGTCCAAAATAAATTAAGAGCTCGTAGGCCCCATAAAAACAACAAGAATAAAACTAACCATTCAACCCATCCACATGGTCGAGTCCATAATCATCCACTAATAAAACATTCATCATATAAATGTTTTCCTATATGATATCTAATATTATATGCAAACATATTTCAAGTTTCTATCAATTAAAGTCATCTAAACTAATTTAGACAAATGGATCGGAACAATTAATTAATCTAATTAATTAATTAATTAATTTAATTAGCGAGTTTATTTAATTAAAATCAAATTTCAATTAAATATCAAATTAGAGTCCAACTCTAATTTTATAATTATAGTGTGGGACTATTTAATTAAAATCAAATTTTAATTAAATACCAAATTAGAGTCCAACTATAATTCAACTAAAATTTTCGGGCAAGACAATTTAATTAAAATCAAATTTTAATTAAATACCAAATTAGAGTCCAACTATAATTCAAATAAAATTTTCGGGCGAGACAATTTAATTAAAATCAAATTTTAATTAAATGTCAAATTAGAGTCAAACTCTAATTTCAAGAATATATTAGGGTGGATAATTTAATTAAAATCAAATTTTAGTTAAATACTAAATTAAAGTCCAACTCTAAATTAAAATTGAATTAACATTTTAATTTGGAATAAGCCCCTGTTTGAGGCAGATTCTTTCCACCCAAGAATAAGAATTTTGCTCGTTAAATTGAAACAGGGGGGCCCACACATGAGTTGTATGGTTAAAGTAGGCGGCTTGATTTAACAAGAAACAGTCCAATTTTTACTTATTGGGTGGAAAGAATCTGCCTCAAACAGGGTCAAAGTTAAATATTTAAGTTAAAATCCAATTTTAACGAAAATATAAAAGTCATCAATTTTAAATAAAATTTTAAACAGGTCAAAATTAAAATTTTAGGTCAAACCTATTTGAAAATCAAATTTAAAACAATTTTAATATTTAAATTCAAAACTCCTTTTGAATATTGTAACTTGACCCAAGTTTCAAATTAAAAGCAAGCCCTTCAATTATATTAATTGCATGACAAGCCCCTTTTTCAAAAATTGCAAACTTAACCTTTTTCAATAACTGCAGGCGGGGGCCTGCAATTTCAGAAATTGTATTAGAGGCCCCTGCCTCCATTCACCCCAATACTCAACTGAAACCCTAAAATTAAAAACCCGAGCCCGCGCCGGCAAAACTCAGACGCCTTAACAAGGGCGTCGGGCTGGCGAGTGCCATCGCCGTCAGACAACGATGACACTGTCGAACGCTGCACAGACGGCGTGCGTCTTGCAAAGATAGCACTGGTGTCTTCTTGTTAAAAAGTAGCAAGAGAGACGAAACGATGATGGACGCCGCTGTGGGTAGCGGGGCCCATCACCACGTGCAGTGAAGCAACCCCCGGCTGCTTTGCGCTGCCGCCTTGTCAGCGGCGTTATTGTTGTCGGTATTACTTTCGATCCAATTTTTTTTTAATCAGGTTTTAAAAAATAAAAATCAAATTTTCTCAATTGCTAGAAACATGAAAACAACAACAATCAACTTTTGATTGTTACATGATGCAAAACAATTTCTAATAAACACAAACCTGGCTTTTATACCACTATTGGGAATTTACTTATATGTACAGCAGAAAATAAATCAAATTTCAATTCCCACCACGGATCTACTTTGTATTTAGATAGAAACTCTGTTTAGAATAATTCCTTTGATGAATTCTGCAAACTTCTTTGTTGATTCTTGAACTCGAATGATCACTATCTGCAATTCAAGATGTCTAATTGTCCAACCTCTAATGGTGATTCACACAGAAAATAAGAATGATGGCTATGGTTTTCTTTTTTTGTGATAGCAAGAATAATGAATTTTCTATCTAGTTTTCAAACCCTAGCAGCCTATTAATATAACCCAAGTGGGCTAGGCCTGTCTCTTAAATTTAACCCGATTCAATATTTAATTAATCAAATTAATTAAATCTGGTCCATGAATTAATTAATTCGGATCTATTAATAAGCAACTCAATTAATTAATTATCCAACATTTGTCAATTAATTAATTGGTAAATTTCATTCTTCTGGTTCTCTTTTGTGTGTGACCCATTAGGTTCTCGATCACGATACATAATGACGTGAATTATTATTTTGATCTAATTAAAATTGATAAATTAAAACACCATTTTAATTTATCACTAATTCGCATTCGTCGTCCCAGATTGACATCTAACAATGTGCCAAGACAATACATGTGACGAAAAATGTCACATGATATGACAAAACCAAACTTGTTCGTTTATCATGAAACTATAATCATTTCGTCAATATGATCCGATCAATTATGAGATATGGATATGTGTCAATCTCAATTATCGATCATATCTTTTATCCCACTGTTAAGTCAATGTAAGTCGAAAACTCATTTTCGACTTAAGAGTTCATATTGGCCAAGGATTTCATTATTAATTTAATTGGATAAAATGTAGATCATAATCTCTTACTATCTAAGAGTGACGAATCCTCTATCGATCATTCACAACTTTTATATAATTCTTGACATACCCGAACGATATTGTATTAGCGACCCTTGACAGAACAACATCCAACACCATCAAAGTATGATCGTCCTCATATAAGGTACCATGATGACCTCAAGTCAAAAGATCAATTCCACTATCGAACGTTAGAGATTAACCACTAACACTTAGATAGTTATCCATGTGAAATCTCCCAACGGGTCTCCAATGTTTTGTTCTATAACAAAACATTCATGTGTTCATTCAAGTGTCACCACACTTTAACTTGTAAGATCAGCTACTTACTTCACAAGTAAGAATGTCACACGCGATGGTCTATCCGTAATAACGATATACGTATCTCGTTGTTAATTCGACCACGGACGATTTAAGATTTGGTCATATGTAATTTGTATCTCACAATCACAAATCCTTGTGGTTAACAAATCACCAAAACTTGAATCTAAGGATTCTATTATTTAATTTATTAGAATATTAATTCAATTAAAAAATAGATATTGTCATACATATGCATCGATTATATATATATTCAAAATATTTATGTCCAAAGTTGATTGGATCTAGGGCATAACACTTATATCACTATCTAATTTCCAAATAACTTATTTATTCCCGATTATCTTAAAAGAAGGCTAGAAGTTAGGATTTAAATTCATAAAGTAAAATCTTGGGCCGGTTTGAACCTCATTTTTGGTGTAGAATGCACTTTGAAATAGTAGATTGATGAAGAATGTGTGGTTAAAAAAATAAGGAAAAGTTTCGGTTTTGTATGTAATATTTTTTTATTGAAAAATGTGTGATTGAAAAGAAGAGAGGTATCAAACAAAGACCTAGTGTGGCTTAAAAACGTGAATCAAAAACTTGGACTTAAATGAGAATTATAGCAGATTGCAGAGGGCACAACCAGCGCGCAATTTCACTAGAATGCAGCTACATTTCGGTTGCATGGGAGGACAGACATCAGTTCAACTACTAACATGGGACAATTGGATGAAGCTGGAAAATAAACTATAAACAACTTATGCAACTGCTACAAACATTTACAACAGATTTAATTCCATCCATGGGTTGGAAAATTGTTGACCTCGAAAAATGGCTCGAACACGTGGCCAACAGGATAGGTCTTCAAGTCAGCTCTTCCTGCACACGTAGCACGCCGTTAGTCACTCGTGGCCTCTCCCGGAGGGGGTGGGAGCGGCCGCAAGCACTCCGACGGTCAAGTCAGTTTTATATTCAACCGGAAAATGGTTCGCCGACGGTGGAACACTCGCCGGGAAGTGGTTGATCAAGTGTGTATAAATATATTGAAAGTCTTTTTGAGTTAAAAAGACTAGAATACCAGGATTAGAATGGGAACCCTTCTTCATTATGGAGAGGGGGTATTTATACTAAGTATGGGAAGAGGAGAGCCATTGGATGAGAGGACACGTGTTGTCAGATCCTCAAGGCTCGTCACATCCTAGGGGTCACTCTGTCCCTCCATAGGTCGATCGGGCATTGAATATTCCGGCCATGGGCTGCCGATTTGACCGTTTGAGAACTCGCCGCACGTCCCATCGCCGTAGATTTGACTTTGGGAAGATCTGTACAAAAGATCTTCGTAGAGGCGAGGTGTGACAGGTGAAGCGTTGCAGCGTTGTAGAAGCGGAGTGCGGGCCTTTGCATCCACTGTGTACTTGTGGATGAGTCCGGTTCGTTCGCTGACGCGTTTTCAGTTCGTCCTTAGTGCAATCACCTCGGCATGTACAATCAGTTTAGTTCTTGGGTCAAGCACCTCGTCCGGCACGTGGCTCGGGCCACGGGTGTTGACACGTGGCGGGCGAGGTGGCGGGTCTGACACAGGCCCGTAACAATAGTCCCGCAAGTCCGTGTATGAATATTTATATAATACAAGGATTTTCAACTCCGAGCTGGAAGGCACGGGGGGGAGTCGGTGGTGGTAGTAACACAGGATCCCGCTATGGCCGAGGTGAAAGGGGTTGGCAACTCTTGGTGGAGCTGTTGCAACACTGCATTCTGATGTGGCCGAGGCGAGATGGGTTGGCAACTCTTGGTGGAGCTGTTGCAACACTGCATTCTGATGTGGCCGAGGCGATATGGGTTGGCAGCTCTTGGTGGAGCTGTTGCAACACTGCATTCTGATGTGGCCGAGGCGATATGGGTTGGCAGCTCTTGGTGGAGCTGTTGCAACATTACATTCTGATGTGGCCGAGGCGAGATGGGTTGGCAGCTCTTGGTGGAGCTGTTGCAACACTACATTCTGATGTGGCCGAGGCGAGATGGGTTGACAGCTCTTGGTGGAGCTGTTGCAACACTACATTCTGATGTGGCCGAGGCGAGATGGGTTGACAGCTCTTGGTGGAGCTGTTGCAACACTACATTCTGATGTGGCCGAGGCGAGATGGGTTGACAGCTCTCGGTGGAGCTGTTGCAACACTACATTCTGATGTGGCCGAGGCGAGATGGGTTGACAGCTCTTGGTGGAGCTGTTGCAACACTACATTCTGATGTGGCCGAGGCGAGATGGGTTGACCTTGAACCTTGTGCTAATGATTTGGAAACCTTCGTACTTTCCCAAGGCAATCATGGGGAGGCGTTCGCTTGCTTTCAAGGCACGCCTCCCTTGGCATAAATGATAATAATGACGACGGCTCCCTTTACTCAAGGCGACGTCCTCACACCAAGCGTGTGGCCCACTGCCTCATCAAGGCCGTTAATTCAAATGACCATTGATTTGGACGGAGATCCTTGCATTTGAGCGTTGGATGGCTCAGATTGTGCTTAGGTTGATCCAACGGTTGGGGTGAGTTTGGAGGGCCTATAAAAGACCCATCTCTCTCACTTTAAAACCTTCATTTCGCGAAAATCTCTCAAAAGCACTCTCGAACTCCCCAAATTCAAGCGACGGTTTCCATCTTCCGGCGAACCTTAAGGATTCCGGCGACCCTCTTGTGAACTCCGGTGGGCAAGTTCTTTCCAACGGTTTTAGGTAACGTTCCAGATTTCAGCTCTCCATCTTCTCTGTTTTTCTTTTATAGTGATGTCGAGCGAGCAAGTTGTTGAGGGGGGTAGTGAGGGGAGGCGAGGCGAAGAGAGCTCATCCATGAGGGAACCTATATTAATCTCGTCCGACGAGCTGAGTAGAGCCATTAGGGCCGGGGAGAACATCTGGAAGCGCCCAGATTCCCCCGTAGACACATCTGTGCAATGGGGGGCCTCTAAATACCCGTCTAAAGTCACCTCGGAGCAGATAAAAAGGTGTAGGGAGGTGTTTAGGATCCCTCACAATATTGAGCTTATCCTGCCCGAGCCACATGAGAGAGCCTGCTACCCTAGGCCGGGGTGTGTAGCGGTGAGTGACCATCTTTTCCGGGCTGGGTTGAGGCTTCCATTCCACCCCTTTTTTCGCCTAGTCCTTAGGTCGTTCGGGTTGGCCCCCACCCAGTTCAATCCCAACGCGTGGTCCCAAATGGTTGGGACGTGGATGCTGTGGCGGAGGGCCAGCATCGGAGCAGACATGCCGTTTAGTGTATTCCACTCCCTATTCTTCCCAAAAGCCACGGCGGGGGGCGAGGCGAGCAAAGGCTGGTACTACCTGGCTCCCTGGGGGTCCCATTCGCCGTTCGTGGTTGAGACACCCTCCTCGATAAAAGGCTGGAGGAGTTCGTGGTTCTGGGCGTCAGGACGGTGGGATACAGTGGAGAATGACCCAATGGCGCCTCTCACCGTCCCCACCATCTATTCCATTTGCAGTAAGCAACTTTCCGATTTGAATTTACTTGGCTAACTTTGCTTATGATTTTAATATTTCTGTTCTCTGCAGGCTCCCTCCCGAGGTGCGAAATCGCAGAGGAGGACTGGGACATCATTGCCCGACTGTATCAGACGCCTCTGCCGGAGAGGAGCTTCAAGGAGTTGATTGACCGGAACTACCATTTCACTCTGCGCGGGCTGATGACGAACAGAGGTGAGTGCATTTCGTTTCGGTTCTGCTCCAATACTCTATCTGGATACTTAACAATTTTCTTTCTTGCAGGAGATTTTGAAAATAAGAGGCCCCCCAGACCCGACTTGGCCACAATCCGCCGGAGCGTGGCGGAGGCCAAAATGCTGAAGACCAGCTCGGCTGCGTACAAAAAGCAGTCGGAGCGCTTGCAAGCTTTGAGCAAGGCTGGTCAGCAGCCTGCTGAGGAGTGTGAGGAGGGACCCTCTCTCGCCCCAAGAAAAAGACGGGCCGGTCCAGCCGGGGCCTCTGAACCTGCCCCTGCTGCCGTGGCTTCTCCTTCCCCGGCCGAGACGGGTGTCACCGTGGCGGCTCCACCTCTCTCCCAGGCCATTGTGCCAATCACTGCTTACTTCGCCGAGGGGGCGCCCAAGAAGAGGTTGAAGAGGCCTGCCGCTGCCCCGGCCAAGAAAAAGGTCACTGATTTCTTGGGGAGCAAAGACGACGATCTCCCGGAGGCCGTGCTGGAGATGCTCCCTCCTGAGACCGCCTCTGCTGCAAGAGTCCACAGCAAGTATTGGACCGAGGACTGGGCCAACCACGCCGCCTCATGCGAGATCGAGGACTTCTTGGCTGCGAACAATGCCTGCGTGGCGAGGGCTCTAAGCATGGGCGCCGCGGCAGAGGACTTGGTGAGGGGCCTTCGAAAAAAGAACGAGGATCTGGAGAAGAGGGTTGAAGCCTCTTCAAACTGGGAGGCTGAAGTGGAGAAGGCCAAGAAGGAGGTGGAGGAGGTGGAGGAGAAGTGGGTAACTGCTGCCTCGAAGTTGGACTCGGCTGAGGTGCATGTTAATCAGCTGAAGAATGAGCTGCATGAGTCCGTTTCCCAGGTGGCAGCCCTGACGAAGAGGGTGGACCAGGCCAATGACCACCAAAGGTTAACGTCCGAAGCCTTGGAGGAGGCCAACAAGGAGAGGGCCGAGCAGAAGAAACTCATCGAAGCCCAGACCGAGGAGATAGCTTTGCTGAAGGCAGAGGCGAAGAACGTTGGCGAAGTGGCAGTCCAGGGTTACAAGGACAACTTCGAAAATACGCCAGAGTATGACGACTTCGCCAACTATTGGGCCTCCTGGGCGGCGAAGGAGATGATGTCCCGCCTCCGTGAGAGGCACCCCGACCTGGATATTAACTTTTTGGATGAGGAGTTCGGGGGCCCCACTGGGGGCAGGCCCGCCGAGGATGAGGAGGGCCCTTCAGAGGGGGCCGAAGGCGGAGGACCTGGGGCGGCGATTAATATAGACTAATTTGTAATTTGTATCCCCCATGTAATGGCTTCGGCCTCTCCCTTAGTTATGAATAAACAAATTTTTTCAAGTGTTGTCGTTTCTTTTCTTCTTGTTTGTTTCATTGTTTCGTAGAACAGCTTCGAACTAATAACACATCGGACATAATCACTTAATAACACGGAAGGAGCCAATGAATGATAACGCATCGGACTTACTCAACCACTTAATAAAATGGAAGATGCCAATGAACAAGTAATAACGCATCGGACTTACTCAACCACTTAATAAAATGGAAGATGCCAATGAACAAGTAATAACGCATCGGACTTACTCAACCACTTAATAAAATGGAAGATGCCAATGAACAAGTAATAACGCATCGGACTTACTCAACCACTTAATAAAATGGAAGATGCCAATGAACAAGTAATAACGCATCGGACTTACTCAACCACTTAATAAAATGGAAGATGCCAATGAACAAGTAATAACGCATCGGACTTACTCAACCACTTAATAAAATGGAAGATGCCAATGAACAAGTAATAACGCATCGGACCTACTCAACCACTTAATAAAATGGAAGATGCCAATGAACGAGTAATAACGCATCGGACTTACTCAACGCGTGAATGTTGCTTTGTCCAGGATGGCACCCACACCACCTCTGGCTTAAGCAGAATATCTTGGGGTGTACCCTTTGAATGGGCTTGCACCTTGCCAAGTTCGTTTGATTTGTGCACCCCGCCTCGTCCAAGATGGCACCCGCGCCATCTGGCCTAGGCAGAATATCTTGGGGGGTGTACCCTTTGAATGGGCTTGCACCTTGCCAAGCTCGTTTGATTTGTGCACTCCGCCTCGTCCAGGATGGCACCCGCACCATCTGGCTTAGGCAGAATATCTTGGGGGTGTACCCTTTGAATGGGCTTGCACCTTGCCAAGTTTGTCTGATGTGTCCATGCGAGAACTAAGTGAACATAACATCCGTTTATTTGATTGCAATATTTACAACAGGACACATCCCCTACTGATAATATTTCCTTAAGTGCTCAATATTCCAGGGGTGAGGCATCATTCTCCCATTCAGATCTTCGATTCTATAGGTTCCAGGCCTGATTTCTGCAACCACGCGATAGGGTCCTTCCCGCCTTGGCCCCAAAGTCCCCGTGCCAGATCTGCAGTCGAAGGGAAGACTTTGCGAAGCACCAAGTCTCCAATGCGAAATGTCCTCTTCTTCACCTTGGCGTTATAGTAGCGCATCATTTTTCGTTGGTAGGAGGCGAGCTTAACTTGGGACTCGTCCCTCTTTTCTTCGAGAAAGTCCAGCTCAAGCCTCCTTGACTCATCATTCATCACCTCATTGAAGTGGAGGCGGCGGGGAGATGGGACGCCAACCTCCACAGGGCTCATAGCCTCGGCTCCATAGGTCATAGAAAATGGAGTCTCCCCAGTGGCAGTTTTGCAAGTGGTCCTGATGGCCCATAAGACCTGTGGAAGCTCGTCGACCCAAGCGCCCTTGGAGGCGTCCAGCTTCCTTTTCAGGGCGAGCTTAATGGTTTTGTTGACCGCCTCGACCTGTCCATTTGCTTGGGGATGATGGGGCGTGGAAAAATGCTTTCTGATTCTAAGCTCATCACATAGATCCCGGACTTTCTTGTTGTCAAATTGCTTGCCGTTGTCAGACACTAGGGAGTGAGGTATGCCGAACCGGGAAATGATGTTTTTCCAAAGGAACTTCGTGGTATTGGCCTCAGTAATCTTGGCTAGAGGCTCCGCTTCCACCCATTTGGTGAAATAATCAATGGCGACTATGGCGAAGCGAGCATTCGCTCTTCCTTTCGGCAAGGGGCCAATAAAATCCACTCCCCATTTGGCGAAAGGCCAGGGGCTTGATACCACTGTGAGCTCTTGAGACGGTTGCCTCTGCACATTGGAGAAGCGCTGGCACTTGTCACATTTGCGCACGAATTCGATGGCGTCCCTTTTCGGGGTTGGCCGAGAATATCCCCGCTCGAGTATTTTGTGGGCCAAAGCTATTCCACCGAGTGATTTCCACAAACACCTTCATGTACTTCCCCGAGGATGTAGTTTGCTTCTTCCCCTCCCGTACATCCGAGAAGGGGAGGAGAAGCCACGCTGAACGTAATATCGTCCCCGTAGAATGAAGTGCGCGGCCCTTCTTCGGAGCTTCCGAGCCTCGATTTCGTCTTCTGGCAAGCTTTGCTCTTTCAGGTAGGCCAGTATAGGTAGCATCCATGGTGGGGTGCTTTCAATCCACATTAGTTTCTCGCCCTCCTTAATAGATGGTTCGACCTGTGTGTTCGATGGGAATCACCTTTAGAAGCTCCGAATCCTTGCTGCTGGCCAGCTTTGATAGGGCATCGGCGTGGCAATTCTCTTGGCGGGGCACTTGGATTAGCTCAAATTTTTCGAAGTTGGGCAGGGAATTCATGACCAGCTTCAGGTAGGCCGCCATATGCTTGTCCCTGGCGACAAAGTGGCCATTGACCTGATTCACCACTAACTGCGAATCACTGTTTGTAACCAATCTTTTTACTTGCAGTTCCCTGGCGAGCCGGAGTCCGGCCAGGAGAGCCTCGTATTCAGCCATGTTGTTGGAGGCCTTAAACCCGAACCTTACTGCGCAGTTAAGCCTGTGCCCCTCCGGACTTTCTAACACTATACCAGCTCCGGAGCCTGTTTCTCCGGACGAACCGTCGACGAAGAGACTCCAAGTGGGAGGCTCTCGCCGGTTCCATGTCCACCTCGATTTCGTGGGTCTTGGTGAACTCCGCGACGAAATCGGCCGCGCTGACCCTTGATGGTCGTCCGGGCGCGTAGATTATGTCGAACTCGCTGAGCTCTACTGCCCACTTCAGTAACCTTCCCGAGGCGTCCGGCTTCTGCAAGACCTGCCTTAGTGGGAAATTTGTCAAAACATGAACGCTGTGGGCTTGGAAATACGGCCTCAATTTTCGAGAGGCGATGACCAATGAAAGGGCCAATTTCTCCATATCTGGGTATCTCACTTCGGCGGGGAGCAAGGCTTTGCTCACATAGTATATTGGCAGTTGGTGCGCCGCTTCTTCCCGTACAAGAACTGAGCTGATTGAGCTTTCAGCCACTGCTAAGTATAGCAATAAGGGTTCCCCTTCCCTTGGCTTGCTGAGGAGGGGTGCTCGCCCCAAGTAGTTTTTCAACTCTTGGAACGCTGCCTCGCACTCCGGAGTCCATTGGAACTTCCCGCCTCCTTTGAGGGTTTTGAAAAAGGGCAGGCACTTTTCAGTGGCCCTCGAGATGAAGCGATTGAGTGCGGCTAGTCTGCCAGTTAGCCGCTGCACTTCCTTGGGTTTCTGAGGCGACCTCATCTCGATTAAAGCTTTAATCTTTTCTGGGTTGGCTTCTATTCCCCGTTGATTCACGATGTAACCCAAGAATTTTCCGGAAGCCACGCCAAAGGCGCATTTTAACGGGTTCAGCCTCATGTGATACCTCCTTAGGGTTCTGAAAGCTTCAGTCAGGTGTTCGATATGCTCCTTAGCCACGAGGCTTTTCACAAGCATGTCATCAACGTAGACCTCCATCGTTTTGCCGAGCTGACCGGCGAACATTTTGTTGACTAACCTCTGGTAGGTTGCCCCAGCGTTTTTCAGGCCAAAGGGCATCACCTTGTAACAGTAAAGCCCCCTATCGGTGATGAAGGAGGTGCTTTCTTCGTCGCCCGGGAACATCGGTATCTGATTGTAACCCGAATAGGCGTCCATAAAGCTCAACAATTCGTGCCCAGCAGTTGAGTCTACAAGTTGGTCGATCCGTGGGAGTGGGAAGCTGTCCTTTGGGCAGGCCTGATTGAGGTTTGAGAAGTCGATGCAGACCCTCCATTTACCGTTGTGCTTCTTCACAAGCACAGGGTTCGAAATCCACTTCGGATAGTTTGCTTCACGAACGAAACCGTTGTTGATGAGTCTCTCCACCTCCTCTTTCAGGGCCTCATACCTTTCGGCGTTCAACGCCCTCCTCTTTGTCTATGCGGAGGACGGCTCGGATCGACCCGCAAGCGATGGCGGCTAACCTTGGGATCTATACCAATCATGTCCTCATGCTTCCATGCGAAAACATCGGAATTTTGTCGAAGGAAGCTTTTCGGCTCCTCCTTTATTTCCTTATTTAATTCTTTTCCGACCTGCGGGACCTTGGAAGTGTCTTGGGGATCTACCGGGAACGTTTCTAGTTCCTCCATTGGGGCGACTTGCGATTCCGACTCAACCGCCCTAGGGTCCGGCTCCTCCGTAGTCGTTTCGTATCCGGCCTCCGCCATGATTATATCTCGGGTCGGAGGTTGTTCGGGGGCCTCCACCATTTCGGTATCCAAGACCATGTTGACTCGAGGCTCGCCTTCCTAAGGGAGTTAAGATAGCACTCCCTGGATCCCATCCGGTCGCCTCGAACGGTTGCGATCCCTCGTTCGGTTGGGAACTTCATGCGAGGGGATGGATGGATGTGATCGCCCATAGTTCCTTTAGGGCGAGGCCTCCCCAGACGCCATGGTAGGCGGATCGGCGGTCGACCACTAAGAACTCCATGAAGTGATGCGCTACGGGGTGAGGTTCCCATTTCGACAAGAAGGGTGATTTTTCCTCCGGGAGTAATGTCGTCCCCGGTGAACCCGTAGAGAGGCGAGCTCATAGGTGTTGGCTCGTGATCCACCGCCATTTTATCAAAAGTTGTGCCAAACAGATGTTGATCGAGCCGCCATTATCTACCAGCATGCGTTTCAGCCCGTTGCGAGCCACCACGGCTCTGACTACTAGGGCATCGCAGTGTGGGAAGTGTACCCCTGCAGCGTCTTCTTGAGTGAATGTTATAGGTTCAGCAACTCTTCCACCTCGTGATTGGTTCACCAAGTAGCTGACCATAGGTGGGGTTTTCGCCTCCCTGGTATAATTCCTCTGAGCATTTTTTGATTCGCCTCCTACGTGAGGTCCTCCAATAATGGTGTCTATCTCACGGATTGGTTGTTGCTCGTTTGAGGGGGCCGAATCTCTCCTGGGGCGTTGCCCGCTCCGGGGCCTTTCCCTGTCATCGTTTCTACGACTTGGGGAGTGCCGCCTCGTCTCGCCCCTCCTTAGGGGACTGCGCCTTGGATCATCGCCTTCATAGTTGTGTTCCCTGTTGTTACGAGGGTTGCTTGCAGGTCTTCCTAGGCCTGCACAATCCCTGGTGTCATGACCATAATGGCGATGAATGGTGCAATAAGGTCGCGTTTCTGGGGGCCTATCTCTAGGCCTTCCTCCCCTTCCCCTATTTCTAGAGGTGGAGGGTCGTCCCGTATTTCTGGCGGGATTGCTCGCGCCTGGCCCAGCATTTTCGTAAGCCAAGGTGGGGACCGCATTGAGTGTAGCAGTGGCTAATGCTTGTCCCGAGGTGGGGGCCACCGTGTGCCCGGCTTGAGTCCATTCTTTGGCTCACTATTTGGGAGGTGGGCCCCCTGCCTATCTGCCTCTGAGGTGGTGGAAGGCCTTGGGCAGCCCTGTTCCTGTGATCGATCATCTCTTCGTTGACGATCTCTACTTTCATCATTTCCACCAGCTCGTCATATGTCGAAGGGTTCTTGCTTCGGACGTCCCTCCAAAACAGTGTGTTCATGTTCAGTCCTCCTTTCAGAGCTGAAAGTGCTTCCTTGTCCGTGACCTGCTCGCAGTAGGTTATCTCGTCAGTAAAACGAGCAAGGTAGTTTTTAAGGGTTTCCCCTGCTGCTTGCCTCATATCTTGCAAACGTTGAATAGGCGCCTCTCCCTCTTTTCTAGAGAGGTATTGGTTCAAGAATGCCTTTTTCAGATCCGGCCAACTCCGTATGCTGAGTGGTGCCAACCTACTATACCATACCTCGGCAGAACCGCCAAGGGTCAGGTGGAAGGCCCTGCATTTCAGAGCTGGCGAGGCTCCCCTGAGGCTCATCTGTGTTTTGTATTTGTTGAGGTGTTTTTCCGGGTCGCCCTTCCCTTCGTACTTTGGGATCTTAGGAGGAACAAAGTTGTGAGGCATCGGAAAGGTGCGAAGCTCCCTGGAGAAGGGCAGATTGTCATCATCATCATCGAGCTCATACGACCTACAGGGTTCGTCGGAGTCATTGCCATCTGCCTGCTGCCGAGGTGGAACCTGAGCCGTTTCAGCCCTGTTACCCCAATCCATTTGGCTTCGCCTCTCCCGCCTATTTCTAGGCGGAGGGGCTTGGACTTCTTGGCTTTGTTCGTGTCCCCCGCCGGTGGGTGGTTTGCGGCGGGGTTGGTTCCTATTTCTAGGTGCCCGTCCGATCCGATCGAAAACACTAACGGAGACCTCGAGGCCGCTCATATTCCGGGGAAACTCTCTCCCGCAGGGGTCCACCGGCCGGAGCGGCGGTGTAATTCGAAGTGTCCATTCCCACATCCCTTTCCACGGGGGCCTCTCCTTGGGGGCTCACATGGGTTCTTCTCGGATTCCGCCTCGGCTTTGTCTACGTCCTGATTGCTGCGGGTGATGCGGGGCTCGAAAACCGCCTTGGTTTTGCACTTGCATGAGTAGTTCTTGCATGGCTGCATTCTGAGCCGTGATGGTCCTCATGTTAGTGGCCATCTGGGCCACTTCGGCAGCCAAACGCGCTGCCGTTCTGTTTCTACGGTAGCGATGATGGGGCCGCTGCTGGGTAACGTTGGCTCGGATGATCTCTTCTTCAGAGACATCCCTTGCCCTTGCATTATCACGTTCACTGGAACTCATGGTCCGAGGCGGCTTTGAAAGATTCTTTCTCAAGAATCGACCCCTTTTTCAAGGGGGAAATGCCAACCGGGCGTTTTTACAATTTTTGTGGGAGAACTCGTGGTTAAGTTCGATTCCCACAGACCGCGCCAATCTGTTGACCTCGAAAAATGGCTCGAACACGTGGCCAACAGGATAGGTCTTCAAGTCAGCTCTTCCTGCACACGTAGCACGCCGTTAGTCACTCGTGGCCTCTCCCGGAGGGGGTGGGAGCGGCCGCAAGCACTCCGACGGTCAAGTCAGTTTTATATTCAACCGGAAAATGGTTCGCCGACGGTGGAACACTCGCCGGGAAGTGGTTGATCAAGTGTGTATAAATATATTGAAAGTCTTTTTGAGTTAAAAAGACTAGAATACCAGGATTAGAATGGGAACCCTTCTTCATTATGGAGAGGGGGTATTTATACTAAGTATGGGAAGAGGAGAGCCATTGGATGAGAGGACACGTGTTGTCAGATCCTCAAGGCTCGTCACATCCTAGGGGTCACTCGTCCCTCCATAGGTCGACCGGCATTGAATGTCTCCAGCCATGGGCCGCTGATTTGACTGCGTTTGAGAACTCGCGCACGTCCCATCGCCAGAGATTTGACTTTGGGAAGATCTGTACAAAAGATCTTCGTAGAGGCGAGGTGTGACAGGTGAAGCGTTGCAGCGTTGTAGAAGCGGAGTGCGGGCCTTTGCATCCACTGTGTACTTGTGGATGAGTCCGGTTCGTTCGCTGACGCGTTTTCAGTTCGTCCTTAGTGCAATCACCTCGGCATGTACAATCAGTTTAGTTCTTGGGTCAAGCACCTCGTCCGGCACGTGGCTCGGGCCACGGGTGTTGACACGTGGCGGGCGAGGTGGCGGGTCTGACACAGGCCCGTAACAAAAATATTAGTTTTAAGGCACTTCCATTTTATCCAATAAGAAGAGCCCTTCCTTAGATTCCGAGAATTACTAAATTAACCTCATATACAAACCTTAAATTAAGGATCTTCCGAAACCCTCCCACGGACATGAGCACACAGACAAATTTAAGGAGAAAGCTATGAATATAAAGAAGAAGAAAATAGAAAGGAACAAATTTCAGACACGAAAATATAAGAGAGAACCAAAATTCAATATGAACAAATTGTGAAATCACCATTATTGGAGGTTACTGCCGGTTTTTAAGAGTATAACATTATTTGATAATTAAAGTAAATAAAAGACTTATACCTACTTCAGCCCGACCTATAGCTTCCATAAATCTTTTATAACTGTACAAAACGTGTTTTTAAAGTTGAAAGAATATTCTGCTCAACTATCTATTGTAAGACAGTTAATGGGTTCCCATGTTACTTCATCAACAGTGGTATCATTGTGAAAAAAAGAACTCAACTAGACAAGAAAGAAAATAATGATGTAGGATCAATGCTCTGATACCAATTGTAGAATCTGGAAGAGTCGAAGCTCTTCCATTTGTGCGGAAGTTGTGCTCAAAGGTGTGAAGAAATGAGTGGTTCATCCTTCTACAGGATGACCATCTTCATGGTGAAGAACAGGCAGATCGAGGGGGAGATGGAGCTGATCTTAGCTCAACAAAATAGAGTTTAACAACTCCATAAATTGTGGTTTTGTGTGAGGAAAATGTGGGGAAGATGGCAGTGTAAATCAACATTAAAACATAACATAAAACAAGTATAAAACATAAATACAAACACTCATCACTCTGCTGGTGTAAGACCAGAACAGAGGAGAGGAAAACAGCTTCTGGAACTATATTTTTGGACGGTTTTTGTGCTGTATTTTCTGTCTATTTCCTCTATGTTTTCCTGGTAATACATAGCTATATTTATAGCCAAAGGTTGATTGCTTTTACAAGATTTTTCTACCAACTAATCTACTAACCATCACTACTATCAACTCACATGCCACTCCCCTTAATTCAAGGACAACTTGCCTACTATTTTCACCACATGTCTTAGTTGGTTTTCAACCAAACTAGACTTACATTTACAAACCACAATTAACAAATAATTTGATTGACAACAAAGTGTCAATACCCAACAAATGAAAAGTGATATTTTGTATATATTTGCAACCTCGCAAAACAGAAGCTTATCTATCACATACAGACTGCCAGCCAAGTCAACTGAGAACACTTAACTGATTGAATAGTGTTACCCCTCAATTCTGAGGTCCAGTGAAACGAGGCCATGTAGCGCGACACGTGAACAGGTAGTCAACAAGAAATTCAAAAGACCTAGTAGGTCCTTACAAAGGACCCGAAGCCCTCACGCTGCATGACAAGAAGTTGGAAAAGAAGCAGACGTCCCCCACTTGAGAACCACCTCGAATCTCTCCAAGACACTCAGTTCGTCCGAGGCTCACAAACCCAACGCTGTTTCCTTGTAAAAGATTTGAGAATCTCTTTGAAGTGATTAAGGTAACACTTGTAATAAAGTTGTCAGTGTGTCAGCCTATTGTGTAGGACGGCTGACCTCTTATCAATATATTAATTGTATGAGTAGATAGTGATGTGAAGCCTTGGTTAGGGAGATAAGCCCACGTGGTTCTGATCCAACGATCACCGTTACAAACCCATTTTTTTAGTCAAGGTCAAGGGTTGAATTGTTAAGGTCAATGTCAAATATGGACTTAATTGGAATAATTTATTTTCTTGGGGTTTATTTTATATTTAAGATAATTAAGGGTTAAGATGGATTAGAATTGAAGTGGAGGACTTACTTATACATTATTGGTAGTTGAGGGATTTTCTTGCAAAAAGCCCACTACCTAGATATTTCAAACCCATTTCCTCTTCAATTACACACACACGCACGAGCAGAGAAGAAAGGGACCAAAAAAGAGACGAAAAAAGGGAAAAAGAAAGGGAAGGAAAAGAAGAGAAGGAAGGAGAAGAAGAAAAGGCGAAGAAGAAGTAGAAATGGGTATTTTAAACTTGAATTTCAGTTTTTCATTCTCTTCATTTTCCTCAAGAAGTAGAGATATATTATGTTAATTTCTAGGGTTTTAATTTGGTTCGAAAATTTCAATTTTAGGGGACAGATTATGATTTATAGTTCAAGCTCCTTGATTGGTTAGCTTCCAAGTGAACCAAGGTAAGGAATGCTATTTTTGGGCAAACCCTAGATTTTCCATTGAATGCTTGAATAAGTATTGTTAGTGGGAATTATAGTGGTGATGAAATACTTACAAGGTAGCATGATATTTTGGAACAAGATGGTGATTTAATTGGTTGAATGCTAGTTATTAGTTGTCACTAGATTGAAGTGGATAATTGCATTTATTCTTGGATTGACGGTTATGTTGATGTATGGGTTACTAGTAAATGGACTAGAAAGTGTAATTGGTCCCATTTGATTAAAGGAATGATTGGGACATTTATTTCAGTATTGAGAAATTTAGTTGAAGTATTATAACATTGCATATTAGAGGTTTCTTGACTTGATAGTGGTTGAATTAGTTATCTTGTATGGTTTTTCAGGTGGTGACACAGAGATTGGAAAAGCCTACCAATCTTCATAGACTGTAACTTGTTTTGAATGTGTGGAGAACATATTTTTCCATAAAAAAGATTTCTTTTAAATTTATAAGCTTATAATCATGTTTATTTAATATTAATGTTGAAAGGATTCCCAGTTTTTAGAAAAGTATATTAGTTACATGAAATGTCTTATTTTCAAAAAATTAGTAAATGAGCATGATTATCTTGAGACCATCAGAAAATACCTGATGTAATCATCTTACTCTAGTGCACTGAGGGATTACGGTTATGTACTAGAGTCATGTATTTGACTCCTATACACTGAAGCGCTACAGCCGTGTATAAAGGTGACTCTTATCCACTGAGGGGCTACGGCCGTATATAAAGGTACTTATTATGCACTAAAGGGCTACAGCCTTGTATAAGAATGATTATGTTATTTCTACTTCATGCACTGAGGGGCTACAGCCGTGTATAAAGGTGACTCTTATCCACTGAGGGGCTCCGGCCGTGTGTAAGGGTACCTATTATGCACTGAGGGGCTACAGTCGTGCATACAGATGATTATGTATATTCCCACTTCGTGCACTGAGGGGCTACGACTGTGTACAGAAGTGTTGATCAGACAGTTATGTGCATCTGACTTTATAGCTTTTAGATCATGAGCAGATGATTACATGGGGTATATTTATATTATGATGTGATTATTCAGTATATGGTGGATTATTAACTTGCAGCTTACACTATCAAGCTTACAGTTCAGCTTGTTGATTTCAGATTATGGTTTCAGCTTATTGATTTCAGTTTATTGATTCCAGATTATGATTTTAGCTTAATGAATTCGACTAGTGTATTTACTCATCTTGCTGTTTCGATTATTATCATTTTAGATATCAGCTTTAGTATAATTTATGATTTAGCACCAGGATTATGAATTTATATGGTGTTATACTGCAGATTTCAAGATTTATGAGTACATCGAGATAAGCGATAAATCAGTTTCATTTTCATATAAATGTAGATACATATATAAAGGACAGAATAGCCATTTTTGTAACACTCCACTCACTGAGATTATCATCTTATATATTTTCTTAATATCTTTCTTATAGGAGGCAGTTGACTAAGTAGTGGTGAATATTATATTGATAGTTTTGTAGCTACTACCACAACCAATTGTAGGTTCTGTCGCTTAGAACAGTGTAACCAACAAGTAAATCATTTACATCATATTTGGGGGATTTTTGTATTTAAATGTACCATGGAATATTGTAAACTAAACTGCGTCACTATTATCTTTTTGAGTAGTTATGCTGCTCAGTGATATAGATATTTTGGGTGGGTGTGTGACTGATATTATGGTGTTTATGTATTGGTATTTGGGAAACTTTTATGATTACAAGATTGGGTATGGTCCCATTATTAAAGAAGACTGTCAAAATTTTCAAAAGAAAAAAATAAAGGGGTTTTTATTGGTCAAAGGAGCACATACAATCGAAATATAGTTATAGTTGCCTTGGTGATGGGTCCAATGCCAAGGTGGCACTTATTATCGGCGCACGTCACGTCTTGAGTCTAGTAAAGAGTTTGGGACGGGGCATGAATTCTTGAAAGAAACATATATATTGATTCATTTTCGGGGTCAACAAACAGTGCTACTGGTTATTAAAGAATTTGTCCTTTGAAATGCACTGGATATTCATGCACAAACACCAAACCTTTAGAATCATGGAGACCTTGTCTACTGTAAAATAATTATGAAGGATTATCTTGATAAAGGACAGTTACTCAAGTTGGCAATCAACAGAAAATCTAGCCGTTGACTTAGGGACCTTATGCTTGTTTTCCTGAGATTTTTCTTTTGTATAAATAATATGTAAATTCTGTTGTGAATACAATAATTGGGATTCTTATACCACTCACATTGTTACAACCCATTTTAATTAGTCAAAGTCAATGGACGAATTGTCAAGGTCAAGGTCAATATGGACCTAATTGGAATAATTTTTTGGGGCTTATGTTATATTTAAGAAAATTGAGGGTTAAGATTGATTAATATTGAAGTGGAGGACTCACTTATACATCATATGATAGTTGAGGGACTTCCTATGCAAATAGCCCACTATTTTACCAATTAAACCCATTTCTCTTTTCCTTCACACCACATTTACGCAGAAGCAGGAGAGAAACCGGGAAGAGAAGAAAGAAAGGGGAAAAAGGAGGAAGAAAAGGAGGAAAAAGAAAAAAGAAAAGGAAGGAAAAAAGGGTAAGTGTTGATTTCTCCATTTTAGATTTGATTTATCCTATTTTTTCATGAGATAAGGAGTATATATTTTCTATTTTCTAGGATTTTTACTTGGCTCGAAAATTTCAAATGTAGGTAAAAGATTATGATTTTTAGTTCAAGTTTCTTGGTGGTTAGCTTCCATTTACATTTAAGGTAAGGAATCTTATTTTTGGGCAAACCCTAGAATTGCTAATTTGATTCTTGAGTAAGGATAATTGTGGGAAATGATTGTGATGATGAAATATTTACTTGGAAGTATATATTTATGGAAGAAGAGGAAAATTTAATGGAATGAATTATCATTACTAGTTGTCACTAGATTGAAGTGAGTATTTGCATATATGCTTGAATTGAAGGTTATGTTGATGAGTTGGTCATTAGTAAATGGACTAGAAAGGGATATTAGCTCCAATGGATTTAAGGAATAGTATGGGGAATTTATTCAAGTATGAAGGAATTAAGTTTTAAGAGCTTGTATTTTAAAGCTAAGACTACTTTCTATGGTGGTCGCTAAATTGATTATTCATATCATATTTCAGGTGTGACGAGGAGATTGGAAACGTTTATCAGCCAGTGTAGCTTGTAGCTCGTATTTTGTGAGTGAAAAAATCTTATTTTTCAGAAATAAATATTTATTAAATTTATACTATATCAGAAAGTTAATTATTACATATATTTGATTTGACGGCATGATTTCCAAAATCAAATGGATTTTTGTAGTCACTTTTCTTTTAAAAGTTAAATCTAGTTCATTGAAATTATTTCTCTAGCATGTTATATTCATATTATATATTTCAACATATTTATAGTTATTTTAAAACCATCAGAAAATATTCAGGTGATTTTACCCACTCTGCACTGATGTGAATGTGTTTTCACGGTGTATGACCAGATTATCAGAGGTCTTTGGGACCCACTCTCGTACACACATAGGCTTTGGGCCGTGTACGAGGGTGATTAGCCTTTGGGCAGCTCTGCGTACGTATGACCAGATTATCAGATTTGAATGGTTTTGCCTTGTACATCGAGATTACTCTGTACATGAGTAAGGCTATTCATTGGGTATTTCTTGGTGTGATTATTTAGTGTATCATTTATATTCATTCAGTTTTAGATTCACAGAATTTCAAATATCAGATAATAGTTCATTTCAGTATATAGAATTCAGTTTATTCAGTTACAGAAATACCATTTTAACTTACAGAAATGACAATTTTACACAGATTTATATTGATACCAGATTGTCTATATTTGACATATTTTTACAGTTGG
Source organism: Fraxinus americana (assembly GCA_035079005.1). Lineage (NCBI taxonomy): Eukaryota > Viridiplantae > Streptophyta > Magnoliopsida > Lamiales > Oleaceae > Fraxinus > Fraxinus americana. Next base: position 29,211,623 of record CM068723.1, read on the forward strand.
TTATTCAGAATAAAGAGTTTGAATTTTTTGATTTTAGCATGTTTTAGTTATAAAAGAGATTATCATAATTTCTTAAAAACTGTAAGAATAATAAATCAGATTTTCAGTAAAAATGTATAAATGGAAAAAGTATATGTATTTGCGAACTATCCACTCACTGAGTTACAAACTCATATATTTTGTCATGTTTTTCCTATCAGGAGGTCGCTGAATTTGAGATACCTGAAAAGCCTGTTGAAGTTCAGAGTCTGACTACCCATCATTAGGTTGCATGATTTTAACCATATCTAGCATGTAAATGTTTAATTGGGAACTTATGTCATAAAACACTTGGTCTAATATTTTGTGTAATGTTCACTTTGTCGATGGGTTGCTTCATTGTTGTAATGCATGCATGCAAACATGGTGTTTTGAAGTAGAAGTGTTCACTCAAGTTTAATTCCATATTGATTTAGTTGTGGTGGTATTGATGGATTTGGTGGTTCCCAAATATTGATATTGATTATTGTATGGGGTCTTTTGTAAATTTTCAGGTTGGTTTTGTTCTATTTTCAGGGGAAACTCTGCCAAAATTTTTACAAAAAATATTGTATACACTAAATAGTCAAACAGTCGTAGAACAGTCTATGTGGCCTTGGTGGTGGGTCCAGCATCTAGTTGGAACTCATCATCGGCGCACGTCACGTCTCGGTCCACTAGGGTGACTCGAGACGGGGTCGTGTCATACATAATGATCTAAACAAGGAGTTGTAGGAGCTGTTTCATGAGCAATGAATCACAGTTCCATTCTATGCAATTTAAGGGGCCCCTATTACAGAGGAAAGCACAACAAAACTGCAGGCAGCCCTGAATAATGAGAGGAAGCATTGAGAAATTCTTACTGGTTTCAGTGTGTGAGAAGTAAGTATTTGGATGTTGCCATTCTTTTCACCATGTCCTCTGCATTTCCATGATCGCAGTAACAAAATATATTCCACCCACTTGGTTTATTGCATCAAGGGTCATCTGCAACAATCAGTGCAATTATGATCAACTCTTATTATTCAAGTGCAGCAAATCAAAATTTTATGAGAAGGATCCATTGGAAGCTCATGAAGGTAGCATAAGAAACCATAACAAAAGATCCTATTCAAACATCAAGCAAGTATAACATGAATGATATGGCATTTATGTATGCATAACTTGTCTCCCTAAAGTATCCTGAGCGATTACCATTCCAAAAAAAGGTGACATGACCAAATTTTACTGTTTCACTGTCCAACACGAACACACATAACAGAAGTAAATATATGTCAAAACTGAAAAGCTGAAAAATGATAAACTCGGCACGTCTTCAGATATACTAAATTCATGGATGAAAAATGATGCAATTGTGATTTAAACTTACCGGAATAATAAAAACCTGCAAATATAAAACTTACCGGAATAAAAAATCCTGCTAATATACGTAACCGCAAGTCATTTGAGAAATATCCACAGAAGTCATCAGGCAATGAACGTAAGAAACTAGTTATCCAGCCACGAAACTAGTAATTTTCCATGGGTCATTAAAATAAGAAATTCATGAGCATGCATGCATGCATGATTTTGACAGACTAACATAATTAGATTGTCACCAAACTCACCTGCAAGCGAAATGATGCAGGGGGATCCGAGCCAGATGAGGCCAAACTGTCTGATAGTCCATTAATGGCGCTGAGATACCATGAGTTGGTAGATCAGCGGAAGAATGGCAAGTAATCATCGATATTTCCTAATTGAGGCCGCTTTTGGACACGTTTCGGTATTTTGGCCATAACTTTGGCTACGGTAGTTAGAATCACACCCATGACCTCAATTTGGAAAGCTCTTTCCGGCGCACATATCGTGGGCACCCAGCTATGCTCGGTGTGCATCTGTTTCGAGGCCAAATTCAGCTATTTTCCCATCCAAATCATCAATTTAAGTTATTTTTTGCCATTTTGGTAATATTTCAATTTCCTTTTTGACATAGATTACGATCTCAAATTTAGCCAGATTTTTGGGATTTTCTTCCTTTCATTACGTATTTCGTTTTGGTATGAATAATAAATTTTTGCTATTTTTGACAAAATTCCGATAATTAATATTTTCTAGCTATTTAACCCGGTTAGTGGGTTATTTTCGTTCAGTTGTTGAATAATAAAGAATTTTCTCATTTTTCTTGGTGTTTCTCTTGCTTTCTTCTCTGTATTTGTCAATTGGTTCCAGCCTGCAGAATAATCACTATTCTGCCCAGCATCAGTTGGTATCGGAGCATCAGCATCTTCTTGGACTAGATTTCATCAGTCAATCATGGTTGGTGGTCATGGTTGTAGAGGACAAGTTCCGAATGAGGAAGTTCCACACCATGATCGTAATGTTCAAGAGGTGACGATTGAAGACTTAAAGAGGCAAGTAGCAGAGTTAACTCAGCGTCTGGCGGTGCTGGATCTCGGTGACCGTGAATTGGGGGGTCACGAGTCCGATACCAGTTATGAAAACCCGTATCACAATCCTGCTCGAGTTGGGAGCATCGTGGTCGGGAGGATCGTCATGTAGATTTCGGATTTCGGGTGGATCTACCAGAGTTTTCTGGTACGTTACAGGCTGAAGGTTTTGTTGATTGGCTGAATGAAGTGGAACGTATCTTTGAGTATAAAGAGGTTCCAGATCATGTCAAAGTAAGGTTAGTTGCCATCAAACTTAAAGGGAGAGCATCTGCATGGTGGGAGCAGTTGAGACGTTCATGCAGTAGGCAAGGTAAAGCCAAAATCACAGATTGGGAGAAAATGAAGAAGAAGATGAAAGGTCACTTTCTTTCTTTCGGCTATACTCAAACTTTGTTTCAACGGCTTCATTCTCTAAGGTAAGGCATAAGGTTGGTTAATGATTACACCGGAGTTCTATCAATTGGTGGAGCAGAATGATCTGTCTGAAATGGAAGAACAGATGGTGGCGAGATATTTAGGAGGATTACGATAGTCCATACAGGATGTCCTCAGCCTTCACTCACTGTAGACTATTTCTGAAGCATACCAGCGGGCACTTGCTGTAGAGAAGCAGCAGAGTAGGAAATCGGTGTCCAGAAGCGAAGGTAGCCAGCCCATTCGCCCTCAAGCACCTCGTCCTACTCAACAGCCACCACGGGATAATCCTGGTTCAGGTATTAAATGTTTTGGGTGTAGTGAATAGCGAAATCGAGCAACTGATTGCAGGAAACCAGCTAATTAGACAGGTAAAAATCTCCTAATTGATGAAGAAATTGTAGACGAGACTGAGGAGGTTGGAGAACCCGTATATGACGATGATGAAGAGGAAGGAATACTGTATGGGGACGGTCATGAAACTTTAGTCTTGCGTAAGAGTCTATTGACCCCCAAAGGTGATTCAGGGGACGACTGGTTGAGAACCAACATCTTCCACACAACCTGCACGGTAGCGGATAAGGTCTGGAAACTAATCATTGATAGTGGAAGCTATGAAAATGTAGTATCTGAAGAAGCTGTCCAGAAATTACAGTTGAGGATAGATCGGCATCCCAGGCCATATAAATTGTCGTGGTTGAGTAAAGGCAGTGCAGTATCAGTCGAAAAGTGATGTTTAGTATATTTCTCAATTGGCAGGAAATATTTTGACAATGCTTAGTGTGATGTTGTGTCGATGGATGCTTGTCACATATTGTTAGGTCGACCTTGGCAGTATGATCGCAGTGTTGTTCATGATGGGCGGAAAAATACTTATTCCCTTAGTATCAAAGGGAAGAGGGTTGTGTTGGCGCCACGTAGAGAAGAAATCACTCTTGCCCCGATAGCTAAAAGTTCCAACCTACTTTCTATGTCCAATTTTTTGGGAGTGATTGAGCGTGAAGATGTGGTCTATGCTCTACTGCCTCGTGAAAATAATACCGATGACGAGAATCCAGATTTACCGGTAGAAGTACAGCAAATGCTAACGGAGTTCTCTGATTTGATGCCCGAGGATCTCCCTCTAGGTTTGCCGCCTATGAGGGATATTAAATATCAGATTGACCTTGTTCCAGGATCTAGTCTGCCTAATCGACCAGCTTATCGCCTCAGTCCTAAGGAAGCTGAATCGTTCCAGCGACAAGTGGTTGAATTGTTAGAGAGGGGCTACATCCGTGAAAGTATGAGTCTATGTGCAGTTCCTGCTCTACTAGTGCCGAAGAAGGATGGTTTTTGGCGTATGTGTGTTGATAGTAGAGCAATCAACAGGATTATAGTGAAGTACAGGTTTCCAATTCCCCATCTGGATGATATGTTTGTCTTCTAAAAAATTGACCTTAAGATCATCAAATCAGAATTAGGCCTGGAGATGAGTGGAAGATGGTGTTTAAGAAGCAGCACAGTTTGTATGAGTGGATGGTCATGCTTTTTGGACTGTCCAACGTACCCAGCACATTTATGAGATTTATGCATCAGGTGTTACGACCTTTTATAGGAAAGTTCATGGTTGTCTATTTCAATGATATCCTTATTTACAGTCCGACGTGGGAATCACACTTTGATCACCTCCGTGCAGTTTTTGATATGTTGAGGACGGAGCGCATGTTCATTAATCGGAAGAAGTGTTCTTTCTTTACCTCTTCCATTACTTTTCTTGGTTTCATTTTCTCTACTGATGGTGTTCTTTCAGATCAGTCAAAGATAGATGCAATATTGGGATGGCGATGTCAGAAGTTTCCATAGATTGGCATCCTTTTACCATCGGTTCATCAGGAACTTCAGCACTTTGATTGTTCCCATTACAGAATATCTTAAGGGATGTGAATTCAAATGGTCGGATGAAGCAGAAGCTAATTTTCAGTTGGTCAAGCAACGGATGACAGAGGCTCCAGTTTTGGCACTTCCAAATTTTGGGAAGGTGTTTGAAGTTAATTGTGATGCATCTGGAGTTGGCATTGGTGGTGTTTTGAGTCAGGAGGGGCGTCCAGTGGCATTTTTCAGCGAGAAGCTATCAGGATCAAAAAGGAACTATTCCACCTATGATCTCGAATTCTATGCCATAGTTCAGTCTTTGAAGCATTGGCGTCATTACTTGATACAGAGGGAGTTCATTGTTATCACTGATCATGAGGCGCTGAAGTCTATCAATGGACAACACAAACTGAGTAGACGACATGCCAAGTGGGTGGCGTACTTTCAGGAGTTCACTTTTTCACTAAGACATCAAGCTAGGAGTTTGAATCGTGTTGCAGATGCCTTGAGCCATCGTACCTCCATTCTCACCACCATGAGCACCAGCGTCATCGGATTTGAGGCCTTTTCGGATATGTATGCTGCAGACCCTTCCTTTGGGAAGATAATTCAGGAGGTAACTAACAACCAACGACATGATTTCATTTTATATAATGGCTATCTGTTTCGTGGGTTACAGTTGTGCGTTCCAGATTGTTCACTAAGACAGCATATTGTTAATGAACTTCATAACATGGGACATTTCGGGCGAGATAAGACACTGGCGTTGGTCTCCTCTACTTATTTCTGGCCAAAATTGAGTAGTGACATGGCTTATCATGTTGGGCGTTGTTGTGTGTGTCAGCGATCAAAAGGGGCTCTTACTAATGCGGGCGGGGCTCTTACTAATGCGGGCCTTTATACACCTCTACCAGTACCTGAAGCTCCTTGGATTGATGTCAGTATGGATTTTGTTTGGGACTACCTTGTACCTAACGGGCGTCAGATTTTATTTTTGTTGTGGTTGACAGGTTTTCGAAGATGGCCCATTTCATAGTATGTCGGAAGACAATGGATGCTACCCGGATTGCCCATCTTTACTTTAAAGAAATTGTGCATTTGCATGGTGTGCCTCATTCCATTACTTCTAATTGTGACACTAAGTTCATGAGTCATTTCTGGAAAAGTTTATGGGAGAAACTGGGGACGCGGTTGAATTTTAGCAGGGCCTACCACCCCCCAGACAGATGGACAGATCGAGGTGGTGAACCAGAGTTTGGGTAATCTTTTGAAGAGTCTGGCAGGAACGAAGCTGAAGTAGTGGGATTTGGAGTTACCTCAGGCAGAATTTGCATATAACAGGTCGAAGAATAGAACCACGGGGATGAGTCCATTTGAGATTGTCTATGGTCGGGCTCCTTCTGGGGTACTTGACTTTGCCCCTATTCCACGCGTGGGTCGTCTAAGTCAGAAGGCGGATGAGATGGCAGAACATCTTCGAGGTATCCATGAACAAGTGAAGTTAGTCATTCATGAGAGTAATGCCAAGTACAAGGTTCAGGCTGACAGTCACCGTCGTCGGGTTGTTTTCGAAGTTGGTAATTTTGTTTGGGCGGTATTAACTCGTGATCATTTTCCTGTTGGGGAGTATAACAAGCTTAAGGAGTTAAAGATTGGTCCTTATGAGGTTCTGCAGAAGATCAACGACAATGTATATCGACTACGCCTCCCCAGCCATTTGAAGACTTCTGATGTATTCAATGTGAAGCACCTAAGTCCTTGCTTTGTGGATTCTGAAGATACTCATGTGAACTCGAGGATGAGTTCTTTCCAACCCGGGGCGACTAATGCAGGGGGATCCGAGCCAGATGAGGCTGAACTATCTGATAGTTTTTTAATGGCGCTGAGGTACCATGAGTTGGCAGATCAGCGCAAGAATGGCAAGTAATCATCGATATTTCCTAATTGGGGCCGCTTTTGGACACGTTTCGGTATTTTGGACATAACTTTGGCTACGGTTGTCAGAATCACGCCCATGACCCCAATTCGGAAAGCTCTTTCCGGTACGCATGTCGTAAGAACTAAGCTATACTCGGTGTGCATCAGTTTTGAGGCCAAATTCAGCTGTTTTCCCGTCCAAATCATCAATTTAAGTTATTTTTGCCATTTTTAGTAATATTTCGATTTTCTTTTTGACATAGATTACGATCTCAAATTTAGCCAAATTTTTGGAATCTTCTTCCTTTCATTACTTATTTCATTTTGGTATGAATAATAGAAATTCCGATAATTAATATTTTCTAACTATTTAACCCGGCTTGTGGGTTATTTTCGTTCAGTTGTTCAATAATAAAGAATTTTCTCGTTTCTCTTGGTGTTTCTCTTGCGTTCTTCTCTATATTTGTCAATTGGTTTCAGCCTGCAGAATAATCACTATTCTGCCCGCGTCACGAAAGTACGGACGCCATTATGCACTAAATATTCCCCAGATGTTCTGTCGATCTCTGGAGGAGAAACGATGTAGTGACTTGGAAGTTTCAGTTCACCATCATACCGAAGCATTCCTGCATAACAACTTTTGGAGAAGCGAACTCGACCAAATTTATCAAAGTCCTCATACTCAAGTGCCTTAGTTAGTATAACCATACGATTAGCCCGAAAGTTGAATGTAACAACAGCATCACCATCTACAATAGGCCCAACAGCCTTTCCATTATCGTCAACAATAACAAATGCAGGCAAGTACTGATCGCTTGCATTAGGAGCTGTTGGGAATTATTTAATTTGCTATGTGGGTCGACATATGTAATTAATTGTACATAAATGTTATCTTAAATTTAAGCCCAAAATTAAAGTGATCTAATAAGGAATTAAGTAATTGAGCTTTGAGCATCTAAATAAAGTGTGGGCCGGACTATATGTGTGACAACCCATATTTTATTAGTCAAAAGTCAATGGTTGAATTGTTAAAGTCAAGGTCAATTATGGACTTAAATGGGAATAATTGATTTTCTTGGGGCTTATTTTATATTTAAGATAATGGAGGGTTAAGATGTATTAGAATTTAAGTTGGGGACTTACTTATACCTTATTGATAATTGAGGGATTTTTCTTGCAAAACTCCACTATTTAGACAATTCCAACCCATTTTCTCAATTCATTTTACACACACACGCATAGAGCACGCAGAGAAGAGAGAAATCGAGGAAAGGAAGAAAGAAAGTGGGAAAGAAAGGGAAGAAGAAGAAGAAGAAGAAGAATGAGGAGGAGGAGGAGGAGGAGGAGGATAGTAAGTGGGTAATTTAAGTTTAATTTTCATTGTTATTCTCGTTATTTTTCTTCAAGAGGCTGAGATATATTATGTTAATTTGTAAGGTTTTAATTTGTGGTTAAAATTTTCAGATTTTTGAGATATGAGAATAAATTGGAGCTCGAGTTTATTGATTCTTTAGTTTCCATTTATACTACGGTAAGAAATGCTATTTTTTGACAAACCCTAGATTTTTATTTGGATGCTTGAATAAGTATTGTTAGTAGAAATGATAGTGTGGATGAAATACTTACAAGAAAGCACTATTTTATGGAACAATATGTATATTAAACTGGTTGTGGTGTTGGTTGTTAGTTTCACTAAATTGAAGTGAATAATAGCATTTATTCTTGAATTGAAGGTTATGTTGACGAATTGGTTATTAGTAAATGGATTAGAAAGTGTAATTAGTCCCACTTGATTAAAGGAATAATTTGGGACATCTATTCAAGTATCAAGAAATTTAGTTGAAGTATTATAGAAATTTGGGACATTAGAGGTTTCTTGATTTGATAGTGGTTAAATTTGTTATCTTATGATATTTCAGGCGGTGACGAGGAGATTGGAAACGATTATCAGTCAGTCTAGCTTGTAGCTTGTACTTGTGAGTGGAAAACTTATTTTTCAGAAATAAATATTTATTAAATCTATACTATATCAGAAGTTATTTATTTCCTGTATTTGATTTGGCAGCATAATTTTCAGAATTAAACGGATTTTATACACAATTCTTTTAAAGTTAAATTAAGTTAAATTAATCATTTCTCTAGCATGTTGTATTCGTATGTTATATTTCAGTATATTTAAAGTTATTTTAAAACCACCAGAAAGTACCCAGGTGATTTTACCCTTGTCTGCACTGATGTGAATGTGTTTCCACAGTATATGACTTCAGATGGTTATTTTACCCGATCTGCACCGGTGTGAATGTGTTTCCACAGTGTATGATCACTTATGGTGATTTTACCCGCTCTGCACTATTGTGTATGTGTTTCCATAGTGTATGACCAGATTATAGCTCTGCGCGTGTATGACCAGAATTATAGAATTTAAGAATTATCGGATTTGAATGGCTTGGCCTTGTACATCGAGATTATTCTGTACATGAGTATGGTTATTCAGGGTACCTTTTTGGTGTGATATTTCAGTATTTCTACAGCATATTTGATTTTCAGTTATAGAATTGAGATTTCTCAGTTTTCAGTATAAAGTTTTCAGTTTATAGTAATGAATAACAAAATGTTTCATGGGATTTTATGATGCTATCATGTTTAAGATTTTGAAAGTATTATCAGATTTTAGAATTACTCAAGGTTTCAAAAGAGTAAGGATTTTCAGAAAATATGCATAAAAGAAAGAAATGTATATACTTATTTATAATTATCCACTCACTGAGTTGCAAAACTCATAGATTTTATTACCTTTTCTTTAGCAGGTAGTAGCTGAATTGAGCAGCTTTGGAGTCTGTCGATCCATCGATTTGAGCCACGCACATTGTCATTAGTTGTATGACTCATTTTGTTAATTTACATAGTACATATTTCTTTTAGGATACATGAATGTGTTGTCAGAAAAGTCAATGTTGTACTTCATGCATCCATATCATGGGCTCATTGCATATTAGGTATATTAAATATATACATTTGGGACTTTTGTTTGTAAAGTATTTGTAAAAGTTGACTTTCTAGTACTGTATTGTGAATAGTTTGAGTGGTGAGGGGCTGGCGTACCCTGTTTTAAATTATATGTATTGGTTTGAGTATATTGATTTTGTTTCAAGTAGTTTTAATCCATATTATAGGGGAAATTCTGTCAAAATTTTTATAAACGTGTCACAGTTAGAACATGTCATAGTTGCCTTGGTGGTAGGTCCGACACTTAGCTGGTATCTACCATCGGCGCATGATACGTGTCAGGTCCATTAGGGTGACTTGGGACGGGTCGTGTCAATATGTGTAGAGACCGGATCCATTAGGTTTGTATTTGATGAAGGGCCGAATACATATGGAAATATATAAAGGGTTGTGGTCCCCAATTCATATGTGATTTTCTCATTCTTTGTGACATTCCATCAACACAAGAATACAGGAGAAAACATATGAAAAGGAAGATCTAAAAAACCCACAATCAGGATCAAGAAGGAGGTTTGAAGCAACCAAATTGAAGATTTACAGATCAAAATTCATTATCTATTATTCAAGTCAGAAATCAATGGATTAAGGTATGTTCCGCGTTAATTCAGTTTCTTGATGATTTGACATGAAGATTTTGGCAAGTTTATAAAGTTCAAATTTCATTAAAAGTTTCATCAAGTGGTATCAGAGCCTATTCATGTTATTCATGTTAAATAATTAGGAATCGAAATTTTTAATTTAGTTCTTGTATATTTTCATGTTTTTCAAATTTAATAATTTTGGATTTAGATTTATTAAATTTGAAAATAATTCGATTGATTTTAAAGATTTCCAGAATTTCAGTTTTTGAAAAAAAAAATTATTTTGGGACCGCCGCCGCCTGCCGTGCCGTTGCATGGCGGCAGCGGCACCTCGTGGCTGCTGTGTTACAGCAGCGTGGTGGTCACGCTGCTGAACAACAGTGTGTTCAGACTGCTGCTGCAGCAGCGTGGGAGGTCGGGGGCAGCCTTCCGGCAGGCCCGGCTACATGTGGCCCTGGCTGCACCAGTTGGCGCGACCAGCGCTGCCAAAGGGAGAAGGAAATTAGAGTTATTTTATTTTATTTTATTTTATTTTCTAACCCTAAAGTTTGGATGATTTTGGGGGCGGGGTACGGGCTATAAATTTGAAGTTCTGAGGTGCTTGGTTGCAATTTCAAATTAGGGTCTAATTTTAAAGTTTCAGTCCATTAAGTTTAAAGTTTTGGTGTTTCAGCTCCCTAAGGTTAAAAATTCATCCAATTGGGCCTTTAAAGTTTCGGGTTTAATAATTCAGCCCCTTAAGTTTCAAAATTAATTAATTTTGGGCCATTAAAGTTTTAATTTTAATGTTTAAGCCCCTGCAGTTTACAACTTTAGTTATTCAGCCCCTAAAGTTTAAAGTTCATTCAAGTTGGGCTTTAAGGTTATGAGTTTTTAACAATTCGGCCCCTCGAGTTTTAAAATTAATTGTTTTTGGGCCATTTAAAGTTCTGATTCTGCATTTAAAGCCTCAAAGTTTATGATTTTGTTCTAATTGGCCCCAAAGGTTTTAAATTTTTAAATTTTGGCCCCTACAGTTTTGAATAATTAATTTTTGACTCATAAAGTTTTTCAATAATTAATTTTTAGATCCTTAAAGTTTTGAATAATTAATTTTTGACTCATAAAGTTTCAATAATTAATTATTGACCCCTAAAGTTTTGGTTAATTACTTTTAGGTCCCTAAAGTTCTGAATTATTAACCTAGGCCCCTAAAGTTTCAAAATAAGATAAAAGAATTAAGGATTAACAACTATAATTCAAATTTTGGTATTTCTTTTGGATTACTAATTTTTCTAAATGAATTGATTAAAGCAACATGTCACCAAAGTGACCCCTCTTGTTTAGATTAATTTATTTGGAATATTAGAAAGGTTGTGTGTGCGTAATTCATGCAGGTATTGACCGGCCCAAAGGAAGGTTAATATTTGGCCGAATTATTTACATACCCGTGGTAATAAATATGTGACAGTTATAAGGTTTTATTTTATGTGAACAATAAATCGGTTCAAAGATAGGTTTATTGTTTGACATGATTTATTGTCAATATTTAATTACTACACCAAGAGTACCACTTATAAGTTGGTATTTTTGTTCAAAAACTAAATATCAATGTTGTGCTCGGTCTCTTGTGATGGGGTTTACCATTATTTGAGTTAATTAATTGTTTAATATGGATTCCTATGTGAACATGTTAATTAAGTATTAGTTTTCTATTCAGTTAATCCATCAACTTGCACAATATCTGCCAACATCAACTCCATTCCTGTGCTAAATGGAACCAACTTTAAGGACTAGAAAGAGAACGTTCTGATCGTTCATGGCTGCATGGACTTAGACCTTGCGTTAAGGAGTGAACAACCTACTGCACTTACGGATAAAAGTTTTATTGTTGAAAATAGGGACTTTGATAAGTGGGATTATTCAAACCGCATGAGTCTTATGATCATGAAACGTGGTATTCCAAAATCATTCAGGGGCGCTGTGTCCGATAAGGTAATTACTGCCAAGAAATTTCTTGCTGAAATTGAAAAAACGCTTTGCAAAGAGCGATAAGGCTGAAACTAGTACGCTTTTGGCATACTTCGTTTCACTAAGGTATAAAAGTAAATGAAATATTCGAGAGTACATTATGCATATGTCTCATATTGCTTCAAAAATTAAAGGCTCTAAAGCTTGAGCTATCTGATGATTTCCTCGTGCATCTGGTTTTTAATTTCTCTTCATGCACAATTCAAGGTCAGTTGTAATGTCAAATGGAGAAATGGACTCTAAATGAGCTCATCTCATACTGTGTGCAAGAAGAAGAAAGGTTGAAGTAAGAAAGGACTGAAAGTGCTCACTTGACTAGTACATCTAAGGACAAGTTCAAGAAAAGAAAGAATAAAAAAGCTGCATCCGGTTCAATTCAAAATTAACAGTGAAATAAATTTAGTTGTAACTTTTGTGAAAATTTGGGATATATAAAGAGAGATTGTGCTAAATACCACGCTTGGCGTGTAAATAAAAGTACATTTCTCACTTTGGTTTGTTTTGAGGTAAATTTAATGTCAATATGTAGACAGACTTGGTGGATAAATTTCGGTACCACCACTAACATAAGTGTGTCTATGCGGGGTTGTCTTAGCTGTCAAAACCAATTGATGTTGAAAGATTCATCTATCTGGGCGATATCAAATCAGTTAAGGTTGAGACTTTAGGGAATTTAGGTTATCATTAAAGACTGATTATTATTTGAATTCGAAAGAGACATTTGTGGTACCGTCCTGTTGGATGGAATTTGGTTTCTATTTCTACATTGGACAAATGTGGTTACTCTTGCTCAATTAGAAATAGTCAGTTTGATCTTTTTCTTAATTCAAATATTGTGGGTGTTAGTTCTTTATTCGGTTACGATAACCTATATTTGTTTAATGTGGTTGCCTCTCATAAAGAAACCTTGTATATGGATTCACGTGGTATTGAACATAAATTAATCAATGAGAATTCTGCTTTGTAATGGCTCAAACAATTAGGTCACATCTCTAAAAAGAGAATGGAATAATTTGTGTCAGAAAGAATTCTTGATTCCCTTGATATTTTTAAACTAAAGTGTTTGTGTAAATTATATTAAGGGAAACACACAAACATTAGGAGATTAGGTGCCAATAGGATTTTGGACGTCTTAGAACTAATTTATACGGATATCTGTGCATCATTCTCTTCGGCTTCTTGGAATGGTCAACAGTTATTTATTATGTTCATAGACGGATTTTCTCAATATGGCTACCTATGTTTCATCTATAAGAAATCCCAAACACTGGACATGTTCAAGGCATACAAGATTGAGTTCGAAAATCGACTTAGTAAAAGAATTTAACAAGTCAGATCTTATCATAGTGGTGAATACTTGACAGATATGAAGAATAAGGAGAACAACGTCCATGGCCTTTCGCTATATTCCTAGAGGAATGTGGAATCTACCCACAGTACATCAGGATCTTTCTAGGTATAAGCACTAAAAACTGCAGCTTAAATTCTCAACAAAGTTCCAAGTAAAGTAATTGTTAAAAGGTTACAAATTTTTAAAGGTTCCACTATCACGTCAATTTTCGAAATGGGAAATTTTCGACTTCTTGAGGATGTAGAGTTTGCGAGGGGAGATAAGGTTATAAGGTTATGATTTTGTCTTGGATGAAGAATATGTATATATTCCTTCTGTTGCAATTGACAATGATTTGGTTCAGGGACAAATTCTTGCTCCAGATCTTGTTCAAGAAACAATTTCGGATCAAGACAATATTACAAAATCCCCCATACACAATCAAGAGATTGTTCCAGAAAAACAAACTCAATAATCTCAAGAACAAATATCATTAAGGAAATCCACTATAAAATAAGAAAGATAATTCTAGATAACTTTATAGTCTTTCTCCAAGAAAATAAGGATGACATGGATTGACGAAAAAAGAACTTATCAATCAACTTTTATCAAACCATGCAAAGGAATAATTCTAAAGAGTGGATTGATGTCATGCATTAAGAGATTTTTCTCCGATTTCTGTGGAAACTCTTTTAGGACAATTATGGCATCTGTGACATATTTTGATCTTAAGTTACATTAGATGGTTTACAAATTAAAGAAATTCATCTATGGGCTTAAGTTGTTTTCCCGAAATGGTATTACAATTTTATCAAATAATTATCTCATTTGGTTTTGAGATTAATGCAGTTGATAATTGTGGATATCACAAGTTCAGTGGGAGTAAGCAAATCTTGGTGATACATCTTTTATATTAAGGATATAGATACACAAGAATTGTTCTTGATGTATTTTTGGATTATCACAAAAGAGTTGTATTGATAAGGTTCTTAAAAAATTTGAAATGCAGATATAAAAATCAACTGATACCCCTACAATTAAGGGAGACAACTTTAGTCTCAATTAATGCCCCAATGATAAACTTAAAGGTAAATGATATACATCAAATTCTCTGTGCTTTAGCAATTGAGAATTTAATGTATACTCGGGTTTCCACAAATTTGGATATAGCATTCATTGTTGGAATGCTAGACAGATATTTAATTAACTTTGCGATGAAAATTTGGAAAGCAGCCATCAGGTTATTCGGTATCTATAGAGAATAAAGGATTACATGATCACATTCAGGAAAACTAGACCAATTGGAGATCGTTGGATATTCTGATTTTGATTATGGAATTTGATTGTAAAATATTGTCACTAGGCTGCATATTTTGGATGAAAATGAAAGACCACTTAAGTTATTTTGTGACAATAACAGTCTTGTATTCCAATAGGAACATGACGATGTCAAAATTTATAGACATTAAGTTTATAGTTGTCAAGGAAAGAATTTAGAGTGGTTAGGGTTCTATAACACATATAAGGACAAACTCTATAATCATGGATCCATTTACTAAATGGCTACCACCTAAGGTCTTTCATGAGCATAAAGCTCACATAGGTGTTGCATCTTTTGATGATATGCCAGTTTAGTAGGAGTTTGTATTTTGGATGTTGTCTTTTGACACATAATTTTGGTTGTGCACATTCAGTTCATTTCATAAATAAAGTATTCAATTCAATTCCACTCTAATTAAAGTTTATAGTTGATCTCATAAGGTATTAAGGAATAAGGTAGGACCAGTTGGAAATAGGCATGTTTAGCTCACATTACATGTAATTTTCATGCTACACATCCGCACTTGATCTATGTCATTTGATTGTATTGATGTACGTGACCATTGATGGGTTTAGTTATGTTACTTATAACGAACCGCTTTGATCCTATATTGATATAATCAACGGACGAGATTGTTCGGAGATGCTTTTAGTTATGATAGCAAAAGTTTTGAGCTTATAAGGTTATACACATGTATAAGGTAACATATGTGGTCCAAGTGGGAGATTATTGAGAAATTATTTAATTTGCTATGTGGGCCGACATATGTAATTAATTGTATATAAATGCTATCTTAAAGTTAAGCCCAAAATTAAAGTGATCTAATAAGGAATTAAGTAATTGGGCTTTGGGCATCTAAATAAAGTGTGGGCCGGACTATATGTGTAGAGACCAGATCCATTAGTGTTTGTATTTGACGATGGGCCGAATATATATGGAAATATATAAATGGTTATGGTCCCCAATTCATATGTAATTTTCTCATTCTTTGTGTCATCCCATCAATACAAGAATACAAGAGAAAACATATAAAGAGGAAGATCTAAAAAACCCACAATCAGGATCAAGAAGGAGGTTTAAAGCAACCAAATTGAAAATTTACATATCAAGATTCATTATCCATTATTCAAGTCAGAAATCAATGGATTAAGGTATGTTCCGCGTTAATTCAGTTTCTTGATTATTTGACATGAAGATCTTGCCAAGTTCATAAAGTTCAAATTTCATTAACAGTTCCAACATGAGCCTCTCTCAGCTTCTTGACAGCCTCAACAGCGTTCTTAAACTTGTGAGATACTTCTCCTAGCACATGAGCATCCCAACCTCGTTTTACAATGTTCCAATCATTCTGAAATCATTCAGCAAATTACTCATTTATGAGGACGGAAATTTATTTGTCAGTCATAATTTCAACTAGTAAAACAACTGCAATTATGAAAGTGAATTGGAAGAAAATTTGTGTGTATGGTACAAGCTTCAGGAAAATGGAAATAATAGCTGAAGCAAGCTTTCAAATGGAAACTACATGTTTTAGACAGAAATAACATCATCTGTTGAAAGACTCATTCAAACATAGAAAACAATGTCAAAATCAAATGCCAACACATGTTTAGTCAAAAGAAAATTTCTCTAAACCTACAACTAGTAAAGTCTTATTCTCGATAGACTTGAAGTTGGCTACGCGAATCCTTTTTCACCATTAAGGGTTCGAGGGAATCAAATAGTCCTTGACAACCTAATTTCATGTTAATTTCAGTCTACACCTATTCTTGTAACTATCAAGGAAAAATGAAATGTCATCATCTTGACAGCTGATATGCCAAGATTGCAGCAAGCTTGAATCAAGGATCAGCTATAATCAAGCAGCAAGCCAGAATCAAGGATCGGTTTTTACATTGTATGAATATTTTCATTATTCACTTTCCATACATAGTTACTCTGTCTGTGTATATAAACCAGCTTTAGCATATGAATGATGTGTACAAAAATTCAATATAAAGCAGTGTTTATTTCTTTCTTATGGTATTAGAGCCTCCAATCTCTAACAAGTATTTTTCATCATCAACAATGTCTTCTTCTTCCGCTGATAACCTGATCATAACCATTAATGTCGCCACTACCATCAACGAGAAGCTTACGCCATCTACCTTCCCACAATGGAGAGCACAATTTGAAGCATTGCTTATTGGCTATGATCTCGTGAATTTTGTCACCGGTGACCTTCAATGCCCTGCTATTGATGCCGAAAAATCGGCCACTTCCAAAGCAGCGAATTCCCACTGGATTCGCCAAGATAAACTGATCCTTCATGCCCTGCTAGCCTCCACATCCACCACAATCACACCATTGCTTACTTCCTGTAAAACATCTCATGAAGCTTGGAACAAACTAACTCGTCTTTATGCAGGAAAATCTCGCACTCGTGCGATGCAGCTGAAGGAGGATCTCACTCTCAGCAATCTGGCAATTGGACTGTCACAGAATTTCTCCAGGCAGTCAAACTTATAGCTGATGAACTTACCAGGATTGATCATCCTATTGCCGATGACGATCTGACCCTTTATATCCTAAATGGTCTGGGTCCTGAATATAGGGAAATTGCTGCCCCTATACGAGCTCGAGAAAATCCTCTACGGTTTGAGGAGCTCCATGATCTGTTAATCAGTCATGAAAACTATCTCAGACGCCTGGAACAACAAGCTGCGCAGCCATTGGTTGCAACAACAAACTACACTCAGCGCAAGCAACTCTCATTTGGAACGAATGGACAACGATCTTTCTCCAAAGGCCGCGACAACAACAAACGCATCAACAATGGACCTGGCTTTCGTAAATATAAGCCCAAGTGCCAGCTATGCAATCAGTTGGGTCACACGGCTAAAACATGTCCAAAATATACTCATAATGATTTCTCAGCAAATTGTGCTGCCTCATCCAAAAATAAAGATCAGAAATGGTTAGTGGATTCGGCTGCTTCACACAACATGACAACTGATCTCTCAAATCTTTCAATCCACTCCGAATATGACGGTACGGATGAAGTGGTGATTGGTGACGGATCAGGTTTGCCTGTATCTCATATTGGGTCATCATCTTTTGCCTCTCCCAACCGTATTTTTCATTTGAGAAATACCCTATGTGTTTCCAGCGTTAAAAAAACTTGATTTCGGTTCATCATTTTACCAAACAAAATAATGTCTACTTTGAATTTCATCCCTCTCATTTTTTTGTGAAGGATCAGATCACGGGGGCGACACTACTCAAAGGCGAATGTGAGGATGACGTGTACCCTTTGCCGAAAACAATGGCTACGGTTTCCAAACCCGCCATTGCTTATGTTCATGAACGCACTCCAAAAATTGTTCAACATCTTATCCGCACTTTTTCTTTGCCTATTAATAAAACAGAAAGTTCATCTCTTTGTGTTTCATGTTCACAAATAAAGCTCACCGGTAAATGTTCCAATCTCATGGCTTAAATAGCACGGCACCACTGGAATTAATTTATACAGATGTTTGGGGTCCCCCTCGTGATATTGGTATTGATGGTTCAAAATATTACATTATTTTTGTTGATCACTATACCAAATATATATGGCTGTATCCTATGTCTCATAAGTCAAGCGTTCAAATTATATTTCCTCAATTTCGAGATCTTGTGGAAAATAAATTCAACACTAAAATCAAGAGCCTGTATTCTGACAATGGAGGTGAATACATTTCTCTCAAAAATTACTTATCGGTTCATAGCATTGGTCACTACACTACTGCTCCCCATACCCCCACAACAAAATGGCATGTCTAAAAGATGACATCGCCGTCTTGTTGAAACTGGCCTTACTCTTCTCACTAATGCACATATGCCTCTTTCCTTTTGGCCATATGCATTTCAAGCTGCAGCATACTTGATAAATCGAAAGCCAACTTCCACATTGAACAATAAAACACCTTTTGAGATGCTATTCAATCAGACTCCCAACTACATGAAATTAAAGCAGTTCGGATGCCTTTACTACCCCTTGACCAGGCCCTACAATACTCATAAGCTTCAGCCTAAAGCTGTGTCTTGTGTCTTCGTGGGTTACTCCCTGATCCAAAATGCTTATTTGTGTCTTGAGCCCACTAGCGGAAAGATCTATAACTCCCAACATGTGATTTTCGATGAGAAAATATTTCCCATGGTTCAACCCAAATCTCACCCTTCAGAAAAACCTCAAACCGTGACCTTTTCTCTGTCGACACTACATCATGAACAATCGCCGCCGCCAAACGTCTCAGCAATGGGTACAGCTACTCCTCCGTTCTCTTTGGTGGATTCGCCTCCCTAAATGGCTCCTTCCCAGGTAGGTCAACCTTCTTCACTCCCTTTAGATTCACCAGAAAATTACTCTCAAAATATGAATGTGAATCATGCATCTAAGGTACCCACCAATACTAAACCTCGCACCCACAATATGGTCACCAGATCTATGAACAACATTTACGAACCTAAACAATTGTTCATGGTCACCAAGCACCCTATACCTCCGTCCTTAGAACCCACTTCGGTGACTCAAGTCTTAACTGATCCCAAATGGCGTGATACGATGTCATCTGAGCTCATTGCTCTTATGCGACATGATACTTGGCGTCTGTTACCACCTCCCAAGGGATCCAATATTATTGGGTGCAAGTGGGTGTTTCGGGTAAAATAACTAGCTGATGGATCAATTGATAGATTTAAAGCCAGATTATTGGCAAAAGGCTTTAATCAAAGACCTGGATTAGACTATACTCAAACCTTCAGTCCTGTAGTCAAACCAGTAACAATTCGAACAGTCTTATCTCTTGTTGTGATGCGAGGTTGGTCACTAAGACAATTAGACGTTAATAATGCTTTTCTTCATGGTCATCTTACGGAAGAGGTATACATGACACAGCCCCCAGGTTTTCGGGATCAATCAAAACCTAATTATGTTTGCTGCCTTCAAAAAGCAATATATGGTCTTAAACAAGCGCCACGTGCTTGGTATTATGCTCTCAAAGAAGCCCTATTGGAATTTGGTTTTATTAATACCATGTCAGATTCTTCATTATTTGTGTATGCTGTTGAGTCAACTATTGCATATTTCTTGGTGTATGTTGATGACTTAATTATCACTGGCAATGACTCAAATTTTTTTGCAAGGATTATACAAAAACTTGGGGCAAAATTCTCTCTAAAAAACTTAGGACCCTTAAATTTCTTCCTTGGAATTGAAGTGATTCCTACCAACAATGGGCCGTTTCTCACTCAACATAAATACATCCGAGACCTTCTGGCCAGAACATGCATGGTTGGAGCTAAGGATGTCACCACTCCACTGTCAACCTCGGTCCCCTTGAAGTTAGATGATGGATCCGCGGCTGTCAACTCCACAGAATATCGCCGGGTCATTGGTGCATTGCAATATCTCTCACTCACTAGGCCCGACATCAGCTTTGCAGTAAACAGGCTATCACAGTTCATGCACTCTCCAACTACAAATCATTGGGCTGCCACAAAACAGTTGTTGCGTTACCTCAAGAATACAATTTTTCATGGCATCTCAATCCAGAGAAATGTTACCCCATCTCTTATATGCTACTCAGATGCGGATTGGGCAGGAAACCTGGACAACCGAAGCTCAACATCAGCATATTTAATTATGCTCGGTTCAAACGCCATCTCATGGAGTTCAAAAAAGCAATGTGCCATTGCAAGATCATCGACGGAAGCTGAATACCGAGCGCTTGCAGCAGCTGCATCAGAATCTATGTGGATACTATCACTCTTTACCGAAATGAAGTTCACTCTTCCAAAGCCACCAATGCTTTTGTGTGACAATCTTGGTGCCACACATCTTAGTTTTAATCCCGTCCAGCATTCAAGAATGAAGCACATACAAATTGATTTGCACTTTGTTCGGGACCTGGTTCAAAAAAATGCTCTCAGTGTTCGACATGTCCATACAAATGACCAGCTTGCAGACTTACTCGCCAAACCTCTTTCATGGCAACGCACAAATTATCTACGGAACAAGATTGGTCTGACCGATGGTAGCCCGTTCTTGCGGGGGCGTTTCAAGGAAAAATGAACTGTCATCATCTTGACAGCTAATATGCCAAGATTGCAGCAAGCTTGAATCAAGGATCAGCTATAATCAAGCAGCAAGCCAGAATCAAGGATCAGTTTTTACATTGTATGAATATTTTCATTATTCACTTTCCATACATAGTTACTATGTCTGTGTATATAAACCAGCTTTAACATATGATTGATGTGTACAAAAATTCAATATAAAGCAGTGCTTATTTCTTTCTTAGTAACATGTTCTGTTGCGGTTTCGTTGCTTTTATCAATGTGAATTTAGAACTTTATGTCTATGCAAGATAAGCCTCAATCATCAAAGATGGCCCCTTAATTTACTCTCAATCAGTAATATCACACTTGCTAACGTATATCATTTATGTAGTCTAATATGGTACACACATTTGACATCGCATTACTTCCATTTTGTAGACATTTTGTATTTGAACAGCCCGACATTCAGTTACTAGACACATAGCTAGTCTAAATGCCATTATGAAAAACTACTGTATCATACAAATTGTGATCGTACTTCTCTAATTTGTTCAACCAATTGTAAAATCCTTTTGAAGTCTACCTTGTTAATATTTAAAGATCTCTTGTAAAATATTTGCTCTTTGAGACAACATGATCCTCTACTTCACCACCATCATTGTGCTTAAACCTACATTGAGCAAAAGGCTGCTGATGTTCCATAATTTCGATCTTTATTCTATTTAACCTAAAACTATTACATTCCAAAACGCTTCAAAATTTTCATTTGAATTTATCTTCTACCAAGTCTATAAACTAAAATTGAATTACAGATTGAAAACAAACATTAAAGGCATATAATCATTGACATGTTGAGTCAATTCACATGTAAGTCAAAATATGAGAACTTGCAACTGAACCTTAACAAAAGCCTACAGTAATTGACTAATTGGAAATTCTATATTTTAACCTACAACATCTCATACAATCATACTCATGATTATTCGACCTTTACTTATTTTCAGTTTTATTTTTTTCTTTCTTAAAATAGATTTTGAAGATGAAAAATAATTTTCAAAATTGCTAGAAACAAGAATACTATAACAATCAACTTTTGATTGTTACATGATGGAAAATAATTTCTAACAAACACAAAGTAAGCTCTGATACCATTGTTGGAAATTTACTTAACATGCACAGCGGAAAATAAACAAATTTCAATTCCTACTACGGATCTTCTTTCTGTTTAGAAAGAAATTGCGATAGAAATTAGACATTTTGTAGATTTTGCAAACTCCTTTACTGATTTTGGAACACGAACAATCACGATCTGCAATTCACAACTGTCCAATTATCTTGCTTCTAATGAAAATCTACACGGTGAATAAGAATGAGAGAATTGAAGTTTCTTTTTTTTTTTTTTTTTGTGCTAGCAAGAATGTGAATTATGATATGTTATTTTCTGAAACCCTAATGACTTATTAATATAAGTCCAAGTGGGTTTGACCAGTTTCTTAGACTTAATCCAATCAAATATTTAATTAATTCAATTAATTAAATTCGGTCCATGAATTAATTAATCCAATTAATTAATTCGGGCTTAATAATAAGCAACAAATTAATTAATTGTACAACATTTGTTAATTAATTAATTGAAATTTCATTTTTCTGGTTCTCCTTTTGTATGTGACCCATCAGGTTCCCGATCACGATATCTAACAATATGAATTATTATTTTGATCAAATCAAAATCGATAAATTAAAATACTCATTTTAAATTTATCATAAATTAAAATTCCCAAATTGACGTCTAGTAATGTGTCGGGCAATACATGGACGAAAAATATCCCGACAAAATCAAACTTGTTCGTTTACCGTGAAATAATAATCCTTTCGTCAATATGATCCGATCAATTATGAGATAGGATATGAGTTAATCTTAATTATCGATCATATATTTCATCCCACTATTAAGTCAATGTAAGTTGAAAACTCATTTTCGACTTATGATTACACCTTGACAAATAATTTCGTTATTAACTTAATTAAATGAAATGTAGATCATAATCTTCTACTATCTAAGTGTGACTAATCCTCTATTGATCATTCACAATTTTCGTAGGATTTTGGAATATACTCGAACGATGTCGTATCAGCGACCCTTAGCAAAGCAATATCCAACATCACCAAAATATAAATGTTCTCATATAAGGCACTATGATGATTTCAAGTCAAATGACCAATTTCACTACCAAACATTAGAGATTAACCACTGACACTCAGATAATTATCCATGTAGAATTTTCCCAACGGGTCTCCAATGTTTTGTTTTATAACAAAACATCCACTTGTTCATTTAAGTGTTACCACACTTTAGCTTGTGAAACCAGCCACTTACTTCACAAGTAAAAAATGTCACATGTGATAGTCTATCTGTAATGACGATATCCGTATTTCGTTATTACATACGACCACAGACAATTTAAGATTCGATCATATATAATTTGTATCTCACAATCACAACTCCTTGATATTACCAAATTATCAACACTTGAATTTACGGATTCTATTATTTAATTTATTAGAATATTAATTCAATTATATAATAGATCATGTCACAAATATGCATCAATATGTTTATATCCAAAGTTAAATGGACTTAGGTATAACACTTAGATTGAACTCGTGTCTTCAACATCTTCACCCAGTGCATTACCACCGCTATTAGTGTTGGGCAACCAAAGAACAATTCCACAGTTCACAACTGAACCTTAATCGGCATGGAAGACGAATGGATTGGAATATGAAAGAAGCTGAATAATCAACTGAATTTCCCTTCCATCCAAAATCTTCCCCTGCTTGTGAAGTCAGAAAACTTGGTCGAAATAGAAATAGAAAATTAGATAGAACCCTTCAAAACTCGTTTATGGAAATCAAAAATATAAAATAGTGGCTGTGAATGTCAATTGCAGATTGCGAAAGTATTTGTATTTCCTGTTTCGATCTCAATTTCCCTGTAAATTTTCTCTACAAATATCTATTGTTTCTAAGCTCACTATAAAATACTTCTCTTGTATTCACCGGTCTTAACGTGAATTGATGACAAAAATGGTGATTCGTAATTATCGTTCCTGTGAGAGAAACACGACCGTTATCTTTTGAGGTCAAGAATTGAAGAGATAAGAAATGCCTGGAGACTAACCTAATCAATCAATTGCGGATAAAATAATTCTTGGTGTACATAATTTTTGGTAGATACGAGTGTCCACACCCTCACATTTATATACATGTAGCATGTCCCTTGCATATATATGGAAATTAATTTTAATTTATTTAAGTTAATCGTGAATCATTAAATAGATTTTTTTTTTAAAATTTTAATCTAAATGCCAACTAAGGAGCTTAGAAGTTATTAACTTGATTTTTGAATGTTTAAAACTAGTTGCTTAAAATTGAAATTGTATATAGCAACCACTTTATATAGGGAAGAGTTCACAAATTAGGTATTAACTTTGACAATTGTAAAAATCAGGTGTTAAATTTCAAACTTGGAAAAATCATGTATTTATTAATTAATTAAATATTTAATTGTAATATAATATAATTAACCCACCTCACCTCCACCTCTACCTCCACTACTGTTCCGGCGACTGTTCCTCGACCGCGCTTAATTCCGACGACTATTCCGGTGACCGTTATGCCGCCGCTTAATTCCGGCGACTGCTCCGATTCCGACAATTGTTAAGGTCACAATTATATGCAATTTGGTTACAAATATCTGATTAATTAGCTAAAAATTAATTTTCGATCACAGTTTATTTGTATGTCACAGATTTTCAAATTAGTTGGTCGCATATTTTTTAATGGTCACATATAAAAAAATTTGTAGGTCACAATTAATTCGTCGGTCACAGATTTCAAAATTTATAGGTCACACAGTCACAGATTTCCAAATTAGTTGGTCACAAATTCTTTTACAATCACAGATTATATAATTTTTAGGTCACAGATAACAAAATGGTTGGTCACAAATTAACCAACACCCCACTTCCACCTCCGATCATGATCCAACACCTTGACCGCACACAATACCGTGCCCAAGCCAACCCTCGCCTCCATCACCATCAGATCCAACATACCCTGTCAGATCCGCCACCACTACACCACAACCCTACCACCAACAAAGCCGCCACCATTAAATCCAACATCGTGCCAACCACCATCACAAAATCACCACCATTGACAACAAAGAAGTTAAAACATTTTGGAGAGAAAAATGAGGGCAACAGAACGAAGGCGAACCAGATAATTGGTCACATGCACCCAAACTCCCATCCCCCAATCTCGATCCACTACCAATACTTGGTCACAAATCGACCAAATAGTTGGTCACAGACACTCTTCGTCCTATCCCATCGTTGCCATCGCCTCCACCGCTGCCAACAAAAATCACAACCACCACATTAGACCAAATAGATAGTCATAAACACTTTCATCCCACCCTCACCTCCATCCCCAACCACCACACCACCAACACCAATCAAATATCTAGCAACATCATCGCCACCGCCATCGCCATCGCCATCGCCACTTCCACCACACCTCCTTACAATTTGAAAATCAAAATCTGAAACTTCGCAATTTGAAATCACAAACGGAAAAAGAAACAGAAACCAAAACACCGATACCAACTCACCGCCACTAATACCATCTCACAATTCAAAACTTACAGACAGAAATAGAAACAAAAACTAAAACACTGGCAAATAGCGGGACGACGTGACGTGCTGCAAAGAGAGAGATGGGAGATGGAAATCGGGATATGGCAGAGCGGCGTGGCTTCACAACGAAGAGCACTGCACGACGGTGGCGCTTGGAGGTGGCGACGGTAGAGAGAGACGGGTGATGAAGAGAAAAGGGAAGGGGAGAGGAGAGGAGAGGGAGGAGAGAGAAAATGATTTAGGGTTTGGATGTAAGGGTTTTAATTATAAATTCAATTAATATTTGATTAAATAAACTTAAGATCTGATTTTTGAATTTGAAAAAGTAAATGCCTGTTTTTCTGTAATTTCCTCCTTTATATATGTATTGTCACTACTATATATATGTATTACCAGTTTCAACGTGTTCTCAAAAAAGGAAAAAAAATCACTTTTTACAGATTTTTTCAATAAAAATGATACTCAAATAGGGACTTTAATGACATTCATAATTCTACGAATTCCATGTCGCGTGCATAAAAGTGTTAAAATGGAAAAAAAAACACGATTTTAACATTTTACTAATTGAGAGACATGTTATAAAGTAATGAAATTTTGTAACTAAACTGAAATTTAATGATCCAGTTGGGATAAATTAGAATTTTGTAATTTATGGTCCGTTTGATTGGCAAAGTTGGAAAAACTTTCCAATTCTATGTAAGTTGGAAACTAAAAGCCCAAGTACTCCATAGAAATGCATTTTCCATGAAAATGGCAAAAAACAAGTTTAAAGTAGTTGTACCATGGAATTCGAACTCTATTTCCACTTTCGTATCAAATAGTCAAAGTAGAAATTGAGTTCCTCGGATGTAACATTTTTTTTGGAATTTAAACCAATCAAACGAACCCTAATTAAAATTTTGTTAAAAACTACGCTGCCTTGATAAAAATGAATACAATCTAAACTGTAGTGATTATTGCATAATATTCAATTTTTGAAGAGGAACTAGAAATAATACTGATGTTCCCACAATTAGGCATGGCTCGATCATGCACACCCAAGGAGTAATGTTGTCCATCCCTGTCTCGTGCTAACCTCCTCGGGTTATGTACCTCGGTTGTCGAGCACATGAGGGAACATCCCCACCATGTAGATCTCGTCGGGATATATCCTCGGGAAATAACACTCTCCGTGAGCTTGAGATCTCCTCGAGGTTATGACTTAACCTCGCACCTAAGAACCCCTGATCTATTAGGACTCTCCAAAGGCTTATCCAATTCTTAGGAGTTAGAGTCATGTTATAAATATGTTATCTCATCCTGAAAGGACTCAATCATCGGAGTTTTATCTTTATTCAAACATGTCAATAGAACAATACCCCCATCAAGTTGCAACTTTTAAGCATGTTAGGACTCTTAGAGATTTGAGTAATTTAATCCTACCAGGAATGTACTACATAATTCTATAAATACAACATCCCAATTCATTATCTAGGTACACATTTTACATAATTTTCAACATATATCTTTTCACTTAAATTCTCTCTAACTTAGTGCCTGTTTGTCAACCATTATTGAGAAGAAAATGGTATAATGAATAGTATTTTTTGAAAAATGTGTGGTTGAAATTGAAAGAAACTTTATCGGTTTATGTGTAGAATATTTTATTATTTGAATGTTCGGTAGAGATTGATTACTGTAGAAAATAATTTTTTGAAAAATGGTAGACAAACAGGGGCTTAAATATCAGAGGGGCGACAATGACATACCTCAATGCCTTTGTTTCAGATACTAAAAGATCTTGTTCGTGCTCATTCTCATTCCTCAAGCTCGAAAATCAACATGTGCAATTTTTGATAACATCAAATACTTCTTAGTTCTTCAAGACGTGATAGCATTATTCAGAAAAATACAATAATCAATATTTGACTTTTGATCAATAACATTTCACGTTCAATCTTCATCGGCGCATGCACGAGTTATAATGTTAGAAGATGAAGTGTACTTGTATACTAATTATGTCATATTTAGTAATCGATCACATAAGAAAAGTGTTTCGCGCGTTTACTCGCTAACAATTAAAAAGGAATCAGACGATTGTGTAAAGGAAAAACCTCTTGGAACAAAGTCTCAAAAAGGGATGTTTATCGAATATGAAGATTACAGTTTGGACGCGAACAAGATGCCTCCAAGGGGCGCAAGCACACAAGTACAAAGGAATTGAAGTAATTAAAGTTAATCTAAGAAAAAGTAAATTACATATTCTCTGTTTGAGAGTGAATTTTGTCGGGGTTTCTTCGTTTCTTCTTCTTTCTTTTATAAGGTTTGGGTAGTTTTTAATCGTTTAGAAACTGTTTGTAACTACTCATTTCTTTCATAATGGCCAACTGGCCAATAACTACCGTGTGTAATTCCTATCACCACGTCTTCTTCATAATTGCTTGTCACCAACTTTCTCAAATCGTGGGGCGTAACTGTGATGTGCTCAAACCGCCTTAAATCGTGACTTTAGATAACAACAAGCTTTAGTCATCACTAGGAATCTGGGCGACTCAGCATTTTTGGGTGACAATTGGTCTTCTGCTCTGGGCGATTACAGGATACTTCATTTGCTCAACATCTGGGCGTTCCGCAGGCTTGGGCGACGACGTACCTTTGTTTTTGGGCTTTCGTCATATTTAATGACATTCTTGGTCGGGCTTTTACCTTGATCTTTCTAAATGGGCTTCTTCTCTTGGGTCATTTCCTTTCTTGGGCCATTTGAATTGGGCTGCACATTTTGTGTGTCAACAATTACCCCCCAATATGGCGAAATTAAATTTAATTTTCGCCATATTCATCTTTGTGTCTTCCAGCAACATTTGAAATTCCCAAGGATTTCTGATTTGTTAGAGATTACCCTCCATCCCCCAATTTACGATTCAGTACTTTTTCCAATCGCACTAAGTTTTTGGTCTTCAGAGTATAATACTTTTGTTTTTCCTCTTGGCCCGATGTCTATTACTCTGAGGGACGTAGGGGCTTTAGTAAACCTCCCACCTCTGGGCGATACCATATTTCCTGGTATCTTGGTTACTGGCGCTGCTCCAAAGTTTGATAAGAAAGTTACTGAGTCTTATTCGAGCATGCAAAGCCTTTATACTGCTTCTGTTTCTGAACCTAACCATGCTGAGCATGTAGCTTTCCTTCATGTTTGGCTGTGTAAATATGTTCTCTGTGTCCCTAGTCTGAAGCCTTCTATGAGCTATTTGTCTATATCGCACGAATTAGCTCATGGTAGGCTTTTGAATTTATGTTCATTCTTTTTGGCTGCCTTTTATAGAGGCATGGCCTCCCTTCAGTCCCAATTGAAAAACGGCGTTTCTCCCACAGGCAGTGGGCCCCTTTGGCTCGCTTAATTGTGGTTGAGAGCATATTTTCCTCAACTTGGGGCAGCACCATCTCCCCTAGGTCGGTTAGTTGTTACGGGACGCTCATTCATCAGTTAGGCACTGTAAATATGTCTGCCAGAGAAGTTTTTACATTCTTTTATACACTGAATTCCATTCCTTCATTCTTTCCTTTTCCCGCTCATCAAATTCCTATTTTTGTTCGTCCTCCTTCCACCATGGATGAAGTGAACACATCTTTGTCCATGTGGGTTGAATTTTTGGTTGGGAGAGAATTGTTTCATGATATCTTGACAGGGACAAATGCTAAAGCTGGAGTCGAGATATACGCTCCTCATTTCTTTGCCCGTCAGCTTGGTTTTGGCCAAACTTGGCATGTTCCTCCTTGTTATTCCAAGAATATCGCAGAGCGTTTTCACCTTATTAGTAAGGCTGAGGCTAGGGCTATTGATGCTCGTAATAAACGCTTGGTCGACGGCTTTTCTTTTGTTCCTTTCAATCCTACTACTGTTACGCATCCTCTTTTCGACCAACTGTGGCCGTCTGTGAAGTGTAGGCTTTTTTCAGTCAACGCTAATCGTGCCTTTCTCTCGTTGGATCGCTCAAAGACTCTCCCTTTTTCCCCTATTCTTAATACTCCCCTGTCCATTAAGGGCCCTTCCAAATCACCGTCAGCTTCCCACAAACGTTCAAGTCTTCCATATACTTCCCCAACTACCCAGGCTATTGCTGCCAAAGGTGCTTCCAGCCGGAAACGACTAGCCACAGCTTCTCCAGTCCTGCAAGATGACACTGAAGATGATGGTGGTGATGATGTTGATGTTCCCCTCATCCACAAAAGAAAGGTAATAACTTTGTTTAACCATGACCTATTGACCTTTATGAATTGATGCTTCATTTGATTGTTCCATTTGATGGTTTCAAAAGGGTTCATCTTCTCATTCAGAAGCCTTGGTCATAGCCTCTCCTGCTCCAATTCCTGCTGTTGTAACCGTCTCAATAGGATCATCTGATGAAGGGATTCCACCCAAAGAGCAATCTTTGGTGCCAAAAACTTCATCACAACCCCCTGAGGCATTGCAGACTTCCTAGGACGTCCATCTCCCAATTACTGAACCAGCAGGTAGGACGTCTCTTGGCACTTTCACTCTACTTGTTGATTTAGCAATCTTTGACTTGTTTTCCTCTGTGTATATCAGGTGTTTCTACAGACCTGCCCGTTGCAGTAAGTTCGTCCTATTCAGAGAAAGGGAAGTCTTCGCGAATGGTGGGGCCAATTGATGATGATCCTGAACATTCGAAAGTTGCTGATGAGGTAGCTCATGTTCCTCCTTCACTCTTTGCTTTACTTGATTTGTTGTAGTGACATTTTAACATTGGCATTTTCTTTCAGTGCACTAATACTGTTGTGCACTCCATCCAAGACTTGCTTTCCTCTTGGGAACAAATGGAAACGTCCTGCCCTTCTTCCTACCATCCTTCTGACTCTTTAGGGGCAAACATGGAGATTCTCAAACAATTAATGCTTGAGTATGTTGCCTTCATGGACATGTATGTTCGTATGGCCAGTGCTGCCAAACAGAAGGATAAATTTGATCTTTTGAGCACGAAGTTGGAACAAGCACTTACGCTTCGGTCGCTCAATATTTCTCCTAAATTCAAGGCAACATTGAGGGCCATTCATTCTGGAGTCCTTTCTCTGTTGGCTAGATGTGTCGAGTTGAAGGCCAAAAGTACTCAGTATCTTCGTACATCTTCTGAAAAGGAATCTTTGCTTCAGGAGATCAACAAAGTCAAGACTAGATTGAATGAAATCTCTTCTGAAATTAAGGCTGAAGATTCCCTAATGATGACCTTGGCTGCAGAGATGAAGGAGCTTCAAGCAAGGATGGACGATTGCAAGGCCAGGATGACTGCTAAAGAGCGTAATACTTCCCAAGATTAGAGCGGACCAAGTCCTTAGTTTAGAGTTACCAACAGCTGAAGGTTGACGACGAGATTGTGACCGATATAAACACTGCTTCTTCAAGGCAAGATGAGGATTGGGTGAAACTTAGGGAACATATGCGATCTGTTTGGGGGTAAACTGTAATTGAGACATTTGATGTCCTTTTCTTTGTAATTTCATGAACTAATCATCATAGTCACTTTTCAACTGTAACAGCAGTATTTGCCTTTAATGAACAATTGTTTTGTATGTTCGTGTATTAATTGACGTTCCTCTTTTAAATCGTCAACCCCCCAAGCACTTGATTATTTCTATGCTAAAATTCATGCATATCAATTTCCTCACCCTTCAGATTTTGGGCCATTTAATGTACGTGGCCTTTCATATTCTGACTTTTCATATTCGTTCCCTTATAAATACGTTTGTGCTTTCAGCACTTATCATCCCCATTCGTAGTTCTTCTCCAAGAATTATCTTGCTGCCATCGTCCAGCATCTCGATTCTTTCTCCAATTCCACTTTTCCGTAGAAATGGGTCAGTTGATCCATCCTATTTGTTGTCTACTTTGATTGCGCCTGTCGGTATGGGAGATATAGGAAATGTTTCTTGGCCAGCAGCAAAATTCTTCCCATCCATCAATGGTGGGAGGGAATACTTCTGGGCCACTTTGCTTGTTGAGAATGCTTCTCAGCCCTTTTTCGCTCGCCATTGCAGCGACGCATTTAGGAAGGCGGCTGGTCCCAGTCCACAATTTTCACCGTTGCTGCCAGAAATACCATAATTGTTCATCCCTAGTTGTAACTCGTAGGAGTTTTATACTTTTGTTCATAGGATACTTCGCACTCTTGTATTCCATGGATGTAACCAACATTTATTTAATAAAAGTTTTGCTTGAACGTATTTCGTTCTTTATTTTATCTGGCTATCATCGCTCAATAGAACTTACATGCTTAAGTTTTTATTTGTTCGTCTTCCCATAAGGAAGGAACATATTTTTTCAAATATTTGCCATTGATGAACCTCGCGTGATTAGTATCATCTAAATTTTCTAAATGGTAGGCTCCATTAGGCAACACACTTTTCACCTTATATGGTCCTTCCCAATTTGGTGACCATTTCTTTACTATCCAAAGGGAGTATTGTTTCCAAACTAAATCGCCCAAAGTGAAGGACTTGGCTACGACCTTTTTGTTGTAAAACTTAGCCATTTTTTGTTTCTGGACTTGCAATCTATCCAGGACGTCCAACCTTAATTCGCCCAATTCCAACAAATTTTGGATAAGTAACTCTGTACGTTCGTTGTCGCCCAGATTGTTTTGTGAACATACTCTCATTGACTGGACGTTGATTTCCATGGGTAGCATTGCGTCTTGCCCGTATGTTAGCTGAAAAGGGATAACTTTAGTGCTTGTGCATGGCGACGTTCTATAGGCCCACAAAGCTTGATTCAAACACTCGTGCCAATCTCTTGTGTTTTCACTTATCATCTTTCTTACAATGTTCTTCAGAATCTTGTTAGAGGATTCAGCCTGACCATTGGATTGATCGTAATAAGGCGTGGAATTTACCAACTTGACCCCAAATTCATTCAAAAATTCCTTCACTTGATCCACATTCAAGGAAGTCCCGTGATCCACCATCAGGGTTTGTGGGATCCCAAACCTATAAATGATATGATCGCGAATGAACTCTATAACACTCTTCTGAGATATCTCTTTTAGAGGTATTGCCTCTACCTACTTGGTGAAGAAATCTGTTGCCACTATAATGAACGTATGTTGCTTGGACGATGGTGGATAAATCTTCCCTATTAAGTCTATCGCCCAGCCTCTAAACGACAATGGCTTAATGATAGGTGCCATTTCTCTAGCTGGCGCTCTCTGAATTGGCCCATGTTTTTTACATGCCAGACAACCTTTTGCATATTGGACACACATTTCTCCCATCTTAGGCCAAAAATATCCATTCCTAATAATTAGCCACCTCATCCTTTGTCCAGGTTGGTGGGCTCCACAAATTCCTTCATGTGTTTCAGCCATAATTAATTTAGCTTCTTGTAAGCTTACACATTTCAACAAAACCCCATCCGGGCGTTTCTTAAGTAATTCGCCTTCGATCAATATGTAATTCAATGATCGTAGCCTTATCTTTCTATTGTTCTTTTTACATGGTTCTTTCAAAAACTCTTTTATCTCTACTCTCCAATCCATTGCGTCTCCTTCTTGTATGCAATGAACTCCAATCCTATTTGCCCTCCTTTGTATAACGGGCAAAATTGTTCCATATTCACAAGTGGGTTCTATATCTAAAATTTTTAAGTAACCTGAGGCCGTTTGGGCTAGTTCGTTTGCTATGTCATTGTATATTCTATTAACATATTGAAGTTCCACTTGGTCGAACTCTAGCAATTCTTGGGTGACTTCATACTGCTTATGATGGATTCGCTTTGACATTTAAAATCGCCAGTGAGTTGGTAAATCACCAACTGGGAATCGCCCCTAACAATCACGTTTTTTACTTCCATTTCAATTAGTAACTCAAGGCCAACAATCAATGCTTCATACTTGACCTGGTTATTGGTGCACATTCTGTCCAATGTGAAGGCGAATTTATAACAAACTTGTAGCGACCGAGAACTTTTAAATAATATAAAATTAGTTTTCTCGAAAAACGTGTCGCTAAACTTTAACCATAATTTTTTAGAGAAGCACGTTCGTCTAGCCGTTATAAAATTGAATTCAAATCTATTCGATTTACGAGATTTAGAAGAATGAGAAAGAAAGTGTATCCGAATTAGAAAGAAAGAAAGAAAGAAAGAAAGAAAGAAAGAAAGAAAGACGAGTTTGAGCATAATTTGAAATAGTTTTCTAAATTTTTACGTCCTCGTAAATTTTAACTAAGAAGAGATGAATAACCCCACTTAATTGGACTTTGCATAATTGGTTTAGGACATGGCACCCATTCGTAGAAATACACTCAGTGACGTAGAACAAGCCGTTAGAGATTACGACCGTTTCAGGTCTAGACTTGATTGGACAATTGCCCAACAGGTAGAGCAGTTGAATGTCGTACGTGAGCGGGCCATATAGCATGGCTACGTGACCTGTAATCGCCAGTCAATCCATCACTTACTCTCGACTTTTCGAGGCGACTGTGCGGAAGTAGTTCGTAGCACATACATGGATGCTCTTACGTCACCTAATGTGGATATGGAGTATGATACCTTCTGCGTGAGATTTGCGGCATATTGGCCCATGTACTTTGAGGACCGCTTTGGGGTTATACCTAAAGGGGAGCCAGAACATGAGTCAGTGCCCGAGCCCGAACTTGAGCAAGAGGACGGGTTAGTTCCCGAAGAATACCCAGAAGAAGAAGAAGAACCCGAAGAAGACCCAGAAGAAGAAGAATCAGAAGAAGACGCTGATCCAGCATTAGGAGAATTCTCGGACGCCGAATCATGCGTGACCGAAGGAAAATAGATGGATAGGAGTTAGAGTAGGGTTGCCATTTTATCTTAATCAAATGTTCGGCATACATGCCTTCCTATCGATGTACCTTCAGTAAAAGAAGTTGAGTTTTAAATGAAATGATGTTTGGTTTTCCAATTTTCATTTTTCGAGTTATCTTCTTTGATGTTAGTACGCTTAGTTCAACCTTTATGAACTACTTTTTCTTGCATCCCCGTGTATGTTCTAATAGACTCGGGAGCCACGCATTCATAGCTGATGCATGCTTAGAAAGACTGAACCTAATCGGCATAGAGACTGGTAGTACCCTTGAAGTTAGTTTGCCGTCTGGAGAAACTATCGATACTAATAAGATAGTCAAGGCAATACAAATAGATTTTGATGGTCAAGTTTTGGAGGCAGACCTGAATATTATCCGAAGGAAAGATTTCGATATTATTCTAGGTATGGATTGGCTCAGCACCAACCGTGCCGCAATTATGTGCCACGAGAAGGAGGTTATTTTTCGTAAAAATGGTAAAGAAGTATTCAAATTTTATGGGACGAGGATCAAGGCACTTCCTCGCCTGATTTCGGCCTTGCAAGCGGAGAAGCTATTAGCCAAGGATAGTTGTTATGGCTATTTGGTTAGTCTTCAAGAAAAACCCGTAGAGGAGATTACTCTGGATTTAGTGCCAGTAGTATGCGAGTGCGGTGACGTTTTTCCAGACGATCTACCCGGCACTCCGTCGGATAGGCAAGTGGAATTTTCCATTGATTTGGTACCAGGAGCTGCCCCTGTTTCTAAAGCTCCGTACCGCATGGCACCGAAAGAGTTGCAAGAACTGAAGGTGCAATTAGAGGAATTGCTAGAAAAGGGTTTCATCAGGCCAAGTGTATCTCCGTGGGGTGCACCTGTGCTGTTTGTAAAGAAGAAGGACAAAAGCATGAGGATGTGCATCGACTATCGAGAACTTAACAAGTTGACGATAAGGAATAAGTATCCCCTGCCCAGAATCGAAGACTTATTCGATCAGTTGAAAGGTACTGCAATCTTCTCGAAGATTGATTTGAGATCTAGGTATCATCAG
The DNA here is from genome assembly GCA_035079005.1 of Fraxinus americana. Lineage (NCBI taxonomy): Eukaryota > Viridiplantae > Streptophyta > Magnoliopsida > Lamiales > Oleaceae > Fraxinus > Fraxinus americana. Next base: position 29,247,137 of record CM068723.1, read on the forward strand.
CTAAAAGTTTCTCCAGCTGACGTACCAAAGACAGCGTTCAGGACACGATATGGACATTATGAGTTCACAGTGATGCCGTTCGGTCTTACGAACGCACCTGCAATATTTATGGACTTGATGAACCGAGTTTTCCATCAGTATCTTGATAAATTCGTTATTGTTTTTATCGATGATATACTAATCTACTCCAAGAATTCCGCACAACATGAAGAACATTTGAGGATTGTGTTGGAAACACTAAGAGCAGAAAAGTTGTACACCAAATTCAAGAAATGTGAATTTTGGCTTGAGAGAGTAGGTTTCTTGGGTCACATTGTTACAGCTAAAGGCATCGAGGTTGATCCTTCTAAGGTTGAAACTGTAACGAATTGGCCAACACCTGCAAATGTTGGAGATGTGAGAAGCTTTCTGGGATTAGCTGGATATTATCGGCGAATCATAGAGGGTTTCTCTAAAATAGCAGGTTCTATGACTCAGTTGACCAGGAAGGGAGTTAAGTTTCAGTGGACAGAACCGTGCGAACAAAGCTTTCAGGAACTTAAGAATAGACTCGTTTCAGCACCAGTGTTGACGATACCAGATGGATCTGAAGGTTTCGTTATTTACAGCGATGCATCCAAACATGGTTTAGGTTGTGTTTTGATGCAGAATGGCAAGATGATAGCATATGCCTCAAGACAGTTGAAACCACACGAAAAGAATTACCCAACACATGATTTAGAGCTCGCAGCTGTCGTGCATGCCCTTAAGATTTGGCGACACTATCTGTATGGGAGTAAATGTGAGATTTACACCGATCACAAGAGTCTCAAGTATTTCTTCACTCAGAAGGAACTAAACATGAGACAACGACGATGGCTAGAGCTGGTAAAGGACTATGACTGCACCATTCTTTACCACCCGGGTAAAGCAAATAAGGTTGCCGACGCTTTGAGCAGAAAGGACGCCGGACAGTTATCAGTTTTGGAAATGACGCAAGATCAATTGATTCGAGATTTTCAGAATTTAAGAATTGAAGTGCGAGCCCCATCAGTCCAAGGACCTATTAGATTGACAAATCTGATCTTTAAACCGGATTTGAGAGGTCGGATTGTGACGGCTCAAGTCGGAGATAAATTTCTAGAAAAGATCAGATCCGAAGTTGGAACTGGTAAGAGAATAGGTTTCGAGATTGCCTCTGATAAAGCGCTTATGTTCAGAGGGCGTCTCTGTGTACCGAAGGATGAACATATCCAGAATGAGATTTTGACAGAAGCTCATTCAGCACTATATGCATGCCACCCAGGAGGGACAAAGATGTATCGTGATTTGCGCAATACCTTTTGGTGGAGAAACATGAAGGGTTGCATTGCAAAGTTTGTCTCTCGATGCATGACGTGTCAGCAAGTTAAGGCTGAACACCAGAGACCATCAGGATTATTAAATCCTTTGGATATACCAGAATGGAAATGAGAGAAAATTTCCATGGATTTCGTAACAGGGTTACCGAAATCAGTGAAAGGACATGACGCTATTTGGGTTATCGTAGATCGACTTACGAAGTCAGCTCATTTCCTACCAATCAGAATGACTCTCAATGTGGATCAGTTATCCCAGTTGTATGTTAGAGAGATTGTTCGACTTCATGGAGTACCAGCTTCCATTGTAACAGATAGAGACCCGAGATTTACATCGAGATTCTGGAAGAGTTTACAAGTAACGATGGGTACTAAATTAAATTTTAGTACTGCTTACCATCCCCAGACCGATGGACAGTCTGAACGCACTATTCAGACACTAGAAGATATGCTTAGAGCTTGTATACTAGATTTGAGTGGTAATTGGGATACTCATCTTCCATTAGTGGAGTTTGCCTACAATAACAGCTTTCAGGCTACTATTGGTATGGCACCATATGAGGCACTTTATGGACGACGATGTCGATCACCAGTCTATTGGGATGAAGTAGGCGAGAGAAGAATTTTAGGTCCAGTATTGATTGAAAAGACAGTTGAGGCTATTGATAAGATCAGACTACGGATCAAAGCCGCTCAAGATAGACAGAAAAGCTATGCCGATCAAAGGAGGAAAGACTTAGAATTTGAAATTGGAGAGAAAGTATTTTTGAAAGTAGCTCCTATGAAAGTAACTATTCGCTTCGGCAAGAGAGGGAAGTTAAGACCTCGTTTTATCGGACCATTCGAGATCTTAGAGAAAGTAGGTAACGTGGCTTATCGCTTGGCGTTACCACCCGAGTTATCAGCCGTACACAACGTTTTCCACGTTTCATTATTGAGAAAATATATCCACGACCCGAGTCACGTGGTAAATTTTCAAACTATCTCGATTCAGAGGAATCTATCTTATGAAGAGACGCCTATGTGCATTGTAGAGAGAAAAGTCCATGTCTTAAGAAACAAAAAAATTCCTTTAGTCAAAGTCCAATGGGGTAGACAAGATAGCGATGAAGCTACCTGGGAGAAAGAGGAAGAGATTCTGGCTAAGTATCCAGATATTTTAGATCAAGTAAGTTTAAATTTCGAGGACGAAATTATTTTAAGGAGGTAAGGTTGTAGCGACCGAGAACTTTTAAATAATATAAAATTAGTTTTCTCGAAAAACGTGTCGCTAAACTTTAACCCTAATTTTTTAGAGAAGCACGTTCGTCTAGCCGTTATAAAATTGAATTCAAATTTATTCGATTGAATCCAATCTCGAATAATTATTTTAGTATCAATTTCGATTTATGTTATTTAAATCCAATTATTATTAATTTCGAGCCCAATTGTTAAAATTCAACATTTATGGTCCAATCATAAGCCCGATTTAATTTTAATTCTTTTAGCCCAATTGGAAAATCCAAAGGCCCAACAATCAGGCCCAATTACCCGTCTAGGGATTTGTGCCCTAATTGTCACTATTGATATAGCCTCATTTTTCCCCTCCTATCATCACAAGCACGCAGCTAGCTCATCGGGGTAAGGAAATCTCTCCCTCCCTCGACTCCTCATTTCATCTACTCGAAAATCGTGGATGATGCTAGAACCATCAATTTCTAGCATCATCAACAGGAAGTTTTCACCAAAAATCAAACCAAAGTCGAGACCAAGCCCCAAACCATCAACACCTTCTCTGCCCAAAACTCACGAGACCAATAGTGTTCTTCCCAAATGGTTCATCTATGCAGTTTTCACATACAAGAATCAGGTTGATGTTAGAATCTCGATTTCTAGCACCAACAGTGTTCTTCCCAAATTTGGAAAACTCACGTTGAGGCTGAAAGCCTCGGTTTCCACCACCAAGCCTCAACGGCCAACTCCACCAAACATCCCACCAAAACTCATCGCTTCACACAAAAAACGACAGCCTCGTTTCACCTCAAACCACTACTGCAGAATCGAAAAACCCAGCTCGAGTCACTGCAAACACCCAAATAACCACTGCCCAAACCCACGTTCCAGCCACCTATTCGAGTTCACCTTCACCGAGTCAACCACCACACAACCACCAATGGCTCCAAATCGAGACCAACCCTAGTCACCCCAACAACCCAGCTGCAAACATCGAATCACCAACACCTCACCACCTCCAAACCGAGACCAAAAGCTACAAGCAATCACAAAAAAACCAAGCACCGAACCCGCCACTCATCCACCTCCAAACCGCCACTGCCCAACCTTATTTTAGCTCCAAAACACCACCACAAGAACACCCAATCAACCAAAAATCAAGAAAATTAAGAAACCCATTTACTTACCTTATTACACCAAGAAAAACCCAAATGAAAATCGAGCCCTAGCCTTCGGTTCGTGTGCCCAAACCCTCATAGCCACCCCACACTCTCGCCGGCGCCACCACGCGACGGTGGCGCCGCCAGCTTCAATCGGAGGAAGGGGCTTCGCCCCTTCCCGTCGCGCCAGCCCTCGCCTCTCTCCTCAGCTCACTTCGAAATGGGTGAGAGATGTGAGATTTTAATTTTGTTTTGATTTTAGAAAATCAACCCCTAGCCCCTAAGTTTAAAATTTGTTTTATTTCAGTCCCTAAATTATTTTTATTTTAGCCCATAAGTTTAAGTGTTTTAATTTCAGCCCTTACATTTCTTATTTTCAGTTTAAAAGTTATTTAATTTAGTCCCTAGTTTATATAAGTTATTATTTCAATCATTTAAGTTTTATATTCAGCTTTAATATATTTAAAGATTAGTCCTTAAACTATTAAAAGTTATTATTTCAGTTTTCAAGTTTTAATTTCAGCTTCAAAAGATTTACAGTTTAGTCCCCAGACTTTCAAAAGTTATTATTTCAGCTTTCAAGTTTTAATTTCAGCTTCAAAATATTCACAGTGTAGTCCCTAACTTGTAAAAGTTACTATTTCAGCCCCTAAACTTTTATTTTCAGTTTTAATAGCTTTCAATTAAGTCCCTAGAATTCCTATTTTTCACATTTAGCCCCAATACCTTGAAAATAGTATTTTCGACCCTTAGATTTGTCAAATTCAATTTCAATAACTTCCAATTTAATTCCTAAACTTTATTTTATCACTTTAAAGCCTTAAATATTCGAAATACTAATTCAAACTTATTTTCTATTTTGGCTAGACGATACGTACGAACGATTAGGAGCTTGAAGTTATTTTTTCGCTCCACTTTTCACGCAACTCGAAATAATTGAGGTAGACTCGCCACCATTAATTAGTTTAAATTATAATTGCATGCTTTATGTGAATTACGTGATTTATATGCTTTATGCATTGGATGAGAATGTGTCATATGATATATATGATATTGTTATGCTTGTCATAACTTATATGCTTAATTGCATGAGAAAGAAAGAAAGAAAGAAAAATCTCTTATGAGATAAGAAGAGAATGTTATGCATAACTTATGTGCTTCATCCGCACAAGAAAGAAAGACTACCCACAGCCCATGTTTTTAAAGAGCCTATGATTTTCAAGAAAATGAGCCCAAGATGATCACATTGTATATTGCATAAGTGTGTATTCAATTATTCTGTAAATTAATTATCGTCGATGAGTCTACTGAGTATTTCTTCGAAATACTCATTCTGCTATTTTAACAATATTTGCAGACTTCGGAGGCAATCGAGATTGATCCGGCAGTGATGGCATAAAAGAATTTGACTATCGAAATTATTATCTCTTTGAAGTTTTGTATGTTAACGTATTTTTCGTTTCCGCTATTCCAAAACATGATATTTAAATTTTGAACAATTATCCTATGTATTTTTCTTGCCGACGAAGTTTTCAATTGCAAATGTGATTTTAAAAATTAGGTTATTTCCGCAAAATTGATTGACAAAATTAGGGCAAAAGACGATGACGTGGCAATCCGGGTTAATATAACTCGGGGCGCTACAAAACTCCTAGAGGATTTTTCAAGGCTATTCCTACCCCTGCACCTTTGGAAGTTTTTGATCCATCAAAATATAGGATCCATGGTTTGAACTCGAATGAGTCTATTTCCAATTTAATTTCTTCTGGCATATAGAGGCACGGGTGATCGGCCAAGAAATTAGCCAATGTTTGATTTTTTACCGCCTTCTGTGGTACATATTGCATTTCAAACTCGGATAATACCAAAGTCCAAAGGCCTATCCTTTGGTGTAAAACAGGGCGAGAAAACATGTACTTCACTAAATTTAATTTAGAAATTAGATACACTGTTACAGGCCGTAAATAAGCCCTTAACTTAGTACATGTGAAATATAAAGCGAGATATAGTTTCTCGATTGCAGAATAATTACATTCGCATTTTGTCAAACGTCTACTTAAGTAATATATTGCCCTTTCTTCACCAAATTGGTCTTCTTGGGCGACCATTCCAGCTATCGATTCTTGTTCAGCCGATATATACACTTTCATTGGTCGTCCTTGGATAGGTGACACCAATACTGGCGGATTTAACAGATACGTCTTTAGGCTATCAAAAGTCTTTTGATGTTCTTCCTTCCAGATGAGTTCATCCGGGTTTTTCAACTTTAGGAGAGGCGAAAAAGCTTTTGTTCGCCCTGCACAATTAGAGATAAAACGCCTTAAGAAATTTACTTGACCTAAAAATCGTTGCAATTCTTTTTTGTTGTTAGGCGGTTTGACCTCTAAAATGGCATTCGCTTTATTCTTATCGAGTTCGATTCTCCTTTGGTGTACTAGAAAGCCAAGAAAATTCCCAGCATTGACACCAAATGCACATTTCAAATGATTCAATTTCAACTTATATTGTCTCATTCGCTCAAATGAGCGTTTCAGTTGTTTGAAATGATCTTCCCCCTTTAAAAGATTTGACCACAATATCATCCACATACACTTCAACAAACTTTCCTATCATATCATGAAAGATTAGATTCATCGCCCTTTGATAAGTCGCTCCCGCATTTTTCAGGCCGAAAGGCATAATTACCCACTCATAACACCCTAAGGCCCCGGACATCTAAAGGCAGTTTTGTGTATGTCTTCTTCAGCTATATATATTTGGTTATATCCTGAATACCCATCCATAAAGGAATACATGACATGTCCGACAGTAGAATCAACTAAAGAATCTACTGTGGGCATTGGATATTCATCTTTAGGTGTCGCTAAATTCAGATTTCTAAAATCTATGCACACCCTTAATTTACCATTCTTTTTTAACACTGGTACAATGTTAGATAACCATTCAACTTATCTAGCTGTCCTCATGAAGCCTGCTCTTAATAATTGCTCAATCTCTTTCTTAATTTCAGGTAACACGTTAGGAGCAAAACATCTAGGAGGCTGTTTATGGGGCTTAAAATTTAATTTAGTTGACAGTCTATGTTCTACTAGATTTTTATCTAAACCAGGCATATGTTCATACTCCCAAGAAAAACAATCTTTATATTCTTTTAATAAAGCAATTAATGATGTACTAACCTCTTGACTAAGCATCTGGCTGATAAATGTTGGGCGATCTTCTCCTTCATCGCCAATGTTTACTTTGACCAAAGGGTCTTGTACTTGAGCATTCCCAGGCTTGTGGATCCTCATTATTTCATCATCCATTCCCTTGTGGGCACTTCTTCTTCTAAGCAATCTACCTTGTTGACTTCTTGGTCAACATTTGCTCCAATTTGAATACTGCCAATTTGTCTCCCAATGTTTTCAATGCTACTTCTTTCTTGATTTTCTCTTGACATTCTTTATTGAAAGCCACTAGTCTGGTTTTAAAGGCCTGGATCTCGACCACATGTTCTTTTGGTTGCCAAGTCATCAACATTCTTTGATTGTCCTTTTGCCAATCACTGGCTCTTCTAGAGCTACTATGTTTGGCCTCATTTGATTGAACATTTCAGCGAGTGATTCTACCGAAAATGGTTCTTCACTCTGTGCGACAACTTGAGTTTCTTCTCCATCTTGGATTATCCTGACAAGTCTATAATTTCCCTCGTACATGAATCTTTCTACCGAGTTAGCTTCTGCAACAAAAGGCCTATGATCTGCCTGTACCACTTCTGCTTTACCTTGGTCATTTCAGAAAATCAAGCACTGATGGAGCGATGATGGTATACAGCGACTTCCGTGGATCTAGTCTCGCCCTAGTAGTATATTGTAACTAGTAGGACCATCAATGACAAAGAAGACTGTGGTCCTAGTAGTTGTTTCCACAGTTATATCTAGTGGCATTACTCCCTTGGCCGAAGTTGCTCCCCCATTAAAACTTGTGAGAATGACTTCCATTGGGATCATGTCATCCTCTGTCTTTGCGAATTTCCTCATCATCCTTAATAGGATAGTATTTATGGCTACCCCATTATCAATAAGCACCTTCACCACGGGTATGCCATTGACTAAGGCCTTTACAAAAAGTGGCCTTAAATGCTTGGTCAGTTTCATGGTAGGTTTTTTTAAGACGACTTTTTCTGCTGCATCAATTTCTACTTCCTGTTTGTCCTCTGTCGACTTATCTCTTTATGATAAATCAACTTGTAATACCTCGGGCTGAGTACTTGTCTGTGGGGCACTATCTTCATCCTCCAGTATTTCTCCAGCAGCTGCCCAGCCTGTTGGGGGAGGCAGTATCCTTGGAGGAGATCCGTATTTCTCAGAACGAGGTACCCTTTTCTTCCTCTTGGGTGTTCCATATAGTATGGGACAAGTATACGAATCCTTTTCGGTTAGTTCAATTAAATATATTTCAGTTTGATCGTAAAATTCATCGCTTATAGTATGAATGCCAAAGTTTGGGTCTTTGTAATAAGTCCGTTTACTAGAATTTTTTACTTGCTCTTCTTCTCTTATCAAACGATCGTACCTAATCACGTTCGCACTAAGTTGGAACAGGTCAGGGAACTCCCTATCCTGGAACTTTTTCTTTAAGTCAAAACTTAAACAACTTTGAGCAATTTTGACAAATTCTTTTTTAGGCAGGGGCACAAAACATTTACTCCTGGCTGTTTTGAACCTTTGAAGAAAACCTTCTGCCCATTCATTTGGCATTTGACGTAAGTTCGCTAAATCGGCCAATGTAACCTCAGATTCTGTTTTATAAAACTGAGCATGGAATAACTGCTCCATTTGTTGTCATGTCTGAACGGAATTTGCCGGCAAGTTAATAAACCAAGAAAAGGCTATTCCTATTAACGAACTAAGGAATAATCTCATTTTATGGTAATCGGTCACATCACCACTCTGTAATGTGAATCGTCATATATGCTCTAGAGTAGATACTTCTCCTAAACCAGTAAACAACGAGAATTCGAGCACTTTATACCCTCTAGGCCATGGATATGCTTGATCTACCCAATCAGGATATACTTTAGTATAAGTCGGCCTGATTACATGACGTACCCCAACAGCCATTTGATCTTCTACTATTTCTGCAATTTGATTTCTCAACAAAACATTTGGATCATATAGGACTCCTATGGGTTGGTTTACTTGTTGGTTCACTTGAGGCGACCTAACATTTGGTCCTTGATTGGCAGGGAAGGAGCCATTGTTCAGACCATTGTACCCATTATATTGAGTATTTACTCCCTCATTAACACGAGGTAAATTATGTCCACCATTCAGGACACTTATGTTTTGATTACCCCCCAGGTTGGTAGTCACATTATCACCATTCAAATTTGATGCTCTATTAACCCCCTGATTTGAGGTGGAAGGGCCGAAAAATGTTTCTAAACCTGGACCTGGGTTCAAACCAGGGGAATTGTGTGGTGAAGTATGTCCCACAATCGTCCTGGTTTGGAAATGACTTTCTATGGGTATGGTTGGTTGACATACTTGGCCTACTAATTTGCTCATAAGATCATTCAATGCACTTAATTGTTTGGCCATGTTATTATAGTGAACATTTCCATTCTGGGTAAATTTTTCCATATTATGGATGTTTCGTAAATTTACCTGTTCGACGACATCTTGTGTGAGTTCTCCAAGCAATGCACGCATGGTTCGGGGACTCAACTCTGTCATTGGTTCATAACGACTGTGACTGCTTGGAGTTTGTCCTTCCGTCTGATGGGAACGTTGCTGCTCCTCGTATCGCGCGATCACAGACAGGACTATTCCGTGACTTGCTGGTGCTTTATCATAACTTTTATGAGGCATAATGTTTTCCTTTTGCATCTTCAAACACCAACTGTCTCACTGGGCGTGCCAAATTGTTTCGCGCGTTTACTCGCTAACAATTAAAAAGGAATCAGACGATTGTGTAAAGGACAAACCTCTTGGAACAAAGTCTCAAAAAGGGATGTTTATCGAATATGAAGATTACAGTTTGGACACGAACAAGATGCCTCCAAGGGGCGCAAGCACACAAGTACAAGGGAATTGAAGTAATTAAAGTTAATCTAAGAAAAAGTAAATTACATATTCTCTGTTTGAGAGTGAATTTTGTCGGGGTTTCTTCATTGTCTTCTTCTTTCTTTTATACGGCTTGGGCAGTTTTTAATCGTTTAGAAACTGTTTGTAACTACCCATTTCTTTCATAATGGTCAACTGGCCAATAACTACCGTGTGTAATTCCTATCACCACGTCTTCTTCATAACTGCTTGTCACCAACTTTCTCAAATCGTGGGGCGTAATTGTGATGTGTTCAAACCGACTTAAATCGTGACTTTGGATAACAACAAGCTTTAGTCATCGCTGGGACTCTAGGCGACTCAACATTTTTGGGCGACAATTGGTCTTCTGCTCTGGGCGATTACATGATACTTCATTCGCTCCACATCTGGGCGTTCTGCAGGCTTGGGCGACGACGTAGTTTTGTTTTTGGGCTTTCATCATATTTAATGACATTCTTGGTCGGGCTTTTACCTTGATCTCTCTAAATGAGCTTCTTCTCTTGGGCCATTTCCTTTCTTGGGCCATTTGAATTGGGCTACACATTTTGTGTGTCAACAAAAAGTAATCTAGTTGAGTTGTAATCACAAGCTTAACCACAGTGGAAAGAATGATACGGAAACTTTTAAACCATGCTTGAGGAGCTTGTTTAACAACTCGTCTCTACTTATAAACTACTCCATTCGGATTAGAGACATGGTGCGGTTCGTCCTTGAATTTGAATGATTGTCTAGGCTAAGCTCGGCCCATATTTTTACACAGGCCAGTTCAAATTCAAGACGAGTCTCATGGCAGGACAACCTGCCCATTTTGACCCCTCTAATACATAAACATCACATACCTATATGTTGTATATATCTTGCCTTCAGATATAAAATCGTGCTGATAAAGATTATACAGGAAGAGGAATGCACATATGACCGAATAGGCTTTCCAGAATAAGCATCAAATTTCAGAAGTGGTCTGCAACTAATCCGACTAACATATATGCATTGCATTCATTTAACAATTTTTTTTTTCTTCTCGCACAAAATAGCATGTTGATAGCTGCTACTAATTCTCAAGTCTTCATCTTTATCTTCAAAGCATGGCTCATGTTGACATCTGCATCTGCATCAGCATCATTGTTCATAATACTGATATCACCATCATCTACATTCTTGGGGACCCTATTAAGTTGTACAACCTGATTGGCTTCAAATTTTTCTTCTGTTTTTGCTAGAGAGATTGCTTTCTGATCAGGAGTCCAACTAGATACGTCATTGAACCAAACTAGTAATTATCAAGTCTTCATCTTTATCTTCAAATGCATGGCTCATGTCTACATCTACATCTGCGTCAGCATCAGCATCATCATTCATACTACACATGTCACCAACATCTACATTGTTCGGGACCCTATTAAGTTGTACAAGCTGATTGGCTTCAAATTTTTCTTCAGCTGTTTTTGCTAGAGACAGGAGAATATTCTTTGCTTTCTGATCAGGAGGATTCCCACTAGATACCATTTCATTGAACCAAATCACGGCGCAGGAGAAATCCTCGTTCCTACCAAAAGCATCCATGATAGTTGTGAGGATCATCTGGTTCGGTTTGATACCTTGAACCCGCATGTTGTTGTATTTCTCCATCATTTTCTCCAGGTTATTTGTTTTTGCATAACCTTTTATCAAAGTTCCATAAGTCACGAGATTGGGTTCAAATCCATCTTGTTTTATTCTTCTGAAAAATTTCTCAGCCCCGTCCATATCAGAGGAATTAACATAAGTCAATAACATAGTCGTATATGAGCATAGATCAGGGGTACATCTGCACAATTCAACACAACAAATAATTAGTTCCAATTTTGAGCTCACTGAATAACAATTAAATACGATAGATTCCAACTTTTTTGGCAAATAACACTTATCCCATCCATAATGTATTCGTCGTGCAAGGCCATGTGCAAATTTTGGCTATCAATTATCTCTACAGCATGGTTTGATGGTTGAAAACAAACGACTAATCATTCTTTAAATCCATATAATAAAGCCGAAATGTCACCAATTAAAGTACATGGCAACAAGAAGAGCAAGACGTATCCTCATGATCAAATCAGCATCTTAACAATTTGTTTCGAGGTACGTAAGCTATACAATAAGAGGCAACAGGGGGGAGAGACTAATCTCTTTTTGCATTGACAAGAAGGATGGGTTCACTGGATTAAATCTGGGGCAACACGTACTGTTTCATTCTACTTGAATGTTGTGACTCCTCTTTTGCAATTATGATTACAGAATTGTTCGGGAAGGAAACCCTTACTCTCTTCTTCATCACTTTTCAAACCGGTTAGACTTTCAAGCTGATATTTCAGTATATTTTAGGGCCATTTTCGTTGACTACATCTCAGAAGGTTACTTATAATTTCATGTTGAAGAGAAGATCATATCTATAAACTGAAGAAATCGATCCACCTTAAACAACTATGACCATTTAACATCGGTTATCATCACATATAGTAGATCAAAAAAGAGTATATGGAATGTCCTAGTAACAGCAAAAATCAGGACAATGGTAGAGTTAGTACAGTGGATCTTGTTGTCTCGAAGAGGGATTTTATCATGCATCTAGGTTTGATTATCAAAGAGAAATCGAAGAGATTGTAATGAATAAGATAGAGCGTATTCTATGAAATGGAGAAATACTATATGAGGTCTACGTAAAAGGTGATTTTTCTAGAGACACATGGTGAGAATACAAATGCACTATAACAAAATTTACACCCTACAGATATTTGAAACTTGATGCATTCATATGCTTAGATTTCTCTATTCATAACATGTAGAGTTCCACACTCTATCGTGATTCACTCTGTCTTGTGAATGGTTATTATACTTCAAATAAGAAAATTATTTGTACTCTAATACATTAAAAAACATTGACTTCCAAATATAGCCCTTGTTTGACACCCGTTTTATGGAAGAATTTGATTTGGAATAGTGATTGATGGAAGAATGTGTGGCTAAAAAGTAAGAAGAATTTTTGGGTTTATGTGTAATATTATTTTATTGATAGAATGTGTGGTTGAAATGAAGAAAGAGAAAAAAATGAGAAAGTGAATGAGAAAAAATAGATGTCAAACAAGGGCATAATAGATTTTCATGCAAAAGTTCAACGGTTTATTGTATAGGGGCATTTAGCACTGGCCATCTTACGTATATTATTTAGACCAGGAAAAATTGAGCAACTAATACATATTCTCATGGAAGAAGAAATTTAGGGTGTGTCTCCCATTATTGGGAGAAAAATAGAGTAATGAATAGTATTTTTTGGAAAATGTGTGGTTGAAAAGTAAAGTAACTTTATTGGTTTGTATGAAGTTGGAGAATCTTATTGTAGCAAACAATTTTTTAGAATAATGGTAGACAAATACGGGCTTAATGTAACTCAAATACAAGTAAAACTGTGTTGCAGACATTTTCGTAATGTTGAAAAAGACTTGATAATGTGCAATCACTACTAGACCTAGACGACAATAAATATAAAAAATATAAGAGTCTGAAAGAAGGGAATTCCTCAATCTTTTAATAATTTTTTGAGATTAGGCTGGAATATGGGGAAAGTAGGACCTCTATGATTAATATTTTAGCTAATTAAAAAAGTCACCTGTCTCTTCGCATGCTCTTGAAGACAATTTGAGCTTGCTCTACCATTCCAGAGATTGCAAAGGCATCAAGTAAGATATTATATGCTTTCTGTGTTGGCCTGGAAGGAAACAACATGCAGTTTTTAAGTCATGGTGAAAATAGTTTGAAAACTCGAAAAGGTGACCTAGAAAAGTACATAATATTCATCTCGTTGAATGATTTGCTGTCCAATTTATAAATTATCACTGAGGAAAACGTATTTGTCCATTGAATTACCACTTCAAAAAAATTTGGCAACGAATTAATGTTTCCAGTTGAAGAAACATCTGGTTAGGGCAAGAATGAATATTTTGCAGCTAATTGTGGACATAAGAGACTCAGAAGACAATAGTTTCAAACAACAAAAAATTGAGACTTATTTCCTACTAATATACTTTTGTCAAAGACAGAAATATTGTAAGCAAAAATCAGAGTTGTAGTTGAGGCAAAAATCCTGACATCGAACTTCTCTTCACTAGGTTTACTTGTAAAATTTACCACAAAATAACTAAAATTAGGAAAGACGTAATAAAGACATGCCAAACATTAGCGGTGCATCTAGCAGCAGCCAATTCGTTCAATGTGCATAGACAAAAAGCTGCAAGTAAAATGATCAAAGTGCAATGTTGTACAGTGTAAAAGCCTTTCAATAAGTTGAGTTCCTGAAGTTAGAGAGTGGACCCTTATTTTAATCTTATTTCAATCTCAAATTTTAAAACCATAATATAATACTGCAAGAATATTAAGGAATCAGACCTGACACCGGCATCAAGCATCTCCTCAAATACAGCTAATGCCTCTTCTTCTCTTCTAGCTTTACCATAAGCATTGATGAGCAGTGCATAACTCACTACATCAGGCCGAATACCAGCTCTTTGCATCTAAAATTATAAATGTATTTCAAAATTCTAATGAATTCATTATAAGAGTTAAGCAGCAAAAAGTCAAGAACTGAAAACCTAAATAATTCAGGTGCAATCTACACAAAAGAAAAAAAAAATGCCAGATAATGTTTTGTTCAATTCTACAGAAAAATTACCTGAGTATCAACATCAATGCTAAGACAGGAAAGATAGTAAATTCGGGATAAGAATACTTATGAGATGGGTAAAATGCATAGAGGATGTCCAAAGAAACTTTATACAGATAATTAGTAAATCGAGGTACAGCAGCAAACTTACAAAAAATTATAAAAAATAACTATCAACAGTAAAATATAAAGTATGTAGAAATTTAAATACCTGGTCATAGATTTTTGCAACCTCCTTGTAATTGGTTTCAAAGGACATCAAGCTATTATATGTGACTGTAGTTTGCTGAATTCCTCTCTCAGGCATCAAGACAAATAGTTTACGAGCTTTGTCATAGCTTCCTGCTTTTTTGTACATATAAATCATCATGTGGAACATTCTCTGGTCTGGTTTTAGAGGCGAAGTTTGCTTATCTAGAAGGGTTTCAAAAATTTCTTCAGCTTCTTTATATCTGTTTCCCTGCAGTAGTCTCATTTTGCAAAATGAAGTTCACTCAATATTTCAGTAATAAATGGGAAAAATAAAGAACACATTGCATGGAAGAGAGGAGATGCGTGATTCCAAAAAACCTCTCCAATTCCTTTTTTATGGTAAACAAAACAGTATATATTCTTATTGCTTTGTAATGATGTAAAGAAATCATGAAACTAACAATAATATATGTTCTAACCCAGTTCCAAATGCTACAACAGAAAATAACTGTGCTGAGTCATTAGAAAATTGGGCCGCACTTGGAACCCCACTTCTTGTTTCCTATACAATACAGACTATACATGCAGGGAGATAGACCTCAAATTTTCTTGATGTAGTCGTCTGAATATATTTCGGAATGAAGTTCATTTATTTAACAATTTTGCAAGGTTCATGTTCTTACCATGTTCATTAAAGCATGAAAGAAAAAAAACAACACCTTAAGGGATCAATAAATCTTCTAACCTCCAACTACGGTTGATCTTTAAATCAATCAATTATTTAAAATCTGTTGATCATGCCTCGACAGCATATTGCAAAGGACCTTATATCAAAAGATGATCGAGCTCATAGCAACTAGTGTGGGTCCATAAAAGTGTTTCAGCAAACTGTGATATGCAGAGAATATGAGAATTGCAAACTCGATCTATAAGAAAAAAATAACAATTTTCATATGGCTTTCAGTTGACTTGGTAGCTAAGAAGCCACATCATCATTTTAGAGTGCTGAAGCAAAATAAGCCTCTTTCATCCTGAACGTATAGAGGCATGCCTTAAAACAGTTCATTGAAATCACAATTAGTTTATAGTATAGCTCCTTGTAGCAATTCCAATATTTTCACCCAAAACAAGTATTGCAAATTTGTAAATAACATGTGCATCAAGAATTATCTGGAGCCTTAAACTTTACCAGTTTTAGAGTTTGATCGAAGCACAACTAAACAGCATAACCACGCTTAAATTTAGAAGCAAAGTTAGAGTCTTCATATGGCCATTCCCAGAGTGAATTAATAGGCAATATTTTCCAGTGAACTTTTTATCCATTACATGGAATTTAAACAATTTGCAGACCCACTTCGACCATTAGACGCTAATAAACTTTGGTAACAGCAAAAATGTTAAAAGAAGGCTCAAAAAGTATTATTATGGCCATCATTACATAGCAAGAATAAGCGCAATAAGGGATAATAATTTTCTATATTATCAATTACTTCAGCTTTACTTTTGACATACAGCCTTGTGTGGAATAAGAGGAATGTGCATAAGAGATTCAGATTTAAAAAAAACTGTAAGTTCCAGGATTTGATTACCTGGACAAATATTTTAAGAACTATTTGATATGTCACAGCAGAAGGTTCAGGGCCTGAAGATTGCATTCTACGAAATATAGCTTCTGCTTTATTATATTGGCCTCCTTTTCCATATGCTTCCATAAGAGCAGTATAGGATATTACATTTGGTGGATACCCCTTTTTGTTCATGAGGTTTAAAACCCTCTCAGCTTTGTTGAAGTCTCCTTGCTTTCCATAAGCCGTTATAAGCATCAGAAAATCCATCTCCTTAAAATCCCACCAATGCTGAGTCCGAAGCCATTCCAGAATCTGGAGTATAAATGAATTGCAAAACTTCAATGCATAAATAAGGTATTAATATGAACAACAAAAAGGCAATAGGCTCATAGCAATTACATATTCAATCCAAGTCCTCTCGGGAATACCATGCAGATAACTTTATTCAACTCTAGATAAAGAAACAAATGATAATATTTATACTAAACATTATAGCTTCAACATTCGAGATTAGATAACTAAGGAGCTTTTGAGTTCTAGGTATTGTTTTTGATCCATTAGAATTTATCCGCAACATTGGTGATTAGATAGCTAATGTGCTTTTACATCAACATCTTAGTCCAAGATTATTGATGTTATCAATGCTAGCTTCAAAAATAAAATAATATTTCTAACAATTACTGCAGAAAAGATAGCACATTATGCATCCAAATTGCAATTTTCTCCCGTAACCTTTTATGCATAAGATGTTGCATTCAGTCTAGAATTCATAGTTAGTTTTTTGACTGACTAATTACAACCAAGGTGTATTATCAGCTAACTCCTAACTCTTCTCATTTTGAAGGCAATAAACAGAGAGCACAAAAAGTACCAAATAGATATTCTTCAAGAGAAAAATTAGGGAAAATAGCACAAAAACAATAAGCTTTGCATACCTCGCTAACAAGGTTCCACTTCTTGAGCTGCTTAAATCTGACCAGGGTTCCGACAACCAGGTCTTTGGGTAGAGACTGATGCTTGGCCCTCCGACTCTTGAGCACGGAAACAGCAGAATCTGCTTCCTCTATTTCATTCATTACTTTTCTCCAGTTCTTCTGCTCAATTTCATCCTCAGCATCCTTGAAAACCTCTACTTTCTTCCTCTTTTGCATGAATTTTCTCGGGGCCAACATACCAAGACACACTACTTCTGCCCTTTGAAGCATTCTAACATTTGCATACATCCCATTCTCACAACTAAAAGATTTACTGGAAATTCATGAATACATAATTAACACATGGAATCATATCCCTGACTATTGTCAAATGTGCTCATATTTACTATCAACAGAAAAATCCTAATCCAAAACTTGAATTTATAAATAAAAATTATTACCAGTTTCCCATACCCATTATTATTCAGATAACTGGGATTGAAAAAAAAAAAATACAGCATTTTTAATAAGTGCCCAGGTACAAAAATAGATAAAATCCATCAATTGCAAAGACAGCTCACAAACTCACTTTTCTAATTCAGCAATATACAGCTGAAAATTAGAAAAAATATAAAATTTACCTCCAATTAGAAGTGGATGGAGCTGAAATGAACGGTTTCAAAAACATTATTGAAGTAAACAACACTCCACAGTTGCACTGCAGCTTCTGCGGCGAGAGGTTTCTGGGAGGCAAAATGTTTAATATTTCAGAAATTTTGGGCCAACTGGTTAAGTTTTTTTATTTTTCAATTGTAGATATTTTCCAGTCTGTTAGACGTACATCCCTTATAAAACTAGGCGATGTATTATATTGTGAGGATTTAAGGACTAGAGTCCAAATTTTTAAGTACCCCCAAAAAGTTAGTTTATGTAAATTCAATAAAGAACATGGTATTCAATTGAAACTTTTAAGAGCCTCTAGAAATCATGGGGTGTTCAATTGAGAATGACTTTTAGAAAATTTTGTACTTATAGGGATATCCTTGAGACTTTTTGGTTGAAAATATAAATAAGAAATCTCCAATTTACCATGAGATTTCTGAAATTCAGCCTCTTTCTTTCGCACTCTAGGGTTTTATCTATCTCTTACATTCAAGTAAAATTTGCACAGGCTGATTTGAACCGGACCTTAGCTATTGAGGAGGGTTTTTGGAAGCAAAGGGCCGGCTCTCGTTAGGTATGTGAGAGAAATCGCAACACCAGATATTTTCATTCGCTGGTACAGGTACGACGGATCAAATTCCGTATCAGGACCATCACGATTCAGGCAAGGGAAGTTTTTACTACTCCAATGGATATTTAGAGTTCGGCTATCTATTTTTTCCAGAAATTATTATCTGCTCCTTCACAGCCTCTGGAGTATATCCGTCCTGATACCATACCCAGGATACTAACGGATGCAAACAATAAGGCGATGAACCGTCTCCCTTTAATTGATGAGGTGCGGGATGCTGTTTTCAGTATTGATGCTGATAGTGCTGCGGGCCCTGATGGATTTTTATCACTGTTCTACCAACACTGTTAGGATATTATACAGGATGATGTATGTAGTGCAATCATTGATTTCTTTGAGGGTAGTCATTTGTTGAGAGGATTTGCTGCTACGTCTATTATTTTGCTTCTGAAGAAGGAGAATGCTTGTAGATGGAGGGATTACCGACCTATAAGCCTGTGTACCGTGTTCAATAAGATTATCACAAAGCTGTTGAACAACAGATTGAGTTCATTTCTGCCTTGTATTATTTCCCCCCATCAGAGTGGATTTGTCTCCGATCGACTTATTGGGGACAATGTTTTGTTGACTCGGGAGCTTCTACACACGTTGGATAATAGAATGCGTAGAGGAAATGCTATGCTGAAACTTGACATGGCTAAAGCATATGATCGTATGGATTGGGAATTCATTTATTCTATACTGGAGGCATTTGATTTTGACCCGTTGTGGATTATTGGATCAAACGTTGTATATCGGAGTGTCGATTCTCAGTGCTTCTGAATGGGCGACCATGTGGTTTCTTTTTTTCATCGCGGGCACTCAGACAGGGAGATCCTATCTCTCCATCCTTATTGATTATTGCTGTGGATTACTTTTCTCGATTACTTACTCAGAGGTTTCAAAAATATCATAGTATGCAGTATCGACAGGAGGTAGTACTCTTGTCTCTCATCTTGCTTTTGCTGATAATATGATTATGTTTACCAATGGACAGAAGAAGTCTATCAGAAGGGTCATCGATTGTTTGGAGCATTACGAGGGGATCTCAGGCCAATTGGTGAATAGAGACAAGAGTGGTCTTACATTGCCTAGGCGGACATCTGATATTTAGATACAGAGGTTAGTGGATTTGACTGAATTTTCACATCAGAGACAACCGTTCACATATTTGGGAGTCCCTATGTTTAAAGGGGCTAAGAGGAGCATTTTGTATGATGATCTCATTATGAAGGTCAGGAGTAGGATTTTTGGATGGGCTTCACGCTTTCTTTCTCCTGGTGGTAGGATTACTTTACTAAGGTCTGTTCTTTCCTCTATACCGCTGTATCTATTCCAGATTATGCGACCTCCTAAGGTCATTTTGAAAAGGTTGGAGGGTATAGTTGCGCAATTCCTATGGGATTCTAAAGATCATGCGCGTCATCTACATTGGCAAAGTTGGAAGGCAATTTGCCTTCCTACTGACGAGGGAGGTCTAGGTTTTAGACGATTACATGATACGATGGACACATTTTCATTGAAGCTATGGTGGTTGTTCGAGTCTTAGAGTTCTCTTTGGGCTCAGGTTCTACTGGGCAAATATTGTAGAGGGACACATCCATCGCTTGCAGTAGTTCCTTACTCAGCTTCTCCTATTTGGAAGAGACTGAAGAAATTTGGACCATGCGCCGAGATACACACTGTTTGGCGTCTTGGAATAGGGCAGATCTTCTTTTGGCATGATTGTTGGATGTGTGATTCTACATTGGCATCTATTTTTCCACACAGATTGTAGCGCCCTGACCCGCATGGGTCGAAACATTACAAGACTAGCTTAACTTTAGTCGTAAACTTAATAATTTACGATACCTTTAGCGGAAAGTATAAAATATAATTCAAGACTTATTTAATTCTGAACAACATCATTTCAATATTAGAACCAAATAAAAAAAATATTTTAGAATGATTCCCCATGCATGTATCCGTTTATTGACGTGAAGTTCTAAGTAGAAAATAAAAATGAATGTTGTTGTTTTGGCTTTCTATCTCAACAGCAGTAGTCAAAAATAAATTTGTTTGCATAGCTACCGACTCCGAAATTTCATAAAATTTTATAGTAAAGTAGGAAACTCTTTATACTATGACATATCCAAAAATCAACACCTGTCAGCAACATATGAGGTATAAAAATATTTTTTTCAAAACCTCGCAACGACACAGTTTGGAAGGTAACCCAGCGCGGTTTACTTAAAGTGATATATAAAATTCTACACACATCAAATCAACATGATTTCAACTTTATGCTATAGCTAACCCATGAGACTGTCAAAATCCATTGGTTTTACCCAAAAATTTCAAGTAACGATCGAGTTCTGAATTTTCAAATCCAAGGGCAGAAGCTGGAAAACAGCAACATTACCCGGCACAGTTTACTCTAAGTGACATTTAAAATTCTACCAACATTGGATTGACATGATTCCAAATTTATTGAGTAGCTAACTTATGAAGCTATCAAATACCACTCGTTTTGTTGAAAAATTCCAAGTAACGATTAAGTTATGAATTTTTAAAGTCAAGGCAGAATCTGAAAATATAATGAAACAGCAACATTAAATTGCCAACACTTGGTTTTTTTTGTAAACAGTGAATTGCATGCAAATTTTATGAAATGTACCTACCTTTAAACACAACTTATTCATAAAGAAATGTGATTAGAATAGTTCTAAATATGACATTCCATAGAAATCTATTTAAAATAACGTAAACATTTCATAATCAAATTTTAAACGTTAAATCACCGGCTTCCCCATAGCACGTTGCATCATTCTTTACCATCATCCGCGTCCCAAGCAAATCATATCAAATCAACCTGTAGAGAGGGAATTAACCCATGAGTTTGAAACTCAATAGATGTCATCGGTGCATTTCGTTAACAAATTATAAAATTTCGAACTATAGATTCATACCGTCGCACGTAGATGGATTTCCGGCAAAATCCAATTTCTGTGGAGTTATAATTTAACATAACGCATAGAATCGGAGAATGATCATTCAAACTATAGTAGTGTTATAACACCGTACCCGAAGGCACCAATTCATTCAAACTTTTAACGAAATTCATAATTCGAAAACGAAACAAACACTTGCACCTCTACCTACCTTTGTTAAAAGCTTTTGAAAGTATAATGTTGGATGATTGTTGTTGCTTCCCGACGGTATCAGAACTTTTAGAAATATGCTCCTCTCCTATTCTTTTGAAAATCTTTTTCCTTGATCAAAGTGTGCACTTTCTCCTTCACACCCTTGCTATTCTTTCAAACTTTACTTAACATAAAGATTTTTTTTTAGAGAAAATAAGTGTAATTTCGGATTTGAGGAAAGGTGTAGTTAAAAAATGATTTTCCTCTTCTTTTAACCTCCCTTTTTAATGGAAAACTAAATGGAAGAGTTATATTATCATTAATCTTGTTAAATTGAGTCTTTAACTAGGAATTTGAAGAGTTTTAAGCCCAACAAATAATTTTATAAAATACTTCATAAAAACGTCTGCATGATGATTCGAACCTGGGTGGCCAATAGGAAATACCATGCAGATGACCATTGTGGCAACCCAATTATTCATTAAATCTTTGAAATCAAATTTACTTAAACTTAATGTCTTAAAGTATTGGGCTTATAAATAACTTATGGCTTGTACTTTCATAACCCTAAATGGGCCGAGATTCCATAATTTATTTCTTAAATGGACTATACCAAACAAATTAAGAATATAAAATCTGGGACATTACATCCCTCACACCTTAAATAAAATTTCGTCCTTGAAATTTACCTTATAATCTGGTAAATAGTGTTGGGTATTTGTCTTTAACATCTTCTTCTCTCTCCCAGGTAGCTTCTTCTACTCCATGATTACTCTAGCAGGCTAGTCTTTAACATCTTCTTCACTCTAGCAGGCCAGTTCAAGATTCATTTCACCTACTGTGGAGCCCTATCATACCTACTACAGTTTCGTTCTTCTGTTGGAGACTGTGGCAGGATTTAATACCAGTTGATGTCATTATCCAGAGGAGGATCGTCGGTCAGTTGGCTTCTCGATGTCAGTATTATTAAGAGATTGAGACCATCACTCATATTTTTATTGGTAGCAGTATTTTAAATCATGTTTGGCAACATTTTGGGGTTTTATTTCAGATTACCATGAGTACAGGAGAGAGTGTCAAACAGAGATTTTTGAGATGGAGGTATTCTGGACGGTTTGCAAGGACCAGGTACATTCGCATCATTATTCCTCTATTGATTTTTTGGTTTCTTTGGACTGAGAGGAATAATGCAAAGTACATGAACATACGTATGAGCTATAGACGTATTATCTGGAGAGTTTAACGTATGGTATCTTTCCTCCATATTGGTGGACTATTCTGATCGTTACATTGGCATAATGACATGCAGCTTGCAAAAATTTTTGGAATTTTTTTAACTCTCTCCCTATCTCCTCCCCCCTATAATGGTTTGGTGGCGCACTCCATCATTTGGATCTGTCAAGATCAACACCGATGGTTATGTCAAGGAAGGGTTTGCGAGTGGGGAAGGCATCATCAGGGACTACGCAGGAAATTGTATCAGGGCTTTCTCAGCTTCATATGGACAATGTATAATTTTAGAGGCGGAACTCAAGGCTATTCGTAATGGGATACTACTGGCTAGAGATTTTGGTTTGTCAGATATTTGGGTTGAGTCAGACTCGACTGTTGCCATTCACTACATCACTAGAGGTGGCGGACTGTGGCCTATCCAGGAGATACTCAGATAGATTGTAGATATCGTTTTCTTTGGCAAAGATATGGTTTCCCACATATTCAGAGAGGGGAACTAAGTTGCAGATGCACTTGCTACCGAGGGTTGGCATTATCGTAGATACTAGGACTGTGGACCAGCCAACCTACCACAACATATCAGGGCGCTTGTTCAGATTGATAGATATGGTTTGCCCAACACTAGAGTTTAGGTATTTGTATTTTGCATTTACTTTAATTTTTGCTTTAAGTTTTTTCTTTTGTAAGGGGAGTAGTACTCCTTTTTTACTGCTTTTCTTTTATTTTTTACTTTCACTGTCAGGGAAGTAGCACTTCCTTCTTTATTGATTTCATTTATATCATTTGTAACCATGGTATTCCTCCGCCACAAGTGATGACATATTAATAAAATCTCGGAGGTACCGCCCTCCTTCCACAAAAAAAAAAGAAGAAGTAAAATTTGCTTCGAATTTTTGAAAAAATTCTTTGATTTTCAATTTTTTGTCTACTTTTCATCAAAAAATTGGATCTGTGAGTTATTTTATTGTTAGTTCATTGGAGTTTTATTGTTCAAAATATTGATCTTGGAGTGAATACTAGATTGGATTTTTGAATTTGTTTTTGTTTAAATTCTATCAAGACTAGTGACAACCAAAACAAAGGGACAATGCATATTGTTACGCCTTGCCACCGAGGCTCAAAGTCAATGTGCCATGTAGCAGTCCACGTGGATAGAAAGTCAGTAGAAAAGCCAACAAGGACCCAAGTGGTCAAATACAGAAGTAATGCAATTGCGGAAGCTCATACCGAGCCATTGCCTCAACGGACGAATCACCATAACTTAGGTTGAAAGGCTACCTAAGGAAACAAAGAAATAATTTGGAGCTCTCCATTCAGAGGACCAACATAAAGACCCTCCGAGGCTCTCAAATCACCTGAAGCTCATGAAGTAGACGCTATCTCTTACAACACATCTGAAGATCTTTTTGAAGTGATTGATGTAATGCTTGTAATAAATAATGCCAGGTGTGTCAGCCTATTGTATAGGGCGGCTGACTCCTTATCAGTATATTAACTGTGTGAGTAGACAGTGATGTGAAGCCTCAGTTAAGGAGATGTGGCCACGTGGTTCTGATCCAACGGATACCGCGTTAGCCAAGGCAGTATAAATAGGTTCTATTTGTAACTTGGAAAGGGTTGGATATCTGAAAGTTGAAATCACGTATTCTTGATTATTGAAGTAAACAAATAATGCATACAAACATTTGAGCGATCATCTTCCCTTCTAACACATTTTTAATAGATACAAATTTCAACGTGTAATCTAACGCTCATGAATACACGTCTTCTATCATTCCACATATTCTTATTTAGATTAGTTGAATAGATTGGTTCTCGATTGGTGATCATTGTTAGAGCAATCATCCTCGTTATACTGTCGGAGCTCGAACACTTTTGTCTCTTCCATAGAGCATCTCTCACGTCACGTCCATTTTTCTCACCATCTCGTCGATAGAAACGTTCAGAAACTTGCTTGACTGGCGAGAGTGGGCTCGACATTTGTCGGCTCATTTTTCAGGGTCAACAGATTGGCACCTATGTGGGAAGCCATACATTTAACCATGAGAGTCCCATGGAGAGAAGCCGGTAAGAAAGTACATTGGAGGAAATCTTTCAACCCTTGAAAAAGGAGTGTTCTTGAAGAAAGAACCGTTGGAAAGCCTAAAGAAGAACTGTTTAAATCTTATGCTCATTTAATCTTTGAAGGAAGGAGTGTTGAGTTAGAAAAAAAAGGTTTGTTAAAATGAGTTCTAGAGAAGAAAATGCTCCCTGTAGGATGAGAGAACACCCTAAAGAAGGGAAACCCTCGCGAGCAGTCCCAGTTGCCCACCTAAGACCTCACCAACAGCATATACGAGGTGGGTCGAGAAGCGGAGGTAGGATAGCAGCTAGACTCACCAAAGAGGTCTCTACCATGGCTGCCAATATGAGAAACATAACCCAGCAAAACATGGTTATGCATGAGCTGCTAATGAACATGTAAGGACGAGAAGGATATCTAGTACCTCCAAACGAGCCCAGGAAATACATTCCAGGATCCTCCACAATATTATCATGAAGAAGATGAAGTCCAAAGCCAAATGGCAGGGTACCATCATACCAGAATGGAAGCCCCTAAGAAAGGAAAGTAGAAGTTGACTGTTCAACTAACTACGCCTCAGAACGACCTCATGAGGCCCCATTTAATTTTCCTCCCAACTATGATCCATAAGACCTACCTCAGAGGTCAGTAAGCGTCTTCAATAGGCTGAGCTCGGGGCCACCTAGAAATAGGCAGGCTCAACCTCCCCCCTGCGCCTAGAAATAGGCCGGTTCAATCTCATCTTATACTTAGACATAGGCAACATGAACCTCTTTGGAATGAAAGACAAAAAGAACCAGTACATCATGAAGAGCCTCGGATCCCTCTTCTTAGAAATAGGCATGAAAGAAGGGAACATGTAAGAATCGAAGCAGGACCTTCCAATCCGTCCCCACAAACTCAATATAGGGAGGATGAGGATTCAGATGAACCACAAAGGTCCTGCGACCTAGACTACGATGACGATCATTCACCATTTTCTCAAGCTACCAAGAACCCCCCATGCTGAACCACTTCACACTCCCAAAAATTCTAATGTATGATGGGAGAAATGACCTGCGAGGTATCTCAACAGCTTCAAAACCCACATGAACTTAAAGGGAGCCACCCCAGCTATAAAGTGTAGGGCCTTTCACTTGACCCTAAGTGGAGCGACCGAAGTTTGGTATACCAGATTACCAGAAGGAAGTATCCAGAGTTGGCCAGACTTTAAAAGGACGTTCCTAAAGTGCTTCGCCACAAGCATGGAAGGTGAAAGACCAATTTAACGCCTACAAAACATGCGACAACAGCAGGAAGAGTCTCTGAAAAGTTTCTTATCCCGCTTCACTGATGAGATGACCTACTGTGTACAAGTGACAGATAGGGAAGCTCCAACTACCCTAAGAGGGGGTTTGGACATGAATTCCATCTTCTGTAGAGATGTACAAAATAAGGATCCCACCACCTATGGTGCCTTATTAGAAATGATAAGATGTGAAATCCCCAATGAAGATTGAGAGATCATAGGAACTGGGTCAGCCAAGGACTTTTCCCACCACAAATGCAAAGGGAAAAGGTCTTACCTACTTTCTTATGGATCGCCAGACCCCTTTCAATCATGGACAAGCACTGGCCGCTGCGACACTTGATGGAATACCCACTTTGGCTTATGAAAAAGTGAACCTTGGTGCTGAAATGCATCAGGAATGACCCTATCAAAGATGCCCCCAAAGAATGAGAGGTAGAGGACAAGATACCCTCAGAACAACAACCAAGGAAGAGGTAGGCGACCCCGAAGAGATGCTCATTCTAGGCAGACCCAACAGCCTAGGAACATCGAACCGAGGAGCCCCAATAGAAATGATGATCCGAGAATGAGGGACAATGATACAGAAAGACCCAAAGAAGGTCAAAGACAAAGGCAAAGCCTCCCAGCGAATGATGTCCAAGAACCCATCAGCGAAATTGATACAATCTTTTGAGGCCCATATGTTGGGGAAGAATTTAGGAATTCTCAGAGAAATTATGCATGGGAAGCAACAGACCTTCCTATGACAAGCTTCATAGTCAGCCAAGCCTCTACTGAAAGGAACATTCCAGAAATCACCTTTACTTAAAAAGATGTAGCAGGCATGCATTATCCACACTATAACGCCCTAGTGGTGAGGGCCATCGTGGCCCGCAATGGCCTGAAAAGGATGTTGTGGATAATGGAAGCTTCGTCAACATCATCTTTGGAGCTACTTTCGACAAGATGAAGGTTGACCATGAGCTGACCCCAATAAGTTCCCCCTTGTACGGTTTCACAGGAGATATCATCATCCCAAGAGGTAAGATCACTCTAGCATTAGAGATGGGGACTGCACCCTTGAATGCTTATCACTTCATGGAATTTTTGGTAGTAGATAATCGCCCCACTTATCACGGAGTACTAAGA
The DNA here is from genome assembly GCA_035079005.1 of Fraxinus americana. Lineage (NCBI taxonomy): Eukaryota > Viridiplantae > Streptophyta > Magnoliopsida > Lamiales > Oleaceae > Fraxinus > Fraxinus americana. The sequence goes on from CM068723.1 coordinate 29,274,414, forward strand.
AGGCTTGCCTTGAAGGAACTCTTGGCTGCCACTTTCATCCATCATCTATGCATGAAGTTCCCAATTGAAAATGGAATGTTACACGAATTCCCTAAGAAAAGCTAAACCAAGAAGCGTTAATGTCATCACCATAGATGTTAACATGGATGACGTCCTTGAACAAGGGAGAAACCTTGAGGAAGGGAAAGATGTCGAAATGATAAATGTCTCTGAAGAAGAGGTTGTTTGTAAGGAATAGATCACCCCTGAAGAAGGGAGAGCTATTGAAGAAAGAGTCAGCTTGGAGGAGCTGGACCTTCGTGTCATTGATTGAGAGCCTTAGAGAACACTTATGGAAGAATTGGAGAGCTTCCTAGTAGACCCACATGACCCCTCCAAACGCTTACAGGTTAGAAGAAACCTTTCTATAGAAGCTAATGAGGAGCTGAAAGGCTTCTTACTAATGAATCTCGATGTCTTCACCCGAAAACATGGGGACATGGTTGGAATTGACCCAAAAGTCAGTTGTCATCGCTTGAACATTGACCCAAAGGTCACGTCTCGCAAGTAAAAGTGAAGGGCTCTCAATCCAGAGAGATATGAAGCTCTTAAAGACGAAGTTAAGAAGCTAATCAATAATGGATTCATCTGGGAGTCAGTGTATCCAAAAGGGATCTCAAACTTAGTATTGGTAAAAAAACACAACGGTAAGTGGAATGTTTGTGTGGATTTCTCAAACTTCAACCAAGTATGTCCTAAGGACAGCTTCCCACTTCCCAAAGTAGACCAAGTTGTGGATTCAACTGTCGGGCACAAACTTTTTAGTTTCATGGACACATACTCTAGATACAACCAGATCCCAAAGTTCCCAGCAGATGAAGAGCACACTTCCTTCATCACAAATAAGGGTTTTTATTGCCACAAAGTCATGCCTTTCGGATTGAAAAATGGCAGGGCTACCTATCAAAGACTCGTCAACAAGATGTATACTGACTTGATTGGAAAAACTATGGAGGTCTATGTGGACGACATGCTGGTTAAGCGCCTGAAGGCAAGAGATCATGTTGAAAACCTTAAAGAGACGTTACAAATTTTAAGGAGGGACCAGATAAAGATCAATCCTTTAAAGTGTGCCTTTGGAGTCGCTTCTAGAAAGTTTTTGGGCTACATTGTCAACCAAAGAGGCATTTTAAGATAACCCTGAAAAGGTCAAAGCTTTAATGGACATAAGGTCGCCAAAGAAACCAAATGAGGTGCAAAGCTTCATCGAACGTATGGTTGCCTTAAATCACTTCGTTTCAAAGGCAACAGACAAGTGCCTGCCCTTTTTCAAAATTCTTAAGAGTGGAAATAAATTCCAGTGGATAGAGGAATGTGAGAAAGCCCTCCAAGAGATGAAGAAGCACTTGGGACATCCTCATCTTCTCTCCGAGCCTAAGGTCAACGAGTTACTTCAGTTGTATTTGGTGGTGTCCATAAGTGCCATCAATTCAGTTTTTATAAGAGAAGAGAATGATCACCAGCTGCCCGTTTATTACGTGAGCAAAGTATTCTTAGCACCTGAGGCTCGCTATCTAGACATGGAGAAGCTGGCCTTCTCTTTGGTGATAGCCTCTCAAAAGCTAAGGCCATATTTCCAGGCTCACACAATTCATGAATTAACAAATTTCCCTCTTAAGCAAGTGCTACAGAAGCCTGATACTTCAAGGAGCTTGCTAAAGTGGGTTGTGGAACTCAGTAAATTTGACATCATATTTAAACCAAGGGCTGCCATCAAAGGGCCTTGCACACTTTGTGGTAAGGTCACCCCTATTCTAGAAATAGAAGAGGAGATAGAACCCGTCGAACCCCCCACATGGAGTCTCTTCATAGATGGGTCATCAAGAGACTCAGAATTAGGAGCAGGTGTGGTCCTTATCAGCCATGAGGGTCATAAGCTTACTTGTGCTGTGAGGTTCAATTTCAAAGCAACCAATAATGTAGCAGAATATGAGTCCCTCCTCGCTAGCCTTAGACACTCTAAAGAAATGCAAGCAAAGAGACTCATCATCAGTAGTGACTCTCAACTAGTAGTGAGCCAGGTCCATGGTAATTTTTTAGCTAGAGATAAGTCCATGACTGCGTATTTAAAAATGGTTATGGAATTCATTCCCACTTTAGAAAGATTTAAACTGGTATAGATCCCACGCACAGAAAATGTTCATGCCGACGCCCTATCAAAATTGGCAAGTAGTATAGATTCTGAGTTGGTCACTGTCGTGCCCATAGAACATCTTTCCATACCTACCACGACTACGACGAAGTGATAATGTAGGTTGAAGATACCCCCTTATGGATGAAGCCAATCATCTCATTCCTTAAAGACCAAGCACTACCCACCGAAAAAGAGGAGGCCCAAAAATTTAGAAGATGAGCTGCCCACTTCGTCCTTCAGGACGATGTGCTGTACAAGCGAGGGTTTTTAATACATTTACTTCGATGTATTGGAGGAGAACAAGCCAGCTATGTGCTCTGGGAAATTTACGAAGGGATATGTGGGAACCATACAAGAGGGTGGTTGTTGGCACAAAAAGTTTAAAACAAAGATATTATTGGCCTACCTTGAAAAAAGATGTGCAGCAATTTGTCAGAAAATGTGATAAGTCACAATGCTTGCTTTCCAAATATTTATAGGTAACCCTCCCAAGAGTTAAGCATTGTCTCCAGTCCATAGCCATTTGCCAAATGCGGAATCGATCTTATTGGACCTCTTCCCAATGGGAGAGGAAATTCAAGCTTTGCAATTGTTACCATTGACTACTTTACCAAATGGGTGGAGGCTGAGCCAATTGCCAAGATTACCGAGGTCAACACTTCCAAGTTCCTTTGGAAGAACATCATCTGTAGGTTTGGGATCCCCCATTCTATCGTCTCAAACAATGCTCGATAGTTTTGACAATAACAAGGTCAGAAATTTATGTGAAGAGCTGGGTATCAAGAAACACTTTTCCACTCCATATCACCCCAAGCAAATGGGCAGGTAGAAGCTGTTAACAAAACGATTAAGTACATATTGAAAAGGAAGTTGGATGCCTCAAAATGAGCTTGGTTTGATGAACTACCTCAAGTTCTTTGGGCCATCAGAACTACAAGCAAATTTGATACAGGGAAGACTCCTTTCTTCGTGGCCTATGAGGTTGAGGCTATGAGCCCAGGGAAGTAGGTCTATCACCCCCTCATTGAATTCACTTCAATGTAATATCTAATGAGGAAATGTGAGCTTGACCTCTTTAAAGAAAGGAGTGATGAATCTCAGGCCAAATTGATAGTTTACCAATGGAAAATGACCAGATATTACAATGCAAAAGTGAAGAAAAGGTCGTTTCGTTTAAACGAGTTGGTGCTCTGAAAAGTATTATTATCTTCCAAAAAACCTGGCTTAGGAACCTCGGTCCCAATTGGGAAGGGCCTCGTCGCATCAAGGAAGAGGTTTGGCCATCAACTTACAAAATTGAAAATATGGACGGAAAGGCACATCCTCATCCATGGAATGTAGAACATCTACTCAAATATTATCAATAATGATGTTAATATCCACTTTGTACAATTTATGACTCAATGAAAGTTACTTTTATTTTAGTGTTTGTAAAAATAAAATACCTCCCAAGAGGCAAAATCCCTGGGAGAAGCCTTTTCATGGACGAACCGTCCATATGCAGAGAAGCGTGAGCACTTTGACGAAAAGCTAGATTCCCATTAAGGACCACCTCATACCCGCAAAGTGATGCACATGCCCTTAACAATAAAAGTTGTTAAGGAAAACTCGGTATGGGCAAACCACTCAAACCCATGCTCGGGAAACAAAGTTTGCAAGATAAAAAATTAAATCAAAATTGCGTAAGTTTATATAAAATAAATAAGTGCCTCCTGTTGAGAAAGCTCAAGGGAGAAGCCTCAAGATGGGCGGACTGTCAACCCCATGCTTAGGAAAATTAATGATTTTTGGTAAGATAAAATTATTCTCAACTACGACAAAACAAGGTCTTAAATAGTGCCTCCTATTGAGAAAGCTCAAAGGGGAGACCTCTTCATAAATGACACGTCCTTATGAAGGGTTGCGTGGGTACTTCGACGAGGTGCAGGAATCCCAAGCACCACATCTGCCCTCACGAAGTAACACATGCCCTTGACAAGTTAAGGGAGCCTCAGCATAGGTGAACCACTCCACTCAACCCCAAGCTTAGCGAAAAGAAAGGCAAGTGAATGGCCTATACTAGTGCAAATTACAAATCATAGACAAAGTTTTAAAGCAGAAGTCTGAAGTGGTCAAGGGCCTCAGTTCATAAGCATTGAAGTGCCTAAGCTCAAACTTACAAAGGTACCTGACCTCGTAGAAAATTATGATTTTGGAGCGTAACGTACATAAGTTTGATGTTGCATAAATGTTACATAGATGTTTAATCTTACAAATTTGATTATCTATTTAAACAAAAGTCTGAAGTGGTTAAAGAGCTTAAGTCGATTTAGTATTGAGGTTATGCTTAAGGTCAGAAGATTGTTAAGAAGTATGACCTGCTAACACTTGTACAAAATTGCAAGTTTAACTATGTTAATGAGGTCCATGGTGCATAAAGATTGTTGTAAGTCTGAATTAGTTAAAGATCTTCAGTTTGATTGTTTGAGTATAATATGCATAAGTTCGATGTCATTATGAAGTTGATGTTATTTTGTGCCTGAAGTTATAAACTTAACAATACTTTAAGTTTGATTCTACTTGATGAAATGAAAATGGTTTGAATCATACAGACAAGTACTTCAACATACGTTGAGCAAAAGTAGTAAATTCAAGAAATCTAAATAACACAACTATGGAAGAAATACTAACTTCATTCATAACAAATTTGCAATTGGTGGGGTAAAGCCAATTACATAGAAAAATAAAGAAAACAAAATTTGAGACCTATACTCTAAGCAGGTGGGAGAGGGGAAGCCACAAAAGGGATAATGGCATTGGGAGCCACTTCTTCAGCTGGATTTTCAGCTGCATCATCCTCTATTCAATCACTTGGCATCCTTCTCCCGGAGTTTGGGGTTCGGCTCCTTGTCATCTTCAAGGAATTCTGCTATTAACTCAGTGGTGTCGATGCCTTAGATAGTCACCACCAGCCACTCTACCATGTCAGTATAAGTATACCTCCGTTAGTACTTTGTGAAGCTCTTGTATACTTCTGTCGGATGGAAGTTAGGGATAAAACTCTTCTCTGTATCACTACCAGTAGTCTGAGCTTCACTCAGTGGTGTCGATGCCTTGGATATTCACCTCTAGCCACTCCACCTATCAGTATAAGCATACCTTCGCCAGTACTTCGCGAAGCTCTTGTATACTTTTGTCAGATGGAAGTTAGCGAGAAAACGCTTATCCGCATCACTACCAGTAGTCTAAGCTTCCTGCCTGGCAGTCTCCACCTCCTCAGTTAAGTCAGCCACTTTGGAATTCAGGTCCCCCACCTGCTCTTTTAGAGCAACATTCTCTTTATTTGCCTTATCCAAGGCTTCAGCTGCCAGACGCTGATGGGCGTCTGATGTCGCCACTCGGTTCATAAACGAGGCCACTTCACTATGAGATAAGTGGACCTCTTTCTTCAAAATTTCAATTTTCTCTAAAGCAGAAGTGAGCTTCACATACTCCTATGTCTACTTCTTCTTCAGAGCTTTAGTCTCAGCTTTGGCAGCCACCTCAGCCTGTGAGGCTTTATTCACAAATTTCTTATTTTTTCGTTGAAGGTTTTTAAAAAGGGCTTCAGCCTCTATGGCCACACCAAAGACCTTTGATAAGAATATAAAATACACATTTTACATCTTTATTTAATGCGCTCATATGACTATTTTATGCCTAAATGTACTTAGTATTCTCATATTTTGGTTTAGGTGGCAATTCGATGGATATGGCATAATTTGGAAGAAATGATGGGAAAATGACCAAAAAGAAAGAAAGCGAAAGTTCGGGAACCAAAGTGTAAATATTCAAAAGTTGTATCGAACCTCATGATGAAGACTTGAGAGTGCTAGAGGCCAATTGGATGAAGAAAGAAGTCAAAGGGATGAAATATAGCCAAGACATTATCACATATCAACTTTCAAGCTGAAAAGTTTTGCATCGGTTTACAGCCTCATATGGAGACCAGTTTTTGACATATCAAACGATCGAATTCAAAGGTGTCATATGAATAAAAGTTGTAGCCCTTTAAGTTATTTTTCCAATACATCTTGAATCGCCTCAATCGGACATCGGGAGAGAAAGTTACCACCAAAATACTGAAGGCTATCCGGAGGAAGCTTTGTAAAGCCTTGCGATCGCATGGCTTTAATTCCGCGCGATCGCACAGACCATCACCGAGAGTCTGAAGGTTGAATTTATTTGTTCCTTGCGACAGCATGACTTAATACCTTGCGATCGCATGGTTGTTCCCTGATGCCGAATCTCAGGTTTCCTAAATTGACTCAAACTCCTTTGGCAACATATCTTGCACGACTTTTCAACCCTAAAAACACCCCAAAACACACCAGAACGCCTCCAACTTCATTCTTCTCGATTTTTCTCTTAGATTCATGAATTGTAACTAAACTTTTACACTTGGTTGAAGGAAACGAAAGCCTCGGAACCACATATTGTGAGATCTAAATAGTTTTTCTTATTGTTTGATTTATATTTTGAGTATTGAACGTTCTTCTGCATTTATTTCTATGATTTGTTGCGTTTAATTGCTAGAGGGCCCGCTAGTTTATTGATTGTAACAATCTACCGCTAAGTTAAACATCAAATCCGTAATTGTTTGATCCCTTTAACTTGTGAAGCACTAGGATTTGATTATTTTCTGCGATAGAGGTTATTGAATTTTAAGAAGAATGTTTAAATAGATTGAATGCAACCGCTGGTTTTTGTGTTATTTCGTTCATCGATTTCTCTATTGTGTAAAGCTGTTGTTAAATTGAATCTTAAGCGTTGGTCTGGGGTTATTTAATTAGGGTTAATTAGAACGCTGGTTTCTAATTAACTAAAATTAAGGAGAAATAGTAATCAATTCCAATTATGAATATTCGAAATATGAATTGAATTATCCTTGTATCTATGATCAATTGTGGATTTCCGATGGTGAATGTGGACTTAGACCAATGTTAGTCTTTTGATTGTTTTCGTTAATTTAATTGACATTGTTATTAATTGAGTTATTTACAATTGTTTGAATACAAAATCCCCCAATCATTGTAAGAAGCATAAATATTGAATTACACACTTTTCGTGGGATCGACCCTTACTTCCATTATTACATTAGTTTTAGAGATTTAAGGACTATTTTTGGGTGCCTACGATAACACACCAACCTTCCCCACCTGGCTCACCATCGTAGAGAAGATGTCTACGGCGTCGCTAGTCTCCATGAAGTCTTGCCACCTCTCCGTCCAGTACTTGTAAAAAGTTGTAGTAGCAGTTTAAACCTCTGTAGGAAGTAGTGAAAGATCCTTAGGAGCCAGCTCCTCACTCTTAGCCCTTGATGGTGAGCTTTTTTCTTAAGGGAGCCTCGGAGGCTGTTGAGTCACTTGTAGACTTGCCCTTCTTGGTAGGCTCCTACCTCTAGGGCTCCATAGCAGATGACCTCTTCTGACCCCTAGAGGCTACAGTAAATGATGCTGCCATTAACTTCTCCCCCGCTGGACCTCGGAGCGAGGGGGAGAGATATCGTTTGAGCTCCCTACCCAGGTGGTGGAGATTCTGAATTTCTTCTTGAGTTCTTCCACCATAACTTTTTTCCCTTTTTCTGCCTGGGGAGGTCGCCTCTCATCTTCTTTAGCTACCTCTCTACAAGCCTTATCAATTTTGTCCCTCACATGTTTGGCTACCACAGATGAGGACTATACCTCTCTTGGCCATTAGACAGAACTCTTCAAAAAATCGTCTCTTGAGGATCAAATGATGAAAATCACGAGACGATGAGGGTCGGCGGTAGATATCCATCAAAATCTCCCAGTCACTCTTACTTAGGTCAAAGCGTTCAACCGACCCTGCAAAACCATAATGAAATGTTAATTATCAAATTCATTCTATCAGAGTAAAGGAAAAAGCAAAAAACACTCACTAGGTTCACAGTAAGAGGTTTGGGCTTTAACATAAGGCACACTGTTCCCCTCACACTCCTGCCACTTCCTTCTGGCCCAGAACCACGTCTCCTATTCTTTGATGAAGGAGGGTGAGCCCAAAACAAAGGGAGAGGGTCCCCCACTAGTACAAGGAGTACCACCCCCTTAGGGATGGCAACGGGACAGGTATGGGACGGGTCGGCCATTCCCATCCCCTTCCCATCGGGGTAATTTTTGTTACCTTGCTCCATCCCCATACCCGTTTGAAGCGGGACAAGGCGGTATAGAGGTGGGGTAGGCTTGCCCCATTTATCGCCTCATTTATTTTTTCTTTTTCTTTTTTTTTTATGTCTTTACTGAGTTATTATTATTATTTTTTATCAATTTGTTAGAAATAACTTATGTCCTCTTTAAAAATATGATAAATCTACTTTATTTTTTTGATAAAAAAATTAAATTTAAAATTAACTTTAAAAGGGACGGGGCCCCACGGGTTTCGGGTTGAATGGGTTTTTTTTTATCCATTACTACCCCTTTGAATCCTCATTTCCTAACGTTCAAGGTTGGAAAACGGTTTGGAAAACGTGAAGGGGTATATCATCCCCCATGGAAGTTTTCTTCTACAAGAAGAATGGCCCCACAAGTGGGGCCCAAGCATTAGGGACAAGCTGGGTACGGGCCAGCCCGTACAACCTAAGAACGGCCCTAAAAAATGGATGTAAAGGCAGGCGAAGCCCAGCCTTTAGGAGAAACTCGCTAATGGCGACATAACCATGCCTTGGGTAGCAAGATCGCTCATTAGGAGTTGGCGAGAGGAGTTCGATGTCATAGGGAATCCTATATTTTTCCCTAAGGTTCACAAGGTGGGTCGGATCTACAGACGATGGGATTTTGGCTGCCCTCCACTCTATATCAGTGTCCCTCCTACCCCTAGATAGAAGTACAATACACCCAGCCTCTATAACCTTAACAAGGTCGGCAATAATGGTGATTTCAACTCCCATCTCACTAGCTAGGTCACTCAAGTCCACGTTCCCCAATAGATGTAGAAGAGGCCATTGACTAAAGATTTTTCAAAGATAAAAGTTTACAAAAACACTTACGAGATTTTTTATTAAGGTGTTGAAGGAAGAACCACCAGAAAGTAACAAGGGTGTTGAGAAAAGCAAGAAGAAAATAAAACGAACTTGAGGAATCAAGAAGAATTCGAAGATTCATAAGAAAACTCGAAGAAAATTGGAAGTTTCTTTGAAGAAAGTTAAGGTTGAAATCGTGAAAATGCAAAGAGATTTTTACCAAAGACGTGGGCCTTTTATAGGCAGAAGCTCTTAAGCCCAGCCGTTGGATGCTGATCTGGGTCATCTAACCATTCATTTGGAGATTAAATCTGAGCATCTCAATACGTATGTCTCTTTATCTTCTACGGCTCAGATCAGAGCGTCTGCTTCATGCGACCTCATGAGACTAAAATTTGCAAAAACTTGTAGGAAACAGCCATCATTATGCATTAAATGCGGCGAAGGTTGCGTGTGTTGGAAGTTGAACCGCCTCAACCATCTTTTCTTGAAAACGTACCATAACATCAAATCATTTAGGCGCAATAATTCAGGACGCCTCGTGTTCCTCAATTATATTAAAATCCAAGCTCCTTGTAATTATCATTTTCGAAGCACTATAAGAGTCAAATCCACTCATCTTCAACCAGTTCGGATATAGCTTCGGATGTGTCAATGACAATACAACCTCGAAGTTACTCTGAATTGGTGATTCTTTCCTGTATCATTTTAGAAGATGAAATACCTTTAAGTAGACAACTTCGGAAACACAATATAAGGAGGTCTTCACAGCTCAGACACATTATTGTGGTGTGGTAAAGATCACCCCCCTTCTGAAATTTTTATATACATTCAAGTCTATGCATTCATAAGTAATCATGCCTAGACTTGGGGGGCCTATTGTTACGTCTCGCCACCGAGGCTCAAAATCAATGTGACATGTAGCAATCCACGTGGACAACAAGTTAGCAGAAAAGCCAATAAGGACCTAAGTGGTCAAATACAAAAGTAATGCAATTGTCGAAGCTCAAACCAAGGCACTGCCTCAATGAACGAAGCACCGTAAGTTGGGTTGAAATGCTACCTAAGGAAACAAAGAATGAAATTGGAGCTCTCCATTCAGAGAACTAACATAAAGACCCTCCAAGGCTCTCAAATCACCCGAAGCTTATGAAGCCGATGCTGTCTCTTACATCACATCTGAAGATCTTTTTGAAATGGTTGATGTAACACTTGTAATAAAGAATGCCAGGTGTGTCAGCCTATTGTATAGGGCGGCTAACCCCTTGCTCCTATTTAGTACACATTAAAATTTTCATTCTCATTCTTCTACTCATTTTCAACCACACATTCTTCAATAAAATAATATTTTCCATCATATCAATAACTTTTCCTTCTTTTTCAACTACAAATTCTCCATCAATCTACTATTCCAAAATACATTCTTCCAAAATAATGTGGATCAAACACACCCTAATTGTATGAGTAGGCAGTGATATGAAGCCTAAGTTAAGGAGATAAGGCCACGTGGTTCTAATCCCAGACACCACGTCGGTCAGGGTAGTATAAATAAGTTCTCTTTGTAACTTAGATATGATTGAATATCTGAAAGTTGAAATCTTGTATCCTTGATTATTGAAGTAAACAAATAATACGTACAAAAATTTGAGCGATCATCTTCCCTTCTAACACATTTTTAATAGATACAAATTTCAACGTGTAATCTAACGCTCGTGAATACACATATCTTATATCATTCTACATATTCCTATTTAGCCTTTAGTTGAATAGATTGGCTCTCGATTGGTGATCGTTGTTAGCGTGACCATCCTCGTTACACCCGTCGGAGCTCGAACACTTTTGTCTCTCACCGTAGAGTATCTCCCGCATTTATGTCCATTTTTCTCACTATCTCCCAGGTAGAAATGCGCTGAAACTTTCTTGACATGGCGAGAGTGGGTCCGACATCTGTTGGCTCATTTTTTGCACATATATTGAATAGGAGTTTATTGTTTTGTTAAGCTTTTGTGCAAAGTTTGCTAGTCTTGGGAGTATCTGTTATATTTTCTCGAAATGGAAAATAAATTCTTGTAAAACTATAAAATATAATTAAAAGGGAAAACACATCAATTCTGAATGTATCTAGCATGCGAATCTATGTGTGGAGAAAGGAAGAAAATTCACATTCACCATATTGTGGCATATAAAATGAAAATGAAATAATAAGCTCTGTCTTTTTTGAAGTCAATAAAGTATATGGATTATATAAATTGGTGAATTTTTGTTGGCGGGGGAGACTATTAATTTTGAATGTTTCCATTTGCCTAATTCTTTGATCCGAACAAATTTGTTCAAATCATTTCTCATGGTTGGAGATATACAAAATCAGTATTTACTGAAAATGTATTCAACTGAAAGTCTGTTCAGAAAGCTATTATTTTGATTTTGTAATCACTATGATCCATGTTATGAGAATTTCTTTATGCTATTGCCTGGTCGATGATGGTCTACCCAAAAGTATAACAGAATTATTTCTTAACCAAACACCTAATTTCTAATGCTTATGATTGATTCCCCTACATATCTTGCACATGATGTCATAATCCTTATTGTAACATCATCATTTGGACTACCACATTTGTACGAGCATGACTGATAGAATCATCATAATATAATCGTTTTTCTCATGCTCTCTTATTTTCCTTCTTCAATTTCTTGTGGTATTAGCAATCTGAAAGGAGCTAAAGGATTTTAGTTTTAATTCTATCCAAATAGACATGGAACTAGTATCCTTCTTGTTGGAATTGGTTAAGTATTAAATCATGAAAAATTGACTTTCGTGTCAACTTAGACCAAATATTCGAATTTGATCCGATAGTGAAATTATGAAAATAAATAGACTAGTTCTACTCGTCGAGTAGATCATCATGGCATATTTGGAATCTTCAAACCAATTCCAGGTGAATGACAAATTACGGTCTAAAGTTGGAAGGAAAGAGAGAAAATTGGCTGGAAAATGGTCCAACTTCGTCGCTCACCTAGCACTCGAGCGAGGAGGTTGTCACTTAAGCGATAGGCTAGCAATAGAGTCTCTATTTCTGAAGCTCGAGCGATGCAAGGGCGACATGCTAGAGATAGCAAAAGTTGCGACCTTTGGCAAAGGTTGATGAGTTTGGGGCGCAGCACTTCACTGACAACCTTTCCTTCTCTATAAGTTAGACTCTTGGGATGTCCATTTGTTCATCCCGACGATATGCAATCATAGCATAACATTAAATTCATCTTTTCTTAACCTAAATTCTGCATAAAAGCTAATTTTTCCATTTTTCATTTAAAAATGAGTTCAAAATCCAATTTTCAGTTTGTTATTCTTGTGTTTTGAAGTGCTACTAAAACAAGAAGATTGTTGTTTTATCTTGGGAGTTGATTACCATCATCCGTAGGCATCGTTACGGGCAAATTTGACTTAAGGACAAAGAGTTCAACTCTTTCCTCGACTTTACATACATTTCTTTCTAGCGTTGCTTTGAAATTCATTTTCATTTGGTATTCTTACCATTACACTGTCAAATTTTCTATAAGGTTGGTAAGTTGTTTTGGTTTAAAGTCATCACTCAAAGCCATCATTTTGGTCAACATTCTTAAGCCGAACTTCCATTTAAGCGATAACTTTATTCTTGTATTGTATTTGGTTAAACTGATTTCACTTCGGTTTAACTTCTTCTTCTCCATCTCGAATTTTGATTTTGATTTATATTCTGTTTTGTGTAAACAGAAATGAATACGATTAACAATACTGATACCTTCGAATGATACTTCGAATATGGGACCTTCAGAAGGAATGTTACCAAACTTGGCTCCTACCATTTTGATTCCTCCGGTTGCGATTGCCCGTACCACTGTTCATCCTAATTTCGTTCCACATGGAGAAAAATTGAAAAAGTTTAGTGAGATTGATTTCAAGAGATGGCAACAGAAAATGTTGTTCTGTCTCACGATCCTAAACTTGGTAAAACTCTTGAAAGAAGATGCTCCTGCCGTACAAGAGAGAAAATAGTAGAACATCATTGATTGCATTGGATGCTTGAAAGTAATCTGACTTCTTATGCAAAATTATATTTGAATGGGTTGAATAACATATTATATAATGTGTATAGTTCCATGAAATCTGCAAAGAAATTATGGGAATCCTTGGAATAGAAATATAAGACTAAAGATGCTGGAACTAAGAAGTTTATTGTGGGGAAATTCTTAGGCTACAAAATGGTAGATTCTATAACAGTCATCAGTCAAGTTCAAGAATTACAGGTTATACTCCAAGACATTCACGTCGAGAATATATCTCTAAGTAAATCATTTCAAATGGCTGCGTTGGAAGGACTTCAAAAATTATCTCAACCATAAGTGCAAGGAGGTCAATATTGAAGAACTCATTGTCCGGTTGAGAATTAAAGAAGATAACTGAAATTTGGACAAGCGTGTTGGAAGTTATATACCACAAGCTAAGGCTAATGTGGTGGATTCATATAATAAAAGCAAGAAAAGAAAGCATTCCATCAAACCATCCAAGACGAATGCAAAGAAGTTGAAGGGCAATTGCTATAATTGTGGAAATGCCGGACATCGATATGTTGATTGTCATAAACCTGAGAAGCAAGCCCAAGTGAATATCAATGAATCTCATGCAATATCTAATGATATATCATATATAAATTTATCGACTGTTATTTCAGACTGTAACAATGTTGGAAATCCCATGGAATGGTGGGTGGATGCGGGTGCTACCCATTGTATTTATTATGACAAATGAATGTTCTCATCCTACACTCCGACCGATGGTGAGAAATTTTTCATGGGAAACTCTTCGAGTTCAAATGTTGAAGGACAAGACAAAGTTATTTTGAAGATGACATCGAGTAAAGAACTTAGCCTTAATAATGTTCTTCATGTGCTGGATATTCACAAGAATTTAGTGTCGGGTTCTTTGTTAAGTAAAAATGGGTTTAAACTTGTCTTTGTATCAGATAAGTTTATACTTACCAAGAATAATATATATGTGGGCGAAGGTTATGTAAAAGATGAATTATTCAAGATGAATGTCCTTATAATTGTACCGAATAACTTAAGGAATAATATATCTTCTTCTGCTTATATTTTTGAGTCGTCTAATTTATGACATCATAGATTATGACATATAAACTTTAATTCTATACGCAAACTAATGAATTTAAGTTTACTACCGAGTATGCATTTTAATACAAATGAAAAATGCGATATTTGTATAGAGGCTAAGTTAGTCAAAGAGCCGTTTCATTTGGTTGAACGTAGCACAACACCTTTGGAACTTATTCACGCAGATATATATGTGACTTAAAGTACGTCCAAACAAAATATGGTAAAAATTATTTCATCACGTTCATACATGATTGTACAAGATATTGCTATGTATACTTATTGAAAAGTAAAGATGTCGTTTTGGAATTGTTTAAAGACTATAAAACTGAAGTTGAAAATCAACTTAGAAAAATGATAAAGGTGATTCATAGTGATTGAGGTAGAGAATATGTTGCACCGTTTGAAGAATTTTGTTCAAAATCTAGAATTATTCATCAAACAACAGCGTCATACTCACCTCAATCTAATGGTGTTGTTGAATGCAAGAATCGAACACTTAAGGAAATAATGAATGGAATGTTGATTAATTCAAGCTTACCTCAAAACTTGTGGGGGGAAGCCATACTTTTGGCAAATCATATCCTTAATAAAATACCACACAAGAGTAAGAATGAATCACCTTATGAGTTATGGAAAGGTCGAAAACCTTCCTACAAATATCTTAAAATGTAAGGGTGTTTAGCAAAAGTACAAATACCTAAACCTAAACAGGTAAAGATTAAACTTAAGACAATTGAATGTATCTTTATCGGATATGCAAACAACAATAGTGCATATCAATTTTTGGTTCATAAATCTAAAATACTTGATGTACATATAGGTGCAATAATTGAATTAAGGAATATTGTATTCTTTGAAGATATCTTTCTTTACAAAGAGAAATAAGTAAGCTCACACAAACGAACTTACGATGCTGTAATTGGAAACTATCAAGAACATAGTGATCATAAAGGAGATAAAGTGATGAAGTTTAAGAACTGTTAATATTGTATAGCTACTCAATTTACAGAATATTTCTCTCACACAAATTACATTGATGTGTAACAGGATTAAATACAAATTCTCAAAAAATATTTTAAGAGTGCTGGAATAAATGCTAGTTTTCACACAAAAATTATTCCCTTGATTGTAGGCTGCTTATCTGTGTAGGATTTCTCTGCTTGATTTGAGGATATCGCCTAATGTTTGGTTGTTTCCATTATACACCCCCCGCAAGATAGAGCTACCATCAGTTAAGCCTATCTTGTTTCTCAACATTTATGTTCGTTGACGTGAAAGTGCCTTTGTGAGAAGGTTAGCTAACTGGTCATGAGTGTTGACATGGTGAACATTGAGGATTCCACGCTGAATCAAGTCTCGTACGAAATGAAGATCAATCTAAATGTGTTTCATTTTGGAGTGTTGCATGGGATTGAAACTAAGGTATGTGGTCCCCAAATTATCACAGAGCAGTTTAGGTGGTTGGGAAAATGGAAGACCAAGTTCTTGGAAAAGAGAAAGTAACCACATAGTTTCTGAAGCTGTATTTGCTAGAGCTCTGTATTCGGCTTCAGTGGAGGACCGTGCTATTGACCTTTGCTTCCTTGAACTCCAAGAGATTGGGTTTGCACCAAGAAAGCTTATATACGCTGAAATAGATGATCGATCATCAAAGTTTCCTGCCCAATCCGCATCAGAGTATGTGAGGAGATCAAATCCCGATTGTTTCTTGATATGAAATCCAAGAAAATGGTTTAGCGAATTAATCGCTTTGCCACTGTCCAATAAGTCACCGTTGGCTTGTGCATGAACTGTAAAAGTTTATTTATTGAGAAAGAGATATCCAGACGGGTGAGGGACAACATTTCTAAACTCAGTGTTGTCTGTGGAAGATGTTCCATCCATCAATTTCAGAGTTGTACTTGTTGACAATGGTGTTGAGACATCCTTTGCACCAGCCATGTTAGATTTAGACAAGAGGTCCCACATATACTTGCGCTGAGATAGGAAAATTCCAGTTTTTGTCGGAATTACCTCCATCCCCCAGAAAAAATGGAGCTGCCCCAAGTCTTTTAAGGAGAAACGATTGCCAAGTTGTGTAATAAGTTCAGCTAAAAATTTTGTATCATTGCCGGTTATAACCAAATCATCCACATACACTAATAGATAACATGTAACAGACTTCTGGCTGTAGATAAAGAGTGATGAATCAGCTTTGGAATTCTGAAATCCGAGACCCACTATGGCCAATTTGAGGGCTGTATACCAGGGTCTTGGAGCCTGTTTGAGGCCATAAATGGCCTTTCTCAATTTACGCACATGATTTGGATAAGCAGCATCTTTGAACCCCGGCGGCTGAACCATATATACTGTCTCACTTAAATGACCATGCAGGAATGCATTATTAACATCTAATTGTTTCAAGGACCACCCCTTCATTACAGCAACTAACATGACAGTTCTATTGGTCGCAGGTTTTACAACCGGACTGAAATTTCGGTATAGTCTACTCCTTCACGTTGATTAAATCCTTTTGCAACAAGCCTTGCTTTAAAGCGATCAACTAACCCATCTGATTTTCGTTTAACCCTGAAAACCCATTTGCACCCTACAGGATTACAGTTCTTTGGTAGGGAAACCAATTTCCATGACGCATCAGTGCTGTAAGTTCATCGGACATAACTTGCCTCCAGTGATGTTCACGGAGTGCTTGTCCTACACAAGTAGGTTCAATGGTAGATGGAAGTGGGTGTTTGGTTACAAAATTAAACTATTTGGGTTTGTGAATGTTGTTCATTGACCATGTAGTCATTCAGTGGGTTCGAGTAGGGTGTTGCAGGGTAGGTGCAGTTTGTGGGTTATCGTGTGGATTGTCGGATTGTGTGGTTGGAGGTGTGGATGAATGTGAGGAAGAAGATGCATTTTCATGTGAGTGAGATGATTAGGGCGAGAAGACGAATTGGGCATTTCCCGAAAATTAGGAGAAGAGAAATTGGGGCAGTTACCTGAAGGTGGCGTGGAAACGGCGGTGCCTCCCGGTGGTGCTGATGGCTGCTCCGGCAGCCCATGAAAGACTTATTAATTCTTACTAAATCAATAGAAATCACTTAAAAGTCCACAAAATCTGCAAAATCTCACACTTAAAAAATATATAAAAATTTTTAAAAGTCCAATTGACTACACACCCTAAAAGAAGAAAGATAACAGAAAGAAAATGAATAGAAAAACAAGAGGAAAAAGAAAATAAAAATGTGTCCTCCTCATGCATATTTGGCTCTTCTTTGCCATGTTGACTTTTAGTAAAATAAAAAAAATATATATATATATTTTAATATTGATAAAAAAGTAGCAAAAATTATGAATCTATGTATAAATATTTTTTCTTAAAAAATATATAATTAAAAATGAGTTCATAAGAGCATTCCAAAGTATTATATAAGTAACTCTTTTCTGATAATATCAAAGGTGATGTAACAAAAAGTTACATCCATGGTATTGTTGTCCCTGTCAGATCGAACCCGAGTCACCGGCCAAACGGTGATGAATCATCAAGTTTTTATTTTGTAATAATAATTGAGGGATTTTTCCCTTATCCAAAATTTTAAATCCAACCAACCTTGATTAGGGACATGGATGAACATATTTTTAACGGTGGGTTAATGTGCCTTTTAGCGCTAAAATATTAATTTGGCCTAATATTTCAATTTCTCTTTATCAAAAAAGACTCGATTGTCATAAATATATGTTAAGTAGTTGACCTTCGCACAATGCACTATGTCCTAATTATATTTAGGGTGTTTGGTAGAGATTAAAATTAGATTTTTAGTATATTTTGATAGAAGTTTTTGAAATGTGGGGTTGAAAAGTTGTGGAACCCATAAAAGATATGGTTAATATTGATTGTTTGACTTTGACTTGAATTAAAATCAGATTTTAATCCGAACCAAACAGAGACTTACAAGTGCTTGTGTGATAAAATAAACGGATAATTCCAGCTGAGGCCCTAAATCTTTTAAACACTTGTAGATTTTTCTCTAACCTTTCAATCGTTGTATTCGTCACCCCAAATCTTTCAAATCATAGCAGTTGATGCCCAAATGGATGGATTCCATCTATATTTCCATTAGTTGACCAAAAAATTAAGTTTGACCATTTTTTTTATAATTTCAAAATAGTAAAATAGTAACACTCGATTTACCAAATTAAACGGGTAAAATAATTAACTAAAAACCAAAAACTAAAAGGAAAAAAGAAAATAAACCCCACCCCACCCCAAACCAAAATCAAAATCACAGCAACTGTCGGCGTCACTACTCCACTCACCCAATACTTTTCTTTGTTTTTTTGTTTTGTAATTTAATTATCTTAATTGTTTAATTTAGTAAATAAAAAGTTACTATTTTACCATTCGAGTTATAAAAAATGGTCGAAATTAATTTTTTTGATCAACTAAAAGAAATATGGATTGAATTCATCCATTTAGGCTCCATCTGCTATGGTTTGAAATGTTTTGGGTGACGACTACAATGATTGAAAGATTAAGGGAAATTCTACAAGTATTTGAAACGTTTAGGGCCTCAGCTGCAATTGTCCCTAAAATAAATTCTAATTTTATCAACTTTTTAATTAGTGAAACTTCAGCTTTAGTCATATATTTTATGGAATTCTTGTGTGATAATGATAGGTGTATGATTTTAAGTAAATTAGTAAAGTGGACCTAAATCGAATCATCGTTCCCAGGAGAACTACATATCGAACAATTAATTTAACTATGCATAATGTTGACGATATAAATTTGATCAACAAATTTCTCTTTCCTAATCAGGATTTTCACTTCCTAAACTCATTGATTCTAATGCTCAAATTGGAGCAAGATGAGAACTGTCTATTTGGGTGGGAAATATTTTGAATTTGCATGAGTTTCACTTATCTGACGGGTATTTATAGATTTCCTTAGGGGCTTTGAGTCATTCTAGAAAATAAGAGGCGGTGATCATTTAATGGTAGATTAATAACTAATTCTATTATATGTTGACGTTTTATTCATTTGCTTACGTGTCATGCGTTCATTGCCTTTTGAGTCACACTTTAAATATTTTTCCACATACACTTTAGTAACGATGTTCAAACATGGAAGGGGGATACATTAGCCTTTCCCTTGTGCGAGCCATTTTACCATTCAAATATCGTTTACATTTTGCGAACTGGGAATAGGCTCATAGAATGGTTTTTTTAATTTCAACAAATAGTCCCCGAAACTGAGTTTTATTATTTATATTAAATCTAAGACTTATTGCGTTTTTATCAATTTGCGAGCCTTTAGATGTCATTATTTTGGGCATATTTATCTTTGTTGGTTGTGGTCGATGTGGGCTATATTGGAGGACGTCTTTTGATTGTAACAATTTTTTGTATGCGTTATAGGGTTTGTTTACAAGTTTCTAGGTTAATGCCCTATGTGCATTTAATACACGTATTGATCATCTCACCCGTTCATTTTGAAACTTGGTCGGGCACCTACTAATATTTAGTGGTTGTGATCATGGGAATGGACTGGACGATTAGTTTATTGCTGACATAATCCAACGGTTCACGCCTTTCATCAAAACATATAAATACTCCCATTTATTTTGAGATTTTTTGTTTTTACCTTCTAAGTTATCTCTCTTACGGTGCTACACTTGCTTCCTGGTGATCTTATCTACTTTTTTCTTTGAAACTTCCAGTTAAGTGCATATCTCTTTTTATTTTCAGCTTGTGCCTTTTTATTACAATGTCTTCTCAACATGATTCCCAAAATATATCTTATAATTTTGAGGTTGAAAGCTCTAGGCTTGGAATACCTTTTTCAATGTTACTTTTTCTCCTAGTTAAAGTATTGGAATGTTTAAAGATAACTTGCTTAATTTCTTTACATTGGAGACTACATCCTTATATAATCGATCAAGAATATTCTAGAATGGAGCTAACAATTTCTTAACTAATTGTACAGCTGGCTAACAAAGTTGATTCCATTCCTAGAATCTAGGATATGCATTTTCACTGATTCTGTTGCTAGTGCATCGAGAGGTGGCTGCTGATGAATTCTAACTCCCCCCCTCAAGGTGGAGTGTGCTCTATCACGCCAAGCTTGTGTCTAAGCAGCTGGAATCTTGAATGTGACATGGGTTTAGTCAGAAGGTCTCGTCTCGATCTCAGAGATGGAATGTATTGTATCTTCAATTGATTGTCGAGCACCTTGTCTCTCACGAAATGCGCATCCAGCTCAATATGCTTTGTACGAGCATGATATACAGGATTTGAGGCAAGTGCACTTGCACCTAGATTGTCACACCAAATAATTGGAA
Organism: Fraxinus americana; assembly: GCA_035079005.1. Classification (NCBI taxonomy): domain Eukaryota; kingdom Viridiplantae; phylum Streptophyta; class Magnoliopsida; order Lamiales; family Oleaceae; genus Fraxinus; species Fraxinus americana. The sequence goes on from CM068723.1 coordinate 29,295,064, forward strand.
CATGCTGCTGAGATATTCCCAGTTCCTTCAGTAGAGATTGAATCCAGGTTACTTCTGTAGTGCAATGGGCAAGTGCTCTATATTCAGCTTCGGTACTAGATCTAGCCACTACATGTTGCTTCTTGGAACACCATTACACCAAATTGTCGCCAATATATACGCAATACCCAGCTGTAGAACGTCTATCATCTGGATTGGATGCCCAATCAGAATCAGCAAAGGCAGTAATTTCAAGGCTATCGTTCCTTTGAATTGCTAGTCCATAGGTTAGGGTCCCTTTTATATATCTGAAAATTCTCTTAAGTGCCTTCCAGTGAGTGTCAGTTGGTTGCTGAAGATATTGGCTAAGTCTGTTGACAGCATAGGTTATATCAGGTCTTGTATGGACTAAGTATTGCAAACCGCCTAGAGCACTCCTGTATAGAGTAGGGTCCTTCATTGCTTTACCTTCATCCTTTGAAATTGGTTTGAGAGTAGCCATAGGAGTTGGACTAGGTTTGAGATGCTCGTAGCCAAGTCTCTTTAGTAAATCCATAGCATATCTGGTTTGCCTGAGGTATAAGCCAGTATCATCCCTTCTTACTTCAACTCCCAGAAATTGTTTCAGATTACCCAAGTCTTTAAGTGCAAAGCTGATATTCAGCTTATCTATAAACTCTTGTAGATGTTGGCTATTGTTACCAGTGATCACTATATCATCTACATATACCAAGGCGAATAAAATATCTGTTTTATCTTCCAGGAAGAATAGAGAGTTGTCAGCCTTGGATTGTTTGAAATTCCACTTCAGTAAGGTATGTTTGAGTTTGTCATTCCAGGCTTGAGGTGCTTGCCTTAGCCCATATAAAGCTTTCTTCAGTTTGCATACGTAGCTTGGATGCTTTTCACTGATGAATCCTTGTGGCTGGTTCATATAAACAACTTCATTCAAGGATCCATTTAAGAACGCATTATTTATGTCTACTTGTCTTATCTGCCAGTCTCTTGAAACAGCCAAGGTAAGGATGATCTTGAGGGTTGCAGCTTTAACCACGGGACTGAAAGTCTCACTGAAATCAACTCCCGGTGTTTGAAGGAACCCTTTTGCCACTAGTCTGGCTTTATGTCTTGATACCTTTCCACTTGAGTCAAATTTCAATTTAAAAACCCACTTGTTTCCAATCACTTTCATTCCTGCCTTGTATGGGACCAAAGTCCAAGTATCATTTTTCATAAGTGCATCATACTCATCTTTCATAGCATTCTTCCAATATCTGCTTGCTAATGCTTCTTCTGCACTGGTAGGCTCAACTGTGGCTAGTTCATCTATCTGATGACTAGTATAGACCTTAGGCTTAAAGATTCCAGCCTTGCTCCTTGTAACCATTCGATGTCAAAAGTTCTGAGATCCGTTGTTATCTGGCAAATTATGTTCCTCTATCTCATTCTGATTTCCAGTTCTGATTTGCTGAGGCTCAGAACCTTCATCACCTGCTACCATTTCCTGACCGTTCTCAGAAACCTCGTTACCTGCTATTATTCCCTGTCCACAGCTTAATATATCATCACTTTCCACTCTGGTACCTTCACTACCTGGCTCTGTTGCAGGTGGAACTTCAAGTTGTATTGTAGGACTTGTTGCTGCTGCATTTGTACGTATAGTATCATGGTTGAAAGTACAGAAAGGAAGAGAACTGATGTCTGGAATATCACAAGTTTGTGATTGAGAGTATTTGTTCAGGAACCCTGTTTTAAATGGAAACTCTAGTTCATTAAAAGTAACATGTCTGGAAATGTAGATCCTACCACTAGGACTTAAGCATTTATAACCCTTGTGTGAGTCACCATAGCCGAGATAAACGTATTTTTGGGAGTGGAAGCTAAGTTTATGTTTTTGGTAGGGTCTGAGGCATGGAAAACAAGCACAGCCAAAAATTTTAAGCTGATTATAGTCGAATGTTTTGCCAAACATGGTTTGATAAGGAGTTTGGTGATGCAACACAAGAGTAGGCAATCTGTTGATCAAAAAAGTGGCTGCCTTGAAGGACTCCCACCAATAAAACAGTGGCATTTGAGCCTGAGCTAAGAGGGTTAACCCAGTCTCGGTGATGTGTCTGTGCTTTCGTTCAGCCCTCCCGTTTTGACCTGAAGTATAGGGGCAAGAGTGTCTAAGTTCTATACCAGAATCTGAAGCTATTTTGTTAAAGTTCCTGAACTCTCCCCCCCAATCCGATTGCAAGGCTTTTATCCTCCTCTCTAACTTGTTTTCTATCAGGTTTTTGAACTGGATAAAAATGGTCAGGGCCTCTGATTTTTGTTTCATTGGATAAATCCAGGTATAGCGGCTATGGTCGTCAACAAAAATTATATAATACTTAAATCCATTGGTTGAAGTTACAGGGGCTGGTCCCCAGACATCAGTGTGAATAAGATCCAAGGAGTTTTTAGCATGAGAAGTTGAAGTGTTAAAAGGTAATGCATGTGCTTTGCCGAATTTACAAGAATCACAGAAATTTGGAACTTCATTAGACTTAAGAATTTTATTACATGATTTAAACACTTGACTCATGACTTGAGTTGACGGATGACCCATCAAGTTGAGTTGCTGAAATTTGATTGAAGGTAGATGATTGAATACTAGACGCCTTAGTTGAAAAACACTGAAAATTATTTTGATGGTTTGGCTGAGAGGTGATGTTGTCTGACTTGAAGGGTGGCAGCTGCAACCGATACAACCCATCTTTAAGTTCCCCTAGCAACAGAGTCTTCTTCGTTTTGAGGTCCTTGACAGCACAACAATTTGAGTAAAATTCCATGAAAACTTTATTATCAATTGTAAGTTGAGAGACACTAATCAAGTTCCTTTTAATATCTGGAACGTGTAACAGTTTTTTAAGTTGATTTCCATATCATTTAGTGTATGAATTCTGCCATTTCCAATGTGAGCAATGTGTAACATATCACCATTACCAACAAGTAATTTTTCCTTACCTTCATATCTGGTTGCAGCATTCATATTACCTTTTTCAGATGTGACATGATTGCTTGCTCTAGAGTCCACAAACCATGCTGGATCCTCAAGGCTTCTAGGTGATACTACATAAGCAGATGGTCCTGGATTTATGTTCTGTTGCCCAGAGTTAGGTGGTTTGCTGCCCATATAACGTTCATCAAATCTGTTATAACACCAACTTGCAGAGTGATTATTCAATCCACAGATTTGACATGATCCTCTGCCTTCATTCTATCTGACATTTGTAAATCTACCTCTTCCCCTAGTTCTACCTCTATAACTTGGAGATCTACCATTGATAGGTCCCCTGATACCTCTGCCAAAGTTTGAACTTGTTCTGTGAGCTAACTGTACACTAGATTGGTTCACATTGAGGGAGGTGAAGTTGCTCCTGACTTGATTCAAATGTTCTAATCGACTTTCAAAAGTCATCAATACAGAGGAAAGTTCATACCATGAGATACTCTCCCTGCTACTTATCTGAACAACTATTGGAGTGTACTCATCATCTAAACCTGATAGAACCTGCACAACAAGGTCACTGTGATCGATGGTTTTTCCTGCTATTTCCAGATTGTCTGCCAATTGCTTAACTGTGGTTAGATATTGATCCATTGTCATAGATCCTTTTCTGACTCTCTGTAATTCACCTGTGAGGAACATCATTCGAGATTTATTCAATATCCCAAAGCTTTCCTCCACAGCTATCCAAAATTTGTTGGAGCTGGTGCATCCCATAACTTTCATAGCGATTTCTGGCGTCATGGATGAATACATCCATCCCATAAGGAGCTGAACAGACGAGCTCCATTTCAGGAATTCTGGGTTCTGTACCATTTCAATTGCTTCTCCCTGTCCGACGGTTGTTTGAGTAGCAATGAACTCAGGTGGACACTCCTTTGTCCCCAATAAATACCCTTCGACGTTATGTCCTTTGATGACCGGCATTATCATATTCTTCCATAGAAGAAAGTTGTTGCGGTCAAGCTTGACTGAGAGTGTTTGGGTGATGTGCATTCCGTATGTTGTGTTCTGGCCAGCTGCAGAATGTGTGGCTTGTGCTGTATTGAGCTCAGATGGAGTGGATTGATTTCCAGATTCAATATTTTCCATGGTTGGCTCTGATACCAAGTTAAAGTATTGGAATGTTTAAAGATAACTTGCTTAATTTCTTTACATTGGAGACTACATCCTTATATAATCGATCAAGAATATTCTAGAATGGAGCTAACAATTTCTTAACTAATTGTACAGCTGGCTAACAAAGTTGATTCCATTCCTAGAATCTAGGACATGCATTTTCATTGATTCTGTTGCTGGTGCATCGAGAGGTGGCTGCTGATGAATTCTAACTCTCCTGAAGAAGTTCAACGCTCTGAGGCATTGCCTCATTCTGTAACTAATCTATTAATTTCGGGCCTAACCTAGAGCTTCTTAAGTTGGGGAATAGTTCTCAACCTACAGGCACTCTAGTGATTCGGATAGCTTTAACGTTAGTGACGGGGAGGTCTTTGAAGTGTTAAAAAATATTTACCAGCCTTACTAAAAGGGATCTGGATGAAATTCGAGACCACTTTAATGTCCCTGATAACATATAATGTTTATGTCTCGGGTAATTTCAAACTGTAGATTGCCCTTCGTACGATTGTATAGCCATTCATAACCATTCGATGGATAAGGGGTTTAGAGTCCCATTTCATCATTTCTTTCGTAAAATTCTTTCTTCCTTCAACATTGCTCCTACTCAATTATCCTAAATGGATGAACCCATCTGGTTTGGTCATTTTTGTTATGGAATACTACAAGTTTGGAGAGAGATCTTTCGTGAGTTAATGCCATAAATAGTCACTGAACTTTGTCAAAGATTCTCAGGAGGTACTTTTAAACGTCCCTAAGTAGTCACTAAACTTTGCAAATAGTTCCTAGGGGGTCATTGAACTTCAAAACTTCCTTAAATAGTCACCGAACTTTGTCAAAACTTCCTATGAAGTCACCAAACTTTGCAAATTGAGACCCCATGTATCAATGGTTCAGTGACTATCTAGGGAAGTTTTGGCAAAGTTTAGTGACTATTTAGAGAAGTTTGGAAGTACAGTGACCCCCTAGGAACTATTTGTAAAGTTCAGTGACTACTTAGAGAAGTTTTGAAGTTCGGTGACCTCCTAGGAATTTTTGGCAAAGTTCGGTGACTATTTAGGGTATTAACCCATCTTTCGTAGGATATATTCTAATCCATTTATCATCCCATAAGGCGGGAAGTAGAGAAAATCCACAGAAAGGGTATTACTATATTTCCCCTCAGTCTCTAGGTCATACCCGAAACTTGTGATTACTCCCAATAAAGTGCATAACTAGAAAGAAAGTTTTTTCTTTGTTCATAGTAATTGGGGGCTCCAATCTAATGATCCTCACCCTTCTGTGATTATGCCCTAAAAGTCTGGCAAATATAGTGAGTGTTTCCTCTTCGCTCATTTCTTAGTTGCCTTACTTGGCTATGTTCTTGCACATAAATAGCCCCTCTTGTTCGAAGTAAAACTCCTAGCGGTCTTCTTGCTTTAATAGCACATATTCTTAATTTAAATTCTATGGTTTGCAAAGTTGAGTGGCCGCTCTACCTTCCAACCCTAAATTTCATGACATTGAAATCCAGACCACTACGGGTAAGTTTATGCACCAGCTTTTCTTATTTTGAAGACTTTCCTACTTTTGAATAATATCAGATTTAACCTTGTCTCCCTTTTTTGTAGTGAGAATTGATTTTTAGTGCAATCCCTTCGACAACCCTAAGCGCCAAAAAACTTTTGGACCTCTTCCTCCTAAAACACCCGTTCCTGAAGGCTCTTGGGAGGGGTGTAAAAAATTATGCATTCGCGGGTGGTCGAAGATTCACAGGTAGGAGAAAAAGTTTTTCTGAAGGTTGAATCGATGAAGGGTGTATTGAGATTTGGTAAGAAGGGAAATTTGAGGCTACGGTTCATTGGACCTTTTGAAATTCTTGAAATGATTGGGGTTGTAGCTTATCGACTTGCCTTACCACCTGAACAGGCAGCAGTGCATAATTTGTTCCATATTTTCATACTTAGAAAATATGTTCATGACCCTAATCATGTGGTGAATTATCAAAGATTGGAGGTACAAAATGATTTGCCATTCAAATAGTAAGCACAAATATAAAATCGATAAGTAAAAGGGAGAGATGATGCAAATGATATAATTGTGGAGGTTCGATCCAAGGCAATGATCTACGTCCCCCGTTACCAAGCTCTCCGGCACGAGCAAGACCTTTTTTACTATGTTGATTGACTTATATAGTAAGTTAAAGGAAGAGAGGATGCAAAAGATATAATTGTGGAGGTTTGAACCAAAGCAATGATCAACGTCCTCGAATACCAAGCTCTCTGATACGAGCTAGGCCGTTTTACTATATTAATTGACTTATGGTGCAATTCAACCTTTTACAACGCTTCCGGTGACTTACAAACAACGAGCATTGATCCTTATACAATGTTGAGCTTTACGGGACCTCAACACGACCTACACCATTGAGCTTTACGGGACCTCAATATGACCCACACGGTGACTTACAATAAAGAGTACCGATCCTTATATAATGTTGATCTTTAAGGGACTTAAACACGACCCACACTTTATCAAAGTGATTTTACAATGAAATTCCTCTCTTGATAAATAATACAAACAAACTAAGTACTAAGAGAGGCTAACACTTCAATGAATAGTAATAAATGATAGCTCAAGTGTTAGATGAAAAACTTTGATGAATATGATAGTCAAATGTTAGATTCAATCAATCAAAGTGTTTCAATGAGAAGATGAAGAAATAAATATAACATAAGTTCAAATATATTCTCAAGAAATATCTCTATTTTAATGGATGATTGTAATAAATTAAGTACTAAGAGAGAAATGAGAAACTTTGATGAGTATAATGATTTTACAAGTTTAGTTCAATCAATCAAAGTTTCAATATGAAGAAGAAGAAAAATTTATGTAATGTAAGTGCAAAAATCTTCTTCAAAAATATATCTCTCTTTCAATAAACAATTTGTGATAAATTAAGTACTAAGAGAGAAATTAGAAACTTTGATGAATATGATGTTTACAAGTTTGATTCAATCAAAGTTTCAATATGAAGAAACAAAAAAAGTTTATGCAATCCAAGTACAAATATCTTCTTAAAAAATATATTTCTTTTAAAATTGATATAGATAAATTAAGCACAAAGAGAAATAAAAAACTTTGATAAGAGAAATGATTCAAGAAGTTTGATCCAACAATCAAAGTTTTCGCTATGAAAAAATAAATTTAAATGAATGTAAAAATGTAAGTTCAAAGAATATTTTTTAAATGAAAAACTTTGATGAGTAGATTTTTAAAAGTTAATTCGATCAAAAGTTTTTCAAAGTTAAATGATTTGATAATAAGAAATGAGATGATAAATCAATATAATTTTGCTCAGCAGGATCTCATTTGAATACTCTCAAGTGTTATAATAAATAACAAGTGAGTTGGTATTTATAGAAGTGAGAACGGTCAAATTTTGGACCGTTGGAGAAGTCCGGTCGATCACCGTTTTGGCCGGTCGACCGCCCTATCAGTTCGGCGGTCCTCGTTTTGACGCCGTTTGTTCTGATTTGAGGGTTTGAAAAGTATGGTCTTTCGGAGAGCATTTTTCACTAACTTTTCAAGATAAAAAAAATATTTTACAAGTCCAGAAGTTATTTTTAAAATTCAATTTTCACTTGATCAAATCATCGTATTAGATCGCTTTTTAATGCACCAAGTTGTTTTTAATGCATGGAACGGTTTTGAGCTATTGTCATTCATTACTAAAGATCAAAGTGTTATACCCTTACATATGATCTCGAAAGCCTAGTCTTATCTTACTTTAAAGTTTCTTTCATATTTGGCTCTTAAACTCTTGATCTTGTTCTTCTTTATGAGCCAGATTTGATAGTCCTGATTTTGATCTTTTACGCTTTCATTTCGAATGATTTAACTTGAATGCTTAACTTTCACTTTGATCTTCATTTCGAATTCAATTTATGATATGTTGATTTTGGCAATGCTTGATTGAGTTTAACGTTGAACTATCATTACTCAAAATCAATTGTTAGAAATTATATTAATCTTGTTTGTTATGATCAAAACATTAATGATGAAATCAACCATAGGTCAACATTATCTCTAGCTAGAAATTTACCATGTACTTGACTTACCACCAGCTGGGAATCGCTACTGATGGTGAGCTTTTTCGCTTGCATTTCTCTGGCTAATTTGAGGCCAGCGATGAGGACTTTATATTCTGCTGTATTATTGGTGGCTTTGAAATCGAACCATATGACACAAGTAAGCTTGTGTCCTTCTGGACTGACAAGGACCACGCCTGCTCCTGTCCCTGTCTACCTGAAAAATCCATCTACAAAAAGGCTCCATGTTGGAGGTTTGGCCGGTTCCATCTCCTCTTCTATTTTTGGAATTGGAGTGAATTAAGCCATAAAGTCTGCCAGAGCCTGCCCCTTGATGGCATCTCTTGGTTTGAATATGATGTCAAATTCATTAAGTTCTACAACCTACTTTAGTAATCTCCCCGTAGCATCAGGTTTCTACAGCACTTGTTTGAGGGGAAAATCTGTCAACACCTAAATAGTGTGAGCCTGGAAATACAGTCTTAATTTTCGAGAAGCTATCACCAAGGAGAGGGCTAGCTTTTCCATGTTTGGATAGGGAGTTTATGCTTCCAAGAGTGCTTTTCTCACATAGTAGAAGGGCAGCTAGTGATCATTTTCCTCCCTTATCAGAACTGAACTGATGGCATCAGTGGTTGCTGCCAAATATAATTGCAGTGGCTCATTGGCCATGGGCTTGGAGAGGAAAGGAGTCTGTCCCAAGTTCTTCTTCAACTCCTGGAGGGCTTTCTCACATTCATCTGTCTATTGGAACTTACTTCCTCCTTTGAGAATTTTAAAGAAAGATAGGTACTTGTCCGTTGCCTTGGAGATGAAGCTATTTAAGGCACCTACACGGTTTCTGAGGCTTTGTACCTCCTTCGGTTTCTGAGACAACCTCATGTCGATTAGGGCTTTAACTTTTTAGGGGTTAGCTTCAATGGCCATTTGGTTGACTATGTAGCCCAAAAACTTTCCAGAAGAGCTTCATTCGATATCTCCTCAAGATTTGAAATGTTTTATTGAGGTTTTCAACATGATCCCCTGGCTTTGGGCTCTTCATCAGCATGTCTTCCACATAGACTTCCATGATTTTCTCAATTAGATCAGTGAACATTTTGTTGACAAGTCTTTGGTAGGTGGCCCCGATGTTTTCAACCCGAAAGGCTCATCCTTGTAGTAATAAAGACCCATGTCTGTGATGAAGGAAGAATGTTCCTCATTTGTTGGGAACATTAGGATATGGTTGTATCCGGAATAGGTGTCCATGAAACTTAAAAGTTCATGTCCACCAGTCGAATCCACAAGTTGGTCTATCCTAGGAAGTGGGAAGCTGTCCTTAGGACAAGCTTGATTTAAGTTTGAAAATCTACACAAACCCTCCACTTTCCGTTGTGCTTTTTTACCAATACTCAGTTAGAGACCCATTTAGGATATACAAACTCTCGGATGAATCCATTGTCAATCAGCTTCTTAACTTCATCTTTAAGAGCTTCATATCTCTTTAGGTTGAGAGCTCTTCTTTTTTGCCTATATGTTGTGACATTTCGGTCAATATTCAAATTATGGCAACTGGTCCTAAGGTTTATACCAACCATGTCTTCGGGCTTCCAAGCAAAGATTTCTTCAGTAAGAAGCTTTTCAGCTCCTCTTTAGCTTTTATGGGTAGATTTCTTCCAACCTGCAATCGCTTGGAGGAGTCATGTGAATCTATCGGGAAGCTTTCTAGTTCCTCTATAGGTGTTGTTTGAGGTTCACAATCAATGATGCGAGGATCCAGCTCCTCCAAACTGACTGCTTACTCAGCAGTTCTCCCTTCTTTAGGGATGGTTGGTCTTTCACATACAACCTCTTATTCAGAGGTACGTATAACTCCAAGGTCCACCCTTCTTCAGGGACATCCGTCATTTCGACATCTTCCCTTTGTTCATGGATGTCGTCCATGTCGATGTTTGTAGTGATCATATTGATGTTTCTTGCTCTTCTTTGATCACCCCGAACAGTTGTAATTCCATTCTCTATTGGAAACTTCATGCATAAATGATGAATGGAAGTGACAGCCTAGAGTTCTTTCAAGGTTGGCCTCCCCAATTCTCCATGATAAGTGGAGCGATTATCAACCACGAAAAATTCCATGAAGTGGTGAGCAATCAAGGGTGCTATCCCCATCTCTATCTCTAGAGAGATCTTACCCATTAGGATGATGCTATCTCCTATGAAACGATACAGGAAGGAACTCATTAGGGTCAGCTCATTGTCAACTTTCATCTTGTCACAAGTGTTTCAAAAAATGATGCTGACCGAGCTTCCATTATACACTAACATTTTCTTCAGGCCATTACGAACCACAATGACCCTTACCGCTAGGGCGTCATGGTATGGACAATGCACACTTGCTGCATCTTCTTGAGTAAATTTGATTGGTGACTATGAAGTTTATCCTACGAGGGTCTTTTGCTTCCCTGGTATAATTTCTTTGTATATTCCTAGATTCTCCCCCAACGTATAGGACTCTAAAGATTGTATCAATTTCCCTGATGGGCTCCTGGCCATCAACCTTTACCTTTTTACGGCTTTAGGCCACTCAGCATCGTTGTCCCTTCTCCTTGGGGGCATCTTTCCTATTGGGACGCCTCTGCTCAATATTCCCAGGTCGTTAAGTGTATCTACTAGGAGCGTCTCTTCGGAGGTGCCTGCCTCTTCCCTGATTTGTGTCCTAGGGATGCCTCGCGATGTCCCAACTGTCTTTCGTGCGGTGGTTATAGGAATGATGATATGTATGATAAATGGGAGCTTCGTCCCTATTTCTTAGTTCAATGCCTCGTCCTCTACCCCTCACTCTTTGAGGATACCTCTAATAAGTTGTCCTTGATGCATTTCTGCACCTGGGGAGTGTGAAGTGACTTAGCATGGGGGCATTCCTAATGGCATGAAGAAATGGTGAATGATCATCATCATTGTCAAGGTTGTAGAACCTCTAGGGCTCATCAAAGCCCTCATCCTCCCTATATTTATTTTGTAGGAGTGAATAGGAAGGTTCTGCTTCACTTTTGGCCATTTCTCTCCTCTCACTCCTATTTCTAGGGGGAGGAATTCGAGGTTCCTCATGGCGAATTGGTTTTTCTTGTCTTCCGAACTGAAGATGCTCATGTTGTCTATTTTTAGGTACATGAGGAGATTGTGCCTGCCTATTTCTAGGCAACCCTAGGATCAGCCTATCAAAGACACTCGTTGACCTTTGAGGTAGGTCTTCTGACTCATAGTTTGGAGGGAAAATAAATGGGGGCCTAATGAGGTATTTCTGAAGCATAATTAGTTGAGGTGTCAACTCCAACCTCCATCTCTTGGGGGGCTTCCATCCTGTGGGATAGTACTCTACCATTTGGCTTTGAACTTCTTCCTGTTCATGGTAGTACTGTGGAGGATCTTGGAATGCGTTTCCAGGGGCTGCATATGGAGGAGTTGGGTGTCCTCTTCGACCCTGCATATTCAACAGCAGCTTATCCATAGCTATGTTTTGCTCGATTATGTTTCTCATGTTAGCAGCCATTGTGGCGACCTCTCTAGTGAGTCTAGCTGTTATCCTGCCTCCGCCTCTTGACCCACCTCACCTATGTTGTTGGTGAGGCCTTGGGTGAGCACCTGGAACAGCTTGTGAGGGTTTACCTTCTTCAAGGTGTTCCCTCGTCCTTCAGGGTGCGTTTTCTTCACTGTTTGAACTCATATCGACAAACACTTCTTTCAACCAAATGTTCCTTTCTTCAAAGATCAAGTGAGCATAAGATTCACACAGTCATCCCTTAGTCTTTCCAATGGTTCTTTCTTTAAGACCACTCCATTTTCAGGGGTTAGGAAATTTCTTCGAAGGTATTTCCTACCGGCTTCTCCCAACGAGATTTTCGTGGTTAAATGTATGGATTCCCACAGATGGCACCAATCTCTTGAGCCAACAGATGCCGGGCCCACTCTCACCACATCGATCTAATTTCGACGCTTTTCTACGTGAAAATGGTGAGAAATGAGGAAGATTTGGACACGGAAGGTGCTTCAGCTCCTTTCTTTGTTTCCTTAGGTAGTGTTTCAGCCATAGTGTAGTACTTTGTTCGTTGGGGCAGTGCCTTGGTGTGTGTATAACTTCTTTGCATCTTGACCATTTAGGTCATTGTTAACTTTTCTGTTGACTTTCTACCCATGTGGATTTCTATGTGGCACATTGACTTTGAGCCTCGGTGGCGAGGCGTAACAGTTTTTTTCATTTTAACATCTCATAACTTGTCTTCATCTATATTTATTTCTCATTTTCTTTCCATATTTTGGGTGTATCAAAACAAGAATAATTGTCCAGTAGCATTTATAGTACATATATTACCTCAGTATTTTTCCTTTGCTTGAAATGCATTTTAAGGTTATAAGGTACAATAACGACGTACAAGTGGTTTTGACCCATCTAAATTTTGTTATTTAATATTGATAAATATTATGGTAATGATATGATACGATATGATATATATAGCCATCCGGTACAAAGAATATGGTACGAGCTCTTACCGGTTCTAAAGATATGATATGATGATATGATTTATTTTGATATATGAATGATAAATATTATTCGGGATTGTACTAATATTCGTATTCTACTGAGTATTCCCATACTCACCATATTCCCCTTACTTCACAGGTTAGTATGGTTCGTGTTGGAGAGCAACGGTTAGATGTTGTGGTTGTGCCTTGGTCAATGGGGCAAAAATCTAAAATTTAGTATGTAACTTGTTTCTTTTTAAAATTGACTGCAATAGACTTTTATGTTTAATTTAAATTATCACACATGCTCGTAAAAGTGAAATTGATTACTTTCTAGTAAATGAATTAGTATTTCATTCCTTTAATTGTTTATGTTGCACTTTGAGATCTTTTATTATATTTATAATATTAGGTGTAAATTCAAAGTTCACCTTTCTACCTTGAATTCAAGAAAATTGCACGGTGGCCGCCAAATGTTAGATTTATAATATTTGGTGTAAATTCATAGCTTACCTTTCTACCTTGAATTCAAGAAAAGTGGACGGTGGCTGCCAAATGTTATATTCATCCTGTTAGAAAATATGGGTCTTGGGTCACCCATGTGTGGTGACCTGACCCACAAGTTATTAAAGTGAATTGGAGGGAATGGTTTGAAAATAATCAAACCCATAACTTCTCTCAACCCCCACCAACTGTCAAGCTTTTACATAACTCCCATAACTTGCACTTTGAAGAGAGAAAAAAGTTGACAATAACATGGTGAAAATTCGTATGAAGAATATCACCAAAATTGAAAGGCACCTGGAACCACTATTTTGGCATGAAAACTCACAAAAAATTGGCACTTAGGTTGTGGCTAATAATCCCCTTCCATTGTGATCGGGATTGGGATCATTGGAGTACAAGAAAATTGTAGATTTGGAGTTTTGGAAAGCAATGTGATTCAACCATTCAAAAGATCTTGGAATTTATTATTTCAAGTAAGTATCTTAATCTAAAATTCATGTTAAAGTATGCTATAAATTACTTCATTGGTATCAGAGCCATAATGTTGAATTCCTTGCTGTAATACATGCTTAAATATGCCATTACACGATACAATTGGGATATTAATTTTATATGTAAAGTTTTGAAACCTTATGTGGTCTTTAATGACATCGTTTGATAATTTACTACTTTCTATACATCAATAAGTATGTAGTAAAATTAGTATTGTTAGAAAGGTATTTTAATGAGCTTTCTAACCATATAAATAACTTAAATTTTGGAGCTAAAACGAAGAAGTTATGAGCTTTCGAAATTTGGATGTAAATCTGAATTATTACATGAAGATTGGTAAAATTCGAAATTTCATCACGTGATAACTTCTTCTACACTATGTTTCATGCTTCCCATTTGGTATGAATGGATAGATATTCTTGAGACCTTTCTAAGATATACAGATCATTAATTTTGGCTTTGAAATGAAAAAGTTGTGGCCTCCCGAATTTTGGATGTAAATCTGATTTTTTGCAAGAAGATTGGTAAAATCAGAAACTTCATCACGTGATAACTTCTATACCACATTCTATGTTTCATGCTTCTCATTTGATATGGTTGGATAGATCTTCTCAAGACCTTTCCAATGATATAAAGATCATTAATTTTGCCCTTAAAATGAAGCAGTTATGATTCTCAAAACTTGGTTAAAAATCTAAAAATTTTGCATTTTTTTTTTGCCATGTTGACTCTCGAACAGATCTATTAATATCCCAAACGTGGCCTTAAACATTGATTTTGTAAAAAAACGTTGAAATTAGTTGGGATGACCAATTGAAAAGTTTTTTTCTGAGAACGGCGTGGTGGTGCTAACGCTACCCTTTTTTTTTTATATTAATTTAAGAAAATTATAGATTGATCATGAAAGTGAGGGCATGTGAAGAACTTGATTTTAATTCTAAAAATTATAGATTGGTCTTTAAATTATTTTTGATTTTTTCAGTGTAAGTAAATTAATTTTTGGATAGTTAATTTTTTTTTTTAACTTGAGTAAATTCTGATTTTTATTTTTTTTAATCAAGAATATCCATTAGATGGTATTTGGCTAGTGGGAGCTTTTATTGAAGTGCTCTAATTTTTTTGGAAAATGAAAAATACTCTAAACGTATTTAAAATACCATGTTTTAATATGCGTTCATGAGTTGTGTGGGTCTTTGATTATGTTTTGTGATCATTATAATTTGTTTCCATCTTTGTGCTTGATTAGATATTACTTGATCTATGCACACTTATAGCATATCCTTAGAGGGAAGGCTAGAAAAACAAAGGCTATAGAACTTATCGAAAAGTTATGTGTTTATTGAAATTAATAAATGGATTTGGAGCATGACCCAATGGGACACGTAAATATTTTGGGGACAATTTTTTTTTTTTTTGTGATAAGCAGAATATGAGAATTCTGATGTTGCTTCCCATTTGTCGAGATTGTGTTGCAATCGATTTTAAAGTGATGTTGAGAGTCTATATAATAAAACTAAAATAATGTGACTTTTATTCTTCGATTATAATCGATTTATTTCCTGGAAGAATTAATTTGTGATATCATGGTATATGTCATAATTGGATAAATGTGCATGTTTATACTTTTATTGCACATTATAGAATTTTCTTATTGAATTACATGATATCTATTAATACGTGAGTTGTTGTGAATGCTAAGGTCATTAGAATAGTGAGATTTTTACTTAAACCTATTGTGAGTTGAGTGATAGTTCGATGATCGAAAGATTTAGAGAAAATCTTACTTAGAATTATTTGATTCACCAACTGAGTGGGAGTTCTCAAACTGGAAGAATTAATGTAATTCTTGCTTATAACTCATGGAATTTTACGTTATGAAATTAAGTCTATGATAGTGAAACAATAGGATTGCGGACGATGACTGGGAACATAGTGAACTTTTGACTCCGTGCCTAACGATGCACTGTCATATACGTTAATTTGCATTGATGTAAAATGATATATGTACATAAATGGGCATTGATTGAGAATAAAATGTCTCTAAAATCTGATAGATCATGGCATCAAAATCTATTGTTGTTGACCTCAATAAAGGTGACAAGATAAATGTGATATCATTTGGCATAATAAGTTTTTTAGTTAGAAGAATATGATGTTTTAGATAACATCAACCATATAATTGAAGACCTAATGTGGGTCAGACTACACTATAGAATAAAGATCAAGAACTTTATCAAGTACAAAAAAAATAGATTCTAGTAATTGAGCATTTGAATCGTTAAGTTCTGTTAGAGATGATCTTTTTTTCCTCAAATGTGACTAAATTGAGATGATTAACATAGTGTTAACAACTTTTTTTTTTGTTGGTCACAAATTTTTTTTGGTGAGTAGTAAGTTCAAACTAGTCTCATTTCATTGGATGGGAACTTTGAAGGTCAACGTGACTAACGAATTGAAGTGTCAATTTCCTCAATTCACACTACCCACCGTGTGAGTTGAAAGACGTGCGACTTGATGTTGCTAAATCTCAAGGACATGCTTGTGTAGTAATGTTCTAGTTCACAAAAGATTTCGAATATTAAGTTTTAAATGAACTAAAACAAATGCGGATAATGAGGAGACTGGAAAATTGACCAAGAAGAACTTATCAGATAGAAATACGTAAAAGTGGTTTTGGTAGAGGACCAATATTATAAAAGTTCAAATGTTTTAACCACACGGTTTGATCCTCTTAGCTCAAAAGTAGTTAGGCTAAAGGATAATACACTTGAATATGTTTTTCTTAATGTTGTTTATGCATCAACACTATACATATTGGACCGTATCTTGTGTAGATAATGAATTCAAGAGTTAGAAATCCACTTTATATGAGATCAAGAAGTGTCTTTAGTCTATCGTCGAGTCTTTGACTTGATACATAGATATATACAAATAATGAAGATGGAGTGGAGGTTTATATGACCGATATTACAACTTAGTGTTGCAAAATGGAGAAACTGACATCCTATTTGATATTAAGATAGTGTCAAAGGCTCCATTAAACTTGATCTCGATTTTTGTTCTTCTAAAAGTGGTTTATTACTTGAACTTATACATGGTATTTATGTTCATACTCATAGTGGCGATGTTTAATTATGGTTCTGGATATTTGTGCAATGATTTAAGGTTTTGAGTTGAGCAAACCATTTAAGCTGTAAGAGCTAAACTTCCATTGAGTAAATATATTCGAATTTCTTGGGAGGTAGAGATGAAATTTCATAGTTTCATTACATTTATAGATGTTTTACGCATTTCAGTTGTACCTCCGATTTTCATAAGTTGAGAATATTATTGAACGTGATGAGACTTTGAGAATTGTTTGAGCGTGTGAATCTCTATCACGAGATATTTATGATCTAGGTAATGAAAGAGAAATTCTTATTGGATTGATTATTTCTTGATCACCAATAAGTATATGGTTTATTGGGAAGAAAGAACGGAATATTATTGAATGTGATGAGACTTGAGATAATGCAGTCTAATTTATGTATTTTCTTTTGGGAAGAGTATTGGTTAACTACTATGTATCACTTAATGGATTTTTCTTAATGTTATTACCTTCACAATATACAAGCTTTGGACATGTAGATAACCAAATATGGGTTGTCTTAGACTCATAATCGATTATGTAAGTTCTTGATAATGAGTTTGGGAACATGAGTCTATTAAGAACGAGATGTATCTCTAAGATACACATAACAGTCAAAAAAGGTATTTAGTGAGATTTTGGATGGATAAATATTAGGTCACAAGATATGACATTTGACATTTTGTTTCCTAATAAGAGAGAAAATTTTGGAGAATATTATTGAAATTGATATTATGTGTATTGATGAATCAGTTTTGAATACATAAGAGTTGGTTTAAACTTCTGATTCAAGTGGGAGTAATATGTTTACAAGTGTGAGCTATCTATCTGAATAGGAGCTATCTAAGAACTATCTAATTTCAATTATTCTTGGTTCCGAGTGAGAGTTAAGAGCTATTTAATTTCAGTAATTATTGATTCAGAAATCCAATTGAGAATGTGAAGAAAGTGATTGATAGTATATATGGAGTATAAAATTCCAACCTAATTTAAGACGTGGTTGAAGTTATAATTGGACATTTTGTTTATTAAGAACATTCAGGTTCTTCAAAATTAAATGGAAGACTAATAAGTTTATGATAAATAATGCTCATTTTTTAGATAAAGTTTAGATGCAATATGAGTATATTGAGTTTGATAAACTTTTTTCTTAGCAGTGAGATTCACTTCTATACGCCGATGCTAGCCAAGATAGTGTGTTTAAGTTTAGATTAAACCAAATAGACTTATAGACTGTATTTTCATTCTCAATTGAGAATTGATTGAAGAGATCTACATGAATTGATTTGTAAGTTTCGTGTTAAAGGCTTCTTTAGTATTGTAACAACTTTTTAGTTATACTTGTAGCCTAATACAGTCATCTTGATACTGGTATTTGAGTTTTAACAAGGTTTCAATCTCGTACAAAATTTCATCACGTGGATGAAGTTTACTGTATTTACGTGAAAGTCTAATTGTAAGTTGTAATTCTAATTTTGATGTTGATGACACTATATTAGCTAAGCATGAGAATGAGTGTATTGAGACCATTTTGAAATGGTTGTCCTTAATTTTTTTGTGTTAAAAAGTTATTCTAGTCTTGTTTCTCTGTCAAAAGAGCTACATATAAAAAGGATTCTATAATATTTTGAACTGTGAAATTGCTACCCTGTTTATGCTCTTATGTCAAAAGGTGACCATATGACTCTTCATGTATGTCCAGGACTCCATAAGTGCACAAATAAATATCTAGAGGACCATATCTAGTGCGATTAAGAATTAGAAGGATGCTATGATGTATACTTGCCCAAATACTTGTCATGCCATGGATCTAGTCAGTAGATATCGATGTCCTTCGAAAGGATATTGTGATACCTGAAGAGTGATGTTGTCAGTTATTCTAGTTTTTGTCGAAGGAATAACATGTGATTGGAATAGATATGTAAATATCGACTAGAGATGAGAGTTAGTCTAGCACAAATAGTTATTAGACTTATACAATCTTGCTATATAGAGTAGCAAGAAGCATACCTTGTTGTATATATCTTGACAGTTGAAGAAATTGTTTGGTAGATGTATTGGGCATCTAATGATACTATTTGTGAATATGAGATCCATGATAGTTATGCAATTATCTCATGTGTTGAGGATTTCAAATATCATGATGGAACCAAACACTCGATAATATTTCTGTGAGAGACATTAGCAAAGAAAGTGTCTTTGCAATATATTTACGTAAATGATGGTCTTTAATCATCATACTCTAAAGATGTTTAGAGATATACTTGTTGGTAATGTCGAATCTCTAAAATTACGTAGAATATGATATTTAGTGTATCAGAAAACTCTTGATTGAGTTTTATGTGCCTATAGATGAACAATTTTGAGTTCATGTTAATCTATTGTTGGGATTATGAGATAATATTTTGCATGCACATATAAAGTATGTCAAATAGGTTGAGATAAGCTCACTCACATGAGCAATCGCCTCACACATTTTGGAGTGTGATGAGATGATATATAATGATCATGTTGTGTACATGATCTAGTCGCCTTGATGAGATATCAAGATGAGATTGCAACAAGTAATTGAAATGGATTTTGCTAATCCATTAAACCTGTTTAGTAGCCAGATCGAGTTCTCGATTAGAGATTGCTTGGAGGAATAAACATAAGGAGAACTCAAGTTAGGTATCGAAAAATACCTGAACTAGAATCTGAACGGTGTTATTTGTTTATAAAGGATAACATACGCCATAAGAATGGGAAAAAATATCGTAGCGTGTGTTTCACATCGCTTGTGCTTTTATAACCAATATGGGTAAATGAGTGAATTAATCCCTATTTCGTCATTGTGTGAGACCTTGAGTTTTATATAACCTCATATATACCCTTATGACTTTTAACTGTTTCTTGAGATTTATTTCGGTGTTGCTACTTTAGCATGTTTTCAATAACTATGATTGATTCGGTTTGATGAGACATGTCTAGGAAAGTAGCTGATTTAAAATTGAAGGATTCAAGTAGGAAATGAAAACTATTTTGACTAATATTTATATTTGTATTTACCGGCCAGACAATTGTGTTTAACAATGATAAGATATGGGGCTCAAGTAAGTTCAATAAATACTTGAGGGATTGAAAATACTTGAATTAATGTCAGAAAAATAAGTTTGGGGTATAGCGAGATAAGATGTACCTCTAGTAGAGCTACTATATATCCATAACATGTTTATAGTACTGTGAGTTCTAATATTAGTCGTTGGTCGCACGATCTATTTGTTTCGTATGAATTTTTGTGAGATAGATCTTGAGAAGGATCTAACATGACATTCGATGTCCCTTGTGATTCGGATGAAGCTCATCATGTGCCAGTGGGAGATGTTAGAAAATATGGGACATGGGTCACCCATGTGGAGTAACCCGATCCACAAGTTATTAAATGAATTGGAGGGAGTGGTTTGAAAAGAATGCAAACTTATAACTTCTATCAACTCCCACCAACTTTCAAGCTTTTATATAACTCCCATAACTTGCACTAAGAAGAGAGAAAAAAGTTGACAATAAAATGGTGAAAAATTCGTATGGAAAATATCACCAAAATTGAAAGGCACCTGGAACCACTATTTTGGCATGAAAACTCACAAAAAATTGGCACTTAGGTTGTGGCTAATAATTCCCTTCCATTGTGATCGGGATTGGGACAAATATTTCAAGTAAGTATCTTAACCCGAAATTCATGTTGAGTATGACATAAATTACTTCACATCCCTTGGCCACTTATTTAAATGATATGAACAAATATTTGAATTAATTGATTGTGAGCATGACATGGAAATACTTATAGTTATAGTTTCTTCGAAATAAATTTTGGTAGCGATTCATATTTATTTCTATAATAAATTTTGGGCAATTACAGATTTTATCCAAATTACCAGCAAAATCATTGATTAGGTTCAAATGTGTCTGGAAATCATGATATGGTCTTCTTAAGAACCCTACTTTCAATCTAAAGCACCAGAATTCTCATTTACTCGTGAGAGGACGAGATTATAAATCAAATTGAAGACTTATCTCATCATTTGGAATTGGGAACACAATTATTGAAACATTTGATGATCAAAATCTGTCAACATTTTTGAATGGAATGTTTGGTCACGTAGGACTAATTGGGCCATATAACAGCATTGTTTGTTTATACGGTTTTCATGGTAGTATTGCTTTATGGAACCCTGCCATTCGAGATTTTAAGATATTACCTCGATATCAGATACATAGTCATCCAGATGTTGGAATACAAGGTGGTGACATTAGAGTAGGTTTTGATCTGAATACTAATGATTTTAACGTAATGCAAATCTTATTTTGCATGTCTAATGATCATGGCCATGTTTATCAAGTCGAGATATACTCGTTAAGAATGGGTTTTTGGAAAATATATAAAGATATTGTACTGGGAAACACTATGTACTATAATGTTTGGAGTATGGTACACAAAAATGAAACATTTCTTAGGTCGGCACAAGGTGTCAGTGTTGAGGTTATTCTTTCATTTGACATGGGTAAAGAGATTTTCCAAAAGACACCATTACCATGTGATATTGAAGTTTTGGGGGACAACATAGGAATACAACGGCTATTTTTCTGTACAAATAATCCATTGCATTGATTGTTTATCATCTAAAACAAGTTGACAAAATTTCTGACATATGGGTTACAAAGGAATTAGGGGTAAATGGTGATTCTTGGATTAAATTATCAAGCATTGGCCCAGCATTAGGGTTTTAGAATGGTGAATTCGTACTTGAAAGTAGTTGATCTCGAAAAATGTACCTCTGACATGGCCAACAAATCCCAAGTCCATTTACGTTCACGTAAGCTCATTTCCTATACACTAGGACAAATCGTTAGCCATCCGTGGCCTTCTTCGATGGAGTGGAAGGCAACCATGAGCTTTTCCATGTCTGGGTAGCGGGCTTCCCTCTAAACTAATGGCCTCTTAAACCAAATAAAATATTTGTAGATCATCAGCTTTGGGTTTAAAGAGGAGTGGGCATGTCTCTTTGCATTCCTCTATCCATTGGAACATCTTCTCCCCTTTGAGAATTTTGAAGAAGTGAAGGCATTTATAAGCTGCCACCCGTACGGCGAGGATTTATACCTCCATAGGTTTCTAGGGGACCACATTTCTATCAAGGCCTTGATTTTTTAAGGATAGTATCAATACTGTTATGCCTCGCCATCGATGCTCAAACCAAAGTGCCACGTAGCAATCCATGGAGGCAGGAAAGTCAACAAAGACCGACTGATCAAATGTAAAGAAATCATATGAATGGCTAAAGCTCTTATATGGAAGCATTGCCAAAACGGCTGAAGGCGTGAGTCCAAAGCGCTACATAAAGAAATGGAAGAAGTCGAAACTCTTCACACAGAGGACTAATAGAAAGCCTCATCCAATAAAGGACCTCATTCACCCAAAGCTCATGGAGCTGAAGCTGTCTCTTACAAGATCTGTAGACAATTTTTAAGAATAATTGATGTACCGTTTGTAAAAAAAAATGTCAGGTGTGTTAGCTTAATGTATAGGGCGACTAACCCGTTGTTAATGTATTTATTGTATGATAGAGAGTGATGTGAAGTCTTTGTCAGGGAGATGATGCCACGTGGTTCTGATCCAAAGGACACCAAGTCGGCCGAAGCACTATAAGTAGACCCTCTTTGTAACTGAAAAGGCTTCTTGGACTTTTGACGCTTGAGCTCTTGATCCTTGATAATGTAAATGGTCTTGGAAACTCTATACATATGATCTTGTTTTTTTCCATATACATTAGTTTGTTCTTTAATTGGTTTAGTTTGGTATTTGATTGGTGATTGTTGTTAGCGCAGTTATCTTTGTTCCACCCACCGGTGCTTGAACACTTTTGTCTCACGCTGGGAAGCATCTCCCACATCCATGTTCATCCCGCTTTGTAAAAATCAAATCATGTTTCCAATCCACATAATTTTTCCGATTAGTTGGCTTTATTTTAGAATAATGAAAAATGGGTTAAGTGATATTTCGCATTAAAAATTAACTATCCATTGCATATTAAAATGAATAGCGAGAAAAAATAATTTAGCATATAATGTATGAATGCACATGTAGATCCATCTAACTACAATAATGCAACAATTACTTGATCCTTGTGATCCAGCAGGCCCCTCTATATGAAAGGTCACTGTGTCCACTGATCAAGTTGGGACCTTCCCACTAGACAAATTTCCGTGAGTCCAACCCTAAACAAGGCAAGCCCAAAAGATGATTTTCCTCTTTCAACCATCGATGTTCTGGTGGACAACACTGCTGAACATGGGATGCGAAGTTATTAATAAATAAAGGAAGGAAGACTCTCTTTCTTCTCGACAAGAACGACATCAGAAGGAAGGGTTGTGAGCGACTGATTGAGTGCATGGCTAAAGTCCTCCCTATGGTCAGATTTTCTCAAATCTGCCAAACTGCCTTGAAGGATATCTTTGATCAATTCTCGTGCTCGAGCATATATGAGCTGGCAGCTTATGTTTCTTGGTATTTTGGTTGAGATGTACACTGAAAGGAATCGACGCTACAAACACTTTTAACCCGATCGAAAGTGAGCTCGACTCAAAGCAAGTCGACAAGCGAGAGACAAGGTTGGGTGAGGGTACAAGGCGTGGGATCTACGATCGACTGTGCCCGTTGTTGGCTTTGCAGATGCTTTCAAATACTCTAGCAGTTTATTCCATTCCTACTGGTTCCGTTAACCTTAAGCTCTAGTTCTTACTTAGCACATCTCTGTTCACCCCTTTGGGGATTCTTGTTTCTACATCGGATGACAAACTTCTATCTAGTATCATTTTATTTGGTCAACAAAATCATAAATGAGAGCCTCTATAGGAGGTTCATAGATGATCTCGATTTGAGTGTATAACCTTTGTACCGATCTCTAAATACTAAAAAATAATTTTGTCATCTATAGGATGATCACAAATTATATTTTATCCAGACGATCTTATCATAAAGAAACCCAATCAAACAACTCGAACTATGCGGCCTTCCTATAGGGAGTTTGTTGCATTATCTGCATGAGGCAAACGTATCACTTTGCTTATGGATCGACCAAAGGAGACCATGGGTTTTTATTTAAATAAATGCCCTCTCCCACTCAATATTTTAAAGTAATGGATTTTAATTTTAAATAATTACCAATTGTCTACATTAATCAAATAAACATACAATTTAATTATTGTGATTTTTTTCATCCAAACAAAAATTAATCGAAATTAAATTAATGAAGGAAAATCAGGTTTAATGATATGCATCATATTCATAGTATCACGAGCGATCTCACAAATAAATCTATATGTCATGATGTGTAGAATGATAATATTTCCAACAATAATTTTAAAACATTCATAAAGCGAAAAATTAACAATTATTTGTGGCCCAAAAATGACTTAAGAATTAAATTAAAAAAACAAATTGGACCCAAGTCTAATATTAAATCTAATTCTTTATCCCAAAAAATTTCAAGGATACAACAGATCGACCCGTGGAAAAATGGTTTCGCATGTACAGGTGGTGAAATAATATCTACCTCAATTTAAAAATTGGATCATCACTTTAATTAGTAATTACCAAATTCCTTGATCAATTACCAATGTCATTATTATTTTCCTGTCAAAAATATTCATATTGATGGTGAATGTTAAGCTTATAAATTACATGGCATCGACTATTTATTGGATTGGACTTATTAAAATAAATAATTTGCATCGTGGGCCCGAACAATTACCCATGTGGCCCATTTACGTTTTCCTATATATATGTGATTTTATTCACAACCAAGGTATGATTTATAACCCTATCCAAATTTCCTCCCCCTCTCTTGCACTCTCTTTTTCTCTAATTCAGCCGTTGACTTGACCGTCGGACTGCAAACGGTCGCCGAACTTTTTTCTCGACAGATGGCTTTTGCCTCTTAACGGGTGTTCCCAGTGTGCAGATGATGTCTACGTGGAGGGAAGGTGGAATGGATTCTGTTGGTGCATTTTTTGAAGTCAATAGATTGACGCTGTCTCTAGGAAATGATACATTAACCATGTTATACCACAATAAAAAAGCCACCGAAAAAGGGATTTTCCAAGTAGTCTCTTCAACCAAATAGAGAGGTCGACCACCAGGACAGAACACTAAGAGGATAAACTTTTGGTCTTTGTTCTAGGAAAAAATAACACAAAAAATGTTCATTGATCATCTTGGATTTCAGATCGGAGGAAAAATAGGGAAAAAGCCCCAACTCAAACAACCAAATCCGACTTTCTATCACTCAATCGGTTGCAACTAAGCTCTGCTTGCAAACTGCAATATATTTGAAACAACCACACCACTCTTGTACCTCCAATCATGGTTGAAAGCTCCAAATCCACCACCAATCAGATATGTAAAATGATCGCTGAAGCAGATATAGAAGAGAAGAAATAAGTTGCATGTTTTGGTCTTTAGCTATTTCTAAGACCTCCCACCTCCGACAATCCTCAATTTCATGAATGGGTCACGTCGGTAAGTTATCTAGAGTTTTAATTAGTCCTCAATTCATGTTGCTATGAAAATGATTTAACCCATGAATCTACGTGCAACTTGGTTAACAAATTGTTGCACCCTTCGATGCCGCCATTGAGATTATCACGAGGCAGCATCTTGGAGTCATCATTCCTTGAATAAAGGAAGAGGTTGTATTTTGGAGTCCTTATTCCTTGAAATGAAGGAAGATGCAATATCTTGGAGTCCTTATTCCTTGAATAAAGAAAGATGTGTCATCTTGGAGTTATCATTCCTTCAATAAAGGAAGAGGCAGTATCTTGGAGTCTTTGTTCCTTGAATAAAGGAAGATGTGGTATTTTGGAGTCATCATTCCTTGAATAAAGGAAGATACAGTATTTTGGAGTCCTCGCTCCTTGAATAAAGGAAGATGCAGCAAATTTTGGAATCCTCGATCCTTGAAAAAAGGAAGAGGCAAATCACCAGATGATTATTTCTGGTATCACGAGATGTTTATTCCTCATCTCTCACTATCCTCGAGCCAAGTTGTAAGACCTCGTTATCAGAGGCCGGTTATACAACTTCGATAGTTCGAAAGCTATTCATGGGATGTCTATTACCCACCTTGCTAGATGATTATTTTTGGCCTCGCGAGATGTTTAATTCTTGCCTCTCACTATCGTCGAGCCAAGTTGTAAGACCTCGTCTATTAGAGGTATCTTATAAGACTCTGATAGTTCGAGAGATATTCGTAGGATGTTTATTCTTATCTCGCTAATAATTATTTCTAGCCTTGCGAGATATTTATTCATCTCTTATCATCGAGCAAGGTCGTAAGCTCTCATCTATTAGAGGTCGCTTATACGACTCCGATAGTTCGAAAGCTATTTGCATGATGTGTATTACCCGTCTCGCTAGATGATTATTTTTTACCTGGCGAGATGTTTATTTCTCGCATCTCACTATCATCGAACCAAGTTATAAGACTTCGTCGATAGTTCGAGAGCCATTCGCGGGATGTTTATTCCTCGCCTAGCCACATGATTATTTCTAGCCTCACGAGATGCTTTTTCCTCACCTCTCACTATCGTCGAGCCAAGTTGTAAGATCTCGTCTATCAAAGGCCGCTTATAATACTATGATAACTCGAGAACTATTCGCGGGATGTCTATTCCCCGCCTCACCAAATAATTATTTCTAGCCTCGCGAGATGTTTATTCCTCACATTTCACTGTCATTCAGCTAAGTTGTAAGACCTCATCTATCAAAGGCTACTTATAAGACTCTGATAGTTCAAGATCTATTCATAAGATGTTTATTCCCTTCTCGCTAGATGATTATTTCTTGCCTCTGGAGATGTTTATTACTCGCCTCTCACTATTGTCGAGCCAAGTTATAAGAGCTCTTCTATTCGAGGCTAGCATGTGAGACATCGAAAGTTCAAGATAAGCCAGTAGCTCGATACGATAGTCATTCCTCACTCTACGAGAAGCCTCACCTTGCGCAATGTACATTACAGCTGGATTTATCTTCAAAGAGCTCATCATGCCTCGGCGTCGATTGTATTATAGCTACCTATCTTTCAGAGCTTTGTTTCTTCTTCAGCTATGTTACATCTACTAATCTTTAGAGAGTTATAATATCTACCGTTTCGTAAAGAGAGGGGTGGGCCCACCTTAATACCTACGAAGATGAAGCCTTCCATGGTTGGATCAAACACTATAGAGGAAGCCTTTGACATGGATGCACTATCCCCTATAAGGATGTCAACTTATTATAGCTAATTATGTCTAGAGCAACGCCTCTGCTACTTACACATTCAGAGCATTACCTCTACATCAGCTTATCACACCTGCTTATATATTTAGTCTAGTCTCTACATCAACTTCATCACAGTGGCTTATATTCCAAGTCCAACCAGCATATTAATATTCGACTCAGACTTGGGAGACTATTGTAATACTAGTATATTTGTATCATTACATTATTACTGCTAGCATATGCATTATGTTATTGGTGCCAAGTACGCATGCCACATCATTGTTAGCATGTCATGATACTATTTTCACTACTGCCAGTACGTATGTTACGTTATCTACATTATCAACATGTTACTTCACTATAGCACTATGATTACACTAAGTTGTGCAAGCATGCAGGTCATGATAGGCTCTCTGCATAGTATACCTTAAAGAAATTTGATGTCATTATTCATTTTATTGTCATGAGTAATTTGAGGGGCAAATGGACCCCAAGTTTATTTTATATATGTACAGTGGAGACATTATGTTGTATTACAGGTTGGTTTAGTCCATATTATAGAGGAGATGCTGCCAAAATTTTGACAAATTATATGCGACATCTTTCGAGGCAATCTGTAAGTCCTCACTTATTCAAACTCGCACAGATTCTTTCGTGACAATTCGTAAGTCCTCACGTACGTATTTGCGATCGATGCGTATTTTCGAAGCAATTTGTAAATCCTCGCTTATTAGAGCTATTCATATTTTTAAGGCAATCTGTATGACCTATTCTACTTGACAGCTTATATTTCAAAGTTCGACCCATATATACATGTACGAATCAGATCTGAAGGACTATTGTTACACTTATAAATTATGTGGCATCGACTATTCATTAGATTGGACTTATTAAACTAAATAATTTGCATCTTAGCTCGGCCCATTACCTACATGGCACATTTACATTTTCCTATATATATGTGATTTCATTCACAACCAAGGTATGATTTCTAACCCTATCTAAATTCCCTCTCACTTTCTTGCACTCTCTTTTTCTGTCGTCTGGCCATTGACTTGACCGTTGGAGTGCAAACAGTCGCTGGACTTTTTTCTCGAGCCTTTGCCTCCTAACGGGTGTTTCAGTGTGCAGGTGATGTCTATATGGAGGGAAGTTGGAAATGATTATGTTGGCGCATTTTTTGAGGTCAACAGTGGCCAACGTTTCAATAATTAAAAGCAATAAACTCAAATGCTATGATGTCCATTACGCAACAAAAACTGTCAATCCAAATTGCTGCTGTCCGATTTTTTTATTTTTATTTTTCTTTTTTTTAACTGTTATATCTTCTAGGTCTCCAATCTTCAATCAATTTACAAGATTCAACAATTACAAAAATTACATAATTCCTATGTCCCGTAGGCTCACAATTTCGAATCAAATTGAAAACAAAATTAAATCAAGATGATGGAGTCATAATCCACATATCTTGTTACAATCTCGATATAACAAATTACATTCAAGAAGTGGCCACAAATAATTGGATCGCAATTTAAAATTATTCAATCATCACATAATAAAATATTCCTAGACATCGCTCGACTGAACATGCAATCGAGATTCAGAAATAACAAGCACGTGGACGATCTAGATTGCTCTAATACTAGTTGTTGAAATGCAGAAGCAGAATTACCCAAAAATTAAGAAATATTAATTCAATAAACAAGATCGTCTAGATGTTCACGTGTATGCTATATCAAGAATAAAGGATTCGAATTTTTACCTAAACTCAATTATCAAATTTTGAATTAATTTTGAATCACAAACTTCTAGCTTTTTGGATCACGAGCTTCCAACTTTTAATTTCAAGAATTCGATGCTTCAAACCACGGAGTATTCTATGGTATTTTCTGAAGTCAAGATTATACCAGGGGTGGGCACATTCTTTTAATTAAATCAAGAAACTAATTTTTGGACTGGACAATAAGAAAAATATTTTTCTCACTTTTTTTTCACTCTCTAATTTGAACACTATGAAATTATGTATTATAATTATTATTGAATTTCTAGATCCATCTAGTCTCTATTTATAGAAATAGAATACTTTCAATCCTTATACAATAATAATTCCATATACAGCTAGGAGTCTTAATTAAAATTTTAAGTAGGAGTTTTAATTAAAGTCTACATCCAATTAGTTTATATTTAATTATGTGTAGTCCTAGAACTTTAATTATAATTATAATTAAGTTTACAACTTTTATAGTAAGCACAAAACTTTATTGTAATTACAATTAAGTCCAAAACTATTATTATTATTATTATCGTAATTAAGTTCAAATACTTTATAGAGCTATCACAGGGACCTGATCGGACATATATTATCATAGCTCCAATAATTACATCATGTCTAGTCGATCCTAGACCACCCAATCTAATTATTAGTATTTATTTTTTTTACTAAAGGCAAAAGACTAAATTCTTGGAATATACAAGATCACATAAGCCAATAAGTTTATAATATTTTCCTCTTACCTGTCGTATATGTATTTTATCCACATTTAAGATTCGATAATTAGGTATGAGCATAAATGACCATTTTGCCCTTCTAATTATTTTCACTAACTTAAGTATCATTTTCTTCAACGGTCCTGTGAAGTAATCACGAACGTCGAAGTTTAACCGTCACTAAACGCTGAACTCATATTTTAACCGTTCAATAGAATATGCTTAAATAGTCACTCTACCCATTTTTTAGGGCGACGATTCCTGACACGAATTCATGTTCTCTACTTCACTCATTACCAAGTTCTCAACTCACCCAGATATTTGACAAATCAAATGATCTCACCCATTGGTGAATCAAAGAACAATTAAAATCATGAAAAGTATAGATAACCCTATTAACGGATTTAGATGAAATACATGGCGATCAAATGGAATTTAATTCTCCGCATGGTCATGATATAGAATTGAACTCGATACTTGGTCCGTTCAATACACTCCAAGTGTACTAGTGTCACTTTTAACTATTTCTGTGATAATGACAAATCACAAATTCGAATATTCAATCGGTCAACACTACAATCTTCCAGTATAAGGTGCCAACCCTTATACATTGGTTGTGAACGAATTATTTATGACCAAAATATAAGTTGTGTCACGTCACACTGTACTTCTTAACGTAAGTACATAACTTATATTATCACAGGTGATCATAGGCACTTTAATTCACATGCTCAATAATAAATAAATAAAACCACAATTTATGTTTTATAAATTATTATTTTATCATAGTGAAATATACTTGTTATGCGCGGGTTATCGCTAACAATTAAAAGATAGGTTCAGACGATTGTGTAAGGAACAAACCTCTTGAGATAAAGTCCAAAAAATGGGTGCTTTATTTATAAAGATTACAATTGGGAAGAAGCAAAACGCCTCCAAGGGGCACAAGCACACGAAGTAAATTGAAAGTTTGCACTTAGAAAATAAATGAATTGAAATTACATATTCTCTATTGAGAGTGATTGATTCGGGGTCCTTTCCTTCTATGTCTTCTTTTCCTTTTTATACTCATTTGACGATTTTCTTTGTAGAACTGCCTGAAAACTACTTGGCGCTCTATAACTATCCACTTTCTTTGTGTTGGCTGACTTGTCAAGGAACTACCGTTCGCAACGGTTGTTATTGCTCTTATTATTTAACCCGCTTGTAACCAAGATTCTTGGATCGTGGGGTGTGATAAGGTTGCTCCATAACTGCTTCAATAATATCATTTTAAGTAATCATAAGACACCGTATTCGCTCAAATCTTGAGCGACTCAAAGGCTTAGGCGAGAATGGGATCATCGCTCTGGGGGACAGCAAAGTACTTCATTCGCTCAAATCCTGGGCGTCCTGCAGGATTGGGTGATGATAGTACTTTGTGTACGGGCCTCCGCTATATTCTACAATGGTCTCATTTGGGCCTATGTCTTGAACTCCCTAACTGGGCTCCAATTCTTTGACCATTTAATTGGGCTTCCTTTTTTGTTTGTCAATAATTACACCAAATATGGTAGAATTAATATCGATTATTAATTTTTGTCATATTCTTCCTTTGTATTTTCCGATAATACTTGAAATTCCCAAAAGGGTAAAGAATTTCAATCATTATTTTCGTTTGGCAATAACCCTTCTACAACCTGAAAAGTGTGACATTACACACCCCTATAACCCTAAAGAAGCACCATTTCATTGCCCTAACCGCGATGAATTCTACCTAGGTCAGTCGTTTAATGATGATGAATCTATTGGGCAAGCGACGGTGGGTCAGCTATTCCCTTGCACTGAAAACCCTCCTTTTCTGAACTCTATACCATTGAAGCCAATCCACGAGAAAGGTATTCGTAATTGGCCCAAAACTGATGCTAGTTTCCATAGATGGCATGCACACGTGGTAAATCATGTTCCTACTAAAGCGATTTTTGATCGTTCTAGGATTTCAGACTTATTAGAAATTACTCTACATCCCCCAATTTATGACCCAGTGTTTTTTCCTATTACTCTGAGTTTTTGGTCTTTTGATTACAATACTTTTGTTTTTTCCCCTGGCCCAGTGTCTATTACCTTGAGAGATGTTGGAGTCCTAGTAAACCTTCCGTCCTTGGGCAACACCATTTTTCCTGGCATTTTTATTGCCGGTGTTGCCCCAAAGTTTGACAAAAAACTTACTAAGTCCTATTTGGGCATGCAATTTATACTACATCTAGCTCTGAGCCTTCTCACGTTGAGCGTATGGCCTTTCTTCAGGTCTGGCTTTGTAAATATGTCCTTTTTGTCCCCATCCTGAAACCTTCTATGAGTTATCTGCCAATAGCGCATGAGTTGGCGTGTGGTAAACAGGTCTTTGAATCCATGTTCATTCTTTTTAGCCGTCTTTTATTGAGGCATGGCTTCCCTCAAATTTCAATTAAGGAATGGTACGTCTCCCACTGGCAGTGGGCCCCTTTGGCTCGCTCAATTGTGGTTGAGAGCATACTTTCCCCAGCTTAGTGCCCCACCATCTCCTCCTAGATCGGTCAGTTGTTATGGGCTATTCATCCATCAATTGAACCTTGTGAATATGTCCAATAGGGACGTTTTCACATTCTTTTACAATTTGAATTCAACGCCTTCCTTTTTTCCTTTTTCTCCTCACCAAGTCCCTATTTATGTGCGACCTCCTTCTACTCTGGCTGAAGTGAGCACTTTCTTGACCATTTGGGCTCAATTCTGGATTGGGAGAGAACTGTTCCATGACATCGTAATTGGGACAAATACCAAAGCAGGGGTTGAGATATACGCTCCCCAATTTTTTGCTCGCCAGCTTGGTTTTGGCCAAATGTGGCCTATTCCTCCCTGTTATTCTAGAAACTTAGCAGAACATTTCTATACTATAAATAAAATTGAGGCACAAGCCATTGATGCCCGTAATATTCTTTTGATCAAAGATTTTTCTTTGGCTCCTTTCAATCCCACTGCTGTCACTCATCCTCTTTTTGACCAACTCTGGCCATCGGTGAAATGCAGGCTGTTCACAACTGATGTTAATCATGCCTTCTACTTGCTGGATCGGCCAGAGACTTCCTCTACTTCTCCTATTCTGGCCACTCCCGTGTCCATTAGGAATCCCATTTCTCCTTCTCACTCGCCACCTGTTCGTGCTAAACGTCCTATTCTTCCATCTAGTTTCCCATCTGCTCAAGCTAGTACAACTAAAGGTGCTTCCAGCCGCAAACGGCCGGCCTCAGCTTTACCAATTTTGTAGGGTGATGATGATGATGCTCCTCTCATCCTCAGGAGAAAGGTAATTGAGTTTGTTTATTCATGAAAAACAATCCTTCATGGGTTAATGCTTTACCTGAATTTTCCCAAAATAGTTCAACTTCTCCTTCGAAGGCTCTAGTCTTAGCAGCCCGTGCTCCATCGCCTCCTACTGAAGCTGCTTCATCCAAGTCATCTATTACAGGGGCTCTGCCTAAAGAGAAATCCATAGTCCCAGAGTCTTCACCACAGCTAGTTGGAGAGCTGCCACCTTCCCAGGGTATTGACCCCCCACGTGTTAAACCAGAAGGTAATACATATCTTAATATCTTTACCCTTGCTTGTACTATTGGCTTTCCACTCATTACTTTTTGAATTCTACAGAGGTTTCCATGGATCTGCCCGTTGTGGCAGAGTCTGCTCGTCCAGATAAGGGAAAGTCTCCACGGGTGGCTGAGTCAATCGGTGACGTGCCCGAACTTTCCAAAGTTGCTGATGAGGTAGCCTTTGTTTCATTTTTCATCTTCACTTCATTTACTGCAGTGAAAATGCTAAATGCTTGCATTTTTTTACGGGATGTTGATGCCATCGTGCGCTCCATCCAGGACTTGTTCACTTCTTGGAAACAAGTAAGGACATCCTGCCCTTCTTCAACCAGTCGTCCTCCTGCTTCATCTGCTACTTTCTCAGAAGAAAATATGAATACTCTCAAGAAATTAGTGCTTGAAAATGTTTCTTTTATGGACATAGATATCAAAAAAGCCAGTACTACTAAACAGAGAAGTAAGTTTGAGCTTTTGAGTGCAAAAATAGCGTAAGCACTTAAGCTTCCTTCGCTCAACATTTCATCTGACTTTAAGGTGATGTTGAAGATTATCGACTCTGAGATAATCTCTTTACTAAATAAGAATGTCGAGTTGAAGGCCAAGAGTACTCAGTATCTCCATGCCATAAATGAAAAGGAGTCTTTGCTTCAAGAGATTGAGAAGGCCAAGGTCGAATTAAACGAAATCTCCTCTGAAGTTATGGTTGAGGATTCCTTGATGATAAGCTTAGCTGTAGAGATGAAGGAACTCCAAGCAAAGATGAATTACTGTAAGGCTAGATTAGCTGCCAAGAAGCGTAATGCTTCCCAAGGAATTGAGCGAACCAAGTCTTTGGTTGAGCATTATACAAAGCTGGAAGTTGACAAGGATGTTGCAACCGAGTTGTCTACTATTTTTCTAAGCAGAGCGATGAATGGGGGAAACTTAGGGAATAAATGCGTTCAGCTTGGGGTAAACTATAATTAAGACATTGATACCTTTAATTTCCTTGTAATTTTGTGCTGGTAACCACTGTTAATTCAAATGTAACGGTAGCCAATGTCATTAATGGAGTGACTATTTTATTTACTTGCGTAATAATTGACGTCTTCTTCAATCGTCAATCCCCCAAGCATTTAATTACCTTGTTCTAAACTCGTGTACATTTCTCCTCATGGAATCTTTACACGGAGCTAAACTTTTGGTATTCCGATCTTCTTTTCCAAGATTTTGGGCCATTTAATTTTGGTTACTATGCATGTAAGTGGCCATTCATATTCCGTCTCTTCACCTTAACACCTCTATAAATGCATATGTGTTATGCATTTATCATCTTCATCTACATTGTCCACAAAATCAGCTTACTTGTCATCGTTTGGCATTTCAGATAATTAATCAACTATTTCCTTCTTCGACAGAAATGGATCATTTAATCTGTTCCGCGTTTCACTGTCCGTTTTGATATTTTCCTTAATATGGGAGATATAAGAAATATTCTTTGTTCAATAAAGGTCTTCTCAGTACCTCCATTCATGATATCCATAGGGAGTTCTAGATGAGAGCCAATTGCTTGCTGAGAGTGCTTCTCAGCCTTCTTGCCTGCTATTGCAGCAATGCATTTAGGAAGGCGATTAAGGTCAATTCGCCATTTTCTTTGTGATTGACAAAAGAACGATAATAGCCTACTTCCAATTGCAGCTTTTAGAGCATCTTGTATTTTGTATCTCGTGGTTTGTAACAAATATTTGATATTGAAAGAGTTTATTTGAACGTACTTCGTTCTTGTTTTATTTAGTCATGATCGCTCAGCAATGCTATTTATTTATGTCTTTATTTGTTCACTTTCCCATAAGGAAGGAACATATTTTTTTAAGTATTTACTGTTAAAGAATCTCACATGCTTAGTGCCATCTAAATCTTCCAAATGATAGGCTCCATTATTCAATACACTTTTCACTTTATATGGCCCTTCCCAATTGGCGATCATTTGCCATACTTTGGATATTTGCTATCCAAATGGAGTATTATTTTCCAAACCAATTCGTCTAGACTAAAAGATTTGGCTATAACTTTTTTGTTATAAAATTTAGCCATTCTTTATTTTTGAACTTGCAATCTATTTAGGACATCCAACTTTAATTCGTCTAACTCCAATAGGTTTTGGGCTAATGACTAGGCATACTCGCCATCACTTAAATTATGTTGCAAACATACTCTGATCGATTGCACATTAATTTCCATAGGTAAAGCAGCCTCATGTCCATAAGTAAGTTGAAAATGAATAACTTTGGTACTTGAACGAGGCGACGTCCTGTAAGCCCATAAGGCTTTATTTAAACATTCGTGCCAATTTCTGGCATTTTCATTTATCATTTTCCTTATGATATTTTTTAGAATCTTATTAGAAGATTCTGCTTGTCCATTAGATTGACTGTAATAAGGTGTGGAGTTTACTAACTTAACTCCAAACTCGCTCAAGAATTCCTTCACTTGATCTCCATTCAGGGAAGTTCCGTGATCCACCATCAAAGTTTGTGGAATCCCAAATCTATAAATAATGTGGTCACGAATAAAATCTATGACACTTTTTTGAGAGATCTATTTTAAAGGTATCGCTTCTACCCATTTAGTGAAGAAATCTGTTGCAACTATTATAAATGTATGTTGCTTGGACGATGGGGGATAAATCTTCCCTATCAAGTCTATCGCCCAACCTTTGAACGGCCAGGGTTTAATAATGGGTGCTATTTCTCTTGCTGACGCTCTTTGTATCGGACCATACTTTTGGCATGGTAAACAACTCTTTGCATACTGAACACATAACTCTCCCATTTTGGGACAAAAGCATCTACTCCTCACAATCAACCATCTCATCCTTTGGCCAGCTTGATGGGCTCCACATATCCCTTTATGCACTTCAGCCATGATCGTTTTGGCCTCTTGCAAATTCACACATTTTAGTAGTATACCATCTGACCATTTCTTAAATAATTCTTCATTTATCAATACATAATTCAACAAACGCAACTTTATTTTTCGACTACTTTCCTTGTTAGGTTCTTTCAAGAACCTTTTAATTTCTGTCCTCCAATCTATTGCATCTCCATCTTGTATACAATGAACTTCAATTTTCGTCGCCCTCTTTTGTACTATGGGAATATTACTCCATACTCTCAAGTAGATTTCCAATTTAAAGCTTTTGAATAACCCGAAGCCATTTGGGCTAATTCGTTTGTTATATCATTATATATCCTATTAACATATTGAAGCTCTACTTTGTCAAATTCTTCCAACAACTCTTGGGTGATTTCATATTGACTTATGATAGAATCACTTTGACATTTAAAATCACCAATTAATTGGTG
The DNA here is from genome assembly GCA_035079005.1 of Fraxinus americana. Classification (NCBI taxonomy): domain Eukaryota; kingdom Viridiplantae; phylum Streptophyta; class Magnoliopsida; order Lamiales; family Oleaceae; genus Fraxinus; species Fraxinus americana. The sequence continues at coordinate 29,331,622 of CM068723.1, forward strand.
AATTTCCAATTGAGAATCGCCCTTATTGATCACATTCTTTATTCCCATTTCTACTAATAGCTCTAAACCCACGATCAATGCTTCGTATTCGGCTTGTTTATTAGTACACATCCTATCCAAGGTGAAAGAAAATTTATAATAAATCCCTAGGGGATTTATCAAAACTATACCTATCCCTGCACCTCTAGAGGTTTTTGATCCATCAAAGTACGAAACCCTAGGTTTTAATTCGAATGAATCGATCTCCAATTCAATCTCCTTAGGCATGTTAAGACCTGGATGATCGCCAAAAAGTTAGCCAATGCTTATTTTTTACTGCCTTTTGGGGTATGTATTATATTTCAAATTTCGATAATGCTAAAGTCCAAAGGCCCATCCTTTGGTGTAAAATAGGGCGAGAAAACATATACTTAACTAGATTTACTTTAGAAACTAAATAGATGGTTACAGGCCGTAAATAAGCCATTAGTTTTGTACATGTGAAATATAAGGCAAGACATAATTTTTCAATAGCGGAGTAATTGCATTCACATTTTGTTAACCGTCTACTCAAAAATCACCCTTTCTTCACCAAATTGGTCTTCTTGGGCGACCATTCCAGCTATCGATTCTTGTTCAGCCAATACGTACACTTTCATTGGCCATCCTTGGATTGGTGACACCAATACTGGTGGACTTGATAAATATGTCTTCAGGTTTTTAAAAGCCTTTTGATGCTCTTCTTTACAGACGAATTCGTCCCGATTTTTCAGCTTTAAAATAGGCAAAAAAAGCTTTCGTTCGCCCTGCATAATTAGAGATAAAGCGCCTTAAAAAGTTTACTTGGCCTAGAAACCTTTGCAATTCTTTTTTGTTGCTAGGTGGTTTGGCCTAAAAAATGGCCTTCACTTTATTCTTATCGAGTTCAATCTCTCTTTTGTGTACTAGAAAACCAAGAAAATTTCCCACATTAACACCAAATGCACATTTCAAAGGATTCAACTTTATTTTGTATTGCCTCATTCGCTCAAATGAGCGTTTTAGTTGTTCAAAATGGTTTTCCTCTTTAATAGATTTGACCACTATATCACCTACATACATTTCAACTAACTTGTCTATCATATCATGAAAAATCAAGTTCATTGCCTTTTGATAAGTTGCTCCTGTATTTTTCAGGCCATAAGGCATAACTACCCATTCAAAGCATCCTAAAGCCCAGGGCATCTAAACGCAGTTTTGTGTATATTTTCTTCAGCTATATAAATTTGATTGTATCCTGAATACCCATTCATAAAAGAATACATCACGTGTCCGGCAGTTGAATCTACTAAAGAGTCTACCGTAGGCATTGTATATTCATCTTTGGGCGTTGCTAAATATAAATTTCTAAAATCTATGCACACCCTTAATTTTCCATTCTTTTTTAACACTGACAAGATATTAGATAAGCATTCAACATATCTGGCTATCGTAATAAAATCCGCTTTTAACAATCGCTCTATCTCTTTCTTAACTTCAGGAAGCACATTAGGGGCAAAACGCCTAGGAGGTTGTTTATGAGATTTAAAATTTGACTTAGTTGGTAATCTATGTTCTACCAAATTTTTATCTAAACCAGGCATATAGCAATTAATTTATTACTAACTTCTTAACTAAGCATCTGGCTGACAAATGTTGGGCGATCTTCTCCTTTGTCGTCGATTTTCACCCTAACCAAGGGGTCTTATGCTTGCGCATGCCCAAGCATTATGATCCCCATTACCTCATCGTCTAGGTTCCTTGTGAGTACCTCCTCTTCTAAGCAATCTACCTTGTTGATTTCTCGGCCCATATTCTGCTCCAACTCGAACACTGCCAATTTGTCTCCCAACATCTTGAATACTATTTCTTCTCTAGTCTTATCTTTACATTTTTTATTGAAAGCCATTAACTTGGCTTTAAAGGCTTGAATATCAGCCATTTGCCCTTGTTGCTGACAACTCATTTAAAATTTCTTGATTACCTTTTTGCCAATTACTGGCTCTTCTAGTGCCACTATGTTTGGCCTCATTTGACTAAACATTTCAGTAAGTGCATCTACTGAAAATGGCTCTTCACTCTGTGTGACAATTTGAGTCTCTTCTCCATCTTGAACTACCCTGACAGGTCCATAGTTTCCTTCGTACATGAACCTTTCTACTGAGTTTGTTTTTGTGACAAAGGGTCTATAGTCGGCCTGCACCACTTCTGCTTCACTCTTATCATTCCAGAAAACCAGGCACTGGTTGAGCGATGAAGGTATGCAACGACTCTCGTGAATCCAGTCCCTTCCTAGTAGCACATTGTAACTAGTAAGGCAATCTATTACAAAGAAGACTGTGGTCCTAGTAGTTGTCCCCACGGTTATGTCCAGTGGCATCACTCCTCTAGCTGAAGTTGCTCCCCCATTGAAACTTGTGAGAATAACTTCTGTTGGGATCAGATCACTTTCTATCTTTACAAACTTCCTCATCATCCTAGACGGGATGGTATTTATAGCTGCTCCATTATCAATAAGTACTTTCGTCACAGGTATACCATTGACTAAGGCCTTCACGTATAATAGCCTCAAATGTTTAGTTAATTTCATGGTTGGTCTCTTGAAGATGACCTTTTCAGCTGCATCTATTTTCACTTCCTATTTGTCTTCCGTTGAATTGTTTCCTTGTGATAAATCAACATGAAATATTTCACACTGAGCTTCTCCTTCCTGGATTTCGTTTTTACTTTCCTCTAGTGCTTCTTCTTCGATTACCCATCCTGTAGGGGGAGGCAATATTCTTGGAGGTGACACATACTTCTCAGAACGAGGCACTCTCTTCTTCCTTTTGGGTATCTCGTACAACACATAGTAATTAAAGGAACGTCCAGATGGTTATCCCAACAAATCCACCTCGCGAACACCTTCCAGATGTAGTTGTTTCAACAAAGTATTGCGTGACACTCCCCTCTTTCTTCTCTCTGCTTCCAAATCAATTTCTTCTTCGATGTCTATCATACCAACATCCTCTTTTTCATTATATATCTCTCGAGATGTTTGGCCTTCTTCACATTCCAGTACACATGCTTCCTCCTCATTATCTTCCCTTTCCTCCTCTTCATTCTCTTTGTTTTTGAATTCATTGGCTAATAAATAATTATTAGCCATGACAAGAGGTAATGTACCGAATTGAATAGTGAGGAGTTGCTCTGGATCTTCTTCATCTCTTTTCCCTCGCTCAAACATTGATCTCTCGGAAGAAGATTCTGGTAACTCCTTTATTGATTCACCAATACCGATCTCTTTACTATCTTCAAGAACATTTTGGTTGGCCACTTCGAGTAGTTTAGGCGCCTTAGGACATGGCAATACTTGTTGCCTCATCATTCATCCATAATTCCGTTGAAAACGCCTTTGTTGAGTTCTGGTCATCTCATTGAAAGGTATCACCCTTCCTGCATTATACTGGAATGAATTCCATACATTTGGTTGGTGAGGTTGAGGCCTGAATGTCCTCCCATTATTTATTGGCTTGAACTGCCTCTCAAAAGGCGGTCCCCTATAGAATGATGTACCTCGCCCTCCAACAGGTTAGATATTTGGGACAAAATCAGGGCGATGGTGATGTTGCCATACTCCTGGTCTCTCCACATTTGCCTCTACTTCATTTTTTCATCTAGTACACACGATGCCCTCTTCTTTTCTAGGCTTTTTCCCTTTGATAAGCTCGAAGATGCTGGGATGTAGCTAAGAATCTTATTCTCCATTGTCTACAACCAACTTGAATTTTGGCAACTTATTTTTTAAACCTGTCATCACCATGTTCACCCCAAGTAGCTGTGGGAAAGGATTTTCATCCACTGGCATTTTCTTTTTATCTTCGAACGTGATCCGCTTTGACTCGATGGCATCCTTTAACACATGACGAAAGACCAAACAATGATTAGTCATATGTGAGCATGCATTATGTCATTTACGATTTTTTTACCTTAATTTGCTCAGGGTCTGGAAATTTATGCTTATCGCTCAATTTTATCTGCTTATCCTTATACAGTTTGTCAAATATAAGGTAAGCTTTGGTCACATCAAATTAAAACGTTCTAGCTTTTTTGTTTTCATCTTTTATAGGCTCATTCTTACCCTAAGCTCTGGGTTTGGCCATCATAGGACAAGCATACGCATCTCCGTTAATTAATTCGGTAAAACATACTTCAGTTTGATCGTAATATTCGTCATTAATAGTATGAACGTCGAAATTTGGGTCTCTATAATAAGTCCCCTTGCTAGAGTTTTTCATTTTTTCTTCTTCTCTTATCAATCATTCATACGTAATCACATTCGCGCTAAGTTGGAAAGGATCAGGAAATTCCCCGTCCTGGAATTTCTTTTTCAAATCAAAGGTCAAACACTTTTGAGTGATTTTATGAATTCTTTCTTGGGCAGAGGTACAAAACATTTTCTCATGGCTATTTTAAACCTCTGAAGGAAACATTCTTCCAATTCATTTGACATTTGACTTAAATTAGCCAAATCGGCCAAAGTGACTTCAGATTCACTCTTATAAAACTGAGAGTAGAACAATTGTTCTAGTTGTTGCCATGTTTGAACAGAGTTTGCTAGCAAATTAATAAACTAGGAGAAAGCTGTAAGTGTTATGCCCTAGTCCAATCAACTTTGGACATAAACACTTTGAATATATATAATCAATGCATATATATGGAAATATCTATTATTTAATTGAATTAATATTCTAATAAATTAAATAATAGAATCCGTAGATTCAAGTCTTGGTGATTTGTTAATCACAAGGAGTTGTGATTGTGAGATACAAATTACATATAACTAAATCTTAAATCGCTCATGGTGAAGTAATACTTGAGATACGGATATCGTTATTATGGATAGACTATCGCGTGTGGCATTCTTACTTGTGAAGTAAGTAACTGATCTCACAAGATAAAGTGTGGTGACATTTAAATGAACACATGGATGTTTTGTTATAGAACAAAACATTGGAGACCCGCTGAGAGATTCCAAAAGGATAACTATTTAAGTGTCGTGGTTAATCTCTAACGTTTGATTGTGGAATTGGTCCTTTGACTTGAGACCATCATAGTTCCTTATATAAAGACAATCATATTTTGATGATGTTGGATGTTTCTCTGTTAGGGGTCGCTAATACAACATCGTTCGGGTATGTCAAGAATCATATGAAACTTGTGAATGATCAATAGATGATTCGTCACTCTTAGATAGTAAGAGATTATGATCTACATTTTATCCAGTTAAGTTGATAATGAAATCCTTGGCCAAGGTGAACTCATAAGTCGGAAAAGAGTTTTCGACGTACATTGACTTAACAGTGGGATAAAAGATATAATCGATAATTGAGATTGACACATATCCATATCTCATAATTGATCGGATCATATTGACGAAAGGATTATAGTTTCACGGTAAACAAACAAGTTTGGTTTTATCATGCTGCGTGATATTTCCCGTCACATGTATTGCCCTGATACATTGCTAGATGTCAATCTGGGACAACGAAAATGAATTAGTGATAAATTAAAAAGGGCGTTTTAATTTATTGATTTTGATTAGATCAAAATAATAATTCACGTCGTTCGGCATCGTGATCGGGAACCTAATGGGTCACACACAAAAGAGAATCAGAAGAATGAGATTTACCAATTAATTAATTGACAAGTGTTGGATAATTAATTAATTGGGTCGTTTGTTAATATGCCCGAATTAATTAATTGGATTAATTAATTCATGGACCAGATTTAATTAATTTGATTAATTAAATCTTGGACCGAGTTAAGTTTAATAGATGGGCCGAGCCCATCTGGACTTATATTAATAAGTTGTTAGGGTTTGTAAACTGTAGAGAATTTTATTATTCTTGCTAGCACAAGAAAAGAAACCCTAGCCGTCATTCTTGTTCTCTGTGTGGATCACCATTGGAGGCTGGACAATTGGACAGCTTGGATTGCAAATCGTGATCATTGGAATTCAAGGAAAAGCAAAAGAGTTTGTGGAATTCATCAAAGGTATCATTCTCATCACAGTTTCTATCTAAACACATTGCAGATCCTCGTTTGGGAATTGAAAATTGTTTAATTTCACTACAATGCATGATAAGTAAATTCCCAACGATGTGTATCGAGCCTACTTTGTGTTTGTTAGAAATTGTTTTGCATCATATAACAATCAAAAGTTGATTGTTACTATTTTTCTTGTTTCTAGTTTTTAAAGAAAATTGATTTCTGATTCTAAATTTGATTTGGAAACGAAAATTAATTTTGATTAAAAAAAAAAAAAAAAAAATTGGATCTACAAACTCACCTAAGCAACCAAAAGCCGCGCCTTGTGCTGACAGCGTATGTTGCTGTACGCTTATCGCCTTTTAGGGCGACGGCGCCACTGTATGGCGATGTGGCCAACCAGCCGCATACAGCTGTATTCAAAGTACAAGCTGGCAACGCTGCGTTTTAGCAGAAGGGCGATATCGCCATTGCGCGATTTTGTGACGACGTTACAGTTGGCACAAGAACGCTGAACGTTGCCAGAGCGTCGACATGCACAGAGATGGCGGCGACTGTATTGTTCCTTATACTTGCCGGCGCCGCTAGTTATTAAAAAAAAAAAAAAAAAAAAAAATTAGGGTTTTTCTGAAAACGGGTGAGAGGATGGAGGCGGGGGCCTCTTGTGCAATTTTCGTAATTTCAGGCCCCCGCCTGCAATAATGGATAAAGGGTTAAGTTTGCAATTTTTTAAATGAAGGACCGTCTTGCAATTTTCGAAATTGAAGGGGTTTGTTTTTAATTTGGAACTTGGGTCAATTTACAATTTTCAAAAATAGTTTTGAATTTAAATATTAAAATGGTTTTAATTTGATTTTCAAATGATTTGACCTAAAATTCAATTTTGACCCGTTCAAAATTTTATTTAAAATTGACGACTTTTTATATTTTCGTTAAAATTAGATTTTAACTTAAATATTAAACTTTGACCCTAAAGTGGATTTTATTTTATTTAGGAGTTTTATCCTAAATTAAGATATTAATTCAATTTTAAATTAGAGTTGGACTTTAATTTAGTATTTAATTAAAATTTGATTTTAATTAAATTATCCACCCTAGTATATTGTTAAAATTAGAGTTGGACTCTAATTTTGACATTTAATTAAAATTTGATTTTAATTAAATTGTCTCGCCCTAAATTGTTTTTGAAATTAGAGTTTGACTCTTATTTGGTATTTAATTAAGATTTGATTTTAATTAAATATGTTCGCCCTAATATCTTGGAATTAGAGTTTGGCTCTTATTTTGTATTTAATTAAAATTTGATTTTAATTAAATTCAACCTTATTAATTTGATTATAATTAGAGTTGAACTTTAATTTAACGTTTAATTAAAATTTGATTTTAATTAAATTGTTTTGCCCTAAAATTTTATTGGAATTAGAGTTGGACTCTAATTTGGTATTTAATTAAAATTTGATTTTGATTAAATAGTCCCGCCTTATATTTGTAGAATTAGAGTTGGACTCTAATTTGATATTTAATTGAAATTTGATTTTAATTAAATAAGTCCGCTAATTAAATTAATTAATTAATCTGATTAATTAATTATTTAATTGTTCCGATCCATTTGTCTAAATTAGTTTAGACGACTTTAATTGCTAGAAACTTGAAACATGTTTGCATATAATATTAGATATTATAGGAATGCATTTATATGATGAATGTTTTATTAGTGGATGATTATGGACTCGACCATGTGGATGTGTTGAATGGTTAGTTTTATTCTTGTTGTTTTATGGGCCTGCGAGCTCTTATTTATTTTTGGACCTGCGAGTCCGTTGTTATTATTTTGGGCTGCGTGTCCAATATTATTTAGGCTTTCGCGTGCCAACTAGTATAGGATACAAGTTGCAAATTTGGACTAATTGGAGATACAAGAAGAGGAGGAGACCATAGAGATGGAGCATTGTATGAATCAATGCTATACCCCCTAGGAATCGACCGACTAGTCTTCCTTATGGCTCGGGAAGACTAGATAGTATAAGTCCATAATCGTCCACACTATTATATGTATGTTTATTTGCATGTTAGATGTATAATAAAATATATATAATTATTACGATGAGACCTTTGCATGCACAACCCTCGTTAAAAATATTAAGTCAATTTGATACTTGCCTTCCATCATTATAGTGAAAAACGAGAGTTCTCAATCGATCTAAGCTTGTTGTTGAGTACACTCGAAATTTGGTCGATTAGGGACATGTTTGACACTATGAAATATTAGATATTTCGAATGATGGGTTTGACTTAACTAATATTTATCTTTTGTTGAGTACACTCAAGAAGATAAATTTTAGAGGCATGTTAAAATATTAAGTCATATTTATATTTGCCTTCCATCATTATAGTGAAAAACGAGAGTCCTAAATCGATCTTAGCTTGTTGAGTACACTCAAGGCTGGTCTATTAGGGATATGTTTGACACTATGAAACATTAGATATTTTAAGATGATGGGTTTGACTTAACTAATATTTATCTCTTGTTGAGTACACTCAAGGAGATAAATCTTAGAGGCATATTAAGCTAACACATAAGATGTGTGAAGACAAAGAGTTGTCAGCTTAATGATCTGGGAGTTGTATGGAGATACAATTGATAATAGTATCTACCCAAATGTTTTATTAGGGCTTGTTGAGTACACTCAAGGTTTTAATATAACAAATGGGATTCCAGCCCACTGGGAATCAAGTACGGATTCCATAAATTTGTGTGAGAGGGTCATAAATTTGAGTTAAACAGTGGGAGCGAAATTAATTTAATAAAAGGCCATGTTAAATTAATTCATGCATTATATATATTATTTCTTTACTTTTCGTCGTTTACATTTATTGAATCATGAGTAACCATATGTATTTAAGAGGCATATTGTATGCCAACAACCAAAGCAAAATTTCTTGATTGACGCCGCAATCTGAGAATTGTTCTCAGGCATGAAAAATTGGTTGTGTCCTTCAATAGTCCTTTCTAGAGACACCAAGTGATGACTCAAGCTAAAGAAGAGGTGGCTGCTATAATAAACACAAGTGATGACGATAGTACTACAACATATGCGATGTTTATAACTATGTCACACGAGTTACAAAGCAACAAAAGAGTATAGATGCTAACACATGATTTTTCATCTCAATATGTTGAATGATGAACAATCATACGAGGAAATATATGATATTTCCATTAACTATACGAGTGCTTAATGACAAGAATCTTCAATCGGTGCTTGTGTCTTGAGATGCAGATCTGTTCTTTGAGAAGTTGTCTTGGTTGCGTTCAGTCATGAACAATGAACTAAGTATAGACTTGGTTCTCGCAACTGCCGTAGAGTTATTCATAACTAATTATGAATTTAACATGAATAAACTCGAAGCACGCTCATTGAGATGCTGAACATGCTTAAAACTGTTAAGTCCAACATCTGTGTTTGTAGTGGACAAATCTTAGTCATAAATTCCTATAAGGAAGTCTAAAGGATGCTTTAGGAAAGCAACCAAGATGACTAAGACGGTTAAAGCAAATAAGGACAATACCAAATCTGATGATCCTTATTATCATTTTGGAATGGTAGATCATTGGAAATGAAATTGCAAGGCTTAAATCTACTTCCTTAGTTTCATGGGTATTAGATACTAGATATGGATCTCATATTTGTATAAATATGCAGAAACTAAATAAAAGTAGATCGCTGCAAAAGGGAGAAGTTGACCTACACGTTGAAAATGAGCAAAAGTTGTTGCATTGCCTGTAGAAGCATATTTCTCGCAATTGCCTTTAGGCTCGATATTAGAATTAGAGAAATGTTAATTTTGTTCTCACCATTACCAAGAGCATTAAATAAATTTCATGTTTTGACATGAATTATTTTAATGTTAAGGACAATTGTTGTTCCTTTTATCTTGATAAGATCTTAATGGTTATGGTAAATTGCAAAATGACATTTATATTCTAAATGTTGAGTGTTCCATAAATGAGTATAGAAATTGAAAGGCATAAAAATGATAATCAATAACACCTATATCGACATTGCGGTTAATTGGTCACATAAATGAGAATGAAATTCCAAACTTACATGGAGATGTATATTTGGGTCAAATAATTTTGAATCATTTGACAAATGCGAATCATGTCTGTAAGACACAGTGACCAAATCTCCTTTTACTTGAAAAGGAAATTGATCTCGCACATTATTAAGTCTAATACATAGTGATGTATGTAGACCTATATCAGTTAATGTCAGGTGAAGTTTATCTTATTTCATCACATTTACTAATGACCATTTCAGAAATGATCATGTATATTTGATGAAATTCAAGCATGAATCTCTTGAAATGTTCAAGGGATTCAAACTAAAAGTTGATAAACAAATAGGTAAATATATTCTTACACTAAGACTTGTTCGAGGTAAAGAATATTTAAAATAAAGAATTTTAGATTATCTAAAAGAGAATTAGATTCTCACGCAGTGGATTCCTCCACATACATTGCAACATAATGGTGCATCTGAAATGAGGAATCGTGCACTATTAGACATAGTGCAATAGAGAACCAGCCATGCAAACATTCAAAAGTCGTTTTGAAGTCATGCACTGATTGATACGTGTTGCGTACTAAATCGTGTCTCATCTAAATCGGTTGACAAAACTTCATACGAGTTATGAAAATGCCCAACTTATCTCATATGAAAGTTTGGGCTGTGATGCTTATGTGAAGCATATTGGATCAGATAAGTTTGAAACTAGATCCGTTAAATACATATTTGTGGATATCCAATAGACAATTGGATATCAATTCTATAATCCCGTTGAGAAGAAGATGTTCATCTCAATACATGTCGTACTCTTAGAGAAAGTGTTTACTCTAAGAGAGACAAATGGGAGTAGAATAAATCTTGAAAGAGTTCAAGAGTCCACGGATATAATTAACCGAATAGATGAACCCGAGTCTTATCCCACACCAAACCGAGGGACATACTCTTGATCAAGAAGTGGAGACTTCGAGAACACGTTAGCTCGCATAAATCTTGTAGGATCATTTGACCTCCTAGAAGGTACGAATCCATGATTACTAATCAAGGATAATGAACCTACTAATTACATAGAAATAAAGTCAAGTGTTGACTTAAAGAGATGGACTTGTTGTATGTAACCGAGGTTTGACCTTGGTCAACTTGCCTAATGGATTAGAACCCATAGGTTGTAAATGAGTTTACAAGAAAATGTCAATATGGATTGAAACAAGCCTCTTGGAGCTGGAATCTTCGATTTAATGCAAAAAGTCAAAATGTTTGATTTTATCAAAAATTGAAGACGAAATGTGCGTTTACAAGAAGATAGTGGGAGCATTATCGCATTCCTGATATTATATGTATGAGACATATTATAGGAAACGACGTCTCTATATTTCAATTGTTGAAATTTTGGTTGTCAAAAAATTTCTCCGTGATGGATGTGGGAGAAGCAACTTGATCTATAGAGATAGATCTAGAAGATTGCTTAACTCATCCCAATCTATACAGATAAAATCTCGAGAAGATTTTATATGGAGAAAATGAACTGAGAGTTCATGGATAGAATGATGCTAACTTCTAGTCAGACTGGAATAATAGCACATCTCAAATAGGATATTGGTTTACTCTTAAGCGGTGCGTTGGAAATGTTCCAAATAACCGTTGATTCAATAATAGAAGCCTTATACATCATTGCTTTACAAAGCAACAAAAGTTGTGGTCTGGATCAGGGAGTTCATTACTGAACTTAGAGTAGTTCCTAACATTGTTGATCACACGCTTATGCATTGTGATACAATGGAGCCATCGTGCAGTCTGAAGGAACTAAGGTCTCATCAATGATCTGAACACATGTTAAGGCAGTGTTATCTCATTGAAAAGATAATACAAAGAAATGACATAAATGAAGAACGAATTCCCATAAGTTATTAAATTGCAGATCCACTGACAAAGAGTTGTCGCAGTATAAACATGATCGTCATGTAGACTCTTATGGTATAAGATACATAAGTGATTGGATCTAGTGCAAGTGGGAGTTTGTAAGTGTTATGCCCTAGTCCAATCAACTTTGGACATAAACACTTTGAATATATATAATCAATGCATATATATGGAAATATCTATTATTTAATTGAATTAATATTCTAATAAATTAAATAATAGAATCAGAGATTCAAGTCTTGGTGATTTGTTAATCACAAGGAGTTGTGATTGTGAGATACAAATTACATATGACTCAATCTTAAATCGTTCATGGTCGAAGTAATAACGAGATACGGATATCGTTATTATGGATAGACTATCGCGCGTGTGGCATTCTTACTTGTGAAGTAAGTAGGCTGATCTCACAAGCTAAAGTGTGGTGACATTTGAATGAACACGTGGATGCTTTGTTATAGAACAAAACATTGAAGACCATTGAGAGATTCCACTTGGATAACTATCTAAGTGTTAGTGGTTAATCTCTAACGCTCGGTAGTGGAATTGGTCCTTTGACTTGAGGTCATCATAGTACCTTATATGAGGGGCGGTCATACTTTGGTGATGTTGGATGTTGCTTTCTGTCGAGGGTCGCTAATACGACATCGTTCGGGTATGTCAAGAATCATATGAAGGTTGTGAATGATCAATAGAGGATTCGCTGCACTCTTAGATAGTAAGAGATTATGATCTACATTTTATCCGATTAAGTTGATAATGAAATCCTTGGCCAAGGTGAACTCATAAGTCGGAAAAGAGTTTTCGACGTACATTGACTTAACGATTGGGATAAAAGATATAATCGATAATTGAGATTGACACATATCCATATCTCATAATTGATCGGATCATATTGGACGAAAGGATTATAGTTTCACGGTAAACAAACAAGTTTGGTTTTATCATGCTGCGTGATATTTCCCGTCACATGTATTGCCCTGATACATTGCTAGATGTCAATCTGGGACAACGAAAATGAATTAGTGATAAATTAAAAAGGGCGTTTTAATTTATTGATTTTGATTAGATCAAAATAATAATTCACGTCGTTCGGCATCGTGATCGGGAACCTAATGGGTCACACACAAAAGAGAATCAGAAGAATGAGATTTACCAATTAATTAATTGACAAGTGTTGGATAATTAATTAATTGGGTCGTTTGTTAATATGCCCGAATTAATTAATTGGATTAATTAATTCATGGACCAGATTTAATTAATTTGATTAATTAAATCTTGGACCGGGTTAAGTTTAATAGATGGGCCGAGCCCATCTGGACTTATATTAATAAGTTGTTAGGGTTTGAAAAGCAGTGAGAATTTTATTATTCTTGCTAGCACAAGAAAAGAAACCCTAGCCGTCATTCTTGTTCTCGTGTGGATCACCATTGGAGAGCCGGACAATTGGATGCTTGGATTGCAGATCGTGATCATTGAAGTTCAAGGAAAAGCAAAAGAGTTTGTGGAATTCATCAAAGGTATCATTCTCATCACAGTTTCTATCTAAACACATTGCAGATCCTCGTTTGGGAATTGAAAATTGTTTAATTTCCGCTGTGCATGATAAGTAAATTCCCAACAAAAGCTACTCCTATTAAAGAACTAGGGAACAATCTTATTTTGTGATAGTCAGTTACTTCACCACTTTACAGTGTGAATCGCCCTATATGTTCCGGAGTAGACACTTCTCCTAAACCGGTGAATAATGAAAATTCTGGCACTTTGTACCCTCTAGGCCACGGATATGCCTGATCTACCCAATCAGGATATGGCTTTGTATAAGTCGGCCTAATAACAGGACGTACCCTAAAAGCCATTTGATCCTGCACTATTTCCATAATTTGATTCCTCAACATAACATTGGGATCATATAGAACTCCTACTGGTTGGTTCATTGGTTGAGTTACTTGAGGCCTAATATTTGGTCCTTGGTTGGCAACAAAAATGCTATTATTCAGACCATTATTACCATTAACCTGAGTGTTTCTGCCATCATAGACATGCGGGATGTTCTGTCCATTACTTTAGACATTGTCTCATAAATTTGGGTTACCTCCCAGGTTTGACATCCCATCACCACCATTCAAGTTTGGCATTTCACTACTCCTGGTTTGAAGTAGATGGTCCAGAAGGTGGTTCTATTTCTTGATTCAGACTCAAGACAGGGAAATTATGTCCCACAATAGTCCTGGCTTGAAAGTGACTTGCAATTGGCCCAACTGCCTGACACATTTGGCCCACTAACTTGTTCATGATTTCGTTCAATGTATTTAGTTGTTTGGCTATTTGTCATAATGTACATTCCCATTTTAGGTAAATCTTTCCATATTATGAACATTTCATTGATTTACATGTTCAATGACATCCTGTGTGAGTTTCTCAAGCAATGCGTGCATGGTTCGAGGACTCAACTTTGTCATTGGCTCGTAAAGACTTTGACTACTTTGACTATGTCCCTCTATTCATGGAGAGCTTTGCTGCTTCTCATATTACTCGATCATAGACCAGACTACTCCTTGGCTTGCTGGTTCTTTATCAGAATTCTTATGAGGTATAATACTTCACTTTTCGTATCCTCAAACACCAATGGTCCCACTGAGCGTGTCAAATTGTTTTGCGTGGGTTATCGCTAACAATTAAAAGATAAGTTCATACGATTGTGTAAGGAACAAACCTCTTGAGACAAAGTCCCAAAAATTGGTGCTTTATTTATGAAAATTACAATTGGGAAGAAGGAAAACACCTCCAAGGGGCACAAGCACACGAAATAAATTGAAAGTTTGCACTTAGAAAATAAATGAATTGAAATTACATATTCTCTATTGAGAGTTATTGATTCGGGGTCCTTTCCTTCTATGTCTTCTTTTCCTTTTTATACTCCTTTAACGGTTTTCTCTATAAAACTGCCTGGAAAATGCTTGGCGCTGCATAACTACCCACTTTCTTTGTGTTGGCTGACTTGTCAAGGAACTGTCGTTCGCAACTGTTGCTATTGCTCTTGTTATTTAACCGCTTGTAACCGAGATTCTTAGATCGTGGGGTGTGATAAGGTTGCTCAATAACTGCTTCAATAATCGTCGTTTTAAGTAATCACATGACACCGTATTCGCTCAAATCTTGAGCAACTCAAAGGCTTGGGCGAGAACAGGATCATCGCTCTAGAAGATAGTAAAGCGCTTCATTCGCTCAAATCCTGGGCGTCCTGCAGGCTTGGACGATGATAGTACTTTGTTTATGGGCCTCCGCTATATTCTACAATGGTCTCATTTGGGCCTATGTCTTGAACTCCCTAATTGGGCTCCAATTCTTGGACCATTTAATTGGGCTTCATTTTTTGTTTGTTAACAATACTATATGGGCATACAACCCTATATAAATCACTGTAAAACGTTCAGTCAAGTGAATCTGCTCTCCTAGACCGACCAGTCCACTTGCTCGAGGGGTTGATCTAGCAATCGGTACAAGATGTCCTTCAAGCATTAATGGTGAGGTTTCTTTTACCTGAGACATGCTTTCGCAGTAAGTTAAGTGAATTTTTTCTTCAGATTGTGACTGGATCACGTGTTATTTAGTGTTTTTCTAGTTGGATCGCGTTGGCCCAACGAGTTCATAAAATAAAAATGGCTTGAAGGTCTCTTTTAGGCTTTGCATTTGGGTCATGAGTTGGGGCTAGATATTCATTTTTGTAGAGGCACATGACCATTATTGTTTAAGAGAGTTTGGGTTATTTTGATTTACTTCATGGACTATTAGTAATCCTTTTTTGGGCCAAGACAACCCCTTTTTTGTTTAGAGTCATGAACGCATCCAAAGGCACCATGATAAAATGTCAAATAGAACAAATCTAAAAGGGAAGAGAGGAAAAAAAATGTGATACAAGAATGGTGTTAAAGCTTATCTATATTGAAGTTGTTACACCCCATTTTATACTAGTCAAAGGTCAATATTATTTATTCAAAGTCAAAGGTTCAACTAGTCAAAGACAAAGTCAAAGTCAATTAGGAACTTAAATTGAATAAATTATTTAATTAGGGCTTATTTTATATTTAAGATATTTGAGGGTTTAAGATGAAAATCATTTAAGTTTTGGGGACTTACTTTTCAAGTAGAGAAAGATAAGATTTATTGTGGTTTTATGACTTGACCTGCAAAAGTGTGGTTAGTGGAAAGCAAGTGGCAATTATGGAGCCATTCTTTCATTTTTCATTGTACGTGTACACAGAAAACTAAAAGCGGAAAGCAGGGAAGAAGAATCGAGAAGCATGAAGGAAAAAGGAAGAAGAGGGAAAAATATAGAAAGTGCCAACCGACGACGTGGAGGTGGTGAAACACACAAGTATTGGGTTTTCTTTCATATCCTCATTTATTCTAATATCTCAAGTAGGTAAGTTTTACACAAATTTAAATTTCTTATTTTGGTTCAATAAGTGGAAATAAGCCCAATTTCTTGATGGTTTGGTATGATAACTATTTTTGAAGCTTTTGAGTTATATGAATCAAAATTATATTAACTTTTGGGTTTGAGCTTTGTGGGTGAAAGATTCAACAAGTAATTGGGTGTAAGATTGAAAGTTAAATAAATGAACCAATTCAAGTGAAGAATGGTGCCAATTGATTATAGTTTTGGTATATGTACAGTGGCTGAAATTATTGGAGTGTGAATTACCTAATTACATAGCTTTATACAAGTGTGAAACTGAAGAAGTAGTAAACTGATGAAAGGAAAGAGATGAAATAAAGTTGGTATAGCTATGTGCATATTAATGATATTAATTGAAATTATGAAGTTGGGATTAAAGAAGAAATCTTCAGCAAGTCGTAAACAAATCAATTGGGAAAACCGGAAAAAATGGATTTGAGGATTTTATCCCATTAGTAACTTTAAACTGAAATTGGCAAATTCTAGTAATGATTCTGAAAAGTTCATTGTTATCTCAGGAAATGAGGTGAATATCGGACAACCTACCAGCTGAATTAATCATCATCAGGACATTGTCCAGTGAGTGGAAAAGCTTATTTTTCCGAAATAAATATTTATTAAATTTATACTATATCATAAAGTTAATTATTTCATATATTTGATTTGACAGCATGATTTTCAGAATCAAACGGATTTTATAGTAAATTATTTTAAAGTTAAATTCAGTTCATTTAAATCATTTCTCTAGCATATTATATTCATATTATATGTTCAACATATCTAAAATCATTTTAAAAAACCACCAGAAAGTACCCAGATGATTTTACCCCAGTCTGCACTAGTGTGAAAGTGTTTCCAGGGTGTATGACTTCATATGATTATTTTACCCGATCTACAATGGTGTGGTGATTTTACCTGCTCTGCACTAATGTGAATGTCTTTCCACAGTGTGTGACTTGATTATCGGAGTCTTTGGGACCTACTCTCGTACACATATATGCTTTAGGTCGTGTACTAGGGTGATTAGCCTTTGGGGTAACTCTGCATACGTATGACCAGATTATCCTATTTGAATGGATTTACCTTGTACAATGAGATTACTCTGTACATGAGTAAGGCTATTCATTGGGTACTTTTTGGTGTGACTCTTTAGTATATCATGTTACGTTTGTTCAGTTGTATATTCATAAATTTTCAAATACTAGATTGTCCATACTCGACATGTTTTACGGTTGGTTATTCAGAATAAAGAGTAAGAATTTTATGATTTTAGCATGTTTTACTTTTAAAAGAAATGATCAAAATTTAGAATTTCTTAAAGCTTTAAGATAATAAATCAGATTTTTCGGTAAATATGTATAAATGAAAAATGTATATGTATTTGCAAACTATTCACTCACTGAGTTATAAGCTCATATATTTTGTTATCTTTTTCCTTAACAAGTATTAGCTGAGTTGAACAGCTTTGGAGCCTGTCGATCCACCGAGTTGAATCACACACATTTTCATTAGTTGTATGACTCATTTTGTTAGTTTGTTTAGCTCATATTTCTTTTGGGGTACATGTAGCTTTTGTCAGAAGGGTCACTGCATATTTGGTATCTTTAGTATATTTGGGGACTTTTGGTTGTGAAGCATAGTAAATATAGATTTGCCAGCATTTTATTTTGAATAGTTTGAGTTTGAGTTTGAGGGGCTGGTGTACCCTGTTTTAAATTATATGTATTAGTTTGAGGAAATTGATTATTGTTCAAGTGGTTTTAGTCCATATTACAATGGAAACTGTCAAATTTTTTATAAAATATGGTACACTCAAAGCAGGTCATAGTCGCCTTGATGGTGGGTCCAGCACTTAACTGGTATCTACCATCGACTCACGGCACATGTCGGGTCCATTAGAGTGATTCAGGACGGGTCATGTGAATTGGTATTATAATGTTTTGAAATTTTTCATAGTTTTTACATTGGCATATCATGCATATTCAGTTTGTGTGGTCACATGTCATGGTGGCAGAAATCACAGGCTCTCAAGCTTTTACTACTAGAATGTTTGGAACCTAAATTGGTAAAAGAATATTTTTAACAGATTCAGAAATGAATGGTATATAAGTATGTTATTTGCAATGATCCGATGGTTGAAATTGTTATTAGTTCTTGTGTTGTAATTGTGGTGTATGTAGCTTATTAAGAATTGAACAAATTGTTAATTTAAATGTGGAAGTTTTGAGAGTCTTGGAGGTTATTTACTTATAGACATTGAAAGTGATAAAGGACTCAACCACTTAATTTTTATGTAGAATTACATGATTTTTAATGTATACATAGGAAAATCTCTAGTTATAGTTTGCACAATAAATAAAAAGGAATGAAATTATCTGTATAATTGGTGGCAATCAACGAGGGATTTTAGATAACTTGGGAAGCCAAATGGTCATTAGTGTTATCAAAATATTGTGGTAATTTGTGGATGATCATAGAAATTATGATGGCGTATACATATGCTATATGGTGAGAAATTGTGGAAGAGAAAATGATGATTTGTTGATTGATAGATAGCGGATGTATTATTGTATATCTTAAGCGTCAATGGGATTAACGTTTAAGTAATTACAATTATTTCAATTACTTATGAGATGTTTGATTATAAGGGATATAAGAAAAATAGGGATAGACTTCATAATGATCACTTATTATGGGATAATTTGTTGCTTAAGAAATAGAATTAAATGGTTATGTGCATTCAGGTATGTTTATGTGAATCGGAAAAAAAAGGAGAGATAGGAAAGCTTTGATTTCATTTCTCGAGTATAGAAAGGATAAGTGATATAGAGAATTAGAGCCAAGGATGTATAAGAGAAGAAAGAAAATGAGTAGGACCAATTGAATGTCGTAGAAAAATGTGCAACAAAATGAGTAGTTTTTGAATTGAAGAATAAGAAAGTAAATAGTAAAAGGATATATATTAATTTTTATTAAGGTGGTGAAATGGGTGCACAGTCTAATCGAAAATTGTTCATTTGATAAGGGTACGATGATATTCATTCAATAAAGGTCAACAAGATAGATATGATGAACTATTTTATGCAACTTACAGGACATGATATGATTAAAAGTTTAAGGCCATATGTGCTATGATGTTCATGTAACAAAGTTTTATGATTGTGAGAAGGAATTGGAAATAGTGATAAAAGAAAGATATGATTGGTATTATGCCAAAAGAATGTGATGATATATTTAGGTTACGATGGGAGATTTATGTTATTCCATTTGGATTACTATCTTGTCACATATAATTTGGATCTCATCAATAGAGTATTTCATTTGTATTATAGCAAGTGGATAAGAAAATTATGGAGGACATGTCAGTATATTTTAGAGCCAGGAAGGATCAAAGAATGTTCTGTTGGAATAATTGCATGTTTGGCCGTGTTATTTAAACACGGGCTTTTTGTGGATACATGAAGTCAGTAGGAATATGTCTTCACATTATATTACCGGGAAGATGAAATTCTAGCAATGGTAAACATTTGAGTTGGTCGAAGTGATGCCATCTAATGTAAATTGTTCTCAATTGTGAAATGGTATCCTTTGGTTACACTATCTTAATTAAAGGTCTTTATGTAATATATAAAAAGGCTTGTGCTTTGGTAATGAGTCAATGACCTCTTTATGGAATAAAGGTGTAGAATTATCATTGATTAAATATTATTATTGTCTCTTCATGGAAAGGAATAGCACCAAATTGTGCGGGTTTAGGAATGTAAAAGTTATGCTATTGGATTATATTATGATGAAATATTTACTATTGTATCTAATGCTGATGATGATAATGAATTATTTTTGGGTTAGAAAGTGTTCTGAAGTAAAATGATGAATTATGGATTATATTGTAGAGCGTTGAAGATGCTCGATTAAAAAAAATGATTTAGAGTTGGTTATATGGGTGTTGAATTTAGGAATTTTGGTATCATCACATTGCGAGAAACATCGATACTTATCGATAACTGGAGTTTAAGGTATATTCTATTTGAAAGTGTTGAAATTGAAGTTGTGTATATATTATCATTGGGTGATATAGAATTAAAGGAAAAGAACACCATATTGAGCTATCTCAATTGTTGTTGTGGATAGTTAGAATTGTAGAAAGTCATAAAGAATTGAATTTTTGCAGATATTGTCAATTTAGAATGGAAGAATTACCATGAAATATTTTTCATCTAGGGTTCCACGTATACATAATGGACAAAATGGTATTTGGATCATTTTTGATAGATCGATAGAGGTTACAAGATTCTTTTCAAATGATATAGTGAGTTCATGAGGTGATTTATACAATTATATATGGATAAGATTGTTATTTATATGGTGGAATTTGAGTATCTATCTATGGCCTGGTTATAGGGAGTTATGTAACTAAATTGCATTGTGTAGCTTCTTAGAATGTCATACACTATGAAGACAAATTCAGAAGACAGACTATTAACTATGGTTTGTTAATTAAAGGGGACTTGGATAATTATTATTTTTCATGGAATTGACACATACGAACTAGACACAAGTGACGATAATTGAGGTTTTATATATGATATTGAAATATTCCAAAGATGTATTTTTTGTGATGTAATTGGCGAAAGAATGTTATTTGGTGAAATGAAAAGTTGTGAATATCATATATTGCTCTTTGAAATGTTATTTAAAACTTGGTATATGTACAATGGCTGATATTATTGGAGTGTGAATTACCTAATTACATAGCTTTATACAAGTGTGAAACTGAGAAGTAGTAAAATGATGAAAGGAAAGAGATGAAATAAAGTTGGTATAGCTATGTGCATATTAATGATATTAATTGAAATTATGAAGTTAGGATTGAAGAAGAAATCTTCAGCAAGTCATAAACAAATCAATTGGGGAAATGGGAAAAAATGGATTTGAGGATTTTATCCCATTAGTAACTTTAAACTGAAATTGGCAAATTCTAGTAATGATTCTGAAACGTTCATTGTTATTTCAGGAAATGAGGTGAATGTTGGACTACCTACCAGCTGAATTAATCATCATCAGGATATTGTCAAGTGAGTGGAAAAGCTTATGTTTTAGAAATAAATATTTATTAAATTTATACTATATCAGAAAGTTAATTATTTCATATATTTAATTTGACAGCATGATTTCCAGAATCAAATGGATTTTATAGTTAGTTTTTTTAAAGTTAAATTCTGTTCATTTAAATCATTTCTAAAGTCATATTATATTCATATTATATATTCAGCATATCTAAAGTCATTTTAAAAAACCACCAGAAAGTATCCAGGTGATTTTATCCTAGTGTGAATGTGTTTCCACAGTGTATGCTGCACCCGTGAGAATGTGTTTCCGTAGTGTATGATTAGTTATGGTGATTTTACTTGCTCTGCACCGATGTGAATGTGTTTCCACAGTGTATGACTTGATTATCAAAAGTCTTTGAGATCCACTCTCATACACACATATGCTTTGGGTCGTATACTAGGGTGATTAGCCTTTGGGGCAGCTCTGCTTACGTATGACCAGATTATCAAATTTGAATCCTCGTACATCGTGATTACTTTGTACATAAGTAAGACTATTCATTAGGTACTTATTGGTGTGACTCTTTAGTATATCATATTACGTTTGTTCAGTTGTAGATTCATAGATTTTCAAATACTAGATTGTCTATACTCAGCATAATTTATGGTTGGTTATTCAGAATAAAGAGTAAGAATTTTATGATTTTAGCACGTTTCAGTTCTAAAACAAATTTCAAAATTTAGAATTTCTTAAAACTATAAGAAAATAAATCAAATTTTTCAGTAAATATGCATAAATGGAAAAAGTATATGTATTTGCGAATTATCCACTCACTGAGTTACAAGCTCATATATTTTGTTACATTTTTCCTTAAAAGATAGTAGCTGAGTTGAGCAGCTTTGGAGCCGTCGATGCACCGAGTTGAGTCACGCACATTGTCATTAGCTGTATGACTCATTTTGTTAGTTTATTTAGCTCATATTTCTTTTGGGGTACATGTAGCTTTTGTCAGAAAAGTTTATCATGGGCTCACTACATATTTGGTATATTTAGTATATTTGGGGACTTTTGGTTGTAAAGTATAGTAAATATCAATTTGCCAGCATTTTATTTTGAATAGTTTGAGGGGCTGGTGTACCCTGTTTTAAATTATATGTACTAGTTTGAGAAATTGATTATTGTTCAGGTGGTTTTAGTCTATATTACAAAGGAAAATCTGTCAAAATTTTTATAAAAGTATGTCATAGTCAAAGCAGGTTATAGTCACCTTGATGGTGGGTTTGGCACTTATCTGGTATCTACCATCGGCACGTGTCGAATCCATTAGGGTGATTCAGGATGGGTTGTGTCGAAGCTCTTTCACAAATTTCTTTAGAAGCAATAAATTGTCGAGTCTTCCGCGATAGCAATCAAAGGTGGAACTGAGAGACCACGACAGATTTTACGTGGTATAGTACTTTACTTTAACAATGTACAATCAAAAATAAGGAGAAAATTGGCATGAACCAACAGTTGCATCTTCTGGCGACTGTGTTCATATCCAGTATACACAACGAAAGATAAATTTTTTCATCTAAAATATTCTATTTTCTTTCTATGCTGAATTTCTCTATTAAATTTGATGATGGCATGCGTTGGTCGATTTCATTGACTGGCTTGATAACGAAGCTGTAAACACAAAGATGGCATCAAACCTTGCTGGAGCATCCATAATTTATTAAGTCTCTTTGTAGCTTTGAGTTGCAATTTTAAATTGCTCATTATTTGAACATGGATGTCGGTGTTATTCCTCTTGGGTTTTTGCTGTAATTGATGTTATTGATGCACGCCAAATATTTAACAACATGCCTAGCTCGAATCTCTCTTATTATTTGAGGAAAGCTCTAAGACCTATGACCTTGCATGTCTAAGGCTAGCTTGTAAGACCTTGCATCTTTAAATGAAATCCCCAACTCGTGATTTTCTTATTTATGGAAGGCGAGCCCTTGCTTGTTTTCTTATTATTGAATGGAGCTCTAGCTCGTGAATTTCTTATTAATAGTTGCAGCATTCTATGTGTTCTTCTTTCCTGAATAAAAGAAAATACAGTATCTTGGAGTCTTCGTTCCTTGAAAAAGGAAAGACTCTATATGAAAATTACCTCTTTTGATGTAGCATCCGTAATTAGGCATTTGGAAGAATCGAATTTTATATTGTAACATTTATCACATAATTGACAAATACTTAGCAAATTATGCTTGAGGTTATCAACCAATAAAACATTTTTGGTTGAGGGGGAAGAGTAATTACCAATGTTGATGATTCCAATAATCTTCCCCTTAGCATTGTCTCCAAAGGTTACATGATCTCCATCCTTCTTTTTAAAGTTTGATAGTAGTGATTGGTCACCGGTCATATGCTTTGAACATCCACTATCCAAGAACCATTTGCTCTTGATTTTCTTTGGTACCTACAAGTACAATTTAATTTTTGATTTTTGGTACCCATACAAACTTGGGTCCTTGGTAGTTAGTTTTTGAGGATTCTCTAATCCACTTATTTTTGTTTTCAAAATATAATTTCTTTTTAGCTAAACAATTAAAAGAAACATGTCCACTTTTATTACAAAAAGTACAAGTGATGTTTGAAGCTTTAACGAACATGTTTTTGAAAGATTTTTGTTTTAGAGAAGGTTTGAATCAGATTCCCCCTTTGTCAAACACACATTTTTGATTTCCAAGCATAAGATCAAAATTCTTCTTGCCTTCAGTGAATTTGTAAATGACTTTCGTCAAATCTTCAACCTTTTCTTTTAAAGAAGTGTTTTCTTTAATTAATGAATCATAATCAACATTTTCTTTTTTGTTTTTCTAAAATCTTCTTTAATTCATCTTTCAATAAATAATTTTTCTTTTTAAGGATAGAGTGACTTAAGACCAGTTTTTCAAAATCTTCAAGCAATTCATCATAAGAATTAAATAACTCATCGTAAGAAAAATTTTCTTTTGTACTTACCTTATCTTCGAGGGCCATGAAACACATGTTAGTGATTTCATCTTGATCATCGCTTTCATTTTGATCTTCATCGTCACTATCATCCCAAGTAGCTTGAAGTGCCTTCTTCTTAAATCTTTTTTTTTTTGTTTGGGCACTCTGTTGTCACACTCGTAGCAAATAATTTTCTTGGTCCTTTCTTCTCCTTTGTCGTCCTTCCATTGAAACTTTCTATTGTTTCAAAATCCTCTCCATTTTTTGACGATAAGGACTAAATCATCGAGCTCTTCATCGCTCATGTTGTTGGTTGATGTTTCTTCATCAATCACCGATTTTAGAGCAATTTGTTGTTTAGGAGCCTCTTTCGATTCCTAGTTACTTTTTCTTGTCTTCTCCTTGATCTTGGCATTGTTGAGTTCATAGGTCATCAAGGTTTCATACAATTCTTCCAAAGGATATGTATTCACATCCTTTGTATTTTCTATAAGTATCTGTATGGGGCTCCATTCCTCCGAATGTGACCTAAGCATTTTACTCACAAGTTCACCGTTAGTATATTTTCGATCAAAACCTTTTAAACCATTCACAATGTCGGTAAAACGAGTAATCATATCAACAATGGGCTCATCTTGTTTCATAAAGAAGTTTTCAAATTCTTTAACCAACATATTTATTTTAGTTTCCTTAACTTTATTCGTTCCAAGAAGAGTGACTTCGAGAGCACGCCAAATTTCATGAGCCAAATCACATGTGCTAATTCTATTGAATTCATTTCTATCTAGGGCACAATAGAGCATATTCTTGGCCTTAGCGTTTAATGACAATTTTCTTCTATCTTCTTCATCGTATTCCTATCTCGATTTAGGAATGCTTTGATTGGGTTTACCATCAATCTTAATAGTCTTTGTTGGCACATAGGGACCATATTCAATTATTTCCCAAATGTTATAATCAATAGATTGAACATAAATCATCATTCTAGCTTTCCAATAATTGTAATGTATGTCATCAAAGAAATGAGGTCAGTTTGTGGAATGCCCCTCAAGATTTTGAGACATGGTGTTAGCCATTACTCAAGATTGTGAAATCTTTTAAAGAAAGTGAGTACCTTGCTCTGATACAAATTGAAAGCCCAAGATTGGCTAACCAAGAGGGGGGTGAATCGGTTATTAAAACGTTTTCCTTAATAAATTAAGATTTTAATTATAATGAACACATAAATGATAATGAATAATCTAAACACAAGTAAGAACGTAAATGGAGCAATGTAAATTTGCACAACGTAGAAGCGTTAAGCAAAAGGGATAGAGAATGCAAACGATATGATATGGAGGTTCGATCCAATGCAATGATCTACATCCCCCGTTACCAAGGTCTTCAGCATGAGCAAGGCCTTTTTCACTATGTTGATTGACTTATGGTGCAATCCCACCCTTTACAAAGCTTCCGGTGACTTACAACCAAGGAGCACTAATCTCTTTACAATGTTGAGCTTTTCGGGACCTCAACACGACCCACAATTCAAAATAAATTTACAAGAGAAATTTTCTCTTCTTATCTAATAATAAATCCAAAGATGAGTACAAGAAGAGAAGAGGCAAACACTTCAATAGATGACAAATAGTAAAGCTAAAAGCGTTTAGGTTGAAAAACTTTTAATGAAATAAGGTTTTTCACAAAGTTTAATCCCTCAAAGGTTTTTCAAGAGTTTGATGCTTTTGATCTTCCAAGGATAGAAAATAAGGTTGTTGGGATCAATAAAAGCTTCACTTTAATGCTAAAAAAAAGTTTTATCATGTGAATAGTGAATGAGGTATTTATAGTACTCAAACAGGTCAAAACTCTATCCATCCAGACAAGGCATCTGGACGTCCGGATAGAACTAGCCGTTTGAGTTTGCAACGGTAAAAAAAGTGACCGTTGCACATCTGGACGTCCAGATGATGATTTGGACGTCCAGACGTCCGGTTGGGCATAATTTGCCCCTGGACGGTCTCCTTCGTAACAATTTGATCAATGTACGCTTTTGAAGGACTACCTCATTTAATATTTTCAAGGTAAGTGACTAAGTAAAAATAATTTTTATGCAATCAATTTGTATCTTTGAAAAATGGTTTGTGCATAAAAATTTGCTTTGAGCTTTTAATGATCAATTGCCAAATGTTGAAGTATTTTACATTTACACATATTCAAGGTATCTACGTTTAACATCTCGATATTTGACATTCGACTACTTTTTCGTGAGCTCTTGACCTTCGTCTTTACGTCCCTTCATTTGTCAAGCTTGTTTCCATGTTGATTTGTCAAATTGTAACTTTCGTGATCTTTGAGCTTTGGTGTCTTCAATGATATTGCAATGATCACTCTAAAATACTTGAATACAATTTGTTAGAGTAAAATGTAATTTGTTTGTGATAATCAAAACGAGAAGTCAACCATAGGTCAACACCACCTCGATCAAAGGATGGAAGATCTCCTGGTTTTGGGCAGCTGGGAGGTGGGACTCTATGGAGAACAACCCCATGACACATCTTATCGTCCCTATAGCCTACTCCATGAATAGTAAGTTCCTTTTCCTGAGTCGATTCACCGTAAGCACTTTTCTTATAGTTTTAATATCTCTGTTGTTTGCAGGCTCTCTTCTGAAGTACGAGATACCTTAAGAGGAGTGGGATATCATAAGCGAGCTCTACCATACGCCCCTTCCGGAGAGGAGCTATAACGAGCTGGTCGACAAGAACACCTCTTTCATTCTCCACGGTTTAATGGCGAGCCAAAGTAAGTTTTTCAGTTCAGTCCTTCTTTAAGCTTTTCTTCTCTTCCAAAAGTACTTAGGAATATTCTCTTTTGTAGATGACTTTAACAAGAAGAAGGCTTTGAGTCCAGTCTTCGCCACTATTCGCCGGAACGTCGCGGAGGCAAAGATGCTCAAGACTAGTTTGCTGGTTACAAGAAGTAGTCACTCCCTCAGTAAGGCTCAGCAATAGGGGCCTCTGCTTCCTGAGCGACTGCTTTCCCTCAGGAAGGAGCCCCCTCGTAAAAAGGAAAAGGGTAGGCCCAACAGGGGCATCTGCTTCTACTCCCTCGGTGGAGATTCCTCCTCCCCCAAGTCAGCATGGTAACCGTCGTGACTCCCTCTACAATTCCAAAGGCCATCATGCCAATTACTACTTTCTTCTCTGAGGGGCCAGGTAAGAAGAGGTTGAAAAAACCTGCGAACACCCCAGCTCGAGACAAAGCCACGAACTTTCTAGGGAGCAAAGAGGATGACCTCCCTGAAGTAGTATTGGAAATGCTGTTGCCCGAGTCCACAACAAATATTGGACCAGGGACTGGCAAGATCACGCCACCTCGTATGAAATAGAGGATTTCCTGGCTGCCAACAATCCATACGTGGCCAGGGCATTAAGTATAGGCACTACGATGAAAGACCTGGTCCGAGGCCCTCATAAGAAAAATGAGGAACTGGAGTGAAAGGTTGAGGCCACGGGCAACTAGGAGGCGGAAGTGGAGAAGGCCAAGAAGAAGGCTTAGGAGAAATGGGTCGTAGCCACCCCGAAACTGGACTCACCTGAAATCTGGGTTAACCAATTATCAAATGAGCTCCATGAGTCTGTCTCCCATGTCGCAGCTCTAATAAAAAGGGTTGATCAGGCCAATGACCATCAAAGGATCGCCTCGAAAGCCCTGGTGGCAGCTAATAAAGAGAAGGCCGAGCTGAAGATGTTCTCCGAAGCCCAAGTGAAAGAAATTAAATCATTGAAGGCTGAAGTGAAGTTAGTAGGAGAGGTGGCGGTCCAAAACTACAAGGATAACTTCGACCAAACGCCGGAGTAATACAACTTTTGCCAACTACTAGGCTTCATGGAGTGCTAAATAGATCATGTCTCGTCGGTAGGAGGGGTATCCGGAGTTGGACATCGCCTTCATAGAGGAGAGTTCGAAGGCCCCATCAGGGGCAGGCCATGGCCGAGGAGGAGGCCGGGGCAATTGTAAATGTAGATTAGGTTTTGTATTTTCCTATTCTTTGTAATTGGCTTCGGCCTTATTTTGTAGTTAACGAAATTTATTTTCTTCCAAGTGTTGTCACTTCATTCCAATTGGCAAAGTAAACAAGTAACACTTCGTTTTAAATGTAATTACATCGATAAATCCTAACAACTTAAGAAAAGGAAGGAAACCAATGAACTGCTAATTATGATCGTATCGGTAAACCCTAACCACTTAAGAAAATGGAGGAAACCAATGAACTGTTAAGTATGATCGCATCAGTAAACCCTAACCACTTAAGAAAATGGAGAAAACCAATGTACTGTTAAGTATAATCGCATCGATAAACCCTAACCACTTAAGAAAATGGAGGAAACCAATGAACTGTTAAGTATGATCGCATCGGTAACCCTAACCACTTAAGAAAATGGAGAAAATCAATGAACTATTAAGTATGATCGCAAACTAATGAACAGGTGCGAGCGCACCGTTAAGAAAAACCTCTGTACCTTTATCGCAGGGGGTGCGCCTTGGCGGGGTGATCCCTGGGATTCGAATCTCGGCAAGACTATTTAAGTGTTTCATCGGAGATGGTATTTGCACCACCTCTGATCAGGCAAATGTTCATGGCTGAGGTGATGAGAACGAAGCAAAAATATAAATAAGTTCATTCATTTGATTGCAATATTTACATGACAAGTTCTTACAATCTCCCTACTGGTAGTACTTCCTCAAGTGTTCCACGTTCTAGGGATGAGGCATCAACTTGCCTTCCAAATTTTTGATTTTGTACATGCCAGGTCGTATTTCTTCGGCGATGTGGTATGGACCTTCTCAGTTTGGCCCTAGTACTCCCGTTCCTGGTTCCTTCGATGATGGGAACACTTTGCGGAGCACCATGTCGTCGATGCGAAATGCCTCTTTTTCACTTTGGCGTTGTAATAACGCATCATCTTGCATTGGTAGGAGGAGAGCTTGACTTAAGAATCATCCATCTTTTCCTCGAGGAGTTCAAGTTCGAATCTTCTCAGCTCATCGTTTGTTATTTCGTTAAAGTAGATGCGACGAGGTGAAGGCACCCCAACTTTCGCTGGGCTCATGGCTTCGCCCCCATACGTCACAGAGAATGGGGTCTCCCCAATTACAGTTTTGTAGGTAGTTCTTATGGCCCAGAGGACTTGGGGTAGTTCATCAACCCAGGTCCCTTTCGAAGCATCTAGCTTCATTTTCATGGTGTGATGGTCTTGTTGACTGCTTCAACCTGACCGTTGGCTTGGGGGTGATGAGGCGAAGAAAAATGCTTTCTGATTTCGAGCTCATTGCATAAGTCTCTGATCTTCTTGTTGTCGAACTGTCTGCCATTGTCTGAAACCAAGGAATTAGGTATACCGAATCTGCATATGATGTTTTTTCGGAGAAACTTTAAGGTGTTTGCCTTGGTGATCTTAGACAATGGCTCTGCCTCAACCTATTTTGTGAAGTAATCAATGGCAACAATAGCGAAGTGAGCTGGTGTGTGCTGTCACAGGCACCCAAAAGTAATACCTTAACTTCTAAAACTAATGTAGTAGTGGAAGTAAGGGTCAATCCCAGGAAGAGAGTGTAATTCAATGTTTTATGCTTCGTACAATGATTTGGGGGGGTTTTGTATGCAAAGAATTGTAAATAACGTAATCAATAACAATGAAAATTAAATTAATGAAAATCATCAAAAGACTAACCATGGTCTAAGTCCACGTCCCCGTCGGGAATCCACAATTGATCATAGATGCAAGGAAAATTCAATTTATATTTTGAATATTCACCGTTGGAATTATTTTCCTGTCTCTCCTTAATTTTAGTTAGCTAGAAACCAGCATTTTAATTAATGTTAATTATTAAATAAACCCAGACCAGAGCTCAAGATTCAAGTTAATAATAGCTTTACACAATAGAGAAATCGATGAACTAGATAACACAAACACCGGCAGTTGCATTCCATCTACTTAAACATTCTTCTTAAGATTCAATAACCTCTATCGTAGAAAATCATCAAATCCTAGTGATTCACAAGTTAAAAGAATCAAACAATTACGAATTTGAGATTTAACTTAGCAGTAGATTGTAACGAATAACAAACTAGTAGGCCCCCTAACAATTAAACATAACAATCATGAAAATAAGCGCAGAAGAATATTCAATACGCAAAATAAGAATTAAACAATAAGAAAAATATTTAGATCTCACAATATGTGATTTCGAGGCTTCAATTTCCTTCGACCAAGTGTAAAAGTTTAGTTACAATTCATGAATCTAAGAGAAAATAATGAAGAATGGAGTTTGGAGGCGTTCTGTACGTTCTCCCCCTTTCTAGGTAGTTGACTTAAATTCGAAAACTGGAGATTCGTCTATGAAAAATGCATGTGTGCATGTGCTGTATATTTCCTTGCCCGTGCATTATTCATTGGTTTTAGGCTCGGTAAGTAAAATTCATGCCCGTGCACGCGAGAGAGAATTTGGCTAGGTTAGTCTCTGACAGTGTTCGGAATTTTGGTCATAACTTTCTCCATAGGTATGTGATTGAACTCATTCAAAATGAGTTAGAAAGATAACTCAAATCTTCATTGTGAGGTTCAACATGACTTTTGAGTATTTGTACTTTAGTCCCCGAACTTTCACTTTCTTTCATTTTGGTCTTTTTCCACTTATTTCTTCCAAATTACGCTATAACCATCAAATTGCCACCTAAACCAAAATATGAGATTAATGAGTACATTTTGGTAAAAAAATATGCATTTTACATTCCTATCACGAGCACTCCCCTTTCCTTCAGGCAGAGGACCAATGAAATCCCCTCCCCATTTAGCGAACGGCCAAGGGCTAGAGATAACAGTGAGCTCTTGGGAGGGTTGCCTCTACACATTGGAGAAGCACTGGCACTTGTCGCACTTGTATATAAATTCTATTGCATCCATTTTTAGGGTAGGCCAGTAGTATTCCTGCCTGAGCACCTTGTGGGCTAATGCTGGTCCTCTAAAGTGATTCCCGCAAACCCTTTATGAACCTCTCTCAAGATGTAGTTCGCCTCTTCTCTCCCCGTGCATCAGAGGAGGGGGATGAGAATCCTCGTTTATAAAAGACATCATCCTGGAAGATAAAATGAACAGCTCTTCGGCAAAGTCGTCGAGCTTCGGTTTCATTATCTGGCAAGGTCTGCTCTTTCAGATAGGCCAAGATAGGTTGCATCCATGACGAGTGCTTTCCATCTATATCAAATCTTCCCCTCTCTTGATAGAGGATTCGACAAGATGCTCGATTGGTACTATTTTTAGGAGTTCTGAATCCTTGTTACCTAACAGTTTTAACAAAGCATCCGCATGGGCATTCTCCTGGCGTGGCACTTGTATCAATTCAAACTTCTCGAAGTTGGGAAGGAAGCCCATGATCAGCTTCAGGTACGTCGCCATGTGTTTGTCTCTGGCCACAAAGTTCCCGTTGACTTGATTCACCACCAACTGTGAATCGCTGCTGATAATCAATCTTTTCACCTACAACTCCCTCGCCAACCGAAGACCAACTAGGAGAGCTTCGTATTCAACCACATTGTTGGAGGCCTTGAATCCGAACCTCACTGCACAATTGAGTCTATTCCCTTCCGGGCTCTTTAAGACAACGTTGCTCCGGAATCGATCTCTCCGGAGGAGCCATCCACGAAAGACTCCAAATGGAAGGCTCTATTGGCTCCATGTTCACCTCAACTTACGGAGCCTCGACAACATAGAATTCCATTGTTTTGTTGAGCTAATCGGCGAGCATTTTGTTTACCAGCTTTCGATAGGTGGCCCCGACGTTTTCCAACCCAAAGGGCATTACTTTGTAACAATATTGTCATCTGTCCATAATAAAGGAAGTGTTGTCCTCATCTCCTGAATTCATGGGAATTTAGTTGTAGCCTGAATAAGCGTCCATGAAACTCAGTAACTCGTGCCCAGTTGTTGAGTCCACTAGTTGGTCTATTCGAGGAAGTGGGAAACTATCTTTTGGGCAAGCTTGGTTGAGGTTGGAAAAGTCAATACACACCCTCCAATTACCACAGGATATCCACTTCGGATACGTAGCCTCCCTAATAAAATCGTTGCTGATTAATTTTTTTACTTCTTCCTTTAGGGCCTCGTACCTCTCCGTATTCAAGGTTCTCCGCTTCTACCTGTGCGGTGTAATTATTCTGAGCATTCCTAGATTCACCTCCCACATGGGGTCCTCCGATAATTGTGTCAATTTCTTGAATGGGTTGTTACTCGTTCGAGGTGGCGAAGTCCCTCCTAGGGCGTTGTCTACCCTGAGGCCTTTATCTGTCACTATTTCTGTCGTTCCAGGGTGAGTGATGTCTCGTCTCATTTTACCTCTCCTTGGAGATTCTCGCCGTGGTATATTATCTTGGTAACGGTTCTCCCTTATATTTCGAGGGTTGCTTCTTAGCCTGTTGGCTTCTCTGCACTCACTCGTGTCATGGCCATGGAAGCAATGAAAAGTGCAGTATGGTGATGTCTCCTCCTAAAGCCTATCTCTAGGCCTGCCGCATCTTCTCCTAGTTCTAGAGGTTGAGGGTCGTCCAACAATTTCGTAGGCCAGCGTCGGCACGGCATTTAACATGTCGGTGGCCAATGTTTATCTGAAGGTTGGAGCCACCGCATGTTCGGCCTGGGTCCACTGCTGGGTGATGATCTACGAGGTAGGCCCCCTATCGATCTATGTCTGGGGAGGAGGTAGTCCCCATGCCTCCCTGTTTCGATGGTCGATCATTTCTTCTTTGACAATCTCTACAAGGTATTCTTATTCAGTCCTCCTTTTAGGACATGCCTCTTTGTTTATGACTTGCTCACAACAGGTTATCACGTCGGTAAAGCGGGCGAGGTAACTCTTCAAGGTCTCTCACGATGCTTGCCTCATGTCCTGGAGGCACTGGATTGGCGCTTATCTCTCCTTTCTTGACAAGTATTGGTTCAAGAATGCCTTCTTGAGATCCGGCCGCTCTAGATGCTCAGAGGTACCAACCTACTGTACCACACCTAGGCTGAGCTACTAAGTGTTAGGTGGATGGCCCTGCATTTCAAGGCAGGCGAGGTATCTCAAAGGCTCATTTGTGTTTTGTACTTGTTGAGGTGTTCCTCTGGGTCTCCTTTTCCCTCATACTTAGGAATTTTGGGATGAACAAAGTTCTGAGGCATAGGAAAACTACGAAGCTCCTGGAGAAAGTGAGGTTGTCATCATCATCGTCAAGTTCGTTTGATCGGCACGGCTAGTCAGAATTGTTCCCATCTGTCAAGGGATGAAGTGGTTGTTGGGAAGTTCCTCCTCGATTCTCCCAATCAACTATATTCCATGTCTTCCGCCTATTCCTAAGTGGAAGGGCCTGAATTTCCTGGCTTTGCGCACGCTCTTGTGGGCGAGTTGTTTGATGGGCGGATTGATCCCTATTTCTAAGCATTCGCCCGATTCGATCAAAAAGACTAGCCGACCTTTGAGGCCGTTCTTCATATTCTGGAGGAGAAGTTTTCTTCTTCGGCTCAGTCATTTTCAGATAGAGGGACAGTGTATGAGGTGTCCAGTCCCACTTCCCTTTCAATGGGAACTTTCCGTTGTTGGCTTGAGTGAGTTCTCCGGCTTGATCCCGCTTCGGTCCTTCTGAGTGATTGTGGAGGATTTTGGTAGGCTTGGAAGCCGCCCTGATTTTGTACTTACATGAGGATTTCCCTCATGGCTGCGTTTTGGGATGCAATGTTCCTCATGTTAGTGGTCATACGAGCCACTTCGGCAGTTAGTCGTGCAGTAGTTCTTCCGCCCCTATGGTATCAGTGATGGGGCCTTTGTCTTGTGAAATTATTCCGGATGGTCTCTTCTTCAAAGATTTCTCTTCGTCGCTTCAACTCATTAGCTTGGGGTTTCTAGTATTCTTTCGAAATGGTGGGGGCTCACAGCTCGTTCTTTTTCAAGAACAAATTCCTTTTACCATGAGGGAATACCAATCAAATATTCCGATAAGCCTTCTTCTTTTGTGGGGATACTCGTGGTTGAAGTAATGTTTCCTACAGATGGGACCGATCTATTGACCTCGAAAAATGGTTTCGACACGTGGCCAATAGAACGAAACTCCACGTGTACTCCTTCCTGCGTACGAAAATACACAATTAGTCACTCGTGGCCTTTTTCGATAGGGATGGAGGCGGCCGTTAGCACTCGACGGTCAAGTCAGTATTTTAGTCAACCAAAAAGTGGTATCCTATGGTGAGATGGTTACCGAAAACTGGTTGAGAATGTGTTGTAAATATATTGAAGAGCTCTTTAGAGTTAAGGATTATAATGCCTAACTTCCAATGAGAACTCCTTACTCATAGCAGTGTGGAAGTATTTATATTAGGGAATGGAAGAGGCGGACCGTTGGATGAAGAGACACGTGGTTTTAGATCTCGTATGAGTCATTATCTCATAGGCATCAATCCTCATTTGATGAAGAGATACGTAGTTTCAGATCATGTATAAGTCATTATCTCATAGGCGTCAATCCGTCAATCCACAGGTTGGCAGACATTCAATGGTTTATGACATATCAGTTAAGTTGACCATTTGTAGTATGCCACACGTCCCATCAATCAGTCAGGGGCTTGACTTTGGAGGCCTCCCAAGGGTATGGCGAGGAGGACTGTGAAGTGCAAAGAGTGTAAAATGTCGGCATTTGCATCTGTCGTGAAGGACGGATGAGTTCGGTTCTTCTACGAGGTGGGACAATAGTGTTTCAGTTCAGAGTTATGGAATCAGTTCGTCCGACATGGATTCAGTTCGTTTAACACGTGGCAACACCAAATCAGTTCAGCCAACATGTGGCGGATAAGGTGGATGGATGAGGCGGAGGGCTTCAGAAGGCCCGTAACAAGATATCTTCTCAAAACTCGTAACTTAAGAAGTTTCTCATATGGAGGATCCTTGTTCGAGATAACCACATATCATACTCTTCAAAAAGTCAGGTTTAAGAAATGGCCATGGCACTATGAACTAGTAAGGGAAATAGAAAGAAGGACAAAGGGGGTTAAGCTACCATTAAGGCTGGTAAAACAAAGATTTAGTTATGTTCTCGAGCAGAGATTAAAACTACAAAGGAGGTACAATCATGGAGGAGCTATGACACGATCAGAAAGCTTACCATGTCAAAAATGGGTCTCAAACTGAGACTGAAAATCCGATGCATAACTTTTCTATTGGAAATTGATGTGTGATCCTACTTTGACGATATTTCACCCTTTTAACTTCTTTCTTCATCCAATTGACCTCTAACACTCTCAAATCTTCATTGTGAGGTTCAACATGTCTTTTGAGTATTTGCACTTTAGTCCCCGAACTTTCGCTTTCTTTCATTTTGGTCTTTTTCCACTTATTTCTTCCAAATTACGCTATAACCATCAAATTGCCACCTAAACCAAAATATGAGATTAATAAGTACATTTTGGCATAAAATAATCATACGAGCACATAAAATAAGGAGGAAAAAATATGCATTTTACATTCCTATCACGAGCACTCCCCTTTCCTTCAGGCAGAGGACCAACGAAATCCCCTCCCCATTTAGCGAACGGCCAAGGGCTAGAGACAACAGTGAGCTCTTGGGAGGGTTGCCTCTACACATTGGAGAAGCACTGGCACTTGTCGCACTTGCGTATAAATTCTATTGCATCCCTTTTTAGGGTAGGCCAGTAGTATTCCTGCCTGAGCACCTTGTGGGCTAATGCTGGTCCTCTAAAGTGATTCCCACAAACCCTTCATGAACCTCTCTCAAGATGTAGTTCGCCTCTTCTCTCCCCGTGCATCTGAGGAGGGGGGATGAGAATCCTCGTTTGTACAAGACATCATCCTGGAAGATAAAATGAACAGCTCTTCTGCAAAGTCGTCGAGCTTCGGTTTCATTATCTGGCAAGGTCTGCTCTTTCAGCTAGGCTAAGATAGGTTGCATCCATGACGGGTGCTTTCCATCTATATCAACTCTTCCCCTCTCTTGATAGAGGGTTCGGCAAGATGCTCGATTCGTACTATTTTTAGGAGTTCTGAATCCTTGTTACCTAACAGTTTTAACAAAGCATCCACATGGGAATTCTCCTGGCGTGGCACTTGTATCAATTCAAACTTCTCGAAGTTGGGAAGAAAGCCTATGATCAGCTTCAAGTACGTCGCCATGTGTTTGTCTCTGGCCACAAAGTTCCCGTTGACTTGATTCACCACCAACTGTGAATCGCTGCTGATAATCAATCTTTTCACCTACAACTCCCTGGCCAACCGTAGACCAACTACGAGAGCTTCGTCTTCAGCCACATTGTTGGAGGCCTTGAATCCGAGCCTCACTGCACAATTGAGTATATTCCATTCCGGGCTCTCTAAGACAACGTCGACTTCGAAACCGATCTCTCCGGATGAGCCATCCATGAAAAGACTCCAAATAGAAGGCTCTATTGGCTCCATGTTTACCTCAACTTACGGAGCCTTGGCAAATTTCGCAATGAAATCGGCTAGGGCTTGACCTTTAACTGCCGTCCTTGGCGTATACGTTATGACGAACTCACTTAGCTCCACTGCCCATTTTAGTAGTCTCCCTGAGGTGTCTGGCTTCTGAAGGACTTACCTCAAACGAAAATGGTCATCACATGGATGCTGTGGGCCTGAAAATAGGGCCTCAGCCTTCGAGAAGCCGTGATTAAGGAGAGCGTAAGCTTCTCCATGTCTGGGTAACGCACTTCTGCTAGCAGCAAGGCTTTACTTATGTAATAGATGGGCAATTGATGAGTTTATTCCTCCCTTATGAGGACTGAACTAATGGCATCATCGGATACTGCTAAGTAAAGCAGAAGTGGTTCACCTGTCTTTGGTTTAGAGAGGAGGGGAGCTCGCCCAAGGAAATTTTTTAGTGCCTGAAATGCCTCCTTGCACTCCGGCATCCCCTCTTTGATTAACGATATACCCTGGGAATTTCTCGGATGCTACACCAAATGCACACTTGAGAGGGTTTAGTCTCATTCGGTATCTCTTTAGAATCTAGAAGGTCTTATCCAGGTGTTTTACATACTTCTTAGCTCAGAGGCTTTTAACAAGCATCTTGTAAACATAGACTATCATTGTTTTGCCAAGCTGATTGGTGAACATTTTGTTTACCAGCCTTTGATAGGTGGCCCCGACGTTTTTCAATCCAAAGGGCATTACCTTGTAACAATATAGTCCTCCATCTATAATAAGGGAAGTGTTGTCCTCATCTCCTGGATTCGAATTTGGTTGTAGTCTGAATAAGCGTCCATGAAACTCAGTAACTCGTGCCCAGCTGTTAAGTCCACTAGATGGTCTATTCGAGGAAGTGGTAAATTATCTTTTGGACAAGCTTGGTTGAGGTTGGAAAAGTCAATGCACACCCTTCACTTGCCATTATGTTTCTTCACCAGCACGGGATTGGATATCCACTTCGAATACGTAACTTCCCTAATAAAGTCATTGCTGATTTATTCTTTCAGTTCTTCCTTTAGGGTCTCATACCTCTTCGCATTTAAGGTTCACCGCTTCTACCTGTGCAGGGTATGACTCGGGTCGATCTGTAAATGGTGACAACTGACCTTTGGGTCTATTCCAATCATGTCCTCTTACTTCCAAGCAAAGATGTCTGAGTTCTTGCGGAGGAAGTCTTTCAGTTGCTCCTTCTTTTCTTCCTCTGACTCCTTTCCCACATGCAGGACTTTGGAGGCATCTTGGGGTTCTAATGGAAAGCTTTCCAGCTCTTCCATCGGAACAATCTGCGATTCAGATTCGATGATACGACGATCTAGCCCATCGGACCATGTTCAACCCTCGCTGCTCAACCTTTATTAGAAAATTGAGGTATAAATCCCTCGAGCCCATCTGATTACCTCGGACAGTGGCTATTCCTCGTTCAGTGGAGAATTTCATGCATAAGTGATGTGTGAAAGTGGCTGCCCATAATTATTCCAGGGCTGGTCTTCCCAGTACCTCGTAGTACGCAGATCAACGATCAACAATCAATAATTCCATGAAGTGATGTGCTACTTGGGGTGGGGCTCCCATTTCTATAGCTAGGGTAATCCTACCTCTGGGAATAATGCTATCTCCAGTAAATCCATATAGGGGTGAAGTCATGGGATTGAGCTCATGGTCCACTGCCATTTTGTCAAAAGTCGTTTTGAATAGGATGTTGACAAAGCTTCCATTGTCTACTAACATGCACTTCAGCCCATTGCGGGCCACCATAACTCTTACCACCAGGGCGTCGCAGTACGGATAGTGTACGCCGATTGAGTCCTCCTTGATGAATGCAATGGGTTCTACGACTCTTCCTCTTTGGGACTGGCTTACTATGTAGTTGGACATAGGATGATCATTGG
The DNA here is from genome assembly GCA_035079005.1 of Fraxinus americana. Lineage (NCBI taxonomy): Eukaryota > Viridiplantae > Streptophyta > Magnoliopsida > Lamiales > Oleaceae > Fraxinus > Fraxinus americana. The sequence continues at coordinate 29,370,513 of CM068723.1, forward strand.
CCTCCCGGTGTAATTATTCTGAGCATTCCTGGATTCACCTCCCACATGGGGTCCTCCGATAATTGTGTCAATTTCTCAAATGGGTTGTTACTCGTTCGAGGTAGCCAAGTCCCTCCTAGGGCGTTGTCTGCCCCAGGCCTTTCTCTGTCACTATTTCTGTTGTTCCAGGGTGAGTGACGTCTAGTCTCATTTTGCCTCTCCTTGGAGAGCCTCTCCCTGGTGTATTATCTTGGTAACGGTTTTCCCTTGTGTTTCGAGGGTTACTTCTTAGCATGTTGGCTTCCCTGCACTCACTCGTGTCATGGCCATGGAAGCAATGAAAAGTGCAGTATGGTCATGTCTCCTCCTGAAGCCTATCTCTAGGCCTGCCGCATCTTCTCCTAGTTCTAGAGGTTGAGGGTCGTCCAACATTTTCGTAGGCCAGTGTCGGCACGGCATTTAACATGTCGGTGGCTAATGCTTGTCCGAAGTTTGGAGCCACCGTATGTCCGGACTAGGTCCACTGCTGGGTGACGATCTACGAGGTGGGCCCCCTGTCGATCTACCTCTGGGAGGAGGTGGTCCCTGTGCCACCATGTTTCAATGGTCGATCATTTCTTCTTTGACAATCTCGACCTTCATCATCTCTACCAGTTCGTCATGGGTAGATGGGTTTTTGCTTCGAACATCCCTCCAAAATAAGGTATTCTTATTCAGTCATCGCACTAGAGCCGTTATGGTATCAAAGATTCCCACAACGTTAGCGTGAGGTGAAAAGCTCGGCACATTAGTGCCGGTGAAGCTCCTCGCAAAGACATTTGAGTCTTATAGCTATTGAGGTGTTTTGCGAGATCGCCTCTCCCTTCATATTTAGGTATTTTTGGTGGCACAAAGTGGCTGGGGACCGGAGCTCTTCTTAGTTCTTGGGAAAATGGTAAACTTTCATCATCATCATCCAGTTCGAACGATCTGCAAGGGCCGTTGGAATCGTCCCCTTCGGCTTGATAACGGGGGTGCAATGTTCTCGCCTGATTCCTCGCGTTTGCTGCGTCCCTCCTTTCCCGCCTATTTCTAGGCGGTGGTGGTATCCCTTGAGGTTCATACCCTTGACGCTATTCTCGTTCTCCTTGAGCAGGGAGAGGTTGTTGGGGCCTATTCCTAGGCTTCATGGGTCCAATCCTGTCAAAAACGCTAGTAGACCTTTCAGGTTCGTGCTCCTGAGGGTATTCTAGGGAGAAGTGCTCCTCTATAGGGATATTTCCATGGTGGCTCGTGACATAGTTGGTGGATGTATCACTCCCACTTCCCTTTCCATTGGGTCATTCATCCCGTACGTTTGTGGATACGCTGCTGTGTCATTTTCTTCATCCTTTTGGCGGAAAGTCCTATGCTGTGGCACCTGGGATCCAGCTTGTTGCTGCATCTGCATTAGTAGTCACTACATGGTTGCATTTTGTTGGGCCATATCTCTCATGTTCGCAGCCATTTCCCCCACTTCTCGTGCCAAGCATGCGGTCGTTCACCCCTTCTATGGCAATGATGGGGGCGACGCATGTTTACATTTGCATGAAGGATCTCTTCTTCAGAGGCCTCCTACTGCATGTCTCCACCGCGAGTTTCCTGGTGACTCGAGTCATCGAATTCTTTGGATTGTTCTCTCGGGATAGTTCTTTGCTCAAGAACTAAAACGTTTCTTCAAGGCTTTTCACCCACAGCTTTTACCACTAGAATGTATGTGGTTATGGTATCAAAGATTCCCACAGAGGACGCCAATATGTTGACCCCCAAAAAATGGTCCTATGATGTGGCCAACAGAAAATAAGAGATTCGCATCTTGGTGAGTCGAATCGCAATATGCTCCAACCTAGTGATTACTTACATTGACCAATCAATGAAGGGAATGATCTACAGGGTTTCATATGTTGTTGTTATAATTGTTTTTCGCATAAAAACGGGGTTGGTCGTGGAGCGTAATAGAGAGAATCGAGTTTTCTTTGGGTGTGTAAATCTGCATTGTCCCCCTCAACGTATGGCGTGCAGGCTTTTTATATTTCATGTTGAGTCAATGGGACCTGTTCGATGGTAAAAGATCCAATGGTCCTTATTAGAGTCAATCAATCAATCAAGCCATTAATGCATAGATCTCCTTATCTTTTCCCTAACATAAGATCTGACTACGCGGGCGTGTAGAAACAGCACGGCAGGGTGCTGTCTTGTCAATCATTTCGTTAAGTCCGCCATTGGTTGACTTACCGCCTCGCCGGGGCGAGCTGACACATCTGCCAACGGGGATCGGATGAGTAGCGCTAGAGATTTAGATGGTTTCGGCATATACAGGGTCGCCTTTCACTAAACCACCTATGGGTTCGTCCGCTTGCCACGTAGCATTTATTTTTACGACTATTTATACGAGTAACATTAACGGTGAAAAAAACTCTTAAAATTTTCAAAGAATAGTTTCAAAATAGGCGCTACAAAAGAGAGATATTTCAAGGCTCAAAGATGATTAAGATGATGTCCAATGACTCTACTTACAAACAATCTAGAACTGAAGCTTGCACAATACGCATTTCAAAGCTTATACAATGCTCATTATAAACTTGGCAACGAAGTAGGGAATAGTTGCAAGCACATGAAATTCAATGAGATATTCAGCACATATTTGATAGCCATTATTTGAAAACTCTTTTTTCTATATACTCATCTTCAACTATACGTTCACATAATAAAATATTTTGTAAGTAAACCCAAAATTTTTCATTATTTTTTAATCACTCTTAAAAAAATAACTATTCAAAACTTTTTTTTTCAAATAATGATCATCAAAAGGGGGCTTAATGTTGCTACGATTTAATCTCGAGAATTAAGATTTTCATTTTTCCAATAACTTGCATTATAGTTAAATAACTCAATGCATGGATATTGTTTAATTGTTTTAGCGTTTGCCCATCAACTTTACGATTTTGATGTATAGCGACCAATTCTCGAGTAAAATATACAAAAATTACGCACTTTGGTAGAAATTCAAATTCAAATTTTAATCTAAATCAAAATTAACAACTAATTTTAATCACACACATTTTATCAACTTTTATTAAAATGACTAAAAATTTAATTTTAATCCCCACCAAATAAAAACTAGGATAAAATCCAACATTGATTAAATATAAAAAGCTAACATATAAATGTTTGAATTACTATTATTATTGTTGTAACGACCCGAATTTTCAAATGTAAATTTTATAATTTAAGTTGTGTCGCTACGACATCTCCGTTAAATTTTAGAAATTATTTTACGTCCGTCGGGTCGTCTAGCAAAACATTTAATATAATAATTCAAAAACGATTTTAAACTTAAAAACTCAATATTTCCTTATTGGGTCGAATTTTACACCACATCGATTTTAAATTTCTCTTGGTCCATTATTCTTCTTTGGCCCAAGTCCATTAACAGCCCAATTGATTGTCCAAATTCTGGAGCCTACGTTTATATGGCTCAATTGTGTCAAACCAAAAAAAAAAACCACTCATTCCATCTCCAAAAAAAACTCTCTCACGGCTGCAAGAATCTCACAAGAAAATCTGGGCAATCAACCGGTAAACCACGCAATTGGAACAATTATTTTTATTTGATTTCATCATCATCATTGTCTAATTCTTTAACATTTGTACCATTTTCTTCCATATTCAAGCTATAAACTTCAAACCCAAAATTCATTCTCGGCAAAATCTGTGCAGGTAATCCATTCGAAATTTATTTTCAATTTGCTTTTGAGATTCTATAATCTCTGTATCATCTCAACATATATTCAAAAAAAAAAAAAAAATGCAGAAAACGAGATTCAGATTTTAATACCGTGAGTCGAGTTTTCGAACGACCCGCAACTTCAACCTCTTGCTGTCCATATCTTGTCCTCTATACCTTGCTCTTACCATTAGACTTCTTCCTTCGACATCAATTTCGGTTAGTAGGCATTAAAGTGTGAAAACCCAATTTTGGAATAAGCTTTTTTTCGAACCAGAAGCTCTCTAGACGTGAACCTGTGATTTGGGTATGGGGGCTTTGTAGTTAAATATGGAATTTCATCCTTAAATCCCCTAGTTTGGCAAAACATTTAAGCTAGTCCCTTACTTTATTTTTTATTCTTTCTTCACCCCTAAAGTTTATGTATTCTTCAAATTAAATATATAATATTTTCTAATTTTATCATATTGACCCTAAACATCCTAAATTTGATAATTAGACCCTTAATATTAAAAGAATTATCAAATTACTCATTCCTTTACTTTCAAAAATTTCAATCAAGTCCCTAAAAGTTTTAAAGTATTAATTAGGACTTAGTATCCTAAATTATATTAATTTTTTCATTGCTAGACGAGTTCGCGGGAAAAGTTTAAAGCACGGTAACATCACATCAGTTCAATTTCAAGAAAAATTTCCAAGACTTTGAGGTGGGGTTTAAATTTAAGCAATTGTTATTGTTTTTGTCCATGTTAATCCTTGATGTGTGATTTTAATTGTGATAAAATGCTTATACATATGAAAAGGTTGCTAGGGATCGTAAATAGTTTCGGGATCGAAAGTGGGTCCTTGGGGGTGTCCCATAGTGCAAAATTGTTATGCGCTAATAACATGTTGTTAGGGACCGTAAATACGTCCGGGATCGAAATTGGGTCCTTGGAGATGTCCCACAGTACATATTTCTACAGTATGTTGTATTTGTATTATATTCATAATTTAATTTCATGTTTAGATTTAACTTGGACTGTTTGCTATTTCCCCACTGAGTATAATTCGTTATGCTCACCCCAATACTTTCCACCATCTCAGGTTAAGGAGCTCGGCAAGGCAAGGCAATGAGTGGGGCAATATTGATTAAATAATAGACAATTTAATTTATAGATTTTTGGAAACAAGTATTTTAACAGTTGGTTTCCATTTTGACAATTAGATTTCAAGTTTTAGTATTTTTGCAAATTTTGACACTTTACTTATTTTATTTAGTATTGACACTTGGATATGAGCAAATTATTCAAATGACGTTTCCGCATTTATTTCTAATGTACTATAGTTGAGAAAAAAGATATTTACGCATTTTGGCGTTTATTTAGAATACTTATTTACAGGATATTTCGACTTAAGTAGCGCCTTGTGTTTATTGAAAATTGGGGCGTTACAGTGTGGTATCAGAGCGCAGGTTTACCTTTCTGTAGACTTGTGAAATTTTTGCAAAAAATAAAATAAATGATAAAATGTTTAATAATTAATTTGAATGCCACCCGCTCTTGCCGCGCCACTCCGAATCCGAAAAGGTGAAATGTTTAGAAAATTTTATTTGATGAAGTTTGAAAATTCTCATTGTTGGATACCATGAATTTATGATATAGCTGCATCTGAATTTGAATGTTTATTACGAAAAGTTATATGAGAATGAAATTTTGCTATAGTTGATGCAGTTTGAAATGTTTGAAAGTTTGTATCCAGTACATGTTATAAATTTTCCCCATGAGTTATTATAGTTAGGAGTTGAACTTGTGATGTGAAGTATTTAAAAAAAAAAAAAATTTAGAAATTATAAATTTAGTCCTCGGAATTAGACTAAAACATGTAGTAACCCATTTCAGTGGAATTTACTTTCATAATTGATATGCCAAATGGAACGTATGAGAGAGAGATGTATGAAGAGTCGTTTGTGGAATTCAGTAGGAGAACATATTTCGGATTATAGATATTGGTTGCAAGTTTATTATTTTATTTTCCTTTTGGGAAAATTTGAGATAATAATAAAATTTGCTTTTAGCTCTACTGTGTTTTTCTATGATGATTCCTTTTTAAATTTTATTATTCATGGATGAGCATTGTGAATTGCTCAATTAAGTGGAGGCTGAGACTAATGTTGTTATGGTTTAGGAAATGTCTCGTAGAACAAATCGAGCTCCTGCGAATCGGGCTGCTGGGAGACAAGCTACCCCAGGCCAGATTGCTACTGGTGATGCGGAAAATAATGCATTAAGGGACCTCGCGAATGCTCTCCAGAGGTTCACTCAGCAACAAGTCCCAACAGCCCCACGAAGTGCCCCTCATTTACCGAACCCACGTGCTAATGCAAATAACACCAGCATGGTTGTTGAACAGTTTCGCCGATATAAGCCACCAACATTCAATGGTCGAGAGGGACCCCTAGCTGCAGAGGAATGGCTAAGGGCATTAGAACGAATCTTTAAACACATAGCACACTCGTACACTCGAGAAGGTGTCATGCGCCGTGTTCCGGCTTGCCGAGGACGCAGATCATTGGTGGGAGTCATATCGAGCGCACCAGGGTGAGGCACAACAACTTGAATCGACATGGGAAGGATTTAAGGAATTAATACTACAAAGGTATTTTCCTCGGTCTTTAGAGATCGAAAGAAACGAGTTCCTTGAACTTAGGCAGGGAAGTATGTCCGTTGTGGAATATGAAACGAAATTCAACCAGTTGTCCAGGTATGCTATCCATCTGGTTGACACGGATATCAAGAAGGCTAGAAGATTTGAAAGAGGTTTACGCCCAGAAATTGGAGGAATCATGGCAGGTTTAGGACTCACTACATATGCTGAAGCGATTGAGCGAGCACAAGCTATATCCTCTCGCTTAAACCTAGAAAGGACTACTCAGAAACCCGCAGAGGCACCAGTGAAAAGGAAATGGGACAGTCAGAATATGGGCGGAGCGGATATCGTAACAAGAAAGGGAAACCATGGGGAAAAATTGAGGAACAGGTTAGCACTGAGAAACCCGTATGCCAGAAGTGTGGTAAGCAACACTATGGAGAGTGCCTGCTTGGAAAGGGGATGTGTTACAGATGCAAGAAACATGGTCATTTTGCTGGTGAATGTCCTGAATTCAAGGGTAAAGAAGATGCCAAGAGAGGAAAGGCTCGAGTTTTTGCTTTAACTCAGAAGGAGGCAGAGGAAGACCCAGACGTGATGACAGGTATTTTATCAGTATTCAATGTACCTGCTATCGTTTTGATTGATTCTGGTGCTACGAATTCTTTCATCTCTGCTAGTTTTCATGCTAAGATTGGAAATGTGTGTGATAGTGTGAATGATGCTCTAGAGGTTAGTATTCCTTCAGGTGAAACTATTATCACCAACCTGATGTTGAAAGCTGTTAAGTTCGAAATAGATGGGAAGAACTTAGAGGCAGACTTGTACTTAATAGAAATGAGGGATTTTGATATCATTTTAGGCATGGACTGGCTTAGTTGTAATCATGCTACGATTAAGTGTCATGAGAGGGAAGTGCTCTTTCAGAAACCAGGAGAATGTGAATTCACCTTCTTTGGGACAAAAGTTAAAACCATGCCTCGTGTCATATCAGCATTGAAAGCACAAAGGATGTTGAGAAAGAGTACCAGTCAGGGATATCTAGTGAGCATCACTAGTGTTCGTATTAATCGAGATAAGCACTACGAGATGTACCAAGTTGTGCGTAATTTTGTTGATGTATTTCCAGAGGATCTGTTTGGTATTCCACCAGATAGACAAGTGGAATTCACGATTGACTTGGTACCTGGAGCTGCACCCATATCTAAAGCACCCTACAGGATGGCACCGAAGGAACTTCAGGAGTTGAAGGTGCAACTACAGGAACTATTGGATAAAGGATTCATTCGGCCTAGCGTATCTCCTTGGGGAGCTCCAGTATTGTTTGTGAAAAAGAAAGATGGATCAATGAGGATGTGCATTGATTACAGAGAGTTGAATCACCTCACAGTCAAGAATAGGTATCCTTTACCACGAATAGAAGATTTGTTTGATCAGTTAAAGGGTGCCACTGTATTTTCCAAGATTGATTTGAGATCAGGTTATCATCAATTGAAGGTTAAGGACAATGATATACCAAAGACCGCATTTAGGACTCGATACGGACATTACGAATTCACTGTGATGCCGTTTGGGTTAACTAATGCACCAGCTGTCTTCATGGACTTGATGAATAGAGTATTTCATCAATACTTGGATCGATTTGTAATTGTCTTTATTGATGATATTCTAATTTATTCAAGGGACAAGAAACAACACGAGGAGCATCTCAGCATTGTACTACAGACACTTCGACGGGAAAAGTTGTATGCAAAATTCAAGAAGTGCGAATTCTGGCTCGACCGAATTGGTTTTCTTGGACACGTAGTTACTGTAGATGGTATTGAAGTTGACCCAGCCAAAGTTGAGGCTGTCACTAATTGGAGTGCACCAACCAATGTGAATGAAGTTCGTAGTTTCTTGGGATTGGCTGGCTATTATCGAAGGTTTATCGAAGGATTTTCAAAAATAGCTGGACCGATGACACAGTTGACCAGGAAGGGAATAAAGTTTCAGTGGACAGAAAAGTGCGAGAAGAGTTTCCAAGAGTTGAAACAGAAATTGATATCTGCACCAGTTTTGGTATTCCTGAAGGGTCAGAAAGTTTTGTTATCTATAGTGATGCATCGAAACAAGGTTTGGGATGTGTGCGATGCAACATGGAAAAGTGATTGCATATGCCTCTAGACGCTTGAAGCCACATGAGCGAGAATTACCCTACACATGACATGGAATTGGTCGCGGTAATTCATGCTTTAAAAATATGGCGACACTATCTATATGGTAGTAAGTGCGAGATATACACAGACCATAAGAGTCTAAAATATTTTTTCACTCAGAAGGAATTGAATATGAGACAGAGAAGGTGGTTGGAGTTAGTTAAAGATTATGACTGTACTATCCACTATCACCCTGGCAAGGCAAATGTTGTTGCTGATGCACTTAGCCGGAAAGGTAAAGGACAGTTAAGGCCCTAACTATCAAAGAACAGGTTGATCAAGGATTTTGCCAACATGAGACTTGAAGTTGTAGCTCCTCCACGTCACACAACCGCAATTATAGCTGCTTTGATTGTTCGACCGACTCTCGTGAGGCAAAATTAAAGAAGCTCGGGGAAATGATAAATTTTTGTGCAAGATTAAGAACCAGTACTCGTTGGCGGATTAAGGGTTTTGAAGTATCAATGATGACACTCTCATGTTCAAGGGAAGATCGTGTGTACCGAAGGATGAAAACTTGAGGAAGGAGATTCTAGAAGAAGCACATTATTCACCCTATACTGCACACCCAGGAGGTACGAAGATGTACCAGGATCTACGAAGAATTTATTGGTGGAGAAACATGAAGAAGTCAATTGGCTTATTCGTTGAGAAGTGCATGATTTGCCAACAAGTTAAAGCCGAACATCAACGTCCGTCTGGATTGTTGAACCCACTTGAGATCCCAGAATGGAAGTGGGAACACATAGCAATGGATTTTGTCGTTGGACTTCCTAGATCTGCTAGAGGTCATCAAGCTATATGGGTCATAGTTGATCGTTTGACAAAATCTGCTCATTTTCTACCAGTGAAGATGACTTTCAGTTTAGACCAGTATGTTCAGTTGTACATCAGGGAAATTGTGAGATTGCATGGTGTACCAGTTTCTATAGTGTCAGACAGGGATACGCATTTACATCCAAGTTCGGGAAAGCTGCAGACGACTATGGGAACTAGATTGAAATTCGATGTGACATATCATCCACGAGACGGATGGACGATCGAGAGAGAACTATACAGACTTTAGAGGATATGTTGAGAGCTTGCGTTTTAGACTTTGGTGATAACTGGGAAATGCATTTGCCATTGGTTGAGTTTGCATATAACAATAGTTTCCAGTCTACTATTGGCATGGCACCATATGAAGCTCTTTATGGCAGAAAGTGCAGATCACCAATTCATTGGGATGAAGTTGGTGAGAAGAGAGTTTTGGGTCCAGAAATAGTGGAACAAACTGTAAATGCTGTGGGGAAGATTAGAGAGAGGATTAAAACAGCACAAGACAGACAGAAGTCTTATGCTGACAAGAGACGAAAGGAACTACAATTTGAAATTGGTGAAAAAGTGTTCCTTAAAGTGTCTCCTATGAGAGGTGTGGTAAGATTTGGAAAGAAAGGGAAACTTAGACCAAGATTTATTGGACCTTTTGAAATCTTGGAAAGAGTTGGAAACGTGGCCTATAGGTTGGCTTTACCACCAGAGTTATCAGCAGTACATAATGTTTTCCACATCTCCATGTTAAGGAAATACGTCCATGATCCGGACCACATTGTTAGTTATGAATCCTTGGATGTTAACAAGGATGTGACATATGAGGAAACTCCTGCGGTTATACTTGAGAGGAAAGTTCATACATTGAGAAATAAAGATATTCCTTTAGTTAAAGTCCAATGGAACAGACATGGTAGAGAAGATGCAACTTGGGAAAGAGAAGATGAGATCTTAGCCAAATACCCAGACATCAAATCAAGTAAGTTTAATTTCGAGGACGAAATTTATTTAAGTGGGGGAGGTTGTAACGACCCGAATTTTCAAATGTAAATTTTATAATTTAAGTTGTGTCGCTACGACATCTCCGTTAAATTTTAGAAATTATTTTACGTCCGTCGGGTCGTCTAGCAAAACATTTAATATAATAATTCAAAAACGATTTTAAACTTAAAAACTCAATATTTCCTTATTGGGTCGAATTTTACACCACATCGATTTTAAATTTCTCTTGGTCCATTATTCTTCTTTGGCCCAAGTCCATTAACAGCCCAATTGATTGTCCAAATTCTGGAGCCTACGTTTATATGGCTCAATTGTGTCAAACCAAAAAAAAAAACCACTCATTCCATCTCCAAAAAAAACTCTCTCACGGCTGCAAGAATCTCACAAGAAAATCTGGGCAATCAACCGGTAAACCACGCAATTGGAACAATTATTTTTATTTGATTTCATCATCATCATTGTCTAATTCTTTAACATTTGTACCATTTTCTTCCATATTCAAGCTATAAACTTCAAACCCAAAATTCATTCTCGGCAAAATCTGTGCAGGTAATCCATTCGAAATTTATTTTCAATTTGCTTTTGAGATTCTATAATCTCTGTATCATCTCAACATATATTCAAAAAAAAAAATGCAGAAAACGAGATTCGGATTTTAATACCGTGAGTCGAGTTTTCGAACGACCGCAACTTCAACCTCTTGCTCCCCATATCTTGTCCTCTATACCTTGCTCTTACCATTAGACTTCTTCCTTTGGCATCAATTTCGGTTAGTAGGCATTAAAGTGTGAAAACCCAATTTTGGAATAAGCTTTTTTTTCGAACCAGAAGCTCTCCAGACGTGAACCTGTGATTTGGGTATGGGGGCTTTGTAGTTAAATATGGAATTTCATCCTTAAATCCCCTAGTTTGGCAAAACATTTAAGTTAGTCCCTTACTTTAATTTTTATTCTTTCTTCACCCCTAAAGTTTATGTATTCTTCAAATTAAATATATAATATTTTCTAATTTTATCATATTGACCCTAAACATTCTAAATTTGATAATTAGACCCTTAATATTTAAAGAATTATCAAATTACTCATTCCTTTACTTTCAAAAATTCCAATCAAGTCCCTAAAAGTTTTAAAGTATTAATTAGGACTTAGTATCCTAAATTATATTAATTTTGTCATTGCTAGACGAGTTCGCGGGAAAAGTTTAAAGCACGGTAACATCACATCAGTTCAATTTCAAGAAAAATTTCCAAGACTTTGAGGTGGGGTTTATATTTAAGCAATTGTTATTATTTTTGTCCATGTTAATTCTTGATGTGTGATTTTGATTGTGATAAAATGCTTATACATATGAAAAGGTTGCCAGGGACCGTAAATAGGTTCGGGATCGAAAGTGGGTCCTTGGGGGTGTCCCACAGTGCAAAATTGTTATGCGCTTATAACATGTTGTCAGGGACCGTAAATAGGTCCGGGATCGAAATTGGGTCCTTGGGGGTGTCCCACAGTACATATTTCTACAGTATGTTGTATTGGTATTATATTCATAATTTAATTTCATGTTTAGATTTAACTTGGACTGATTGCTATCTCCCCACTGAGTATAATTCGTTATGCTCACCCCAATACTTTCCACCATTTCAGGTTAAGGAGCTCGGCAAGGCAAGGCAATGAGTGGGGCAATATTGATTAAATAATAGACAATTTAATTTATAGATTTTTGGAAACAAGTATTTTAACAATTAGTTTCCATTTTGACAATTAGATTTCAAGTTTTAGTATTTTTGCAAATTTTGACACTTTACTTATTTTATTTAGTATTGACACTTGGATATGAGCAAATTATTCAAATGACGTTTCCGCATTTATTTCTAATGTACTATAGTTGAGAAAAAAGATATTTACGCATTTTGGCGTTTATTTAGAATACTTATTTACAGGATATTTCGACTTAAGTAGCACCTTGTGTTTATTGAAAATTGGGGCGTTACAGTTATTCTTAATAAGATTGACTTTTCAAGATAAGACCCAAGTCATTATACGATATCAAGGCCCAAAATTTTCAAGCAAGCCATTTGACCTATCTAAATGCTCAGACCAGCTTTGAATCTTAAAATTGATTTTCTCAAGCGAACCATCATCTTGTGAAGTTCACATTTTAAGATGAAACTCCAAGTTTATTAAAACTTTGGAGTTCCACTAAATGGTCAACCTCGCTAAGAATAGTAGCATAAGTTGCCTTTGTATGTTGGTTAGTGATTTTATTTCAAATGTGAGATTTTACCTTGAAAAATCATGTTTAATTTAAAACAACTTCAATAAAGACCTACAAGCAAACTATTGTACAAGACCCCACATAAAATTAATGGAACTCTCCTTCTACCATATATTTTCTAGTCCACAACATCAGGTACATATCAAAGCAATCCTACTTTTGCATGAATCAGCTACTGATACAATTGCTACAGCAAACTTTACAACAAGAAACCATAATTTATAACATTTCCTAACACCAGATGCGACGAAGATAAAGGCTGCATTCTAAGCTTTCTTATCTTCCGGACAAGTGAAACTTTCATCTTCAGCAATTTTTCCATCTACCACAAAAAAAAATGAAAATTGAACAATTTCACCTCAATGAAATATCCCTGCTGTTCTGCAAAACAGCGTAAATCCTAATCATTTATTAATGTTTACCTCTTTTTACAAATTCCGGCTATAAAGCTATGCTACCTACCTTAGCAGCTAGGAAGGTAGTCCTCAAGCATGTCTTGTTGCATCATCATGCAATTGTTCAGATCTTACATTACTTTCCTCCTGCAGAGCAGAAAGGCCACTCAATAAATACACTATATCAATTGAACAGTCTCGTTTAAAAGCTTAATGGTTAGGTACAAAACACATCTGTTTATTAAGATCCCCGAATAAGCAAGGGTCGAGATTCTCAAACCCAGCTCCCTGCCAGAACTTCTCTGTATTAACAAACTTGCACGACCACCTTCAATAAATTAGCGGGCTACAGGAAAATCCATCATACAAGTTTGGTTAACATAGAAAGGTTCTAACTTTTGAATTTGACGCACCCCAGCATGTGCAGAGACCTGATTCACTTTTTTATTGAAGGCCCGATGCATGGATAATTTTCCAAAAAAGGGTGATGGCTCGACTTGAACCTAGGTCTTTTGCCCGCTTTGGTACCATGTCAAACAATTAAATATTTAAATTTAGACTTTGACAAGATCATATGATAGTACAATATTTTTCGCTCTCAAATGTATGGCAAACTAACCCGAATGCCATACGTGAAACTTGGAGTCCGGAAAAAATCCATTTGACCCTGCAAGCATGAAGTTACAGTAATTTTTATCACCAGACTGAATTTGATTCCCAAAAATAACCATCAACTGTGATAAAATCAAATACCAATCCATGTATGGTTTGCTGATTGCCATAATAGCCGTCGTGCGTAGGTGCAATAGAGTTCAGCTGGCCCTAAAAAAGAAAGCAGCCAGAAGTTAAGAGCGGTCATAAAAGAAATAACTGTCTTTTTGATAGACGTGATAATGATGACATACTAGTCCCTGAATGGTCTGTTGATTCCCATAGTAGTTATCGCGCGTGGGAGCCATCAAGTTCAACTGTACCTGCACAAACCAGACTGCCACTTAGGAGTAACCCCACAACTTCAATATGTTACGAGCAAATCCCTTACCATTCCTTGCACCCCTTGTTGAGCTCCATAAAATCCATCAAGATTGACTGGTCGTGAACTCAGTTTTTCCTACATCAATTACAAGGGAACCAAAAAAAAGCAGGTGCTGACTCCTATAACAATTTTTCAGAGCTAATAATAGTAGCATGTTTGCATTGTGTGTGAGAGAACAGTAAATAAGTTAAACATTCACAAGGACAAACCATTGGTTGCAAGCTTTCAGAAGTCCCAACTGTCATGACATCCGGCTCCGTGTTCGCCTATAATACAGATAAACGTATAGTGAGGAGAAATTAAAAGAATAATCAAAGCAAATACCATTCATTACAAACCTTTCTTTTCTTCGATGAATTCTTCTTCCTAGTTGACTTGCTCATATTTCCACTTAGATTATCTTCTTCAGCGCAGAGAAGACCTGGTGACACGGATGTACCAGCTTCTATAAGATTTTTATTCGACTTGTTGACACATAAACAATTCTCAATAGCATCATCAAGGACACGGTGCGTCATATTATAAGTCTCCTGAGACAACGATCCTTCGTCAATCAATTTCATTGCTCGTTGGTATAAATCACTATAGCATTGCAACCTCGACAGAACCTGTTCAGATCCCTCTCTCATTGAGTAACTGCTCTTGGCATCTTTCGTCCACCGCTGCAAAATATATTGTGACGGGATATCAGAAATGCCACGGATTTGAAGAACCACCATTGCATGCCTGCAAAGAAAACCTTTTGATTCAAATAAATGGCACATGCAGGTCACTTCCGATTTTGCCTCATTCAACATGACAGTGAATTCCTGACTCTTCTCAAAATCTTGAACTTTAAAAGTAATGGTTGCATCAACTTGATCCTCTGTCCTGGGAATACAAGCAACTCCACCCAAGACTTCAATTTGAAATTTCTTAAACACAACATGAGTGTATATCCCAGCTAACTGTTTCTCAAATGGTGAGGGAGATTTCAGAACAGGTTGTTTGTTCCAGGTATCAGATGATGCCTTTGCTTCCTCTTCATACCTTTCTTGTAGAATTGTTTCATATTGTTTTATAAATTCTTGCATGGTGGTCTTCTTATGTACATACTTATCAAAGAAAGAGTTCACACTCTCTGATCTCTGAACAGTAGACATCCCAGCTAAAACTGCATCCTTCATTAATATCGGTACCCATTTTGTTCGATCTTCATATAATGACTGAAACAGTTCATTTTCTTCGAGTCCAAAGCTGTCAACCAATTCATTCCACCCATTTTCGAATTCCTTATCCGTCCATGACCTGTAAATGCATTCTTCAAATTTCACCATGAAATTTTCATTCTGTTTAATTACATGATTCAGCATTTCAGAAACCTTCCCCATTATCTGCCACAAACAGAAGAAATGGAGAGCAGATGGAAAAACCTCTGAAATGACTGATTTCAAAACCTTGTCTTGGTCAGTAATAATTACTTTCGGAGCTAGACCACCCATTGCTTTTAACCATGTTTTCATAACCCAGGAGTATGTAGCTGCACTTTCATCAGATACCAAAGCACATCCAAGTAGCATGAACTGATAATGTTGATTGACCCCAGTGAAAAGAACAAGAGGCATTTTACACTTGTTTCTGATGTAGGTAGTATCAAAAGATATAACATCGTTGAAATAGACGTAATCATGCCTACTTTTGGCATCAACCCAGAACAAAGTCTTTAGGCGTTGATCTTCACCAACATCTATTGCATAAAAGAAGTTGGGATTCAGACTCTGCATCTGAATAAAAAACTCCAGCAACATACTCGTCTCTCCCACTTCCAAAGCCATATTCCTGCATTTATCGAATGGACTACTGGAGTCATGTTTGAGACCAACAGCACTTTTGTATTCAGCAAACTGCCTGGCCATTGCAGCATACATCCTTCTTGTTTGTTCACTTACAGCTTGGGCAGGTAGTAGTTCATGGTTATGCTCTTTCTCAAATCTATGAATTATCCATTTCCCATCCGGCCTTCTCTTCACGTGCATGCTTGCCTTACAATCTGTCTTTGAACATGCTCGCCGACCTGTAGCATTCTCTTGATCCTGCTTACTTCCTTGTCTACTTCGTGCCCGGTTTAAAGGTTTCTCATATTCACGCTTTGTGCCATATCTAGAGCATGCAAATTTTGCATCAATGAAGTCCCTTGATATCTTTGAACGGCGACTATTCTGAATTGCAGTATTGAATCCCACAGACCTAGCATATTCTTGATAAAAAGCATATGCATCCCCGTGTGAGCCAAATTCCATACCAGGAAGTGGCTCAAGATTTGTCACATCATTATAATCTATATCTGCTACGATAGAATTCATGTCCTCTCCAACTTCAGCCTGTAACTTTTCCCTAACAGCTGCCGTATCACCACTAACTCCAACTATGCTGAGCGGTTTCTCTTCGCTATCTAGCATACTAACAAAACCATTTGGTTCATCTTCTTCCTTATCGTGTTCTCCAGAAGGAAATCTCAGATCTATGTCCATTGCAGCAACCTATATGCTTTCACTTAACTCTTGTGTACAGCAACCAGAAAAGAAAAAGAAAAGAAAAAAAGGTAAAAAAATTGAGCCACTACAAATTTATAGACCATACCAGAAAGGGCATGTCTGGTATCCATGATTAAATAGGACTATAAAAGATTAAGGAAGAGGCATATGAGATGTTTGTCCATTTTCTAGTTTGTCATGTCCAATCCAGCATATCAAACATGCCCAAAACATGTCATGCACGACCAATTTGTACAAAACAAGTTATCAAGATACTCCCTCCATCTCATAAAGATAGACTTGTTTCCATTTTCATACAAATCAAGAAAATGTAATTAATATAGTTGTAAATATAAAGTTTTCTTACATTTTATCTGTTATACCCCTACATTAAGCCACTGTTTGACAACGATTATTTTAAAACTCTTTTTTCTACATACTCATTTTCAACTACACATTCACACAATAAAATATTCTGCACATAAATATAAAAAAATTTCTTACTTTTTAATCGTGCATTCTCCTAAAAAATATTATTTAAAACTCTGTTTTTCTCAATTAATGGCTGTCAAACAGAGGCTAAATAATGGTTTAAATAGAAGTAGTTCATATTTGTTGGTAATAAAACACATTAAATAGGGCATATTAGAAAACTAGACAATCGACTATACTCTTAATAAGAAAAGTGGCCTATAATTTGAAAAAGACGAAAAAGGAATGTAAGTGTATCTTTATGGGACAGAAGAAGTATTTGACAATTTTAGAATGAAGGTTGTGATTGTGTGTCTTCAAAATCTGAACGTAACAAACAGTTCCTAGCAATTATCTCATTCGGAAACTACATATATTGACTTCAAAACTTGTGTTTTTACTGCAGTAAAATCAAACTATATATGTTCTCAATGATTAGCCACCACAAAAGCATGTGAGGATAACATGATTTTTGTTACTGCTACCAGTTGTGTGAATATTAATAATATGTAATTTTTGAGAACTGCAACAAATTCCTCCTGAAAATAAGCCCGCTTAGCAGATTTATTTGAAGCCAAGCCAGACACCCAAGATAAAAAAATTTTGAGTTATTCATCAGGAGGCCTTTATGAAGGCACAAGTTGTATAGAACTGATATGCTTTTTGTTTCTGCTACCAGTTACGGGAATATTAATAATATGTAATTTCAGAGAACTGCATCAAATTACTCCTGAAAACAAGCCTGCTTAGCAGATTTATTTGAAGCCAAGCCAGACACCCAAGGTAAAAAAAAACTCTTTAGTTATTCATCAGGAGGCATTTATTGAAGACACAAGTTGTATAGAACTGATAGTCTATTGCTTGCTTCATGGATTTAACTATCTCTTTAGCCCTCTTCAAGGGGAGACAAAATTGCTTGCATGCATGCATGCAATGAATAACATGTTTTGTAAGCCTAAATATGTAAAAGCTCAGACGAGATTAAAAATGACCTAAAATGAATTTTTATGTTTTAATAGATTTCAATTTGAGGCCAAGTCAAAGAAGATTTTCAAATCCAAGTTTTAGAAAGAAAAAGGTCAAAATTTGAACTGTAAATTTGAGACTCAAGTGGGAAACGCTTTCGGACTACTTCTGAATAATTAGTTAAATGTTGGTTTTTCTCAAAGACATACAGCATATAAGCCCCTGTTTGGTGTAGATTAAATCAGATTTGTATTTAATTGTTGGCTTTGACTTAGAACAGGGCCTAAGCTGATTATCCTGAATTATCAATTTGGCAGCTCATGCTTTATTTTGTCCTCTCCAAAAATAAAAGTTTTATGGAGCTGGAGACTCCCAGACCCAACATTCTTACAATGACAAACAAGAACTACATTAATCTTCAAGCAATAAAATACCTACTCTCTTGACTAATGGGAACCCGTAAAACTACAACAAAGTTATATGAGCCAGTTCTACATCCACTAAAACTGGATGCTGGATACTTCCAAAAGGACCAAGACGAGCAAATGAAATTCTATAAAATTTAAGTAAATGAACAATGTTTGTTTATAAATCAATAGGGCAAAACAGGTTACACATTAAATTGTTCAGAACTAATAAAACAAGAAATATTTATGGTTTCTTTTTATATCAGAGAACAAAGTACTGTACTTAATCAAGATATCTAAGTGTTCTCAGAAACAGTGCTAAATAGTTCTTGCTACAGTTGTCTTGTCCATTATCCACCAGTTCATTTGTAAAGAAATATATACACGTATAAATTCCCAACCTTCAATGCCACGAAACGTTGCCAAAAACAGAACTTGCATGAGAGATTATAATTCAATCCTTGTACATTAAAACATAAGATTCCAAACCCCTGCTTCCCGTCACATTAATCCAACAACTATAAAACATCCCAAAATAGAAAAAAATAAATAAACCACTCCCACCTGGCAAACGTGGCAATTCATGTATCAAAAACAAAAGAAGCCCGGAAAATCTAAAAACAGGTAACATAATCAACACATCAACAAGTTTAATCAAACAAAAAAAAAAATCATTTGGGTGCAGAAATGATCAAATAAGTGGTGAATTATCATTAATCGTTTATTTCTAACTAAAATTTGAATGAATCATGACATGGAACAGAGGAAGAAAAATTGACAAGAAAGAAAGAGAATTGAAAGAAGGTTTCTGATTATGGAGGTAAAGGGGGTGGGTAGCACCTGTAATTTGATGGAGTGTGTGTCTCTCTCTTCGATCTGCAAAACTACAAATCCACGCGAGGTTTTGAGCGAGTGGACAGATTTTCCCAATTCTGCTGATTAGGGTTTGAGAGCTTTTTGCTCGCACCCTTTCCTATAGCGCGTGAACACTGCCCAGAAAAAGGTTAAATATATTAATTAATAATAATTTCCGCAGACCAAATAATTATAATACTGGAGAATTGTAGTGTTAGTCACTAACATGTGGGATTTGAACTAAATTGGTCCCTTGGCTAAATTCCCCTATAGAGTTGTCCTACTATTAGTTGCATATCGACGTAGGGATGGCAAGAAGATTCAACCGACACGATCTTTGTGGGGACCGCCCCGAATAGAATAAGGATTCTAGTTTAATTGGGTTGGTAAGGTAAGGGCAAAGCACAAGCAAATAAATTTGTCCGGACAAGGATGAGGAATATGAGCCCCATCTTGTTTATTATATAATAAAAATAAAAATATTGTCCTAAGCGAAAGCCAATAAGGCTTGCCGTGTAAGCATTAAGCCCCTAATTCTTTAAATATAATTTCAAAATTCAAATATATAGAATTCTATAGCCATACCCGATCTTGCTCTTACACAGTTTCTCTTCTTTTCCCTCGTTCTCACGATCTAGTAGGCAGCAGTCTCCTATCTTCTTTCCATTGCCGTTGAAGATGATCGACCAATCACCTTCGCCTTCATCGCTAGACTTGAGAAGGTATAAAGGCTTTCCTTTCTGGAAATTGGACTACATATGTAACGACCCGACCTTTCACCGGAGCCGTTATCTTACGTACTGTCCGCTATGGGGTGGGCGTCTGTCCACTTATCCCCTCACGGCTTCCTACCGCGTCCCCCACGATTCGAACACAAGACCTCCATCATATGGAAGACTTAAGTTAGTACCAGGATTCAACTTAAATCTCACATATGATGGAGGTCTTGGGTTCGAATCCTGGGGGACGCGGCAGGAAGCCGTGAGGGGAAAAGTGAACAGAAGCCCACCCCATAGCGGACAATACGCAATCTAACGGCTTGGATATAGAGACCTAGGTCGACAAAAAAACGCGCATTTTTTTTAACGACCCGACCTTGCGCTGGAGCCGTTATCTTACGTACTGTCTGCTTTGGGGTGGGCTTCTGCCCACTTATCCCCTCACGACTTTCTGATGCATCCCCCAGGATTCGAACCCAAGACCTCCATCATATGTGAGACTTAAGTTGAGTACTGATACCAATTGGGCAAGTGGACAGTACGTAAAATAACGGCTCCGGCGCGAGGTCGGGTCATTACAACATAGCTAGGTCTCAATAAATATTAGGACAAAAAACATTTGACCTAAAAATTAAAATCTAAACAAATTTTTTAATAAGAAAAATATTAACTACCGAAAACTAACAAAAACAATTCTTCAAATTCCCTTTAATTCAAAATCAACACTTCTTAAGGAAAATGAAATTATTGAAGAGATGCTATTTTAGGTAAAAAGAGAAGACCTCAAATTTTGTACCTTCAACGTGGCTTACAGATCCTAAAACCTCTCACATCCATGCAAGTCTGATTCCTGCATATCTGGGCAAACTACTAGCCACACGTGGCTTCCTCCGGTGGTGGTGGAGTTGGTCGCACACACTCCGACGGTCAAGTCAGTTGGGAAAATAAATGTGAGTGTAAGAGGGCTTTAGACGCGAGCTTGTAAAGTAAAAAGGGGGTCGGCTCTGGGGTGTATATCTAGAATACTAAAAGAGAAAAGTTGTAAGTTGAGAGCATAAACTTACAGTACCTTTGGAATAGTACATTGTGTGAATTTTTATAGTAGAAAATGATGAAGGTTAGCCGTAAGATAAAAGCATATGTGGCTCCATCCACTCGGTTGAGGCATCTTGTTAAAGGCATCAATCTATCATAAACATTAAATGCTAAAACCATTTTGTTGGCCATAAATCTGACATTGTGCTTTAGACTTGACATGGTTAATGAATTAGGGTAGTGGTGGCAGTGAGTTATTACATCAATCGCATACAAAAAGATTGCATAAAGGATCTCCTGCTAACCTCCCTTTTGCGGCCTCTCCCATGACGAGGGTTCGATCATGGATTCCGCCCCACATTAATTCGTGTTCTTTACAGGCTCATTCATCTGCCTCTTGGCATTTTGATGTGGAGTATGGACCCCCAGGTTTGCTCGCCATGTAGGATTTTTGAGGCCTCACTGTGCGAGGTGTAATAATAGTCCCCGAAGTCTATGTATGGTTATTTATATAATGCGTGGACTTCTGAGTTGAGGGTTTCGTGTTTTTGTGAAGGAAAAAGTAGCATTAGCTTAATAGTCTCCGAAGTCCATGTGCTACGCCTTACAAACTAGGAGCCATACGTGGTCTCAATTAATCTATGAGGTGAATGGTTTGGGGGTCTCATTCCCCTATACGCTAACATGGGGGGACCCACCACAGGTCCGGACAAACCACTTTTTTCCCGCAAAGCAAAATCGAACCGGCCTTATGACATGCAGACCTCGTGGAAAGAGCTAATCAGAAGCGAGGTAGTGAGAAGATCTTAAACAGATCTTGTAGTATGTGATGGACAAAACAAGTCTCTGCCATCGCCGCCGTCACCGCCAATTTGTTTGGTCAAGTCTACAATCGCAAGCTAGGTTACATTTAATACTGCTATTGATTGATGTTTATGACAAGAGAGGTAGTCATTTGGATGGGGCCACGAGCATTGCCATCTAACGGCCCTTATCCGCCAAACTCAAGAATAAAATCTCATACTTCGTACCATTCAAAGGTCATGCAAGTTTAGAATCTCAAAGTTATATTCTTGCCACACATTTATATCATTCATCTCCCAAAGCCGACCCCCTTTTTTTTATTGGAGGCTCACATTTTAAGCTCTCCCACACCCATAATTATTTCTCGAATTGACTTGACCGTCGAAATGCGTGCGACCAACTCCACCCCTTCTGGAGAAGGCCATGTGTGCTTAACGGTTTGTTCAAGTATGCAGGAATCCAGGTTGCGTGGACGTGAGAGACCTTGGGATCTGTTGGCCACCTCATTGGAACATTTTTAGGGGTCAACAAACAATCTCATAAGTTAATTTAATTCAAATGATTATGACAAGTTCATATACTATCATTGTTCAAAATCAATTATGGTGAGCCCACATGTTAATTTAATTCAAATAGTTATGATGAGCTCATACATTAATTATTATTGTTCAAGGTCAATTATGGTGAGTCCATAAGTTAATTTAATTCAAATGGTTATGAGGAGCTCATATACTATCATTGTTTAGAATCAATTATGACGAGCCCATAAGTTAATTTAATTTAAATGTTTATGACGAGCTCATATACTATCATTGTTTAGAATCAATTATGGCGAGCCCATAAGTTAATTTAATTCAAATGATTTTGACGAGTTCATATATTATCATTATTCAAGATTAGCTATGGGAGCCCATATGTTGATTTAGTTAGTTATAAGCTTTAAGTATAATCAGTTCATGCTCAGTCAGTTACAAAAAAGGGAATTGAGAGAAAAGTCTTTATATACAATTAAGATTCATTACAAGGTAAAAAAGGAAGATGCTACAAAGAAATTGCAAACAAAAAAGCCTAATTAAGCGCAACACCATCCTGCTGAGGCCTGTTGCGTATTTTTATATCGCAAGTGTACGATATCGTAACAAGTAATATAGTGGACCTAAGAGTCCGGATTATCGTTTCCACAAAGACTATACTTTAGTATTGGATATATTTCTCCTACTACTATTTGATGAAATTAAACAAACTCTAAATTTAGATTATAAGGAATATGGATGTTTTAAAAGAACTAAATTCCTAGAACGAATGAAAATTTATGAAAGAATATTGGAGACAAACAGATCAAAGATTTAAATATGCGAGAAGTATTAGGGCGGAAAAATTTCACCTAATGATTGCCTTAGTTATCAATTCAAAATTCTAGCCTAATGTAGTGTTCGGTCGAATTCTCCTACGGTATTCAATTTACCCCACTCGAGTTCTCATTGAGCCTATTTAACTAAATCAATTCCATATCTCTATGCAAATTCTCCTTAGTTAAACGAGTTAAGGCACTAGGAATTCATATAACGACCGCAGCACTTAGTATAGGTATCTCTACACGTTATACCTCGTTACCGGATTTTATTACACGTTCTAAGTTTCGAACGTACCTCTCGACTCGTAAGAAACTCAATAAATCATCAAATTATTGGCCAGATAATTTAAAGCATTGCACTCATAATAAAATCAACACATGAGAGAAAAAAACTCAGAAATTCATGAATTTAATAACCAAGGGTTTCAAAGGATTACATTGTTCGCCCTAATAATAAAATTAGCTACTCATAATCAAAGCAATGAAATAAATAACAAAAGTTGAATACATCACCGGATTTGAATGACACAAAAGTTGGAAAAGAATTATTTATTGCACCAAGATCTTCTTCCGCTTCCAATTCTTGATTTTGATTCGAATCCTTGATGCAAGTCTTCTGACGAATTCCACATTTATCTTATGTTTTTCTCTCTATTTTGCAAGGCGTGGAACCCCTATTTCGTGCCTCTCTTAGCCTATTTATACTTCTCATACATCCTTGGCCAATTTGGAGTCCTTTTTGTGGGCTTTTTTGTAGCCCAAAAATACCCTAATTTTCTTCGCAATTAACCAGAGTAGCGCTTGAGCGCTACCTCTGTAACGCTTGAGCGCTACCCTCAGCGCTTGAGCGCTACGTGTGTAGCGCTTGAGTGCTACACTTCTGTTAAAATTCGTCTTGTTTTGTTTTCCGGCGTGGGCGCTATTTTCGGGCGCTTGAGCGCCAAATTTCTGCTCCATTTCTTTATTTACTTTGCTTCAAAAACTCTTTTTTTCATCCTTTCATCATTCCTTCAACTAAAACACTAGCAAACACATTAAATTCATTCGATAATCAACATATTAATCAAACAAATGAAGCTCCAATGGTACAAAATTCATGTGCAAAACACACTCATCAAATACCCCCAAACTTAACATTTTGATAGTCCTCGAGCAAACTCATAAACAAAGAAAATCAACTAAAAGAAAACACAGTACCCAACTTAGTTAGATAGCCTGTCGTTACTCAGGACTGAGATCAATGTATCACAATGACTTCAAAATTACATAACAAGAGTCAAATTTCACTTATCCCATGCAGACGGGGGTGTGTGTGTGTGTGTAAATCAAGTATAGCGTTGACATTCACAATTTGGTTCAGTTCCCATCCCGAATGGACAATTCTTTCCTTACATCGCTAGTTAGATTCACACACCCCCAAACTTGTTTTCTTTTATGCTCTCCCAATGGTGTATTCCTAAGCTCAGTTTCATTCTTTTATGTCCTTACACCTCTCAAATTTGGATTCATTTAACCGACAATATCAACAGTCTATTTATGTGATGATCCTCCCAAAAGTGAGTGTTCAACAAATTAGCTTACGCTAAGTGATTCAAACCCACTAGTTATCTAAAGCCCCGAAAACAAACATCAAAATATTCCCTTTTTGTTAGCCCTTTATTAACCTCACCCATATTTCTCTTCTTGACCCATGTAGCGAGCTTTTAATCGGTAACTCCCCAGCTTTTGAATGCCAAAGGGTACCAGGTCATAAGATACCCTGCAGACTTAATCACTCAAGTTAAAAAGGTGCCGGCGTAAGACATAAGCTAAATTAGAGCAGTTTTTTTTCTTTTTTTTTTTTTTTTTTTTTAACTTCAAACACAATAACAGGGGGTTAGATTCCTAGCATATGGTCATCACGAAGCATCCATTAGAGAGTCGAAACACTCCACACAAATTTTATAACAAGCACGGAATCATCACAACCCTAAACCATTTCCTTCACCAGTTAAAATGTTCCAAATATAGTTGTAGTCAAGGGATTTTGCGAATCATGAAATATGGGGTTAAACCTCTAGGTCATGTCTCTAACTTAAGCATGTGAACCTCATGTTCGTGTACAACGATATACCTCAATTCAGTGCATCAAAATCTTCA
This sequence comes from Fraxinus americana, assembly GCA_035079005.1. Lineage (NCBI taxonomy): Eukaryota > Viridiplantae > Streptophyta > Magnoliopsida > Lamiales > Oleaceae > Fraxinus > Fraxinus americana. The sequence goes on from CM068723.1 coordinate 29,395,837, forward strand.
CATTTGTTATGGATAAATGAAAATTACAACTCAAGCACATAATTTATCATCATTCACAAACTAATTCATTTTCTTAGCTATATTCATCATGGAGGCATGACTATCAAACTCACACAAGCACAAAAAAGTTGTAAATTCATAAAGAAAATGCAGATTTTTTTTTTGAAATAAAACACACAAGTCAATCACACAATCACAAAAAAAAAAAAAAAAAAAAAACACATAATAAACTAGCCATGCACACAACACATAAGCCAAAAAATACCCCCAAACTTAATATAAACATTGTCCCCAATGTTAAAAAGAAGAATAGAAAGGAGGACTTACCTGAGAAGATACTAAGTGTCATTGAAAACTCAGATTGACCCCCTAATTGGTATAAACTTCTGTCCCATGATGAGTTGAATGTCAATCTCCATGTCTCTTACGCTCACCCCTAAACTTGAGTTTTGCCTACAATTCACCAAGAGAGATAGAATAACACAAGCAAAATAAACAAATGAATAAACGAACTAAAAATGAAAACGAGATAATAAAAACAAAGGATAGAACTTGGGTTGCCTCCCAAGAAGCGCTTCTTTATAGTCTTTAGCTAGACTATGTCTCTTGACATGTTTGATCATGGTGGCTCGAACCATTTTATGCCATCATGACACGTTGTGCAATTTTCATTCATACACCCTTTTTGTGCTCTCCATATTTTGATATTTCCATTTTTATCTCTACCAAGAAGTCCACCGAAATTTGGTCTTCTATTCTTACAGCTTCGTTGACCAAGAGGTTTTTCTTCATCAATTCCACAACAAAGATTGTTCTTGGAAGGTGTCTCAAGTGGGGTATAAATATTAAATATCTGTTGCTTGTCCTCCACCCTCAATATTAGCTCACCCTTCTCCATGTCAATTAGAGTCCGATCCGTTGCTAAGAATGGCCTACCCAATATAATTGGAATGTTTCGATTTTCTGGTGTGTCCAGTACAATGAAATCCACCAGAAATATTAAATTTCCTACTTTTATGAGCACATCGTCAACTTTGCCAAGTGGCTTTGAAATTATAGTATCAGCTAGTTGTAGCTTTATTGATGTTGGTTTGACTTCACCCAATCCCAATTTCCTGTAAACAAAATATGACATTAGATTTATACTAGCACCTGTATCACATAATGCAACAATTGTACGTGAATTTCCAATTGAAATTATCAAATAAAAACTCCCTGGATCTTTCAACTTGGGAGGCAATTTGTTTAGCACTCTTGCACTACTTTCCTCCGTTAATGCTACAACTTCAAACTCAGGAAGCTTTCTCTTCTTTGTCAACATCTCCTTCAAGAATTTGGTGTAGCTTGGAATTTGTAATATTGCATCAATCAGCAGAATATTGATCTGAAGTTTCTTGAGAACCTCAAGGAAATTGTCAAATGTTGTATCTGGTTTGTTCTTTTTAAGCCTTTGAGGAAGGGTATGGGAGGAACGTAAGCCTTGACTGGACTTGGTGCGTTGGTAGTTAATGCCTCTGTACTTTCTTTGTTCTCAATTGAGGTGGGTGTAGATTTTTCCTCCATTATAGTTTCATCAACACCTTCCCAATCTTCTTTTCTTTCTGGTTGTTTCACAGTAATCTCTAGTACTTGTACTCCGCTCCTTGTAGTGATAGCATGAAGATTTTCCTCTATTAATATCTTTCGAAGTCTTTGGGGAATGGAAGTGGAGGTACATATGCTTTAACCTTTACAGGAGCCCTGGGCGGGTCATTTTCCATTACCTCTATTGTCATCACTTGCTCTTTAGGATTTGTCATTGTATTGCCTGGCAATGATCCCTGTGGACATTCTGAAAGTTGTTGAGCTATCTGACCAATCTGTATCTCCAACTTCTTGATGGATGCTTGCTGATTTTGGAAATTAGTATCAATCTGTTGGAATACTTTGTCTGTTTTCTGCACATATTGATGAAACATCTCCCCCAAACTTGGTTTGTTCTCCTGCTGGGCATTATTTGGAACATGTCCCGGCTGAGTATCAGACCATCTAAGATTTAGGTGTTGTCTCCATCCTGGATTGTAAGTCTGAGAATACGGGTTAAAATTGCGGGATCCATTTTGAATGAAGTTGACCCGTTCCTCTGGAAAACCCATGTACATACAACTCTCTGTTGCATGATTAGCTCCACAATTTTCGCAAGTTGGACTACTCATTATAGCATGTGCTCCTCTCATCTGTGCCTTCACCAACAGTTCTACCTGCTTTGTCAACGCTGCTATTTGGGCATTGGTGGATGTAGGGTGATCCACTTCATACACTCCAGGTGCTCGGGGTGGTGCCACTCTTTCTGAAGAAAACATTGAGTGCGAGGTAGCAATGAGCTCAAACAAATCCAGTGTTTCTTGTGCTAATTTTCCTATGACTGATCCCCCCGCAGAACAATCTACCTGAGCTCTCGACATTGGTAAAAGTCCTGAGTAAAAGTACCGCACCTGATCTCCATTTGGAATTCCATGATTTGGGCATCTTCGCATTAGCCCTTTGAATCTGTTCCATGCATCATGAAAGCTCTCTCCATCATGTTGTTGGAAGGTTTGGATCTCCAACCTCAATTTGGCTACTTTAGCAGGTGGGAAGAATTTGTTGCAAAATTTTCTGGTGAGATCTTCCCACGTTGATATACTTGCATGAGGTTCAGCATCTAACCACTCCAATGCGGCATCTCAAAGTGTGTAAGGAAATAACCGCAATTTGATGGCATCTTCATTGACCCCCGGGGCATAGAAGTTCTGGTAGTTTCGGAGAAATCTATCTAAGTGTGTATTTAGATTCTCATGGGACAACCCGTAAAATTAAAGAGTGTTGCTCATCAGATTTATCCATTCTGCCCTTATCTGAAAATTGTTGACTCCAAAATTTGGGTACACAATACTGGAGCGCGCAAGTGCAGCAACAGGTGTCAAGAACATGGCAACGAGTAAATCTCCTTCATTTATTTCCCTTGGCCCCTGTAGCTGATTTGGTGGTGCAGCTGCTCTGACCGCAGCTTGTCCTATTGGCTGAATTTGAACTGGAATGTTCTAATCATCCGCCATTTGATGTTGCTGTTTTTGTTTGTGTTCCTTTTGTCTTTGTCGAAAGGTGCGTTCTATCTCTGAGTCGAACGGTTCAAGTGCATTGCCTTGGGCACGGAGCATGCAATGAACACCGTTTTCTGTAAAGAAAAATAAAAACAAAACATACTAAAATAGAAAAGGAGAAAATAATAAATAAATAAAAGAGAATGAACAAATCAAACAACAGTAAACAAAAATAAATCCAAACTAAAAGTAAATAGTCCCCAGCAATGGCGCCAAAAACTTGTTGCGTATTTTTATATCGCAAGTGTACGATATCGTAACAAGTAATATAGTGGACCTAAGAGTCTGGATTATCGTTCCCACGAAAACTATACTTTAGTATTGGATATATTTCTCCTACTACTATTTGATGAAATTAAACAAACTCTAAATTCAGATTATAAGGAATATGGATGTTTTAAAAGAACTAAATTCCTAGAACGAATGAAAATTTATGAAAGAATATTGGAGACAAACAGATCAAAGATTTAAATATGCGAGAAGTATTAGGGCGGAACAATTTCACCTAATGATCGCCTTAGATATCAATTCAAGATTCTAGCCTAATGTAGTGTTCAGTCGAATTCTCTTACGGTATTCAATTTACCCCTCTCGAGTTCTCATTGAGCCTATTTAACTAAATCAATTCCATATCTCTATGCAAATTCTCCTTAGTTAAACGAGTTAAGGCACTAGGAATTCATATAACGACCATAGCACTTAGTATAGGTATCTCTACACGTTATACCTCGTTACTGGATTTTATTACACGTTCTATGTTTCGAACTTACCCCTCGACTCGAAGAAACTCAATAAATCATCAAATTATTGGCCAGATAATTTAAAGTATTGCACTCATAATAAAATCAACACATGGGAGAATAAAACTCAGAAATTCATGAATTTAATAACCAAGGGTTTCAAAGGATTACATTATTCGCCCTAATAATAAAATTAGCTACTCATAATCAAAGCAATGAAATAAATAACAAAAGTTGAATACATCACCGGATTTGAATGATACAAAAGTTGGAAAAGGATTATTTATTGCATCAAGATCTTCTTCCGCTTCCGATTCTTGATTTTGATTCGAATCCTTGATGTAAGTCTTCTCGCGAATTCCACGTTTATATTATGTTTTCCTCTCTATTTTGCAAGATGTGGAACCCCTATTTCGTGCCTCTCTTAGCCTATTTATACTTCTCATACATCCTTGGCCAATTTGGAGTCCTTTTTGTGGGCTTTTTCGTAGCCCAAAAATACCCTAATTTTCTTCGCGGCGCGGAGCTTGAGCGCTAGGGTTCAGCGCTTGAGCGCCATGCAATTAACTAGAGTAGCGCTTGAGCACTACACTTCTGTTAAAATTCATCTTGTTTTGTTTTCCAGCGCTTGGGCGCTATTTCCAGGCGCTTGAACGCCAAATTTCTGCTCCATTTCTTTATTTACTTTGCTTCAAAAACTCTTTTTTCATCCTTTCATCATTCCTTCAACCAAAACACTAGCAAACACATTAAATTTTTTCGATAATCAACATATTAATCAAACAAATGAAGCTCCAATGGTACAAAATTCATGTGCAAAACACACTCATCAAGGCCCCTCCTGGGCACCCACCTCCTCTACCGAGTCCTCCACTTCATTAGCAGGGGTGGATGGCTCATCCACCAGAAATTCTTCCTTCAAAGAAGATAACTCCAGCTGGGGATGCAACTCAGCAAGCCTTCCAAAGACTTCATTGTATGTAACCTTTCTCCAATACAAATAGAGGCCATCATACTCAGCCGTTTCATGGAAATGGTCTACGTACTCATTTACAGCTGCCTCCCCTGCCCCACTCAATTGCTGCTCCAAGTGAGTAACCTCAGTAGTCAGCTAGTCAACGCGAGGCTTCAGCTCTCTTTTCACTTTATTAGCAACCTCCAAAGCCAACGAAGCGATCTTTTGTAGGTTGTCAGAGTTCTCTACTCGCTTCGTCAAAGCATTCACCTTGGCTTTGTAGAGATGGACTTCCTTCTTTAGTTCATTATTTTCCTTGGAAAGTGCCTCCATCCTAGATTCCGACTCAACTTGCTTTATTTTTTAGGCTTCAATGGCTTCGTTGGCTAAGGACACCTCAACCTTTGCTTTATTCAGGGCTGTCTTCGTATCATTAGCCCTTTGAAGGAACTCTTTGTTTAGGCCTTACAGCTGCCTCATGTCTATTTGGGCGTTTAAAAAGAAGCCCTAAGAGGGAGCCTACATGGAGAGTCCAACCTCCACCCTGTTGACTGCATCACAGGTTTTGACGTACGAGGAGTATTTGTCAGTCCAATACTTATTGTGAACTTTCATAGCCCTCTGGACCTCAGCAGGAAGCATCTCCATCACAGTGAAGGCAATTTCATCAGATCTCCTTCCCAAGAAGTTCTGGGCTTATCCTTCAGAGGGGGCGCTCCCCACCTCCTTATCCCTCTTCTTTCTCACCAAACTCGTCCTCTCTCCAGCCATTTCCTCTACCTCCACTATCTTCACAGAGAAAATGTGTTCAGCTTAAATGGGTCATCGAAGTGACTCCCTAATGGTTGTCTGGCACTTGGAGGGAGGATTAGGCCTAGTGTTCTTCGACAAAACCAGCTTCTTTTTAAGGGGCCTCTCTATGGAAGTCTTTGCTTCTTTTCCCCTTTTCTCTTCTCATTTTCCCTTTTCCTTTCCCCTTTCTTCTCCGGAGGAGGTGGTGGGTTCATCTTAGAGAGACGAGCTATCTCATCCCATTGGTTCTTGTAAGATGAAGAACAGGTGCTCAAGGGCTTCTTATTCTTCGCCTTCCCCATGCGCCTCATGTAGAACTTGTCGGTCTAACATATTCATTCTTATAATGTTGTCCTACAAGTGAAGAGGCAAACCGTTAATAAAGCTATGAAAACAAATAATTGTCAAAAGAGGCGAACCATTAGTTAAAGGATATGAGCTAATCTACCTTTTGTAGCCATTAGCTGGTGAGTGACAAAGAGATTCCGCTTCCCAAGCACGTTCTTAAAATACTTCCTCTCCAAAGGCAGCTCGTAGATTGCTTTGATAATTGCCCACTCGGATGGCTTGAGCTCCCGACTAACTACAGCTACGTAAAGCACAAATCAAAAACGAAATAAGTAGGAACATAAAATAAAAGATCAATTCAACTGATGCTAGACTCACTATACCCATGGTACTGGGTCGGCACGGTTATATCCGGGACCGCATTTCCTTCCATTGTCTGCCAGTAACCCCTAACCCAGAAGCAAGACTATTTCTAGTTCTTGATGGAGGTAGAGTCTCCCAGATGAAGGGAGAATGCAACCCCCAAGGATTCATACAATACCACCCCTTATAATCATTCCCCCGACTAGGCTGAAAGAGCATCTGAAAGACGTGGTGTGGCATATCCTCGCCAAGAGTGACCTCCTTCCAAAGAAGAAAGCCCCTGTTAGTTGGCTTTATGCTTTTGGCACTAATTGGGTGGGGGCTAAGTTATATTGCTTAATGATATACCTAAAAAATCGCCTCGCTCACAGCTACGCACCCCTCCATATGGAAACATGCCCTCTCCTCAAGGGTTGAAACTAGCATCTCAATGTCATCTGGGATCCTATATCTCTCCCTAAAGGTTTCCATTCACTCTTTTTTATATCAGTTGCCCACAAGGAGGCCTCCCACCTAACACTATAGTCTATAGGACCCTCCTACATCATCCATGCATTGTGAGGGCCCCCATGGCCTCTATAATCCTCTCAATAGGAATTATGGGAGGTACACCTGCCTTGACATAAATCAATCCCTTATCCACTCTAAAAGGCCCCCCAGACGCACGTTTCTTCGAAGATAAAGCCATTTCACAAGAATAAGATGAAAATTTGGAAATTTGTGATACTTTGCAAGATTTAGGAGCTCAGATGTGGAGGAAATGGAGTTGGTTGCAAGAAAAACACGAACAAGGTGCTATAGGAGGTACGCCTGCCTTGACACAAGTCAATCCCTTATCCACTCCAAAAGACCCCCAAACGCACTTTTCTTCGAAGATGAAGCCATTTCACAAGAATAAGATGAACATTTGGAAATTTGTGATACTTTGCAAGATTTAGGAGCTCAGACGTGGAGGAAATGGAGTTGGTTGCAAGAAAAACATGAACAAGGTGCTATAGGATATCAGCATTTGTGAGTTTTCAATTTTCAAAGTGAGAAAGAAAGAAAAGATGGGGCTTGTACCCTTTTATATATACAGGAAGGTCGAACCCCCACCGTTGGATTTACTCATGCTGTGATCTTAGCCGTACACTTGCAATTCCATCCATCATGTTAAAGCCAAAAGGCGCTTGTTCAAATTTTGAATCAAAGGCCCATATGTAACCGTAGCTTGTACGCGCTCCAGATTCGAGTGACCTTTGTCAACTGTAACGAACCATCATCATTGCACATTAAATGTGCACACAACGTGGGTCTCGAAAACTACCAATCCACCCAGCTATTTTGCTTAGGAAACAAAAAATCATTGGAGTGCACTGCCCAATGCACTTTAACTTCAAGAAATAGGCTCGCCCATTACTGAGGGCCTTACTTCATTTGATAGCCTCATCATAAGGTTCAACATCGACAGACAGGCTCAACCATTACTACAAGGGTCTCACTTCATTTGAAAGCCTTATTACAAGCTTCAACCTTGACAAAAAGGCTCGTCCATTACTACAGGGGCCTCGCCTCATTTGACAGCCTCGTCACAAGCTTCGACTTCAACAAGCAGGCTCGCCCTTCAGTACGAGGGCCTCACTTCATTTGACTATGCTTTGCCACAAGTTGTAACTACCAATAGAAAGACTCACCTTACCCTTTCAACCTGTTGTTACGACCACGTCTTTTCTACTTAACTCAAAAGTCTATGCATTATATGAATAATCATACCGGGACTTCATGGACTGATGTTGGGCCTTACAAACTAGGACCCACACGTGGTTTCAATTAATCTACGAGTCGAATGATTCGGGGGTCCCACGTTCCACACGCTTACATTGGACGACCATCCACAGGTCCGGATGACCCACTTTTTCCAATAGAGCAAAATCGAATCGGCCTATAACATGTAGACCCCGTAGAAAGAGCCGGTCCGAAGCAAGGCAGTGAGAAGATTTTAAACGGATCTTGTAGTATGTGATGGACAAGACAAGTCACTGCCATCGTCGCCATTGCCAATTTGTTTGGTCAAGTCTACTACTGCAAGCTAGGTTACATTTAATGCTGCGATTGATTGATATCTATAACAAGATGAGTTAGTCATTTGGATGGGGCCACGAGTATTGCCATCTAACGGCCCTTATCTTCCAAACCTAAGTATAAAAACTCACACTTAGTCCCATTCAAAGGTAATGTAAGTTTAGACTCTTAAAGTTATATTATTGTCACACATTTATCTCATTCATCTCCAAAAGTCGATCCCCTTTTTTTGTTGGAGGCTCACGTTTTAAGCTCTCTCACACCCATAATTATTTCTCGAATTGACTTGAATGTTGGAGTATATGCAGCCAACTCCACCCCTTTTGGAGAAGGCCGCGTGTGCCTAACTGTTTATCCAAGTGTGCAGGAATCCACCTTGCATGGACGTGAGAGGCCTTAGGATCTGTTGGCCACCTCATTGGAACATTTTTAGGAGTCAACACCATGTATGGTTATTTATATAATGTGTGGACTCTTAAGTTGAAGGTTTAATTTACTTAGGTGACGCCCTTGCAAAGAGGACAAGCATGTTGATGTAGCTAAAGCCTATAATAAGGCTGAAATGTATACATGCGAGGCCAAGTGGGTGAGCCTGTTGGTATAGTTGAAGCCTATGATAAGGATGAAATGCAGAAGCGAGGCCCCTTGCAAAGAGGGCGAGCCTGTTGATGTAGTAATGAAAGGACATTAATGGGATGCGTGCTGCAATGATTTAGAAAAATTCTCCTTTTTCTATTATATGGTATTGAGGTAGTATTGCATTTACCAACATACGCATTATGTGTGTAATAAATACGTAATGATGACAGTTTGTTGCCTATGGCAGAGGCGACGCGAGCTACACGTGCTTGCTTAGCACGACTTGATCATAATCGTTCAACTAGGCGCCTTTTAGGTTCAATGGTTCATATGAGGGGTACAAGTGTAAGTTCCAAATCAAAGGGATGGTCATCCAGGTGAGGTTTGCTTTGACTGCCTATAAAAGGATGCCTTTGTCTATTTTAACAATTCTTCCACTTTGTGAAACCCTTTGAAGCAGGAAAAAGTGTTTTGCATTTCTCTAGTGATTCTTAAAATTAACCTCCGATGACCAATCAAGCTTCCAATTTTTTATCCGTTTGATGTTTGTGTAAGAAAAAGACCCTTCTTCTCCTATCCTTCAGCTAAAATATTCATCAGATGGCCTCTTCTTCAAAACCTAACACCCAAGGGGCGTCTAGTAGTAAAATTGACATGGTATTTATATGCTTTGAGGCTGGTTTGCCTCCTACAATTCCTACTAGAAGGATTTTGGAGGCGGTGAGGAGGGCTCCCACAGTGTATAGATAATGCAGGAAGGTCCAATAAACTATAATATTAGGTAAGTGAACTACATCCCCATGTGGACCGGCTGCATTAAGGGAGGGGATTCTCCGAGTTGAACCATCCACTCTTGCAAATGGTGTTGTGGAAAACTCAATGGAGGAGTTGAAAGAAGGTTAGGTGGAGCCTCAACGGGAAGATGCGGCCTCGTAGATTTAGGCTCTTCTTTTCTTTTTTTATTTTTACCTTAGCCTTGTATTGAGTTCTTATGTAATCAATTTGCTTTCTTGTATATAACGAGTTATTTTTTTCTCTGCAATTGTTCTATTTTCTCCTGAATTTGCACAAGTGTTGAGGCTTCGTCGAATAATGCACATTGATACAGTAATGTTCAATCCCTAATTGACTTAATAATCTGAATTGGTCAATAAGCAATAATTCATACTGATTTTTTAAAACAAAATGATGCAATGGCCTAGGATCGATCCAAAATAACTTTCTCAAATCAACTAGGCTGTCATTTAGCTGAGCGTATGAATATAAAATAGGTCGTCTCTTAAACCATCATATGGGCTTGCCACAGTTAGAAGAATATTTCTAAGTATGAAGGGTTAGTTATTAATGTATAATCTGACCTTTTCAAAAAATAACCATGCATTCAAAATTGGTAGTTCACTCGTGAGAGATTAAAAATTCATTAATGATACGTCATTGTCCATTATAGACAATTCATATAGTAACCTTGAATTCCTTTGCAGTGGAGGTGGCTCTTCCATGCAAAGACTATCTTTATGATATTTTATCCATCCATAGAATGGGTTCATCTTGTAGGTTTTAAGGTTAGCCCCATAAGGGTGTTTCATACCTTCCTTCGGAGGTGAATGATGTTCTTTGCACAGAGGTTACTCTCATGTATAAAAAATTTTCCCATTATGTTTGATCATCGATGGAAGGGAGTCGATGAATAATAATAGACTTGCATATGTAGAAAGATACCTTCATTAATGAAATAATTACACAAGATGGGAAAGAACAATTAGCCACATAGATGGGCCTTGTTTACATATGGTACATTCTTAAATGCTCAACATTCCAGGGATGGGGTTGTACCTTCACATCCAAGTTTTCAATTATGTAGGTGTCAAGCCTTAGCTCTTCTGATATACGATAAGGGCCTTCCCAACTGGGACCCAAGGTTTCCACACCTTGCTCCTTGGAAGATAAAAATATTCTTCTTAATACTAGGTCTATCCTTCAAAATAACCTCTTCTTTGCTTTGGCTTTGTAGCATCGAGCCATTTTGCTTTGGTAGGAGGCGAGTCTTATTTAGGAATCATCCATCCTTTCTTCAAGGAAGTCTATGCACATCCTAAGCTCGTCATTAGATATCTCATTAAATGTAAGTAACGAGGTAAAGGTAAGCCCACCTCAATAGGGCTCGTGGCCTCGACTCCATAAGCTATAGAAAATTGGGTTTCTTGTAGCAGTATGACTTTTGGTATGGATTGCCCATAATACTTGGGGGAGCTCGTCCATCCAAACCCCTTTTGATGCATCAAGCTTCTTTTTCAAAATTTGTTTGATGTTTGTGTTGACTGCTTCCACCTAGCCTTTGATCCCCAACTCTTCATACACGTCCCTTCTTCTTGTCAAACTACCTCCCATTGTCTGATGCAAGCGAATGGGAAATCCCAAACCGAGGGATGATATTCTTCTAGATAAATTTGGAAGTATTTGCCTTAGAGAACTTTGCTAGAGGTTTCGCTTCGATCCATTTGATGAAGTAATCAATGGAGACAATAGCATAGCTAGCACTACCTTTCTCTTTAGGTAGGGGTCCTATGAGGTCGATTTCCTATTTCGAAAATAGATAGGGGTTTGAAACAATAGTTAGTTCTTGGGAAGGTTGTCTTTGGATGGTGGAGAAACAGTGACATTTGTCACACTTTCTTACGAATTGAAGTGCATCCTTCTTGAGGGTTGGAAAATAGTACCCCTCTCTTAATATCTTATGTGTGAGGGCTGGTCCTTCTGAATGTTTGCCACAAACTCCTTCATGAACTTCTCGAAGAACGTAATTAGCCTATTCTCCACGAGTACATTTAAGAAGAGGTGATGAAAACCCTCTCTTGTATAAGTCTTCATCATGGACTACAAAATAAGTAACATTCTATTGAGTTTTATGGCCTCTTATCATCGGCAAGTCCTGATCCTTAAAGAATGAAATAATTGGCTGTATCTAAGATGGGGTTCCTACAACCCATATAACTTCTCCTCATTTGGATATGGAAGGTCTGGCGAGGTGCTCAATTGGTACCACCTTGAATAGCTCTAAGTCCTTGGTACTAGCCAACTTTGATAAAGTATCGGCATTAACGTTTTCAGTTCATAGGATTTGAACCAACTTAAACTTTTCTAAGGATGGGATGAGGTCCATAACCTTCATGAGGTATGCTGCCATTCTCTTATCCCTTGTAGTAAAGTTGCCATTTACTTGGCTTACCATCAGTTGCGAGTCACGGTTAACCACCAATTTCTTCACTTGCATCTCCCTAGATAATTTGAGGCCAGCTAGCAATACCTCATATTTAACTGTATTGTTGGAGACCTTAAACTGAAATCTCACTACACAGTTGAGCTTATGTCCACCTGGACTGATTAACACCGTGCCTGTCTCTTTAGAAGAACCATCAACAAATAAGTTCCACGCTAGGTGTCAGTTGGTTTCATTGCTATTTCGATATCCGGGGTGTTGGCGATTATGCTATGAAATATGCAACTATTTGACCCTTTACATAGGTCTTTGGTTTGCACACAATGTCAAATTTGCTAAATTCAATGGCCCATTCAATTAACCTTCATGAGGCATCAGGCTTTTGGAGCATCTGCTTGAGCTAAAAGTTGGTCATTGCTTGTATGCTATAGGCCTGGAAATATGGCTTCGATTTTTTGGAAGTAGTAACTAAGGATAAAGCAAGCTTCTCCATATTAATGTAGCGAGTTTCAATTGGAAAAGTGTCTTACTTACATAGTAGATAGGAAGTTGTGCACCTCATTCTTTCCTCAAATGTACGAAGCTTACAGCTCTACTAATATAGCTAGTACAACAATAATTATTCTCCTTCTTTAGGCTTCGAGAGGAGTGGGGCTTGTCCCAAATGCTTTTTGAGATCTTCAAAAGCCTCATTTCACTCTCCGTTCCATTAGAACCTCTTTTCACCCTTAAGAACTTTAAAGAATGGAAGGCATTTATCAGTGGCCTTTGAAATGAACGGGCTTAATGCTGCCACCCGACTCATGAGACTTTGCACTTCCTTGGGCTTGCTAGGGGTTCTCATGTCTAAAAAGACTTTGATCTTTTCAGGGTTGACCTCTATGCCTCGTTGATTGACCATGTAACCTAAGAATTTTCCAGAAGCCACTCCAAAAGCCCATTTGAAGGGGTCCAACCTCATTCCATACCTTCTCAATATTTTGAAAACAGTATATTCATAGTTTTGAGGCTCTTTAGCAACAAATCATAGACATAAACTTTCATAGTCTTACCAATGAGGCCGGAAACATTTTGTTAACAAACTTTTGATAAGTCATCCCAACATTCTTCATGCCAAAGGGAATGACCTTGTAGTAATAAAGCCATATATTTGTGATGAGGAGGTGTTTCCTTCGTTAGATGGGTGCATAGGGATCTGATTATACCCTTAATAAGCATCCATGAAACTTAATAGCTCATGCCTTGCAGTAGAGACTACAAGTTGGTTTATCCTTGGAAGTAGGAAATTGTCCTTAGGACAGGCCTAGTTAAGGTTGGAGAAGTCTATGCATACCATCCACTTAACACTGTAGTTTTTTTTACCAGGACCGGGTTAAAAATCCACCTCGGATAGATTGTCTCTCTGATGAACCCGTTGGTTATGAACTTCTCTACTTTTTCCTTCAGGGCTCCATATCTCTTTTGCCTGTGAGGAGTGAACTTTAGATCAATGTTGAGGTGGTGGCAATTAATTTTGTGGTCGATGCCCACCATATCTTCGTGTCTCCAAGCGAATATATCTAAGTTTTTTAGTAAAAAGCTCTTTAGCTTCTGTTTGTCTTCCCCACTCAACTTCATTCCTACTCGGAGCATTTTTGCGGGATCTTATAGACCTATTGGGAAGAACTTCAATTCTTCAACTGAAGCTTTTTGAAAATCAGATTCTATGATTCGAGGATCTAACCTCTTATCCATCATAGGTTGATTTGTGGTCCACAATAAGGAACTCTATGAAATGACGAGCCTTTAAGGGAGATGATCCCATTTCTATTGCTTGGGTAATCTTTTCCCTAGAAGTGATGTTGTCGTCGGTAAAACCATACAGAAGGGAGGCGATTGGGGTAAGTCGCTCCAAATAGAATGTTGACAGAGATTTTGTTATCAACTGATAATAGTGCAATTATCACGTTATTAATCCACAAATAAATGCATTTTCATGATTTATTAGCACCTAAATGTTCTAAGTACACTCATATTTTGGTTTAGGTTGCAAATGGAACAAGTGAAAAAGGACCAAGATGGAGGGAAGTGAAAGTTTAGGGACTAAAGTACAAATACTATCAACCTATTTCCAACCTTGTGATGAAGATTTGAAAGTGTTAAAGGTCAATTGGATGAAGAAAAGAGTCAAAGGGATGAAAGACAGCTAAAACATTATCAAATATCAACTTTCAAGCTGAAAAGTTTCGCACCGATTTTCAGCCTCATATTGGGACCAATTTTTGACATAGAAAACGATCGAACTTGAAGATGGTCTCTGAATCAAAGTTGTAGATCTTTCAGTTAGATTTTCAACGCATCTTGAATCGCCTCAATTAGATATTGGAAGAGAAAGTTATGACAAAAATACTGAAGAAGTCGCAGAATTCAGAACAGCGACACAGCGCCCAAGCGCTACAACCTAGCGCTCAGGCGCCATTTTACCCAAAATTTGACAGAATTCAAGCGTCCAAGCGCTGATCCCATGGCACTTAGGCACCGTGCCACGCAAGTAGGGCTTTGTTTAATGTTTGGATCGCGAGAAGTCTAAAAAAGGACCCCAAAAACATTCCATTCATCATCATTCTTCATTCTACATCATTCTTTCATTGATTTTGGCTCAAGAAACCTATGAAGAACTAAACTAAAGGTGAAGCAAGGGAGGAACTCAATTGGATTCGGGGATTTCAACATCATTTATTCATGCTCTTTGGTATTTATTTTGCTAAACATTTCTAGATCTAGATTTTCATATTTATGAATTAATTTTGAAATTGATTTAACATGTATTAAGTTTTTCATATAAGCAATCTTTTTTTTCTATCGAACAATTGAACTATGTGTTGAATCTTTATTTCATTAAATCTATTGGTGTGATTATTTACTTTCTTATGCTGCATGTATATGAACGATTTATAATTTGATTTCAATAAATGATTGTGATAATTGTTAAGGAGATCTAGAATTTAGGATGTGTTTTTCATTATTTAAATAATTCTAGGGTTTATGTTTTCCCCTATTTTGAATTAGATTTGACTTAGATTTAATATTTATTCAAATTTAATATTTATTTCATCAACCAACATACTCTATAGGCTATTTCTTCCCACAATAGTCCTTACCAACAGCGCATCGCAATGGGAATTGTGAACCGCTACTACATCTTCCTTCATATGAGTGATAAAGAGTGTGCTTCTAATCCTATGAGGGGTGCTGCTGACTATATAGCTTTTCATGAGGAATCTTTGGCTTCCCTAACATAATTCATTTGTGCATTTCTTGACTTTCCACCAACATGCAGATCCCCAATGATAGTGTCAATCTCTCTTATAAGAGCGTTTTCAGCATCTACTAGGGTTCTCATCTTTGCCTCTAGCCACTTCTAGGCCTATTTTGATCCTCATCTTTCCTTCATCTAGGGGATTCTTCCGTGAGATGTTGACTTGCCTAATCTCCCTAAGATTGTTGGTTGTTCCTAGAAGGGGTCATATTTCTTGGCACATAGTGGATATTTCTTTTTCCCGAATGTGTTTCATTCCATTCCACGTATTGGGGCAAAGACATGCAATCATTGGTGCCATGGCTATAAGTT
The DNA here is from genome assembly GCA_035079005.1 of Fraxinus americana. Lineage (NCBI taxonomy): Eukaryota > Viridiplantae > Streptophyta > Magnoliopsida > Lamiales > Oleaceae > Fraxinus > Fraxinus americana. The sequence goes on from CM068723.1 coordinate 29,411,564, forward strand.
TGATGGTAAGTACAATAAGGCTGCCTATGTCTCTAGAGTGATTTGGCTGTCTTTGAGTTTCAAGTCCAACCTCTTCATATGCTAGAGAAGGTATGCATTTAAAGTGGGCATAGCCAATACCGACCTGATGTAAGGGTGATTGAGTGCCCAACCTAGTCCATTGTCAATTTACAAAATGCGATAGGGCCTCATCTCTGCCTTTAAGGTAGTGTGAATCCCATCGAGGTTCTGTTACGATGATCTATCAATTCTTCATTTACAATTTCGCTTCTCATCCTCTCTACAAAGGCATCATAAGTTGTAGGGTTTCTTGTTTCGCACATCCCTCCAGAAGAGGGTATTCATATTGAGGCCTCCTCTTAAGGTTGAAAGAGCCTCTCTATCGATGACTTGTTCACAATAGGCCATCTTAGTCCGTGAAACATGCTAGGTAAATTTTCAAAGTCTCACCTATCTATTGTCTCATATCTTATAAGTACTGAATGGGGTCTCTCCTTCATTGCTTGAAAGATATTGGTTTAGGAAAGCCTTTTTGAGGTTTGGCCAATTCCTGATACTTCCAATTGGTATACAGCTATACCATATTTTAGCAGTCCCTATGAGTGTGAAGTGGAAGGCCCTACACTTGAGTGCAAGAGAAGCTCGCTTCAAGCTCGTGTGAGTTTTGTAGTTGTTAAAATGCTTAGCTGGATTGCCATTTTCTTCATACTTTGGGATTTTCTATAGTACGAAGTGGCTGGGGACATGGGAATTCCTCAACTCTTGTGAAAATTGGAGACTTTCATCATCATCATCTAGCTCAAAGGACTTGTGTGGGTCACCAGAATCTCCCTCCTCAGCCTGATATCGAGGCGATTGTAAAGTACCTACTTGGTTTCTCAAATTTGCTGAGTTTTTTTCTTTCTCGCCTATTTCTAGGTAGAAGGGCCTCTTGGGGTTCGTGGCTCTACCCATATCCTTATTTCTTTTGCATAGGAGGTGGATATTGGAACCTATTTCTAGGCTCTGATGGGCCAATCCCGTCGAAGATACTAGTGAACCTTTGAGGTTCACGTTCTTATATATATTCCGGGAGAAGTTTTCTGCTCCTTGTGGCAGATTATCAGCAGGTCTACTGGAGGTGTAATTGGTTAACATGTCCACCTCCTCAACAGAACTAGGCTCTCTCCCTTGTCTTTGAGAATAAACTCCTTGATTATGCTCATCTTCATCTTGTTGGATGGCACCCTACTGAGGTATTTGATATCCAGCTTGTCCCTACTGTTGCATAAGCAAAGCTACATGACAGTGTTTTGTTGAGTCATGTTTCTCATATTTGCAGCCATTCTCCTACCTCTTTTGCTATGCGTGTATGAAAGGAACATTGACATTTGTTCGAAGAACTTCTTTAGTAGTCTCCTCCCCATGGGTCTCTGGCATGAGAACCGTAGTGACTAGAACTTATGATACAATGGCAGTTAGAATTCCAAATAGCTCTAAATGGCGCTTCTTTAAGTATTTTCAACCTTCTTTCTTCAAGAACCTAGGCATTTCCTCAAGATTGAACCTTTGGAACACTTTTCTTTCTAATAGCTTCCACCACAAGGAAGTTCGTGGTGGTTGTGTGGTTTTCAATAGACGGTACCAATTTGTTGACCTCAAATTTTGTACCTCCAATGTGGCCAATAGATCCCAAGGCCTCTCACATCCATGCAAGCTTGATTCTTTCACACTTGGACAAACCATTAGCCACATGTGGCTTTCTTCGGTGGTGGTGGAGTTGGTCGCGCGCACTCTGATAGTCAAGTCAGTTAGGAAAATAAATGTATGAATGTGAAAGGGCTTTAGACACGAGCCTCCAATGTAAAAAAGAGAGTCGGCTTTGGGGTGTACATTGAGAATAATGAAAGAGCAAAGTTGTAAGTTGAGAGCATAAACTTGCATTACCTTCAGAATGGCACTTTATGTGAGTTTTTATAGTAGAAAACAATGAAGGTTGGTTGTAGGATAAAAGCATGTGTGGCTCTTGTCAAAGGCATCAATTAATTATAAACATTATATACTAAAACCATTTTGTTGGCCAGAAACCTGACATTGTGCTTTAGACTTAAATTGGTTGATAAATTAGGGCAGTGGTGGTAGTGAGTTGTCACATCAATCAAAAACAAAAAGATTGCATAAATGATCTCCTGCTAGTACCCCTTTTGTGGCCTCTCCCTTGACGAGGGTTCATTCCTTTACAAAGGGGTTGGCCCAGCCAAATAGGTTTGACCACACATTGGTTCAGCTTCTTCAAAGGTTCGGTCAACTGCCTTTTGGTGTCTTGATGTAGGATTTATGGTGCCTTACCGTGTGAGGTGTAACAAAATTCATAAACATCTTGGACAATAACATATAAGGAAAGAAATGAAGTAATAAAAAGCGGACAAATTGACGTAAAAATTATGAGTGGGTATTGAAAGACTTTCTCCTTAAATATTACTTAAATAATTTAAGACGTTATTGAGAGTGAAATAATTTATTGAGCTTGTTGTTTAGGAAGGTTGTTCTTTTTCATGTTTAGGTGGCGGTCAAATTAGTGATGTTTGCTCTTTCCATTTTACTTTTAACCGAAATGATACTTGTTACGCCTCGCTACCAAGGCTCCAAACTAAGATTACATAGTCCATGTGGAGACATAAGTCAAGTTGACAAAGTCAACGAAGACCTCAATTGGACAGAGTGGTAAGGAGAAAGAGTGGCGAAGTCAAAGAAAAGATTCCAAAGCTCTCCATTATGAAGCTCTCTATTTTAAAGACCTCCATTCTGAAACTCTTTATGGCCGAAGCCCTCATTAGCTCTCAAAGGATCTACAGGCTGTAAAGCCCCGAGTTCTGTGAACCCGAATTGTCACCTCATATTCTTTTGTAACTGAATTAACTAAAAGGATTTGCAGAAAATAACTAAATTTTAAACGTCCCATTTATAATGGTAAAATCTCGTCGGCAACAAAACTCATTTGATTAACTTAAGAAATTTGATTAAACTTTAAATCTCGAGTTTTTGAAATAACTGAAATAACAAAGTACGTTAATAACGTTCAAATACGTAATTTTTAAAATGTAAATAGCCGAATTCATTAAATCGTTGCCACACTGCCCATCAAATCCGACCGTCTCCAAAATCTGCAAATATCATTAAAATAACAGAATGAGTATTTCGAAGAAATACTCAGTAGACTCATCGCCGATAATTAATTTAAAGAATAATTGAACACATAATCATGCAAAATATACAGTGACATCATCATCGTCATCATTGGCTCATTTTTCTTGAAAATCATAGGCTCTTTAAAATCATAGGGTGTGGGTAGTCTGGTCTCATGTATTTAAGCACATAAGTTATGCATAACATTCTCATCTTATCTCATAAGAGATACTCGTCTCTTCTCATATATTAAGCATATAAGTTATGACAAACATAATGACATCATATATCTCATATGACATATTCTCATCTCATGCATTAAAGCATATAAATCACGTAAATTCACATAATACGTGCAATTATAATTTAAACTAATTAATAGAGGTGAGTCTACCTCAAATTATCTCGAGTCTCGTAAAAAGTGGAGCGGGACGTAACCTCAATCTCCTAATCGTCCGTACGTTTCATCTAGCCAAAATAGAAAATAGGTTTTGAATTAGCATTCTGAAATTTAAAGTTTAAGACGATAAAATAAAGTTTAGGCACCTAATTGGATATTTATTAAAAATAAATTTGACAAATCTAAGGGCTGAAAATAATTTTTTCAAAGCAATGGGGCTAAATGTGGGAAATAAGGACTCTAGGGACTGATTTACTAATTATTGAAACTTTGAGATTGAAATAAATAACTTAAAATGATATAAATAAAGTTCAGGGCTTAATTGGAAATTATAGAAACTGAAAATAAAAGTTTAAGGGCTGAAATTAAACTTTTAGGAATTAGGGACTAAATTGGAGATTTATTGAAACTGAAAATAAAAGTTTAATGACTGAAATAAACTTTTGCAGAAACTAAGGACTGAAATTAAACTTTTCTAACATAGGGACTCAATTGGAAATAGAGTGAAACTGAAAATAAGAATTTAAGAACTGAAATGAAACACTTAAAAAAACTTAGGGGCTTAGGGCTAAATTTCCAAAATCAATTTTAAAAAAAAATGCATATCACTCACACACTCTCTCTCTCATTCGATTAAAACGAGCAGAGAGAGGGAGAGAGCAATAACGGGAAGGGGATCCGTTCGATCGTCGGTCAGACGGTCGGCGTTGGCACCACCTTCGTATGGTGGCGCCGGTGTTGGGAGTTGAGGCTTTGGGCGCACAGTCGAAGGCAACCGAGGCGAAAGGGGCTAGGGTTCTTGGGGTTTTCAGCTGGAAATAGGTCATAGATGAAGGTAAGTGTATGGGTTTCCTATTCTCTTGGTTTTTAATGGCTGTTTTGTGTTGATTTTTAAGGTATGGGTGTGGTGGTTTTGGTGTCGGTTTTAGGTTGGTAGTGGGGGCTGTCGATTTTTGGCAGCTGCGGTTTCAATGTTGGGGAGGTGTGGTGACTGTGCAACTCGTGTGTTATTGAAGATGGGTGAAGCAGTGGGTTTTCAGCTGGGATTTGCAGTCGGTTGGCTGGGGGAGATTGGGTTTTGGTTGGATTGAGATTTGGATGTTGATGCTAGAAATTGATTTTCTAGCATCACACGTGAATCTCAAATTTTGTTGATGCTAGAAATTGATTTTCTAGCATCAATTGTGAATTTCCAAAATTGAGGAAGATGATGGTTTACTTACCAATTTTGTTGGTTGCGTGAGGTGTGAGAAGAGGGAGAAAATGAACTGATATATGAACAGTAACTTAGGGCACAGATTTCTAGGAGTCTAAATGGGCTGTAAGAATGTTCATAATTGGGCCTAAGTGAAATTGGACCTAAACATCCAAGGCTTGGACTAATAAGTAATTGAACTTTAAAATGATAAGGGATTGGATACTTTAAAATTATTCGGGATTGGACTTGACTTTAATGGATTAAAATTGATTTTATAATGGCTAGACGAACATGCTTTCATTTTAACGTTGGGGGTTAAAATTTAGCGACACGTTTTTTTCAAGATAATAGTTTAAAATTCTCGGTCGCTACGCATGCAATCTTTAGGAATGATTGATGTGACATTTGTTATAATGAATATCAAGTTTTGTCAGCCTAGGATGTATGGTGCCTAACCATTTGTCAATGTATTAAATGCGTTGCAGGCTAGTGATATGATGCTTTGACCAAGGAGATGAGGCCAGAACTTTATAAATAACAACTCTTGTAACATTTGAATCTAATGCAACTCTTTACACTCAAATTCCATTTTCGATATTCTCTAGCTTATTTCGCATTTTTTTGTTTACTTGATTTTAGATCATCTTGCTTTGATTGAGTTGCTTATAGTTGATGATTAATATGCAACCGCATTTAAACATGCCGTCAGTGCCTATTTTCGTCTCGCGTGTTAGAGCATCTCCCAAGTTCATATATAGCGACCCCGTCTGACCAATTATTTGGTCAAAGCGTGTTGAAACTTGCTTATGTAGATGCGAGTGGGCCTGAAATCTGTTGTCTAAGTCATCTTTACAAAAAATGAGGTTAATAGATTGGCACCATCTGTGGAAAATCACACATTCAACCATGAGCAACCCATGGAAAAAGCTGATTAGAAGATATATTTTGGGTGAGTTTCCTACCTCTGAAGAAAATGAGCTATTCTTGAAGAAAGAAAAACTAAAAACCCCAAGAGAAACCACTTGGAAAATAGTCCAGGTTGTTCCTTGAAAAAGGAATATCATTTGCTAAGAAAAGACCTTCGAGAAAGTTGTCTTTTGAGAAAAGACGCTAACATGAGCTCCGATAATGAGGAGTCTGTTACGAGTCACAATGTAGAAGCGACACGTGGCACCATATTTCAGTGGTGGGACCAACTTAGTTAGGCCAAGATATTCTCCTAGCCTCTGACGTGGATTCCGAGGCCTTGGCTATTGCTCCGAGGCCCTGAAAACAGTTCCTATGCCTTCACTGCCATCCCAGGCCCAAGCCTCGCGTGAAAGAAGACCACATGGAAAGATATTGCAATGATGAAAGATCCGTGTAAATGATTGACGTGACTTTTGTATAAAGTAAACTCTATGTCCTGTCTTGTCAATGTAAGAACATTTAATGCTTTGTAGGGCTAGAGGGTCAACTTGATGGCTAGGACTTGATGTCTTAGCCGAGGAGATGAGACCACGTGTAAATTAATCCAAAGGTCATTATTCGACTTGTAACACTATAAATACCCCAACATGTAACACAAAAAGGGTAATGAAACTTCTCTCACCAAATAAAAAGAATACAAAACATTTGGAGCAATATTTTTCCTCTTGTTCTTCAACGTATATTTCAACTACAGATCTACAATTACAAATCTCGTTATACGTCGACTGGATTCTTATACAATCGTTCTATCTATCTTACCGGAGGCCCGAAACTCCGACGTCTCTTGCGGCGAGCTCCTCCCACGCCCACCTTCTGGAGCCTTTCTGACCGTTCTTCGGCACACGCGTGCTGGACAAGGCTTGCACGTGCACGAGTGGGCCCGGCATCTATTGGCTACTTTTTTTAGGGTCAACAGAGTCAATGCCTCGGAGGGCTAGGGAACACTCCGAAGAAGGAAAACCCTAACACTTAGCTCATGCTGCCCATCAATTTCATCAACAACATCAACGAGGTGGATCAAGATATGGATCCAGACTGTAATGTCCCAGATTTTATAGTCTTAATTTGATTGGTGTAGCCCATTTAAGAAATAAGCTATGGAAGCTTGGCCCATTTAGGGTTATGAAAGTACAAGCCATAAGTTATTTATAAGCCCAATACTTTAAGACATTAAGTTTAAGTAAATTTGATTTCAAAGATTTAATGAATAACTGGGTTGCCAAAATGGTCATCTGCATGGTATTTCCTATTGGCCACCCAGGTTCGAATCATCATGCATATGTTTTTATGAAGTATTTTATAAAATTATTTGTTGGACTTAAAACTCTTCAAATTCCTAGTTAAAAACTCAATTTAACAAGATTAATGATAATATAACTCTTCCATTTAGTTTTTCATTAAAAAGGGAGGTTACAAGAAGAGGAAAAGCATTTTTTAACTACACCATTCCTCAAATCCGAGATTACACTTATTTTCTCTAAAAAAAAAAAATCTTTATGTTAAGTAAAGTTTGAAAGAATAGCAAGGGTGTGAGGGAGAGTGCACACTTTGATCAAGGAAAAATATTTTTAAAAGAATAGGAGAGGAGCATATTTCTAAAAGTTCTGATACCGTCGGGAAGCAACAACAATCATCCAACATTATACTTTCAAAAGCTTTTAACAAAGGTAGGAAGAGGTGCAAGTGTTGGTTTCATTTTCAAGTTATGATTTTTCCATTTAAAAGTATGAATGTAATGGTACCTTCGGGTACGGTGTTTCGGCACCACTATAGTTGAATGATCATTCTCCGGCTCTATGCGTTATGTTAATTCATAACTCCACAGAAATTGGATTTTGCCGGAAATCCTACTACGCGACGCATGAATCTACAGTTCGAAAATTTTATAATTTGTTAACGTAACTAACCAATGACATCTATTGAGTTTCAAACTAATGGGTTAATTCCTTCTCTACAGGTTGATTTGATTGGGACGTGGATGATGGTAAAGAATGAAGCAACATGCTATGGAGAGGCCGGTGATTTAATGTTTTCAATTTTACTACGAAAATGTTTACTTTAAATAATTTGCTTCCTATGAAATGTTGTTTATGGAACTATTCTAAACACATTTATTTATGAATAAGTTATGCATTATGGAAATTATCTTACAAGTCGCTGGTTTATATTTTAAAAAAAATATTAGCAAAGTAACGTTGCTGTTTTTCTAGAAATTTCATTTCTAACTTGACTTCAAAAATCCGTAACTTAGTCGTTACTTGGAATTTTTCAATGAAACCAGTGGCGTTTGATAGCCTCATAGGTTAGCTACGAAATAAACTTGGAATCAAGTCAATCCAATGTCGGTAAAATTTTATAGGTCACTTAGAGTAAACTGCACTAGAAAGTGTTGCTGGGTTTCCAGTTTCTGTAGTTGATTTCAAGCAATCATAACTCACTCATTATTTGGAAATTTTAGACAAAATCAGTGGCATTGGATAAACTTACATGTTAGCTACTGAATGAACTTGAAATCATGTCAATCTGATGTTAGTAGGATTTTATATGTCATGTTAAGTAAACTGCACGGGTGAGTGTTGCTGTTTTTCAGTTTCTGCTCTTGGCTTCAAAAATTTATATCTCACCCGTTACTTGATGTTTTTGGACAAAAGAAATTGGATATGATAGTCTCAGGGGCTAGCTACTGGATATAGCTAAATTCTTGTCAGTTCGATTTGTGTAAAATTTTATATGATATTTTAAGTGAACTGTGCTGGGTTTCCTCCCAACCCGAGTTGTTGTGGGGTTTCGAAAAATATTTTAATACCCTATCTCTTGCCGACGGAGCCCAATTTTTGGATATGTCATATTATAAAGAGTTTTCTACCTTGTATTAAAGGTTCACAAAGTTTCGAGGTCGATAGTTATGCAAACGTATTTATTTTGTCACTACCCATATGAGATAGAAAAAAAAAACAGCAACATTATTTTTAAAGTTTTGCCTAAAATTTGATGTCAATTGTGGATGCATGCACGGAAGATATTCTGAAGACATTTTTTTTGAATTGTTTTGTTTATAGTATTGAATTATTTTCTTTTAACAAATTATGTTGATTTAAATTTCATAAATTAAATGTTTAAGCTTTCCGCTAAGGGTAAGGTTAATTCTATTAAGTCAACGGCTAAAGTATAGTTAATCTAGTGACGTTTCGATCCATGCGGGTCGGGGCGTTACAGCGTGGTATCAGAGCGACATGTTTAGTCGATTCTGTAGACTCGAAATTTTTTTTTATTTAAAAAAAATTTATGAATTTGTATTTTAAGTACAAGTACGAAAGTTAAAATGGGATGATAAAATAATTACGGCTCTCCATAGCATCTTGCATCCATTAGTCGACCTCATCCTACGGCCCAGGTATGTTTAACTAAGCAAAGTTTAAATTCTTGTTATGAAAATATTATGATTCTATAGTTATGTTTTCCATGTTTCGCTACGTTTTACATTTTTCATTATGTATATCTTATATGCAAAGATAAATATACTATGGAAAGAAAAAAGTGTTATTCAAAAGACATGTATTGGGTTAGAACTTAAGGTTGTGGACTGCATATGGCAAGGAAAGACAAATTCTAGGGAAAGGAATCATATTAGTCAATAAGAGATAGATATTCGAGCTTACCTAGATTTTGAGGTAGATGAATCTATAGACCTTGACAATCACATGCGAAGTATGTACTAGTATTGAAAAAAATACATGTATATAATTCTGATGAAGTTGAGAAATAATTCTCTATTTTTCTGAGTATTCTGGTACTGGTAGATGAAATTAATGAGATATATTATTCTTATCTCAAAGGAAATGTCTCGAGCAAATCAGAACAACTTGATAAGGGACCTCCTGCAAGCGGTTCAAGATCTTGGCAGGCAGAATCAGAATCAAGCCCCACCCTTACCACCAGCTCCTGTAGCTCACCCGACCCATGCCTCGATTGTTGAGTTATTTCGAAGGCATAAGCCCCCTACTTTCGATGGAGCATCTAGTTCACTGGTAGTTGAGGAATGGCTTCGTAAGTTGGAATGAATTTTTCGGCTTATAAACTGTACTGATGCTCAAAAAGTCCAGTGTGCAGAGTTTATGTTTACCAGTGATGCAAGTCACTGGTGGGATTCGATGTCTCGAACTAGGACCCCGGAGCAACAATTGGCGTTAACTTGGTAGCAGTTCAAGGAGGAAGTGATGGATAATTATTTTCCTCAGTCTCTAAGAGATTTCAAGGAAAGCGAATTCTTTCAGCTTAAGCAAGGTAATATGTCCCTGACTGATTACGAGTGAAAGTTTGATCAACTCTCAAGGTTTGATCCACACCTGGTTGACACGAAAATTAAGAAGACTCGAAGGTTTGAGCAAGGGTTAAACCCAGACATAAGCATGATTCTTATGTCACATCGTTTTACATCATACCGTGAAATGTTAGAACGAGCTCACGCTATTTGGTATCAAAAGGCTAATGCAGAACAACACAGTCAATTGTTCGGCCAGCAGGATAAAGGACAAGTTGGGAAGAGAAAGTGGAATGGTCAAGAAAAAGAAAAGGGCAAGTGGCAAAATAAGAAAACCAATATCAGACCTGGTGCTAGTAAGGCCATAGTACCTGTAGTAGCATCGTGCCCTAAGTGTGGTAAACATCATCGTGGTGAATGTTTGTTCGGGAAGAATGCCTGTTTTCGATGTTGTAAACCAGGGCATATTGCTAAGAATTGTCCCACCTTTGCCCAGAAGAAGGATGATAACAATTATCAGAACAAGAAGGGCAAAGCACGAGTCTTTACGCTCACTCAGAAGGATGCAGAGGAGAACTCAAACGTAATAACAGGTATTTTACTCATATCCAATACACCTGCTTATGTATTGTTTGATTCGGGAGCTACTCACTCTTTTGTATCAACATCTTTCATTACTAAAGCTAGTATTAGTTGTGATAAGTCAGAGAGTACACTAGAAGTTAGCATTCCTTCGGGCGAAGCATTGACCACTGATAAGTTAGCCAAGTCGGTGAATCTTGATATTGAGGGAAAAACATTAGAAGCTAATTTATATCTGATAGAGATGAAAGATTTTGATGTGATTTTGGGTATGGATTCGTTGGGACGTAATTATGCAACCATTTGTTGTAGAGAAAGGGAAGTGTCTTTTCAAAAACCAGGAGAAGAACAATTTTCTTTCCCTGGAATAAAGACCAAACTCAATCTCCAACTGGTATCTACCTTGCAAGCCGAGAGAATGTTGAGAGAAAAAACATCTCAAGGATTACTAGTGAACATCTCAGGAGAAAAATAAGCGACGATAAAGATTGAGGATGTACCAGTGGTACCAGAATTTATAGATGTATTTCCTGAAGATCTACCTGGTATCCCACCGGATAGACAAGTAGAGTTTACCATAGATCTGGTTCCTGGAGCGGCACCAGTATCTAAAGCTCCATACAGAATGGCTCCAAAGGAACTTCAAGAGTTGAAAGTTCAGTTACAAGAATTGTTGGACAATAACTTTATCCGACCAAGTGTATCTCCTTGGGACGCACCAGTGTTATTTGTAAAGAAGAAAGATGGAAGTTTGAGGATGTGTATCGACTATCGGGAGTTGAACCGTTTGACCATCAAGAATAAGTATCCTCTCCCGAGAATTGAGGATTTGTTTGATCAATTAAAAGGGGCTAAAGTATTTTCCAAGATCGACTTACGATCTGGATATCATCAATTGAAGGTTAAGGCTAGTGATATACCCAAGACGACTTTCAGAACTCGTTATGGACATTATGAGTTCACAGTCATGCCATTCGGGTTAACAAATGCTCCCGCAGTATTCATGGATTTAATGAATCGTGTTTTTCACAAGTATTTAGATCAATTTGTCATAGTCTTCATTGATGACATTTTGATATACTCTAAGAGTACAGATCAGCATGAGGAACATCTTAGAATAGCATTAGAAATACTGCGCAAGGAAAAGTTATATGCAAAATTTAAAAAGTGTGAATTTTGGCTTGAGCGAGTTGGGTTCCTCGGTCATGTAGTTACTGCCCAAGGAATTGAAGTAGATCCAGTAAAAGTGGAAGCGGTAACTAACTGGAAGACACCGACTAACGCTGGTGAAGTTCGGAGTTTTCTAGGATTGGCCGGGTACTATCGGAGATTTATTGAAGGATTCTCTAAAATATCTGGACCAATGACGCAATTGACAAGGAAAGGGGTAAAGTTTCTATGGACAGATAAGTGTGAGCAAAGCTTTCAGGAGCTAAAGCAACGATTGATTACAGCACCGGTGTTAACCATACCCGAAGGTTCAGAAGGGTTTGTTATATATAGTGATGCATCCAAACAAGGTTTGGGATGTGTGTTAATGCAACACGGAAAAGTGATTGCTTATGCATCAAGGCAATTGAAGCAACATGAACAACTACCCGACGCATGATCTAGAACTTGCAGCGGTAGTTCATGCATTAAAGATATGGCGCCATTACTTATATGGAGGAAAGTGCGACATTTACACAGATCATAAGAGTCTCAAATATTTCTTCACACAGAAAGAACTGAATATGAGACAGAGGTGATGGTTGGAGCTAGTAAAGGATTACGACTGCACTATTCATTATCATCCAGGTAAGGCTAATGTTGTTGCGGACGCTCTAAGTAGAAAGTCGATGGGAAAGTTGGCATCATTACCTACTATTCAGAAGGAGTTGATCAAAGACTTGGAAAATTTGCAAATTGAAGTGGTTACTACATCAGAGCAAAGTATAGCTCGTTTAGCAACTTTGGTGGTTCGACCAACTCTCAGAGATCGGATCATAGAAACACAGGATAAAGATCCATTTTTGCAGAAGATCAGGAAAGAAATTGGCACTGATAGGAGGAAGGATTTTGGAATAGCTTTGGATCGAGCACTGATGTTTAAAGGAAGAATTTGTATGCCTAAAGATGAAGTTTTGAGAAATGAGATATTAGAAGAGGCTCATTTCACCCCGTACACCGCACATCCTGGTGGTACGAAAATGTATCGAGATCTTCGAGATACATTTTGGTGGAGGAATATAAAAATAAGTATAGGTCTATTTGTGGCAAAATGTATAGTGTGTCAACAAGTTAAAGCAGAATATCAAAGACCAGCAGGGTTGTTAAATCCATTGGACATACCTGAATGGAAGTGGGAAGATATTGCAATGGACTTTGTGGTAGGATTTCCGAGGTCAGTAAGAGGACACAATGCTATATGGGTAATAGTGGATCGACTAACAAAATCAGCTCATTTTCTTTCTGTAAAAATGACATTCAGTCTAGATCAACTAGCACAATTGTACATTAGAGAGATTGTAAGATTGCATGGTGTTCCTATGTCTATTGTATCTGATAGAGATCCAAGATTTACGTCAGAATTTTGGAAGAGCTTACAAAGAGCTATGGGAACGAAATTGGATTTCAGTACGGCGTATCACCCTCAATCCGATGGTCAATCTGAAAGGACCATCCAAATTTTGGAAGATATGCTAAGGGCCTGTGTTTTGGATCTAGGAGGCAGTTGGGAATCGTATCTACCTTTGGTGGAATTTGCCTATAATAATAGTTTCCAGGCAACTATTGGAATGGCACCATATGAAGCTCTCTACGGTAGAAGATGTAGATCACCTGTCCAATGGGACGAAGTCGGAGAAAAGAGAGTTTTGGGACCAGAGATCATTGAAAGGACAGTTGAAGTCACTGATAAGATCCGTACTAGGATAAAGGCCGCACAAGATAGACAAAAGAGCTATGCTGATACCAGAAGAAAAGACTTGGAATTTAAAGTTGGAGAAAAAGTTTTTCTGAAAGTGTCACCAATGAAAGGTGTACTTAGGTTCAGAAATGTAGCTTATCGATTAGTTTTGCCGCCCGAACTATCAGCAGTTCATAACGTGTTTCATATATCGATGATCCAAAAGTATATGCATGATCCCGATCACGTGGTCAATTCTCAATCTCTGGAAGTACAAAAAGATTTATCCTACAAGGAATTTCCGATTTCAATACTAGATCGAAAGGTGTATGAGTTACGGAACAAAGCGATTCAACTGATCAAGGTACAATGGAGTAATCATGGAGTAGAAGAAGCTACTTGGGAAAGAGAAGAAGACGTTAAAGACAAATACCCAACACTATTTACCAGATCATAATGTAAATTTCGAGGACGAAATTTTATTTAAGGTGTGAGGGATGTAATGTCCCAGATTTTATAGTCTTAATTTGGTTGGTGTAGCCCATTTAAGAAATAAGCTATGGAAGCTTGGCCCATTTAGGGTTATGAAAGTACAAGCCATAAGTTATTTATAAGCCCAATACTTTAAGACATTAAGTTTAAGTAAATTTGATTTCAAAGATTTAATGAATAACTGGGTTGCCACAATGGTCATCTGCATGGTATTTCCTATTGGCCACCCAGGTTCGAATCATCATGCAGATGTTTTTATGAAGTATTTTATAAAATTATTTGTTGGACTTAAAACTCTTCAAATTCCTAGTTAAAGACTCAATTTAACAAGATTAATGATAATATAACTCTTCCATTTAGTTTTTCATTAAAAATGGAGGTTACAAGAAGAGGAAAATCATTTTTTAACTACACATTTCCTCAAATCCGAGATTACACTTATTTTCTCTAAAAAAAAAAATCTTTATGTTAAGTAAAGTTTGAAAGAATAGCAAGGGTGTGAGGGAGAGTGCACACTTTGATCAAGGAAAAAGATTTTCAAAAGAATAGGAGAGGAGCATATTTCTAAAAGTTCTGATACCGTCGGGAAGCAACAACAATCATCCAACATTATACTTTCAAAAGTTTTTAACAAAGGTAGGAAGAGGTGCAAGTGTTGGTTTCGTTTTCAAGTTATGATTTTTCCATTTAAAAGTATGAATGTAATGGTACCTTCGGGTACGGTGTTTCGGCACCACTATAGTTGAATGATCATTCTTCGGCTCTATGCGTTATGTTAATTCATAACTATACAGAAATTGGATTTTACCGGAAATCCTACTACGCGACGACATGAATCTACAGTTCGAAAATTTTATAATTTGTTAACGTAACGCACCAATGACATCTATTGAGTTTCAAACTCATGGGTTAATTCCTTCTCTACATGTTGATTTGATTGGGACGTGGATGATGGTAAAGAATGAAGCAACATGCTATGGAGAGGCCGGTGATTTAATGTTTTCAATTTTACTACGAAAATGTTTACTTTAAATAATTTGCTTCCTATGAAATGTTGTTTATGGAACTATTCTAAACACATTTATTTATGAATAAGTTATGCATTATGGAAATTATCTTACAAGTCGCTGGTTTATATTTTAAAAACATATTAGCAAAGTAACGTTGCTGTTTTTCTAGAAATTTCATTTCTAACTTGACTTCAAAAATCCGTAACTTAGTTGTTACTTGGAATTTTTCAATGAAACTAGTGGCGTTTGATAGCCTCATAGGTTAGCTACGAAATAAACTTGGAATCAAGTCAATCCAATGTCGGTAAAATTTTATAGGTCACTTAGAGTAAACTGCACTAGAAAGTGTTGCTGGGTTTCCAGTTTCTGTAGTTGATATCAAGCAATCATAACTCACTCATTATTTGGAAATTTTAGACAAAATCAGTGGCATTGGATAAACTTACATGTTAGCTACTGAATGAACTTGAAATCATGTCAATCTGATGTTAGTAGGATTTTATATGTCATGTTAAGTAAACTGCACGGGTGAGTGTTGCTGTTTTTCAGTTTCTGCTCTTGGCTTCAAAAATTTATATCTCACCCGTTACTTGATGTTTTTGGACAAAAGAAATTGGATATGATAGTCTCAGGGGCTAGCTACTGGATATAGCTAAATTCATGTCAGTTTGATTTGTGTAAAATTTTATATGATATTTTAAGTGAACTGTGCTGGGTTTCCTCCCAACCCGAGTTGTTGTGGGGTTTCGAAAAATATTTTAATGCCCTATCTCTTGTCGACGGAGCCCAATTTTTGGATATGTCATATTATAAAGAGTTTTTTACCTTGTATTAAAGGTTCACGAAGTTTCGAGGTCGATAGTTATACAAACGTATTTATTTTGTCACTACCCATATGAGATAGAAAAAAAAACTGCAACATTATTTTTAAAGTTTTGCCTAAAATTTGACGTCAATTGTGGATGCATGCATGGAAGATATTCTGAAGACATTTTTTTTGAATTGTTTTGTTTATAGTATTGAATTATTTTCTTTTAACAAATTATGTTGATTTAAATTTCATAAATTAAATGTTTAAGCTTTCCGCTAAGGGTAAGGTTAATTCTATTAAGTCAACGGCTAAAGTATAGTTAATCTAGTGATGTTTCGATCCATGCGGGTCGGGGCGTTACACAGACTAGATGACAACTCACCAGGGAAGTGGCCACCATGACTGCAAATGTGAAGTATATCACCCTAAAGAATGTTTCCAGGCAAGAGATGCCTATGAACATGGAGAAACAGGAATGATACCCAATTTTTCCATATGCAGCCCAAGTAAACGCTTTCCCCATGATCCTCTCCTAGTTCTATAAGGGACTATTATTGTGGTGAAAAAGTTCAAAGGCAAATGGCTCATTACCAACACTACACCAGGGAAGAGGCTACCGAAGAGAGGGAGGTTGGGGTCGACGCTTCCTCCAACTTTTATATGCCTCAAAGATCCATAAGTATCTTTGATAGGTTGAGCCCTACTAGAAATAGACATTCCCAACTACCTAGAAATAGGCAAAATCAACCTTCTCCTACTCCTAGAAATATGCAGCAAGGACTGCCTCAGTTTAAAAGGCAAAATGAAAATACCCACGGCAACCTGCCTCAGAATCCTCTGCCTAGAAATAAGCAACAGAGGAGGGCAGAATAGGCCAGAAATCAAGTAGGCTCATCCCAATCACCTTTTGGACCTCGACTTGGAGAGGATGAAGATTCCAACGAACCATAAAGGTCTTGTGACCTTGATGACAACTTTCCATTCTCTTAAAGACTAAGGGACGCCCCTGTCCCAAGCCACTCTGTGCCACCTAAAATCCCTAAGTATTATGGAAAAGGTGATCCCACAAAGCACATCAATAGCTTTAAGACCCACATGAGCTTAAGGGGTTCCTCTCTTGCAGTGAAATGTAGAGCCTTCCACTCAACTCTAAGTGGGGTGGCCAAAGTGTGGTATACCAGACTTCCAGGATGAAGTATCAGAAGTTGGCAAAATTTCAAAAGGGCTTTTCTCAATTGTTTCGCAAATAGTAAGGAAGGCGAATGGCCTATACATCGTCTCCAAGACATGAGGCAGTAGTAAGGAGAGTCGTTGAAAAGCTTCTTATCCCGTTTCACTGATGAAATGACCTACTATGCACAAGTTACTGACATAGAAGCACTATCAGCCTTGAGAAAAGGGGTGCACATGAACTCTTTTTTTGGAGTGACGTGTAAAACAATGACCCTACAAGTTATGATGCCCTACTAGAAATGATAAGGTACGAGATCATCAATGATGAAGTAAAACATCATCGCAATAGGGCCAATCGGTGACTCCCACCTCCTCCAAGACAATGAGGAAAAGGTCCCAGCTTCCATTTGATGGATCACTAGGTTGGATAGTTGACCATCCTCAACTCAGGACAAGCACTGACTACAACACGATAAATGCAGTACCTACTTTGACTTATAAGAGGGGGTAGGGGATGAAGTTTTAAACCTATAAATAAGGATAAAGCACCCCTCTACTATACCTACCACCACCCCTATAACCATAGTATAGTTGACTGCATGGATATTACATTGTACCCCAATCTGATAAATGTTCTTCTATTTATTAGACCATTACAACTTACAAGTGGCTTCTACAAGACTATGACACAAGGCGCAAAGGTCAGTGATCAGAACGTAGGACAACGTCAAGGACCAGAACATGTCTTTTTCTTTACAAGCACGTCCTTTCTTGTACAACTACGCCCTTGTTTGAGTTTCATTATTTTAAAAAAGATTGATTTTGAAATAGTGTTTTTTAAAGATTTTATGGTTAAAAGGTAAGGAGAATTTTTTGATTTATGTGTAATATTATTTTATTAAGAGAATGTGTGATTAATAAAAGAAAAGAGAAAAATGAATTAAAATTTAATGGGAGCCAAACATGGGTAAGGATGTCAACGAGTCAAGTCGAAACACGAGGCTTGGGCTTGGCTTGAGTAAAAATGGTTCAAGCTTTCTTCCAAGCTGAGTCGGCTCCAGTTTTTATTTTTATTTTTAATATAACTTGCCTTTGCAGGTAGGCAGCAACTTGTTGCTTGATACATGCACCTTTTAAATTATTTTTTTGAAGATCAATTCGTCACGAGCCAGCTCGTGTGGCTTGTCAACTTGCTGCTTGACACAGGTAGCTTTTAAATATTTTTTTTTTAGGATTAATTCATCACGGGCTCGACGAGCCACACGGGCAGGCCTCAAATGGGGCTCGGCTCGAGCTTTTCCTGAGCTAAGTCACGGGTTGCATGAGCCGGCAAATCAAATTGACAACCCCAAACATGGGCTATCTCTCTTCACAATCTCTTCACATAAAGAAAACTTCAATAGTCATATCCTTTTCTGACTTTCGTGTTTGTTTAGAACATAACATTTCAACAATTACAAATATGACTCCTAGTTGCAGGTTTCGCACAATACATCTCTGTACTAGTGTTCTTCTACAATTATAATTCAAAATATTTTCAGCATTCAATTTGAGTCCTTTTTTTATATTAAAGGGTGTTCTAAACATCATCGAATTTGTTGGTCTCATAATTAAAAGTGTTACTATCGCTTGACATAATTGTTGTAACTTGGTAAACGAGTACCTAAGTCATTAACCACTTATGTGGACAATATTATCTTAAGGAGAAAGAGTCGTTAACCGCCATAGTTTCTTGGATTGACGTTTAACCAATTGATTTTGAGGTTTTTTTAGCTAGTTTCTCATTAGATAGGTTTTAGGGAGTAATCGACTTGGTTTTGGATCCCATTCTCTATTTCGGCGATTGAACCAGTTGGTCTGAATTAGTTTTTTGTTGTATAATGAAAATAAAATTGGAAAATATTAGGACGATGTATGATAACTATTTGCACCAACTACACTAATCGATTCCCATATTAAATTAGTATTAATAATAATTATTAAAAGATAAAAAAATGAAGAGAATGATATGCATAGCATGTTGCTTGAAAAATACTAACTACAGTAATCTAACCAATACCTCTAATATTACTCTCTGTTATATTAAAATTTGTTAAACGGAAGAAAAATTATCAATATTGTAACATAAAAATTATTGAAAATTATAAGTGTTAAAAAAAATAAATAAATTGAATGGCTGACTTTGACATAAATTATGAGTGGAACCCTTTTGTTTATTTGGAAGATCATGATTGATTTGTGTTCTCCTCCGTGAGAATATCGAAATCATATATTTACTTGCCAAAAATAATGCTTGGGTGAATGAAAAATTGGACCTCAAAGTGATGAATAGGAGGAGATTTTGTGTTGGAGGGAAACTAGTTTAAAGTTATCACACATAGAAAAATAGATAAAGGCGATTACCACTTTGAATATGATTATACCTTAAAAGGGTGATGTGTAGTATAGAGATTCTCTCCACGTGCGCGCGCAGGTGGGGTGTAAATCAAGGATCGAAATAGGTTTCGGACCTTGAACTTGTGTGAGGGTGCGACCTGCGTACATGAATGTCGGACCAAATGGACCAAAAATTGGCCCTTAAGAAGGTGCACATTTTTCCTTTAGTTTATTATTTTTCCAAGTTAAAAAAAAAGAACCTTTAAAAATCTTTTAACTCCTGAAACTCACGTGATTATGTCTGTGTTAATGGAGAGATTAACAGTCGGGTTAATGGTGGTCAATGGCATAACTCATTGGTTGTTAATTCTCCATTATAGGCTATTTATTTAGTAATCTTCATCCCTTACAAACACACCAAAAAAAATTATCTTCTCTGCATAAAAAAATTATCTCTTGTCTGCATCCGTGATTTTTCACTTTTTGTCAATTTCTTGGTGGTGATACTGTTTAGATACTAAATCAGTTCGCCAGAGTAACATTTGCAGTGCTCATATTCTACTAATTCTCCATTATATCCTGGGAAACAGAGGCTCGAACTAAACCTCAAGCACTTATGGTGAGGGACGAATCTGTTTTAAGGAAACTGTGTTCACACAAGCCTCGATTTCAAAGTTCATTCGATTTTTTTATTTCCTATTGTTAGAAAAATATAGGTCGTGGGTCGCCTATGTGGGATTACCCGACCCACAAGATATTAAAAAGGTTGGAGGGAGTTTGAACTTAAAATTCAAACATACAACTTGTTATCCCCCGGTTTCGAGGTCGAAGAAGATTGGCCACGTGGCAAGCCACATGTAGGGATGATCGGGAAGGAGTAAAGAGGACGTCCAATGGGTCAGGAACCTTACGAGGGAAGTGGACCAAGGTCCTTTATCCAGAAAACAAGCATCTTCTCATAACATAGCCTCGGCCTGAGGCACTTCCTCGAAGACGAGGCAATACGTGATCCGAGGTCTTTCTAGTGTCCTCCGAGGGTCATAAACTCGACGTTGCCTCAAGCAGATTCAAAGATCTTTTTGGATTGATTGATGGGACACCTACAATAAAGTGTCCAGTTGTAATTAGTGTCAGCCTGTCACTAGAGTGGCTGACCTTTAGTCAAACATTAAATGCGTTGATTGGACAGCGACGTGAAGCCTCAGTTTAGGAGATGCCTCCACGAGGATCTGATCTAACGATCACCACGTCTGCCAGAATTGTATAAATGATTCATTTCTGTGTTCATAGAAGAGAGAGGATTTTTGAGCCAAGTAAAGAGAAAAAACCTTAGAGCTATCAAAAATAAAAACATTCTGATTCACATCATATCTATCCTTCCACATGTTCCATTACAAAACAAGAATTTGTTCCTAAAGCATAAAAACCCAGGGATCATTGTTAGTGTGATTTCCTTCATATATCATTACCGGAGTCCAAACATTTTTGTCTCTCGCCAAAAAGTGCCTCCCACGTTCATGAACAGTAAAACTACCGATTGTATTCCGGTAGAAACATGTCGGACTCGTACTTGACGCGACAAGAGTGGGCCCGGTATCTGTTGAGCTCATTTTTTGGGGTCAACAGATTGGCGCCGTATGTGGGAAACTATACGACTAACCACGAAAACACGTGAACAGAAGTCGAGTTACAACTTTGGATTTTTTCTTTGGTGCAGAATCTGAACCCTTAAAAAGGGGAGTATCCTTGAAAGAGAGGAACGAAAGGAGGATCAGGACCTTTGAACAAAAGGGAAGCTTTATAAGTCATGAGTTCAACCGACGATCATGCCCCAAGAAGGATGAGGGAGCACCCGAAGGGGAACCCTCACACGCTTCCCCAGCTCCACGCCCACGACCTCCAACACGCAGACGAGGAGGATCCAGAGGCGGAGGCAGGGTGGAGGCTAAACTTACGAGGGAAATGGCCACCATAGCCGCCAACATGAGGAACATTACCCAACAGAACCTGGCCATGCAAGAAATGCTAATGAGCATGCAATGGCAGGGATATCAGGCCACCCCGTATACGGCCCCAGATGACATCCTTCCTGAGGCACAAGGGTATTATCAAGAGGAAGAAGTTCAAAGCCAAGCGGCCAGGACCCCGTATACTGGGATGGAAGCCCCTCAAGAAAGAGAGGCAGAAATGGAGACATCCGTTGATTACGCCTTAGAGAGACCATACGGAGCACCGTTTGACCACCTTCCAAATCATGAGCCAAGAGACCGACCCCGTAGGTCCGGAAGTGTTTTCGACAGAATAATTCGGAGGCACCTAGAAATAGGCAGAACCTCTCCCCCCCAGCACCTAGAAATAGGCAAGCCTATTCTCATCCAGACAGGGGATGGCGACCAGACCCTCCCCATCATAAGGGTCAACCAGCATGCTACGACGAACCACCAGCCTCACCCCCTAGAAATAGGCGGGAAAGAAGGAACCAAGCTAGGAAAGAGGCAGCGACCTCGCCACCTCGTCCCCAACCCCTCAGGGTTGAAGATGGAGATTCAGATGAACCCCAAAGATCCTGCGACCTAGATGACGATGATGAACAGTCCCCCTTCTCAGAAGCAATAAGAAATGCCCCCATACTGAACCACTTCGCTCTCCCTAAGATCCCAAAGTATGATGGGAGGGGTGACCCTGCAAAACATGTAAATAATTACAAGACACATGAATCTGAAAGGGGCCACCTAACGTTAAGTGGAGGTGCCGAAGTCTGGTACACAAGGCTACCTGAAGGGAGCATCCGAAGTTGGCCTGACATGAAGAAGACGTTCTTAAAACGCTTCGTGACGAGCAAGGAGGGGGATAGACCAATCCAACAACTACAGGACATGAGATAGCAAAGGGGTGAGGCACTAAAAACCTTCTTGCCCCGTTTCACAGACGAGATGACTTATTATGTACAAGTCACAGATAGGGAAGTGTTAAACGCCTTGAGGGGAGGGTTAGACATGAATTCCTTTTTCTGGAGGGACGTACAGAACAAGGATCCAACCACTTATGACGCCTTTTTAGAAATGATAAAGCGCGAAATCCTGAATGAAGAATTAAAGGATCACAGGAACAGAGCAAGTCGAGGTCTCCCACCTCCTCAAATGCAAAGAGAAAAAGGCCCAACTTCTCATTTAATGGACCATCAGGCCCCATTGAATCATGGACACTAGCTCGCCGTAGCCACACTCAATGCCGTACCAACTTTAGCCTACGAGGAAGTGAATCCTGATGCTGAAACGCATCGGCGTCAACCTTACCAAAGACCACCACAAAAGGGTCAAGGTAGGGGGCGAGGATCTGAACCTAGAGATAGGGATGAAGCCCCCAACTACTGTTCTTACCACCAATCCCATGGTCACTGCACGAAAAACTGTTGGGATGTCGTAAAACACTCCCGAAATCAAAACCAAATAAGGGGGAAGCATCCCTCCAGGAACGCCCCTTACAAGCTTAACCGACCCCCTAGAAACAATGAATGACATCGGTCTAACCACAATGATCACCCCCAACGAAGGAAGGGCGATGTCGAAGAACCCAGGGAAAGCCAGAGGCAGGGAAGAGGACCTTAACCAAGCAACGAACCCGTTCGGTAGATTGACACTATCATTGGTGGTCCTCACATGGGAGGAGATTCGAGGAATTCCCGAAAGAACTATGCCAGGGAAGCAACTGATCCAGCCATGTCAAGTTACCTAGTGAATCAATCTACGGGTAGATCTTCATCTCCAATCACTTTCACACAGGAAGATGCACTGGGGGTGCATTATCCCCACTGTGATGCGTTGGTAGTTAGAGTTGTTGTTGCTCGCAATGGCCTGAAAAGGATGTTGGTAGACAACGGAAGCTCGGTCAACATCATCTTTGGTACCACTTTTGACAAAATGGAAGTTGATCATGAGTTGTCCCCAGTAAACTCCCATTTGTTCGGATTTACAGGAGATAGCATCATTCCGAGGGGGAAGATCACCTTGGCAATAGAAATGGGGGCCGAACCACTAGTCACCAGTCACCAGGAACTTCATGGAATTCATTGTAGTTGACAATAGGTCTGCATACCATGGAGTGTTGGGAAGACCCGCACTGAAAGAATTATGTGTTGTAACCTCAATTCACCACCTATGCATGAAATTCCCTACGGATAGTGGAGTGGCTACAGTCCGAGGAGACCAACGAGGTTCTAGGGAATGCTACTCCAACTCCTTGAGAAAGGCAGAACCGAGGACCACCAACGTCATCTTTAACGACGTCGACATGGAAGATCTCCCTGAATAAGGGACTGTGCCAATGCAAAGAGATGTCCTCATAATCGAGGCCCCTGAAGAAGGCGGACTCGTCAATACCACACGGATCCCTGAAAAAGGGGCAACTGTTGAAGAAATAACTTATCTGGAGGAATTAGACCCCCGCATAATCGATTGCGAGCCCCAAACAGCCCCAATGGAAGAGCTAGAAACCTTTCCCATTGATCCTATGGATTAATCTAAACGCCTGCAGGTGGGGAGTAAGTTACCACCTAAGGTAAAGGAGGAGCTAAAAAATTTCTTGGTAAAGAACCTCGATGTTTTCGCCTGGAAACATAGCGACATGGTGGGCATTGACCCTAGGGACAGTTGTCACCACTTAAACATCGATCCCAAAGCTACACCACATCGACAAAAGCGAAGAGCCCTCAATCCAGAGAGATACGAGGCCCTCAAAGAGGAAGTTAAGAAATTGATCGATAATGGTTTCGTTAGAGAGTCAATATATCCGAAGTGGGTTTCCAATCCGGTGCTGGTCATAAAACACAATGGGAAGTGGAGGGTCTGCATAGACTTCTCAAATCTAAATCAAGCATGCCCTAAGGATAGCTTCCCACTTCCCAGGATAGATCAGCTGGTGGACTCGACTGTAGGACATGAACTACTTAGCTTCATGGATGCCTACTCAGACTATAATCAAATCCCCATGCCTAGGCTACACTGTTATAGGGCCATACCCTTCGGTTTGAAAAATGCCGGGGCGACCTATCAGAGGCTGGTAAACAAAATGTTCGTCGACCTCATCGGCAAAACTATGGAAGTCTATGTGGATGACATGTTAGTAAAAAGTTTAAGGGCGAGCGAACATATCATCCACCTCTGTGAAATGTTTCAAACTCTACGAAAATACCAGATGAAGCTCAATCCTCTGAAATGTGCATTTGGGGTATCATCAGGAAAATTCCTAGGCTATATTGTCAATCAGAGGGGGATTGAAGCTAACCCTGAAAAGGTAAAAGCTTTGGTTGAAATGAGATCCCCTCAAAAATCGAAAGACGTGCAAAGCCTCACTGGATGAGTTACAGCCTTAAGTCGCTTCATATCAAAAGCAACAGACAAGTGCCAGCCTTTCTTCAAAATTCTCAAAGGGAGAAATAAATTCCAATGGACCGAGGAAAGCGATGTGGCTTTACAGGAGTTGAAAAAACATCTGGGACAATCGCATCTCCTCTTTAAACCAAAAGACCATGAAGTCTTATACTTGTACCTGTCAGTAACCTCTGGATCCTTGAGTTCGGTCTTGATAAGAGAAGAAGCTGATCATCAATTACCGGTCTACTATGTGAGCAAAGCACTTCTAGCGGCTGAAACTCGGTACCCCGATATGGAAAAACTAGCTCTCTCCCTGGTAACAGCGTCAAGGAAGCTGAGGCCCTACTTTCAGGCACACAGCGTCCATGTGTTAACCAATTATCCCCTTAAATAAATACTTCAGAAGCCAGATGCCTCAGGAAGATTACTCAAATGGGCAGTGGAACTCAGCGAGTTCGACATCCATTATAAACCCAAGTTAGCCATAAAGGGACAGACCTTAGCTGACTTTGTGGCTGAATTTACCCCTGTTCCCAACATTGAAGTAGAAATGGAGCCTTTGGAACCTCAGATTTGGAGGCTCTCGGTCGATGGATCGGCTGGCGATACAAGCTCAGGAGCAGGGATCATATTGACCAATCCAGAAGGACATAAGCTCAATTGTGCGGTAAGGTTCGGCTTTAGGGCAACCAATAATGCAGCCGAATATAAGGCCTTGCTAGCAGGGCTACGCTTGGCAAAAGAAATGCAAGTAAAGAGGCTCATAGTCGACAGCAACTCCCAGCTCGTTGTTAGTCAAGTACATGGAAATTTTTCTGCCAAAGACAAATCCATGGCAGCTTACCTGAAACTGGTAATGAGCTTCGTCCCTTCATTTGAAAGGTTTGAATTGATGTAGATACCAAGGTCTTACAACTCCCCTTAAACAAGTACTTCAGAAGCCAGACGCCTCAGGAAGATTACTCAAATGGGCAGTGGAACTCAGCGAGTTCGACATCCATTACAAACCCAAGTTATCCATAAAGGGACAGGCTTTAGCTGACTTTGTGGCTGAATTTACCCATGTTCCCAACATTGAAGTAGAAATGGAGCCTTTGGAACCTCAGATTTGGAGGCTCTCGGTCGATGGATCGGCTGGCGATACAAGCTCAGGAGCAGGGATCATATTGACCAATCCAGAAGGACATAAGCTCAATTGTGCGGTAAGGTTCGGCTTTAGGGCAACCAATAATGCAGCCGAATATAAGGCCTTGCTAGCAGGGCTACGCTTGGCAAAAGAAATGCAAGTAAAGAGGCTCATAGTCGACAGCAACTCCCAGCTCGTTGTTAGTCAAGTACATGGAAATTTTTCTGCCAAAGACAAATCCATGGCAGCTTACCTGAAACTGGTAATGAGCTTCGTCCCTTCATTTGAAAGGTTTGAATTGATGTAGATACCAAGGTCTTACAACTCCCCTTAAACAAGTACTTCAGAAGCCAGACGCCTCAGAAAGATTACTCAAATGGGCAGTGGAACTCAGCGAGTTCGACATCCATTACAAACCCAAGTTAGCCATAAAGGGACAGGCTTTAGCTGACTTTGTGGCTGAATTTACCCCTGTTCCCAACTTTGAAGTAGAAATGGAGCCTTTGGAACCTCAGATTTGGAGGCTCTCGGTCGATGGATCGGTTGGCGATACAAGCTCAGGAGCAGGGATCATATTGACCAATCCAGAAGGACATAAGCTCAATTGTGCGGTAAGGTTCGGCTTTAGGGCAACCAATAATGCAGCCGAATATGAGGCCTTGCTAGCAGGCCTACGCTTGGCAAAAGAAATGCAAGTAAAGAGGCTCATAGTCAACAGCGACTCCCAGCTCGTTGTTAGTCAAGTACATGGAAATTTTTCTGCCAAAGACAAATCCATGGCAGCTTACCTGAAACTGGTAATGAGCTTCGTCCCTTCATTTGAAAGGTTTGAATTGATGCAGATACCAAGGTCTTACAACTCCCATGCTGATGCACTGGCGAAGCTAGCAAGTAGCAAAGATTCCGAACTACTCAACGTAGTCCCAATTGAACACCTCATGAGACCTTCCATAGAGATCGGTGAAACAGTCATGTGGACAGAAGATACCCCTCCCTGGATGAAGCCCATCATGTCCTACCTAAAAGACCAGACCACAGTACCCTTGGGAAAAGAAGAAGCTCAGAAACTCCGAAGAAGAGCTGCCCACTTCGTCCTACAAGACGATGTCTTGTACAAACGTGGCTTTTCGATGCCCCTGCTAAGGTGCATTGGAGGGGAGCAAGCAGACTACGTGCTTAGAGAAATCCACGAAGGTGTTTGTGGCAACCACGCCGGAGGCTGGTCTTTGGCGCAAAAAACGCTCAGGCAAGGATATTACTGGCCCACCTTGAAAAAGGATGCACAGCAGTTCGTCAAAAAATGCGATAAATGTCAGCGTTTTGCCACGGTCCAGAGACAACCCTCGCAAGAGTTAAATGTAGTATCTAGCCCTTGGCCGTTTGCTAAGTGGGGAGTTGACCTAATCGGACCCCTTCCCAAGGGAAAAGGGAATTCCAGCTTCGCAATTGTTGCAATCGATTACTTCACAAAATGGGTAGAGGCCGAACCTCTCGCGAAAATAACTGAGGCAAATACTTCCAAGTTTCTCTGGAAAAACATCATCTGTAGGTTCGGGATTCTCCATTCTATCGTTACAGACAATGGTAAGCAGTTCGATAACAAGAAGGTCAGGGAAATGTGCGAAGAACTGGGAATTAAGAAGCATTTTTCTTCCCCACATCACCCCCAAGCTAATGGGCAAGTTGAAGCTGTGAATAAAACAATCAAGTACACTTTGAAAAGGAAACTTGATGCATCGAAGGGGGCATGGGTAGAGGAATTGCCCCAAGTGCTTTGGGCAATCAGGACTACAAGTCGAACTGCGACAGGAGAAACCCCTTTCTCAATGACCTACGGGGCAGAGGCTATGAGTCTAGTCGAAGTAGGTCTTCCGTCGCCTAGGCGAATGCATTACCATGAAACAAACAATGATGAGGCAAGATGCTTTGGATTGGACCTTCTTGAAGAAAGGAGGGACGAATCTCAGGTGAAGATGGTCATGTACCAACGAAAGATGACCAGGTATTACAACTCAAAAGTAAAGAAGAAAACATTCCGGCTGAATGACTTGGTTCTTCGAACGGTATTCCCACCTTCTAAAGAACATGGGTTAGGAACCCTCGGCCCGAATTGGGAGGGTCCTTACCACATATGTGAAGAAGTTCGACCAGGGACGTATAAAATCAAAGATATGGGTGGAAAGGTACAGCCTCATCCTTGGAACGTGGAACACTTGCGTAGGTACTACCAGTAATAAAAAACTTGTATGGAACATTTGTGTTGTATGAAAGGCTAAGAGCCTCAACTGGATCGTTTGTTTTGTATGAATCAATGGCTAAGAGCCTCAAATTATTTAAATGTTGTTTCAAAGACTAAGAGCCTCGGAACGTTATAAACATTATTTGCAAGGCTAAGAGCCTCGATTCGTTTAAATGTTATCTCAAAGGCTAAGAGCCTCAAATTATTTAAATGTTGTTTCAATGGCTAAGGGCCTCGGATCATTATATACATTATCTGAAAGGCTAAGAGCCTCGATTCATTTGAACATTATCTCAATGGCTAAGAGCCTCATATTATTTGAATAATAGTTTCAAAGGCTAAGAGCCTCGAATCATTTTAAATACTATCTGAAAGGCCTCGAAAGCGAAAAGACAAGAACAAAAGAAATTCGAAGTTTTATTATAAGAAAACAAGTTACATTAGCAGAGGCCGAGGCCATTACACTTGGAAGAAAATAAATATATGTTTACTGGGGAGGGGGTTTGGGATCTACAAAAGGGACTATGGCATCATGAGCCACTTCTGGTGCGGCTTCCTCGTCAAGCTCAATAACTTGAGGCTCTTCTGATGGAGTTGGAGGCTCAGATCCTTCCTGCCCTTCGTCAAGGAATTCAACCCTGAGTTCGGAGGTATCTTGTGTAGAATGCACTTCGATCCACTCTATCACCTCAGTGTAAGCATATCACCTCCAGTATAGGGCAAACTGTTGGTATTTCTCAGTCAAATGGAAGTTGGCCAGGAAGTGATCCTCCGCCTCAGCCTTGGAACGTTCAGCCTCACTCCGAACCCCCTCAATTTCCTCTCTCAGTTTGGAAAATTGGGAGGTCAGCTCTTTTACCTCTCCCATCAGCCCCTCATTTTCCTTGTTAGCCCTCTCAAGGGCCTCAACGGCTATCTTTTGATGGGCATCGGACGTCTCCACCCTCTTCATCAATAAGGCCACTTCACATTGAAATAAGTGGACTTCCTTCTTCAAGGCCTCAATTTCTGCCAACGCAAAAGCGAGTTTCACCGACTCTTCAGCCTCTTTCTTTTTTAACGCGTCAGCTTCGGCTTTAACCTTGTTTAACGCTTCCTCAGCCTGGGAAGCTTTACCAATAAAATCCCGATTCTTCTTCTGGAGGGTTTTGAAAAGAGCCTCCACCTCCATGGCCATACCAAAGGACCTCGACGCCTGGGCCACCATAGTAGCGACGACGTCCATAGTATCACTCGTCTCGACAAATTTTTGCCATTTTGCAGTCCAAAACTGGTGGAACGTCGTCGTGGCCATCTGAATCTCCGGAGGCAGAAGGGATATAGCCTCAGGCTCCAGCTCATCACTTATCCTGGCCAGTGGAGGCTTACCCTGAGTACGATCCGAAGTGGTATCACAAGAAGTATTGGGCCTCTTAGCAGGCTCTTGATCTTTGTGCTCAGAGGAGGCCGCCCGTTTCTGACCCCCCGTAGCCGCAGCTATGGACGCTGCCAGTAGTTTTTGCCCCGTAGGGACTTCGGAGCGAGGGGGAGGGACGTCGTTGGAACTACCCACCCCGGTGGTGGACACCCTGAACTTCTTTTTGGGTTCCTCAACAACCACCTTTTTCCCCCTATCACCAAGGGGAGGATGCCCTTCATCTTGAGGGGCAGCTTCCTTGCTGACCCTTTCTATTTTTTCCTTCATTTGCCTTCCTCCAACAGATGAGGACTTCATGCCTTTGCGATCGGCAGTAGAGGTGGCGGCCAAGATTGTGGCCATATCAGGAGTGGGGATTTTCCTTTTCTCAAAATCGCCTACAGTTCAACAAAACATGGAGGTCAGGTAAAACAGTAATAAGTCAATACAATTTGTCAAGTGTAGGGACCTTACCACGTCGAGCCATCAAACAGAAATCCTCGTAAAATCGCTGAGGAACCACCAAACGGCTGAAATCGCGTTCTGGAAAGGGCCGGCGGTAGATCTCGGACAAGGTGTCCCAATCACTCTTGTCAAAGTTAAAACGCTCAACCGACCCTGCAAAGAGAATGATTACGAGTTAGAAGCAAGTTCGGAATAAAAAATGTAGTATTGAAAAGAATGACAAACAACTCACTGGGTTCGAAGTAGGAGGTTGGAACTTTGATGTAGGGGACAGTGTCACCCTCACACTCCTGCCACTTCTCCCGAACCCAGAACCATGTCTCCTTCCACCCCTTAATAGAGGTAGGAAGACCCAGTAAGAAACACGCCTCGACCTGACTCCATGGACCTCCTAAGGTCGGCCGTACTAGTTATTTGGAATCCTAATTCGCTGCCTACCTTGGTCACATCTATGTTATCCCCAGAAGGAGCCATAAATGAGAAAAATGCCAAAGATAATTCGAAAAAAATAAGCTACTTACTAGTCGAAGGAGTCACAGAAACGCGAATGAAGGGAAATAAAGAACAAGAAAGATTGAAGACAGAAAAGCTTGAAAGATTAAGAAACTTGAGAGAAAAGAGTGCAAGAATTCATGCAAAAAGTAGAAGAAAATCTTCTCAACACTAGGCCAAAAAAGGCCTTTTGCAACGGCCAAAAAACGCTGCAAAAGGCCTTTAGCAACGTTTCAGCATGTGTTGCAAAGTCCAGTGTTGCCAAAGAGGGAAGAGTTTTTGCAACGTTTAAAAAACGTTGCAAAAAAGTTTTTGCAACGTTTAAAAAACGTTGCAAAAACTTTTTTGCAACATTTTTTAAACGTTGCGAAAGGGGTCTTTCGCAACGTTTTTTTAAACGTTGCGAAAGACCCCTTTCGCAACGTTTAAAAAACGCTGCCTTTTTTTTTTTTTATGTAAATTGAATAGCAAAACTGAAAATGAATATTTGTAAACAAACTTTCAAATTGTATAAAAATTGATAATTTCATTATAAATTTTTGAATCCGCACACTTTAACGTTACAATGTAATACACCACCACCTAAATAAAAAGAAGTTTCAAAATGAAATAAAATGTTTAAATTATCTTCTATGGCTGCTTCTCTGGCACTCCATGCAGACCAGTAAACCACGGTGTCTCATTCTCTGATGAAGCTCCAGTTTTGTTCCAAGCTTCATTGCTTCTACCCTTATCATCTCTACTTGTTCCCCAGCTACCAACTGATCTGGAGCTGCTTCAATCTCCCAAGCAGAACCTTACGTATGCTGCATATGCAGTTACAAACACCTAGTTATAAAATAGATCAAACATCTCAATTAATAGTAAAAGATAAAAGCTGACTAAGAAAGCACAGAGGTAGATTAAACAAATGATTCAAAATATAACATTATTGTTTGAGCTTATGAATTCCAATGGATGTGGCAGACTATAAATATTATATTGAAAATCCAAGAACTCAACATTGCAAGCAAGAAGACAGAAAGTGTTACTAAATTACAGGTTTTGCTAAAGTTTCTTCCTAACCCTTTAAAGTGTGAAGCTTCCAACAAGAATTGTTTAGTGTTAGACCATCATTTACTTAGAACCGAGAAACAATGGAAAATTAAAAACGCCATCAGTTTTGTACTAATAATACGTGAGAGATGCTCTATGTCATAACGGGGAAGGTGGTAGACAAGACAACTACATTTTGGTTTTTCCCTCAATTAAATGCCTCTCTCATTTTCACCACCTCTTAAAAGGAAGAAAATTAAAACCAGAAAAAAAAAAATCATGCCAATAACCAAGAGAAGGTCAGGATCAATATTTGCCCCTACAAATGAACAAATGTCAAACCATTTATAATAGCTGATACTTGAAAAGTTGAATAAAAGTTCTAGACTAGAAACTAGTTTACAATCAAGTTTAATTCCTTCATCTCCCTTAGCAATTAAATTATTTAGCCAAATAGAAATCAAACTTACAGATACGAATGTAAATCAGCGTGAAAATTTAATTCATGGCATTAATGTAAGTGTTTTAAAATATCTTTAACTATATTTTTGAGCAATTCATATTTCTTGCTTCCACTTGTTTACTGCAACTACGTGAGGTACAGAAAACATTATAATAATAATAGTAGACAGATGAAAAAAGTATGCAATTATTGCTAAAAGCCTATATCATTAAGTAACATAAACTAAGTTCATCAGATAATCGGATTTTCCAAAATATAAAATAGGTTCCATTATTTGGCGTTGTGCATAATATTGCGCAAGACAGGACAACAAGAAGTTTACACGGAGAAACATAAATCTGTAGATAGACTGCGTCGTGTTGCTATTCCTTATTCCGTCCAGCTCTTATGCAAGGATGAAATGAAATCATGATATGATAAAGACAGTCCTTGTCCAGGCTAGAGGTTTAAAGAGAGGAGAAAAGTCAGTTCTAGGGTAGAGCACTACTGAACTCAACTGTAGCTATTGGGAAGATATCTATTCGACATAGTTGTCACAGCATGCATGTGGTTAATCATACTTCACCAAATGAACATAATTTCATGGCCATTGCTTTTTCCTCAACTATATGGATCCCCTATCTTTTTTAACCAGATTCTCAGGCTATGCGGACACAGATTTCAGTACATGAACAAGTCATAATCATGGACAAAAAGGATACAACAATATGTCATGTAAATCAGCGTGAAAATTTAATAAAAGAAAAAGGAAGGCCCTTAAACTCATTTCCTGAACATCACTGAACTATGAACCCTGTGCCCTGTTTGAGCCTGCCTTTTGAACCTTCATCAAAAATAGGAAAAGATCCTCAAACAAGCATAAACCAGAATAGCCAGTCGGTAACATTTATTCATAATCATTTCTGCATATTTCTGTTTCAAAGCTACAGCTCGAACTACTTATCTATTCTTTTCACAGATTCTATCATTAACTTGATGAAAAGAGGATTTTAAAGATCCTATTCAAGGAAAACATTTAACTTTAATCCGATAGAAACAAAACCCATAAATAGAATCCAACACTAATAAGATTTCTACTTATTAATTTGACGTTTGCCAACTATTGGAGATAAATGCAGTCATTTCGTCGCGTAGCAAAAACAGCATGCAGAAGAAGGTTGTTCTATGGACCAAGAACTCGAACCACATTTACAGTCATAAAAAATAAATCGACCAAAAAAGACGAAAAATCATTGATCATCTCAGCAGAAACAGTTCAGAATACAAAATTAGCTTCTCTAGCATTTCATCTAGTTGATGTAAGCCCGGATAAACATCAAACTGTCAACATATTGATCAGACTACAAAATCAGCTTCTCTAAAAACTTTCAATAAGTGGATAAATGATTAGATTTTAAGTTCAGAATTGACTAACGGTCCACATACTGATAAAATTCTGAAAATGGGGAAACTGGAGCTGAAAATGACTCTCTCTAAACATATGGCTATATGCATAGACAAAACAACATGGTAGAAATTCATCAGCAAAATAGATGCATCAACCTAAGCAGTCACTTAATTACACAAGTGTTTAGTGACTGACTGGGGAGAAACAGAGAAAGAAACAGCAAGAAAGCAAACCTATCATTTGGAGTTGTGGACAGGATTGCAAAATATGAGTTCACAATTGAATCGTAAAATATCAAATCAACTAGCCAATAGCTAATATAGAAACTGCACGTCATCTTACAGATCGCTTAGCATAAATATAGAACAAATATTGCCCATCAGTAAAGAAAAATTAACAAAGGATAACAGATTGCTTTAACTGAAAACCAAAAATGAGAAAAAGTTGTAACTTGAAATAAAATAAATAAAATTTAGTCACATTTCTTTCAGTACCAGAAAT
Organism: Fraxinus americana; assembly: GCA_035079005.1. NCBI lineage: Eukaryota > Viridiplantae > Streptophyta > Magnoliopsida > Lamiales > Oleaceae > Fraxinus > Fraxinus americana. Next base: position 29,445,364 of record CM068723.1, read on the forward strand.
TTGACTTCTGCGTTCGCGAGTTCGCACCAGACTTCAGATTCAAATTCATTTCGATTTGGGCCAAATTGGTGAAGACCCAATACTGGGATAGGTGCGCTAGATGAGGGCACACCCAACCCAGGTGGTGCGCCATCCTGGTAGTGGAAATTACAGTAGAGTAGTACCCTGCGTTCGAGATTTTTAGGGGTAAATTCAATCTGTTGGCAAGTTGTTTGGGATGAGTTATTGGCATGTTTGGTGTCGTCTTGAGGTGGGCTTTCGACCGGCGTTGAGTTCCGGTCAAGAGGGTGGCCGGAGATGGGTTTCCGGCGTTTTTCACTCTGTGAGGAATGGAGACGTGAATAGGGCTGGGTTTGGGAAATAAGGGAGGCGTGAAGGAGATTTGAAACTTTTTGTAAATAAGGGCGGAAACTTTCTCACCTTTCGCAACGTTTAATAAATGTTGCGAACGTTTATTAAACGCAACGTTTATTAAACGTTGCGAAAAGTGAGACCTTTCGCAATGTTTAATAAACGTTGCGAAAGGTCTCACCTTCCGTAACACTCTAGAAACGTTGCAAAATGGGGTATATCGCAACATTTTTCAAAAAATGTTGCCAAAACTCATTTTTATTAATCAATGGCAACATTCACTTACTCAAATGTTGCCAAAAGACCTTTTTAGCAACATTTATCAACAAATGTTGCCTTTTTAATGTTGCAAATTATGTTTTTTGGCGTAGTGCAAAGGTTATGGCCCTTTTATAGGCAAGGTTCGTGCAACCCTGACCATTGGATCTCAATCTGGGCCATCTAACCATTGATCATCAGATTTTTAATCTAGGCCATCCACGACATCTAACGTTTTATCTTCAAAGGGCTAGATCTGAACGTGCCTCACACGTGCCCTCACGCATCTAAAATCTTGTGGAAGGATGTGGGAAATGATCATCATTACTCATTCAATGCGGTGGCTGGTACGTGTATTGGAAGTTGAAATAGCCCAGCTGTCTTCTTGGGAAGGTATCACAACATCAAATCATTGAGGCTCCATGATTAAAACGCCTCGTAAGTATCGCATTTGTTGAGAAAAATAATAAATCATGATGACCTTTGATTCGAAGCTATTCATAGTTTCACTCCTCATTATAGTCCAAATCTGTGGACGCACCTTAAAGAAAGGGATCTTGTCACCGAAGCTCTAAGAGAGCACAAAGCTCTAAGAGAACATATTCCCTCCAAAGCTCTAAGAGAGCATCTTATTTCTGAGGCTCGAAGTGAGCCCCTTATTTTCTGAAGCTCTAAGAGAGCAACTTATTTTCTGAAAGCCTTAAGAGAGCACCTTTATTTTCAGAGGCTCGAAGAGAGGATCTTATGTCTGAGGCTCGAAGTGAGCCCCTTATTTTCTGAAGCTCTAAGAGAGCAACTTATTTTCTGAAAGCTCTAAGAGAGCACCTTTATTTTTGGAGGCTCAAAGAGAGCACCTTATTTCTGAGGCTCGAAGAGAGCATCTTATCTCCGAAGCTCTAGGATAGCCTCTTATTATCTGAAGCTCTATCTCAATGTTACTTTCAAGTCCATGTATTACATAAATAGTCATGCCTAGACTTGGGAGACTATTGTTATCCCCCGGTTTCGAGGTCGAAGCAGATTGGCCACGTGGCAAGCTACGTGTAGGGATGATCAGAAAGGAGTAAAGAGGACGTCCAATAGGTCAGGAACCTCACGAGGGAAGTGGGCCGAGGCCCTTTATCCAGAAAACAAGCATCTTCTCATAACATAGCCTCGGCCTGAGGCACTTCCTCGAAGACGAGGCAATACATGATCCGAGGTCTTTCTAGTGTCCTCCGAGGGTCATAAACTCGACGTTGCCTCAAGCAGATTCAAAGATCTTTTTGGATTGATTGATGGGACGCCTACAATAAAGTGTGCAGTTGTAATTAGTGTCAGCCTGTTACTAGAGTGGCTGACCTTTAGTCAAACATTAAATGCGTTGATTGGACAGCGACGTGAAGCCTCAGTTTAGGAGATGCCTCCACGTGGATCTGATCTAACGATCACCACGTCTGCCAGAATTGTATAAATGATTCATTTCTGTGTTCATAGAAGTGAGAGGATTTTTGAGCCAAGTAAAGAGAAAAAACCTTAGAGCTATCAAAAAATAAAAACATTCTGATCCACATCATATCTATCCTTCCACATGTTCCATTACAAAACAAGAATTTGTTCCTAAAGCATGAAAACCCAGGGATCATTGTTAGTGTGATTTCCTTCATATATCACTACCGGAGTCCAAACATTTTTGTCTCGCCAGAAAGTGCCTCCCACGTTCATGAACAGTAAAACTACTGATTACATTCCGGTAGAAACGTGTCGGACTCGTACTTGACGCGGCAAGAGTGGGCCCGGTATCTGTTGAGCTCTTTTTTGGGGTCAACACAACTCCCAAACAACTCTTAACTCCCTATAACCTCCAATGACTGTGCATTGGAAAAAGAGGGAAAAGATGGTATGAAAAATAATGGAAAATTCGTATGAAAATTTACACAAAAATTGGAAAGTCCTTATAACCATATTTTAGACATGAAATCTCACAAAAATTGACACTAAGATTGTAAATAATAATCCCCTTCCATTGTGATCGGGATTGGGACCATTGGAGAACAAGAAATGCAGATTTTAGAGTTTTGGAATGTAAGGTGATTCAACCATCAAAAGATCTTGGAATTCATCATTTTAAGTAAGTTTCTTGACCCAAAATTCATGTTAAAGAATGCTACGAATTCTTACATTGGTATCAGAGCCGTCAAAGTTGTTTCCCTTGCATACTATCTTGCTGTAAATGAAATTGTTATATTGAAAAATGCATGTATGCCATTTTTGTTGAAACTTGAAGCATTGTTAATGGAATGTCATGAAATATGCAACATAAATTCATGAAATTTTTACAGCATATTCCTTATATAATGTAGATCATATCTGCAAATTTTGGAAATTTTTGGTTTTATAAATTTGGAGAAAAACGAAACCCTAGATAAAATTGTAGAAAATATAAATATTTATTGCCATCTGCTCGTTCATCTTCATGCAGTAAGATTACTATGATTAGAAAGATCTTCTCATAATCTTTCAATCCATATAAAGAACTCAAATTTTGGACTAGAAATGAAGAAGTTATGAGGATTCGAAGTTTTAGATGAAAATCTGATTTTTTGCATTAAAATCGGTAAAACCCGAAATTTAATCCCATGATAACTTCCACACTTTGTTTCATGATAATCATTTGGTATGGTTTGATAGATCTTCTCGATACCTTTCCAACGGTATAAAGAACATAATTTTTGGCTTTGAATTGAAGAAGTTATGGCCTTTCGAAGTTTTGACAGAAATCTTTAAAAAAATGCAATTTTTCTTTGACGATGAACAATAACCCGCAAAAAAAAAAGGGCAGAAACATGAATTGTTGTCGTGGAGGTGAATGATTCCAAATTCAATTTTGAGATAATTGCATAGTGGTCCCTTAAATATTCAAAATGCAATTTTTGGTCCCCACACTTTTGAATGTTGATTATTCCAAATGCAATTTGGAAATTTGCATGTTGCATACTGGTCCCAAAATTATTTTTTTGAAATTGATTATTCCAATAACAATTTTGAAAATTGTAACTGAATCATTGAAATATTCTTGATTCTTATGTGCAATTAAAATTAATTTCCAGAAAATCAAAAATATTTTTTTTATTTTATTATTGAAATAAATTATAAAAAAAGTATTAAAAAAATATCTTTTTGGACTTAATTAAATTCTGAAAATCTTATAAAAATTAAGAATATTTGTTAAGTAGTATTTTCCTAATGAGAGTTTTTTTTTTGAAGTTTTAATTTTTTTAAAATTGAAAAATACTCCGAAAGTATTTAAAATACCACGTTTACATACGTTCATGAGTTTTGTTGGTCTAGATTAGGTTATGTGATCCATTGTGACTTATTTTTCAATTTTGTGTTCGATCAGATATGGTTGATTATAATACTTTTAGCATCTTCAGATGGAATGCTAAAAAAGCATGGGTTATAGAACTTATTAAAATATTCTGTGCTTATCGATATAAGTAAATGGATCTGAAACATGACCTAATGTGGAATACGTGAATATTTTGGGACATAAGTTTATGGTGATAAGCAGAATATGAGAATTCTGATGTCACTTCTCATTTGTCAAGACTGTGTTGCAACATAGATTTAAATGGGATTGAGGATTTGTAAAATAAAACTTAAATGATGTTAGTTTTATTTTTTGATTATAATTGAAGTTATTTTTTGGAAGAATTAATTTGTTATATTATGATACATGTTATAATTCGATAAATGTGCATAGTTTTGCTTTTATTTTATCTAATTGAATACATACTATCCATTAATTCGTATATTGTTATAAATGCTGAGGTCAGTAGAATTAGTGAGATTCTTACTTAAACTTGTTGATTGTCAGTTGAGTGATAGTTCGATGATCTAGAACTATTTAATTCACCAACTGAGTTAGAGTTCTCAAGTTAGAAGAATTAATATAATTCTCACTTAGAACTCATGGAATTTTACACTATGAAATTAAGTTTATGATAGTGAAACAATAGGATTGCAGACGATGATTGGGAATATAGTAAACTTTCGACTCTGTGCCTAACGTTGAACTATGGTAGACGTTAATCTGCATTAATGCAAAATTGAATGTGCATAAATGGGTATTAATTGAGAATAAAATGTCTCTAAAAACTGATAGATCATGGCATCAAATTATATAGTAATTATCCTTAATAAAGGTAATAAGCTAAATGCAATAACATTTAGCATGATAAGCTTTTGAGTATACTAGAAGGACATGATGCTTTAGAGAGCATCAACCATGTAATAGAAGACCTTATGTAGATCATACTGCTCTAGAGAATAAATATTGGAACTTTGTTAAGTACGAGAAAAGATAGATTCTTGTACTTGAACATTTGAATTGTTAAAATCTGTTACAAATGATCTTTTTCTCGAATGTGACTTGGCTAAGATGGTTAGCATAAAGTTGACATTTTTTGTTGGTCACATTTTTTTAGACTAGTAGTAAGTTCAAACTAGTCTTTTCTTAATAGATGAAAATTTTGAAGGTCAATGTGGCTTACAAATTGAAGTGTCAATTTTCTCTATCGACACTACTAGCTGTGTGAGTTAAAAGACGTGCGACTTGATGTTGCTAAGTCTCGAGGATACACTTGTGTAGCAATGTTCTAATTTGCATAAAACTTGGATCTTAAACATTAAACGAGTTAGAACAAATGCGGGACAGATATAGAGACTAGAAAAGGGACCAAGAAGAACATATGAGATAGTAAGTGAATGAGAGTGGATTTGGTAGATGATTAATGTTATAACAGTTCAAGTGCTTCAACTATACGGTTTGAATTTCTTAGCTCGAAAGTGGTTGAGTTAAAGGATATTGCGCTTGAATATATTCCTCTTAGTGTTGTTTACATGTCAACACTATACATATTGGATCTTATCTTGTGGATAGTGAATTCAATGATTAGAAACTCACTTTATATGAGATTAAGAAGTATTTTATTCTATTCTTGAGTTTTTGACTTGATACAAAATAAATATATACAAATAATGAAGATGGAGTGGAAGTTTATATGACTGATACTGCAACTTAGTGTTGCAAAGTGGAGAAACTTACTTCCTATTTGATATTAAGATAGTATCAAGGACTCCACTAAATTTGATTTCAGTTTGTTCTTCTAAAAGTAGTCTATTACTTGAACTTATACGTAGTATTTCTGTTCATACTTACAGTGGTGATGTTTAATTATGGTTCTCGATATTTATACAATGGTTTGAGGTTTCGAGTTGAGAAAACCATTCAAAACTGTAAAAGTCAAACTTCCATTGAGTAAATCCATTCGAATTTCTTAAGAGATAGAGATGCAATTTATGTTTTCATTACATTTATAGATGGATTCACGCATTTCAATTGTGCCTTTAATTTTCTTAAGTTGAAAATATTGTATTGATTTAGACTTCTCTGAAGTGGAGTAGAAAATCAGATTATAGAAGTTAGAATTTGAGAATTGTTTAATAGCGTGAATCTCTATCATGAAATATCAGTGATCTATGTAATGAAATAAATTCTTATTTGATTGACTATTCATTAATCACCAATAATTATATGGTGTATTGGGTAGAATGATGGAATATAACTGAATATGATGAGGTTTGAGATATGCAGTCCAATTTACGTATTTGTTTTTGGAAAAATGTTGTTGGTTAACTACAACGTATCAGTTAACAGAGTTCTCTCTAAATTAGTACCTTCAGAATTGTATAAGTTTTGGACAAGAAGACGACCAAATATGGGTTGTCTTAGACTCATAATCGATTATGTAAGTTTTTGATAATGAGTTTGTGAACATGAGTCTATTAAGAACAAAATGTATCTCTGAGATACACATAATAGTCCAAAAAGGTACTTAAGTTAGATTTTGGATAAATTGATATCGGGTCACAAGATTTGACATTTTTTGAATAAGAAAAAAAAATTTGGGAAAATATTATTGAAATTGATATTATGAGTATTGATGAATTAGTTTTTTTTTTGAATACATAAGAGTTGGTTTAAACTTTTGATTGAAGTGGGATAAATCTATTTTTGAGTGGGAGCTATCTATTCGAGTTGGTTCCGAGTGGGATCTAAGAGCTATTCAATTTCAATGATTCTTGGTTTAGAAAACTAGTGGAGAAATTTGAGGAAAGTGAAGTGTATATATATATATATATATATATGAAGTACATAATTCCAATCTAATTTGAGATTTGGTGGAAGTTTTAATTGGACATTATGTTTATTGAGAACATTCAGGTTTCTAAAAATTAAGTGGAAGACTAATGAATTTATGATAGGAAACTCATTTTTTGGAGAAATATTATACTCAATGTGAGTATATTAAGTTCGATAAACTTTTGTCTTAACAGTGAGATTCAATTTCAATGATTCTTGGTTTAGAAAACTAGTGGAGAAATTTGAGGAAAGTGAAGTGTATATATATATATATATATATATATATATATATATATATATGAAGTACATAATTCCAATCTAATTTGAGATTTGGTGGAAGTTTTAATTGGACATTATGTTTATTGAGAACATTCAGGTTCCTAAAAATTAAGTGGAAGACTAATGAATTTATGATAGGAAACTCATTTTTTGGAGAAATATTATACTCAATGTGAGTATATTAAGTTCGATAAACTTTTGTCTTAACAGTGAGATTCACTTCTATACGCTGATGCCAACCATGATACTGTGTTTAAGTGAAGATTACATGAAGTAGACTTATAGACTGTTTTTTCACTCTCAAGAGAATTGATTGAAGAGATTTACATGAATCGATTTGTAGATTTTATGTTGAAGGCTTTTATAGTAATGTGGTAACTTTATAGTTACACTTGTAGCCTAATACAATTATCTTGGCAGTGGTACTTAAGTTTTAACAAGATTGAAATCTCGTATAAAATTTCATCATGTGGATGAAAATCACCGTATTTATGTAAAAGTCTGATGGTAGGTTGTAATTCTAATTTTGATGTTGATGACACTATATTGGCTAAGCATGAGAATGAGTGTATTGAGACCATTTTGAAATGGTTGTCCTTAATTTTTTAGACGAAGGACATGGGTTTAGCATATTGTATATTTTGTGTTAAAAAAGATTATTTTAGTTTTATTTCTCTATCACAAGAGTTATATACCATAAAGATTCTAGAATATTTTTTAACTGTAGAATTTGCTACCTTGTTGATGTTTCTATATTGAAAGGTGATCATATAAGTCTTCATGTATGTCCAAGGACTCCATAAGTGTACAAAGAAATATTTAGAGAACCATATCTAGTACAATTGGAGTTACAAGTATGCTATAATGTATACTTGCCCTAATATTTTTCATGCCATGAATCTAGTCAGAAGGAATTGATGTTGTCCTTAGAAAGGATATTGTGATACCTAAGAGTGTTACTGTCAGTTATTCTATTTATTGTAGAATGAATAACTTGTGATTGAAATATATATCCAAATATCGACTAAAGATGAGAGTTAGTCGAGCACAAATAGTTATTAAACTTGTGTAATCTTACTACATAGAGTAGCAAGAAGCATATCTTGTCGTATATAACTTGACAGCCGAAGAAATTGTTTGGTATAGACGTATTGGGCATCTAATGATATTAGTTGTGAATGTGAGATCCATGATAGTAATGCAATTATCTCATGTGTTGAAGATATCAAATATCATGATGAAGCCAAACATTCAATAGTGTTTCTGTGAGAGACATTAGTAAAGAAAGTGTCTTTGCAATATATCTATGTAAATGATGGTCTTAATCATCATACTCTAAAGATGTTTAGAGATGTACTTGTCGGTAATGTCGAATCTCTAAAATTACGTAGAATATGATACTTAGTGTATCACAAAACTCCTGATTGATTTTTATGTGTCCATAGATGAACAATTTTGAGTTCATGTGAAATCTATTCTTGAGATTACGAGATAATATTTTGCATGCACATATAAAGTATGTCAAACTGGTTGAGATTGGTTCACTCACACGAACAATCACCTCAAATACTTTAGGGTGTGTTGAGATGAGACAAAGTGATCATATTGTGTACGTCATTCGGTCGCCTTGATAAGATATTAAGATGAGATTACAACAAGTAATCAAAATGGATTTTGTTATCCACTAAACCTGTTTAGTAGCCAGATCGAGTTCTCGATTTGAGATTGCCTGGAGGAATAAACATAAGGAGAACTCAAGTTAGATATCGGGGAATACCTGAACTAGGATCTGTACAGTATTATTTGTTTATAAAGGATATGACATACGCCCTAAGAATGAGAGAAAATATCGTAGCGCGTGTTTCATACCACGTGTGCTTTTACGACCAATATTGGATAAATGAGTTAATGGATTCATATTTCTTCATTGTGTGAGACCTTGAGGTTTATATAACCTCATGTATACCCTTACGACTTTTGACTATTTTTGAGATTTGATTTCGGTGTTGCTACTTTAGTATGTTGTCAATAACTATGATTGATTCAGTTTGATGGGACATGTATAGAAAAGTAGCTGATTTAAAGTTGAAGGATTCAAGTAGGAAATGAAAATTATTTTGACCAACATTTATATTTGTATTCACCGGCCGGATAATTGTGTTTAACCATTTAGGGTATAAAACATAATTGTGAATACAATGATATGATATGGGGTTCAATTATGTTCCATAAATATTCGAGGGATCGAAAATACTTGAATTAATGTTGGAAAATGAGTTTGGGGTATAGCAAGATGTAATGTTCCTCTAGTTGAGCTACTATATATCCCTAACAGGTTTATAGTATTGTGAGTTCTAATATTACTCGATGGTCGCATGATCTATTTGTTGTATGAATTTTTGTGGGATAGATCTTGAGAAAGATCTAATGCGTGACATTCGTTGTCCCTTGTGATTCGGTTCAAGCCCATCATGTGCCAGTGGGAGATGTTAGAAAAATGCGGGTCGTGGGTCACCCATAAGGGATGACCCGACCTACAAGTTATTAAAAAGGTTGGATGGAGTTTGAACTTGAAATTCAAACATACAACTCCCAAACCACCCTTAACTCCCTATAACCTCCAATAATTGTGCATTGGAAAAAAATGAAAAAAGATGGCATGAAAAATGAAGGGAAAATTCGTATGGAAATTTACACCAAAATTGGAAAGTCCTTAGAACCATATTTTGGACATGAAATCTTACAAAAATTGACACTTAGATTGTGGATAATAATCCCCGTCCATTGTGATCGGGATTGGGACCATTGGAGAACAAGACATGCAGATTTTGGAGTTTTAGAATGCAAGGTGATTCAACCATCAAAAGATCTTGGAATTCATCATTTCAAGTACGTTTCTTGATCTGAAATTCATGTTAAAGAATGCTGTGAATTCTTACACCTGCAATTTAGATTATTTGTTCTTTTTTTTATTGTAATTAATAAAGTTATTTAATCTGTAATATTTTGGCTAATATTCGGTCAGTTAGTTGTCCAATGATATTTATTTATTTGGTATCTGTTTAGCCGGTATGCATCCATACAGTTAGTTAGTTGCACAGTCGGTATGTGTCCATCCGATATTTCTGCTCATACGGTTAGTTAGTTGAACAACCGGTATTTGTCCATCCGATACTTGTTAAGTCGGTATTCATTCACTAATATTTTGGCTAACAATAAGAACATCAGAAATTATTGAGATTTTTATGATCTATAATTGACATCGTGTTTTTTGACCAGTTAGCATAATATGGTGCAATCAAAAGAAAACACGCATGGAGAAGTTGAGTTACATCCAAAGCTACACAAATTTAGGTGCAACATCACAAGTCAAAGAAAAATGGGATCCATGATTGGTCTTCGAATTTAGAAACACAAACACTGCATATGAATGTACAGGGTCGACCTTAAATAGGGCAAATATCCTTGGCCAGGCTCAAAGCCAGGCCCAAGGACAAGGCGCCTATGTGGCGCCCCCTATTGGAGGGGGGCTGACTGAAGTCAGCACCCCCTCCAATAGGGGGGCGCCACAGAGGCGTCCTGTTTTTGGGCCTGGCTTTGAGCTTGGCCCAAAAGCACAGCTCCCTTAAATATAGACGACATTTGTTGTTATCAGAGGTCCCCACATGAGTAAAGGACCCCTAATATTAATATCATATTTATATAAAATAGGCCTAAGGCCTCGAAACGTCAAGGTCAAACTGGGGGCAGCCTTAAAAATTTAGACATTAATTTCATATTTAAAAATTCAAGAATCTTGAAAAAAAAAAAATAGTACCACCATTATTCAAAGATGTATCATTTACATACTGTAATTTCGGTAAAATATAGTTTAGGAAATTATAATAATTACATTATTGTTTATCTCGTTAGAATGTAAAGTTATGGTGAGTGTGATACACCTCCTTACTTATAAAGCGTTGCCTTTATAAAATAGTATCAAAATTCCCATCCCCTATGCATGTGAGATAATTCCAAAAAGAATAAATTACAATTGGGATCATGAACTTTTGAAGATTGTGATGATGGGATCCCGAACTTTTAATTTTTAGCATATGAAGTCCCAAATCTTTTAAACATCTATGCCAAGGGTCCTTTTGGATAGAAAATGTCAGATTCATCGTTAAGATATAAAAAATTGAATAAAATGACCATTTTACCACTATTTTGATTTAGGGTAAAATGCACCTAGGGTCCGAAACATTTAAAGGTTGTCACTATAGATCCTGAACTTTTGAATTCTAGCATTCAATGTTCTCAACCATTCAAACTTCTATGGCAAGGTTCCTTTTTAATGGAAATGTTAGATTGATGGTTTAAAAGTCAAAACTAAATACAATGATGATTTTACCCTTAGTTTGATTGAAAATAAATAAATAAAGAAAATAAAATAAAAATAAAAATTGGTAGGATTGGATATATATATATATATTTTTTTTCATTTTCTTCTTTCTTCTTTATTATTATTATTTTTTTTTAAATTCTCCTTTCTTTCCCTTTAATTTTCTTTATTTGTTTGTTTTAAATCAAACATATGGTCATTTTATTTAAGAAAAAAAATCACAATCAATTTGACATTTCAATTTAGAAAGGTGAAAGATTTGAAAAAGTGCTAGGAATCAAAGGTCCAAAATCCTAGATGCAATTTGCCCTAAATCAAATTTATGGTGAAATTGTTATTTTATTCAAAATTTGACCTTTTAATGATGAGTCGGGCGTTTCCCATCCAAAAAGGACCATTGGCATAGAATTTTAAAATGTATGGAACTTCGGGTGCTAAAAATCAAAGGTTATGGATTCATCGTCACATTGTTCTAAGATTCGGGACCCCAAATGCAAATTTCCCTTTAAAAGGAGATTCATTTAGTTCAATTCCAATCAATCCAATCCCACACGATATATATTTTTGTGAGTGAAAAATTGGGCTATGCCAAAAGTAAAGTAAGGGCCACCTCTATTCATTGACATGGACGAATACGGATGGTTTAGGATAAAGGGATTGATTGTACTTTCCACCTTTAATTATTAATCCCTAGATGGTGTTCAAAAATAAAATATCTTCATCCATGCTCACAAAGAGAAACCTAGCATGTTATGACTCGCCACTGGTACTGTCACGTGGCCGACCCACTGTAGTTGTGGACCTATCCCAATCGAAGCATCTCTATAGAAGATGAGGCCTTAGGCAAATTCTGTGGCCCGTTACTCACTCCGAGGTTGGCATGCCGAAGCGGATCAAGTTCGAAGCCCTACCCCGAGTCTTGACGGCCTACGTGCAAAGGTCTTGAATTTATTGTGAAATGATTGATGTGACTTTTGTAAAAGTATAATTGTATCTTGTCTTGTCAATGTGATGTAAGAGCATTAAATGCTTTGTGAGCTAGGAATGTCAAAATGATGGCTAGGATTATATGTTTTAGCTAAGGAGATGACGCCACGTGTAATTTCATCCAAGGGTCACCATCCCATTTGTAACGCTATAAAAATCCCCTCCATGTAAACATTGAGGGATGATGTAAGTCCTAATACTATACAACAACTTATTTTCTTTTTATGCATGTTGATTTACAATCTTTTACTTTGATTTCATAGCGATTGGTTATTGTTGCACTACCGTATCATGTTTATTTAGCCAGCATCTGAACAGAAACATCTTTCGCGTCGTTGAGCTTCTCCTAATTTCAATTTAGGAGTGATCTCGATCGTTGACATGTCGTTACGTGTTGGAATTAGCTTGCGCACACACGAGTGGGTCCGACATCTGTTGGTAGCATATTTTGAGGTCAACAGATTAGCGCCGATTGTGGAAATCCACACTATAACCGCAAGCAACCCAGTGGAAAAAGATTTTCAAGAATAGTTCGGGCACCTCTCTTGAATAAGGATTGAGGAGGCCCTAAAAGTTTTAGTTTGAAATTTTAGTTTGGAAAAGGATGATGCTCCTCCTAGGCAGATGAGGGATGGCAATGTCGAAGTCCCCCCTAGCAACTGTCCCAGTGGGTCGGCGCCCACCTCACCACCATCATAGGTGAGGTAGGATGAGGATGGCAGCCCAACTCACCAGGGAAATAGCCACTAGGCAGCCAACATAAGAAGCATTACCAACCAAAATTTGGCAATACAAGAACTATTGAGACAAATGCAAAGCCAAGGGAGCCATCCAATCCCTCCCTACGCACCCCAGGGAGACAGCCTCAGCAGTCCCCATGCCTAGGAACAAGCCTCAGTCCCCACATCCTAGAACTTGGCAACCGGAGGAAAGGCAAGAATATGCCCTCCATGTTGCACGCCAAAAAATAGGCCTCAAAGGAGGGAAGAAGAGGCAAGGAACCAAGCAGGCCCCTTTGCTCAACCACCCAGGTATGAGGCAGATGAGAACTATGATTCAGACGGACCCCATCGATCTTGCGATTTGGACGATAATGACGAGAACTTGCCCTTCTCGTGGAAATTGAGGAATACCCAGATACCTAACCATTATATGATGCCCAAAATACCAAAGTATGATGGGAGAGATGACCCGGCTAAACATTTGAACAGCTATAAGACACACATGAACCTGAGAGGCACCACCCCTGCTGTAAAATGCAGAGCTTTCCACTTAATTCTTAGTGGTGCGGCTGAAATTTGGTACAGTAGGCTACCACCCGAGGGCATTAAGAGCTGGCCAGAATTCAAGAACACCTTCTTGAAGAGATTTGCTGTAAGTAAAGAATGATAGGCCTCCATTCAACTCATCCAAGACATGAGACAACAGCCTGAAGAATCTTTGAAAAGCTTCTTATCTCGTTTTACCGATGAGATGACATATTATGTTCAAGTTACTGACCGTGAGGCCTTGTCCGCATTGCGAGGAGGCCTAAACATGAACGCCCTATTTGGGAGAGATGTTCAAAATTAGGACCCAACTACTTATGATGCATTGCTATAAATGATAAGGTCGGAGATTATCAATAAAGAGTGGATCGATCACAGAAATAGGGCCAGTGGAGGCCTCCAGCCTCAACAAAAGCAACGATGGAGAGGACCCACCTCAGGGAAGGCATTTGCCACAGCCACCTTAAATACGGTGCCCACGTTGGCCTACGAAATGTCACACCTGAAACCAACACTCAACAAACTGGATCAATACAATAGGCCAAACCACCTCGAATACTGCACATATCATCATTCCTATAGCCACGACACGATAAACTGCAGAGACATTGCCCCATACCCTCGGTGGGCAAGTCTCCGAAATGATCAATAGAACAATTTATGGTAGAGAAATAGGCATGAGGAGGCCACCCCCTGCCGTCAGGATGTATCTCCCTGACGGAGAATGGACCATGAAGAAGAAAGAGCAAGGGACAGACAGCGGCAGCAGGGAGGCTATCAGGCCTGTGGGAATAACGTCCCCATCCACGAGATCAACACAATCTTTGGAAGACCATATATAGGTAGGAAGATGAAGAACTCCCAAAGAAACTATGCCAGAGAAGCTAAAGGCCCCCCACTAACCAGTTATACAGTAAATGGTAGTTCCCGAAAGAATTGGTACCATTCATTGTGTTCACTCAGGAAGATACAGAAAGAGTTCACTTTTCCCATTGCGATGCCTTTGTAGTAAGGGTCGTAGTGGCCTAAAACGGGCTAAAGCGGATGCTAGTAGACAATGGTAGCTCCATCAACATCCTTTTCGGAGCAACTTTTGACAAAATGATTTTGGATCACAAGTTGATTCCCATCACCACCCCCATGTATGGCTTCACTGGAGATAGCATAATTCCAAGAGGTAAAATCACACTTACGGTGGAAATGGGAGAGCCACCCCAATCAACTTTGAACTTTATGGAGTTTCTGATAGTTGATAGTAGGTCAGCTTACCATAGAGTATTAGGAAGACCTGCATTGAAATATTTGGGAGCCATCACCTCCATCCATCAATTGTGCATGAAATTTTCCATCGATCATGGAGTGGAAACGGTAAAGGGTGACCAAAGGGGAGCTCGAGAATGCTACTTAAATTCCATTAGAAAGGCAAAGCCCAGGGAGAACTACGTGGTGATAGCTGATATGGATATGGTGGACGTCCCTAAGTCCCACACTCGGTGAGATCGACCCTCACATTGTTGAATCCGAATTCCAGACAACCCTAATAGAGGAGCTGGAGAATTTTCCAGTGGACCCCTTAAATTCTGCTAAGTTGTTATAGGTGGGAAGAGGCCTATAGCTTGAGATTAAAGAAAGGCTCATGGACTTTCTAAGTAGGAACCTGGACGTCTTTGCTTAGAAGTACGAGGATATGGTAGGCATTGACCCCCAATGTCAGTTGTCACCACTTGAAAATTGACTCAAAGGCTTCTCCACATAGACAGAAGTTGAGGGCTTTTAACTCTGAGTGATATGAGGCCCTGAAGGAAGAAGTACAAAAGTTGATCAAGAATGGCTTCATCAGGGAGGCCCTATTCCCGAAGTGGATCTCCAACCTGATCTTAGTGAAGAAGCATAATGGAAAATGAAGGGTGTGCATTGATTTTTTTTAACCTTAACAAAGCTTGTCTCAAGGACAGTTTTTCCCTCCCAGGATAGATCAATTGGTAGACTCCACCGCTAGACATTAATTACTGAGTATCATGGATACGTATTCTAGCTATAATCAAATTCCCATGTACCAGGTGGATAGGATATCACTTCTTTTATCATGGACAGAGGCCTTTTTTGCTACAAAATAATGCCCTTCAGGTTAAAGAATGCTGAAGCCACCTAACAAAGGCTTGTTAACAAAATGTTTGCTAACCTCCTTGGTAAGACAATGGAGGTCTATGTGGATGACATGCTTTTCAAGAGCCTGAAAGTGGATGATCATATAACCCATTTAAACGATAGCTTTCAGATCCTGAGAAGATACCAGATGATGTTCAACTCCCTTAAGTGTGTATTCAGTGTTGCGTCAGGCATGTTCTTGGGAAATATGGTCAACCAAAGAGGAATAGAGGCAAATCTCGATAAAATACGAGCATTGATCGAGATGAGGTTCCCTAAAAAATTGAAGGAGGTACAAAGGTTAATTGGGTGCGTGGCCACGTTAAGTCGCTTCATCTTGAAAGCCACCGACAAATCTTTCCATTTCTTCAAGATTTTAAAGAGAGGGAAAAGTTCCAACGGACAGAGAAGTGTGAAGATGCCTTTCAAGAGTTGAAAAAGTACCTAGGACAGGCCCCCCTCCTCTCAAAACCCAAGCTTGGAGAAGCCCTACAACTCTACTTGGATGTTTCTAATGAAGCCATTAGTGTTGTACTTATCAGAGAAGAGGGCACTACCCAGCTATCGGTGATGCGGACATCATTGGACCCACCAGGATCTATTTTTATCGTTATTGGACCTTATTCTTATCATTTATGTTTTCTATTTATTATTGTTGTTGGGCTTGTAGTAGTGGGTTGGCCCAAACTCGTTAGGTTTTCGCTATTTATTGATTTTATCATTGTTATTGGAACATTTGATGAATATGATGAATTAAAGATTGGTTGCAGCCGTTTTCTCCCCTCTTCATCCCCTTCCCCTATTCTTCTGGCTTTTTTCCCTCCCCCTTCTTTCTCCTCTACTTCATTCTTCTTCATTTTTGTTTGATAATTAATTCTCTATTTGTCCAGCATCAAATTTGGTATCAGAACTAAACTTGGGAGATAATTCATTTACACCAGTTCATCATCGAGAACAGTTAGTATGCAACCTATTATTCTAGCTCAAGCACCGTCTGCTTGCCAAATCACAACCCAGCCTAGATTTCTTCAAACCTCAATGAGTTATGCTACATGTACAAAGTTAGGTCACAAAGTTGGTTGACAAAATAATATCTACACCAATCATTTTAAAAACAGATTTTTAAATCATTTGAAATCGACTGTTTGGATTTTGCCAACACACTTTGTAACCCAACTTTTGTAATTCAACTTTGTACAGATAGCATTATTGAACCCCAATATAGTAACTGCAAGTCACTTTGCGGTACCCGACACCTTTCACTAAACAACAGCCCACCAACAATCAATAACTGCAAAATCAATCACCGTCTTCATCAACCTACAAATTATGGTTAACACATCCATATACAAAATAACCCACCATCCCCGGGACCTCCCTTGCTTCACATCATAGCCGTCGACATCACGCCACGCCATGGATGGTTCTGCTAATCATTTCAATGGAGTGGGATTGGTGCTTTGTTTGTGGATTGAAAATCTGAATTGGAACATATATTAATTGCCTTATTTCCTTGTAATCCTTTTCCCATATTTCAATACCTATTCCCAACCTACTTTACATATATTTCAACAAAATCATGACACATACACCTACATTTAGCCCATATGCCACAAGCCCAATCCAATTAAACCTTTAAACCCACATTGTTGCTGGACTCATTTGGATTTCTGTTCAAGTTTTGATATTTTTATTTAGTATATTAGTTGCTATAAAAAAAAGACTGGTTCTGTATTTCTTTTGGACCTCCGTTTGGGTCCCTATTTTTGTGATTTGCTTTTAGTTAAGAAAAAAAAAGAGGAAAAAAAAGAGAGAAAAGTGGGAAAAAAAGTGTGAGAAAAAAAAATAGTGGGAAAAAAAATATTTTCTGACATATTTTTGTAGGTATCTCTTTGACTTGTTGGTTGGTTCAGCTAATTTAACGAACAGAATGAGAGCAAATGTTTCTTGTCTTTGGTGATTAATTACGTGGTGCTCACTTACCTCGACGAACAACAGGGGAGCTACTGTTTATTTATCGTTGGTTTATATTACTATTTATTTTTAAAATTGCTTTCTTTGTGCTGTTGTTATTCTAATTTTACCTAAAGTCCACTTGACTAAGCCTCTTAACTTGTTAAATTCCCATAATTTTACCTAAGGTTCAAGTGATCGAATCACTTGACTTGTTCAATTCCCATTTTACCCCTTATTTTATGTGATCGAATTTTTGGCTAGTATTTGACTACTGCTTTGTCATTTTACATGTATCAACAATATTAGCTTGTCATATTTGGATTTACATAATCCCAAAGTTTAAAATATAAAAATAAAAGTTAGTATTTTCCGTTGCTTGCACTTCTTGTTCCTTGATCTCTCTATACACTTCATTTAGCTGGTAGTACATTGCATGCAGTTGCGTAGTGGTCATCTTGTCACATCTAGTTCCCATAACCTGACCATGGACCTATCTTAACTTGATGTCATCGCTCGTCAATTAGCACAACTTATCACTCAAGTCGCCGCTGTCCAAACTGAGATGGTCGCTACTCATAAAGAGAATAGAGATTTAGCTGCTAGGTTATCCACTTTTAAGTAAAACCGTAGGGATGGGAATTGGGTTTGTAAGCAAGAACGAGGTTATGACCGTCACAATACTCATTCTCTTCCACGTCATAAGGGGCATCTCTTTAAAGACAATAATGTAGATGCTCCTACTTTTGATGGTTGCGTAGATTTTGAGGTTTTTACTCAATGGACTGCCCTTAAACAAAGGAATCGGTCAGTGACTGAGTATATTGCTGAATTTGAGGAATTTCGAATGAAATGTCATGTCATTGAGGATGAGGCCCTGACTTTGAGTAGGTTTAGTCAAGGTTTAAGAGATGATCTTAGGCGTGAGTTTTTCCTTTGGGGTGTCACCATTCTTGATCAGGCTTACTCTTTAGCCCGAGATTTTGAATTGATTATTGGTACTCCATATATGATGCATGGTGACAACTATACACCAATAACCTCAATGCCATTTCCTCTTAAGTCTATTTGGATACCTTCCCCGTCTATTGTTTCTCCTGTGTTCAAAAATACGGGTACAATTTCTGATGTTTCAATTATTTCTTCTCACTTACAGTGCTTCAACTATAAGGACTTTGGCCACATCTCTTCCAAATGTCTTAGTAGAACCTTGGTCATTGAAGAACGAAAGGATATAATAGATGAGCGGTTAGAAGATCAAGTTAATGAACCTAAACTTGAAGAATTTGATGACTTGGATGATAGTGAGAACACCTCCTTAGGTAGTATTCGAACTCTTCCTGTGAATCTAGGTATTGTACCCCTTGTCCCCGATACCTCTCAGTCAAGTGTTGTATGATGTACCCTTATCCAATCCAAACGTGCTATTGTTTTGCTCAATCATGCCCTTTTTAAGGAAAATCATGGGAATTGGGAGTTGATCGTCCCAACAGCTCAAATTATATATAAAAATTTTGTGAATCGGTCAATAAGTATGAATCCCTTTGAAATTACTCATGATTATGAGCTTATGAAGCCTTTAGATCTTATTCCCATGTCCCCACATGCTAGTGTATCAATGTCAACTGAGGCATTTGTACGTCATCTTCATGATTTGCATATTGAGATCAATAAACGACTCGAAACAAGTAATGCATCATATCAACTTCAAGATGATTTGCATAAACGACTTTTTAATATTGGGGATTATGTTATATTGCAAGCTCATAGTGCTGGTATTTTTAAAAATTTGAAGCATGTTGGTCCAAATGCACCTGTCATTGATCTTTTATCATATTTTGGCTACCATTCTACTTTAAATATTGAGGACTTCATTACTTACAAACACCGTTTCAATTCCTTTGATGATCCTTTTCTATTTAGCTTTGTGGACCCCCAACCTGTTTATCTTAATATTTTTACTTTAGTACCATCTGTTACAACACACAAAGATACAATTGATATTATTTTAGATGAACAGATGGTGTTGACCAATGATGGAGAAATTGGGTGCTTCCTTGCTCGTTGGGTAGTTTCACCTGATGTAGATCATATTCTTAGGGACAATTTGCAACGGCGTTGGCATCATTTGCTAAGTTTCGATATTTGGTTCTTATGAAAGATCGTCCCCCATGGTCAAAGTTTATCCACTCGACAGAGTCGAGTTACTTTGGCAAGTAGTCCAAAAGCCAGATGCCTCGAGGAGACTATTGAAATGGGCAGTGGAGTTAAGCAAGTTCAACATCCTCTTCAAAGCAAGGGCCAGGCCCTAGCTGACTTTATGATGGAATTCGCCCATGTCCTAGAGATGGAAATTACGGAGCCTGTTGTGCCCCTCACGTAGAATCTGTTCGTGGATAGGTCGGCTGGAGATATAAGCTTGAGGGTTGGCGTTGTCAGGGTAAGGCCCGAAGGTTACAAATTGAATTGTGCAATGCGGTTTGGATTCAAGGCCACTAACAATGCAGCCAAATATGAGGCATTGCTTGCTAGCCTTAGACTAGTGAAAGAAATGCAAGTAAGGAGGTTACTCATCAATAGCGATTCCCAACTTATCATTGGCCAGATAAATTGTAACTTCATAGCCAGGGACAAGGGCATGGTCTCGTACCTTCGGTTAGTGATGGACTTGCTTCCATCCTTTGAAAAGTTTGACATAACCCAAATCCCACGTATTGAGAACAATCATGCCGATGCCTTATCAAAATTGGCTAGCACTAAATATTCAGAATTATTGACGGTAGTGCCAATTGAGCACCTCCCGAAACCTTCCATCGCTGCAGAAGAAGTGATTTGGGTGGAAGGGACCCCCACATGGATGCAACCTATTTTAGCTTATCTCAAAGACTAGGTTCTTCCTGACAACAAAGAGGAAGCTTACAAGCTAAGGAGAAGGTCCACTCATTTTGTGCTGATAGATTAAATCCTATATAAACGAGGGTTTTCCTCCCCCCTCCTTCGGTACGTATAAGGGGAGGAGGCTACCTATATACTCTGTGAGATTTATGAAGACGTTTGTGGCAATCACTCGGGAGGACTCGCGTTGGCATGAAAAACACTAAGGCGGGGATACTATTAGCCTACCTTGAAAAAGGATGCCGTTCAAGAATATGAGAAAAATGTCAACATTTCTCCCCTATCCAAAGACAACTGTCCCTGGAATTGATTACCTTATCTAGCCCCTGGCCCTTCGCCAAATGGAGCATGGACATCATAGGCCCCTTTCCCAAAGGCCGAGGGAGCACAAGTTTTACCATCGTCGCGATAGACTATTTTATGAAATAGGTTAAAGCCGAACCTTTGACTAAGATCACGAAAGCCAACACTTCCAAATTTTTGTGGAAGAACATCATATGTCGGTTTGAAATTCCCCATTCAAGTATCTCAGATAATGGTAGGTAGTTTGATAACAAGAAGGTCAGGGACCTATGTGAGGAGTTTGGAATCAAGAAACACTTCTCTACCCCTCACCATCCCCAAGATAGTGGACAAGTCGAAGCTGTGAATAAGATAATAAAGCATACTTTAAAGGGGAAGGTCAACGTATCCAAAGGGGTCTGGGTGGATGAACTACCACAGGTCTGTCTAGGTAGATGAACTCCAACTGGAGAAACTCTTTTTTCAATGGCATATGGCATTGAGGCTATGAGCCTAGTAGAGGTTGGATTACCCTCTCCACACATATTGCATTTCAGGGAGATATCAAATGACGAGCTTAGAAGGTGTGAACTCGATTTTCTCGAAGAAAAAAAAGACGATTCCCAACTGAAATTGGCTGCGTACCAAAGGAAGATGACTTGATACTACAACGCTAAGGTCAAGAAAAGGTCTTTCCATATAAAGCATTTGGTACTTCGGAGAGTGTTTCTATCCTCCAGGGAGCCAGGGACAGGCACTTTGGGCCTGAATTGGGAAGGACCATACTGTGTCAAATAAGAGCTCCGACCTGGCACATATCAAATCGAAGACATGGATGGTAAGGTACAGCCTCATCCATAGAACATTGAGCACTTAAGAATGTACTACCAATGAATGTACCGAATATCTATAAGACCTTTCCCAGCCTTTGTAAATTAATAAATACTTTGTTTGAAGAGCTAAAGAACAAAAATGTTAGTTTTAAAGCATGGGCACCTCGGAGTAGAGGATCATATCCCCAAAGGGATCACCTTATTTGAAATCCGAAGCGTACATCACATGCCTTACCTCGATGAAGCTGAACGTCAAGGGAGAAGCCTTTACATAGATGAACCATCCACCATGTAAGGAAGTGTGGGTACCTTAAAGGAGAGGATCAGATCCCAAAGGGATCACATCATTTAAGCCCCGAGGTGTACATCATAAGCATTCATTAGTGAGGCAGAACGTTATGTTATTCGATATGAGGTTAAGTTATTCCGCTATGATTTGCTTAAGTTATATGAGTTAATCATTTGAAATGAAGTAACGCCGAAGCTATCACTGAAAAATAAAGACAATTACTTTGCTCTAAGTTGTTTCATAAAAATGTTAAGTAAAAATGGTTCGTCATGAAGTCAAGTTATCTCAGTGCTTTTGTTGAAGCAATGAAACAATAAAGAAAGCAGTAGAAGATTGAATTGCAAGGAATAGTTTATTCATTCAAAGAGTTAGTGACATGAGGAGGGTCGTAGCTATTATAAAGATGAGCCTAACACTATACTAAGCTGAAGGTGGCTGGGGTACCAATGCTTCATTGGTGGATACTTCAGTAGTGTTTTGACCCGAAGCTTCTTCCTAAAGAGTTTTCTCCTGGTCTGCTTCTTTTTCAACTGCATCCTCAGCATAGGTTTTGGGGCACTTCCTCCAAGAACTCCGCCTTTAGTTTAGAAGCATCAAGCTCGGGGCAAAGCTCCTCCATCCTTCCCACCACCTTAGCATAGGCAAACCTTCGCTAGTAAGCAGCAAACCACTAATACTCTTCAGTGAGATGGAAGTTGACAATGTAATTCTTCACCATTTCCTCCCTAGCCCGTTGAGCTTTAGCTTTATCCCTCTTCACCTCATCTACATAGTATTTTATTTGGCTCTCTATTAATTGGTTACCATCCTTGCACCCAGCGAGCTCGAGGTTTGCCTTCTCCAGAGCCTCGACAGTAAGCTTTTGATGATTGTTCGAGGTCTCCACCTTCTTGGTTAAGAAAGCTACCTCACATTGCGATTCGTAAACTTCTTTCTTCATAGCCTCTATTCAGCTAAGATAGAAGTCAACTTTACCTCGTCTTCAGCTCCCTGGGCCCTCATCAACTAAGCCTCTGATTTTATTTTCTTTATTTCTTCCTCAGCAGCATCAAGTTTGTCCATCGATGCTTTATTCTTTCATTGAATGTCAGCCAAAACTTCCTGACATTCTAGGGCCACTCCAAAGGCCCTGGTACTTTGGCTCACCAGTGTTGTAGTTAGGTCCATCACATCATAGGTGGACACATACATTTGTCACGGCTCTGTCCAAAATTTGTTGAAATTCTCTATGGCCCTTCGAACCTCCGGTGACAACATTTCAATCACTACATGGCGATCTTGTCTTCCCGTCCCACCAGGAATATTCGAGATTTGCCTGGGCTCCTCTTCACTTGGACCTTTTTGGCAGCCTCCGAGGCTGGTACTTCTTCTTTCTCAGCCTCCTTATTGGCCCTTCTAACCTTCTTAATTTTCACCGCCTTCATCACAGACTCCATTAGCTTGGGCGATGGTAGAACATCATTGTTGGAGTGGGACACTATAGTCCCGAACTTTACCGGGGCCCTACTGTTATGCACCAACTGTTGTTTCTTTTGGGGCCTCTCCTCTATTTTCCCTTTGCCTTTGTCGCTTTGTTCTACTGGGGCCTTCCTTGGCGCCTCTCCTTAGCACCCTTCTTGGCATGCTCCTTGCTGAAGCGCGCCAACCTTTCCCTTACATTTTTGGTGCTTGAAGATGATGGCTTCAAGGCCCTACTGCCAACGTCTGGCGTGACCTTCAAAATTGTAGCCATATCTGGAGTAGGGTACTCCTTCTTCGTAAATTTATCTGCATGCACCAAAAAGATAAGGTTAGAAGCCTACAACAAGCTAAATGAGATAAAATCAAGCAAAAGAGGCTCATACCCTTGGAGGCCATCAATCCAAAGTCAATGAAGTATATGTTTCGATCAATGAGGTGGTTGAAGCTTCGAAGCTTTAAGGACTATTTGTAAACGTCTTCAATTAATTCCCACTTCGCCTCGCAGCATTCGAAGCATGGACTGGAATCTGCAACAAGACAGCAATTAGTACAATGTACAAATAATAAATCGAAAGTGTATAAAGCGAGACACTCATGTACTTCATAGTACTGGGTCGGTACTGTGCAGGCTATGATAGTGTCTCCCTCCACCATCTGCCACCTACCCATAACCCAAAACCAAGACTCCTTCCAGCCCTTGATGGAGGAAGGAAGCCCCACAGGGAGTAAGGTAGTACCACCCTTTGGATTCATCATTTCCCAATACCCTGGGCTGGATGAGGGTTTGGAAGACATGGACTTCCTTCAAGAGGAAGTAAGCCCCAACTAGTTGGCTCCACCCATTTGGAAGAACCTGGGTAGGAGCCAACATGTAGGTCCTTAGCACCGCCCTAAAAAAAGGGTGCAGAAGTAGATGCATTCCTGCTTTAAATAAGAATTCACTCACTACTACGCACGCCAACATTGGAAAGCACGCGTGTTCATGGGCCTCGGGTACTAACATTTCTATGTACTAGGGAATGTTGTATTTTTATCTAAATTCGATTAGCTTTTTGGAGGTCAGAACAGAAGGAATCTTTGCATCCCCCAACCCGCCTAGTAATCTATTGGCTCCTCGCTCATTATATGCCACTCTTCTGACCCCCCAAACACGGACTCCTCCCCAAACCTAGTAACTGTGACTACATCCCTCAACGCCTCAGAATCCATTATAGATGAAAAAGAAATATGATGAAGATTATAGAAGTTGATGAAGATTGTGAAAATAATTTCACGAGAAAATACCTAAAGGGAACAAGATGTAGAAAAGAGAAATGCTTGAGAAATTTTGGAAATTTCAAACGCTTGAAAGGATTTGAATGATTTTGCAAAAGTAAAGTTTTAAAATGGCATGAGTTTTGGTTTTTATATGAAAAGGGAAACAATCCCAACCATCTGAAGCGTCCAATATTTGTTGCATCTGGACCGTGGAATTCAAATGGTTTACTTTACCAACGCCTCAGATCAACTCATGATTATCACGTACCTACCTCGGCGCGTAAGCTACTCTAGCAACACGCATAACCACCATTGTGCATTTAATGTGATGATCGTACATGTATTGAAAGTTGTACCGCCTCAGCTGTCTTGTCTCCAAAATATGCGAAAATGTCAAATCATTGGCATCGTTATCAAGTTCAATCATTAGCAAATTTGCCTCGGTAGTTCAGCACTCTTCTGCCTCAGCTTCAATTAAATTCAGCAACAATTAGTAAAATGGCATCGACAAATCAGCATTTCTCCGTCTCAACTTCAATTAAATTCAACATCTATTAGTAAAATGGCCTCGGCAATTCAGCATTTCTTTACCTCCGCTTCAATAAAATTCAGCTATCATCAAAGTTAGTCAGTCTTGACATTTTAGAATTTTCCACCTTGAATTAGAAACTTCATATATTACTAAAGTCCACGCATAACATGAATAATTATACATGGACTTGGGGGACCATTGTTATGACTCGCCATTGGTATTGCCATGTGGCCGACCCGCTGTAGCTGTGGACCCACCCCAACCGAAGCATTAGCCATAGAAGATGAGGTCCTGGGCAAATTTCGAGGCCGTTACTCACTCCGAGGTTGGCATGCCGAAGTGGATCAAGCCCAAGGCCCTACCCCGGGTAGTGACGGCCCACTTACAAAGGTCTTGAATTTATTGTGGAATGATTGATCTGACCTTTGGAAAAGTATATTTGTGTCTTATCTTGTCAATAAGATGTAAGAGCATTAAATGCGTTGTAAGCTAGGAATGTCAAAATGATGGCTAGGATTAGATGTTTCGGCAGAGATGAGGAAACATGTAATTTCATCCAAGGGTCACCATCCCATTTGTAACACTATAAATACCCCCATCCATGTAAACATTAAGGGATGATGCAACTCATAATACTAAATAGCAATTTATTTTCTTCTTATGCACGTTGATTTACAATCTTTTACTTTAATTTCATAACAATTGTTTATTATTGCACAATTGTATCCTGTTTATTTCGTTGGAATCCGAACGAAAACATCTCGTGTCGTTGAACTTCTCTCACGTCCAATTTAGGAGTGATCTCGATCGGTGATCTACCATTACAAGTCGAAATTAGCTTGTGCATGCATGAGTGGATCCGGTATTTGTTGGCAGCATATTTTGAGGTCAATATAGCATATTCACGAAGTATCAAATATATTATAGATTAATAAATTACACATTCTTTAATTGTAGCTTAAACTTTTCACCTTCATTTGAAAACATCATTTTTCACATGTTATATTATACTAATGAAAAAGACCACTATGAACTCAAAGGATGGAACCCCACAACTAAATAAGCCCGTACGTGGCATGCGCATGATGCTTGAAGAATTCGGATTGATTAAGCATTGTGATCTTAATTGGATTGAATTTTTTTTTTTAACTTGAGTTCAATCCACCACTACATCTTGACGCACCCAAGTCACGTCTCTTTATATATATATACTAGTTGAATGCCCGTGCAATGCACGGACTTGTGTTCTTTTTAAGGAAATATTAGCGTGCTTTGGTTGTTTTATATGCTAAAGGATTTTGAGAATTCTCCAAGAATTATTCAAAGTGGTTAACAGAATTGTTGCATGTTTTACTGTTGTGAGGGTATAGAAAGGATTTGAATAATAGTAAAAATAGTTCCACATATCATTGCGGTCATTGTACAATATACAGATTTGCTCAGCCCTCCCTCCTCTTCATCGGCTTCATCCTCATCCTCTTCATGCTGAAACAAATTAAAAAGAGTCAGAAATATAACACGAGCTCATGGATCACGTTACAACAGAACCATCAGGAATGGAGAAAATGGAAGACAGAACAATCATTTGTTAACATTTCTTAGGTAGAGTCAACCTCCAACAAGATCTCATAATCTAATTTCCATACTAATCATATTCCACAATTACTTTCTGCAATCTGGAAGGGATTGCACACTTCATAATTGTCTTAAATAATTTTGCATATATTTATATAATTAATCACCTGCTTAATTTCTGGAGGAGCAGGGATTTCAGGGGCCAAATCTTCTCGTTCCTCGGGATCATTGCAGACAGCTTCATCGACATCAGTGAAAATTTCTTCATGCTCCCAATCATCACCTAGAGAATAAAAAAACCGTATAAATAAAACCAACTCTCTCCTTGTAAAAGCACCTCAGGAAGGAACTATGATGCAACAATTAGAAGATTGACATATCTATCTCGTCAAACTATCCAAAGATTTAAGGATAGCAGAACATGCACCGGTTGTGCACGTAGACGCTAGGCTTTCCCTGGAAGAGTACTACACACAATATTTAGAATATTTCACAGTTACTAAGAGTGTGTTTGGTAGGGATTTTTGGGGGAAAATTTGATTTTTGAATAGTGATATGATGGGAAATGTGTGGTTGAAAAAGAAGAAAAAAGTATTAATGTGATGAAAAATATTATTTTATTGAATAATGTGTGGTTGAAAATGAGAATTGATTTACTGTAGAAAATGAAAATCTTTACCAAACAGGCCCTAACTGTTGTTTTGGACTACAAAAATATAGAGAAAGACATACGAAACTTTGATTAACTTTTAAGTAATCAGCAAAAGTGAAACAATAACTGAGCTTAATTAAAATATACATTCAAATTCAACACCTGTTGTTTCAAATGGGAATGTGAGACTGTAATTAAGGAAACAAAGAAACCAGCATCCATGGCCTTATTGGTCATGTCTACGTGACTCCTCTATGGTTATCATAAATACTTGCGTAGCATGTATTACAATTTCACAGCAAATCGTTACATGGAAGAAATACTCAAGCCAAGGTGGCTAATAAATGTAACATACTTAAAAAAGGATAAATGCACAACAAGAAATATCAGAAATTATAATCTTTATACAAGTATCAAGTCTTGATTTGAGCTTAATTCGAATTGAAGAATTGCCAAGAGAGGAAAATTCTTTGTCGTGCTCATAGATATCCTCATATGAAACTTCGATAGTCAACAAATGGACGATCATAACCTATTTTCCATTATATACAGAATAAGAGAACGGTTATTTTCGAGCCTGTGGCAACGAAGAAATGCACCCAGGCAGAAGAAAAATACAAATCATTTACCTTTTGGAGTTAAACTTCCCTAACTATGTCCATATAGTCAATCCCACATGCCATATGACCAAGCTAACGTCCACGCTGATGAACAAAAGCTCTAAAAAATGGCTGCACAACACACATCGCTTTATAAGTAACGGTTAGATCATGTTAGATCATGTACATCAGCATATCATATTCCAATATGTTTTAATAAATAAAAAAATAAGTTTTAGTATTCATCCCAAAAAAAAAAGTGAAATTTAATAAAACTTACAAAATGAATATGAGGATTCATCAACAGCCTGATAGGTTGGAAGAACTTCAATGGTTGTTCATGTTCTTCGATGCTCAACATTCTTTTGTTAATTTCCTTTTTTTGCTCCATCAACCGAAAAGAAATAAAACAGGACAAAGGAAACACAATTTCAATTAGGTGAGAAACAACAACAAAACACATCCTACAACGCAAATAACCTTTCACATAGAACACAAAATAATTCTTTAGATGGAGGTATTGAAACAGATTCGAACAATAAAAGTACTGACCACATGTTAGGCTAGAAACAATCATACGGTAATCTTTTAAAAATAGAAAGTCTAAATCAAAGCAGGAAGATTTGGTCATTCTTGCTAACGAAGAAGAACATATGTCTAAATCACTAAACGAAACGGACAAAAATTGAGTTACAGATAAATAATAGAACATAAGCTTAATCTAAATAAGGTGAGAACCAACAAGAAAATACACCAATACACATACTACAAGTAAAAATATTTACACATAAAAGCTGAAGTCATTAGTCTTTATTCAAACCTCAATTGCCAGCCCTTTGAAAACTCAGTGGTAAAAAATCTAGAAATTTGCTAAGAAGGAAAAGAAAGCCATTATCCAGGGGAAAAAATTTGAAATCTTAGGGCTTTCCACCGTATCTAAATAATTACATTATTTGGCTATTATATATCTGTATTTTAAATGAATAAAAGAAAAGACATATCCAATATAATCATCGCATAGTTTAAGCTCCAATTGGTGGGCAGAAATCGGCAAAATACGATAAATAAGTTAAACGTGTGATAAAAAAATCAAAGATCAGATGGCAAAATTGGACTATAAATCATCACAAAACAGGCAAGAGCACCATCAGTTCCCAATATAACCGAATCCTATAAAGGAAGATAGGTAATAAACAAAATGATGAAGGGATCTTCGAAAATTTCAAGAGTACCATAATCATTGTTGACACAGGCGGTATAAAAAATTCCAATAACAACAGAGCCATCTTTTGTATGAATATCAACTGGGAGCTCAATTCCATAAACCCTAACCCTTTGATCAAGAACAATAATCAATCATTCAAACTTTTCAATAATATCAGAAATGACCATCCCATATCCAGTGCCTTCATCGTAGTGGTCTATTCATATTCAGCGGACTTATAAAAAATTCCCTACCTTCCCCGTGAATTTGAAAGCAGCATCTCCTTGTCTTCTCGAGGTTGACCAGCACGTTGTGCCCCTCCAGCCCCTTCTTCACCACCTTCGACCCGTAGATTCCACCTCCATCCCATCTCTAAACCACTGCAAGGTCAAAGAAAAACTGAGGAACATTTTTAAGAGAAGGAAAGTAGATAACGTATGTGGGGAGAGAGGGAGCAAAATGCGCTTTATGGGAAGATATTTAGGACAAAAACAGTGTCGGTTAGGTCCAACCGGTTCGTGAACAGTACAAACTGGTTAGGTGTGAAAAGGAGGGTTCAAAAATGAATAGTGAAATTGGTATCCTCTCTTTTATTTATATTTATACTAGTCTATTGCCCGTGCAATGCACGGGCAATGTGATTACGGAAGTAATGTTAGCGTTCAAAAAAAAAAATTATCTGCATTTTTTTATACCATTTTCTGAAGTATGGAATGCATAATATATATATATATATATATATATATATATATATATATATATATATATATATATATATATATATACACACACAATAAAAAATAAACGTTGAAGTCTCAAGTATATATGATTTTAGAAAGAAAATAAAATAATAAGAATGAAAGAGATATAAGATTGAATTTTATATATTACAAAAAAAAAAGAGCGAAATTATAATCCAAACAAAATATGTTTTCTGGTGAAGCTTAAATTTTGAAGGATCTGTAAGTTCCATAATGTTGTAGTGTTATTATTATGGGAAGTTTGTTTTCATGTTAGTTTTTGCCTCGTGCAATGCACGGGTTGTGTTATTTTAAAGGTAAATAAATATTAGCATTGTGAATGTTAAGAATTTCTTTCGAACATAAGAAATTCTCGTGAATGTGTTGTGTGTAATATGTTTAACTAAATTACAAAATCAGATAATGTGATACTACTGTGGTTTATGGTTACTTGTCATTATGCTGTCAAAATTATATTTGAAAACGATCATAAGTTCAATTTCTTGTGTTTTCACTTCATACGTATGCGAATATGTGAAGGTATGCAAAATAATCGTGTAAATACTTGAAAAGATTAACTATTAATTAACATGTGTGTGTACACCCTAACAAATACCATGAACAGCATGTAACAAAATGGGGCATAATGTCCCCTTGAAACTTTTAAAAAGCTTACAAGTACTTACATATATCATAAGGTCCTCCATAAATTCCAAGACAAAAAGAAACAAAAGAAAAAGGTGCAAAGGACCCAAGTTACTCTACACAAACATATATATTATATTTAGACCAATTTATAGACTGATTTTTTTGTTTGTTTTTCTTCTTTTTTTTTTCTGTCTTTGGAACTTAAAATAAAATGAGAGAAGAGTTTAATTTTCATGGCGTCCGGGGCTTTGTTGGAGTATGGCAATTATGGTGTAATGGGTTGGGACCGGCTAGAAGTCTCCTCGCTCCGAATCCTCGTGCATCTCATTGTAATTTCCAAATCTTAGAAACATTGCAGATGGTCTACCTCTCTTAAAAATCATTTCCTTCCCGTTCTTTCACTAAAACTTCCAGTGTTTTAGCCCTTTCTTGCCCTTTCTTGACTACATGAGTCGGATTCGTTGAACTGAAAGATTTCATATTTAGTATCGAGAATAAAGATGTCATCATGATTGAGTGAAGATCAAGCAAAACACATTTGTCAAAGATATAAGAAGTTGTTACTAAAAAGATTTTTATGATGTATTATGACCAGGAAGAGTGAGAAACATAAAACTTACCTCTTTCATATGAACAATGTGCTTTCCTTTGCATATATACAACATGTTTTATGCTTTTTGGCCTCCATATGCTTCAAACCTGAAGCAACTCCACATTCTTTGGGGTATTATACATGGCTTAAAATAAGAAAGAAATTTCTCTGTTTCGTTCCCTTGTACTCCACGAAGACACGCTTTATGTAAAATGTCATATGACAACATTAAAAGATTTTGATAGACTAAAAATTGTACAAATACAATAATCGTGGATGCCTTTGAGAAGATGGAACTCTTGCTAATAACAGAAAACCTGTGTCCAATCATATAACAAAATGTCAATGAATATATTCTACTAAAGTAATGGAAAACATTATTAATAGACTAACCATAATTGAGAAATTTATTGAACTGCAAATTTTAAAGATTAGGGTAATATATTAACTCGTTTCATTAATTTGAATGGAGGATCACAAAGATCAGGTACCTATAAAACCAATGTTGATTTATGGAAGATTCTATGTTAAAGGTGTCGTGAACAAACCAAAAAAATGGATTCGGAGGAATTTGCGAAATGATAAATAATAGTACATATATGGCAATGGAATAAGAGAAATACGGAGATTATTATATACAACACATGTGTGTACTTGTTTTTATTTAGAAAAAACATGTTAGATGGTATCACCACTTACACTAATATGACATCTTTTGTTGATGAATTAATATTTTATTTCCAAGAAAATGTGGCAGATAGTCTAAAAAACAATGTAAAATTATTTTTTGAGAACTATACAAATGTTGGAAAAATATAATGAAAGTGTATTAGATGTTCATAAAAAAAATTATATTTTATTTTTAAATTAATTCATACCTGTGAAATATACAGATGCAGTAGAGAATTCATTTGAACTTTCGAATAACATCAATAGAAATTTCGATAACCTGTATATAAAATGAAAAATATTATTTTATGCATAGTAAAATACTGTATTTTAAATATAATATACGAAATAAATATACCTGTGAGAAGGTTGTTCTATGAATGTATAAAGGAAAGAATTTCTTTATAGACAACATTTTCAGTACATGAGTTGTGCGAAGTATCTGTGGTTGATGGTTTCAGTAAAACTTTTAGAGATTTGCTTGTTTTTGCTCTTGATAACGCTACATATAACTGACCATGGCAGAAAACTGGTTCTGGAAGATACAAACCGACAAAATCAAGTGTTTGACCTTGGGCTTTATTTATTGTCATTGCAAAGCATGGTCTAATTGGAAATTGAGTTCTTTTAAATGGAATTGTGGTTCGATCAGATTTCAGTGGTATAAAAGGGATCCTCGGTAAGAAAACATGTTTTCCACAATATTCGCCAGTAGTGATTTCAGCAAGAATAACGTTTCTCTTAAATTTTCGACAAGTAAGACGTGTTCCATTGCATAACCCTTCAGAAGGATTAATATTCCGCAATAACATTACAGGACAATTTATTTTAAGGTTCAATTCATGAGGTGGAATACCATTTGATGTCAAAGTATTTAAGAAATCTTCTTGCACGCACTGTTCTGATTTTTCAATTGCTTCATCAAAACTATAGTATGTGAAAATTTGACCAGGAATTTGTTCAAGCAGAAGTTTGTTAATATAGTCAACACATTCATTTGTAGGTGTAAGAATAACACGGTTTACCATGGTATGTAAATGATCAGCATAAGCTTCTATATTTGGAAAAACACAATGTATCAAAGTTTTCGTGAGACGTGATTTCATCTTCGAATGGTAAAATTATACTATTTGGAAGCTTAATACATTTACAAGTATGTTCTTGTTCTGTTCCATTTCCAATTCTAAGCAAGTAATCGCAGAACGTAGAATCGAACTTTGCTCTCATATTATGAACTAATGGTAGATGTACAAACAAAGGCCATAGATATGAGAAAACCAAGCTAGCTTTCATTATGTCTTCTTTTTTTCCTTTCGGTACAACTGGTAAAACCTGTCGAAAATCTCCTCCAAGAACGATTACTTTTCCACCAAAAGGTAAGTTACAATCAGTAATATCTCTAAGCATTTTATCTACAGCTTCAATAGTACAACGATTTACCATAGGTGCTTCATCCCAAATTATTAGTTTAGACGTTTTCAACAAAGTTCCCAAAGCTGATTGTTTGCTAATTGAGCAATTGACTTCTCCTATTGTTTCCAAAGGAATTTTAAATCTCGAATGAGCTGTTCGACCTCCAGGTAATAAAGATGCAACTACTCCAGACGATGCAGTTGCTAAAGCAATAAAATGTCTAGACCTTACACTAGCTAAGAGTGCTTTGTATAAAAAAGTCTTACCTGTTCCTCCTGGACCGTCGATGAAAAAAGCACCGCTTGATTCAGATTCTACTTTTTCCATAATTGTATCGTATGCAAATTGTTGTTCCTTATTTAACATTGCGGCACAAGCAAAGGTTTCTTGAATTTCCAAATTAATTGTCTCTTCTACAATCATTCTTGTCAACATTTCATCTTCATTTATATTTACATTAAACGGCACAATTCCATAATCATTTATATTTTTACCCAGGGATTCTAAAATAGAACTTATATCCTCCAGAGCTCGT
This sequence comes from Fraxinus americana, assembly GCA_035079005.1. Taxonomy (NCBI): domain Eukaryota; kingdom Viridiplantae; phylum Streptophyta; class Magnoliopsida; order Lamiales; family Oleaceae; genus Fraxinus; species Fraxinus americana. Next base: position 29,479,352 of record CM068723.1, read on the forward strand.
ATTTCAGCGACTTCAATAGGTATATTTTGATGTACATAATCATCCATCATATAAGATTTAAATTTATCCCACAGTAACTTTGGATGATTAGGATTGCACAATGTAAGAAGTGTAGCAAAAAGTCGTTTTAAAGAACAAGGCATTTCGTAAATAATAGCTTCGGATAAACATTCTTCACAACGATTGTCTCCACTTAATAAACCATGTAAAAGTGCTACGTCTCGAAATGTACCAACAATTGTTTCATTAAAAGTTCTTATATCGTCAAATGATGTTGGTCCTCTAATATGGTTAAGAAGAATGCGAAGGAAATATCGTTCTCCTTCCGATGGATTCGCTGAGACAATTCGTCCGATAACAATTTGTTCCTTTCTGGGAGTCCAAATTTTGTTATTTGCATTCCAAACAAAATATGTTGGGATATCTCGATACAAAAGCGTTCGAGCAAATTCGTTTGCTTTATTTAATCGAAAAAATTCAGTTAACATTGTTCTCCTTGTATTTTCATTCTCAATAATAGTAGATAAATCATCCGTATTTTTGTATGTAACTTGTTGATGATCTTCGGTATGAAGTTGTAAAGAATAAATAATTGGATAGATTTCTGACAAATTGAATGAAAAAATCCTCCACATAGCCTCAGGTGGAGATATCCATCTAGCAGATTGATAAGCAGATATTTTATCAATATCTTTTTCTTTTTCATCTTTGCTAACGAAAAAATTAATACGATCATGTCCTTTGTATACATATTTGTACAAATATTTTACAGCTTTAATAGAAGAACATATTTCAACGTTGATATGACAGTCAAATTTTGCACTTAAATAAGGATTATAGGGTACAACCCATTGATTGTCTAACATTTGACCTCCAACTTTAATACTAATACCATTATTACGACGTCTATATAATGGGTATGAATTATCTCCAAATATAGTACTATTACAATAATTTCTTGGATATTTATTCTTACAACCACTATTTATCACCATGCATACATTTTTGGGATTAAGATTTCCACAAGGGCCATGTATATTATGCTTTACAATAACTGAATAAAGATGAGGGTACTTGTTTTTATCTGGAATTTCACAAGATACTATCCTATCAACTTGTTGAGCAGAAGAAATCTTATGGTCACGGTTAAAAATTATCAGTAGATGTGCGTGAGGAAGCCCTCTTTTTTGGAATGCAATCATGTATATATGAGCAACAACATGAACAAAAATATTGTTCTTATACAAATCATTTTTAAGCTCTTCTAATTTTGCTCTAAATATACGTACAATTAAATCCGGTCGATTTTGAACCTCATCATTATGTTTCAATTCTTGCTTAATTTCTTGCCAATTCGGATTACATGTTATAGTTAAGAATATATCTGGTTTTCCATAATGTTGAACAAGAGCCATAGCATCTAAGTATCTCCTTAGCATATCTCTAGGTCCGCAAGTAAAGGATTGTGGTAAAACAAATTTCTTTCCAATTTTGTACCCTCTTGTTTCCCTGTTCTCGACACTATCTACAATACCTTGATAAAGTTCAGCACGAATTTGTTTCTGGTTATTACGAAAGTAATCTAATCTCGTTGTTTCGATTTTAACATACATATCTACAACATATTGTTGAAAAAGTCTACCAGTATGAAGCAACACAAACTTACCTGTAAGCCTAATCTGTAGCTTGTATGCATAATACTTACGACATGAAACCTGATATCGTTTCTTCATTTTATGAAGCACTGCATGAGGAAGAATAAAACAATTTTTATATATGTAACTAAAACATCGATATTTTTAAAATTAGAAAATATATGACAAAGTATATAAGTAAACCTTCAGCTTCTTTTTCAATCATTTGAGCTGCAGAATTTATTATTTTAGGAACAAAGAACAATGTCACCAAATTCTCGTGTTGAGAAGATGTGTGTTTATATCTTTGAATGCCTTCATGCCAACCAGATTCACCAAATGGGAAGAGCAAAGGATATTGTAAAGGATCATAACAACCATAATAATAATGAACCTTATGCGAATCACCAGAATGACCATATATAGTAATATCACGAACATAATTATTTGCATTTTCATCATCATCAACCCATACAGCAGCTACTTGAGACGCTGAAGGAGTATTGAAAACTCTTTGATCGAGTCCGTGGTGACATTTTATTTGTATTCGATGGTCGTGCAAATTCGTTATATTACTTAAAGACCTGAAAAATTTACTATATGGATTTCCTTTTAAGATTTCAATTAGAAGAGTTAAAGTAGGTTCTACTAAATTTTCAGAAAATTTTATACGATTTTGAATTTCATTATCTGTATCATAAAAATATAATTGCATATAATGTGGCATATTATTTTGTGGCATAAGTTGATTTACATAATGATATATCTGTCCTTGAACTCTGAAGGTGTAAATACCTCGGTATGATTTAAAGAGTTCCTTGTCGTACTTTACACCAAATGAAGTGAATGCAAAGTGGTTATTATATCCGCGTGAAAGTTTTTTGAATTCCATACATGTAGGTTCTTTAGAAATAAATAAATCATACAATTCATTTGGTAAATCAGGCATGAAAAGTTTAACTTTTCCATCACAGCAACAAAAACCTTTTGTTTCTCTATGAAATTTTTTCGCACCACAATACTTACAATAGGTGCATGTTGGTAACACATATGCAGTTGTTGGTATGTTCAAAAGGTTAAAACTTCCACATAATTCATAATCAAAAATATTAGTCGATTCTTCATTCGAAGTAGAACCCTCAGAATAAGATTCATGCACATAAGCAACACCAGAATTATTATTTTGAGATAACATAGGATCATTTATCCTTTTACGATGATCAACACTTACGGTTTGAACTCGATTCCTCCTATCTGCTTGTCTTCGATTTTGTTGTTGACGTATGAAAGCATTATATGATTTACTCGTGCCTTCGGAAATACTTTCAAGATTAATAAACTCAGGCTCCTCATTACCAGTTCCCAGAGAATTCATCAGGACAATAAATATGCTACCGATCTGAATAAAATAAAAAATATTTTAGTAGTCAAACAACTAACAAATAATACTAATACCAACTTTAGCATAACGTGATTTAAAAATGATGGGTGAAAGTCATAAAACTCTAGTATAATATTTATAAAATGCATTAATTTAAATCCTCAAATGTAGCTGTAGAAAGTAAAAGTTTCTGAAAGAAATAATCTTACATGTGTTAAAACATATATACAGCAAAAGTAAAGGTTGAAATATCGATTAATTACAGATTAAACTCTACGAAATCTAGAAAAGAATAAAAAAAATATTATACCTGAAGATAGCACAATTCAATCGATGTTGAAAATTTTAATATGTTTACTTTGAGAATGGTTTTTTTGTAACTTAAAAAATTGGAAACAAATTTAATATTGACAAAATCATGAATGACTAAGAATACAGCAAATAAAGAAAATCATAATAAAAATAAAAAATCGAAGTGTATATGAAGTAAATTGAAGAAAGTCACATATTTTTTTTACCAAATTGAGAAGTGGCATCTCTCGAGGGGTTCGGGGGTCGAGGGGGCAGCGTCCCTCATGGGGGTTTAGATTTCATGTATGTATGAAATGAAATATTTTCTAATATTTTTGAATTAAATTTGTAATAAGCGAAATTATATTTATAGTTTTTGTAAAACGTAAATCAGTAGAATTTTTAGCTAAAAAAAGAAGAGGGAAAAAAAAGGTAAAAAAATCAAAAAAAAAAAAAAAATATGGGTCCCCGTGCGCGCACGGGGAAACTCGGTTTCCCCGTCCGCGCACGGGGAAAATGGGTTTCCCCGTGCGCGGACGGGGAAACTTGATTTCCCCGTTCGCGGACGGGGAAATCCATTTTCCCCGTGCGTGCACGGGGACCCATGTTTTCCCCGTCCGCGCACGGGGAAACTCGGTTTCCCCGTCCGCGAACGGGGAAATCCAATTTCCCCGTGCGCGAACGGGGAAATTGGACAATTCTCCCCGTGCGCGCACGGGGAGAAACACGGGGAGTTATTTTTTTTTATTTCTTCTTTTTTATTATCTTTCCTAGTCAATTTTTCAACGATTTTTTTATCTGCATAAATTCAGGTAGGATTGTATGTAAGTATTATTAATTGTTGTAATTTAAGTAGTAAAAATTTAATGTTGACAACCCAGTAATAATACTGATAATACTAAAATGATATGTTGACAAATTTATTAAGTTAACCTAATATGCTTCAGAATTTATTGTGAAATATAGAGAAATATTAAATCTACACAAACAAAATTAACTATACCTAACTACTTACAAAAATCTTAAACATGGAACACAATTATATTTACTTAAAGAAATACTAAATACTAAACATGCAAAAGTAATAATAATATGAACGAAAATAAATTCTACGTGTAAATACTTACAGTAAAAGTTTATGTTCTGCTGCAATACCAAAGCTTCAAAATTTAGTCGTACAAGCTGAAGAACATAATGGAGTAAAATAAATATTTTCAAGATTTATAGATCAACATAATGATATTTGCATCCTAAATATACAAAAAACAAAATTAACTATACCTAACTACTTACGAAAATCTTAATCATGGAACACAATTGTATTTATTTATTGAAATACTAAACATGCAAAATAATAATAATAGAAACTAAAATAATTTTTTACATATAAATACTTACAGTAAACAGCAACGAAGGTTAAGAAATTCTCGATGATGGAATAAATTTTTCTTCATTAGTTCTCCTATATAAATAGAATAATCTCTTCGGCCGACTACAAAAATCAACCGACTAAAAAAATATCTTTTCAATCGGTTTGCATGTTTATTTTTGCTTTGCTTCTCCAATACGTGGTCTTTATAAAATATCAATTGCATTTGACGGTTTGCACTAAGTCGGTTTGCAGGTTTATTTTATTTTTTATAAATATTTTCTTTGCCCTTTTCTTTACATAGTAGGGATAATAACAGTAAATAATTGGGATATGAAATACAAAAATATAGCACGGCGCCTACATTTTTGACTCCCAATTTGTTTGTTTCTTGAATAGAATATTGAATGGAATAATATGAAATATCTGGGAAAATGATCCCCAACTTTTTGTTTCCTATTTTTTTTTTACAGATGAAGTCGGCCAATTTTTTTGAACAGTACGAAACCGGTTTCGAACCAGATCAATGTGAAAACCAATGTGACAAAAATGAACAGTGAATCTCACATTCTCTCTTTTAAGTGAAGGAGTGATATACTAGTTAGGGCCGTGCAATGCACGGACTTTGTTATTTTGAAGGTAATATTAGCGTTGAATATGAAGGATTAAAGGGAAATTTAAGCAAAGTTAGCAAAATGAGCTTAATTGAAAGTTGACAACACTCTATAAGGCGGGCGTGCAAAGGGCATGCGAAAAACAAACGTTGGGCATTGCTCATACTTGTATTCGTTAAAAGCAAATCAAGTTATAAACAAGTATCTGGGAAAGTATCAAGCAACTGTTGTTTTTTTTTTTCTTTCTTGCAATGAATTAGAGGTGGAAAACTAATCTTTGAAGATTATAGCTAAAAAACTAATCATTAGCATCAAAAACATGGAAGAAATCAGCTAAAAAACGTGTTGGAAAAGTGCTAAAGAAAGCTGTAAAAAGGTAAGAACAACTGGCAAATCCGGTAGGTGTAATGCAAATACGATGCCAGTATTGCATATACGGTAAGTTGAGTGAATATACGGTGTGTGCCCTGTTTCCCTTAAAAAACCAGTAAAACCTTTACAAAATCGGTAAGAGAATAGCATATACGGTATGTGAAGTGCAGATACGGTGATTAAGTTGCATATACGGTAAGCTCTCAAAAACCCGGTAAAATCAATTTTTTTGAAAATCCGGTAAGGAGAGTAAAATCCGGTAATGCCAAATACGGGTTGCCTCATGTAAAACCAGTATGTTTGATCAAATCCGGTAATCTCAATTTTTTTTTTTTGAAAAACTGATGACTTCCAGTATTTAAGTGTCTTAGTGTGAATCCGGTAAGAGGTGAAAAATCCGGTATGCCTTGAGTAAATCCGGTAAGTTCATTTCCTTTGGAAAAATTGTAAAAACCGGTATGCATGTATTAAATCTGGTAAGATGTGTAAAACCAGTAACTTCATTGAAATTTCGATAAGTTGAAAAAAAATTTATTTCTTATTTATTTCGCTTGTCTTTCTCAGTCAATCCAGTCAACAATTGTGTGTAAGTAAAAACTCTATATTACTCTTTTGTTTTGATAAGATGAGGATAAAAACTGTTTCACAAATGAATGGAATGATTTCTTTAAAGGTAATATAGCAGAATTGAAAAAAAAAGAGGGGGGAAGATATCGTGGGGTCGAGAGGGGCGCTCAATATAGTAGAATTGGAAAAAAAAGAGGTAAACGTCGCGGGGCCAGCACCCCTCGTGGGGGTTCGGGGGCAACGCCCCCGACGGGGATCGACCTATATTTATAGTTTGTGTAAAATGTAAATAAGTAGAATTTTTGGCAAAAAAAAAATAAGAAATGAAAAAAAAGGCGCGGGGCGTGGAGACACGGAAGAAATTTTGAATTTATTATATTTATATGTATATATGGAATAAGTTTTTGTAAAATGTAAATAAGTAAAATTTTTACCAAAAAAAAAAAGAAATAAAAAAAGGCGAGATAGAAGAAATTTTGAATTTATTATATATATGTATGGAATGAGCTTGTGTAAAATATAAATAAGTAGAATTTTTGGCCAAAAAAAAAAGAAATACAAAAAGGCGCGGGTGCGGGGAGACGGAACGAATTTTGAATTATGTGGAGACATCAAACCATGTCTCCGCAAGACAAACAAAAAAAAAAAATTATGTCCCGACACTTTTAAAAAAAATTATGTGCCAAGCCATGTCTCTGCACATAAAATAAAGGAGTGTGAGCTCCGTATAATGCGGAGACAAACGGAAGAAATTTTGAATTTATTATATGTATGTATGGAATGAGTTTGTGTAAATGTAAATAAGTAGAATTTTTGGCAAAAAAAAAAGAAATAAAACCATGTCAAGGTGCAGAGATACGGAAAAAAATTCGAATTTATTATATGTATGTATGGAATGTTTTTGTGTAAAATGTAAATAAGTAGAATATTTGGAAAAAAAAAAGAATCAAAAAAAAAAAATGTATGGTGCCAAAAAAAAAAAGGAAATAAAAAAAAGGCACGGGTGCGGAGACATGAAAGATATTTTGAATTTATTATATGTATGTATGGAATGAGTTTTTGTAAAATGTAAATAAGTAGAATTTTTAGCAAAAAAAAGTAATAAAAAAAGGCGCGGCTGCGGAGATATAGAAGAAATTTTGAATTTATTATATATACGTATGGAATGAGTTTGTGTAAAATATAAATAAGTAAATTTTTGGAAAAAAAAAGAAATAAAAAAAAGGCACGGGTGCAGAGAGACGGAAGGAATTTTGAATTTATTATATGTATGTATGGAATGAGTTTGTGTAAAATGTAAATAAGTTGAATTTTAGGCAAAAGAAAGAAATAAAAAAAGGCGTGGGTGCGGAGATACAGAAGCAATTTTGAATTTATTATATGTATGTATGGAATGAGTTTGTGTAAAATGTAAATATTAGAATTTTTTGCAAAAACACAAAAAAGAAATCAAGAAAGACGCGGGTGCGGAGAGACGGAAGAAATTTTGAATTTATTATAGGAATGTATGGAATGAGTATGTGTAAAATGTAAGTAAGTCGATTTTTAAAAGAAAAGAAAATAAAAAAAGGCACGGGTGTGGAGATAGGGAAGAAATTTTTGAATTTATTATATGAGTGCTTGTTTTTATCCAAGGTAGTTTAGGTTAGTCTCTTTAAGATAATTATATTCATATGACATGATTTGCACATATAATTTATATGATTAATATGATGAATTCCTGGAAAGTAGTAATGATTATATTTATTATTTGGGTTTCTTGTTTCCATGTCCATGAGGTATGTGTTTGGTAATGTGCATAATTGTGTGTAGATAGGTGGAATTCTTCGATTTTGTTTAGCGTGAAGGGTGAAGGATTTGTAAAGAATTTTACCTAATGTATTTTAATGTTTCCCAGGTATATATGTGTATCTGCATCTACATATTTCTCAGGTGAGAGTTTTGAATTTTTTAGGAGGATTTTTTAGTTTTCGAATCTCTCCGTATTATGCGGAGTTCCAACTCCGCATAATGCGGAGTTGCTCCGCACTTAGATGCGGAGTTGAGCTCCGTATAATGCGGAGTTGCTCCGTACAATTAATTAATTAATTATTATACAAATTAATTACAAATCAATTAATTCACCCAGGTGGCCCCCATCCATTACTCTCCCTGCGGAACAAGTGCGGAGTTCAACTCCGCATTATGCGGAGTTCCATAATAGTAAAACTAAGTAAGAAAGCCAGGATATTAGAGCATCAAATTAAGAAACCATGATGGTGGCGTAACCTGAATTAGACGGCCACTTTCAATACAGGATTCAAGGTGTTCAAACGTAAGCACCAACAAACTATCCAACTTCTCCGCAACTAAGTTTCCACCAAAAAACCTTTGTATCAAAGATTCCCTAGTAAGCTGAAAAGACATTTATCAGCATTTGAAAGATGATAGTAAAAAATTGAAGACAAAAGGTAGGTCATTGCACAGATTTAAAGAATATCTGGCACCTAAAATTCTCAGAGACAAAAATTAAGCAAGTAGACAACTTCAACTCATCGTCTCTTGATGTCTAACATTGAGATTCTTAAAATAAAATCTAGCAAGGCTTAGTCCTCACAAGAGTTTTTGAACATAACCTACACGTTGTCTGACATCACAAAATGCTCAAAATTTTCAGGTAGATAACTCCTATTCTCAGCTAACTTAAGCTTCGTGCTATCAAGAACTAAACTTGTTTTGCTGTTAAACCGTGGTTTTAATAAATTTTACAATAGTAATGTGAAGAAGAGGGCAACATAGATATTATCAGTATGACATGGAAGAACACTAAAATAGGAAAGCAATGGCATACACTTAAGGTTTAACATTCCCTACCCAGGTGGCCCCCATCCATTACTCTCCCTGCGGAACAAGTGCGGAGTTCAACTCCGCATTATGCAGAGTTGCTCTGCACTTAGATGTGGATGATCGCCATTGACATCTAAACTCTTTCCATTGCTCTGCGGGAATTCATCTCGAACAAGTATCTCAGGAATCCCATGCATGCCTTTGGATGCAGCATCCTGTTAAATAATAGCAGATGACTACTTTAGTCACAAAATATTTATCACGTTGAAGGAATATGTGGTAACAATAGAACATCAATAATTATCCCTAAAGTTCTAAATTACCAAAAAAAGCTTTTTTCCATGGAGGTGATTGTTTGACTCGAGACTAATTAATATTTATAAACTCCATAGAATTAAATAAAACATAAAAAGTTAAAAACTGAATTTCCTCATGTTCATACGCATGTTTTTCTCTTGCTTTCAACAGAACAAAAAGAACACATATTCAGAACAGCTTAAAGAATAATAAAAGCTGACCGCGCATGCAAGTTAGGATCTTTCAAAGATTGCTAGTATGTCTGACCAGTATTCGGCTAACTTTTCTCTCTTCAACCATCGTCATTTTTTCCTTGCACGCCCTTCTGACTCTTTCTTCTTTGTGCCTCTCTGCAGTTGTACTTTTGTCTTCTTCTTCCCACCATTGCATATCCTCTCCACTTGTCATCCTTGACGTCTCTTCTGAGAGAGATCAACTTTCATGTTCTCTATGCTTATCAAGACTTGACAATTCAGTAATTTTCTTCATTTTCCAGTAATCTTGGCCAAAGCTTCCTTCGTAGCTAATTTTATCCACACTGATAATCTCCTTCCTAGCTAAAAAAGTCATTTCAAAGTATTTTCAACTTTTTTTTAAGGTTAGTTTAGTCAAACATGCTTCTAGGAGTTCAGAATCAAAGTAATATAACAAAAGAATATGCATGTCTTAACACCTGCAATTCATCTACTTTTCTAATTTCACATTCTCTACTACATAAGATGTCTAGTTTTCAACAAACCTTCAAAAGAAAAGGTAGTAGAAGACATGAAATCAAAGTGGGAGAACGAATTTTTTTGGGAAGCAAAAAAATTGGCAGGCCACTTAGAACTAATTATAATTCGATACTTCGCATCATAACAATCTTTTTATAATGTAGTTAGCTCCTTACAGTGGCAAAATTTCTCTTTTATTTTACATTTGATTTTTTGTATTTACTTTATGTATTTATTGACTTCTTATACCTCATTATTAGCTTTTGCTTTGAATAGGGCTCATGGAAAACATTATTTTGCTGTCCAGTACTTGACCCGGGCCAAGAATATGCTCTGTAGAAGTGGTTTCTTATTGTTTTGAACACCATCCTTTCTGCCTGACCTTATTTTTTTCAAATGAAAATGAAGGTTTTATTGTTGTAGCACCCATGAATAATAATTCAAGTAGACGTAACAGGTGGTTCATCATTACAAAATTAAAAATGCGAGGATGTGGACATACTATTTCAGCGAGTTCATCAAGATGCAACGTCATGAATTCATTACTTCTGCCAGCAAGGGCCATCACGAGCCGAACCTTTCAATCCTCGATAGCCCTCCTCCTTTCGAAAATATACTTACTTCAATTCTTTTAAAGCAAATAGTCGATTCAATTGAATTCTGTTTCTCTCTAATAAATGCCCAGGAGATTTCAAATTCCCTTTTTTTTTCTCTAGCTCGAATTACAAATCACCACTGCAATTCAATTTATTACCAAAGCCACAACTTTCCTCGAGCTAGGTTTTGGGGAAAAAAATAAAAAAAGAGCAAGAAATCGAAGCAGCAAAGATTATACTTACAGGAATATGGCTCACTGTGGCGCTGAGGGACAGCAGGCTTGGGGACGATCGGAGTGGTGGTGGCAGGCGACGGAGGTAGGTGGTTCCCCAGTTGCAAATAGCTATTGCGGAAATTATTTTTGGGCAGCACAGAGTATAATTCTATATCAGAATCTAAACTGCAGCAATCACTTGATTGATTATAAGGAATAACATGCAATAGAATATTTAGATTACATCCTCCACCAGAAAATTGACCAAGGTTTGATAAATGACAAATAAAAAAACTTACAGAAGTGGTGACCTAAAGCTGTGAGACGAAGCCCAAGCTGAGAGCAGAACTAATGCTGATTACTTGCTTTGCTATGAGATTCGATCTTCTCAACATCTGCTTCCGGCTTCTAAACCCCAAAACCGCTTCCGCATTTTGTTGCCTCTTTAATTCCTCCAATTTGGCATCAATATCATTACTACTCACCAAGTCCTCATTTTTCACTAAAGAATTAATATCACTCTTGTGACTCCTGAATTTCAAAAATTCGTCGATACTCCAATCCACACAGAGGAAGTCTTGTTTGCCCTTCATATTCCATTTTTCACAACATGATTTTTCACGAGCCATCTACTTAAAAATTTGTACTAAGAGGTGTGAAAAAAATACTTACAAGACATTTGTAGTTCTAAATATGTATGAAGGAAAGAATTTCTTTGTAGACAACATTTTTAGTACATCTAAAGTGCATAGTTTGAGTGTTTGATGGTTTGAGTAGAACTTTTAAACATTTGCTTGTTTTAGCTCTTGACAATGCTACATAAAGTTGACCATGACAGAAAACTGGTTCAGGTAGATACAAACCAACAAATTCAAGTGTTTGACCTTGTGCTTTGTTTATTGTCATTGCAAAACATGGTCTAATTGGAAATTGAGTTCTTTTAAATGGAATTGAAGATTGATCACTTTTCAGAGGTACGAAAGGGATTCTTGGTAAGAAAACATGTTTTCCACAATATTCACCAGATGAAATTTCAGCAAGAATGACGTTTTTATCAAATTTTCTACAAGTAAGACGCGTCTCATTGCATAAACCCTCGGCTGGATTGATATTCCATAATAACATTACAGGACAGTTAATCTTAAGCTTTAATTCATGTGGTGGTATTCCATTTGGGGTCAAAGTATTCAAGAAATCTTCATGTAAACTTTGTTCTGTTTTGTCAATTGCCTCATCAAAGCTATAATATGTGTAAATTTGACCAGGAATTTGATCAAGTAAAATTCTGTTAATATGATCAACACATTCATTTCGAGGTGTTAGAATAACTCGGTTTGCCATTGTATGTAAATTATCAACATACGTTTCTATGTTCGGGAATACATGATTTATTAAATTTTTGAGAGATTTAATCTCATCTTCAAATGGTACAATTATGTCCTTAGGAAGTTTAATGCAATGACAATTATGTTCTTGCTCGGTTCCATTTTCAATTCTAAGTAAGTAATCACAAAATGCTGGATCGAATTTTGCTCTCATGTTCTCAACCAAGGATATGTGTGAATATAAAGGCCATAGATCAGAGAAAATTAAGCTAGCTTTCATAATGTCATTTTTTTCCCCCTTGGTACTACTGGTAAAACTTGTCGGAAATCTCCTCCTAAAACTACTACTTTTCCACTGAAAGGCAAATTACAATCAGTAATATCTTTAAGCATTTTATCAACAGCTTCAATGGCACAACGATTTACCATAGGAACTTCATCCCAGAGTATTAACTTTGACATTTTCAACAAAGTTCCTAAAGCAGATTGTTTACTAACAGAACAAGTTATTTGTCCAACTGTTTCCAATGGAATTTTAAATCTTGAATGAGCTGTTCGTCCTCCAGGTAAAAGAGATGCAGATACTCCAGACGATGCAGTAGCTAAAGCAATTAAATTTTGTGACCTCACACCAGCTAAGAGTGCTTTATATAGAAAAGTTTTACCCGGTCCTCATGGACCATCAATGAAATAAACTACACTTGAATTGCAATTTACTTTTTCCATGATAGTATCATATGCAATTTTTTGCTGATTATTTAAGCTTGCTGCAAAAGCATAACCCCCTTGAATATCCAAATTTGTTGTCTCCTCTGCAATCATTCTTGTCAACCTCTCATTTTCATCTATATTAACATTGAATGACACTATTTCATAATCATTTATATTTTTACCCAATGATTCTAGAATAGAACTTATGTCTTCCAACGCCTGTAATTCAGCAACATCTGGAGGTTTATTTTCATGTACGTAATCGTCAATCATATAACTCTTAAATTTATTCCAAAGTAGTTTTGGATGATCAGGGTTGCAGAGTATAAGAAGTGTAGCAAATAGACGTCTTAAAGAAGTAGGCATTTTATAAACAATAGCTTCATATAGACATTCTTCACAATGATTATCTCCGCTTTACAAGCCATGTAAAAGTGTTGCTTCTCGATATGTACTTACAGTTACTCCATTTAAAGTTCGTAAATGATGAAATGACGTTGGACCTCGAATATGATTGAGAAGTGCCCGTAGGAAATATCGTTATCCTTCAGAAGGATGAGCTGAAACAATTCGGCCTATGACAATATGTTTCTTTCCTGGAGTCCAAAGCTTCTTAGATGAATTCCAAACGAAATGTGCCGGAAAATCTCGATATAATAGTGTACGAGCAAATTCATCTGCTTCATTTACTCTAAAAAATTCTGTTAACATTGTTCGTCTTGTATTTTCATTCTCAATAATAGTAGTTAAATCATCTTCGTCGTTATATCGCACTTGTTGATGATTTAGGAGATGAAGTTGTAAAGAATAAACTGTTGGATGAATTTCTGCTAAATTGAACGATAAAATCCTCCACATTGCCTCAGGTGGAGATATCCATCTAGCAATTTGATAAGCAGAAATTTCATCAATATCTTTCACTATTTCAACTGGTGCAATTGAGAAATTAATCTGATCATGGTCTTTGTACACATATTTGTACAAATATTTTACAGCTTTAATAGAAGAACATACTTCGACATTTAAGTGGCAATCAAATTTTGCACTTAAATAAGGATTGTACGGCACGACCCATCGGTTATCCAACATATGACCTTTAACTTTAATAGAAACTCCATTATTGCGATGTTTATAGAAAGGGTATGAGTTGTCACCAAATGTAGTAATATTACTATAATCCCTAGGGAATTTATTTTTTCATTTTTCATTAGATTCCATACATACATTTTTGGGATTTAAATCCCCACAAGGACCATGCATATTATGTTTGACAATAATAGAATGAAGATGAGGATATCTGGTTTGGTCAGGAATCTCACAACTAACTATTTTATCAACGTCTACAGCAGAACAAATTTTGTGGCCACATTTGAAGATCAATAAAAAATGTGCATGAGGAAGACCTCTTTTTTGGAATTCGATGACATATATATGTGCAACAACAGGGCCTAAGATTTTTTTTTGTATAAATCATCTTTCAACTCTTCTAATTTTGCTCTAAATATACGTGCAATCAAATCTGGGCGATTTTGAATTTCGTCATTGTGTTTTAGTTCTTGCGTAATCTCTAACCAATTTGGATTACATGTAATAGTCAAAAATATATCTGGTTTTTCATAACGCTGTACAATAGTCATTGCATCCATATATCTCCTTAGCATATCTCTAGGACCACATGTAAAAGACTGTGGCAAAATAAATTTTCTTCCAATGTTGCTACCTTTCGTCTCTCCTGTTTGAACACTATCTACAATACCCTGGTAAAGTTCCGCTCGAATTTCTTTCTAGTGATTTCTAAAATAGTCTAATCTTGCAGTTTCAATTTTAACATACATATCTACAACATATTGTTGAAGCAATCGACCACTATGAAGCAAAACAGACTTACTATAAGGCCGAATTTGCAATTTGTATGAATAATATTCTCGGCAAGAAACCTGAGATCGGTGCTTCGTTCCACTAAGCACTATAAAAAAGATATCATTTATTTTTAACAGTTGGAGGGTAGAAATGATTAAAATGTAGAACAAAATTTGTTTACAAACCTTCATTCTCGTGTGCAATAAATTCAACTGCAGAAGTCACTGTTGAAGGTATAGCATCAAAGTCAGAAGTAGGTTGAACAGAGGTGGTCATGCATCTCCCAATGCCTTCGTGCCAACCAGATTCCCCATACGGAAAAAGTAATGGATACTGCAAAGGATCATAGCAACCGTAATAATAATGAACTCTATGTGCATCATTAGAATGACCATGTATAATAATATCACGAACGCGAACATTAGCATTCGCATCATCTTCCACCCATATAGCAGCTACTTGAGATACTGTAGGAGTGTTAAAGACACGTTGATCAAGTCCTGGATCACATCTTATGTGTATTTCATGGTTTTCCAAGTTAGGTACATTAGATAGTGACCTAAAAAATTTACTATATGGATTTACTTTCAAAATTTCAACTAAAGAAATCAAAGTATTTTGAACAAAGTTTTTTGAAATTTCGATACGATTTTTAAGTTCATTGTCTGTGTCATAGAAATATAACTGCTTATAAGAAGGCTTATTATCTTGTGGAATAAGTTTGTTTACGTATTGGTATATTTGCCCTTGAACCCGAAATGTGTAAATACCTTTATATGATTTGAAGAGATTTTTGTCATATTTAACACCAAATGAAGTAAAAGCAAAATGGTTATTATATCCTCTTACAAGCTTTTTGAATTCCATATTTTTGGAATCTTTGGACGTAAATAACTTGTACAATTCAGCAGGTGAATCAGGCATAGGAAGATAAACTTTTCCATCAGAGCAACAGAAACCTTTGCTTTCTCTATAAAATTTTCTTGCACTACAATGTTTACAAATATCCCAGGTAGGTAACACATATGAAGTGGTTGGTATATTTGATATATGAATACTACTTTGTAATTCTGTGCTGCAAATATTAGGAGAATCTTGGTTTTTTGAAGTAGAAGTTTCAGCATCTTGGAAATCATGATTCATTATAGGAAATTGCATTCGCACAGAATTGGAATTAATATGTTCGGATGACATAGGATCAGCATCAGAATTATTATGTCCAGATGCTATTCTTTTGCGATTATCAGTGTGTCCAGTGCGAAGCCGTTGTCGTCGCTCTTTTTGCCTTTGAGTTTGTTGTTGGCGAGATGACATTGTTTCGAAGTTTAAAGGAGTAGTAACTCCATCGGAATTCCGAACATCCATGACAACTATATGTGAAATAGTTGAGACTAAAAGCAACCAAAAAAAGTGAAAAAAGTTAATAAGTGGGAATAAAATTGTTTTAGAATGAAATCGACAAATGTGTTATTTGAATTTCTTAACTTAGCATAAACAAATTTCCAGCACAGTCCAAGAAATAACTAATTCTCATGCAAAAAAATAATTTCAAAGTCCAAATACACAAACAAAGAAAAATTGAATCGAACAAAAATACCTACAAACCATAATGAAATGAATAATTAGAAAATGGAATGACAATAATCCATGGTACCCATTGAAATTAACATAATCTATATTTCAAATACAAAGCAAGCTCTTTAAATTGAACATTTCCATCTCTATTCCACAAAAAAATAGTAAAAAATAATATATAATCAAAACGACGAAATTATATAACTTTTTAAATTTATGCTACTTAATTTTTTTATTATTTGATTCACTGCTAGCCTTGAGCTGTTCTTTATGTATGTTGTATTGGGTGTATGTCGTTATTATGTGTTCTTGAAATTGATGCAAAATAAGAAATAAATGTGAAATCGGGAATTTGGGTTCGATTTTAGGTGAGTAAGTTTTAAAATTTGTAATCAAAGTAAACTTATTACATTATTTAGTTTTTAGAAAAAATAGATGGAGATTTTCTATGGTGTAGTTTTTTTTCCCCGATAATACATTTTTTTGTTCAATATGAAGATTTACTTTTTTATGTCTCCGCATTATGCGGAGACATGGCTTGGTGTCTCCGCATAATGCGGAGACACGCACAAATTTTTTTTTTAAGTTTCTGGACAATTTTTTTTTTAGTTTCTGTGTAAAGACATGGCTTGGTGTCTCCACATAATGCGGAGACACGGACTGCCTGGTGCCTTCGACATAAGGTTTTTTTTTAAGTCTTTGCAATTTTTATTTTTTAAAATTTTTTACTTTATTCCATATATACGTAAAATCAAAATTTATTCACTGTCTTCGCACTCGGGTTCATTAAACATAACATGTCTCATACCATAGAGAATGTAAACAAAAATGAAGAATACAAAAAAATGGATTTACTCCGCATTATGCGGAGTAAATCCCTTTTTGTTCCATATTATGCGGAGTAAATCCATATTTTTTTTTTTTGTATTCTTCAGCAGCATTAAAAAAAAAAAAGAGCTAATGATGCCTTTAATAAATAAATACAACAAACTAATTTCGTTAAACATAACATGTCTCATGCCATAGAGAATGTAAAAAAAAAATGAAGAATACAAAAAAAATGCATAGATTGAACTCGCTTGGAGAAAAATAAATGCATAGTTAGAACTGAACTTTCCAAGATTATTTAGCCCTGTGACATTAATTTTTTAGTTCACAATTGTTATTTTTGTCAATTACACGTCTATCAATATTCAAAATTACTCACAATCTTAATTTAGCTACAACAAATAAAACTAAAAATTCATATTAAAAAATCCAAAACTCTCATCTGAGACATATATAAATGCAAATATACATATATACCTGGAAGATAGAGCAAGGAAACTTTGATGTGCTGGAAGGATAAACCTTCAGGATTTCTTATCTTTGCAAGCTGGAGATGATGAGAAAATCTCAAATATCTATGTTCGAAGAACAATCCTTCAGGATTTCTTATCTGTGCAAGTTGGAGAGGACGATGATGGAGTGAAATAAATTTCTTCAGAATTTCTTATACAAGGTGGAGAGGACGATGATGAAAGTGAAATAAGTTTTTGTTGATATTTACTTCTCCAATACATGAAGGAAGATATTTTAAAAATATCAACCGACTACAAAAATCTTCATGGAGTCAACTGCTATTGACAGTTTCTCCTCATTGAGTAGGTTTGCAGGTTTTTTTAATTTTTTATATTTATATAATAAATACTGGTATCAATTAAGTCAATAAAGACGGCCAAATTTTGGTGTGGAAAGGATAAAATGGGAAAATCATTAATTGATGGAGGTTAACATGGGAATGCAAAATACTTCACAAATGATCAGTCGTCAACGGATTGCCGATAACATGGGAATGCAAAATGCTTCACAAATGAACAGTCGCCAGCGGATTGCCTCTTTTAGTTCAAAACTCCGCATTGTGCGAAGCTGAACTCCGCATCTAAGTGCGGAGCAACTCCACATAATGCGGAGTGAATTTTTTTTTTTGGTATTCTTTAGCTTTTTTTTTACGTGCTATTAATTTATTTTAACGTAATATAAAATTAGAAATGTGAAATTAAATATTTATGTTACAATTGATATACATGGGGAAGAAGATATTTTTCTCTAACACGATTGCAAAAATCAATTAGTCAACAAAAATGGCTGCTGTAGCAAAAAATAGCCCATGAACAGTAAATGATGGGGATAATAAAATAGGAAAAAACATTAATTGAGAGGGATAAAATTGGAAGACAAAATGCTTCACAAATGAACAGTAGGTTATAAAAAATTAAAAAAAACCTGCAAACCTACTCAGTGAGGAGAAACCGTCAATTGCAGTTGACTCCATGAATATTTTTGTAGTCGGTTGATTAATTTTTTTGGCTTGTACATTCAAAAGAAATATCACGCTTGATTAAAAATTGGAATTACAAGAGATAATAATTTTATATTATTGATAGAACATAAAAAAAAAAGGTGAAGACTCCATACTTCGCGCACAAGTGCGGAGTTCAACTCCGCATTATGCGGAGTTCCAACTCCGCATCTAAGTGCGGAGCAACTCCACATAATGCGGAGTGAAATTTTTTTTTTCTTTTTTTTTTTTTTTTTGTATTCTTTAGCTTTTTTTACATGCTACTAATTTATTTTAACGTAATATAAAATTAGAAATGTGAAATTGAATATTTATGTTACAATTGATATACATGGGAAAGAAGATATTTTTCTCTAACACGATTGTAAAAATCAATTAGTCAACAAAAATGGCTGATGTAGCAAAAAATAGCCCATGAACAGTAAATGATGGGGATAAAATGGGAAAAACAAAAAGGTGAAGACTCCACACTGTGCGCACAAGTGTGGAGTTCAACTCCGCATTATGCGGAGTTCCAACTCTGCATCTAAGTGCGGAGCAACTCCGCATAATGTGGAGTGAATTTTTTTTTGTATTCTTTAGCTTTTTTTTTACATGCTACTAATTTATTTTAACGTAATATAAAATTAGAAATGTGAAATTGAATATTTATGTTACAATTGATATACATGGGAAAGAAGATATTTTTCTCTAACACGATTGAGAAGCATTACCATTTCAAAGGGAGGAAAAAATTGACTTAGTTGGAACACTCCAACTCCGGATAATGCAGAGAACACTCCGCATAATGCGGAGTTCATGGTTCTTGTTTCCATAGAATTTGGAGACACATCTTACATTTTTTTTTCTCCAGTTTTTTTCGACGTTGCTTGATTCATTCCTTATATACATAAAATTAAAATTTATGGTAGACGTGGGGCAGCGCCCACGAGGATCCACCTTTATTTATAGTTTGTGTAAAATGTAAATAAGTAGAATTTTTGGCAAAAAAATAATAAATGAAAAAAAGGCGCAGGTGCGGAGACCCCCATAAATTTTAATTTTATGTATAAATGGAATGAATCACGAAATCTTTAAAAAAGCTGGGAAAAAAATTAAAGATGTGTCTCCAAATTCTATAGAAACAAGAACCATGAACTCCGTATTATGCGGAGTGTTCTCCGCATTATGCGGAGTTGGAGTCTTTCCATGCCTCCCAAAAAAAAAAAAAAAAAAATTGTGCTTACAATTCTCATGCCTTTTCCTTTTCTTGTAGCTAATGTATTTCTCCGGGATTTGAAGCCCAAAAACATACTTGCTAATGCCGACTGTAAGTTGAAGATTTGTGATTTCGGTCTTGCCTGCGTCATTTAATGATGCCCCATCAGCAATTTTTTGGCCTGTAAGGCTTTGAGTTTTTACAAAACTTGTGCATTTTCTTTCATTTTTCCCTTCCAAAAGTCATCGTAATCACTTCTTAACATTTTAGTTTCTATTCACATTATTTTATTGATTATATGACTATGTTGCAACCCAATGGTATCGTGCTCTTGAGCTATACGGCTCCTTTTTCTTTAAAGTAAGCTGACTGAACCCTGCACTTGTGCGCACAGTGCGGAGTCTTCACCTTTTTTTTTTATGTTCTAACAATAATATATATTTATGTTACAATTGATATACATGGGAAATAAGATATTTTTCTCTAACACGATTGAGAAGCATTACCATTTCAAAGGGAGGAAAAAATTGACTCAGTTGGAACACTCTAACTCTGCATAATGCGGAGAACACTCCGCATAATGCGGAGTTCATGGTTCTTGTTTCCATAGAATTTGGAGACACATCTTACATTTTTTTTCTCCAATTTTTTTCGACGTTGCTTGATTCATTCCTTATAAAAATAAAATTAAAATTTGTGGTAGACGTGGGGCAGCGCCCACGGGGATCAACCTTTATTTATAGTTTGTGTAAAATGTAAATAAGTAGAATTTTTGGCAAAAAAATAAGAAATGAAAAAAAGGCGCAGGTGCGGAGACCCCCATAAATTTTAATTTTATGTATAAATGGAATGAATCATGAAACCATTAAAAAAGCTGGGAAAAAAAAATTAAAGACGTGTCTCCAAATTCTATAGAAACAAGAACCATGAACTCCGTATTATGCGGAGTGTTCTCCGCATTATGCGGAGTTGGAGTCTTTCCATGCCTCCCAAAAAAAAAAAAAAAATTGTGCTTGCAATTCTCATGCCTTTTCCTTTTCTTGTAGCTAATGTATTTCTCCGGGATTTGAAGCCCAAAAACATACTTGCTAATGCTGACTGTAAGTTGAAGATTTGTGATTTTGGTCTTCCTCGTCATTTAATGATGCCCCATCAGCAATTTTTTGGCCTATAAAGCTTTGAGTTTTTATAAAACTTGTGCATTTTCTTTCATTTTTCCCTTCCAAAAGTCATCGTAATCACTTCTTAACATTTTAGTTTTATTCACATTATTTTGTTTTATTCACCTTTTTTTAAAAATGTTCTAACAATAATATAAAATCATTATCTCTTGTAATTCCAATTTTTAATCAAGCGTGATATTTCTTTTAAATGTACAAACGAAAAAAATTAATCAACCAACTACAAAAAAAAAAAGGTGAAGACTCCGCACTGTGTGCACAAGTGCGGAGTTCAACTCCGCATTGTGCGGAGCAATCTCAGCATAAGGAAAAGACAGAAACTAAAAAAAAAAAATTAGAGCAAATTAGTTTTTGATTAGGCGTTTTTCCCATTTTATCCCCACCATTTACTGTCCATGGGCTTTTTTGGCTACATCAGCCATTTTAATATAGTAGGGAAATACAACAAACTAATTTCGTTAAAATCGACATCTTCCCACAAAAAGAATGTAAAAAAAAATGAAGAATACAAAAAAAATGGATTTACTCCGCATAATGCGGAGTTCCAACTCCGCATTATCCTGAGCTGAACTCCATATCTAAGTGCGGAGCAACTCCGCATAATGCGGAGTTGAACTCCGCACTTGTGCGCACAGTGCGGAGTCTTCACCTTTTTTTTTTTTTTAATGTTCTAACAATAATATAAAATCATTATCTCTTGTAATTCCAATTTTTAATCAAGCGTGATATTTCTTTTAAATGTACAAGCGAAAAAAATTAATCAACCAACTACAAAAAAAAAAGGTGAAGACTCCGCACTATGTGCACAAGTGCGAAGTTCAACTCCGCATTGTGCGAAGCAATCTCAGCATAAGAAAAAGATAGAAACTAAAAAAAAAAAATTAGAGCAAATTAGTTTTTGATTAGGCGTTTTTCGCATTTTATCCCCACCATTTACCCTGATCTTACCGTATTAGCACACAAATTACTGTATTTAACACAGGCTTATCGATTTTGACAGTTTTCAATGGAGGAGTGGAGGGCTT
The DNA here is from genome assembly GCA_035079005.1 of Fraxinus americana. Classification (NCBI taxonomy): domain Eukaryota; kingdom Viridiplantae; phylum Streptophyta; class Magnoliopsida; order Lamiales; family Oleaceae; genus Fraxinus; species Fraxinus americana. Next base: position 29,501,443 of record CM068723.1, read on the forward strand.
TACTTGTAACTGGAGTATGGAGAAATGAAGTTGGTGCTTTCTTGTTCACTTTGTTTAATAATTAGTTAAAAAAAATTTTAACATTTTGAAAAATGCGGAGCCAACTCCGCATCTCCTCACCAATTATTATGCCGTGTGTGCGGAGCTCAATGCGGAGTAAAACCCTTTTTGCTCCGCATTATGCGGAGTAAATCTATTTTTTTTTGTATTGTTCATTTTTTTTTTACATTCTTTTTGTGGGAAGATGTCCATTTCTTTTGATGATAGGATAATTAGAGTTTGCTTATTATTTTACCTGTTATATGTTAATGGAGTCATTTACAGATTTGAGTAATTTAGTCTTATTTTTAGTTTGTTTTATTCTGTCAAGAGCGTGAATAAAATAGGAATAAAATAACTTGTCATCAGTTAGTAGTCCATGTGACAGTTTGAACTCCACTATGCGGAGTTCGAACTCCGCATAATGCGGAGCTCATTTCCGCACAAGTACGGAGCTCAATTGTGCTGAAGATACTCCGCACAATGTTGGAGCTCATCTCCGCACAATGATGTGGTCCTTCGTTTGAGAGGAGGATTGTTGGGAGTAAAAGATATGTGGTGTCCATAGCCCAACAAGTTTGATTTAATGTCTGACTATGAATTGATGTAATTTTACAAGTTAGTATGGTATGTGTAAGAGTTAGTATGGTAGTTGATAGATAGTTGGTAAAAATATCTTTATAAATCTATCAATGTTTGGCTATATATAGAGCCAAGTATGAACAAAAATGAAGGAAATATTTAAGAGAATGTAACGAAAATGTAGTCATCAAAGTTTTCTCCTTCTCCTCTGTTTTGGTCTAAAAACCAGCAGAGTTTATATGTTTTTTGTTTAGTTAAATATCCGATTTTCTCCACTCCTCCATATGAAAATATGTTTGAATGTTAGAGCTCTCTTTTAAGAGCTTTAGATCATTAAAATTCCAACAGTGGTATCAGAGCTTCAATGATCTTAGAAGGGACATGGAGCTGAAAAAAAAAGGGAGAAAAAGCTGTCAAAATGCTGAAGAAAAAATAGAGAAAATCTGATGCAAAAATGATGTTGAGAATGGGTAAAATCCAGTATCATTGCAAGGATTCAGAGGTGAAAAACTGAAACTCAGCAATAAAAAATGGAAGAAAATAAAGCTGATGAAGGAGTTGAAAAGGAGTGAATCCAGTATGTTCTAGAAAAACAGAGTATTCTTTGTCTCTGGTAAATTCGGTGAGCTTCATGCATATACGGTGAGAAAATTGCAAATACGGTAACTTCAGTGTTTTATTTTAAAACCGGTATTCTTCTTCTCATATCCAGTAAGTATTGTGCATATACGGTAAGAATGGTTCAAAACCGGTAAGCAAGTGCAAATATGCCATTGATCAAATCCGGTAAGCTATTACAAAACTGGTAAGCATAGTGTGAATCCGGTAAGTGTTGAAAACTGTCAAAATCGATAAGCCTGTGTTAAATACAGTAATTTGTGTGCTAATACGGTAAGATCAGTGTAAATGGTGGGGATAAAATGGGAAAAACGCCTAATCAAAAACTAATTTGCTCTAATATTTTTTTTTAGTTTCTATCTTTTTCTTATGCTGAGATTGCTCCGCACAATGCGGAGTTGAACTCCGCACTTGTGCACATAGTGCGGAGTCTTCACCTTTTTTTTGTAGTTGGTTGATTAATTTTTTTCGCTTGTACATTTAAAAGAAATATCACGCTTGATTAAAAATTGGAATTACAAGAAATAATGATTTTATATTATTGTTAGAACATTAAAAAAAAAAAAAAGGTGAAGTCCGCACTTGTGCGCACAGTGCGGAGTCTTCACCTTTTATTTTTATTTTTTTATGTTCTAACAATAATATATATTTATGTTACAATTGATATATATGGGAAAGAATATATTTTTCTCTAACACGATTGAGAAGCATTACCATTTCAAAGGGAGGAAAAAATTAACTCAGTTGGAACACTCCAACTCCACACAATGCGGAGAACACTCCGCATAATGCGGAGTTCATGGTTCTTGTTTTCATAGAATTTGGAGACACATCTTTAATTTTTTTCCCCAACTTTTTTAAAGGTTTCGTGATTCATTCCATTTATACATAAAATTAAAATTTATGGGGGTCTCCGCACCTACGCCTTTTTTTCATTTTTACTCTCCCTGCGGAACAAGTGCTGAGTTCAACTCCGCATTATGCGGAGTTGCTCCACACTTAGATGCGGAGTTGAGCTCCGCATAATGCGGAGTTGAACTCCGCACTTGTACGTATAGTGCGGAGTTCAACTCCACATTATGTGGAGTTGCTCCGTACAATTAATTAATTAATTATTATACAAATTAATTACAAATCAATTAATTCACCCAAGTGGCCCCCATCCATTACTCTCCCTGCGGAACAAGTGCGGAGTTCAACTCCGCATTATGCGGAGTTCCATAATAGTAAAACTAAGTAAGAAAGCCAGGATATTAGAGCATCAAATTAAGAAACCATGATGGTGGCGTAACCTGAATTAGACGGCCACTTTCAATACAGGATTCAAGGTGTTCAAACGTAAGCGCCAACAAACTATCCAACTTCTCCGCAACTAAGTTTCCACCAAAAAACCTTTGTATCAAAGATTCCCTAGTAAGCTGAAAAGACATTTATCAGCATTTGAAAGATGATAGTAAAAAATTGAAGACAAAAGGTGGGTCATTGCACAGATTTAAAGAATATCTGGCACCTAAAATTCTCAGAGACAAAAATTAAGCAAGTAGACAACTTCAACTCATCGTCTCTTGATGTCTAGCATTGAGATCCTTAAAATAAAATCTAACAAGGCTTAGTCCTCACAAGAGTTTTTGAACATAACCTACACGTTTTCTGACAACACAAAATGCTCAAAATTTTCAGGTAGATAACTCCTATTCCCAGCTAACTTAAGCTTCGTGCTATCAAGAACTAAACTTGTTTTGCTGTTAAACTGTGGTTTAATAAATTTTACAATAGTAATGTGAAGAAGAGGGCAACATAGATATTATCAGTATGACATGGAAGAACACTAAAATAGGAAAGCAATAGCATACACTTAAGGTTTAACATTCCCTACCCAGGTGGCCCCCATCCATTACTCTCCCAGCGGAACAAGTGCGGAGTTCAACTCCGCATTATGCGGAGTTGCTCCGCACTTAGATGCGGAGTTGAGCTCCGCATAATGCGGAGTTGGAAGCACTTGTGCGCACAGTGCGGAGTAAGTGCGGAGTTTAACTCCGCATTATGTGGAGTTCCAACTCCGCATTATGCGGAGTCGCTCCGCACAATTAATTAATTAATTATTATACAAATTAATTACAAATCAATTAATTCACCCAGGTGGCCCCCATCCATTACTCTCCCTGCGGACCAAGTGCGGAGTTCAACTCCGCATTATGCGGAGTTCAACTCCGCACTCCGTATTATGTGGAGTTTCTCCGCACTTAGATGCGGAGTTGAGCTCCGCACTTGTGCGCACAGTGCGGAGTAAGTGCGGAGTTCAACTCCGCATTATGCGGAGTTGCTCCGCACAATTAATTAATTAATTATTATACAAATTAATTACAAATCAATTAATTATTATACAAATTAATTACATACTTTGTTTGTTTTTTTCCCTTCCCTAAAGTCAACAATTGTAGGCGTTTATAAGGCAGAAGTCTTTTCTTTACCCTTTTCTTTACCTTTTGCATATAGTAGGGATAACAGTAAATAATGGGGGATAAGTGGGGATAAAATGGGAATGGAAAATGCTTCAGAAATGAATAGTAACCTGCAGATTGCCTCTTTTATATTAGTAGGGATATATATATATATATATATATATATATATATATATGTGTGTGTGTGTGTGTGTGTGTGTGTGTGTGTGCACAAGGTCATTTAAACTCAAGGTATATGCATTTAAACTCTAGTCAAATCCTATCTTATATATCTCTTGCACTCGTTCTATATTCCGTTCAAACAATTAACTTGATCATCAAAGTGCTAATAGTCTCCGTTCTTTTTCTCGTCTGGTGGCCTTGCACCCAAACAATGCATTCAAGTGTGCAGGTCATGCGTGGGTGACTAGGGAGGTGGTCAAGATCTATTGACCACTTGAGCAAATAGATTTTTAGTTCTACACGTTACATTAAATTCCAACAAACTAATTATTATATTTTTAAAATGTAACTAAAATTATTAATTGATGAAGTTTTTTTTTAATTAATTTGATAAAAATATGACACGAGCACAATTAGAGTCTGATTGAGCCTCAATTTTTTTGCAAAATAGATTTTGTAATGGTGATTTTTAGAGAATGTAGTTAAAAAGTAGAAAAAAAATTTAGATTTAAGTGTAAAATTATTTAATTGAAATAATGTATCGCTGAAAATGAATTTAGGAAAAAACTCAGTTTTTAGATAATAGGGCTCAAATATCAACTTAATAAAGTCAATGCTAATAGTATAATTTCAAATTCGTTTTGTAGAATATAATATACTCTAGGTATTTTTTTAAATTTTTTTGTTCATTTTCTATGCAAATTAAAAGAAGTTTCTACCCCGAAGACTTGTGAATCTAAATGAGTTGGATCTATGTTATGATTATTTGTTTAGTTGAATATAAAAATTAATTTTTGAATATACATTGAAGTCAATTTAATTGACCTCAAAAATTTAAGTAAATAATTTCAATGTTTAACTTGATAAGTGAAAGTGCTTTTTAAAAGATGAAATACTTTTCGTTAAATTTATCAATGCATAGTTAATGTTACCCCTCAAATCTGAAGTCCCAGGTTAGATCGCCACGTAGATGGCCACGTAACCAACTGTCAGCATGAATAGCCACGCAAGCGCTTAGCTGGAAAGTCAGGAGATGTAACGTACTCAGTCAAAGTCAAAGAAAGGAGTTGGTGTCCAAGGTCTTTGTAATTTCAGAGGTCCCTTAGTGCCAAGCAAGAGTTCTCTTTGAGGCCCCTTTCATGCAGATATTGAGGCTCCTCAAAACTCGAAAATACCAAAGCTCTCAAGCATGGATCAGAGGTTCCTCTGAGCTGTCCGAAGCCCTATAGCATCAGGAACCCTCCAATAAAGGCTAACCCCGATCCAAAACTGAAGCCGATGCTACTTCTCCTTATAGATTTGGAGATCTTTTAGAAGTGATTGATGTGACATCTGCAATGGAGTGTGTCAATGTGTCAACCTACAAATAGAACGGTGGACCTTCTGCCAAACATTAATTGTAAAGAGTTGACGGTTATGTGAGGCTTCGATCTAGGAGATGTCGCCACATGGATCTGATCCAGCGATCACCACGTCGGCCAAATTAGCATGAATAGCCTCTCTTTGTATAGAAAAATGAGAGAGCATTTTTTAAAGAAGAAAATGGAGGAAAAATGGAAAAAGATTTACATGTTTTGTCCTACATACATCTCAGAAACACGAATTGAAAAGACATATCGTGATTCCAATACCAAGCCATTCATATTCTTATATCTATCCTTCCACATATTCCATTACAAAAGAGAGAGTTAGTTTGGGAAGATCGATAGGGCTTTTGTTACTAGTACAAGTGCCGTCGAAATCAAACCGTCGGAGTCCGAACATTTGTGTCTCTTGCTAAAAAGTGCCTCTTGCATCCATTCCAGCTGAACTACCATTCCCGTCCCAGTAGAAACGTGCTAGATCCGTACTTGACATGGCAAGAGTGAGCCTAGCATCTGTTGAGCCCATTTTTCGGGGTCAACGGATTGGCACCGTCTGTGGGAAATACCTATATTTAACCATGAACACAAGTGGGAAAAAGGCCAGGCTATGTTTTTAAAGTTTAGCGAAGGAGGGTTCTTATCTTTGAAAAAGGAGTGTCCTCGCAAAGAGAACTACTAAGAACTTAAAGACCTTGAAAAAAGGGATAAAATTGCATATTAAACAATTGAGAGATGAGTTCCATGAAGAATGCTCCTAGAAGAACGAGGGAACACCCTGAAGAATGAGAACCCTCACATGCCGCCCCAGCAGCTTGCTAGAGGCCTCCAATACGCAGAAGAGGTGGTTCCAGGGATGGGGAGGGGTTATAGCCAGGCTAACTAGGGAAATGGAAACAATGGCAACCAACATGAGGGATATCACTCAGCAGAACCTAGCCATGCAAGAAATGTTGATGAGCGTGCAAGGACAAGGAGGCTATCAGGCGCCTCAATACACAGCCCCTAAAGATGTCCTTCCTGAGACACAAGCATACTATCAAGAGAAAGACGAGGTCCAGAGTCAAATGGCAGGGCATCGTTATAGTGGGATAGAAGCTCCTCAGGAAAGAGAGGTCAAAGTCGATTCATCGACCAACTACACCTCGAAAAGGCCACAAGAAAATGGACTCCAGAGGTCTGTCAGTGTTTTTGATAGGCTAAGTCCAATGAGAGGCCTAGGAATAGGCAAGCTCATCCTCCCCCTCTAATGCCCAGAAATGGGCAACGGGAAACTCATCTAGATGAAGATCAACCCATGCACTATGAAGACCCTCTGGTTCGTCCCCCTAGAAATAGGCGTGAAAGGCGAGACCAGGGCAGAAACGAGGCAAGAACCTCCCAACAACCTCCCCAGACCAACCAAAGGGGAGACAAGAATTCAGTTGAGCCTCAGAGGTCTTGCAATCTTGGTGATGACGATGAACATTCTCCTTTCTTAGAAGCCATAAGGAGTGCTCCCATGCTAAGCCACTTCACGCTCTCTAAAATCCAAAAATATGATGGAAGATGTGACCCCACTAAACATATGGACAATTACAAGATGCATATGAATCTGAAAGGGGCCACCCTAGCAACAAAATGTAGAGCCTTCCACTTAACCTTAAGTGGAGGAGCAGAAATTTGGTGTGCCAGACTACTAGAAGGGAGCATCCGAAGTTGGCCCAAATTCAAGAAAACTTTCTTGAAATGCTTCGTAACCAGCAAGAAAGGAGATAGACCCATCCAAAGGTTGAAAGATATGAGACAACAGCAATGTGAATCTCTAAAAAGTTTTACTTCATGCTTTACCAATGAAATGACATACGGCGTACAAGTCACAGATAAAGAAGCCTTAACTGCCTTTAGAGGAGGTTTGGACATGAACTCTTTTTTCTGGAAAGATATACAAAATAAAGACCCTGTCACCTATGACGCCTTGTTGGAAATGATAAGGCACGAAATCCTAAATCGAGAATTGAAAGATCATAGGAATAGGGCCAGCTAAGGCCTGCCGCCTCCACAGATGTGAAGGAGAAGAGGTCCCACCAAGCCCCAATGAATCATGGGCAAGAACTCCCTGCTGCGACGCTCAATGTAGTACCTACCCTGGCCTATGAAGAAATCAATTCAAGCGCTGAAATGCGCCGCTCAACCCTACCCAAGGAACCAACAAAGGGGATGAGGTGTTGAACATAGAAATAGGAATGAAGCGCCACAGTATTGCTCATATCATCAATCTCATGGGCATGGGACGCCGCAAGATTTCCACCAAGAAATGTTCCAAATATGCAGAATCAACAACCTCAGAACAATTAACAGCGTCGACCTACTAGGAATGTCCCTCTGCAAGGAAGGGATAACGACGCAAAAGAACTTAGAGCAAGCCAGAGGCAACGACGAGGCCCCCCACCAAGCAATGAACATGAACCCGTTTGAGAAATCAACATGATCATTGGTAGTCCTCATGTAGGTGGAGATTCTAGGAATTCTCAAATGAATTATGCCAGGGAAGCAATCGACCTGGCTATGACGAGCTACATAGTGAATCAATATACAAGTGGGAGGGAGTCACGTCCGATCACTTTTACGTAGGAGGATACAGTGGGTATATATTATCCACACTACGACTCCTTAGTAATAAGGGCCATTGTATCCCGCAACGGCCTGAAAAGAATGTTGGTGGATAATGGAAGTTCGGTCAATATTTTGTTTGGCACCACCTTTGACAAGATGAGGATTGACCATGAGCTAACCCCAATGAATTCCCCCTTGTATGGCTTCACAGGGGATAGCATCATTCTAAGGGGCAAAATCACTCTAGTAATAGAGGTAGGGGTGGACCCTTAATTACTCGCCATTTCATGGAATTCTTTATAGTTGATAACCGATTTGCCTATCACGAGGTACTTGGAAGACCCGCCTTAAAAGAACTATGGGCAGTCACCTTAATCCACCATCTGTATATGAAGTTTCCTACAGAAAACGGCATTGCCACAGTTCGAGGGGATCAAAGAGGAGCTAGAGAATGCTACTCCAACTCCTTGAAAAAAGCAGAACCAAGGACACAAGTCATCTTCATTGATGTTAACACAGACAATCTTCCTGAAGAAGGGGAAGCCGTCCTCATGACCGAAGCTCCTGAAGAGGAGGCGGTTGCTGAAGAAACAGTTAGCTTGAAAGAATTGGACCCCCGCAGTATTGATTACTTGCCTCAAACGACCCCCATGGAATAGCTGGAAACCTTTGCAGCTGATTCTATGGACCCAACAAAATGCCTACAGGTGGGAAGCAATCTGCCACAAGAGATGAATGGGAGGTTGAAAAACTTCTTTCTTAAAAACCTCGATGTATTCGCCTGGAAGCACGGCGATATGATAGGCATCGACTCCAAGGTTAGCTGTCACCACTTAAACATTGACCCGAAAGCCACGGGTCACGGGCAAAAAAGAAGAGTCCTTAACCCGGAAAAGTATTAGGCCTTTAAGGATGAAGTTGAAAAGCTAATTGATAATGGCTTCATTAGAGAATCTGTGTATCCGAAGTGGGTCTCCAACCCGGTTCTAGTAAAAAAACACAACGGGAAGTAGAGCGTATGCATTGATTTCTCGAATTTAAACCAAGTCTGTCCAAAGGACAACTTCCCACTTCCCAGAATAAACCAACTGGTGGACTCAACTGTTGGACATAAATTCCTTAGCTTCATGGACATAAATTCCTTAGCTGTGCATCACGCCTAGGCGGGGACCAGCTCCTCGGTCTGGAGGTGTCTCGATCGTTGCTTCTGGGATTTGAACCTCTAGGATGCTGAGCTATATCTCTACAATCCACAGTATCATGGCTGTAAGAATGATGATAGGTGCAATATCCTTGGGAGTTAGTTCTACCTTGATTCGAACCCCTCTCTCGGCCTCGTCCTCTTCGGGGGGCCAGCTGTGTTGACTGATTTGCTTAAGTGTTGATGACTGGTACATTCTCATAGGCCAGTGCTGGTACGGCATTCAAGGTGGCTGCAGCAAGTGCTTGGCCTAAGCCTTGGCCAATTTCAGCATTAGGTTAATTCCATTGCTGGTCCATCAGGTGGGAGGTTGGACCTGTACCACGTTGCCTTTGCTGGGGCTGGAGGCCTCTACTAACCCTATTTCTGTGGTCTATTAGCTCTTCATTAATGATTTCCCACCACATCATCTCTAACAATGTATCATAAGTAGTTGGATCTTGGTTCTGTACATCTCTCCAAAATAATGTGTTCATGTTCAGGCCTCCTCTTAAGGCAAATAGGGCTTCACGATCCGTAACATGAACACAACATGTCATTTCATCTGTGAAGCGGGATAAGAAACTGATAAGTGTGTTTTTACATACTTATTTTACTGTCAAAATATGAGCAATTGTTGATTAAAATGTTCGAATATAGCTTAATTTTATGCAATTTATGTTTTGTAGGACAAAGTGATGAATGTAGCGAAATTGAGGTGAACCAAGCGAAAAAGGACCAAACTGGAAGAAAGTGAAAGTTCAGGGACTAAGGTGCAACTACTACAAACTTGTTTCCAACCTTGTGATGAAGATTCAAGAGTTTTAGAGATCAATTGGATGAAGAAATGAGTCAAATGGGTGAAAGATAGCCAAAACATAATCAAATATCAACTTTCAAGCTGAAAAGTTTCACACCGGTTTTCAGCCTCGTATTGGGACGGATTTTGACATAGAAAACGATCGAATTGGAAGATGGTCTCTGAATCAAAGTTGTAGATCTTTGAGTTAGATTTTCAACGCATCTTGAATCAGCTCAATCGGAGATCAGAAGAGAAAGTTATGACAAAAATACTGAAGAAGGCGCAGAATTCAGAACAGCGACACAGCGCCCAAACGCCACAACCTAGCGCTCAAGCGCCATTTTACCCAAAATTTGACAGAATTCAAGCGCTCAAGCGCCGCTCCCGTGGCGCTTAGGCGCCGCGCCGCGCAAAGTAGGGTTTGTTTAATATTTGGGCCGTGAGAAGTCTAAAAAAGGACCCCAAAAACATCCCAAAACACCCCAGAACGCCTCATTCTTCATTCTACACCATTCTTCCATCACTTTTAGCTCAAGAAACTCTATGAAGAACTAAACTAAAGGTGAAGCAAGGGAGGAACTCAATTGGATTCGGGGATTTCAACATCATTTATTCTGCTCTTTGGTATTTATTTTGCTAAACATTTCTAGATCTAGATTTTCATATTTATGAATTAATTTTGAAATTTATTTAACATGTATTAAGTTTTTCATAGAATCAATCTTGTTTTTTCTATCGAACAATTGAACTATGTGTTGAATCTTTATTTCATTAAATCTATTGGTGTGATTATTTACTTTCTTATGCTACATGTATATGAACGATTTATAATCTGATTTCAATAGATGATTGTGATAATTGTTAAGGAAATCTAGAATTTAGGATGTGTTTTCCATTGTTTAAATAATTCTAGGGTTTATGTTTTCCCGTATTTTGAATTAGATTTGAGTTAGATTTAACATTTATTCAGATTTTCATGGATTTAATCATGTTTCTTCCATTGAATGATTAAAATACTTGTTCAAGTTTGATTTTCAAATCATTTATTGGTGTGATTTAATTACTGCTATATGTTAGAGATATATAGTCGCTCTTTAAGTCTGATTTCAATAAATTAATGTATGATTATATTTTTGGAAACATAAATTCTAGGATTACATGTGCAATTAAATTGGTTTGTATCGTTTAAATCATCCGATTAGAAAGTTAGGACAGAAACTTCTAATTGAGTAGAGAATGCATGAATTGTTGATGTTGATTGATCCAATCTAATTGAGGGAACCCCGAAACTTCACTATTTTACATATTATATTAAATTTCATCATTATTTTCGATGACATTTACATTTGAATGCAATAAACAAATTCCCTTCATCAAATTCACGAGAACCCAAAGTTATTGAACCTCTTGATTCACTTTTCCATCTCCCTGTGGATACGACACCCCAAAGCTATACTACAACACCGCGTAACACTTTGGGCGTAATCAGAAACTCTTCAGGGTTTCATCAGGTTGTTGCCTCATATCTTGGAGACGCTGAATAGGGACCTTTCCCTCCTTGCTCACAGTAAATCTCTTTAAAATGGTGGTTTTGAATTCTGGCCAGCTACGAATACTCCCAGGTATTTCAGCTGCTCCACTTAATGTTAAATGAAATGCCCTGCACTTCACAGCTAGGGTGGCGCCTCTCAAGCTCATATGTGTTTTATAGCTGTTCAAATGTTTCGCTGGGTCGCCTCTCCCATCATATTTTGGTATTTTGGGCATTACATAATGGTTTGGAACCTGGGCGTTCCTTAGCTCTCGTGAAAATAGCAAGTTGTGATCGTCGTCATCCAAATCACATGATTTTTGTGGGCCATCCAAATCATAGTTAGCTCCAGCCTCATATCTAGGCGGTTGTACAGAAGGTCCTGCCTGATTGCCAGCCTCCTCTTCCCTCCTTTGGCGATCACGCCGAGGCGGCACAACTCGAGGGGCATGTTCTTGCCTTTCCTCCGGTTGCCAATTTTCAGAAGGTGGGGGCTGTGGCCTGTTCCTAGGTGCTGGGGCTTCATTCCATTGTCTACGCCTCGGTTCGGCTGGGCTCAATCTGTCAAATACACTGACGGACCTCTAGGGCCTGGGTTCTGGCTCATATTCTGGAGGAAAGTTGCCCTCCGTGTTAAACGGGGCCTCGGTGGGTCGGCCAGAGGCATAGTTGGAAGAAATGCCAACTCCCACTTCTCTTTCCATTGGACTTCCTCCCCTGTCATGCCTGGAAAGGTGAGCTCTTTGACTTTGTACTTCTTCGGGCTGATACTGCACCTGGGAAACGTAAGGGGGAATTGGGCGACCTCCCTAGCCTTGCATCTGTATTAGCAACTCTTGCATTGCTAAGTTTTGGTTGGTGATGCTCCTCATATTGGCCGCCATTGTCGCCATTTTTCTGGTAAACTGGGCCGCTAACCTCCTTCCACCTCGTCTATGGTGGTGATGGGGTCGGCGTCGGACCGCTGGGGCCTCATTATCAGTTTCCCTCCCTTGTAGGAGGGGCATCCTCTTCTGAACTCATCTCTCCAAACTCAGAACCTTGAATATTTTTCAACTCTGGGGGCTTCCTCTTGTTTTTTTCACAAGAACAAATCATTTTTTAAAGCGGGATGCCCAAAATATCTTCTCAAAACAACTTTTTCTACGGGATTGCTCGTGGTTATAGTGTGGTTTCTCACAGACGGCGCCAATCTGTTGATCCCAAAAAATGTTGCCAACAGATGTCGGGCCCACTCATGTACATGTAAGCTTAATCCATCACGTTAGTGCCGATCAACGGTCAGAATGTCTCCAGAATCTGAACGTGGGAGGAGCTCAAAAATACGAGAAATTTCCGTTCAGGTCTCCGGCGAGATAACTAGAACACGATTGTATAAGAAACCAATCGATAAAGAACAAGATTTGTAGGAGAAATATGCTGATAAACGAGAGAATAAACTTGCTCCAAGTAATTAGAATTTCATTAACCTTTTTGTGTTACATGGTGGAGGTATTTATAGTGTTACAAATGAAATAGGGACCTTTGGATCAATTCATACGTAGCACCATCTCCTCGACCAAGACATCAAATCCTAGCCATCAAGTTGACTCTCCTAGCCTTACAAGACATTAAATGTTCTTACATTGACAAGATAAGACACAAATAAACTTTACACAAAAGTCACATCAATGATTCAAACTAAAGATCTTCATCATAAGCAAATCTCCACATGTGGGCCATTGCTAACTGCTAAAGAGCCTCGGATAGCGAGTGGAGGTGCCATGGGCCTCGGATAGTGCATGGCCTCGGAGCAAGGGCCTCAGCTAACAATGAAAAGCTCGGATGAAGAGGCCTCGGTATGACTCTGAGCCTCGGTTGACACATCAGAGGCCGGGAAAACATATCCTGATTCAATTGGGCTGGTCCCACCATTCAAATGTGATGCCATGTGGTGATTTTATTTATAAGTCGTAACCGAAACTATCAAGGGATAAGACGTAGAAGAATAGATCCTGAATCAAACATTCTCAACAGAGAATATGTAATTTCAATTTCTTAGTTTAACTTTAAAACGTCTGTTTTTAGTACTCGTGTGCTTGCACCCCTTGGTGGCATTCTGTTTATTTCCAATTGTAATCTTCATCAATAGGTGCATTCCAATTGTAATCTCCACTTTGTCTCAAGAGGTTTGTTTCTTACACAATCGCCTGAAATGTTTTTAATTGTTAGCGATAACCCACGCGAAACAATTTGGCACGCCCGATGGGACAATTGGTGTTTGAGGATACTAAAAAGTGAAACATTATGCCTTATAAGAATTTTGATAAGGAACCAGCAAGTCATGGAGTAGTCAGGTCTGTGATCGAGCGATATGAGGAGCAGCAAAGCTCTCCACGAACAGAGGGACGGAGTCAAAGCAGTCAAAGTTGCTATGAGCTAATGACGGAGTTGAGTCCTCAAACCATGAGTGCATTGCTTGGGGAACTCACACAAGATGTCGTTGAACAGGTAAATCTACGAAATGTTCATACTATGGAAAGATTTACCCAAAATGGGAATGCACATTATAACAACATGGCCAAACAATTGAATACATTAAACAAAATAATGAATAAGTTAGTAGGCCAAATGTGTCAGCCAGTTATGCCTTGCAAACCACTTTCAAATCAGGACGATTGTGGGACATAATTCACCACATAATTCTCCTAGTTTGAACCTAAATCAAGGTTTAGAACCACCATTTGGTCCGTCTACTTCAAATCAGAGGGGTAATGGAATGCCAAACTTGAATGGTGGTAATGGGATTACAAACTTGGGGGTAATCCAAATATAAGAGACAATGTCCTGAATAATGGACAGAACGTCCCGCGCATTAATGATGGATTAAATACTCAGTTTAATGGTAATAATAGCCCAAACAATGACACTTTTGTTGCCAACCAAGGACCAAATGTTAGGCCTCAAACAAATCAACTAGTAAACCAGCCTGTAGGAATTCCCTATGATCCCCACGTTATGTTGAGGAATCAAATCATGGAGATAGTACATGATCAAATGGCTTTTGGGTACGTCCTATCATTAGGCCAACTTATACAAAGCCATATCCGATTGGGTATATCAAGCATATCTATGGCCTAGAGGGTATAAAGTGCCAGAATTTTCATTATTGACTAGCTTAGGAGAAGTGTCTACTCTAGAACACATATGGCGATTCACACTACATAGTGGTGAAGTGACTGATTATCATAAAATGAGGTTCTTCCCTAGTTTATTAAAAGGAGTAGCTCTCTCATGATTCATTAATTTGCCAGCAAACTCTGTTCAGACATGGTAACAACTGGAACAATTGTTCCACGCTCAGTTTTATAAGACTGCATCTGAAGTCATCTTGGCCGATTTGGTAAATTTAGGTCAAATGCCAAACGAATGGGCAGATGGTTTCCTTCAAAAGTTCAAAATAGTTAGGAGCAAATGTTTTGTACCTCTGCTTGAGAAGGAATTTGTCAAAATCCCTCAAAGTTGCTTGAACTTTGATTTGAAGAAGAAATTCCAGGATAGAGATATAGTCGGGTGGTTTACATGAATTTGAACAAATACATGCATTCTTGTGAATTTACATTCGTCATAGAGATATAGTCGGGTGGTTTACATGAATAGGTCCAGCAAGTCTCGAGAGAGATTGTTGGATAGGTTAGGATCATTGATTTGTCAAAATATCAAGCATGTTGTCAATGTTGTAGAGCTAGATTCCAAGGTGAACATTACATGGGGATTCGTGATCCTAGTACTCGTTTGCTATTCATAAGCAACATTCACTTCGCATTTGAACCTTTAATTGCATTTAGTTAGTTGGTAAAATTTAGTTAAAGTTGCATATATAATCTTTGTTTAGTTACAAATCTTTATTTTTATCTCAAACAATTCATAGATTCGGTTAAGGTTTTGGTAATTAGAATTAAACTACATCAATCCTTGTGGGAACGATATTCGGAATTTTCAATTCCACTTATTACTTGTTAACGAACCGTACACTTGCGGTTAATTATTTTCCTGAACAAGTTTTTGGCGCCGTTGCCGGGGATTGCTTTGTAGTTTGATTTTTATTTACTTAGACACTAATTCGAACTTGTCTTTACTTTTTATTTTTTATTCGGCATTTCTATTTAGATTTATCTAAGAACTACTGTCATTTTTTCTTCCTTTAGGTTTGCATGCTAAGATCTCTTAGCGGTGAACTACTTCCATCGGATCTGGAGATTGAACGAACTTTTCATCGCAGGCAAAAGGAAGTTAGAGCGGCACAGCAGGGAAATCAAGAACAACTACCAATGGCAAATCAACAGGTTGAACCAATGAGGAATCCTACAGTTCTGGGAAATGCTGAGGAAGGAGAAGATGGAAATACATTGCTTGGGGATTTCTTATCACCCTTCGTTGTCTAGAGTCAATCCAGCATTGTGTACCCCCCATTCAAACAGCCAAATTTTCAACTGAAAACTAATATCATCCAACTATTCCAGAATGGGCATCGGTTCTACGGGTTGGCAAATGAAAATCCACATACACATATATCTTGGTTCTTGGATATGTGTCAACACTTCAGATACCAAGGAACATCGAAAGACGCTATCCGACTTAGGTTGTTCCCACACATCTTACGAGCTAAGGCACTCGAATGGTTGGATTCACTTCCTGTGGCAAGTATTACTACTTAGAATGATCTGGCTCACAAATTCTGCACTAAATTTTTCTCTCCAGCCAAAGTAGCGAAGATGAGGCATGAAATATCAATCTTCAGTCAGGGTGAGTCTGAGTCATTTGATAAAGCTTGGAATAGGTTCAAGAACATGCTAAGGAAATGTCCCCAACATGGTTTCGACAGAAAGACACAGATCAGATTTTTCTACACAGGGCTACTCCCTTCTTTTAGGAGCATGGTGGATTCATCGTCCAATGGCTCTATAATCAGTAGAACCATTGATGGAGCATGGAAATTGTTTGAGAGAATGGGGAACACTTCAGCTATGTGGTCTGCTGAGCGTGTGGGTTCAAAGAAACTAGCTGGTGTCTATGAGGTTGACACCTGCTCGGCCCTATCTGCGAAAATTGACTCTCTATTTCACAAGGTGGAAAGTATATCACAACCTACAAGTGCAACACAAGCGAAGAAGCTGAACTGTGAAGAGTGTGGAGCGGAGCATAGCACAGTTGAGTGCCCAATTCTGTCACAGAGAATGGAACAAGTGGACTATGCACAATGGAGTCAACGTCAGTAAAACAACCCACATTCTGACACTTACAATCCTGGATGGTGAAATCATCCAAATTTCTCATGGGGAGGAAATCAAAACCAATATCACAACAGGTCTCAAGGATAGCACCAGCAGGAGAAGAAACCTCAATTGGAGGAGATGTTTTGCCAAATTAATGGATAAGACTGACAAATACATGGAAACAACAAATCAGTTCATGAGGAAGACCGAAACAACTCTCCACAATCAGGGGGCTGCAATTAAGAATTTGGAGACACAAGTGGGACAAATAGCACTTTCTATGATAGGAAGAGCTCCAGGTGCACTGCCGAGTAATACCGAAGTGAATCCTACAGAACATGTCCAAGCCATCACTACACGTAGCGGGGTTCAATTACCTGAAATACATGTGAAGAGACCGGGTACAAATGAAGAAATGGTACCACCGTTTGATGGATATCTGGAGGAGCAGACTGAGCAACCTGGGGAATTATCTAAAAAGGGAACCTCAGATGTAGCACGAGCTAAAGCAACCACACAAATAAATCCTTATGAACCCCCAATTCCTTTTCCCCAGAGATTAAGAAAGCAAAAGCTAGACCAACAATACATGAAATTTTTAGACATCTTCAAGAAGCTTCACATCAATATATCGTTGGTTGAAGCACTCACACAAATACCCAGTTATGCCAAATTCTTGAAGGAAATCATATCCAACAAACGTAAGCTGGAGGATCATGAAACGGTGATGTTGACAGAAGAATGCAGTGCAAGGATCCAGAAAAAGCTTCCTCTAAAACTAAAAGATCCAGGGAGTTTTACTGTACCTTTCACAATTGGAAATTATTTTTTTGATAAAGCTTTATGTAATTTGGGTGCAAGTATTAATTTGATGCCACTCTCTATTTTCAGGAAACTTGGATTGGGAGAAGCTAAACCAACCACAGTAACTCTGCAGCTTGCTGATAGGTCACTCACTCATCCACGGGGGATCATAGAAGATGTTTTGGTAAAAGTTGAGAAGCTTATATTTCCTGCAGATTTCCTTATTCTTGGCATGGAGGAAGATAAGGATGTACCCCTCATATTGGGCCGACCATTTTTGGCTACTGGGAAGGCTCTAATTGATGTACAGCGAGGTCAACTAATTCTGAGATTGGTGGAAGAACAAGCTTCTTTCAACGTTTTCAAGGCTATGAAATATCCTACAGAATCCGACAGTTGCTTTCAGATTGACATTGTTGACAGTGCATTTCACAACACTTTTCAGCTCCAACATCCATCTGACACGTATGAAGCTTATATCATGCATTCTCAGTCCATTCACACCGATTCTACAGAAATGGAGGTATGTGCAAATTTTTGGAGACAAATCCACCATATGTACGAAAAAGGAATTATGAGGAGCTGGGAACTGGCCTACCAGAACCACTACCGTCAATTCAACAACCACCGAAGTTAGAGCTCAAACAACTACCTACCCATCTTTGTTATGCTTACTTAGGGGAAGCATCTACACTTCCGGTCATAATTTCAAACTCAATTAGCAAGATGGAGGAAGAGAAATTGCTTAGAGTGCTGAGAGAAAATCAAACAGCGATCGGGTGGTCATTGCTGACATAAAAGGGATCAGCCCTTCACTTTACATGCATAAAATTCTCATGGAAGAAAACTACAAACCAAGTATCGATGGGCAGCGGAGGCTGAATCCAAACATGAAAGAAGTGGTGAGAGTAGAGGTGATTAAACTCTTGGATACGGGAATAATTTATCCTATTTCAGACAGCAGTTGGGTCAGTCTGGTTCACGTGGTACCAAAAAAAGGGGGCATCACAGTGGTTGCAAATGAGAGGAATGAATTGATACCAACCAGGACGGTTACGGGATGGAGAGTTTGCATTGATTATCGCAAACTGAACACTGCTACTCGGAAGGATCATTTCCCACTCCCTTTCATTGATCAGATGTTGGAACGGTTGGTAGGTCATTCGCATTATTGTTTCCTCGACGGTTATTCAGGTTACAATCAGATTCCAATAGCACCAGATGACCAAGAGAAAACTACATTCACTTGTCCATATGGAACTTTTGCCTATCGGAGGATGCCATTCGGCTTATGCAATGCCCCCGCTACGTTCTAGCGATGTATGATGGCCATTTTCTCTGATATGGTGGAAAAATTTATAGAGATTTTTATGGATGATTTCTGTGTTCGGCTCGTCGTTTGATGAATGTTTAAAGCATCTAGGTTTGGTTCTACAGCGGTGCAAGGAGACAGACTTGGTGTTGAACTGGGAAAATGCCATTTTATGGTACAAGAGGGCATTATCTTGGGACATCGCATATCAGCTAAGGGGATCGAGGTTGATAAGGCCAAAATACAAGTTATCGAAAACCTACCACCACCAACAGCAGTTAAAGGAGTGCGCAGTTTTCTTGGGCATGCTGGATTTTATCGACGTTTCATCAAGGATTTTGCATAGATTACGAAGCCTCTCTGCAATTTATTGGTCAAGGATGTGCCTTTTGAATTCTCTGCAGAGTGCGAAGTAGCTTTTAATACTTTAAAGGAGAAGCTTATTTCGGCACCCATCATCACGGCACCAGATTGGAGTCAGCCATTTGAATTGATGTGCGTGCCAGTGATTATGCGATGGGGCTTGATATTGGGGCAGCGAATAGGTAAAGTGTTTCATGTCATCTATTACGCAAGCAAAACATTGAATGATGCACAGCTCAACTATGCTACTACCGAAAAAGAGCTCCTAGCCATAGTCTATGCCTTTGACAAATTTTGATCCTACCTTGTTGGATCAAAGGTCGTAGTCTATATTGACCATGCGGCGTTGAGATATCTGATGACGAAGAAGGATGCCAAGCCAAGGTTAATTCGTTGGATACTACTACTGCAAGAGTTTGATTTGGAAATCAGGGACACAAAGGGCAGCGAAAATGTGGTAGCTGATCACCTATCGCGACTGGAACAAGGAAATCATGACCAACTAGTGGAAATTAATGAGGTTTTTCCAAATGAGCAGATATTTGGTATGGAAGTTACATCATGGTATGCAGACATCGTGAATTATTTGGTCAAATCCATCTCTCCACCTGATTACTCCAACCACCAGCGGAAGAAATTTTTCTCTGAGCTCAAATACTATTTTTGGGAAGATCCTATTCTCTACCGCCGAGGAGCTGATCAGATTATCCGGCGATGTGTCCCCGAGGAGGAGATACCGGCCATTCTTGAACATTGTCATTCATCTGCATACGCGGGGCATTTTGGGGCATCGAAAATAGCTGCAAAAATTCTACAATCTGGGTTTTATTGGCCGACAATATTCCGGGATGCGTTTGAGTTCGTGAAGCGTTGTGACAGATGTCAACGCACCGGTAATATTTCGAGAAGGAATGAAATGACTTTAAACAACATTCTTGAAGTAGAGCTTTTTGACGTATGGGGAATAGACTTCATGGGACCATTACCACCTTCATTTTTTAATCAATACATACTGGTCGCCGTTGATTATGTCTCCAAATGGGTGGAAGCAGTGGCGTTGCCCACTAACGATGCTAAAGTAGTGATTGGGTTCTTAAAGAAATCCATTTTTACTCGCTATGGCACTCCTCGTGCTATAATCAGCGATGGTGGCAAACACTTTTGCAATCGCCATTTTGAGTCATTGTTGGCTAAGTATGGCGTCCGACATCGTGTAGCAACTCCATATCATCCTCAAACAAGTGGCCAAGTTGAAATCTCCAACAGGGAGCTAAAGAGGATACTGGAGGTGACAGTAAGCTCCTCGAGGAAGGATTGGTCTAAGAAACTTGACAACGCACTATGGGCCTATAGAACAGCGTTCAAAACACCCATAGGCATGTCTCCATACAGGTTGGTTTTTAGGAAGGCGTGTCATTTGCCAGTTGAGCTAGAGCACCGAGCATATTGGGCAGTCAAGAACCTGAACTTTGATTTGAAACCAGCTGGTGAAAAACGTCTGCTTCAGCTTAATGAAATGGATGAATTCCGATTGGAAGCATATGAGAATGCAAAACTTTACAAGGAGCGCACCAAGAAGTGGCATGACATGCATATACAAAGGCAAGAGTTTGTAGTGGGGCAGAAAGTATTACTGTACAATTCTAGACTCAAGCTCTTCACGGGTAAATTGCGTTCCAGGTGGTCCGGTCCATATACGGTCACCAAAGTTTTACCATACGGAGCAGTTGAGATTCATCATGAGAGCAAAGGAAACTTTACTGTGAATGGACAACGGCTTAAGCACTATTGGATAGGGGAGTGTTCAAAAGAAAAGTCAACCGTCCACCTGACACAGCCGACATGACTCACCACAGTGAAGTCGAGCTATCGACTATAACCTAGCGCTGGTTAGGAGGCTGCCCAGTTTATTATTGGGCGCCCGCCCAGTTACAAGGAAAAAAAAATTTACAGGTTTTTTTTCAAAAAAAAAAGGGGAGGACATTTAAACCCTCCCCATTCATTTTTTTTTCTAATTTTTTCACTTTCAATCCCTCTTCTACTCAATGCTCCTAAGAGACAACACCAATCTTTTGTTTTGAATCTCACATTTCAATTGTTTGCTTTGGGAATCATCTCCAATCTCCATTAGCTTAGCCAAAGAAATTCAAGGTATGCTTCATTCTTCTAGATTAATGCAACATTTTGCATATCATCTCCAATTTCCAACATTTTGCCTTTAGATTAATGCAAATTTTTTGAGTTCTTTTTGAGGAGTATGGGATTAGATAAGTCATGGTTCTTGTTGGTTTGTGTTGTTATGCCCATAATGGAGATTTGTTCACACATTAATCCTTTTAAATTTCATGGGAAACTACATGCCTACAAGGTGTTTGATAAATTACCTCAATGGAGACTCTTGTATAATTAGGGTACATCTAGCATGTGGATTTTATTGGTGCACAATTGCTATTGACATTAGTGTTGTAGCTCTATGAAATGGCATTAGAAGACATCAAAACACACATAGACATCAATTGGCACCTTGACTCCACTTTTGGGTAGTCACATGGACTTGCATCTTTATTCTTCACACGTGGCTCCTTACTACGTATCATGTTATTCTCTTACATGACATAAGTTTTTACATGTTGACACCATCCGGCTAGCATAGAGTTCCTAAATCGGGAGTATTCCACGCTTTCGCCTATTGATATGTTTATCATCGCTTTCACTCACATTCTCTATTTTCACATGTAGGTACATAATGCCACCAAAACGAAAAGCTACAGTTCAAGAGAAAGGGAAATCCAAGGCTGGCGAGACATCAACCCGCCGTCAGAGGGCAAGCTCCAATCTTGATGAGGGGAATATACCAAGGTTCTTCACTGCTAAAAATCGTTCTCATTTTGAAGGAAAATGGAAGGATAAGAAATTCCATCAAGAGAGGCGAGTTATTATTGATGATTTTTCGGGTAGCCTACTACAACGAGTTGTTCACCACTGTGGTTGGCGCAAAGTTGTTGAGGCTCCTCATGCCGCATATCCTACTTTAGTGAAGGAGTTTTTCACCAACTTCAATTCCGAAATTGACGTCCCCGAGTCTTCACATAGGAACCAAACATGGGTAAGAGGCAAATGGATTCGAGTCAGCCCGAACGTGATTGATAGATACTACGAGCTCAACCATCTGGCTATAGAGCCATTACCTACGGAGCCTGATTTGGCATTGGTTGCTCGATTTCTATATGGTCGAGATGACGCTTGGCCTCTTCCTACGGATCGTTTCATGCTTAATCAGTTAACTTCGGAGTTGAGACTTCTTCACATCTTTATCTTCACCAATATCCACCCCACCACCCAGCGGAGTCGGTTTAATGAAGAGAGGGCCCACCTACTTTATCATTTGGCACAGGGCACAAAATAGATTTGGGATCCCACATTTTCATTATCCTACGAGAGTTGGTAGCATCGATTGATCCACAGCGCAGCATTATGTTTCCCTGTCTTATTAGTGGGATTTGTTTGGCTACCGGGGTTCCACTTTTTTCCAATGAAGAGATTGCTCACCCCGATACCCCAATCAGTAGAAGGACCATAGAAAGTTCTGCAGCTCAGCTTCGAGAGGCTGACAGAATACATCATCCCGAGCAAGCACCGAATGCTTTGGATGCCGACACGGCCCTCCTGAGCAGACAGTTGTCCCAAATGCAAGTCACCCAAGTAGAGTTAGGTCGGTCAGTTGGCAACATTACCAATATTTTGGAGGCGATGCAGCAGAGACAAATCCATATTGTAGGAGAACTACAGTGAGTGAGCATGCAAGTTCGCGGGTTTCAACAAACTGATGAGAACATGCGCCATGATCAATGAACCATCTCTTATGCTTATGGTCAGGTACATGAACAGATGCTCCATTTTGGGAGTCGATTGGAAACCATTGATCGAAACGTCAGTCAGCTAGCGAGGGATGTTGATTTCCTCCGGACCACTAGTTCATCAGGACAGCCGGACCAGCCTGGTTCTTCCACACCTCCGCATCCACCCCCGGGGAGTCTCTGATCCTTTACTCCTTTATTTTGTATATTTTTGATGTTTACATTGGGGACAATGTAGACAATTTTTGTTGGGGGTGGGGGTTGATTTACAATCTTTGTTGACTACTTTTCAATGCTTACTTTTCAAATGCTTCTCGTGTTTTTCTTAAAAAAAAAAAAAAACAAAATTTTTGTTTTAGCGTCGAGTACAACATTGAACTACTTGCCGCCTATGATGATATTTGTTTGAATTGAATATAACTTGAGCTAGAACTAGGCAACATCATATCTTATGCTTTTACTTGGGTGCTTATCCATGTTAAACTTGTTACTTGACCACATAGCCATCATCGACTTATCACTTATGTTGGGGCATGACTTGATTATGTGGAGTAAATGGTTGATTTGTTGACCTAAGTTTGAATAAAACCCTCAACTCCTTTATATAGAAATCGAACTGCTAAAAAGGTAGTTTGGGGGTGAGAATGTTAGTGCTTGTATTCATAGAAGTTTGATGGTTTGAGGTTCTTGGATTAGATCCTTGGTTGAAAAAGTTTGGGTTAAGAAGTCTAGAATGGGTACTAATCTATATATAAAAAAAAAAGGAGTGATACATCTTACAATTCTCTTCGTAGCCTTTATGACTCGAGTTATTAAGCCTGTTAGGGTGTTCAAAACCCGGTGCCCTATGGTTATCTAACTTGGGAGTCATCGGCCTAAAGCTCGCTACAGGGGTCATTTAGAAAGCTTAATGGAGAGAAGTCTTGCACACAAGATATCAAAAAAAAAAAAAAGAATTTTTGCAGCAATCAAGAATATAGACATAGCAAGAGAAAGAGAAAGGAATTTAGACTATAAGCAGTGAGAGGTACCCTATAATGACTTCAAGATTTGAGCTCTGGATACTGATGGTATGGCTTTGAGAACTTCTTACCATTTTTCTTCTAGAGATATAAGTACCTGATCATGATCACTTTGTGTGGAAAAATGCATGTTTATGATTATTAGAAGCCCACTTGTGCAAAAATACCTTGGGATTCGAGAGAAGAGCATGATGAGTGAATTTACACGAGGGATGTGAGAAAAAAATAGACCACCTAGGGATGGGATTACGATTAAATCAACAACACCAAATTGATTGTGCTCTAGTATGAGGATGAGTCAATATTGGCTACCACACACACACACACACACTAAGTCAGGCATTGGATGAGTACAAACATTTTATTTTCTTTTGATGTTGTTTGGATCTATCCAGAGTATTGTTTTAATTCGAACCTGAGGCATATGGCAAGCTGTTTAACGTGAAATTTGTTTATTTTAGATTGTTTAGATTAATGATTTGGTTGGGCTCCTAAGTTTTGTGTGTGTTGTTTTGCTCGAGGACGAACAAAGGCTTTAGTTTGGGGATGTTTGATAAGTGCATTTTTGTGCACATATTCAGGGCCATTTTACTAGGTTTTTGTGTCATTTTATTATTGTATTCTACTTAACTTAGGTTACTTTTATCTTATTTCAGCTTTGAACCTGTTTTGAAGCAATTGGAGAAGAAAGAAGGATAAATGGGCTAATTGAGGAAGCTTCGAGGACCAACATGCATATGGGGGGAAGTTGAAATATTACAATTGAAGTAAATTGATGAGGAGGACTAAGATGGAGGAAAGAATGAAGAAAAAGGCGAAAAAGAAAAGTGGAGAAAATTTAGTTTGGGCAAGCTTCCACCCGTTTTGCCTGGGCGGCCGCCCGGAATGAAAATTATCAACAGAAGCCAAAAACGTAGCCTGGGCTGCCGCCCCATTTTATACTGGGCGCTAGCCCAGGCCATTCCGAGAAAAAAATTCTGGTTTCCTAATTCGAATACAACTCTTATGGGAACGAATCTTGGGGGTTAATTTAAAACCCTAGGGCTGTCCAAAAAAGGGGGAGAGACATTACAACACAGAGAGAACCCTAGAATACATCAAGAAGAAGATTTTGGGGCAAGGATTTCACATCAAAACTACAAGAATTCTTGGATTTGAATCAAAATTGTGATTTTGGTGATGCCTTCTCTTACTTTAATTTTGTATTTTCTTATTTTCTCCATGTTAGGCTAGATCTATTCGTGCTAGGAGATCGATGAACCTTGTTATGTAACTTTGGATTTTAGTTTTACAATTATTGACACTTAAAACATGTTTTGAGGTTTGAATGACTTTTATTCACTTATTTGTTTCCACAATTATTATGCATGTGATTGTGTGAGTGCAGTAGTCTATTTCATGCATTCGAGAGAAGGGGAATGGACTTGACGAGGTATTTGTCATCGTAAGGTCCGATAGGGGATAGAGATATACCTCTATGCTTTGCATAAATCTTTAAGTGATCATAAAAATACATGCATTCTTGTGAATTTACATTCGTCATAGAGATATAGTCGGGTGGTTTACATGAATAGGTCCAGCAAGTCTCGAGAGAGATTGTTGGATAGGTTAGGATCATTGATTTGTCAAAATATCAAGCATGTTGTCAATGTTGTAGAGCTAGATTCCAAGGTGAACATTACATGGGGATTCGTGATCCTAGTACTCGTTTGTTATTCATAAGAAACATTCACTTCGCATTTGAACCTTTAATTGCATTTAGTTAGTTGGTAAAATTTAGTTAAAGTTGCATATATAATCTTTGTTTAGTTACAAATCTTTATTTTTATCTCAAATAATTCATAGATTCGGTTAAGGTTTTGGTAATTAGAATTAAACTACATCAATCCTTGTGGGAACGATATTCGGAATTTTCAATTCCACTTTATTACTTATTAACGAACCGTACACTTGCGGTTAATTATTTTCCTGAACAGTGTAGTTTAGTTTGGTTTGGTTTTAGTTAGATGAACTCATTTTGTTGTTTGTCCTTTCATGTTTAATATATTGGTTGGAATGTAGCTGTCTGTAATTCTTGTGAAACTATAAATGATAAAATAATAAACTGGATTCTTGAGGGAGTAGATAATTATATTGGATTTTGTTGAATTTCAAATTTTAGTTGAGCTCTTAAAAGTTATAAAAATTTGTGTAGATGTTGCATTTACATTTAATTGCTAATTCGGAGATTATTGTGATGTGGTTATTTTTCATTTTTCAAATAGAATTCTTCGATGGTCAGAAGGAATAAGGGGATAGGTCATTCATGTAGACGACCGGGGCACATGTTATCAGATTGTCCCGAAAAGAGAAGATGCCCAAACTGTGGCCAAGGAGGTGGGAAAGCTAACCGATAACAAAGGCCATTTGTTCCACTGTTGTACCCGTGACGTCTGTCGATTTTTCGATTGGAATAAATCTCCTCCCAACGTAGCATATCCGTTGCAAGATGAAGGTCAATCAAATGGCATCACCAATGGTAGTGAATCCATTGATGATTTGTCGCATACGTTGGAAACGTGTGCCAACATTGCCGATAAAAAAGATATTGAAATTTCCCTTAGCATCATAAAAATGTGTAAGGGAAAACGAGGTTCGGAAGATATTCTATGAACATCGATGTAATGTGATGTTGATTGAATATTTTATCTTTGGCGATTGTATGTTAATGACAATGGACAATGTAATGCTTGAATATTAATGGGAAAATGCAATGTTCTATGAGCGTAGGTGGTTATGGTCTTTATAAATTTTCTTGAGTAGTACAGGAAGTTCATGTTTTACTCACTGTAATTGTTGTTGCTCAGATTAGTCTTTGACAGGTGATATAACTGGACTCATTTTGCAATCTGTAGTTTTTTAGTGCAATACATGAAACTGTTGTCAAGTAAATATGCAAGAAGCCTCATTATAATTCTTCAGAAAGTATATTGCAAAGCATAGTCAAAAAATTGCAATTCACGTTCTATGTTCCAACAACCAAACAAACAAGTTTATTACACCAAATTCCCAACTAGCGGCTGCTCATTCCAGATAAATGGAACTGCCAACTTAATAAGCTATCCACAAAAATCTACAAAAAGTGTTGGCCAACATAATAGTGTTACAAAATAATCATCCAAGAAATGTTGGAACATACAACGCTATTCTACAAGCGTAAATCATAACCGCACACGCTCTCTTGTATGCTACTTGTTGATGGTTGTGATGAGTGAAGATGTTTAATTGAACATCCTACAAGATGAAATTGGTTATGTCAATTATAAACATCTCACAACTAAAATCAAGTCACGTGTTATAGTTGAATGTGAAGCCGACTAACCTGATCATTGAATGAAGTCAAATCAATATCTTTATGCCTTTTCGATGTACTTGTCTTCGTTGACCCCTATACGGCATTGAAAAAAAAATTAATGATTTATGATTATACAATGACGGTTGCAAACACATGAAAATAAATAACATATCAAACCTTTTGACATTTTTTTGATTTCTTTGAACTCGTTTTCCCTTTCGACGAAGTTTTTTTGGTGCTCTTTTACTTTTCGTGTGTTTTGGGTCGAAAATAATTCCGCTACCAAACTTTCCTGCTTCATCAAAGTTGTGGGAGATCTGAATTTTGGACTTCAAGATGGACGATTCTTTAGTTTGAAATTCAATCCACTTAATAATTTCCTCCGATTGCGATGTGTCATATGCTACCAAATCAGCTAACTTGGTAAATGCATTGCACATTTTCTTATATCTTACTTGGTCCGGAGTACTGATCCAACCATCGTAATTGATCGGAACCCTCGTGTACGGTCAATTCACAAATCTCATCCACCTGTGTAATATATATTTCTCAGGTGCTAATTTCACTCGTAATTGATCGGAACCCTCATATCAAAACTGTGATTGCGTGCTTGCAAATAATTCCTCTAAACTCAAACAAATAACAATTGCAATCAAATTCCCACTCATTCCTACGGAAGCGCACTTCAAACCGTTTTGTCTTCGTACATTTATTCAAAATGATGTCCTCACATACTTCGTACATAGTATGCAAGCATGAATCAACAGCAGACAAGACTTCACAATATACCTTTTCGGTGAACTGTTCTTGGAACTCCTTGAACTTTGCAATTGTGTACACTAATTGAAATTGCTTCTCCAGTTCATATCTTGTAGCACACAAGACCATTTATGAAAATGACTTGAAATCAGCATGTACCTCCTTATCAACTTTACTTCTCAATGCATGCTCATACTGCTCGACAAATTGCTTTAGGGATGTTTTCAAATGAACATAGCCATCAAAAAATGCATTGATGCTCTCACTTCGTTGAGTGGCTGACATACCCGCCCAAAATGAAGTTCTCAAATAACATGGCACCCATCGAGATCTCTCATTGTACAAGCCATTCAACCAAGAATTTTCCACCAATTCAAAATCTTCAAGCATCTTATTCCAACCTTGCTCAAATTCGTAACAACTTTGCACATAGTACACCAACCTATGCACGGCAGCAAGAACTTCACCCTTATATTTGTGGCCACCAATTTTTTCTGGTAATTTTTTCAGGATGTGCCATAAGCACCATCTATGTTTAGTGTTCGAAAACACAATTTCAATTGCATTTTGCATAGCTCGATCATGATCTATTATAATTCCATTTGAAGCTTTATCATACATACACTGAAGCCAGGTTCTGAATAGCCATACTAAAGTACTTGTATCCTCAGATGAGACCAAACCACAACCAAGAAGAGTTGATTGTCCATGATGGTTTATTCCAGCAAAAGGAGCGAAATTCATTTTGTACTTATTAGTCAAGTACATGGTGTCAAAAGTTATTAATCACCAAATTCCTTACATGCTTGTCTGCACCTGTTATCTACCCAGAAAACGTTCCTCAAATGGGCATCCTCATCCAAGTTTATACTAAAATAGAAGCCAGGACTACTTGCTTGCATCCTCGAAAAATAAGCTTGTATTGCAACAGCGTCTCCTTCACCAAATCTTAAACGACGTACTCTGTTAATGAAATTTCTACAATCCTTCTCAACACATGAAATATTCTCATAACCACCGGCTTCAACTACGGCAGAGTTAAAACTCTTGTGCAATGGTATACCAGCGATGTCATTTATTTCAAGTTGTCTTTTCACTCGTGTGTTGATTTGGCGATTACATCGATATAGTCGTGATTTCGATGGGCTTGTTCTATGATTGTGCTCCAAATGAACAGTATTAATATGCCAAATTCCATTAAGTTTCGAACATGCAGTCAATCTTGCTTTGCAACCAGTTTAGATGGTTGTTTGAGGCTTCAAAACTGCATTTGTTCCACTGCTTCGACGGCCTTCCCTACTGCAAGTAAAAGTTACATAACGTACAAACCCATCATCACCCTTCTTTGAATTTCTTTTTCTCACAGGAAACCCAACTTGGTAAGCGTAGTTTTTGTAAAACTCAAACACCGCTCTCTCATCCTTAAACTTCATTCCAACACTAGGCACAATAATATCTGTTCTTTCCCATGAGGTCTTATCATACGGATTGTCATATTCGGATGATAGAACTTCCAAATATCCTGCATTCACAAAGAAATTAACAACAACCAATTAGAATAGTTGGCAAAAAACCAATGTTTCTTCTAACCATTTACCTCATGTTTCTTCCAGCTACTTAAAGAAATATAGCACCAATTTTTTATGGATTCTTCCAGCAACCATTTACCACATGTTTCTTCCAACAACCAATTTTTTATGGTTTAAAGGAAACAACAATAATAAACAACAGCTAACTATTTCTCCATTTTGGAAAGGAATATAGCACCAATGTTTCTTCTACCTATTTCAATTTAACCTTACGGTTGAAGGAAAAAAAAAGGCCCCACCTCAAGCATCAAAGTGGATGTGAAAAGGAGAAAAATAAAAAAAACTTTACAGAGACAGGATATGAAAATGAAGTCTGAAAAGGCCACACAAATGTTTTGTTTAACGTTTTCTTCAATCTATTTCCTCTACAATTAGTCCCCACCAATGAGTATAAAAGCATTGTTGGTGTAAATGAAATTATGAATTGGTGATTTAAAAGAAAAAAAATCTAAGGTACAACAGCTATTTTCCTCAAATGAAACGAAGGTTGAGAAGTCGTTACCCATGGTGGGGGAGCTGGCATCGATGTCGCCATTGTCGGAGTACATTGCTTCACTATCAACTGCACCTCCGTCGCAAATAGGGGCAAATGCAACGGACGGGGGTAGGAAGGCTTCATCCACCATCGGGTCGACAGCGATGGAGTTGACATTGTCGGCCCGGTTCTCACAATCGGACATTTTCATTCTCAGCTTATTTTCAAATGGGTTGAAAATGAATGGCGAGTTCTATGGAGGATGAAGACGCTGCCTTTACTTTTGTTTTCCTTTTTTTTTTTTGGGTATAAGAGACATTTTAAATTTCTCGCCACATCATCACACTGTGAAACATTTGGTAAAAGGTGCTATACGTGTAGCACTACTCTACATTATAACCATTAATTTTTACAACATCATTTCACATTATTGGCCAGATTTGACACATGAGGAATGTCGTCATTAATGTCAACAAGAATGTAAATTTAGATTTATTCAAAAATGAAATAAGTAAGTGAAAAGAAATCATTTTCCTAAAAAAAAGGGATAGCAATTGTCCCAAACTTTTCTACTTTTCGTAGAATTTATTTTAACCTTCACTCTGTGCCACCCATAATCTCAAACATTTCAATTTATTGTAGCACAAGGACAAATGGTTGGACCATTAGTTGACCAATAAAATGAGCTTTGATCAAATCTAAAAATGGCAAAATAGTAAATTTGTTATTTTCCCACATAAAACAATTAAAACTAAAAAGAAAAAAGAAACAATTGTTCATCTCCCTTCAATCCACTAAACCAAAACCAAATCAAACCATCCCGCCTTCCACAACCACCACCACTCGTCGTCATCATTGCCTAATGAAAATAGACTCCCAGGACGAGTCCATCGTGCTAATCAAACATCGGATAGGGGCTGTCAAAATCAACCCAACCCAGTCTTATGAAAATGGATTTTTAGGATGGGTTTATTGTGCTCATCAATCGATAGATGAGAGTGACCATATGATAATCCCACAACTGTATCACATCGCTGGCTGTCGGATCTCTAAATGAGCAACAGTAGTTGCAGTCCCGAGCACTCCTATTGCAATCTTATTCTCATCTTCATGTGCCAAGCTAAAAATTGCACCGTATGTTCTTGTGATTCTTCAAAACCATTCTTTAAAATATCTATCAACAGTGGGACAATCTCAGTTCTTCCAATCTTTATTTTTTTTCAATTTCACAAGAGAAAGATTCACCAGCACAGCTACTGAGTACCTTCAATTCAATAATTAGCTTAAAGTAAACAAAAGCCTTTCAGTGCAAAGAACAATTCGAGCTTCTTCACTATTTGTAGTTTTTCACAACAAAATCATAGCTTGTTCGTGATCAAAAACTTCCAAACTCGTAAGTTTGTTTACAAAATTCTCAACCTCCGACTAAATGCAAGAGGGCTTTGTTGTAAATGGTAAAAAATGGGAATCATTCGCAATCACAGATTCTTTGGAGTTCTAGGTTTAAAAATTGTGATGATTCAATTTCGTTATGGCGATACAACGAGTGGTGGTGGCTATGGAAGAAGGCGACGGAGAGAGATGAACAATTGTTGCCTTGGTTCCAAAATCTAGACACACTACGATTGTTGGAGACTATAGGCATATTTCTTGTTGCAATGTGTTTTATAAAGTTATCACGAAGATCCTTGCATCTAGATTGAGGCTTATTTTGGGAAGCACTGTTGACTAAGCCCAATTCGCATTTGTTGAAGGTAGGAGTATGATGGAAATAATCCACCTTACTCAAGTACTCATGAGGCAATATAATCGAAAATGGGTTGTTCCAAGATGTCTTCTTAAGGTTGATCTTCGTAAGGTGTATGACTCGGTTGATTGGGGCTTCTTAAAGCAAGTGCTTGAGGGCTTATGCTTTCCTACTAAATTCATTTGTTGGGTTATGGAATGTGTCACTACACCTACTTATTCTGTGGTATTGAATGGAAGCATACACGATTTTTTCAAAGGTAGGAAAGGCTTATGACAAGGTGATCCACTCTCACTATTCTTGTTTGTTTTATGTATTGAATATCTTTCAAGAATGCTTTGGTAGCCTCAAATGAGAGTGAATTTAACTATCATCCCAAATGTGGTCCGTTGAAGATTACATACTTAGCTTTTGCAGATGATTTAATGCTCTTTGCAAGGGGAGATGTCATTTCGGTGAAAATTTCGATGGATTGCTTAAACAACTTTACGAATGCATCGGGATTAAGGATGAATAATCTTAAGTCCAGCTTATATATACCTGGAATACATGGGCAAGATCTTGATGAATCCATGAACTTACCAATATTCCAAAGGGTACAATGCCTTTTCGATATTTGGGCATTCTACTTTCTTCCGAGAAGCTTAAGGTCAGTTGTTTTGCTCATTTTTTTGATAAATTTACAGCTTATATAAGTGATTCGATGTGCTCTTCATTGTCCTATGCAGATAGAGCAGAATTGATTAGAGCGGTGCTTTAAGGAGTCAAATGTTTTTGGCTTTCTTTACTACCTATTCCAGCTACAATTATTTCAAGAATCATAAGTCTTTACCGTAACTTCCTTTGGGGGTCAAAGAAGTCTTTGGTTGCTTTGAGGGATGTTTGTTATAGAAGAAAGAAGGTGATTTGAGCTTTAGAGACATAAAAAACTAGAATTCAGCAATAATTGCCAAGTTGCTGTGGAATATCCATTATAAAAAAGACACTTTGTGGACTCGTTGGGTAGATCAAATTTACCTTAAATGAGCTAGTATTTGGGGAGGTCTTGCCTAGGAAAGATCACTCACCACTCTTCAAAAAACTGATGGAAATAAGGGATGTTTATAGGCAGATTTTGCACATGAACAAGCCGATCAACTCACTTTGGGGACACTATAGCAGAATTTCAGCTTAAATGCATGGATGAATGGTGAAAATTTTTTGTGTAACTAAGGCCCATGATTTTTTTCGGCTTAAGGAAAATGTTAAGTGTTGGGCAACGGATGTTTGGAAACACTTCATCACTCCAAAACATTCATTTATGTTGTGGTTGGGAGCTCAATCCAAGTTACTCACCAAAGATAAATTGCATTACTTGGATATTGATCGAAATTGTATTTTTTGTGCTTCACATGAGGAGACATGTCATCGCCTATTTTTTTAATGTCATTTTTCCTCAAGTGTTCGGAAGATCATTAAGGTTTGGTTGGACATTACAAGAGCCATGACTACCATGGCTAGCACTAATGTGGATAAAGAAGGAGACTAAAGGAACCTCGTGGCGCAACAAAGCTAAAATGATTGCTTTAGCTAGTTCCGTTTACTACATTTGGTTGGTTAGGAATATGATAATTTTTGAAATTTTGAAACCCCATGTTGAGAGTATTGTACGACGAATCAAAACACACGTGTACAAAGTGATGTTCTTTTTGTATTCTAATGTTTTGATTTGTTATGAGTCGTTAGCGATGTATTGATTTGTATTCTCTTTTATTTGGTTATCTTTTGTTTGATTACTTGGGATTGTCCATTGTAGTTGTCTTTCCATTGTGATTTCATTGTTGTTTCACCCGGGTATGCCCGAAATATCTATATTTGGAATTTGATCTATATAACTCATGTTTAACCGATTAAAAAAAAAGGAATGAATGTAGACAAATGTGGATCATTAGATAAGTCCGAGATATTTGTCCTGACTCTATCCGTCTATGACATATGCTGAGTCGTCGGTTGTGTGTGTGTGTGTCTCTCTCTCTCTCTCTCTCTCTTCTGTGCATCTCTGCTTTGATTCGGTTTTATCCTTTTGCTCTCAGAATTAGAATCCCGACAACATAATTTAATTTTTAGAAAAAGAAAGCAAAAGGGATTATGAATCGTCTTCTTCAATCCACTATCAGGAATGCCACCCAGGTTTTTCCAATGTTTTTGTTCATATATTTCTTGTGTATGTATACAAGTATCTATATTATTCTGTAGTGGGTTTGTTTGTTGCGTGTTTGTAAATCAGTATTTGCTGTTCTTTTTTATTCTTGATGTTTATGTGTAGAAGTCTGTATTTTTATTTTTGTTGGGTAATAAAAATAAAATGTTTCAACGATTAATGTTGTACAAATGGGTCGGTATTTTTTTTTCCTCTTTTTTTTTGACCAAGAATATACTTTGGATGTGTTTTAATGGGAATGATGTCTATCATTTTTTTGGCCTTTTGTGTTTTTTATTTGTTGAATCGAATGGTGTCCTGAATTCTTTCACATTAAAACTGTGATTGTATTGGAGTGCTCTAAACAGATAAGTAAATTAGATGGTGTTATGACTAAAAAACTTGGCATCGTTGGAATGAGGCTTTCTGATGGTCTAATCAATGGGAAAGGACGGAGAGGAGCCCTCCGGGGGGACATTCAAGTGACAAGATTAAATTTTTTTTATGAGAACAGCAAAAAAGGATGATGTAAGAACCCAAACAAAAAAAGTTCTGTTAGGAGGTCTAAGACAAGCCTCACAATCCGTACAGGATACAAGGGAGAGATTTTTGTGGAGGTAGTTGTCCTTTGCGTACTAATTACTTTTGTAGCATATGGGTTGGGGTGTCCTTTCTTTAATGGCTGTTCCGAGGGCTTATTGTCTGTCTGTAGGAGATCAAAGGCAGTCAGGTCCTTGAGATGTGGCTGACAATCTGATTGAGCCGGCCAATGTGTGGGAAATTGACTCCAACTGGTTGGAGTTTGGCTTGAGTATAACATTCATATATGTTTGATTCTTACTATTTTCTCTATTTAAAGCCTGGAAATTGGCATCACTATTAGTATGTGAGTCCGGCTCAACATCCGGGTACTGGGCATGATCTGATACTGAGGTGGTATCATACATCTAGAGAAAAAATTATTTATGCGGTTTTTTTTTGTCTCAAAATAGCTTTTTCCACTAGCTAGATAAAAATGTAAGCTAAACTTCAGATTTTACACGATGCAACCGGATCACTCAAGATAGTCTCCTTATAAACACTTCGAGTCTCCTAAGAGATTGTTCCTTCCAAAGCCTAAAACATAAGCCCCTATCATACTCAGTTAAAAATGTCTTATTTGCTATTATTCACAAAATTTCTACTTAATTCTAGGGACCTTGAGATCTGAGGCAGATGACATGTTAATGTGCTCCGTATAAACTGTTCATTGTTAATTTTGGATTATGTATAAGTAATAATGCATCTTTCATTTCTATAAACTTTGATATTTGGCCCTTGTTTGGTACACATTAAAATTTTCATTCTCATTCTTCTACTCATTTTCAACCACATATTCTTTAATAAAATAATATTTTCTGTCACATCAATAACTTTTCCTTCATTTCAACCACAAATTCTCCACCAATCTACTATTTCAGAATACATTCTTCCAAAATAATGTGACTCACCCTTGGTTGGTTATTAATGAAATTAATCAACTTTCGGATATCAAATGGCTAACCTTCTCGAAGGATGCAAGCACTTTTGAGTTTGATGCATCAAAGTATGTATCTGAATTGTTTTCAATTTCAAGGCCAAAAGGTGAAAGACTGAAAAGAAATTATGTATTACTCATTGCATTCCAAAATAAATGCTTCTCCACTTGGTTGATGTAGAATCTTGGAGACAGTTCAGCCCTTAATTTATATGACTTTGATGCTTGCACTCACTTTTCTGAAACAGTTTTTTTTTTTTTATTGTTAATATATTATTCAATGAACTGAGACACCTAAACAAGTTACATTAAGCCCACATATTTACCTGCATTGTTGAAACCATTTTAGGCTTCACCTGCTTGCTATTGTATCTCAACCTGGGGTAACACGTTCTACTTCCATTGTAACAGGCAACCTACGCAAAAGATCTTTCATCTAGTAGAAGTTTGCAGAAACTTCAGGCTCTGGTATTATCCAAATGGAATAGTACTGAGGCATCTGTTCAGAAAGATGTTTCATCTACTGATAATAAAGGGTAAAATGCCTATTATTTTGACTTCCCTTTTCTTTTCCAATGTTAATAGCTGTATATATATTCTGTACTTGAGTGTATACTAAGAGCAAATACTTCTTATTTTTTATGTTCTCAGCTTCAAGGGGCATGATATGTTGGCGCCATTTACTGCTGGATGGCAGACAACGGACTTGAACCCTCTTGTAATTGAGAAGTCTGAGGTATAGCTTTTTTGGTGTTGGTTTCCTTATTTAAGTTGCTTATTTTGGTATATTTTTCCTGTGATTGTTTTCTAACCCTTTTTTCTTATTTGTTTTAGGGTTCATACGTCTACGACCATAATGGGAAAAAGTATCTTGATTCCCTTGCTGGGTTATGGTGCACTGCTTTAGGTATTTATCTTCCGTATGGTATCCCTGATTATACTAATTTTCGGTTGATAGTTTGATGTTTTAGATCTGCTCGTTTGCTCCCTCTTCCTCGTGAAATTTTCATTTTGGGGTTTAGCATGATCTTTGTGTTCACCATTTTACAGTTTCATACTATACCAAATTCTTGAGTGTTTTTAATTTATTAGTGAAAAGGCCTTTTTTTGTTAATAAGAAGGATTAAATCTGTATCTAATTGATTTGCCATTTTATATGCATCTGCATTTTACTGTGGAAATTGACAGCTTCAGCCATTTTTTGAAGGTGATATAGTTATAGGGAAACAATAGGATATTTGAAGCAAAAGAGCAAGAACCTTCTACGCAAGGACTTTAAGGCTGTCCATTTTTGTTAATTATTCTTTGGTGGAAAAATTTGTTCTATATTTGTATTAAAATCAATGATTTAACTTTATATTGTTTGGCGATTGAAGGATATGTTATTGATGCAGGACTGAAATGTGAATAACAAATTAAAGGTTCTTGTTCGTAACACACGAATGGGTGTTTGTTCGAATTTCGTTAGAACAGACGTGAGAATTATTGAAATCTACCAAATAATGAGAAATACTAAAACATCTTATCAATCAAGAAAAACAAATGTAATGTTTTCACAATCTTAACAAGTATTTAAAGACTTAAAACAAAACTTAATCACATTGAGATCCTAATTCTGTAGATAAATCCAAATAAAACTAAAAAAATTGCAAAAAGACGAAAATATCCTTAAATTAACTAAAAACAGAAAAATGCTTAAATGGACCTCTAAAAGATGGAATTTGATCCCGAACAATGTTGGCCTAAGTCCATAATGTCACCCTTATTTTCCAAATGGTTTAGGATTTTCTCTTCTAATTGATCCACATCAGTTATCCTTTAGCAACTTTCTGCTTCTATAAATAATAATTTCATGTTCCTTATTAAAAAAAGAAGATATACTTGAAACAAGATCAAGCAACCAGGTCCAAGGTCATAAATTTGGTGGGGGGGGGGGGGGTGGTGATGACATCTTATATGCAAAATATATTGTGCGAAGGTCTTGCTGTAATAATGCTCTTTTAACTAATTTTTGTATACTTACAGGGGGGAATGAACCTCGTCTTGTTGCTGCTGCAACAAAACAACTTAATACGTTGCCATTCTACCACTCGTTTTGGAACCGAACAACAAAGCCCTCTTTGGTATGACAATTTTAAGTTAAATTTGATGCTAACTTTTATAGAAATATTTCTCTGTCATCATCCTGGTTGCTTTCTGCATGCAGGATCTTGCAAAGGAGCTTTTGGAAGTTTTTACTGCAAATAAAATGGCAAAGGTCTTTTTTACAAACAGTGGATCAGAAGCTAATGATAGTCAGGTCTGAATATCTCTCATTTATCCATCGATTTTATTCTCTGCTTCTGTATAGCAAGAATGCATTAGTCAATGTAAGCTTTTCAGCTAATTTCCTACCAATGGCTGAGGTGGTCAGCCGACTCCCTTCCCCTTTGTGAATTATCGGATCATTCAATACATATAGAATATGAAAAGAAAATGCATTTCAATCTCGTTTTGAATAGAGCTACTCATCGGGAAGCCCAATTCTTTTAATAACGCAGTATGTTCTGGTCTTATGATTTTGTGTGTTACACAATGTGCCTCCTATTCCCTATAATGGAGAAAAGGTTGTCTAATTTGCTACAGTTTTAGTTGCATTCTAGATTTTCACTAATTCTATTCTTGATATATTATGTTACTAATTATTTTTCTACATCAAAGAAATAAGATACATTTTCATTACTGCAATACACTATATAGTACCATTGTTATGATAGTTTTTGTCATAACAGAAGTTTGAAAGTTCTTGTAACATGAAAAGAAGCTAAAATTGAAGTAGAAAAGGTAAAAGAAGCAATATGCATTTATGATATTCTGAATAACACTTTTTTTTTCCTTGTAGGTTAAGCTGGTTTGGTATTACAATAATGCCCTTGGAAGGCCAAACAAGAAGAAATTTATTGCTCGAGCAAAATCGTAATGGTTCTGAGCCAATGTTATCTTGGTTTTGGTATAAAAAAATAGTTTTACACTTCAGTTTTATTTGTATATTTTGGCAGATATCATGGTTCAACACTTATATCAGCCAGTCTTTCTGGGTAAGTACCCAACAATTTTCAGAGTTGCAACTAATATTGTATGCAATGAGTATATTTATTTATTCTGTTATTTGTCTTTTAACAGTCTTCCCGCGCTACATCAGAAATTTGATCTGCCGGCTCCGTTCGTATTACACACTGACTGCCCACATTATTGGCGATATCATCTGCCAGGTTGTGATGCACTCGTTTACAATTGCTGACACGTTTTCTTCCATGATCTTACTAAAATTTTGAAACCAATATTTTCAGGTGAAACGGAGGAAGAGTTCTCTAGCAGAATGGCCAAAAATTTGGAGGATCTTATCCTGAAAGAGGGACCGGGGACGGTAACTGAAATTTGACATCAAATTTTAAATTTCTTTCTGTGTTTATCACTTTCTTTAGCAGAATGATAGAGGTTACAGTTGCTGATGGGTAGATCGATGTATTTTAGATTGCTGCGTTCATTGCCGAACCAGTTATGGGGGCTGGAGGAGTGATTCCTCCACCTGCAACTTACTTTGAGAAGGTTAGTTTCATTATTTTCTTGTCATTCGTCACAATGAAATTGAGTTGATGAAGTCTTGCATCGTATGTTACTTGGACTCAAGTGCGGTTTTCCGATATGGGTACAATATTTAGGAGTAAGTTATTTTTTTCTTTCTAAATCTAGGATATGGGGATATGGCTACATAGGACCTAAAATTTAGACAAGGGTATATGGACACGTCTTATGAATTAAATGTTTTTTAGAAATTTATATAATGATAATTTTAGATGCATTATTTATGTTTTCTGAAGGAACTTGTGGGGGCTATTATTTGTGTTTGGACTTCTGCTTGCTTATTATTGCTCTCAAAATCAGGGATTAGGACTTCATTTATAAGTCTAGCTCTTCATTCCACTAATAGAACACTTAGTGAGTCTCCTTTGAAATACATATACAGATTCAGGCTGTAGTGAAGAAGTACGATATTCTTTTCATTGCTGATGAGGTAATATGTGCATTTGGAAGGCTTGGATCAATGTTTGGGTGCGACAAGTATAACATAAAACCTGATCTTGTCTCCATAGCAAAGGTGAAGATCAACAATTTTATGATAAAAATCATTGCCTAGTTATGAGTTGAACTTCAACTCTATTGCTCCAATCTCATATTCAGGCACTTTCTTCTGCCTATGTGCCAATCGGAGCTGTTCTCGTGAGCCCTGAAATCAATGACGTTGTTTATTCTCAAAGCAACAAACTTGGTTAGTGATAACATTTTAATTTAAGCCTTTTTCTAATTTGTTTTCCCTTTATTTTTATTTTTTTGCAATTTAAAAGGTTAACCCGTCCCTCTTACTCTGTCTGATAGGTTCTTTCTCCCATGGATTCACTTATTCTGGACACCCTGTATCATGTGCTGTTGCATTGGAAGCTCTCAAGATCTACAAGTACGTTTTTTCGAATTTCTTGTGAAGTGAATAAAGAAAAATTTCCTCTTGGAAAATAGTTTCCGGCTTTATAAGATGATCGAGCTGAGTATCCTAAACGAATATGTGATTAATGACAAGAACTAATGCTTAAAAAACAAGACCCCCTGAGGTTGAGAGGATGATTTTAGACTATTTTTTCTGCATGTTAGTATCAACATGATATGAGAAAATGGGGCCAAAATTATACACTTTAAATCAACGTGTATTTGACTTATATGTGGTTCATTATGGGGTGGGGGATTGGATTTTGATAGATTATGAAAAAAAAGAGGGAGAAGAACTTAGTATTTCATTGACACACTGATGAAACCGGCTGGAGCAATACATATACAAAACCATACTTCAAACCATAACTTTCTACCTCGTACCACTCAATTTGTTGGACAGCATATCTAGTACTATATTGGACCATACTTTGCTAGACTTTAAACATATAACATAAAGCTAGAGATAAGTACAACAAAACATAGACTTATGACAACAAAAGTATCAATTTCAAATGTCAATACTCCTCCTTGAGACTTTTGTTGGAAACACCAAGGTATCCCCTCAATGTTTCAAATCTTCCTTTTGATAAGGATTTAGTTAAAATGTCAGCATTTTGATCTTCAGCATTGTAGTGCACCAGCTTCGCTTCATGATTCTCTTGTGCTTGCCTGATTGCATGATACTTGATTTTGATGTACTTTGTTCTTCTTTGAAATACCGGATTCTTAACCATTGCAACGGCTGATTGATTATCACAGTAAATATCAGTTGCATCAGCTTGTTTGTGCATAAGATCTTCCAACACTTTCCTCAATCAGATTGCTTGGTTAGTGGCTTCTAATGCAGCTATATACTCTGCCTCTGCTGTTGATTGAGCCATCGTTTTCTGCTTCATTAAGTTCCAACGAAGAACACTTGATCCTAGATAAAATACATATCCAGAAGTACTTTTCATATCATCAAAGGATCCAACCCAATCACTGTCAGTATAACTAATTAAATCCAAAGTTTCTGACCTCCTAAACCAAATTCCCATCTCTGCATTCCCTTTGATGAATCTTAAGACTCTCTTTGCAGTGTACTTCACTTGGCTTTTGTCTAAATTTGGAAAGCATATTTGCAGCAAAAGTGATGTTTGGTCTTGTGATAGTTAAATACAATAATCTTCCCACCAAACTTCTATAAACCTTTTCATCAAATTTCTTACTTCCATCTTCCTTCATCAGTTTTAAATTTTGCACCAAAGGAGTACTCACTAGTTTACAATTCTCCATGTTGAATTTCTTCAAAATTTCCTTAGCATCTCATTTGAATTACAAAATTTCAATCTTGTGTTTGATTTATTTCTATACTAAAAAAATATTGCATTTTTCTTGTGTTTGATTTATTTCCATACTAAAAAAATATTGCATTTTTCCCAAATCTGTCATATCAAATGCCATCTTCATTTCACCTTTCACTCTATCAATTAAAGCTTGATTGCTGCCTGTCATTAGAAGATCATCAACATAAAAAGAAATGATAATCAATTCTTCCTCCACTTGCTTTATATAAAGTGTTTGTTCATTAACACTTTTGATGAAGCCAATTCAGCTAAAGTATTGATCAATTCTACTGTATCAGGCTCTTGGAGCATGCTTCAAGCCATACATGGCCTTCCTCAACAAATACACTTTATCCTCTTCTCCCGCCACAAGGAAACCATCTGGGTGTTCAATGAAAATCTCCTCATTTAAGTATCCATTTAAGAAAGTTGATTTAACATCCAATTGATATATTTTCCCGTCTCTTTGAGCAGTAATGGTAAACAATAGTATGATGGTTTCATACCTGGCCACAGGAGCAAATGCATCTGTGAAATCAATGCTATATTGCTGAGCATATCCTTTCACAACTAACCTGGCTTTTAGTTTGTTGATTGAACCATCAGAATTCAGCTTGGTTTTATACACCCATTTAATTCCAATCACATTCTTATCCTTTGGTCTATCGACCAACACCCAAATTTCATTCCTTTCTATCATACTTAGCTCCTCCTTCATTGCAGCCAACCAACCCTGTGAATTAAGTGCTTCGTTGAAGTTTGAAGGCTCCAATACGACTGAATTACATTTGGCATATACATCAGCAAGTGGCCTCGTTCTTAGCACTGCATTTTCAGAATTAGAATCACTATCTGGTTCTGGTTCTGGTTCATCTTCATTGATAATACCTCCATTTTCTTGTGGAACCTACCTTGGAATGTTCAATTTATTCAAGGTACTTGCTTCCCAATTCCATGAAGACTCTTCATCCACCTTAATTATCCATGCTGGACATTATCTTTTTGGTTTGAGGATTGTAGACTCTATACCCTTTGGCATTATCACAATAACCAACCAAAACACCAAGTTCTGCCTTCTGACTCAGTTTATCTCTTTTGACATCAGGTATATGAGTGTGACATATGCTCCCAAACACTTACAAGTGTGAAACATTTGGCTTAACTCCATACCAGGCTTCAAAAGGAGTTAATTTGTCTAAGGCTTTTGTAGGTAACCTGTTGAGAAGGTAACTTGCTGTATTCACATCTTCAGCCCAAAAATCTTTTGGAACATTCTTCTCAATCATTAGGCACCAAGCCATCTCTATCACAGTCCTATTCTTCCTCTCACAAACTCCATTTGCTGAGGTGAATATGGTACTGTCAATTGATGTTTGATACCAACATCATCACAAAATCTGTCAAATTGATCACATTTATATTCAGTTCCATTTTTTGTTCTAATGGCTTTAATCTTGCAGTTGCTCTTATTTTCCACCGGACTTTTAAACCTTTGAAATACACCAGCTACTTCAAACTTCAATTTCAGAAAATACACTCAGCACATCCTTGTCAAATCATCAATAAAGAGCACAAAGTACCTGTTGTCATTTAGAGTAGGTGTTCTCATTGGACTACATACATCATAATGGATTAATTCTAGCTTAGTTATTGCTCCTCTTGACTGGTTTTTAGGAAACGACAGTCTTTTTTGCTTTCCAAGTTGATAAACATCACACACACATCCACATATGTTTGGCAAATTTTCAACAAGTTCCAGCTTGTTTAATTGCTTGAGTGAGCTAAAATTTGCATGTCCAAAACGTTTATGCCAAAGTGAGGATTCCACAACAGTGCTAGAAAATGCATGTGAGGTTATACTTTTCCGTTCTAAAGGAAAACTTCTTTGTTTTATTTCAATTGTCATCAATTCCTTTTCATTTCCATCCAATATAGTGTAGCCACAATCTTTGAATATCAATGTGTAATTTTTCTCAATCAATTGGCCTACACTCACTAAGTTCTGGTCCATGTTTGGTACATAAAGAATATCATAAATGTGTTTAATACCTGTTGGAGTTTGCATAGCAATCACACCAATTCCTTCCACTTTCACATAATCACCATTTCCAACCTTCACTTTTGATTTGTATGTGCTGTTTAATTCAACAAAGATGCTAGAATATGAAGCCATATGATGTGTGCATCCAATATCCAACAGTTAAGTTCCAACACTACTATTCATTTTGTAATTTGTAGCTGTGAACAAGTGCTCCTCTTGCTAATCTTGTTGCTGATTTTCAGAAACCTGAGCTTGTTGTCGTGTTTGCTTCTTCTTTTGGTTTTTGCACACCTTTTGAACATGCCCAAATTGCTTGCATGCTCTACATCGGACTCCTGGTCTATACCAGTACCATTTTGGAGAATGACCAGTTTTTTTGTGCAATGAGGATAGGGTGGATAACCATCACTTTTAGCAGCATTTTTGTTGCCTTCAACCTTCTTCTTCTCAGGCTGATGCATCTTCACTCCATAACTTGTTTGAGCTTTATATTTTCCTTTGACAAACAAAGCTCCTTCAACTTGTTCTTCCTGCCTAATCAGCCTCCTTTGCTTAGTAGCTTGCAGGGCATTGATTAATTCAGACAAGGTTATAGTGGACAGATGTCTAGAGTCTTCAAAGGAGGAGATTTTTACCTCAAATTTTCCAGGCAAACTTATCAAAACCTTTTCCACCACTCTCTTATCAGGTAGATCATCCCCCCAACAACTTTATTTTATTCACCACTTTCATCAGCCTTTCAGAAATCTCCTTAATAGTTTCCGACTCTTTCATCTTCAAGGTTTCATACTCCCTTCTTCTAAGATTGAGAACTTGCAACTGTCTTGTTCTTGCATTGCCTCTGAACTCTTCTTGCAATCTGTCCCAGGCTTCCTTTGCTGTCTCACGAGTGATGATCCTAGTAAAGATTACATTTGAAACGGCAGATTGAATGCAAGACAGAGCTTTAAACTTCTTTGCAACCTCCTCACTATGTTGCTTCAGCTGAGCTATAGTATGATTTGCTCTGAGAGGTGGTGGTTCAGAATCAGAGTACCTGATTCTGTGATTTCCCACAGGTCATAAGCTTTCAAGTAAGCCTTCATTTTTGCAGCCCAAAAATCATAGTTCTTTCCTGTAAACACAGAAGGCAATGGAGCTGAAAAACTACTTAAAGTCATCACTCTTGCCCTCAAATAACTCGGCTGATATGGTGAAAAATTTTGGTGAAAGGTTCCTCACTTGTTTTCTCTCAAAAATCTGTCTCACAGCCTTGCTTCTTCCCCTAAGATCTAATTCTCTCTGTACCACTGATAGAATATGAAAACAAAGAGGAAGAAGAACTTAGTATTTCATTGACACACTGATGAAACCG
Organism: Fraxinus americana; assembly: GCA_035079005.1. Taxonomy (NCBI): domain Eukaryota; kingdom Viridiplantae; phylum Streptophyta; class Magnoliopsida; order Lamiales; family Oleaceae; genus Fraxinus; species Fraxinus americana. The sequence goes on from CM068723.1 coordinate 29,546,231, forward strand.
GCTGGAGCAATACATAGACAAAACCATAGTTCAAACCATGACTTTCTACCTACTACCACTCACTTTGTTGGACAGCATATCTAGTACTATATTGGACCATACTTTGCTAGACTTTAAACATATAACATAAAGCTAGAGATAAGTACAACAAAACATAGACTTATGACAACAAAAGTATCAATTTCAAATGTCAATAGATTTCCATGGAAATGCATATGGGGGTTATTCTTGATGATTGTACGTTTATTCAAAACATGCTTTGAACACATAAGTTCATGTTTGGTAAAGTCTAAAAAATGTAACTATTTTTAATTGTTTGGCAAAATTTTAAAAAGGTTCACTTGTTTTCAGGGAGAGAAATATTGTTGAGAAAGTGAATAGCATAGCACCAAAATTTCAAGAAGGTGTGAAGGCATTTTCCGACAGTCCCATCATTGGGGAGGTACTATTAAGCAATGTTTAATTAATTACATAATTTTTTATTTAAGTACAGATTTCTTAATGAACCAAGTTTTTGTGAAGATACGAGGAACTGGATTGATCCTTGGGACAGAATTTGCCAATAACAAGTCACCTGACGATCCGTTTCCTGCTGAATGGGGTATGAATTACGTCTTTCTAGTGGAATCTCTTAATCAAAAATGATGATTTTAGTAATTAATTTATTATTTATGCAGGAGTTGGTTCATATTTTGGAGCACAGTGTGAAAAACATGGAATGTTAGTGCGTGTTGCTGGTGACAATATAATGATGTCTCCTCCATTTATAATGACTCCGGGAGAGGTCGACGAGGTAAGTGACTCCATGTTACTTTATGCATCATTGACCGTTGTTGAGAAATTTATAGCTTCATGTGTTATATGTTACTTGGAGGGTGGCTCTCTTCAAGGATCGGTTTTTTTAAAGTTCTAGGAAGATTACGTGAGACTAACAAGTTACCCAACTTATTGCATCGTTTCACATTAAATTTATTCTGTCTTAATTAGTCAGTCACCGAGCTTCTAATTTTCCATTTAGACAATGGCAGTTGAAGAATGTTTAGTACGAGAAAGAAAATAAATTATCTAGTACGGTGTATAATGCTTAGTGTGTATTGCTGCCTTAGTTTTAGAATAAGTTCACCCTTGGAAGTCAATATACATACACTAAGATGTACGTACGAGTTTAAGGGTTGGGTGAAAGTATTAAACGATATAAGGAGAGTCTTACTGTATTTTTTCAGCTGATAAGCATCTATGGAAAAGCACTGAAGGCTACTGAAGAGTGGGTTGAAGAACTCAAGTCTCAGAAGAAGTGATGGTCGAAAAGGTCTATTGATGGCTCAATGTAAGGAAAACTAGCTGCCAGCTTTTTTCCTGTCGAAGAAATCGGAGGGAAAAAATTCTTTTTTATTTCATATCTGGCTTCTCGTTTTCCCCTTTTTTTATTGGGTATTTAAGGATTATGATGTATACTTTCATTTGCCCAAATAAACAATGTTCCTCATTTTCATTTTTGGTACAATGTTAGGGATCAAAAAAGGGATTTCATATAGTTGACTCTACCTTCGTGAAGGAAGGCAGCCTCTCAGCAAGAACGGTACAAGGAAGGCTTTGAGTAGATAATCGAGAGCCTGGCTAAAATTGTTTATAAATTTATGCATTGAAATAGTGAACTAATATAAAATTAGTAGGAATCTGTCCTCTCTTTCATGCTCTCATACCTTATTTTCGTATGGATTTTGCTGGTTGGACAATCTAGGATGATGACAATGTGGTGTGTTGGCAAAAAATAGTTAGCTGCAAAAACATTTTTTGTTGAAACTGTCAAATGATATGATGTCACGTGCTATTTCGTAAACAAAGTTGTCATCAATGTTGTTCGCCAAGCATGGTGGTTTTAATATTAATGGACATGGTGCGGGTAATTTCAAAGCCCTCCACTAGATGATTAGAGGCCTAAAAATCCTGCTTAAGGGGGATTTTTTTAAAAAAAAAAAATTGAGAGAGAGAGAGAAGGGGGGGGGGGGCAAGCCTCATTGAACTGACATATTTTTTTCTTTTTTTTTCAAGGAAAAAGAGATAAAGTTGGAGGGAGGAAAGGAGAGAAATTGAGAATGTGAGAGAGAGAGAGAGGGGGCGGGGGGGGGGGGGGTGGGGGTGGGGGGAGCCTCATTAAACTGACAGCATAGAAAGTAATAGCAGCAACCGTAACAAATCTGGGTATGGGATGGATTAAAAACTTAAACCTCTTAAAAGAGTTTTGCTGTATATTGGTTATGAAAAATTTTGCGTTAAATGTGAATACAGTGTGATTTTTTAAATTATTTTTTTAATCGATAAATGTAAAAAATTTATAGATCAAAACTCCCAAGGGAACAAGCAGCTAGTAACGTATAAATACTTCGAGCATACACGGGCAAACAAAAAGAAAAAGAAGAACAAATGATAGGATCTATGGGTGGTCTTAGATCCTCAAAAATCTTCCTATTCCGCGCAGTCCATAAGTGGTAAACGGTAGTAGTAAGAGCGATTCGCTTGACCTTACTTTGCCAAGACGTTTCCCGAGCCTCCTTTTTAATCCACTTCAATGCACTAGGTAGTGTAGGCATAGAGCGTCTAATGCCAAGCTATGCACAGATCTTCACCCAAACAGATGCACTGAATTGACAAGTAAAAAATAGGCGTTGTATCGTCTCTATCGTAGCTCCACAAAAACTACAATCTCGATTAATCTCCAAATAGTAATCTCGATTAATCTCCAAATAGTTAAGTTTATCTTTAGTTAAAGGCTTGGACTTAGCTCCTAGCCAAAGGATAAAAGCATGTTTAGGGGTGACGGAAGCATTCCAAACTGAAAAAATCATAGGCAGAGCTGATGATGAACCTGCCAGAATCTGCCCAGAACGTCATCCTCTCTTGTGCGGCCTGAACAGACTGTTCAGGCTGTGCAATCTGGTCCCTTATTTGCAGCACTCTTTTAAGTAGAGGGGAGTCTTCTTTCCTTGCCGAATAGTCCCAAATGTCCATTCCATGGAGAAAAATCTGATTTACCCACTTCACCCAAAGAGTGTCCTTGCAATGAATGTTCCAAAGAGTTTTGGCAAGAAGTGCTGAGTTCCAACATTTGATTCCTCTAAATACAAGCCCACCCTCTTGTTTTGGTAAGCAAATGCAACTCCAAGCAACTAGTGGCTTCTTGGAGCCCAAAGAAAGTTACGGCATAGACTAACAATCTTCGATGCAACCGTAGCCGGAATAGGAAGAATGGAAAGCCAAAAACATTCAACTCCTTGTAAAACGGTTCTCACAAGTTCCACCCTCCCCGCATAAGATAATGAAGCCTTAGACCAAGCTCCAATATAGGCCGATATTTTGTTGATAAATGATTCATAGAAGCTGATTTTCAACTTTTCCGCCGCAAGTGGTATTCCCAAATAACGAAATGCCACAGATCCCTTGGGAATATTGGTTAATTGTTGAATATCTTCCAACTCTTGCCCATGAACTCCCACTGAAAACATGTTAGACTTGTTCACATTCATCCTAAGTCCTGACATTTCTCCAAAATTGGACAAATAATCCATCAAGATACCAACCGAAATAACATCCCCTCTAGCAAATAGCATCAAATCTTCTGCGAATGCTAAGTGAGTTATCTTCACTGGTCCACATTTAGGGTGAAAATTAATTCTCTATTTTTGGTTGCTCCCTTCAACATTCTTGAGAAATATTCAAGGCAAATAACAAACAAAAATGGAGACAAAAATTCACTTTGATGAAGCCCCCTCATTCCCTTTTTGAATCCATAAAGGCCCCCGTTAAGTGCAATGGAGTATGTCGGTGTGGTTATGCATCCGATCACCCATCCAATGAATTTTGTTGGAAATCCAAGCCATTGAAGCACGCTTTTTAGAAAATCCCAATTTACTGAATCATATGCCTTTTTGATTACGCCCAAAAAATAATGCGGTAGTTGTAGTGCAGCTTTCGGGAATCGTATCCACAAGGAGATGGAAGAATATTTAAAGGATCAAAAAAACTGAATTATTCTCTCAAATGTATAATAAAATTCGATGTTGAGAGGTAAAATTAAAATTAATAATTCGAAGCAGTGAAGCGTCGGAATTCCCTCAATTGGATTGGGTCAATCATATCAATTATTCATTTTTATAGCACAATTAGAGGCTTTCATCTCAACATTCTAATCGGAAGATATATCGTGAAAACCAATTTAATTTACAAATGTAATTATAGAATTTAGACTTAAGACATATTCGCACAATTTTATTAAAATAAGGTCAAAGATCGACCATATACATCAAGTATAAGGCAGTAATCAATCCGCTAATAAAGTGAAATTGAGATTAAAATTCAACAACTAATTTAATCTAACGATAGAAGAAGCATGACTGGATCTATGAAGAATATAATAATTGTTAAACCAATATCAACAATAAATAATTGAAATTGAAACTCAATAAATAGTTTGATTGAACAATGGAAAAAACATTACTGAATCCATTAAAAATCTTGTAAATATTAAACCGATTTCAATATAAATCCAAGAGAATGAAAATTTAAATTCTAGCATTGTTTGACAATGAAAAGATCAAATTAAATGAATAAAAGACATGAAAGCACTAATTCCAACCGAGTTCCTTCGTAGCTTCACCAAGGGTTTTAGTTCTCCATGAGTTTCTTGAGCTAAAGAGGAAAAAAATGGTGTATGGGGCCTTCTTTATATGTATTATGCTGTTAAGTATTTGTAGGAGTCGAAAATTGGATGAAAATCACGTCCAAATTGGTTTCCAAAAGAGTTCTAATCGAATAAGGAAAGTTTCCTTCGCTCGCGGATTTTTTGTCTCTACACAGCAGTCAGTAATTTGGTTATAACTTTTTCTTCCGATATTCGATTTAGAAGATTCAACATGATTTAGAAATATAACTCAAAAATATACAACTTTGTTAGAAATAGATCTTTTTCAATTTGGACGTTTACTATGCCAAAAATTGGTCTCAATTTTCAGCTAAAAATCTGGAATATATCTTGTGCGAATTGGAAATTGATTTTGATAATATTTTGATCATATTCCATTCCTTTTTGACTTCTAATTGCTTCCAATCGACCCTTACCATTCTCGAACCTTCATCGTGAGCCCCAACACAATTTTTGAGTATTTTTTGCACTTTAATCCCTGAACTTTCACTTTCTTCCATTTTGGTCATTTTTCGCTCTTTTCTTCAATTTTCCACTGTTTTCACCCATTTGCAACCTAAACCAAGATATAGAAGTACTTAGTGCATTTAGGCATCAAATAATCATAGAAACGTAAATATTAATGGGTGAAAAACGTAACAAATGTGCTATTATCACTTTAAATCTATTTTGAGAAGGCATCTAGGGCCAACTCTTTTACGGTTGTATTGCCTTAGAAGCTCTTAAGCAAGATGTATATTTTGTCATGTTTCTACCTTCCACAAATACGGCTTGTGCTTGATCAATAATTGTGCCAAGAATAGGACCCAATCGAGATGAGAGGATTTTTATGATGTCCTAAAACACATTGCAACGTGCAATGGGCCTATAATCTCCTACGACGGTTGAATGATTTGCCTTAGGCATTAGAGCAATGATCGTATGATTCACTTTCTTAAGAAGTGAGCTAGAATTGAAAAATTCTTTGACGCTCCCGTAAATTCACTTCCAATAATTCACCAAGACTTTTTGAAGAAGCAAGATGAGTAACCATCTGGACCTGGTGCTTTTTCATCTCCAATAGAAAATAATGCATCTTTGATCTCTTGTTCCGAAATGTCCCGAATTAATGCTAAAGCATGCTCTTCCGATGAGACGAGACCACCGTTCAAGATATCAAATTCAATAGGATGCCCCGAGCTGTTTTTCCCCAATAAGTCACTATAGAAATGTATGAATTCATCGGCCACCTCTTCTAATGACGAAGTATATGAACCATCCCCTTTACGCACGGTTGCAATATAGTTCATTTTGGCATTCCTCTTCGAGTGAAAGAATTTAGTGCATTTGTCACTATTCTTTAGGTACTCGCATTTAGCTCGTTGATAGTAAAAACTCCTCTCCCCTTCACAAAGATTCATAGCTTCTTTCCTCATGCATACCACCCTACTTTGAAGCTCAACATTAAAAGGATCACCATGCAAGTCCAATTGTGCCGCTTTCAAAGCCATGGTATCCATTTCGGCTCTAGTGGATATGTGTGCAAAATGCTTCTCATTAAGCTTCTTTAGCTTCCCCTTAAAATATTTCAACTTCTTGCGAAGTATGAATTGCGCTGTTGCCTTAAACCTCTTGTTCCCAACAATTTTGTAGTAAAGCATAAAAGTTTTCATGATTAGTCCACATATTAAAGAAACTAAAAGGTTTCCTCTTGCTTCTCTCTTGACTTATAAGTGATACAATGCGCGAGGAATGATCGGAAAGGTACCCCGATGGAATCATTCACCATGGCTCTATCTAGTTTACTCCACATCGAATTATTAGTCCAAGTATAGAAGCATCCAATAGATCATACATCTGTGAGTCCCGCATTAAGGCAACAATATTCAAAATCTTTTACTTCATATGGAGTAACATCCGCCCCCATTGCATTTTTCATCAAATTTGAGCATATTGTTAAAATCTCCCAAAATCAACCAAGGCAAGGAGTAAATCGATCCAAACTCCATGATATTATTCCATATTGGCCTATGAGATACAATAGTATGAAAAGCATAGACAAAATTTACAAGGAAATTAAGAGAAGTAACCTTGCAAGTGGCGACACAATGGATGACATGTGATGTAGTCTCCAATACTTCCAAATCAACTTTAATGGAATTCTACAAAATTAAAATCCAACCAGCCTGATGAGTAGAAAAATTGTTGGTTTGCATTAAACCTCCAAATTTGTTCTTCATAATCCGGTCTAATTTCGATTCCCCCATTACATCAACGTCGCATGATAAGTATAGTTTTTATACTTATTTGGAGCTCTAAATTATGATATTTTATTGTCTTTTGAATAAAATTCTACCTAATTTATGTATTTTACGTTTAATAGGTAAAACTTTATGTTTAATGAAGATAAGAAGAAAAGAATGCAGAATAGTGGGAAAAAATGGCAAAATCCAAAGATCGAGGACTTGGAAGCAAGCGTCAATTTAATTGGACATTGGAATTAATTGGATATCAATTTGGGCTTCTCAAAATTGGAATACAAAATGCGGAAGTTGCTGGATAATTGAGCCTAAAATTGATATTGGGCCGGTTGACCAAGGAGGGCTGCGAAGTCGGCTGAAAAAAAAAAAAAAATAAAAAAAAATAAAAAATAAAAAAAAAAAAAATATATATATATATACAAAATAGGAGAAGCCGGCTGAAGGAAATTGAGAAAAAAAGACGAGCAGCCGGGCAGAAGAAAAATAAAAGAGCAATAGTGGCTACCATATTCTATCATTTTATATACACATATAGGTGAGATTAGGGGCTGAATTGAGAAGGATTAGCCGACATAATTAAGGAATTTACCTGTATATAGTGGGCGGCGGTGGCTGGAATATATATTATAATTTCTCATGCATTGGAAGGCTGGTTTTTATATATTACTGGCTAGCAGATTGGAGACTGGAGACTGGGGCAACTTGGAGAAAAGGAGAATTACACATATTCAAAGTGGGGGCTACAAGAGTTACATTATATATATTCACACGCATGGCAATGTTACTTTGGGGAATTAATCACGTTCCGTTAATTTACTGGTGACGTCGTTCCATTTTTATGTATTTAATTTCGACGATATGCTAGGCTAAATTCCTTTGTATTGGATGGATGATGAAACTATTTAATTCGAAACCACATATTTTTAGTTTAATTCTTGCGTTGTGATTTCATGAATATGTTTAAGTATATTGTTTTAATGTTTGCACATCATTAGGACAATTAGTTGCTTATTCGTAGTGTTGGAAAACTCACGGTAGGTAGAACACTGTTTATGGAACACACGGACAATAAATATTAGGAATAATATTTATGGTGTGTGCGATCATATTTGATAATCCTAAATGTCAATGCATGCTTGTCATATGAATTCGGACTAGGAATAGGATCGTCTCGTGGCAATCATAAGTTTATTATATTTTGGGAAAGAATAGTAAATAAAAGGGGAATTATCGATCGTCACAATTGCATGAATTGAATTAATTATCACTGGTTCAGAATTGAAACTAATAATTGATTAGTGGAGTCGGAAATCCAATACACTCACCCACATTTGATTTAAAACCATTTTTATTGCTTTCGTAGTTACAAAACGTAGTCAACTAAAAATCAACCATCTTTTGTTACATTTGCGAATTTAAATATATCGAATACTCTAAAATTGAGCCTTATTCCCCGTGGGACGATAACTCATTCATCACAATTATTACTTGTACAACGAACTTGTACGCTTGCGAGATTTTTGCGTAACAAATTTTTGACGCCGTTGTCGGGGAATAACGGTGTTAATCTTGAGTATTTGATATTTTAGATTCGTTTTATTTTAATTTTAATTTTTTTGTTGTTGTTGTGTTTAGGCTATTATTACACTCCTGAGTTCTCTTGTGTCTTGATTTTGTCAGGTGAAGTTGGCATATGCAAAATCTTGACGAGCCAAATCTCTTTCCGTTAGATCATGAAATCGAAAAGACATTCAGAAATCGCAGGAGAGTGCAACGTCAAGCAAGGAGAATGGCCGCAAATCAGAATCAACCACAAAATCAGGTTCATCTTCAAGGGCAAATACCACAGCCAAATCAACAGAGAGCTATCCCGAATGAAGCTCCTATTTTAGTTGGGGATTATGTAAACCCAATTCCCGCACCAGTGTAACCTGCCGTGGTATACCCTCTCTTTGGACAACCTAACTTCCACCTTAGACCGGATGCCATAAATCTGTTCCAAAATCACCAAGACATCGAGTGTTTTGGAAAAGCCACGGAGAACCCTCATGAACATATTTCGGCTTTTCTCATGTTATGTGAGGTGATCAGTCACGAAGGGGTATTAGCATACGCTTTTCGAATGCGGTTATTCCCTCATACTCTGAAAGATGTTGTTAGAGAATGGTTCCTTTGTTTACCACTAGGGAGCATACAATCATGGACTGATATGGTTCAAAAATTCACGATGAAATTCTTCCCACTATCTCGAGTCCATCAAATCAGGAATGAAGTCCATACTTTCAAACAGAAAGATTTAGAGAGTTACCCTGAGGCATGGGAGAAGTTCAAGAATTTGTTCAGGAAATGCCCTAGCCTTGATATTCCTAAGCAAGCTCAACAGTATCTCTTTTACTACGGTCTACAATAAAAGTTCAGGAATATGGTAGATGCCTCAGCGGGAGGATCAGTGATGAAACTTGACGTCGATGAAACTTATGATTTGTATGAGAAAATAGCCGAAAATCAGTCGATGTGGCCAACCGATAGGGAAGTTCCAAAGAAAATAGCAGGGATACACAATGTGGATGCAATGACAGCGCTGACTGCACAAATGGAAGTTCTTACAATGAAAATGGACAATCTATCACAGTCAGTTAACATGGTACACCAATCACCACTTGTTTGCAAAGGTTGTGGAGCAGATCATACTACTACAAGCTGTCCGTTGGCTTCTACACATGCTAGTCAGCCGACGGAGGTGAGGTACGCGCAGAACTTTCAGAGACATCAAAATAATCCATACTCCAACACTTATAATCCGGGCTGGAGAAACCATCCAAACTTTTCATGGTCTAATAATCAGGAACAAGGACAGGGAGGAAACAATCAAAACAAACCATCGGGGTTCCAACAGCAGCAACAACATCAAGTAAGGAAGCCATCATTGGAAGATTTACTAGCTCAGTACATTACTAAAACCGAGACCAACTTTCAGAATCAACAGGCCTCGATCAAGAACTTGGAACAACAGGTGGGACAGATAGCAGCTGCACTATCAGGTAGAGCTCAAGGGACTTTACCCAGCAATACAGAGACAAATCCTAAGGAGCAAGTCCAAGCAATCACTACACATAGCGGGGTCCAGCTACCAGAAATATATGTAAAGCAGCCACTACTAGTCATAGAAAAGGTACCTACCTCGGGCGATGAGCATTTGGATGAGTCAAATAAGGCTACAGAGGAAAATCAAGTTGAGTCACCAAATAGTCCACGGGTGAAAGCAACCACGCATGTCAAAGCATAAATACCTCCAATCCCATTTCCACAGAGGCTGCAAAAGCATAAATTTCAAAATTTTTTTGATGCATTCAAGAAGTTGCATATCAACATACCGTTTGCCGAAACTTTAGCCCGGATGCCTAGCTACTCGAAGTTCATGAAGGATGTTCTATCAAATAAGAAGAAGCTGGAAGACAATGAGACGGTCATGCTTACCAAGGATGCAGCGCAATTCTCCAACATAAGTTGCCATCAAAATTAAAAAATCCAGGGAGTTTTACTATTCCTTGCAATATTGGTAACTTATATATAGATAAAGCATTGTGTGATTTAGAAACTAGTATTAATTTAATGCCTTTATCTCTATTCAGGAAATTAGGTTTGGGCGAAGCAAAAGCAACTACAGTTTCATTGTAATTGGCTGATAGATCGATCAAGCATCCTAGAGGCATTTGTGAAGACATCTTGGTGAAGGTCGATAAATTCATTTTTCCAGCAGACTTTATTATCCTAGATATGGAAGAAGATAAAGACGTCCCGCTCATTCTGGGTCGTCCATTTTTGGCTACGGGAAGAGCTCTGATTGATGTGCAGAAGGGTCAGTTGATATTGAGATTAGATGATGATGAATTGAAAATCAATATGTTTATGGCCTTCAAATTTCAGAATGAACCAGATTCTTGCATGTAGATTGATATAATAAAGGAAGCAGTATCAGAGACATTCAGACTTGATCACCCTCAGGAACCTCTTGAGGCTTGTTTAGTGCATTCTCAGGATTTACCAGCAGAAAATGAGGAGACAGAAGAATGTGCGCGATATTTGGAAGCCATGCCACCACGTTTCAAGCAACCATGTTTGGAACTCGGTAAAGGACCCACAAAACCTTTACCATCTATACAGTAAGCTCCAACACTTGAACTCAAACAGCTGCCCACTCACCTTCGCTATGCATACTTGGGGGAAAAGAATTCACTTCCGGTAATCATCTCGAATACACTTACAGAAACAGAGGAAGATCAACTGCTGAGAGTGCTTCGGGAGCACAAGACAGCAATATGATGGACTATCTCAGATATAAAAAGGATCAGCCCTTCGCTTTGCACGCATAAAATACTGATGGAAGAGGATTACAAAGATTCAGTTGAGCATCAACACAGATTAAATCCTACTATGCAGGAAGTGGTAAGAAAAGAGGTATTGAAACTTCTGGATGCAGGGATCATTTACCCCATATCAGATAGCCATTGGGTCAGTCCAGTACAGGTCGTACCGAAAAAAGGGGGAATCACGGTGGTTCCAAATGAAAACAACGAGCTCATACCTACGCGCACAGTCACAGGTTGGAGAGTTTGCATTGACTATCGTAAACTCAACAACGCCACAAGGAAGGATCACTTTCCCCTTCCTTTCATTGATCAGATGCTGGAAAGACTTGCAGGACATGCTTATTATTGCTTTCTTGATGGTTGTTCAGGGTACAACCAAATTCCTATAGCGCCAGATGATCAGGAAAAGACTACCTTTACATGCCCTTACGGCACTTTTGCTTACAGGAGGATGCCTTTTAGCCTTTGCAACGCTCCAGCCACTTTTCAGTACTGTATGATGTCTATTTTTTTGGATATGGTGGGAAATATCATTGAGGTATTTATGGATGATTTTTCAGTCTTTGGAAAATCATTCAAGGAATGCCTTGAACATTTTAGAAAAGTGTTGCAGCGGTGTGAGGACACCAATCTTGTATTAAATTGGGAAAAATGTCATTTCATGGTTCAGGAAGGGATCGTGTTGGGGCATTTGATATCGGCACGGGGTATTGAAGTAGATAAAGCTAAGATATAGGTCATCGATAAACTACCACCTTTGGTAACAGTGAAGGGAGTTAGAAGTTTCTTGGGTCATGCCGGGTTCTACCACCGTTTCATTAAAGACTTCTCCGGAATCTCGAAGCCTTTGTGCAATCTATTGGAAAAGGGGGCTCCATTTCATTTTACTGAGGAATGCTTGACGACTTTCAACACTTCAAAGGAAAAATTAGTCTCTGCTCCAGTATTGACTTCTCCAGATTGGGATTATCCATTTGAGCTTATATGTGATGCCAGTGATCACGTGGTGGGGACAGTTTTGGGTCAACGCAAGGAAAAGACGTCTTATGTCATTCACTACGCCAGTAAGACTTTGAACGAGGCTCAGTTGAACTATGCGACTACAGAGAAAGAGCTTTTAGCAGCGGTATTCGCCGTTGACAAATTCAGGTCATATTTAATCGGGTCGAAAGTGATTGTCTACACGGATCACTCAGCCTTGAAGTATCTAATGAGCAAGAAGGATGCAAAATCGAGACTTATTCGATGGATACTCCTATTGCAAGAGTTTGATTTGGAAATCAGATATAAAAAGGGGAGTGAAAACGTTGTTGCAGATCATATATCTCGCTTTGAATCACATGAACCACACCCCACAAAGGAGATAAATGAAGTTTTCCCGGATGAGATGCTTTTTCAGATCATCACTACGCCATGGTATGCTGATTATGTCAACTATTTGGCCCACTCCATCATTCCATTGGATTACTGAAGTCATCAGAAGAAGAAATTTTTCAGTGACCTGAAACACTACTTTTGGTATGATCCGTTTCTTTACAGAAGGGGTCTAGATCAGATTATACGTCGTTGTGTGCCTGAAGTAGAGCAGCATCAAGTGTTGGAATCTTATCACTCAGCACCATATAGAGGTCACTTCGCAGCGATTAAGACAGCAGCAAAGGTATTGCAATCAGGTTTTTATTGGCCGACGTTGTTCAAGGATGCACATTACATGGTCAAGAATTGTAATAAATGTCAAAGGACCGGAAATATTTCTAGGAAGAACGAGATGCCCTTGAACAACATTTTGGAAGTTGAGATATTCGATGTTTGGGGCATTGACTTCATGGGACCATTCCCTTCGTCCTACGGTCAACAATACATATTGGTCGCAGTGGATTACATGTCCAAGTGGGTTGAGGTGGCTTTGCCAACTAACGACAGTCGAGTGGTGACTCAGTTTCTGAAGAAAAACATTTTCACAAGATATGGCACCCCGATGGCGATTATTAGTGATGGAGGGAAGCATTTTTGCAATAGCCTCTTTACTTCATTGTTGGCTAAGTATGGAGTAAAACACCGTGTCTCGACTCCATATCATCCTCAAACTAGCGGGCAAGTGGAAATCTCCAATAGGGAATTAAAGAAGAATCTAGAAGCAACGGTCAACGCATCGCGAAAAGATTGGGCGAAGAAACTAGACGATGCACTTTGGGCATATAGAACAGCATTTAAGACTCCGATTGGCATGTCTCCATATAAGCTGGTGTTCGGAAAGGCTTGTCATCTGCCGGTTGAGCTAGAGCATAAGGCATATTGGGCGACACAATTGCTCAATTTCAATCTGAAGGCAGCAGGGGAAAAGAGGGTTCTTCAACTTCATGAGCTTGATGAGTTTCGACTGGATTCATATGAGAATGCAAAAATTTATAAGGAGAAAACCAAAAAATGGCATGATAAGCATATATGGGAAAATGAGTTCGTAGTTGGTCAGCAAGTGTTGATGTTCAATTCACGCTGATATGCTCTAAATGAGGTACCAACTAATTTTCCTTACTTAACTTAAATGTGTCGTCTTAAATAGTAATATGGCAAGTAAGGGTCATTTCCAGCAGAGGATTGTTTCAATTTAATCAATTGCGAATTAGAAAATAAAATCAAAAGTAGAATACTAAATTAATTAAATGGTGAGGGAATTTTGGTTTGTTTAACTAGAGAAAGCAATAAATTCAAAATAGAAAAAAACTTGAATTGCAAATAGACAAAGTAGTTTTAAATCAAAGATGTGAAGATGTGATTGGGGGGATATTTCGTTACCACGAGAATGATTTTCACATCAATTACACAATAGATTTTCGTTCTCTAAATTAACAACAATTCGAGAATAATTACAAGCTCAATTATCGCAATCTCTTCTTACATGTTAGTTGAATAAAACAAGCTCTTTACTCAACCCTATTCTTTAAACAACCTAGAGTAAGTTCTCTAAATTTAATTTAACAAAAGCATTACGACAAAAGAGATGAATTGAATTAAGGGCAAACTCACAAGCTCGGTTTACTTACTTAAGTGTTAATCCACATACAATCAATTGAAAATTCCTCATAATCCATTGAAATGTAATTGCCACTAGGTTTTAGAATAAATAGCGATTACGTACTATAAATCCCAAAATAGCATTCATTGCAACAATTTAATCATTTAGTTGTACACCTAAACAATCAAGAATAACAAAATAAACATATAAATCAATGGATTAAACACATTAATTAAGAGAACTATAAGGCACAAATTAATTGAAAATCATAACTCGGGTTTGAAATTACCCCCAATCACAAATATGTTTAGTTACCCATTAAATATTCAAAAATAACAAATAAATTCTTAGAACTCATTAATGGAAAATAAATTAGAGAAAAGAAAAACTTATTGATAAAGAGAAAATCAATGGGTCTTCTTCTCCAAGCTATTTCACTATGCGAAGCTCCAAGATTTGTCCAAAATGCTAAAGGAAATCAAATGAAAAATAAGTAAAGAAGAAGAAAGAAAAGAAAACTCAAAAAGAAAGAGAAAAATCAATTTTTTTTACTGCTGGACGTCTCCAAGGATTCAAAAGGCTGCTGGAGTTTTTTTAAAATCAAAACCTAATGATTAATTGCAACCCAAGCCCTCAACATTTGAAAAAGAAAATAAATTGGTCCCTAACATTTTAAAAATGTCAAATTTGCTACAGTGACGCCTAGATGCCGCTACAGTGACACCTCGGCTCTCCCTTCTCTGCCCAAAAACAGATTTTGTGGCCAAAGTTTCAGAAATTGCACGTCAAGTCCTTCAATTTTCGGCACTTGTACAATTTGGTCCCCAACTTTGAAATTTTGCGTCTTTGGTTCTTTTTGCTCATTTCTCGCATAAATTCCTTCAATCATCATTCAAACTCAAGTTTTCACCTATAAAATAAAAATAACTAAATTAAGTAATAAATTGATAATAAAAACTCACAAATATCTAAATTAATGGTCCGAATAAGTGCAAAAACTCGCACTTATCACACGCCTCAAACTTTTTCCAGGAAAGCTAAAGTCTAGGTGGTCGGGTCCATTCACGGTGGTAGCCGTGTTTCCGTATGGTGCTGTGGAAGTGGAGTCTCAGGATCAACAGAAGAGGTTCAAAGTAAATGGACAACGATTGAAAGTTTATTGGGGAGGTGACTACCCCAGTGAGAAGACAACCGTGCCACTTAATACTACAGACTAGCCTGGGCAAAAGTCGAGCTAAAGACTTTAAACAAGCGCTGGTTGGGAAGCAACCCAACACTTATATTCCTTTTATTTATTTTGCTTTTTAGTTTTAAGATAACTTAGATTAGTTTATTTATTTATGTATTATTATTATTATTATTATTATTATTATTATTATTATTAGGGACTCATCATCCATACCTCGTTTCCCCTTAGGTCTTCGTTATGTTAGTTGGTTTATTAGATATTAGAGTTAAGTAACACTTGTTCCAGGTATTTGATCTTGAATATTTTATTTGAACGCATTGTATAGGAATATGACGTCGCGGAACACTTAAACCAACTAGGACCAAGGAGCTTACGGGAGCAATATGAAAGTTAGCCATTGGATTACAAGTCATATCAGGGGAGTCTTTTCTTCATTTTCTTCTCCACCCCTTTATATGCGGATTTATGATTTAAGACATTGAGGACAATGTCTAGTTTAAGTTCGGGGGTGGAAAACATGAGTTTTCCATAGTGGCCTATGAGACACAATAGTATGAAAAGCATAGACAAAATTTACAAGGAAATTAAGAGAAGTAACCTTGCAAGTGGCGACACAATGGATGACATGTGATGTAGTCTCCAATATTTCCAAATCAACTTTAATGGAATTCTGCAAAATTAAAATCCAACCAGCTTGATGAGTAGAAAAATTGTTGGTTTGCATTAAACCTCCAAATTTGTTCTTCATAATCCGGTCTAATTTCGATTCCCCCATTACATCAACGTCGCATTTCTTCATGAGTTTCCGAACCCCGTTTTGTTTTAGGGAAAGGTTCAAGCCCCTAATATTCCAAGTAACGATCTTTATGATGGTGAAGCGAGGGTGATACCTAATAAGCCAAGAAGATCCCAAAGAGTGCCCATGAGGAACCCAAAGTATTTTGACCAAGAGCTGTCATGCATAAGACTTGCACTTCATGCAATGCATTATGCGTTGCATTGAACCATGGCACGTGGCAAAGAAGATTGTGGGAGCTGTTGTTGATCATGACTCGTCCATGTCCACAAGCTTGCTTGCTTAAGAATAGGTCAAGTAGTTATTTTATTTTGAATAATTTTCGGCTACCTAGTTGTCATTAGCTGTTAGTGTCCTATTTCTTAGAGATGTGATCTAAGAATTAGGAGTACTTGTTAATTTCCTTTTGTATTTAAATTCTTCATTGTCACTAATAAAGCAAGCTTATTCCAATTAAAATTCTTGTGGTCTATTCTCACGCTAAGTAGAATACTATCTTCACTAAACAATTCTTATAGCTTGGATTGGGACCTATCAATACCCTTCTTCATGTCCTTTGCGGCCACAACCTTTCTTTGCTCCTCGAGCCTTCCTTCGTATTTGTCATTACTAGTTGTCTTAGAAGACATTCCATGTGAGTTAAAAGCAACCACATTCCCTGAATTTTCCAACTCTGAATTGTCATTAGCTGCTATTGGAATTGGAGTAATGCATACAATCTTGTGGCCTTATTCTTGCCATTTTTCCTGTTAACAACCTCAATAAACGGTCCATCATTATGCTCTTCTTGCTGTCGTGTCTGTGAGTCAACCTGTTGTGCACATTTCTGTGTTTTCGGACCTGCCTGTGCCAGAATTATCAGTATTCTGACTGTTTTGTGCTGCTGCAATTGCCTGAGCCATAATAGTTGTTACGGGTTAAAGAACAGAACGGACACGTGGCGTCACGTCACGACGGTGGGACCAGCTTAATTCGATCAGGATATAATTCTCTAGCTTCAGTTGTGAGTTCCGAGGCCCTGGCTACCAATCCGAGGCCCTCGTTATTACTCCGAGGCCCCTCCTTCTAACGTCCGAGGCCCATCAAAGATCCACTTATGAGGATTCGGCCATGATGAAAATCTCTTATAAATGATTGATGTGACTTTTGTGTAAAGCTTACTTATGTCTTGTCTCGTCAATGTCAGAGCATTTAATGTTAGTACAGCTAGGAGAGTCGACTTGATTGCTAGGATTTGAGGTCTTGGTCGAGGAGATGAGGCCACGTGTAAGTTGATCCAAAGGTCACAATTTGAGTTGTAACACTATAAATACCCCAACCATGTAACAAGGAAGGGACTAATGAAAGATTGAAGAATAAACTGAATCTTTTGGAGCCATATTTCTCTCGTTTCAATATCATTTTTTACAACATTTTGTTACAATACAACCCTGTTATTTATCGATTGGATTCTTATACAATCGTATTTCTTTTGTGCCGGTGACCTGAACGGAAACGTCTCGTGCCTTTTTGCTACTCCCACGCCCATTCTCTGGAGTTCTCATGACCGTTAATCGGCATTAGTGTGTTGGATTAAGCTTACGTGTGCACGAGTGGGCCCGGCATCTGTTGGCAACATTTTTTGGGGTCAACAATAGTGTTCTGGCCAGATTGGCCAGCAACGTTGTGGGTGTTTTGGCCACAGCATTCTGGCCTTTGTGAGCAATGGTTTTTGTTCACGAAAATATGTTTCGGATTTAAATCACCGTAAGTGCACGGTTTATTGACAAGTAATAAAGTGAAAATCCTAGAATTTCGAATATCGTTCCAACGAAGATTGATTTAACTTGATGTTTTATTATCGCGACCTTAACCAAATCTATTAAATTTAAGATGAGCTTTTCAAGTTTTATGATTAAACTAAAACTAGCATGCAAATTAAACTAAAATTACGACTTCAATGCACAAATAACATTTCAATGCAAAAGATTTTGATGAGACTAATGTATGAAAAAGCACACTAGGATCCCGAATCACCAAATAAAGTTCCCTTTTAAATCCTATTTCACAATTTGACAACACGATGAATTGGTTAAAGAATCAATGTTTCTAACTTATCCAACAATCTCTTTCAAGTAGAATTGAACCTATTCTATCATACTATTTGACTATATTTCTATGACAAATGCAATATACAAGAATGCATGACGTTTTGTAAACACTTAGAGATTTACGTAAAGCATAGCGGTATATTTCTATCCCTATGAACCCTATGATGATTTATACCTTGTTGAGTTTATTTCCCTTCTTTTGAATGCATAAAATAAACCACCAAAACTCACACAATTATCGTGCACTATAATCGTGGAGGCAAGAAAGTGTATATAAATCATTCAACATCCATCAAACGTGTTTAAATATCAAATTGCAAAATAGAAATTAAAAGTTCACAATGCGAGGTGCATCGTTCACCTAGTACATAAAAAGTCTAGCCTAACATGGAGAAAATAAAAGAACAATAAAAATAATAAAAAGAAAACATTACCAAAAACTTGAATTAAATCTTGAAATCTTGAAACTTGAAGTGAAAATCCTTGTTCTCGCCTTCTTGTAAGCTCTCCAATGTGTTTTTCTCTCTAAAGTGGCGTAACTTCCTTTCCACAAGAATTTTAATGAGAAAAGGAAACCAGAAAAATCGCGCAAAAAACCTACCATGCGGCCGCATGGAACAAATTTTTTCCCTGCCACAATGCTTGCGGCTGCATGGTACAATTAACTTTCACAAGTCTTCATTTTGGTCCTCCATCTTCATTTTTCTCTTGTCTTGACCTCTTTTATTCATTCTTTTCCTCAAATCATCTCATGCATTCCTCAATTTATGATTAAACTCGTGTCCGCTCTTGAGTTGGCCTGGGGGTCATCTTTTGGTTATTTGCATTGTAGTTCATAAACTTTCATTTTCCTCCTTTTTAGCCCATTTTCTCCATTTTTCCTCAAGTTTCCACCACAGTCTTCATTATTGTCCTACAACCATAATTTACACAAATTAAGCTCTATTCCAAACATTTATCAACAATTATTCATGCTTGTGAACTGAAATAAACGTATAAAAATGCCCTTATCAGTTTCCTGGCTAATAGCTACAGTAGCATCCCGTCTTTCCTTACCAACCTCCATTACTTCATGTGAGTAACATTGCTATCTTTTGCCCCCTGTTTCATCACTTTGCATCCCAGCATTTTGTGGCCAAAATTTTTGCAAGTTGAGCAAAATTTAGTCTCGTGTTGGTAATACACTACTTGCTTCCTAGGCTGGCCATTTGGTAGCTTTACCTTAACCAAACGAACAAGCTCCATAGATGTGTCAACTTCAACAAGAACTCTTGCAAAAATCTACCCTTCGTAGAAGTGAGCTTATCGGTTGTTATATGGACTTCAACTTTGGAAACAATCTTGCCCAAGGCACTAGAGTTCCAAAACTCCAAATGTAGAGTCGGCAAGTTAATCCAATCCGACATGGAACTAATTTCTTTGTCATCAAACTCAAAGTATTGGGGCATGACCTTTAACGTCATTGGTCTCCCAAAAACAAAATATGGACCTCCATGGAGTACACTAAGCCTGTCCAAGTTATCAAATTTGAAAATTAGCCAACCGCTAGCATGGACAAAGTATTCAAACTTAACCTTCCAAGAGTCACACAATTGCATTAAGGCATTTTTTCCTGGGAATCTACCCATAAAATACCCTACAAGGCAATATCCCAAAGACTCCTCTACATCTTCAGCATCGGTGTCACATAAGATCACTTCATCGGACTGATTTTCAAATTTTTTCAATTTTATCCCAGCATCAAACTTCCTGTTATCTTTAAAAAGGTTTACACATGGAGCACAAGTAGAACCTTCATTTTCATCCTCTTGGACATCCATTTTAGGGGCTTGAGGCTCAACTAACGAGCTGGACGAATTTGTGTCATCCTTGCCTAGTGTTTGGGACATACTAAGGGAGTTTAAATTTTCCTCACCAAGTCCATTCCAAAACTCCTTGATCGAATCTTGATTTGCAACTTTAGAAGAGCCACAATTCTGCACATCCCTAAAATATAAAAGAGGCTAAAGTAAAGGCAGGACACGTGTCGACCAGGCCTATCGTCCATGGTTTTAATTTTCCCTTCTAATTGGAGACGACATCGTATGCTTCTTTTTGTTTTCTTCCATTGGGCTCACCCAGGGATAGCATAATGGCTCGCTAGCTCGAGTCGCCCATGGCTATGCTCGGAACCACTGAGCCTAGGCTCGAGTCGAGCCCTATTTTAGGGCAAAGGGTTGAGCCCTAGCCGGCCCCATTTTAGGATAAAGGCTCGAGCCCGAGCCGGCCCATGTCACATGGCGTTTTCGGCTTGGACAAACTGAGCCCATTAAAAAAATTGAAAAAAAAAAGAAAATATTCAGACATATAACTGCACGTTGTAGGCAGTTGTCTCTTGTCAAAGTCAGTCTGCCTTTGACAAGATAGATAACGTGTAAAAATTTTGAAATTTTGAATTTGAAATTCCAATGTAATTAAAACGTATACTTTTTTTGGTTATAAATACGCGAAAAAATTTTACGACTTCATATCAATTTACTTCAATCAATCTCCAATTTCTTTACTCTAATCTTCAATTTAGTTGAGTTCTAGTTTCAATTTCAATTTCTAATTTCTTTACTCAGTCTTATACTCTTATTCAATTTCTTTTACTCTAATATTCAATATTTTTTACTATAAAAGCTATAAATGGATTTTACTAGTGATGAGATTAATCAGTTTAATGATAGTTTGAGTACTCCATCCGGCTACGATGCATCTCAAAATGTTCCAATTGATTTGGAAGATATCGAAGAGGAGGAAGTACTTGAGATTAAAAGGTCGAAAAAAGAATCCTCGGATTGTTAGCAACATATGACACGTAAAAAAGTTGGGGTTCAAAATGGAGTTGATATTTGGAAAGCATGTTGCAATTACTGTGGTAAAGAACTTAGTTGGAAGCCCGGTTCAAGCACAACCCATTTAAATAGGCACATATTAAGAAGTTGCAAAGCAAAACTAGTCGGTTTTGGCTCGAAACAGATCGAACTAGTGTTTACCGGCTCTGGTTCTACTCTTTCCACTTTTGTATATTCACATGAAAGATTTCGTGAAGGAATGACTGCATACATAGCTGCAACAGAGATACCACTTACGATGATAGAGTCAATACACTTTACTCGTCTTGTACGGAATTATCTCCAACCCAGGTATACTCCTTATTGTAAAAATACTCTTCGTTTGAATAGTATAAAATTATGTAATAGAAGAAAACAAACTGTTATTGAAAGTCTAAAAACTTTTAATAGTGTTATATCATTTACCTCTGATTTATGGACTTGTGTTAATAAAAAAAAGTTATATTGCTGCTATAGCTCAGTACAGTGATCACCTATGGATTACGCATAAAATGATTATTGCATTCAGACGTGTAGAATATCCTCATACTGCCTCTAATATATACATGATTTTAAAAGATATTATACAAGAATATGGTATGCAAGAAATGGTTCGAAGTTTTACTTTTGATAATGCTACTGTGAACAAAGTTTTTGTCGAAAAATTTATTAATGATTTGAACCCTCCATTTGGAAGTTTATTTTTCATCAACGTTGTGTATGCCACATTATCAATTTGATTGTAAAAGATGGATTATGTAGCGACCGCGAACTTTTAAATTATATAAATTAATTTTTCTCGAAAAACGTGTCGCTAAAACGTAACCCTAATTTTCTAGAGAAACGCGTTCGTCTAGCCGTTATAAAAACGAATTCAAATCTATTTGATCGAATCCAATCTCGAATAATTATTTTAGTATCAATTTCGAATTATTTTATTTAAATCCAATTTTTATTAAATTCAAGCCCAATTACTTATTAGTCCAAATCTTGGATGTTTAGGTCCAATTCCACTTAAGTCCAACAAGGAAATTATTTTAATCCAATCACCTAAGCCCAATTAGAAAACCCTACAGCCCAAATGCTAGGCCCAACTATTTCCTAACCCAATTACCCACCTAGGGATTTGTGCCCTAATTTCCACTATTCATATATCAACCTCAACCATTTCTCTCCCATTCCAAAACTTCACGCAGCCAACAAAATCCATTTGGTAAGAAAATTGTCTATCTCTCCAACATTCTCTCTATTCCCAGGTGAGACACCATTGATGCTAGAAAATCCATTTCTAGCATCAACAGTGTAATCATCAAGGCAATGCAACTCACAACACCATTCACCAAACCATCACTGCATTCATCACCAACACTGCACGGCCACTCCCAACACCAAGCTGCAGTCCAACCAGTGAGCCAAAACCACCGTCACTCACTACACCCATTTTCGAATCACCAACACCAAGCTGCAACCTCAAGAACACCAAACCAGTCACTACCCCATATTCATAGAACCATCCCAGCAGAACACCCAACTCCAACCCCACCAACCCGACTGCAAACCCAAGCTGCAGCCATCCACCCCACGTTCCAGCCGTATTGAACCATCAAGAATCCAAACCCAGTTGCATCACACACGAGCTGCAGCCTCAATCACACCACAAACTGCAAGCACGACCCATCAAGCCAACCCACGAACCACCAAACCGAGAACGCAACCCACGAAGCTGCCCAACACAACACCATCAATTTCGAACCACCTGTGGCAAAGCACACCGAAACCCGCCACTCCTCCACCTCAAACCGCCACTCAACAGCCCCTATTGCACCCAAAATCAACACCAAATCATGAAATAAAAACCCTAAACAAGCTACCCATGAACTTACCTGGTTTCCCTAACCTTTTCCCGAGCTCGATTGCCACCAAAGAAACCCAAGAAACCCGAATGAAATCCGAGCCTTCAAGCCACGGTTCTTCCTCACTTCGAGCCCAAAACACCCAAATAAACCCCCCCACCTACCCCTATGTCCGGCGCCACCACCGCCGGCCGGTGGTGGCGAGATCTCGAGGAAGGGGGCGAAGCCCCTTCCTCCCGTCGCTTGCTCTCTCTTTCTGTAATGAGAGAGAGAGAGAGAGAGTAATGAAATAGATTTAGTTTGTTTTGATTTTAATTTATTTTGATTTTAATTTCTAAAGATTATGTTTTAGCCCCCAAGTTTTTAATTGTTTTATTTCAGTCCCTAAATTGTTTTTAGTTTAGCCCTTAAGTTTAAGTGTTTTAAATTTCAGTCCCTCAATTTTATTTTCAGTTTTAGATAATGTTTAATTTAACCCCCAAGTTTATAAATTATTATTTCAGTCCTTAATATTTTATTTTCAGTTTCAGCAGATTTTCAATTAAGTCCTTAAGTTCTGAAAATGTTTAATTTCAGCCCTTTAGTTTTATTTTCAGCTTATTTATATTTACAGATTAGTCCTTAAACTATTAAACATTATTATTTTAGTTTTCAGCTTTTATTTTCAGCTTTAAAATACTTACAGCTTAGTCCTTAAACTATTAAAAGTTACTATTTCAGTTTTTAACTTTTATTTTCAGTTTTATTATAATACAGTTTAGTCCCTAAACTTATGAAAGTTATTATTCTAGCCCTTAAAGTTTTATTTTCAGATTTAATAAATTTCCAATTTAGCCCCTAAACTTTACTTTATCATTTTAAGTCATTTATTTCAATTCCAATAATTTTCAATTAAGCCCTTAAACTTAATTTCAACACTTTAAAACTTTAAAGTTCGAAATACTAATTCAAACTTATTTTCTATTTTTGGCTAGACGATACGTACGAACGATTAGGAGCTTGAAGTTATTTTCCCGCTCCACTTTCCACGCAACTCGAAATATTTGAGGTAGACTCGCAACCATTAATTAGTTTAAATTATAATTGCATGCTTTATGTGAATTACGTGATTTATATGCCTTATGCATAGGATGAGAATGTGTCATATGAGATATATGATATTGTTATGCTTGCCATAACTTATATGCTTAATTGCATGAGAAAGAAAGAAAGAAAGAATCTCTTATGAGATAAGAAGAGAATGTTATGCATAACTTATGTGCTTCATCCGCACAAGAAAGAAAGAACTACCCATAGCCTGTATTTTAAAGAGCCTATGATTTTCAAGAAAATGAACCAAAGATGATATCACGTTGTATATTGCATAAGTGTGTATTCAATTATTCTGTAAATTAATTATCGGCGATGAGTCTACTGAGTATTTCTTCGAAATACTCATTCTGCTATTTTAACAATATTTGCAGACTTCGGAGGTGATCGAGATTGATCCGGCAGTGGTGGCATAAAAATTTGATTATCGAAATTATTAAATTTTCGAATTTATGTATTGAAACATTGTTAACGTGTTTTTCGTTTTCGCTATTCCAAAATATGATATTTAGATTTTGAACAATTATCCAATGTATTTTAATTGCCGACGTAGTTTTCAATTGCAAATGTGATTTTAAAATTAGGTCATTTCCGCAAAATTGATTGATAAAATTAGGGCAAAAGACGATGACGTGGCAATCCGGGTTAACAGAACTCGGGGCGCTACAGATTAGAACATATAAGATTAGCTTTAGATAAAATTAGACAAGAAATCAATTTTATTACTATATCACCGGCAAGAAAGCAAGCATTTAATAGTTTGTGTGCAGAGCATGGCTTATAAGAGAAATCATTTGTCACTAATGTAACACATAGATGGAACTCTACATATCTTATGTTACAATCATTTGAAAATTATGATGAAGTTATTTCAATATATTATAATTGTTACTCCTCACTTCCGAGGCTCAGAGAAATGATGCCACATAGCATGCCACGTGGGCAGAGAGTCAACAAGAAAGTCAAACAAAGACCCAGGGTCACCCGCCAATGATCCCCATAGCACAGGCGAGGTGAGTCCAGAGGGGGAGGCAGGGTAGCAACTAGGCTTACCAAAGAAATGGCCACAATAGCTGCCAACATGAGAAGTATAACTCAACAAAACATGGCCATGCATGAAATGTTGATGAGCATGCAGGGCCAAAGAGGACCCCGCATCCTTCAGGAATACTATCACGAGGAAGAGGAGGTCCAAAGCCAAATGGTTGGATACCGCCAAACAATCCTAAAGGCTCCTCAGGAAATAGGGGTTGAGGTTGATACATCAACCAATTACACCTCGAAACAACCCCATGAGGATCCATACAACTTCTCTCTGAACTATGAGCCAAAAAGTCAACCATAGAGGTCAGTCAGCGTCTATGACAGGATAAGCTTAGGGTTGCCTAGAAATAGACAGGCCCACCTATCCCATACACCTAGAAATAGGCAGGCTCAGCCTCATCCTATGCCTAGAAATAGACAACGGAGCCTCTCCAGTATGAAAGACAACAACCCTCCCATCAGGAAAAGCCTCAGATCCCTCTCTCTAGAAATATGAGGGAAAGAAGAGACCAGGCTAGGAGTGATGCGGGACCCTTCCAACCACCTCTCCAAACCCACCACGAGGAGGATGGGGACTCTGATGAACCCCAAAGATCATGCAATCTTGATGACGACGATGATCATTCGACCTTCTCCAAGGCCATCAGAAATGCCCCAATGTTGAAACACTTCACACTCCCCAAAATTCCCAAGTACGATGGGAGATGCGACTCCTTGAAGCACATCAATAGCTTCAAGACTCATAAGAACTTGAAAGGGGTCACTCCGGCTATGAAGTGCAGAGCTTTCTACTTGACTTTAAGTGGAGGGGCAGAAATTTGGTACACTAGGTTGCCAGAAGGTAGCATCTGGAGTTGGCCGGACCTTAAAAGAACCTTCTTAAAACACTTTGCTACTAGGAAAGAGGGTGAAAGTCCTATTCAATGACTACATGACATGTGACAACAATAAGGTGAGACACTGAAAAGTTTCTTGTCCTACTTCACTGATGAGATGACCTACTATGTGCAAGTCTCAGATAGGGAAGCATTAACTGCCCTAAGAGCAGGATTACATATGAACTCCCTCTTTTGGAGAGATGTACAAAACAAGGACCCTGCCACCTATGACGCCCTATTAGAAATGATACAGTGAGAAATCCTCAATGAAGAATTGAGGGATCATAGGAACAGGGCCAGACAGGGACTCCTAACTCCTCAAATGAAAAGGGAAACAGGTCCCACTTCCCATTTGATGAACCACCAGGCACCTCTGAACCATGGACAAGAGCTAACTGCAGCAATAGTCAATGCAGTGCCTACCTCTGGCCTATGAGAAAGTAAATCCTAATGCTGGAATGCATCAGTATCAACCCTACCAAAGACTCCCACAGAGGGAAAGAGGTAGGGGATGATGAGCTGAACCTAGAAATAGGAATGAAGCACCTGGTTATTGTACGCAACATCAATCACATGGTCACTGTACGAAAAACTACTGGGATGTCGCAGACATTTCCAGAATACAAATCAAGGAAAAGGAAGGCACCTCCGAAGATATGCTCCTCCCAGGCAGGCCCAACAGTCTGGGAACAATGAGCCGAGGCGCCTCACTAGGAATGACCCCCTTTGAAAAAAGATAACGACGTAAAGAGACCTAGAAAAGGTCAAAGGCCGAGATGAAGCCCCCAGTAAATGATGGATAGGAGCCCATCAGGGAGATCAACATAATCATTAGAGGTCCACATGTGGGGGACGAATATAGAAATGCACAAAGAAATTATGCTAGAGAAGTGACAGATCCTCCTATGACAAGCTTCATAGTTAATCAATCCGCCACGGGAAGAGCAATCCCACCCATCACATTTACTCAAGAAGATGCAGTAGGTGTGCATTATCCACATAGTGAAGCCTTGGTGGTAAAGCCTATCGTAGCCCATAACGGCCTGAAAAGAATGTTAGTGGATAATGGAAGCTCGATCAACATCATCTTTGGAGCTGCCTTTGATAAGATGAAGGTTGACCACAAGCTAACCCCAATGAACTCCCCTTTGTATAACTTCATAGGAGACAACATCATTCCAAAGGGTAGAATCACTCTAGCAATAGAGATGGGAGCTGTACCCTTAATCGCTCACCATTTCATGTAGTTCCTGGTGGTTGATAATTGCACTGCTTATCATGGGATACTTGGGAGGCTAGCCTTAAAGGAATTATGGGCTGTCACTTCCATTCATCACCTCTACATGAAGTTCCCAACCGAGAATGACATAGCTACTGTTCGAGGCGATCAGAGAGGCACTAGGGAATGTTACTCAAATTCCTTAAAAAAAGTCGAACCAAGGACTGTCAACGTCGTTACCACGGACCTGGATGACCCCCCTAAACAAGGGAAAGATGCCGAGATAACCAACGCCCCTGAAGAAAGGGACATTCTTGGACTTATGCAAACCTCTGAAGAAGAGGCCATTTGTCAAACCCTGAAGAAGGGCGAACTGCGGAAGAAGCAGCTAACTTGGAGGAGCTAGATTCTCTCATCATTGATTACAAACCTCAGATAGCACCTATGGAGGAGCTGGAAAGCTTCCCAGCTGACCCAGGGGATCCCTCGAAGCACTTGCAGGTTTGAAAAAATCTTCCAGTAAAAGCAAAAGAGGAGCTGAAAAGTTTCCTACTAAAAAATCTTGATGTGTTTGCCGAAAGCATGGTGATGTGGTAGGCATTGAACCAAAGGTCAGTTGCCACCATTTGAATATTGACCCAAAAGTGGTGGCACATAGGCAAAAATGGAGAGCTCTCAACGCCGAAAGATACGAGGCTCTAAAGGATGAAGTTAAGAAGCTAACTGACAATGGGTTCATCCAAGAATCAATATACCCCAAGTGGGTCTCAAACCCAATGTTAGTTAACAAGCACAACGGAAAGTGGAGGGTTTGAATGGATTTCTCAAATTTAAATCAAGCTTGTCCGAAGGACAGCTTCCCACTTCCCAGAATAGACCAACTTGTGGATTCAACTGCCGGAAATGAACTTCTTAACTTCATGGATGCGTATTCTAGATACAATCAGATTCCTATGTTCTCAGCAGATGAGGAACATACTTCATTCATCATAGACAAAAGGTCTTTACTGCTATAAGGTCATACCTTTCGGGTTGAAAAACACCAGGGCTACGTACCAAAGACTTGTCAATAAAATGTTTGCCGACCTTATTGGAAAAACCATGGAGGTATACGTAGATGATATGCTGGTGAAAATCCTAAGAGTAGGGGATGTTGAAAACCTCAATGAAACTTTCCAAATTCTGAGAAAATGCCGAATGAAGTTCAATTCTTTAAAATGAGCCTTCGGAGTTTCATCAGAAAAGTTCTTGGGCTACATCGTCAACCAAAGAGGCATTGAAACAAACCCTGAAAAGGTCAAAGATTTGATCGAAATGAGGTCACCTTAAAAATCGAAAGAGGTACAAAGCCTCACAGGATGAGTAGCAGCCTTGAACCGTTTCGTCTCCAAGGCAACAAATAAATGCCTATTTTTCTTTAAAGTCCTCAAAGAAGGAAACAAAATTCAATGGACAGAGGAATGTGAAGCAGCCTTACAGGAACTGAAGAAGCAACTGGGACACACTCTCCTACTCTCAAAACTAAGGGACCACGAGCCATTGTAGTTGTACCTAGCAGTGACTTTCGAGGCCATCAGCTCGATCCTGAGAAGGGAAGATGATGGCCATCAATTGCCTGTATACTACATCAGTAAAGCACTTTTGTCCGCAGAAACTCGTTGCCCAGACATGGAAAAATTAGCCCCCTCTTTGGTAACAACTTCAAGAAAATTGAGGCCATATTTCCAAGCCCATAGTATATATGTGTTGACGAGCTTCTCCCTAGAGCAGGTGCTACAGAAGCATGATGTTTCGAGTAGATTGCTGAAGTGGGTTGTGGAACTTAGCGAGTTTGTCCTTGTCTTTAAACCAACAACTACCATCAAAGGCCAGACCTTCGCAGACTTTGTGACATAATTCACCCCCATCCCAGAAATGGAAGAAATAATGGAACCTGCTGAACCCCCAATCTGGAATCTATCAGTTGATGGTTCTTCAGGAGAGACGGAGTCGAGTGCTGAGGTTGTTTTAATCAGGCCAAATGGACATAAACTTACCTGTGCTGTGAGATTTGGTTTCAAAGCTACCAATAATGTAGCAGAATACAAGGCCTTACCTTAGGAAATGAATGTAAAGAGGCTTGTCATCAGCAGTGACTCCCAGCTAGTGGTAAGTTAGGTTCATGGTAATTTTTCAGCTAGGGATAAGTCTATGGTAGCATATCTAAAACTGGTCATGAGTTTTATCCCTTCCTTTGAAAGTTTTGAACTGGTGCAAATCCCAATCACTGAGAACGTCCATGCCGACGCACTGTCTAAATTGGCAAGCAGTAAAGATTCTGAACTACTTACATACGTACCTATAGAATACCTTTCCGGGCCTTCCATCATTGTTGGCGAGGCGGTTATGTGGGTTGAGGATACCCCAGCTTGGATGAAGCCAATCATATCTTTCATTAAAGAACAGACCCTACCCTTGAAAAGGAGGAGGCTCAGAAGCTCAGAAGAAGAGCTACCCACTTTGTCTTGCAAGATAATGTGCTGTACAAACGTGGTTTCTCACTGCCTCTGCTCAGATGCATTGGAGGAGAGCAGGCAGACTATGTACTCCGAGAGATTCATAAGGGGGTATGTAGGAACCACACCGGAGGATGGTCCTTAGCGTAGAAGGTACTAAGCAAGGATACTACTGGTCCACCTTGAAAAAGGATGCGCAGCAATTTGTTAGAAAATGTGACAAATGCCAACGCTTTACCACTGTTCAAACTCTAATTTTGCAATCATCACCAATGATTATTTCACCAAATGGGTAGAGGCCGAACCGCTCGCCAAAATCACGGAGGCCAACATGTCCAAGTTTTTATAGAAGAACATCATCTGCAGATTCGAAATTTCCCATTCAATTGTATTAGACAATGGTAGGCAATTTGATAACAAAAAGGTTAGAAACATGTGTGAGGAGTTGGGCATCAAAAACATTTTTCCTCCCCACATCACCCCTAGGCAAATGGGCAGGTTGAAGTTGTTAACAAAACGATAAAATACGATGCTTCTAAAAGGGCATGGATAGATAAACTACCTCAGGTATTTTGGGCTATTAGAACAACAAGTCGTATTACTATTGGGGAAACCCCATTATCTATAGCCTATGGTGTCGAGGCTTTGAGCCCCGTTGAAGTAGGTCTGCCATCTCCTCGATGAATGCATTTCAATGAAATAATTAATAAGGAAATGAGGAGATGTGTACTTGACCTCCTTAAAGAAAGGAGGGACAGTTGTCAGGCAAAATTGGTCTTATATCAAAGAAAAATGACCAGGTACTACAATTCAAAATTAAAAAAGAAGTCATTTCATTTGAACGAATTAGTACTTCGAAGGGTGTTCCCATCCTCCAAAGAGCATGGCATAGGAACCTTAGGTCCAGACTAAGAGGCCCCTATCAAGTATATAAAGAGGATCGACTCAGAACTTACAGAATTATGAACACGGATGGAAGGGCATAGCGTTGTCCATGGAATGTAGAACATCTGCGTAAGTAATATCAATAATGTAAAACACCTTGTGTGTACAATATGAGGTTCAATGAAGATGATTTTTTTATATTATTTACGTGTTAAAAATTACCTCTTCATAGAGATTTTGTCCTTACGAAGGGATGCGTAGGCAATTCGATGAGGCTCTGGATCTAAAAAGGGAATTGAACCGTTTGTACTCATGCAAAAACTTTGAGCCACAATATCATAAAACCAGACTAAAAGTCTGACGTATTAAAATAATAAGGTGCCTCAGATCATAAATACCAACCCACACAAGTTCGGAGATTGAATAAAGGTACATGACCTCTTAACACTTGGACAAATTTTAGTGTTAGAATTATTATTGAAGTATTATATGCAAGGGTATGATGTACCTTAAGACCTCATGTGTTTGATTATCTAGTTACACAATTTCTGAAATAATTAAAAGGGGCTTTGGTAGATTCATCATTGTTCGAGGTCTGCTATGTTTGAGTTTTGAACTTTATTGTCAGACCTCCTAACACTTGTAAAATATTTGCAAGTTCAATTATGTTGCTAAGGTACGTGAATTATACAAGTATAATTTCATCACTTGTTTCAAGTTATTAAACTTCAATGTTCATCAGTTTGATATAGTCGGACTTTCGAAGTGGTTGTACATCTGATGTTATTAACAAGTTGATGTTATTGATCTAACATTATTGAAGCATAAGTGATTCGAATACATATTGATAAGCACGTCAGAGTTGAGCAGAGGTAGTAAAGTTGCAAAAAAAAAAGAACACAAGTATTGAGTAAAAGAAATTCATTCATTCATAACTAGATTTTTTACAATTAGTGACCAAAGCCGTTAAAAAGATGGAGAACTACTCTAAGCAGATGGGGGAGGAGGAGCCACAAAAGGTACTATAGCATTAGGAGCCACTTCTTCAGCAACAACCGCTTTGGCCGCGTAATCTTTAAGTTCAATAACTTGTCTTTCTTCTACCGGAGTTTGAAGTTCTGGCTTTTCCGATTCATCCTCCAAAAGCTCTGTCCTTAACTCGAAAGTATTGAGGCATTGAGTATGCACCTCCAGCCATTCTATCATATCCGTGTAATCATACCTCCACCAGTACTTCGCGAAGCTCTTATACTCCTCTGTTAGATGAAAATTGGCAAGGAAACGCTTCTCGGCCTCGCTACTAACAGTTTCAGCCTCCTGCCTGGCAGCCTCCACCTCCTCGGTTAATCTAGAGACTTTGTAGGTGAGCTCCCCCACCTGATGAGTGTTAGACGTCTCCACTCGCTTCGTAAGCGAGGCCATTTCACTTTACAATAAGCGGACCTCATTCTTTAACTTTTCAATCTCCTCTAAAGCAAAAGTGAGTTTCACAGACTCCTCTGCCTCATTTTTCTTCCGAGCCTGAGCTTTGGCCGTTTTGACAGCCTCCTCAGCCTGAGCGGCTTTATTTATAAACTCTCTATTTTTTCATTGAAGGTTTTTAAAGAGGGCCTCCACCTCTATAGCCATCCCGCTTGGGCCACCATCGTGGCAACGACGTCAATGACATCACTTGTTTCTACGAAAGATTGCCACTTCTCCATCCAGTACTTGTGAAATGTAGTGGTGGTAGTCTGGATCTCTGGAGGAAAAAGTGCAAGAGCCTCAGATTCTAGCTCCTCGGATCGTTTAGCCAAGGCAGGTCTAGATTTGGGAACTTCAGAGGTGGTGGAATTACTTTTAGTTTTGGCCTTCTTAACAACGTCTTGCCTCTAGGGCTCCACAATAGTAAGCCTTTTTTGCCTCCCCAGAGGCCGCAGCCATTGAGCTGCCTAGCAATATTTTCCCCGTAGGGACCTTTGAGCGGGAGGAGGAACACCTCTTAAACCACCATCCTCGCTAGGGGTCGGGACCCTGAACCTTTTCTTCAGTTCCTCCTCCACAACCTTCTTACCTCTATCCGGCATAGGGGGTCGTCCCTCCTCATGAGAGGTAGCCTCCTTGCTGACCCTCTCGATTTTGTCCCTCATCTGCTTTTCTCCAGCAGATGAGGGCTTTATCCCCTTCCCTGACGTGGACGTGGCGACAAGGATATTGGCCATATCAGGAGTAGGATGCCTCATTTTATTGAAATTTTTACAAACCAAAAAGTGAACAAGGTCAGCAAATTTCTATGAAAAAGATATCAAGAAAAATATCCAAGTATGAGAACGTATTACCCCACTTCGCCATCAAGCCTAAGTCCTCAAAGAAATGGCTAGACTGGATCAAACAACCGAAGTCACGAGAGTTAAAGGATTTCTTGTAAACCTCAAAAAGAGTGTCCCAATCACATTCTGTGAACCTGAACTATTCAACCGACCCTGCAAAATAAATAAAAACACAGTATGTATTAGACTTCGTTAGTTCAATAATCACGAACGAAGAAAACTCACTCACGAGCATCGGAGTATGAGATTGACACTTTGACGTGTGGGATGAGGTCACCCTCACACTCCCACCATTTTCCCCTAACCCAAAACCAGGTCTCCTTCCACCTTTTGATGGAAGTAGGCAAACCTACGACGAAGGGAGAGTGTGACCCCCAAGGACACACTGAATAGCACTGTAAAGCTTTTTCTACAACGTGAATTTATGCAGCAAGTGTACGGTGTCATGTTTTGTAATATAATGATTGAGTTAAGAGTGTCAAACTCACAGGGATTGTAATTCAATTTTTACCAAGTACTATAATTGTATAACTTCTATTTTATTTAGACAATTGATGAATGGTTGAATGATTGTTTTAAACTAATCAAAGGTAATATGCGACGACAAAATTGTAGAATATAAAATTATCAAAATGAGAAAGCCTAGGGAATTATTTCACCAACTTTCAATTATGATTCAATGACATCAAATTATTCCAATTAATTTTTCCATATTTAGAAGCAAGAATCCAATTGTATTTATCTCCCTTCTCTGGAGTACCGGCTAGAAATTAATCATATAATTCAATCTCAATATCTCTATTTCGAATTAAAGCCTAGAATTGATCAAAGTCCCGATTCTTTTGTGGAGTAAGGTTCATAGATTTTACACTCTCTCGAAACCCATAAAATCTACGTTGTGTCAATCTTATAATCACGCCTAAATTCCCCTCTCTCGAGTGTCGGAATTAACTAGAATCTATTCATTCAATTATTGATTAGGTAATTGAAAGCATTATAATCATAACACAATTAAATATAAGTGAGGAATTTCAAAAGAAATTATTCATGTATTCATCAAACCATAATCTCAAGTTGGCTACATCAAACCCAAGCTAAATTGTCTAGCTCATGAAATAGAACATGAAATCCATACAATTTATAATGGAAAACATAAAAGAAAAGGTAAGAAAAACTCTTTTGAAGTGCTAATCGGAGTCCCTTTTATGATTTCCACCATTTCTTCACTTGATTTCTTCAATTCCTTCTTGTTGTTGTCATTGTAGATTCAATCCTTTTGTATCTTTCTATCCTTCTTCCAACCTCTAAAATTAGGTCTTCACACTTGTATTTATAGTGTTTTAGACTTTAGGGATCAATTAGGGTTGAATTGGGCCAGGTCTCATAAAAAAACGTATTTTTTTTACCCGGTGTGCGGCGCCGTGATGCCAGATGGATGGCGCTGCGAATCCAGCTCCTTTGTCCCATGTTCTGTTCTGCACGTCTTTTAGTATTTTTATTATAATGTTTTTGTCTGATGTCCGATTGAGGTGATTCAAGATGCTTGAGAAAGCTAACTCATTGAGATACAACTTTGATTCAGACACCATCCTCCAATTCGATCATTTTCTGTGTCAAAAGTGAGTCTCAATATGAGACTAAAAATTCGGAGCAAAACTTTTTCGGTTGGAATTTGATGTGTGATCATATTTTGACTAAATTTGATCCCTTTGACATCTTTCCTCATCCAATTGGCCCTTAGCACTCTCAAGTCTTCATCTTGAGGTTCGGCACAACTTTTAAGTATTTTCACTTTAGTCCCCGAACTTTGGATCTCTTACAATTGAGCCATTTTCTCCAAAATTGTCAACTTCTGCTTATTTTCTTCAATCTCACCAACCTACATCAAAACACACATAAAAACACATTAAAACTTTCTCAAGGGTAACAAAATAATGCATTAAGTGGCATAAATATCATGAGTGTGGAGCACTCATCAAATACCCCCAAACTTAATATTTTTCTTGTCCTCGAACAAATGCCAAATTAAGGAAAATCACTAACAAACACACAAACAAATAAATACGAACAAAATCACTTAAAATAAATTGTGCTAGATATCTACATTCATAGCTCAATATTGAAAACATAGCATCAATTTCATGAGTCGCTTCAAAACTATAATGCATAAGCTAAATTCTCACATATTCAATGCAAAATGGGTGTGTGTGTGGAGAATCAAGTGCAACACTTTACAATTACAAGTTGATCCAATTCCTGATCTTAAAAGTCAAATATTTTCTTACTTCGCTCGTGGGATTCACATACCCCCAAACTTATTTTCTTTTCTTTTCCCAAGGGTGTATTCTAAGTTGAATTTCAATACTAATTTCTTACACCACTCAAATTTGGTTAGGCTTTACTAATTGTAGTTCAACATATCAACAAATGAGGATTCTCCTTATTTTTGACTGCTTCAACCTTCAAGAATCAACTAAGTTACTAACCTCTTATCAAAAGTCTAATCCTCAAAAATAAGTGTTTAGGGCTTAATCATGATATGTGGCCCGTCTTCTGTTTTATGCACCTGCTTTTTCAGCTATATATATAATTTTTTCACCCTTTGTGCGGACATCTCTCCATTAAGCTTTCTAAATGACCTTGTAGTGAGTTTTAGGCCGATGACTCCCAAGTCAAATGACTTTAGGGCATTAGGTTTTAACCCTTGCAGGCTTATTCACTTGAGTCATAAAGACTATGAATAGATGTTTCACAATGAGATTATTATAGTCGTTCACAATTTTTTGTACGCAATGATTAGTGCAATGCCCCTTATTAAACACTTATTGGTCTCAGACAGTCCACACAAATTTTAGCACACATGGAATCCACATCTACATCCATGTCACCTTAGAAAAGTTCGACCATCCAAACATCCTAGATTTAGTTTAGGGATATGAATCTTGTTTATTGGTTGTCTGGGTTTAGCATCTAAGTTCTCTATTTTAACATATAAACGTGAATCAACATAATCATGTACAACGTTACAATCCACTCAGGTGCATAAATATTTTCCGTTTCATATGAATAAGCAAAAATATTAACTCAAACACATAACTTATCCACAATTCATAAACCAACACATGTTCTCAATTAAATAAACCAATGCCGACAAGGCTATCTAACTCATACAAGCATGTAAAATGTGTAATAAAAATTTTTTTTTTTCATGCACACAAATCACACAAAACATAAAAAAAAAATAAAACCAAGGCACACAAATCACACAAAGCATAAAAAAAAAATAAAACCAAGGCAATTAGACACAATTTATAATACACCCCAAACTTAAATTAAACATTGTCCTTAATGTAAAATTAAAGAAAAGGGATGAGACTTCCCTGAATTGTCTGTATTGCTCGTGACGTTTTGGTGTTGATGATGCTGAAGTTGATGGATGTTTCTTTTAACTTTTTCCCCCCAAACTTAAGATGTATCCCATTTTCTCCTTGTCAATGTTGGTTTGGATGTTTCGCGACGTCATGTTCCTGAAAAATCAAATTTCAGATATTAATTACATGGAACAAGTGTTACTTAGTTCAAACATCTAACAACCAACTTAATTGCTCAATGACCTAAGGGGAATGAGATATGGATGAAGAATTCTTAAATAAACTATAAAATAAACTAAACTATCCTATAATTCAAAAGCAAAATAAATGAATAAGTAAAAAGGAAGAAAGTTTGGGTTGTCTCCCAAGAAGCGCTTCTTTAACGTCATAGCTTGACTCAATCGCAGTGCTTATGTTGGATCTTCAGGTGGCACCTCTCTCTTATTTCTAAACTTCACCCTTGGCTTTGTATTCTTCTTCACTGTAGCATGGTCAATAGAATGAAGCGGTGTTAACTCTAGTGTAGCCTTCAAAACCTCTTTTGATGTGGCAATATTGGAGGTTTTAAAGGCTTTTCCACATAACTCTTTGTTTTGTTAGGTGGATAAGCTTCTTGAGCCAAAATGAAATCCACCACTTTCTTGGTTCCTAGGTATTTAGTAGTATATGTATCATCTACTGTGTAGCTAGTTTCCATGTTCTGCACTAAAGGATCATGGAATGATTCCCCCTTCCCTCTATGACCTACAACTGCTTCAGCTGACTGGATCACATTGCAAGTGTTAACTTTTTCTGGAGGTTTCTCTGCTTGATGAATGTTGAAAGTTACTTGTTCTACATTAACCCGTAGTGTCAACTTCCCTTCTTGTACATCAATCAATGCTCTACCAGTGGCAAAGAAAGGTCTACCAAGAATTAATGGTACTTTCTCATCCTCTTCCATATCCAACACCACAAAGTCCACCAGAATGATGAACTTATCGACCTTCACCAATATATCTTCAATAATGCCCTTGGGGTATGCAAATGATCTATTTGCTAATTGCAAGGTGAGGGTTGTGGGCTTCACATCTCCAAGACCCGGGCATCAAGTTAATGCTAGCTCCAAGATCACCCAGTGCTTTATCAAATGTGATACCACCAATATTGTAAGGAATGTTGAAGCTGCCCGGATCTTTCAATTTCTGAGGGAACTTCTTTTGGAGAATGGCACTACACTCTTCTGTTAACTTTACATCTCAAACTCCTCCAACTTTCTCTTCTTTGACATTACTTCCTTCAAGAATTTGGCATAATTAGGCATTTGGGCCAAGGCATCTGCGAAGGGAATATTGATGTAGATTTTCTTGAAGAGTTCCAGGAACCTTGCGAACTGCTCATCAAATTTCTTCTTCATGAATCTCTATGGGAATGGTAGCTGGGGCTTCAAGATAGGTAGGTTGTCTGGAAATGAGATTGAGTAAGGTTTATGAATCTTTTTTGTTGCTTCTGCTTCGATCTTCTACTTTTCAATCTGCTCTTTCTCTGTAAGTATGGGATCCGGTGTAGGTCCCATAGGCTTGCTTTCTTCAACTTCTTTACCACTCCTTAATGTGATGGCATTGCAGTTCTCCCTTGGGTTAACCTCCGTGTCACTGGGAAACATTCCTTTCTGTTGGGGCTGTAATGCAGTTGCTATCTGACCAATTTGTACCTCCAAATTCTTCACTGTAGCTCCCAAGTTGGTCATATGAGTCTCGATGTTGTCAAGTCTTGACTCATCTTTGTTGAACCTCAATCTTGTCTCTGAAATGAAGGTTCCCAAAATATCCTCCAGTGATGGCTTTCCTTCAGAAGAAGCCTGGTTATTAAACCTAGACGGTAGTTGTAACACGTTAGCATTGTTACCATAAGAGAGATTCTCATGGTTTCGCAGTCCTGGATGGTATTGGTTTGCTGAGTAGTTTCCTCTCTGATTGAAGTTTCTGCCATTCACATACTGGACTTGCTCCTTTTCTGACTTGGACTCCTAGTATGAAGTGGATGGGGCCATGATAGAGTCTGCTTTCTTATGAGTTCCATGTGATGTTAATGCATTAATTTGAGTAGTTAGAGATGACATCTGAGCTATAAAGGCTATAATAGGATCCACCTCATAAAGTCCAGCAACTTTTTTAGCACTTGAACGCTCACTTGGCCATTGATAGCTATTGGCAGCTATCTCATCCAGCAATGAATAACCACATCCGGAGTCTTGGACATCAGAGTTCCTCCTGCTACAGAATCCACTATTATCTTTGTTTGACCATTCAGACCGTTGTAGAAGAGTTCAATTTGCACCCAACTTTGATAACCATGTTGAGGACATCTTTTAAGTAGATCTTTGAATCTCTCCCATGCCTCATAAAATGGCTCGATGTCAGATTATCTTAATTGACCAATTTCACTCCGCAATTGAACTGCCTTGGAGGGTGGAAAAAATCTTGTTAGAAATTTCTGAGCTAACCCCTCCCAAGTCGTGATGGATCCATATGGCAAAGATTGGAACCATGCTTTGGCTTTATCTCTTAAGGAGAAGGAAAATAAGTGAAGTCTGATAGCGTCTTCAGTAACACCATTCATTTTGACAGTATCACAGATTTCTAGAAAGGATCCCAAATGAGCATTTGGATCTTCTATTGCAGCTCCCCCAAACTGATTCTGTTGAACCATGTGTATTAGTCCTGGCTTCAGTTCGAAGTTGTTTGTAGCTATAGTGGGGTGTGCGATGCCGGAATAGTTATCATTGACAATGGACCTAACATAGTCCCAAATAGCTCTTTGTTGATTATTTTCATTAGCTGCTCATGCATCATGTTCAGCCATTGTTTCACGTTCGTCCCTCTGTATACCCTTTAGATGGCAAAATGCGTGTTCTGGTTCAGGATCAATAGGTAATAGGTCGATATTTCTCAGCCTTTGCATAAACAGCTGAAATTAAAAAAAATGAGAAACTATCAGAGATAAAAGTAGAATAAATAAAAAAATAAAAAATCTAAATTAAAATAAAAGCTAATTGGTAATAATATTAGTCAAAATCAAATAACACAATTCCCCGGCAACGGCGACAAAAACTTGTCACGCGTTTTCTACAACGTGAATTTATGCCGCAAGTGTACGGTGTCAGATTTGTAATATAATGATTGAGTTAAGAGTGTCGAACCCACAAGGATTGTAATTCAAGTTCTACCAAGTACTACAATTATATAACTTCTATTTTATTTAGACAAATGATGAATGGTTGAATGATTGTTTTAAACTAATCAAAGGTAATATGCGACGACAAAATTGTAGAATATAAAATTATCAAAATGAGAAAGTCTAGGGAATGATTTCACCAACTTTCAATTATGATTCAATGACATCAAATTATTCCAATTAATTTTCCCATACTAAAAAGTAAGAATCCAATTGTATTTCTCTCCCCTCTCTCGAGTGCCGGCTAGAAATTAATCCTAGAATTCAATCTCAACATCTCTATTCCGAATTAAAGCCTAGAATCGATCAAAGTCCCGATTCTTTTGTGGAGTAAGATTCATAGATTTTACACTTTCTCTCGAAACCTATAAAACCTATGTTGTGTCAATCTTATAATCACGCCTAAACTCCCCTATCTCGAGTGCCGAAATTGACTAACATCTATTCATTCAATTATTGATCAGGTAATTAAAAGCATTATAACCATAACACAATTAAATATAAGTGGGAAATTCTGAAAGAAATAATTCATGTATCCATCAAACAATAATCTCAAGTTGGCTACATCAAACCCAAGCTAAATTGTCTAGCTCATGAAATAGAACATGAAATCCATACAATTTGTAATAGAAAACATAAAAGAAAAGGTAAGAAAAACTCTTTTGAAGTGCTAATCGGAGTTCTTTTTATGATTTCCACCCTTTCTTCACTTGATTTCTTCAATTCCTTCTTGTTATTGTCCTTGGAGATTCAATCTTTTTGTATCTTTCTCTCCTTCTTCCAACCTCTAAAATTAGGTCTTCACACTTGTATTTATAGTGTTTTAGAGTTTAGGGACGAATTAGGGTTGAATTGGGTTGGGTCTCATAATTTTTTTTTATTTTTACCCGGTGCGCGGCGCCGTGGTGCCATATGGATGGCGCCGCGACTCCAGCTCCTTTGTCCCATGTTCTGTTCTTCACGTCTTTCAATATTTTTATTATATTGTTTTCGTCTAATGTCCGATTGAGGTAATTCAAGATACTTTAGAAAGCTAACTCATTGGGATACAACTTTGATTCAGACACATCCTCCAATTCGATCATTTTCTGTGTCAAAAGTGAGTCTCAATATAAGACTAAAAATCCGGAGCAAAACCTTTTTGGTTGGAATTTGATGTGTGATCATATTTTGACTAAACTTGATCCCTTTGACATCTTTTCTTATCCAATTGGCCCTTACCACTCTTAAATCTTCATCGTGAAGTTTGACACAACTTTTAAGTATTTGAAATTTAGTCCTCGAACTTTGGATCTCTTACAATTTAGCAATTTTCTCCAAAATTGTCAACTTCTGCTTATTTTCTTCAATCTCACCAACCTACATCACAACATCAAAACACACATAAAAACACTCTAAAACTTTCTCGAGGGTAACAAAATAATGCATTAAGTGGCATAAATATCATGAGTGTGGAGCACTCATCAACCACCCCCTGGAATCTCCTTTTCCTAATGACCTAGGCTGGTGTACTGTTTGGAAGACATGTAGAGGCATGTCCTTGCCTAGGGAGGCCTCCTTCCATAGGAAGTAGGAACCCGCCAATTGGGCCCAGGCGTTCGGAACGAGCTGGGTAGGAGCCAGCCTAGATAACCTAAGAACGACCCTAAAGAATGGGTGGACTAGCAGGTGAAGCCGAGCCTTCAGTAGGTACTCGCTAACGACGGCGCAGCCTTGCCTAGGATAACAGGCTCGCTCATTAGGAGAAGGGAAAATGAGTTCTATGTCATAAGGGATCCTATATTTTTTCCTAAGGTTGGCTAAGTAGGTGGAGTTTATAGAAGATGGAATTTTGACAGCCCCCAAGCTATCTTATCGTCCCTATTATCACTACCAGATATTGAAGCATCTGACCCTGCCTCAATAGCTCGGGCGACGTCGGCCGTGTTGCTAATTTGAAACCCCATTTCACTGGCTAACTCACTAACATTTACTTTCGATTGTGAAAAAGCCATTGATTCACAGATTCATATGAATTTTCACAAAGTTGAAACAACAAAAATTAAAATACTTACGAGTTTCCGAGGAACAACGGAGGAAGAAGAACACTGGAATTTGCAGAAATCGCGAGAAGAAAATTCAGAAACTCAGAAAAGAAGAACTCTTAGAGGAATTTCACAAGGAAAAGCTCGAAGAATTCTGAGGAAAGACTTGAAGATTTCGAATAATTTGAAAAGGAGAGACAAAGATTAATGTAAAAGTGAAAAGAAATTCTCCTAAGTGTTTGTGCCTTTTATAGGCAGACCCACTCAATCCCAGCCATTGAATCTTGATCTGGGCTATCCAACCGTCCATTTAGAAGTCTTCATCTGAACCACTAACCACGCCCGACGCTTTGTCTTCTATGGTCCAGATGAAAATACGTGGGAGACAACCGTCATTGCACAATTAATAGGACGATGGTTGCATGTATTGGGAGATGAACCATCTCAGTTGTCTTTTCTTGGAAATGTATCACAATATCAAATCATTTGAACGCCGTAATTAAGAATACCTCATGTTTCTCAAAGACACTAAAACACCTCGTAATTATCATGTCTGAAGTCCTACGTAACTCTAACTCTCTTGACCTCAACAACACCATTTAGAACCATGGTTATGAAGAGGCACTTCAGTACTGCCACTTCAGATATACACCACTTCGGCAGCTCTTCCCAAAATTATTCCAGAGATGACAAAATATCAAGTCAACCACTTCGAGTAATACCTACAAAAGGTCTACACAGATCAGATATATTTTAAAATTCTAACCATAACATGAATGCTTATACTTAGACAAATTGGCTATTGTAATGTGGCAAAAAACTACCCCCTACGAAATTTTTTATTCTTATTTTCATTTTAATCAATTAAGTCCATGCATTACATGAATACACTTCACTTCCGAGGCTCAGAAAAACGATGCCACGTAGCATGCCACGTTGGCAAAGAGTTACCAAGAAAGTCAAATAAAGACCCAGGGGGTCAAACACACAAAGAAGGCAAACAGATCAAGGTCCTCACACAACAAGCCCAAGTCCTTACACTATAGGACGAAGTCTAGGCTGAGGCACTTCTTCGAAGACAAAGCTGCCTAAGGAAGCAAAGAAAGGAGCTGAGTCTCTCCACTTAGAGAACTACTTCGAAGACTCCTCCGAGGCTCTCAATTCGTCCGAAGCTCATAAGCTGAGGTTGTTCCACTTAGAAGATTCGAAGTTCTCTCTGAAGTGATTGATGTAACACTTGTAATAAAGATTTGTCGGTATGTCAGCCTATAGTACAGAGTG
Source organism: Fraxinus americana (assembly GCA_035079005.1). Lineage (NCBI taxonomy): Eukaryota > Viridiplantae > Streptophyta > Magnoliopsida > Lamiales > Oleaceae > Fraxinus > Fraxinus americana. Next base: position 29,589,150 of record CM068723.1, read on the forward strand.
GCTGACCCCTTATCAATGTATTAATTGTGTGAATAGACAGTGATGTGACGTCCCCATTAGGGAGATAGGGGCACGTGGTTCTGATCCAACGACCATCACGTCGGCGAAAGTAGTATAAATAGGTTCTCTTTGTAATCGAGAAAGGGGGATTATTGATTGAGAAAGAGGGTGTAGCGACCGAGAACTTTTGAATAATATAAAATTAATTCTCGAAAAACGTGTCGCTCGACTTTAACCCTAATTTTTAAGAAATAGCACGTTCGTCTAGCCGTTATAAATGAATTTAAATTATTTCGAATCGAATCGAATATTGAGTAATTATTTTTATTTCAATTCGGATTTATTTTATTTGGATCCAATTTTAATAGTTTCAAGTCCAATATTTAGAGCCCAATATTTATTGTCCAATAATTATAATCCAATTACATAGGCCCAATTAAATATGTCCCAAAACGAAATTTTAAATCATTTAAGCCCAATTACCATAAGCCCAGTTAGAAAACCCTACAATCCAAATGTTAGGCCCAACTATTTCCTAACCCAATTACCCACCTAGGGATTTGTGCCCTAATTCCCACTATTCATATACACTCTTTTCCCCCCATTTCACACATCACGCAGCCAAAATCATTTTTGGTAAGAATTCATCTCCTCTTCCTCAATTTGGAAGTTCACAATTTGTGATAGAAAATTCAATCCCTAACATCAACCATTTTGAGATTCATGTGTGATGCTAGAAAACCAATTTCTAGCAATCAACAACCAATCTCAATCCACTCCTGCAGAAATCGCCCCACTACAGCCAACTCCATCAACCTCAGCACCGTAACAACACCAAAACTGCAAATCCCAGCCTCAACCTAAGTTTCATCACCAACACTGCACCACCATTTCCACCCAAGCTGCTGCACAACAAGAAGCTGCAGCCATTCGATCGACACTAGCTAGTCACCCAGTTTTCGAACCACACACGTCCATAGCTGCAGTCTCAACACCAACCAAACTCAGTGCAAGCATACACGAGCTGCAGCCTCCCAAGCTGCAGCCACCCAACCCTCAACCCAGAACTCAACCAACAGCCACCCAACTCCCAGCTCAAACCTATTTTTTCGAACTCCAGCAGAAAACGAACCACCACACCAAACAACCACAAAATCTCCAAGACTGAGACCAACTCTCTGCACCATCTGCGAAACCACCAGTCGAAAACCCAGCTCAAATCACACGAGCTGAAAATCAAACCTCAAACGCCACCAAAACACCAACCACGCACAAACCGTAGCTTCATGACCTCCACCAGCCTCTACACCCAAAACCCGAAACCAAGCAGCCCTTATTTCACCAAAATCAACCCCAAAACCAAGAAATAGCATAACCAATAAACTTACCTTAAGATCCCCAACCAATTTCCAGCAGAAAATCGAACCCCAAGTCGCGATTTTAGCCTCGGTCGACTTCGAAAACCTTACACCCAAGAGCCCCTTCCCCTACCGCCTCCATCCTCACTGGCGCCACCACGTTTCGGTGGCGCTGATGCCGTCGTCTGCCCGGACGGAATCGAAGGAAGGGGCGAAGCCCCTTCCCTCCAATCGCCCCTCTCTCTCTGTTCGAAGATAAGAGAGAGAGAGGGTTGTGTTTGTTTTTATTTTATTTTTTGGTTTTAAATTTAGATTTTAATTGATTTTGATGTTAGAGATTTAAACCCTAAGCCCCAACGTTTTAAAATGTTTATTTAAGTCCTTACAGTTTCCATTATTTTTAAATCAGCCCTTAAGTTTAAGTGTTTTAATTTCAGCCCTTACATTTCTTATTTTCAGTTTAGAAGTTATTTAATTTAGTCCCTAGTTTATATAAGTTATTATTTCAGCCATTTAAGTTTTAATTTCAGTTTTAAAATATTTACAGTTTAGTCCCTAACTTGTAAAATTTATCATTTCAGCCCCTAAACTTTTATATTCAATTTTAACAGATTTACAGTTTAGTCCTTAACTTATAAAAGTTCAATTTCAGCCCTTAAACTTTTATTTTCAGTTTCAATAGTTTTCAATTAAGTCCCTAGAGTTCCTATTTTTCACATTTAGCCACAATACTTTGAAAAGAATATTTTTAGCCCTTAGATTTGTCAAATTCGATTTAATAAATTCCAATTTAGCCCCTAAACTTTATTTTATTGTTTTAAGCTATTTATTTCAGTTTCTATAATTTTCAATTAAGCCCTTAAACTTAATTTCAACATTTTAAAACTTTAAAGTTCGAAATACTAATTCAAACTTATTTCCTATTTTTGGCTAGACGATACGAACGAGCAATTAGGAGCTTGAAGTTATTTTTCCGCTCCACTTTTCACGCAACTCGAAATATTTGAGGTAGACTCGCCACCATTAATTAGTTTAAATTATAATTGCATGCTTTATGTGAATTACGTGATTTATATGCTTTATGCATAGGATGAGAATGTGTCATATGAGATATATGATATTGTTATGCTTGCCATAACTTATATGCTTGATTGCATGAGAAAGAAAGAAAGAAAGAAAGAATCTCTTATGAGATAAGAAGAGAATGTTATGCATAACTTATGTGCTTCATCCGCACAAGAAAGAAAGACTACCCACAGCCCATGTTTTTAAAAAGCCTATGATTTTCAAGAAAATGAGCCCAAGATGATCACATTGTATATTGCATAAGTGTGTATTCAATTATTCTGTAAATTAATTATCGGCGATGAGTCTACTGAGTATTTCTTCGAAATACTCATTCTGCTATTTTAACAATATTTGCAGACTTCGGAGGCGATAAATATCGTGATCTTTTAAAAAAAAAAGAAAAAAAAAACTAAGGATGAATCTCACAGCATTGGCATACATCAAAGATCACAGCATTGGCAAAATCTCACAGGAAATTCACAAAAGTTTCAAAATTCAGTGATAATTTGTAACTTAAAATACCGAACTAAACGTAAAAAAGAAAAAAAAACAACTTTACGTAAAAGAAACAATCACGACTTTACGTTTTCAATAAAATAATATTACACGTAAAAGAAACAATCACGACTTTATATTTCACAATTAACAAAAATTATCTGAATCCCGACCAAAATAAAAATTGGGGGGGTACAGAAGGGGACACATGCCAAAACTGGTACACTAACCACTGCTGTGAAAGTGACGATATTTGGCTTCAGATCAGGGGCTTCAAATGTGAATTGTACATACATCCCTATTCATCGCAAATTTTATCACCCCACCACCCAAAAAAAAAATAAAAGAGAAAAAAAGTGAGGAAAATAACTAATCAATCCACTTAATATTTCCCAGAATCTCCACTTTGATTCCTATGAAAAACCACCATGTAGATCAACACCTTATGTTAGGGATAAAATACAGTTGAAATTTTGCTTTTGTTTTCTCAAATACCTGCTCTGTTATGATGGCCTCTTTTGTCGTCAGCCATCTTGATCTCCAAGTGAGCTTTCTGGTAAAACCCGGTACCTCTCAAGGTGTCTGCAAAAAAAATCATCAAATTCAATGGCAATAGAAGCTTCAGCTTTGGTTCCATAGACTAACCTCTAGCAAAAAATAAAAATAAAACGAAGGAGCATAAATGGAAAAGAATATCGTTTCAATGCTGAAACACATGCTTAACTTGTAAGACCAAGAGAAATATGTCGAAAATGAGAAACAAATAGATCACACGGTTCGCGTAAAAAAATGGTGGATTATGCGATTTGGCTTGTGATTTCAGGTTTTCAAATTGAAAATTTTCTTGGTGTGTTAGGTGAGAGGCTGTTGGGGTTCGCAGGAGAGCGTGGGTTGTTGCGTGCAGAGATGGGGGAAAGTGCAGAAAAAGGGAAAGAGTTACACACATTGATCTAAAGTATATTTTTTTTCTCTTATTTATAATTAAACATTTTCAATAAAATAATATTACACGTAAAATAAACAATAACGACTTTACGTTTCATAATTAATGTAAAATTATTTTTGACATCATCCACAAATTTTTAAATAGCTTAAAAAGAATATTCGTAACTTAAAATACTGAATCAAACATAAATAAAAGGAAGTTCGTGGATACTGTCTACATCAGTGTTGTTCGGCCTACTGAGTTTGTCCTCTTTTTTTCTTATCTTTCTTCCCATGCCAATTCTTTAATTGAATGATAAAATTTGATGACATCAGTCCAAATAAATGATATGATCATATGCAATAGATTCAAATAGGTTGAGAATAAATAATATTTATTATAGTGATATGTTCAATAAAAATCCATTTTTGGCACAATAAATTTACCCTTTTTAAACGCAGAAACTTAAGAAAAATGAAATTGGGAGAAATTGGTGTAAGTATGGGGTTGAGTGTGGGTCAGAAAAGAGAAATTAACTTAAAATTCTGAATCAAACTCAAAAAGAAGGGGTTTTTACAATTAATGTAAAATTATTTTTGACATCAAAAACAAATTTTTAAATCGTTTAAAACGAATATTCGTAATTTAAAATACTTAATCAAACGTTAAAAAAAAAAGCTTACCCGAGCCGACCTATATTACAAAAAAGAAAAAAAAAAGCTTTGGGCGAGTCGACCCATAAAGTCATTTGGAATCAAAATCAAACATAATAAAAAAAAAAAAACTTGGCCGAGTCGACCATATATTTAGGATGGCCGCACTTCAACATTTAAAAAAAAATTAAATTGATTAGAACGCATATTTAGAACCTAAAATATTGAATCAAATGGAAAAAATAAAAGAATAAAAAAAAAATCGGTTCATCGGCTTAGCCGAGCCGAGATTAAACATACAATATTGAATCAAACGTAAAAAAAAAAAAAAAAAAAAAAAAAATCGGTTCAGCGGCTTAGCCGAGCCGAGCCGAGGCTAAAGCTCTATCAGCTCGGCTTGGCAAAGAAAAAAAAAAGCAAAAAAAAAAAAAAAAATTAGCCGAGCCAAGCCAAGCCGAGCCGAGCCGAGCCGGATCCTTGGGAATAGTTCTTAGGAATAGTGGCTATGAATAGTGAAAACTCCTTCACTCTTTTAATATAGGTAGATATTTCATTTTTTATTACGCAAGTTTGTGAACGGTTTGATTTTTGTATAAATTAATTTCACTTATAACACTGTAAGTGATTAAAGTTGGAGAGAAGAAATTGAACTATAGTTGATGATTCTACAAGAAGACTAGTTAGATGCACGTGCGATGCACGTGTTAGTGGTGTAGTTGGCTACTAAATATCGTGATCTTTTCAAAAAAAAAAAAAAAAACCTAAGGATGAATCTCACAGCATTGGCATACAGCAAAGTATATAGGAGCATAATTAATTTTTACAACAAAATCCCAAAGGAAATTCACAAAAGTTTCAAAATTCAGTGATAATTTGTAACTTAAAATACCGAATCAAACGTAAAAATGGAAAAAAAAATCTTTACGTAAAGGAAACAATCATGACTTTATGTTTCACAATTAACTAAGAAGTATCTGAATCCCGACCAGAATAAAAATTGGGGGGCGGGGGGGAGGGGTACAGGAAAGGGACACGTGCCAAAACTGGTACACTAACCACTGCTGTGAAAGTGACGATATTTGGCTTTAGATCAGGAGCTTTAAATGTGAATTGTACATATATTCCTATTCATCGCAAAATTTATCACCCCACCACCCAAAAAAAAAAAAAAGAGAGAGAAAAAAAGTGAGGAAAATAACTAATCAATCCACTTAATATTTCTCAAAATCTCCACTTTGATCCCTATGAAAACCACCATGTAGATCAACACCTTATGTTAGAGATAAAATACAGTTGAAATTTTGCCTTTGTTTTCTCAAATACTTGCTTTGTTATGATGGCCTCTTTTGTCGTCAGCCATCTTGATCTCCATGTGAGCTTTTTGGTAAAACCCGGTACCTCTCAAGGTGTCTGCAAAAAAATCATCAAATTCAATGGCAAGTTTCAGCTTTGGTTCCATAGACCAACCTCTAGCAACAAAAAAAAAAAAAAAAAAAGACAAAGGAGCATAAATGGAAAAGAATATCGTTTCAATGCTGAAACACATGCTTAACTTGTAAGACCAAGAGAAATATGTCGAAAAGGAGAAACAAATAGATCACACGGTCCGCGTAAAAAAATGGTGGATTATGCGATTTGACGTGTGATTTTAGGTTTTCAAATTGAAAATTTTCTTGGTGTGTTAGGTGAGAGGGTGTTGGGGTTGGCAGGAGAGTATGGGTTGTTGCGTGTAGAGATGGGGGAAGAGTGCAGAAAAGGGGAAAGAGTTACACACATTGATCTAAAGTATATTTTTTTTCTCTTATTTATAATTAAACATTTTCAATAAAATAATATTACACGTAAAATAAACAATAACGACTTTACGCTTCATAATTAATGTAAAATTATTTTTGACATCACCCACAAATTTTTAAATCGCTTAAAACGAATATTCGTAATTTAAAATACTGAATCAAATGTAAATAAAAGGAAGTTCGTGGATACTGTCTACATCAGTGTTGCTCGGCCAACTGAATTTGTCCTCTTTTTTTCTTATGTTTCTTCTCATGCCAATTCTTTAATTGAATGATAAAATTTGATGACATCAGTCCAAAAAAATGATATGATCATTTGCAATAGATTCAAATAGGTTGATAATAAATAATATTTATTATAGCGATATGTTCAATAAAAATCCATTTTTGACGCAATAAATTTACCATTTTTAAATGCAGAAATTTAAGAAAAATGAAATTGTGAGAAATTGGTGTAAGTATGGGGTTCAATGTGGGTTAGAAAAGAGAAATTAACTTAAAATTCTGAATCGGACTAAAAAAGAAGGGGTTTTCATAATTAACGTAAAATTATTTTTGACATCAAAAATAAATTTTTAAATCGCTTAAAACGAATATTCGTAATTTAAAATACTTAATCAAACGTTAAAAAAAAGCTTAATCGAGCCGACCTATATAACAAAAAAGAAAAAAAAAAGCCTTGGGCGAGTCGACCCATAAATTCATTTGGAATCAAAATCAAACGTAATTAAAAAAAAAAAAAAAGCTTGGCCGAGTCGACCATATATTTAGGATGGCCGCACTTCAAAATTAAAAAAAAAAAAAATTAAATCGCTTAGAACGCATATTTAGAACCTAAAATATTGAATCAAATGTAAAAAAAAAAAAATCGGTTCAGCAGCTTAGCCGAGCCGAGATTAAACCTACAATATTGAATCAAACGTAAAAAAAAAAAAAAAAAAAAAAAAAAAAATTATGTTCTGTGGCTTAGCCGAGCCGAGACGAAAGGTCTATCGGCTCGGCTTGGTAGAGAAAAAAAAAAAAAAAAAAAACTTAGCCGAGCCAAGCCGAGCCGGCTCCTTATGAATAGTGCTTAGGAATAGTGCTTAGGAATAGTGGCCATGAATAGTGAAAACTTCCTTCACTCTTTTAATATAGGTAGATATGAGTACTTTTCAATTGAACTGATAGATAAATTTTCAGAGTTGAATTTCACGTAAGGAATTTTTGCATCTTAAATTGTATATCTCAGACAATATTAAGATCAATTTTACTTGTTTTGCATAGTTGTTTAATCAACTATTTATATTCAAGTCATGGAGATCTTTATGCCTCTTTTGTGTGTCTTGTGTTTTGTCTAAACATCCAACCAAAATGTATGCTAATTTTGCGCGTAGTCTTCTACCACTTGGGTTAAATTCTAAGATGTATAAATGTATATTGACACTTGATACCAATTGACACTCTTCTACCACTTGGTTATATTTCTTGTTTATATGGCTGTTTCCATTTCTCTTTCAACACACCATGAGTCAATTCTCGAGGATGAGCTTATCATGTCCATGCGTTCCAGCAGAGGTTCACCAAAACTCCCACACTTGCTAATGGCTTCTCCAACTTGTAGGCCTTGGTATGCAAACGAGTCTCTTCTTTTTAACTTAGTTTTGATTTCTGAAAACTTTTTCTTCAATGTCTTTGTGGATTCTAGATTTGTTTAGATTAATTTTGAATTGCTTGAGATGGAAAGAATGCGATATTTATGAGACTTTGATTGAAGTGTTGGTATTTGATGAATTTATAGGAGGCGTGCAAGATTTTACTTGTTAACAAATATAAATGTTTCTTTTTGCTCTTTCAAACCTCTATTTTTGGATTCTTCAAATAATTTTCTCTACTGCTTTTGTATTACTTTGACATTCAAAACATTTGTGATGGGTGAAGGCAAAATAGATGACCAAACTAGAACTTTTTTACAATTATAGGTTTAGCTTATTATTTTGTGGATTTTCACTTTTCTTTTATCTTGGATTTTTCATTAATTGCAAATTGCAATTTTACGTTACAGGAAGTTTATCCTAATGTGGAGAATGAAGACACATTTGGCCCAGATAACATGGATGGTTTTCCATCTGACTTAGCAAATGCAATTTTTCATTCCTTGCTTGACTCGAGGTTGTTTGGATTTTAGATTAGCTTATGAAAATTAATTTTAGGGTTATTGGCGCAAAACGTCCTTACCTATGACGGATTGTGTGAAAAACGTCCCTACGTTTGATTTTTTGGTGCAGAACGTCCCTACCTATGCATTTTCTTGCGCAAAACGTCATTTTCCCTAATTTTTAACTTAAAATGACCTATATACCCTCCAATTGAAATAAAAGGAAAAAGGAAAAGGAAAAAAAATAAAGAATAAATTACAATTTGCTCCTAAACTTTTTTAAAATGTAAATCAGTCCAAAACTTATGAAAATATTAAAAATAACCCAAAAAAATTAGTCCAAAAAACTAATTTAATTTCACCCAAACTTTACATTTTAAATTTAAAATAATTATAAAAAAATAAAAAATCTGTTATCTTCCCCCAAATACCCCACGCCACACCACCCCACTCAAAATCATCACAGCCACCAACTGTCATCGCCGATAGCCACCACTAACGGCACCACCACATCGTCGATCGCCACCACTAACGCCAAAGATAGGAGCAACAGCGACGCCACCATCTTATAATTCCTATCAATTTTATGGTTTTGGTTCCTTTGGCTTCCTTGTTTCGAATCAACCCTGCAAGAATCCTCTCTTGTATCAACTTTCTTACAAAACCCAGAGCCAAAACACAAACCCATTTCTCGTAATAGCCTTGGTCTGTAAAATTTCGATGAGGTTATATTATGGCAAAACAGAGTTCTGTTGAACCACCGGCAGAGGCGATTTGCGGCGGCTGAGGAACCACTATTGGGGCGAGGTGAGGCGGTTGTTTTGGAGGAAGAAGTTTGAACTTTGCCTTGTCCAACCAAGAAATTACCTCTTAGCCTCCCCTTTCTATTGCTTGATGTTGTTCGGTCTTCTCTGCGTAGTTCTTTACACCATATTTTCCCCTTCCTGATTTTTCACTTTTCAATGAGCCACCTCGACAGATTGACAACGAGCAATTAGGGAGGCATTCTGCTGAATCATTTCCCCCAAGATTAGGCTGCTTGGGTCTTACTTATTTGGGGAAGGCAGAGATGAAATTTGGGCAATTTCATAAGCTGTGCAGCGATGAAATTGAATCAGAAAATGTTTTGATTCTGTGATTTGTTGAGGGCTTTAGCTTAGGTGGGTGATGGGTGGTGGCTGTGGAGGTGCGACGGCGTGTTGGTAGCTGTGGGTGGTGACTATGGGTGATGGGTGGTGGCCGTGGGTGGTGGTGTGAGGTGAAGAAGGAAGTCGTGGAGAAGAGAACTGGGGTGGGTGGGTGGGGTGGGGTGGGGTGGTCTTTTTATTTTTTTCTTTTTTTATAATTATTTTAAATTTAAAATGTAAAGTTTGGGTGAAATTAAATTAGTTTTTTGGACTAATTTTTTTTGGTTATTTTTAATATTTTCATAAGTTTTGGACTGATTTACATTTTAAAAAAGTTTATGAGCAAATTGTAATTTGTTCTTTATTTTTTTTCCTTTTCCTTTTTCCTTTTATTTCAATTGGAGGGTATATAGGTCATTTTAAGTTAAAAATTAGGGAAAATGACGTTTTGCGCAAGAAAATGCATAGGTAGGGACGTTCTGCACCAAAAAATCAAACGTAGGGACGTTTTCCACATAACCCGTCATAGGTAGGGACGTTTTGCGCCAATAACCCTTAATTTTATTGCAAAACATTCCACCTATATGAATATGGTTGGAGGCAATATGCTATGTGCTGGAAGGTAATAATATTTTCAAATCGTCACCTTTTCTACTTTTGTTTCTTCCCATTTCTTGACTCTATTGAATATGTTGCGGCAGGGTATCCACTGTGTATGCATTGCTTGGAGACATTCACATGAATACATGGATTTTAGAGGTATATGGTGCATAAATTTTGTTAAAAGATTTCAGAAATTCATTATGCTTGATCAATGCAAGTAATTTAGTCATTTCAATTTGCGACCAACAAGAATTATTTTCCAATGATGCTATGCATGCGCGAATCAGATGATTGCTTTTCTGTAGGCCATGCATTTCTTTCTGTATTTCATGCATTTTGTAACACCCCAAAATTTTAAAATAAAAAAATTATATATTCTATATATTATATTTTATAATCGTGGAAGTTGAGAGATTAAAATAAAGTTTTAAATTCTTATGGTTCTGGGTCAACTATTTAAATTTTGATAGAGTGGCCAAAAGTATATCAACATTGGGCTCATCTTGTAGCCTGCATTAAATAACGTAAATTGGGCTCGAGAAAGTATAAGTTCCGATGAGTCAAGCCCAAGTTATTTTAATTCAAAGACACGTATTTAATATGTATTCTTTTAATTACTTTTTTAAGATATAATCAGTAAAAGAATATACAAAGAATATACTATTTTAGTAGCTAATCACGTTTAACTTTAAATAGGATCTGGAGGCAATTGCTTTTATGTTAAATTGCCCTGATTTTGGGATTTAGTACGCCACGTGCCGGAAGAAGTAAATGGTGATAAAGGTGAAATTGAATTTGATTAAGATGATAATTGATTTTAATATGGTTGGCAGCCATGTGATTTTTCAAGATTGGTTTTGATAGATAAGCATAAATGGTACACGGCACTTTTCTCTCAATTATACTAAAACTAATTTTTTTCTATACTGTGTACTAACCCTATAAATACCCCCCACTATGTTCAAAGAATCCTCACCCCAAAATATGACTTACACGTGGTAGAGAACGTACACCACAAATATTCATATTCAAAGTTTATTTTAGAATTTTGAGTGAAGATGGTGCAATCCGTATTTTCAAAAGATCTCACAATGTTTTTCATCATTTCAACAAGCAGTCTGAAACGTCATTCTTGAATTGTGTCTTCAACATTCAATGATAAGGTAGGATACATACGTGCAAGTGATTTTATGTCCTTTCAATATTATGATTTCTTTTACATGATTTATCTCATGGAATGCTAATTGACCTACGGGTCTTGACGAAATGAAATGTGGGATCACTTTCGGGTTTTCTCAAATGAAATGAAATGTGGGATCAACTTCGGGTTTTCCCAAATGAAATGAAATGTGGGATCACCTTCGGGTTTTCTCAAAAGAGATGAAATGTGTGATCACCTTCGGGTTTTCTCAAAATGTTAGAGCTTTCGATTGATCTCCGATTGCTCTTGATGAAATGATGGTATGAAATGTTATAAGTTTATGTTTAAAGAATTATCGTATTGTTTTGGACGCACGTATCCTACTGAGTCAAATTACTCATTCCTTCAAAAATTTAATGTTTTCCAGTCGGATCGGTCTACGTGGATGGTGGCTGAGCGGTGTGCGGGTTGCCAAGTAATAAACTTTCAAGAAAGACATTTGACAATAAAATATGTAACGGCATTTCGTGCTTTCTTTATTTCCATTAAATGTTTAGATTTTATTTACATTATGTTTAAATTGATGTTTGAATGTTTTAAATAAATTAAGAATTTCAAGTTTTACATGAATGATTCCGTATTACGAAACGATATCGATAACACCCCAAAGTTTTAGCCGATGAAAATTTTGGGCCGTTACACATTTATTTTTATAAAGTAGTACAATTTAGTTGATAATAATATAATTGAAAGTCAGAAAAAGAGAACATGTTGGAAGTTGAATGACAGCTTCTGTTGACCCCAAAAAATGTTGCCAACAGATGCCGGGCCCACTCGTGCACACGCAAGCTTAATCCGACACGCTAATGCCGATAGACGGTCATGATGGCTCCACGTAATGGGCGTGAGAGTGGCTCAAAGGCACGAGACGTTTCCGTTCAGGCCACCGGCATAAAGAAAGAACGCGATTGTATAAGAAACCAATCGATAAGTAACAGGACTGCCTTGTAAAAATGAAGTCGAAACGAGTAATATGTTTCCAAATATTCAATTTTTCCTCTTGAATTTTGCATTAGTCCCTTTCTTGTTACATGGTTGGGGTATTTATAGTGTTACAACCCAAATTGTGACCTTTGGATCAATTTACACGTGGCCTCATCTTCTCGGCCAAGGCATCAAATCCTAGCAATCAAGTTGACTCTCCTAGCTGTACTGACATTAAATGCTCCGACATTGACGAGACAAGACATAAGTAAACTTTACACAAAAGTCACATCAATCATTTGTTAGAGATTTTCATCATGGCCGAATCCTCGCAAGTGGGCCTTTGATGGGCCTCGGACGTTAGAAGGAGGGGCCTCGGAGTAATAGCGAGGGCCTCGGACTAGTAGCAAGGGCCTCGGAACCCACAACTGAAGCTAGAGAATTATACCCTGATCGAATTAAGTTGGTCCCACCGTCGTGATGTGACGCCACGTGTCCATTCTGTCCTTTAACCCGTAACAATAGTCCCCCAAGTCCATGTGTGGTCATTTATGCCAGGCGTGGACTTTCAAAGTCTGAATTTTCTGTGCTTTTATGCTATTTCTAAGAAAGTCGCCTGTAAAACTGAAGTTCCTTTGGAGTTACATCAAGATGAGGCGAGTTCGTATTCGAACTGGCCGAAGCTGATTTCCTTTTGATGAGGCGAGTTCGTATTCGAACTGGCCGAGGCTGATTTCCTTTTGATGAGGCGAGTTCGTTCATAGAAATTGATGCCTGCGATGTGACGGTTTCTTATGTTTCCAAGGCCAATGAACTGCATCGAGACGAATTTCAATAGCCGTACAGCTGTTTTTATTTAATGCACAATGATGGCTAATTATTGGGATGTGTAGTTTCGAGGATAAGTTCACGCGCGCGCCAGTGTTGGTTCATGCACGCACAAATCTGAGGCGTTGATGTAGAGAAAACGTTTGATTTTGAGGGTCAAGATTTGTGCATTTTTGTACGCCTCAGATTAACTGAGATCTGATCCAACGGCTGGGGCTGAACCCTTCGCTAGTATAAAAGCCAGAACTTTGTCATTTTCTTACTTTACTTTCACGAAACACTCTGAAATTTTTGAAACTGTCCTGTTGTCAGTCATTTTCCGGCGAACTTCCGGCGAACTCTCTGAGTCTTTTCATTTTAGGTATTTTCTCCTTATGTAGTTGTCTTCTTTCCTCCTTTAAACACCTTTCCCTGTACTGTCCATCACCTTCCTCAGACTGCAATGTCTTCCGAAGCGTCTCTAGCTATGACAGTAATTAGAAGTGGAGAGGAGTCAGTGTCGGGGGCCTCTGGAGAGTGGTATAGTATGACCGAAGAGCCTATAGATTATGAGGCGGGATGGGGGGCAGCCAGAATCCAATCCAATATCACTTCTGCCAAACTAGACGAACTTAGGCAGACCTATAACATCCCCCATTACGTCAAACTCTTAGTCCCTGATGCTCACGAAAGGGCTTGTTTTCCGAGGCCCAATTGTGTGGCCTTCAGTGAACACCTGTTTAAGGCAGGTGTGCGTCTGCCTCTGCACCCCTTCTTTAGGGCGGTGCTGAGGACCTTTATGTTGTCCCCCACCCAAATTCTTCCCAATGGGTGGAGTCAAGTCGTGGGGACCTACTTCCTGTGGAAGGAAGTGTCTCTGGGCGAGGACCTCCCACTTCATGTTTTCGAGTCCCTCTTCTATGCCAGGGTCGTGGGAAAAGATGACTCAAAGGGGTGGTATTACATCACCCCCTGGGGTTCCCACGCCCCCTTCGTGGTTGGGCTCCCCTCCTCCATAAAGGGGTGGAAGGAGTCGTGGTTCTGGGCGACGGGTAGGTGGCAGATGGTGGAGGGAGACGCTGTCCCAGCTATTACCGCGCCGACCCAGTACTACGAGGCTTGTGAGTGTCACCTTAAGTTCTTATAGCTTCGTATTGACTTTCTGATACTGATATCTGTTTGTTGATTGTAGATTGTAGCACGAGGTACGAGCTTTCCGAGGCTGAGTGGGCCATTGTAGAAGACATTTACCAACGATCTCCGAGGCTCCGAAGCTTCTCCCATCTGATCGAAAGAAGCAGATACTACATAGACTTCGGACTGATGGCCCCAAGGGTATGAGGCGCCTTCACTTTTAACTAACTGCCCCTTTAATGATCTGAACTGACTTCTCTTCATAATCGCAGATAAATTCACCAAGAAAAATTATGCCCTGCCTGATATGGCCAGCATAATAAAGGCCACCTCCACTGCCGGGGTGAAGGCACTGAAACCTGGGTCCTCTGGGGCAAAACAGGTAAAGTCCAAGTTGGACCGCCTCAGCAAGAGCAAAAATGAGAAAGAGGCTGAGGAGGAGGTACAAGAGGAGGCCCCAAAAGGTGGCAAGCCAGCATTGGCGAAAGGCAAGGGGGTGGCTGATGAGCCACAAAAGAAGAGAAAACTGGGCCCAGGTGGGGGGTCGTCAAGTTTTGGGACCACTGTGTCCTTTTCTGAAAAGGGGGGTTCGAAGCAGCCGAAGCTCCTCCAATCTTCGATTGATGCTGCCTTGGTGGCCCAGTCCAGGAAGATCGTCATGGACGACGTGGCGAAAGCAGAGGGGGCCGCCAAGAAGAAGGTTGTGGAGAGGACCCCGGGAAAGTCTGGAAATTTCCTGGGGGGCAGGGAGGACACAATAGCCCCTGCCGTAATAGAAATGCTGCCTCCGGAGGTGAGGGCGGCCACTGAGGGCTTCAACAAGTTCTGGACGGAGAGATGGCAGATTAATGTGGCCACCTGTGATGCGGTGGACCTCACCACTACTTTGGTGAGCCAAACTGCCAGGGCCTTTGGAGTTACACTAGAATGCCAAACTGTTTTGGTAGATATTCAATCAAGGAATAGAGCCTCATGCGATGAACTGGATAAAGTGAAGGCAGAGCTGGCGGAGAAGAAGGAGGCCAACATTGAACTGAGAATTCAGAGAGATGTTGATGATTCGAAACGCGACGCCCTCCTGGCAGAGATCGAGGCCTTAAAGAAGGAGGTTCATGAGAGCCAGTGTGAGGTGGCTGCCCTCACTAAAAAGGTGGAGATTTCTGACAACCACCAGAAGGTCACTGCCGAAGCACTGGAGAAGGCAAACCTTGAATTAACTGGGGCTAGGGATGCCGGGCAGTTTATGGAGAAGGAACTGAGGTGGCTGGAGGCCGAAGTTAAAAGATACGAAGCTAACGTGGTCGAGGCGGGCGATATTGCAGTGAGGAATTACATAGCCAACTTCCATCACACTGAAGAGTATCGACGCTTCGGCCTATATTGGAGCAAAGTGGCCTATCAGGAGGTCTTTGAGAGGTTGGGAGAGGCATATCCAGAGCTCGATGTTTCTGAATTGAGAGCTGAGTTCTTGGAGGATGAGGTTCCGCAGACACCTGCTGAAGAAGGTGAAGTGGTGGAACTTGATCCTGAGGATGTGCCTACTGAAGGGCCTCAACCTGTTGAAGCACCTCAAACAGCAGATGCTCCAGCTCTCCTACCCCCTGCTCCTTGATACATTTTTGTAATTTTAACTCATTGCTTTGTAATTCCTTCAGCATATTACAGTAGCATATTAATAGAACACATTTCATTTTATTGTACTGCAACCTATTCTTGCCACAGTGAATTGTTCTGGGCTTCGCAACATAACTCTTGAAATGAACATTCGAACTTAACTTAATGCAACCGCATCAAGACCTTGTTATACAGACGATTAGCCCAAAAAAGGATAAAACTGAGTAAACCATTCAGCAAAGCAGGTTAAACAAATCCGATGTAACTTAATCGAAGCTCCTTTGCAAAACTCTTTACAACCTCAAATCGATTCCTAATCTCGCGTTCCCTAGCGTTATGAAATTGTTCGTACCTTCTTGCTTGGTGGATGGTTCATCCAAGCAGAGGCTTCTCCCTTTGACGTTCAGCTTCATCAAAGGGAGGCTTGTGATGTACGCTTAAGAGTTCGAACGAGGTGGCCTATTTTTAAGGTTCCATCCTCTCCTCCGAAGCGCCCACGCTTCCCGGCAGTGGATGGTTCATCCAAGCGAGGCTTCTCCTTTGACGTTCAGCTTCATCAAAGGGAGGCTTGTGATGTACGCTTAAGAGTTCGAACGAGGTGGCCTATTTTTAAGGTTCCATCCTCTCCTTCGAAGCGCCCACGCTTCCCAACTTGGTGGATGGTTCATCCAAGCAGAGGCTTCTCCCTTTGACGTTCAGCTTCATCAAAGGGAGGCTTGCGATGTACGCTTAAGAGTTCGAACGAGGTGGCCTATTTTTAAGGTTCCATCCTCTCCTCCGAAGCGCCCACGCTTATTTGATAGTTGACGAAGACTGGAAAAAACTTGTTTATTTATGAAGGTTGGGGAGCAACATCCAGCTACTGATTACACTTATTGATAATACATCCTCAGATGCTCAACATTCCACGGGTGAGGTTGAATTCTGCCATCCATGTCTTTTATCCAGTAAGTGCCAGGCCGAATTTCCTTTTCAATTTGGTAGGGTCCCTCCCAGTTGGGTCCTAGGGTGCCCACCCCCGGCTCCTTTGAGGATAGGAAAACCCTGCGAAGGACCAAGTCGTTTATGCGGAAGGACCTCTTTTTCATCCTTGAGTTGTAGTATCGACTCATCTTCTGCTGGTAGGTCGCAAGCCTCAACTGGGAATTATCCCTCTTTTCTTCAAGGAAATCAAGCTCACACCTCCGAAGTTCCTCATTGGATATTTCATTGAAGCTTAATCTTCTGGGTGAGGGTAATCCTACCTCCACTGGGCTCATCGCTTCAGTGCCATAAGTCATGGAGAAAGGGGTTTCCCCTGTAGGTGTTCTGCTTGTCGTTCGTATCGCCCATAGCACCTGGGGTAATTCATCTACCCAAGCTCCCTTAGCCGTATCAAGCTTCTTTTTCAGGGTGTGCTTGATGGTCTTGTTGACGGCCTCCACTTGGCCATTGGCCTGGGGGTGATGAGGCGTAGAGAAGTGTTTTCTGATTCCAAGTTCTTCACAGAGGTCCCGGACCTTCCGGTTGTCAAATTGTTTGCCATTAACAGAGACAATCGAGTGAGGGATGCCGAATCGACAAATGATATTTTTCCACAGAAATTTAGAAGTATTGGCCTCAGTGATCTTTGCCAGAGGCTCAGCTTCTACCCACTTCGTGAAATAATCGATAGCTACTATGGCGAAACTGGCGCCTCCCCTGCCCTTAGGCAATGGGCCAATGAGATCCACACCCCACTTACTGAAGGGCCATGGGCTGGATACTGTAGTAAGCTCTTGGGAAGGTCGTCTCTGCACGTTGGCAAAATGTTGGCACTTGTCACATTTGCGAACAAACTGGAAAGCATCTCTTTTCATTGTAGGCCAGTAATATCCCTGCCTCAGTGCTTTATTGGCCAAGGCTAATCCTCCGGAGTGATTGCCACAAATGCCCTCATGAATTTCCCTAAGTACATAATTAGCTTCTTCTTCTCCCACGCACCGAAGGAGAGGTGCAGAGAATTTGCGTTTATATAGGACATCGTCCACTAACAGGAAATGGGCAGACCTTCTACGTACTTTATACGCATCTTCCTTATTATCAGGCAAGGAATGATCTTTGAGGTAAGATATGAGAGGTTGCTTCCAAGTTGGGGTACCTTCTACCCACATCACCACTTCTGTGGAGGTGGACGGCCTGAGGAGGTGTTCAATTGGGACCACTGCCAGCAATTCAGAATCTTTGCTGCTAGCAAGCTTAGATAAGGCATCAGCGTGCGCGTTTTCAAGGCGTGGTATCTGACTTAATTCAAATTTCTCAAAGGAAGGGAGTAGGCTCATTACCAATTTGAGATATGAGGCCATGGCTTTATCCCTTGCCACGAAGTTGCCGTTTACCTGTCCCACTATAAGCTGGGAATCGCTGCTGATGTGAAGCCTCTTTACTTGCATTTCCTTGGCTAGCCTGAGGCCAGCGAGGAGGGCCTCATATTCTGCAGCATTGTTGGTGGCCTTGAAGCCGAACCGTACTGCACTATTCAACATATGACCTTCAGGACTTATAAGAACTACGCCAGCGCCTGAGCCTGTTTCCCCTGCCGAACCGTCTATGAACAAATTCCATGTTGGGGGCTCGGAAGGCTCCGCCTCCTGGCCAACTTCAGGAGCGTTGGTAAATTCTGCCACAAAATCTGCTAAAGCTTGCCCTTTGACAGCAGTTCTGGCTTTGAAGAGGATTTCAAATTCGCTCAACTCCACGGCCCATTTCAGTAGTCTACCCGAGGCATCTGGTTTTTGTAGAACTTGTCTGAGTGGAAAATTTGTCAGTACATGAATAGTGTGAGCCTGAAAATAAGGCCTCAATTTACGAGAAGCGATGATCAACGCCAAGGCTAATTTTTCCATGTCTGGGTATCGCGTCTCAGGGGGTATCAAAGATTTGCTGATATAGTAAACAGGCAGCTGAGTTGAATTCTCCTATCTCACCAGTACCGCACTTATAGCCTCGAGGGAAACTGCTAAGTACAGTTGTAGCACCTCGCCAAGTTTGGGTTTTGATAGGAGGGGGGCCTGCCCTAGGTGCCTTTTGAGCCCCTGGAAAGCCTCTTCATACTCCTCAGTCCACTGAAACTTCTATCTTCCCTTTAGTATTCTGAAGAATGGGAGGCACTTATCAGTGGATTTCGATATGAAGAGGCTCAAAGCAGCCACACGACCCGTCAAACTTTGCACTTCTTTTGGTTTCTGGGGGGATTTCATCTCGATTAACGCTTGGATCTTCTCTGGATTTGCTTCGATGCCACGTTGATTGACCATGTACCCTAAGAACTTGCCTGACGCTACCCCAAATGCACATTTTAAGGGATTCAACTTCATGCGGTACTTTTGCAGAACTTCTAAGGCTTCATGGAGGTGGGATATGTGATCATCCACTTTCAGACTCTTAACAAGCATATCATCTACATAGACCTCCATAGTTTTCCCAAGCAAATTAGCAAACATCTTGTTTACTAACCTCTGGTACTTTGAACCTCGTCAGGTTGATATGGCCCTTGTGGAACAAAGGAGGGAGGTGGGGGACCTCCCTGGCCTTGTATTTGCCTCAACAGCTCTTGCATTGCCAAGTTTTGGTTGGTAATGTTCCTCATATTGGCTGCCATGGTTGCCATTTCCCTAGTAAGCTGGGCCGCCAACCTCCTACCACCTCGCCTGTGATGGTGGTGGGGTCGGCGTCGGACCGCAGGGTCCTCATTGTCAGCTTCTCTAGTTCGCCTGGGGGGAGCCTCTTCTTCCAAGCTCATATCTTTTGAGACTTAAAGCTCTAAATTTTTTCCTTAGGGGCTTCCTCTTACTCTTTTTTCAAGAATAAATCCTTTTTCAAGGGGGATGCCCAAAATATTTCAGAAAGCTTTTTCCACGGGGTTGCTCGTGGTTATAGTATTCGTTTCCCACAGACGGCGCCAATCTGTTGACCCCAAAAAATGTTGCCAACAGATGCCGGGCCCACTCATGCACACGCAAGCTTAATCCGACACACTAATGCCGATAGACGGTCATGATGGCTCCACGTAATGGGCGTGAGAGTGGCTCAAAGGCACGAGACGTTTCTGTTCAGGCCACCGGCATAAAGAAAGAACGCGATTGTATAAGAAACCAATCGATAAGTAACAGGACTGCCTTGTAAAAATGAAGTCGAAACGAGTAATATGTTTCCAAATATTCAATTTTTCCTCTTGAATTTTGCATTAGTCCCTTTCTTGTTACATGGTTGGGGTATTTATAGTGTTACAACCCAAATTGTGACCTTTGGATCAATTTACACGTGGCCTCATCTCCTCGGCCAAGGCATCAAATCCTAGCAATCAAGTTGACTCTCCTAGCTGTACTGACATTAAATGCTCCGACATTGACGAGACAAGACATAAGTAAACTTTACACAAAAGTCACATCAATCATTTGTTAGAGATTTTCATCATGGCCGAATCCTCGCAAGTGGGCCTTTGATGGGCCTCGGACGTTAGAAGGAGGGGCCTCAGAGTAATAGCGAGGGCCTCGGAGTAATAGCGAGGGCCTCGGACTAGTAGCAAGGGCCTCGGAACCCACAACTGAAGCTAGAGAATTATACCCTGATCGAATTAAGCTGGTCCCATCGTCGTGATGTGACGCCACGTATCCATTCTGTCCTTTAACCCGTAACAGCTTCTTTAACAAAGCTTCAGAAAAAGTAAGTTATTGGTCAGAAAACGTAAAATTGATTTCTTACTTGAAACTAAAAAAAAGGCTGTTTGAAAACCTCAAAGATGTTTGGCAAAAAAATTCACTTAGCTTTTCAGCTCAGCCAAATTTGCTTTAGCCTATAGACTATGCTTAGCATAGTCAATGCTCTTCACTCACATATAGATCATTTCTGTGGATGGCAAGTTAAATATTAGATCCCATGTTTGCATCCTTCTATCCCTTGAATTTTCTGGATTTCAATCTCGTCCCCTATTCGATATCATTCTTAGGTGATTGTGACACATTTTGAATTTTATTTTCAAAAGCCATATTGTGGTTCTTATATAATTTTAAAACTTTCTAATAGATCCATGGTGACGAGACTCCTAATGCTACATTCGTCACAGATGGTACTGGAGCTATGTATTCTATTTGTTGAAAATCGGAAGGGTGATGCAAATTTTGGTTCTGAGAGCCTTCTGCAGTTGGCAAAGACTATGGATGCAAGTAAAATTGCACAGCTCTCCCACTCTCATCAAGATGGTTTAGATACAGCCCTTGCCGAAGCCGAAAGTACACACTTTGGGAATCTCTCTCAGAAGTTGACTGTCTCTTCTGCATTTATGAGAACAGATCGACAATGGGAGACAAATACACGAGGCTAAGGAATTGTATGAACATCCGAATCATCCTTCTCTAAATTTCTCTTTTAGCATTTCTTTAGCTACTCTGAAACACGTTCTACATTTTTCGAGTGAAATTGTTGAAAGAAGTGAAGTAAACCTCAAGGGCCAAGGGCAAGCAAAATTTTGCCAAACGCTACATAATCTTAACGAAGGTACGTATTACTATTACGCGATGTTTCTTTGTAACTTTCAGTTCATTGTCAATTACTTTTTTTTTCCTCTTTTAAATGAACGTGTCAATTTTTAGGAAGCTTGGAAAGGTAAAGCTAGACAACATCTTGGCTGAAGCAAATGATTCAATATGCAAGGTGTTAAGGGTGATTAATCTCTACATTTGCTACAACTTTAAATGTTGCTTGAAGGGATAGGTCCTCTATTAGATTGTACGATTACAAATGACACAAAAATAACAATCAAATTTCTCATTCTTAGAACTTTGAACTAATGTAATTAGGTTCCTAACATGAACAATTTAGATTATTCATAGCTTTTTTTTAACATCATAATACAAGCTTTAAGAGACACTGGGACTTAGAGTAGTTATCATTAGATTGTGCTATGAAGTGGAGTCGCCTATCCTTAGAAACGATGTTGCTTCTGCTTCTCGATCTTCCAAATTAGTTAAGGAAGACTTAGTACACACTCATACACAAAAAAAAAATATAGTACATAATTTAATTGATATATTATTATTATTATTATTTTTTTTTATTCTAGAAGCTATTAAATTTTGTAAGTTTGTTTCTGTTTTTAGATGTTGTGGTTTTCAACTAGGAATAGATGTTGTACAGTACACCCACTCAATTCAAGCAATTAAATATTCATTATTAATTCAAGAAGAAATAAATTTGAATTCTACCATTACAATAATTATTGCTCGTAATGAGGAGCTACTTTGACTAGAAAATATCCAAAACCATCCCTAAATCCACTAACTCCTATTTCTCTTTCCTGAATTTCAGGTAATGTTTGACACGGGAAACTGATAGCCATACTCTTCTGTACAAAAAGCTACCGATGAACTTTATTATTATTTGGGTTATTCTTCTTGTACATAATGGGCACCATAATGGTGTCCATAATGGACACATGGTGCCCATTCATTGGAGGGAGTGTTGGTGGGCCAACACTCCCTCCAATGAATGGGCACCATAATGGTGTCCATTATGTACAAGAAGAATAACCCTATTTATTATCACAATAGAATTACAAACTATGAAATAATAAGGGATGTGCTAGTGGTACATAATGGGCACCATAATGGTGTCCATAATGGACACATGGTGCCCATTCATTGGAGGGAGTGTTGGTGGGCCAACACTCCCTCCAATGAATGGGCACCATGTGTCCATTATGGACACCATTATGGTGCCCATTATGTACCACTAGCACATCCCTAATAAATATAGTTTCTTCTTGAATTTCATGCAGGAAAATGAATAAAAAATACAAGCTCATCCCGGATATCTATCCAGGACAAAGTGACTGGACTGCCAATGTAGCGACCGCGAACTTTTAAATTATATAAATTAATTTTTCTCGAAAAACGTGTTGCTAGAACGTAACCCTAATTTTTTTGAGAAACGCGTTCGTCTAGCCGTTATAAAATTGAATTCAAATCTATTCGATTAAATCCAAGTTCGAATAATTATTTTAGTATCAATTTCGAATTATTTTATTTAAATCCAATTTTATTAAATTCAAGCCCAATTACTTATTAGTCCAAATCTTGGATGTTTAGGTCCAATTCCACTTAAGTCCAACAAAGAAATTATTTCAAGTCCAATTGCCATAAGCCCAATTAGAAAACCCTACAGCCCAAATGTTAGGCCCAACTATTTCCTAACCCAACTACCCACCTAGGGATTTGTGCCCTAAATTCCACTATTCATATATCAACTTCAACCATTTCTCTTCCATTCCAAAACTTCACGCAGCCAAGCAATTCATTTTGGTAAGAATCCCCTCCCTCATTTTTGGAAATTCTAGTTGATGCTAGAAAATTTTTGGAAATTCTAGTTGATGCTAGAAAATCAATTTCTAGCATCAACAACAATCTCAGCTCACTTTGATGCTAGAACAATTTCTAGCATCAGCAAGCTGGAAAATTCACCATCACCAAACCAACAACCAGTAGTTCCACTGCTCCACACAAGTCACCATTTCGACACTAGCAGAATCCATAGCTGCAGTCACAACACCATTCACCAAACCATCACTGCAACCACCAACACACCAAGCTGCAGCCAACTAAACTAAGCTGCAAACATTGAATCACCAGCAGAAACCCAACACAGTTCCACCACCCACACACAGCAAGACACCACCAGAAGCATACACGAGCTGCAGCCTCCCAAGCTGCAGCCACCCAACCCTCAACCCAGAACTCAACAATGCAGGCACTCCAACGCCATGAAGCCGAGACCAACACTACCCAAAACCACCATTTTCGCAACTCCACAACCAGGACCCCAAACTCACTGCCCAAACCTAACCGCCAAGCACCACCTCAGACCAACGCACAACTCCAACCATCGCACACACCCAGCTCAACTCAGTGCCATAGAAATCAACCCACTACTTCACCCAAAATCGACACCAACCTGCCACTCATCCACCTCAAATCGCCATCTGCCCAACACCACCTTAGCCCCAAAACACCACCAAGATCAACCCCCAATCAACCCCAAAAGCCACAAAAACCAAGAACTAAGAAAAACCCAAAAGAAATTTACCTCTTACCCGAAAGAAAATTGAACTCCCCAGCTTCGGTTTTCCCTCGATTCGTGGGCCACAGCCACCCCCACACCCCGGCGCCACCACGACGGTGGCGCTGCCACCGTTCGCCGGTGGTGGAATCGGAGAATGGGGCTTCGCCCCCTTCTCCCGTCGCCCTCCTCCTCTCTCTCTCTCGAATTCGAAATGAGAGAGAGAGAGAGATTATTTTTGTTTTATTTTGATTTTTAGCAATTTACCCTTTAGCCCCCAAGTTTTAATCGTTTTAATTAGGTCCTCACGTTTTAAATGTTTTAATTTCAATTCCTTAAATTTTATTTTCAGTTTAGAAGTTATTTAATTTAGTCCCTAATTTATATAAGTTATTATTTCAGCCATTTAAGTTATATTTTCAACTTTATTTTATTTACAGTTTAGACCTTAAACTTATATGAGTTATTTAATTCAGCTTTTAAATTTTATTTCAGCTTTATTATATTTATAATTGAGTCCCTAATGTATAGAAATTATTATTTCAGCCTTTAGTTTTATTTTCAACTTTAAAATATTTACAGATTTGTCCTTAAACTATTAAACATTATTATTTTAGTTTTCAGCTTTTATTTCAGTTTTATTATAATTACAGCTTAGTCCCTAACTTTTAAAAATTTCTATTTTAGCCCTTAAACTTTTATTTTCAGATTTAATAAACTTCCAATTTAGCCCTAAACTTTATTTTATCATTTTAAGCCATTTATTTCAATTCCAATAATTTTCAATTAAGCCCTTAAACTTAATTTCAACACTTTAAAAACTTTAAAGTTCGAAATACTAATTCAAACTTATTTTCTATTTTTGGCTAGACGATACGTACGAACAATTAGGAGCTTGAAGTTATTTTCCCGCTCCACTTTTCACGCAACTCGAAATATTTGAGGTAGACTCGCCACCATTAATTAGTTTAAATTATAATTGCATGCTTTATGTGAATTACGTGATTTATATGCTTTATGCATAGGATGAGAATGTGTCATATGAGATATATGATATTATTATGCTTGCCATAACTTATATGCTTAATTGCATGAGAAAGAAAGAAAGAAAGAAAGAATCTCTTATGAGATAAGAAGAGAATGTTATGCATAACTTATGTGCTTCATCCGCACAAGAAATAAAGAACTACCCATAGCCTGTATTTTAAAGAGCCTATGATTTTCAAGAAAATGAACCAAAGATGATATCACATTGTATATTGCATGAGTGTGTTTTCAATTATTCTGTAAATTAATTATCGGCGATGAGTCTACTGAGTATTTCTTCGAAATACTCATTCTGCTATTTTAACAATATTTGCAGACTTCGGAGGCGATCGTGATTGATCCGGCAGTGGTGGCATAAAAATTTGATTATCGAAATTATTAAACTTTCGAATTTATGTATTGAAACATTGTTAACGTGTTTTTCGTTTCCGCTATTCCAAAACATGATAATTAGATTTTGAACAATTATCCAATGTATCTTAATTGCCGACGTAGTTTTCAATTGCAAAAATGTGATTTTAAAATTAGGTCATTTCCGCAAAATTGATTGACAAAATTAGGGCAAAAGACGATGACGTGGCAATCCGGGTTAACAGAACTCGGGGCGCTACAGCCAAAGTTATTTCAGCTGAAAAAAGTGCCCCAAAATTGGCTCAGAATGGTGCCTCCAAATACTTGAAAATGACATTAATCGACATAGGGTACGTTATTCACTCCTAAAACATTTCATCCACTAAATACTTAATCACAAACAGATGCTGAACCTTTAAAAAACACAATCATATTTCTTCGTCTCTCTCTTTTTTATAATAGACTACATAAAAAGAATTAAACCAAAGCTTAAAAACCTGGAGTTTTCCATTTGCAACTGAGACTGCATATTTTTTACCTCAGACCAATATTTCTTCACTCAGCCTGCAAACTTCTTTATATTCTAACCACATAAAATCTATCATTTTTTAACATACTCGTGATTTGCAAATTATAATTTGCCTACTACACATGTAGTACATCTAAATGTTATTATTTTGTTCTCTCTATCTAACAGAGGGAAACAAGGTGCAAGCTACAATCTTTGATTCCAACATAGTAGCTTTGGAAGAAGGATTGAAGTGTAAATAGCCAGGTTTAGTTGTCTAACATAAGAGAGCAATAAAATAGCGTGGTATTATTTACTATTTAATTTATGGACAAAAATACTTTACAGAAAGTATATGAGAAGTATCAGTAGGCTTGAGCATTTTGAATGTTAAATCTAGAAGTTCAGTTCAACTACCAAATGTAATCATCTCAATTTCTTATTTCACTTGCTACTTTAATCACATCTAATGCAAGGGTGGATGAAAATCTTCAAAATCTGAATGAGATTGTAACCAAGAAATGTTATTATGCATTGACGTCCTCAAGGGTGTCCATTCCAAAGGAAGACAAAATAACTCAAATCAGAAATATAGATGGACTTTTGCTTGTCGTGAGTAACCTTGTTTTTATATTTCATCTTCCTAAACTCTAAAATATTTTCATTACTGTTTATTTTTAAACGTACATATTATTAACTCATCCTTATTCTAACATAGCAAAGTTATTTTTGGTTAAAAGCAAAAACAAATATTACACATCACGATCAATCTTTCCGGTACATGTCGTGCAACAACTGCAATAAATCTACATATGCCGATTTCGATGAAATCCATTGCTTCTCATTTTGTAGATACTCTCAAGCCCATGCTATTCCTAGGTAATAATTGCATAGACATCAAATAGAATTTAATATAGTACATATTTTCCAACTCTTATGTATCTATCTGTCATATTACCATAGAGCAAGAGCTTCTATCCAATTGTAAGATTCATTAGGATGTATTGATGCTACAATTATAGGATAACTTGCTGAAAAGTTCTCATAATGCTCCCCACTTACATTGATGAAACAAACAACTTTGGTACCCACCTCAAACATATTTTTAAATTATTATGCTATCATACATTCATTTACATTGCTAAATCCAGCATGACAAAACAAACATTCCAGAATCAATCCACACCTCAACAAATAAAGATTTGTTCTTGTATGTAAAATCCGTAAAGCAGAAAAATGGAGAAGAATACAAGTACGATGTCATCTTCATTGTAGATGTATCTTCAACAACAGGAGAAAGTCCACATGTAAGCATTGATGGGAGTACATCTTTAACTCCATTTGCTGAATCACTACACTTGATGCAGCGTGATTCTAATGAATCGTCAACCAAAAGAGTATTATTCTCAACTTCCAGTCCTTTACATTCCAAGAACAAAGAAGATGAAAGAGATGATAGTGACAAAGGCATAGGAATTGCAGTGAAGGAATCCATTGATGTAAGTCTTTAATGATGCAGAATGTTTAACCATTGGAGAAATGATGCAAGTTAGAAATTTTTTTGTCCTTTTCGTTTCATTCCAGTTGAAAGTACAAGATGTGGCAAGAAATAGAATATGTATTTTGTATATGAACTTTAAAATATCACTTGTATTTCAAGCTACTCATGAAGTAGTTATTCATCCAAGCATTATTTGTAGTTTGGCTCCATAACTATTCTACATTCAGAATTTGATATTCTGGTTAGTTATATGAAATAGTGGGATGGTTTTTGGTCTTCATTATCTTTTTGGTTGATGTTTGTTTCCACTTATCTCCATTGTGTAGATTGTACAGCTTCTGTTTCATAAGAAACGAACATTTGCAAAATAGATTCTTATGATTACTCTAAATGTTTCTGACATTTTAACCCAATTCAATTATTTGCAAGCTAGCTAAGGATTTTCCTCTTTCTTTTTGAAGAATCAATATGATAGAATTTTTAATATTTCAATATTAGAACATTTGTAGTACAATGGTTGCTTTAACCAACTAACGTGCAACGCACATACGCCTCACTAGTTCTGCTTTAAAAGTGTCACTGAAGGGGCTGCAACATTATTGGAATTAACAGTGCCTTGCTGTTGAATTTCCTTAACTAGAATTACCATTCGTTTAAGTAAAGGAATCCCGCTAAGCTAACATGTATTCATTTTTTTCTTGCCCATGACAGCCGGTGAACTGGGGGACCCAGCTGGGGAAGACCAGGGACGAAAAAACCAACCCAATACACATGCAGTGAACAATGCAAAAGCTGCTGACAGAATATAAAAATAATCCCCAAACAGTTTATTGAGAACCTTTGACCAACCTGCCAAGCTGAAAATCCGGCTGTGAAGACAGTCCGTGACCCAAGTGTGACAACAATTCAAATTCAAATATTAAGGGTGTGTTTGAGCCACATTACTTTGAAAGAATGTATTCTGAAATAGTAGATTGATGAAAAATTTGTTAAGCCCATTTAGAAGAGGATATTTATGTAATTGTACATATTAATCCTCACACATTAGTTGCGAGCTTGCTGTTCAGCTCGTGTATATATATAGAGGGGTTATTGATCTCAATTTGTAATTTTCAATTCATTCTAAATAGAATATCCTTCCCGCCATTTATTTCATCTCCTCAATTCTCTGCAAATCTACATGGTATTAGAGCGAAGCAATTGAAATTTCAGTGTAATGGCAGAGAATTCGAATGTTGCAGAAGATTTGCACAGTCAGTTCGATCATACAAATTCACCTGGCAATTCGTCTGTTGGGAAGATGGCTGTTGAAGATAACAATTCAATTCTCAGTAAATTGATTTCTAATCCAGCAGGTCCTTATTACCTTCATTATGGAGATAATACAGGAATGCAAATCATTTCGGTTATTCTCATAGAAGACAACTACTCCACCTGGAGTCGAGCTATTATCATGGCTCTTAGTGTCAAAAACAAAGAAGGATTTATTGATGGTACAATCGAGAAGCCTAGGAAGGACGATCCTCTGTTTAGTGCTTGGCGACTATGTAATCATGTCGTCTCTTCCTGGATCATCAATTCCATTCCTAAGGAACTCTATCCTAGTGTGATGCACAAGGATTCTGCCAGAGAAGTATGGATCGAGCTTCGTGACATGTATAGTCAAAGCAATAGCACTCGTGTGTATGAATTGAAGAAGCAGATTGCTTCTATCTCACAGGAGAATGGGTCAATCAGCTCTTATTTCAATAGATTCAAAGGACTTTGGGAAGAATTGGATAATCATAGACCTGATATTAACAGCATGGGTATAAACATGAGGATGGGGTTATACAATTTTTGATGGGGCTAGATGATCAATTTTCTGCTGTTAGAAGTCAAGTATTGTTAATGGATCCATTGCCTTCATTAAGCACGGTATTTTCGTTGATTTTACAAGATGAAAAACAGAAGGATGTTGCTGCAAAAAGGTAGCAAAACTTCGAGGCAGTTTCCTTTGCTGGTAGAGTGATGAATAGACCAAGCATAGGTCATAAGTATAACTCATACAATTCTTCTCAGAGGAAGGACCAACCTATGTGCAGTTATTGTGGCTTGATAGGCCATATTAGAGGGAAATGCTATAAACTTGTTGGATATCCTCCAGGTCATAAGTTTGCGAGAGGTAGAACACCTATTGCTGGTGTAGTAGCTCATGTTCCTATTGATAGGAAATATGAGGGGTTTACCTCCCAGCCGAATGCTTCTTTCACTGCCGATCAGTGTCAGCAACTCTTAGCTATGCTTGTGCATCAATTGCATGCATGATTGAATACTAGCAATACAAAATCTCAAGACATTTCGGTGGCTTCATCAGCCATTCTTGAAACCTCTGGTTTTTCAGGTAATCAACCCTGTAATAATATTGATGTAGATGGGATAAAATGGATTATTGACACAGGAGCATCTGAACATATGGTATGCTCTAGCAAATATCTGAACACCATTACAGCTGACTCTAATGCTTTTATTAATCTACCAAATGGATACCGTGTTGCTGTGATTAAAGTTGGGACTGTGAAGTTATCAGATGGTTTGATCCTAACTGATGTTTTAGTAGTGCCATCATTCAATTTCAATTTGATATATGCCATTAATTTGGTTCTTAAGCATAATTGTTTTCTGATTTTTGCGCATAATGCTTGTTTTGTGCAGGATCTTTTAACATGGAGGATGATTGGGGTAGGCCAACTTGAGGATGGATTATATCATTTTCAAACTCATCATCATCGGTCAAATTTCAAGTCCAAAAACAAGCCACTCATCAACTCTTGTCAATTCATTGCAAATTCTGTCAAACACTCCACTGATTCACCTGTTATATCATGCTACAATCTTATTTCCAATTTTCATTGTAATAAAGCTGTTGCTACTTCAGGTAATGCTCAACATATCAGTAAAGTCACTAGTGATATTGATATATGGCACTGCCGTTTAGGTCATGTACCTATTTCTAAGCTGTCTACTTTTTATAAATATGTTCCTGACATCAAATTTAATAAATTCTTGTATTGTTCAATCTGTCCTATGGCCAAACATCATAAACTTCCTTTTCTCCTTAGTGAAACAAGAGCTTTAAAGGCTTTTGACATCATCCATTGTGATATTTGGGGGCCTTACTCTAATCCTTATTTAGATGGATCTCACTACTTTCTCACTATAGTTGATGACTATAGCAGAGTCACATGGACTTATTTTATGCGAACTAAGTCTCAAACCAGATCCATTATCCACACCTTTTACCCATTAATCCAGACACACTTTCAAACCAACATAAAAACACTGAGGTCCAATAATGGAACAGAGTTTTTAATGATAGATTTCTATCATTCCAAAAGGATCTTACATCAAGTTAGCTATGTGGAAACGCCTCAGCAAAATGAGATTGTTGAAAGGAAATATCAATACCTTTTAAACATTGCTAGAGCCCACAAATTTTAGGCCAACTTACCACATAAATTCTGGGGGGACTACATTCTAACTACCACACATCTTATAAATCGGACTCCCACTTCTGTTCTTGATAATAAGTCTCCATATGAGAAGCTTTTTAACTCTTCCCCTTCTTATTCTCACATTAGGGTATTTGGTTGTCTTTGTTATGCTGCTACTTTAAGAAGAAACAGATCAAAGTTTGATCCAAGAGCAACACCCTGCATTTTCCTTGGCTACCCTTATGGTATGAAGGCTTACAAGTTATATAACCTCCATACCAATACAATTTTTCATTCCAGAGATGTTATTTTCCATGAAAGCATCTTTCCATTTCTTCATCCTTCTTTCTTGCGGTCGTTAACTAATTATACAGATTCCTCACCTTGTGATCAGTCTATATTTTCACCTCGACATTCTTCTTTTCCAGATATTTCCAATTCTCATCCCACCAATATTTCAGTTGATGTATCTCATCCATCATCTGATCCTGTTTCAGTTCCACCTCTTTCATCCAATTCAGATCATTCCAATTCAGATCCTTCTGCTTTCAATCCTCCTCACCTCAGATTCCATCCTCTATTCCTTTGACTCCTATTCAAAAATCAAAGAGAACCATCAAACCACCTTCATACATCTTAGATTATCACTGTAATCTATCCTCCAGGTCACCTATACCCACATCAGACTTTATGGACAAAGGTCTTACACCTGGTAAGCAGTATCCAATATTAGATCACCTTACCTATGCTAATTTATCTTGTGCTCACAAACACTATGCCTTGGCTCTGTCTACTGTGTTTGAGCCTCACGCTTTTGAGGAGGCTTCCAAGTATCCTGATTGGTGTCTTACTATGGATTTAGAATACAAAGCCCTTGTTTCAAATCAGACCTGGGATGTTGTTAAGCTTCCAGCCAATAAGAAACCAGTGGCCTGCAAGTGGGCATATAAGGTTAAGCTTCACTCGGATGGGACTGAGGAGAGAAAGAAAGCTCGCCTTGTTGCCAAAGGCTTTACTCAACAATCAGACCTAGACTATGAGGAAACTTTCTCCCCTATAGCGAAATTGGTGACTGTCAAAGCTCTATTGGCTGTTGCTGCTCAGTTACAATGAGAGTTGCATCAGTTGGATATTAGCAATGCCTTTTTACATGGTGAATTGCATGAAAAAGTTTACATGGCCATGCCTCTAGGCTATGAACAGTAGGGGGAGCATGGGGAACGCCTTGTTTGCAAGTTAAATAAGTCAATCTATGGGCTCAAACAAGCCTCCAGACAGTGGAACACTAAGTTGACCTCCTATATTTTATCACAAGGTTTTCAGCAATCCAAGGTTGATTATTCTTTGTTTAGCAAACACAATGGCTGCTCATATACTGTGATTTTAGTCTATGTGGATGATATCATAATTGGTGGAAATGATTCATTGTATATTGATCAATTCAAGAAGGAATTAAATGAGCAATTCAAGCCGAGGGACTTGAGAACTCTTAAGTACTTTCTTGGCCTCGAAGTGGCTAGAATAGCATATGGCATTTCTATATGCCAGAGAAAATATGCTTTAGATGTCTTGACTGATGTTGGTTATTTGGGTGCCAAACCAACAGCCAATCCTCTTCTACATAATTTGAAGCTGAGTAAGGATGAAGGAAGCAGTGTCTTGGATGTTAGTGAATATAGAAGATTGGTGGGAAGACTACTCTATCTAACCATAACAAGACCTAATCTTTCCTATGCTGTGCAATTGCTGAGTCAATTTTTACAATCACCAAAATAGCCTCACATGGAGACTGCACATCACGTTCTGAGGTACTTGAAAGGCACACCAGGACAAGGCTTATTGTTTGAGAGTAAAACTGATCTCCAACTTAAAGGCTACTGTGATGCGGACTGGGCTGCATGCTATGACACTAGGAAATCCATTACAGGTTATTGTATCTTCTTAGGGAAATCATTAATATCTTGGAAATCCAAAAAGCAGCATACGGTATCAAGGTCTTCGGCTGAAGCAGAATACAGATCGATGGCAGCTGATGTGTGCGAGTTAAGTTGGTTGAAAAATCTGCTAATTGATTTAGGTGTGAAGCAATCAAAAGCAACCCTGCTTTTCTATGATAATCAGTCTGTAATTCACATATCGAGCAATCCTGTTTTCCATGAAAGGACGAAGCATATAGAGATTGATTGCCATTTGGTTAGAGTTATTTATTAATGATTTGCTGACTAAGGCAATTGGTGGAACCAGATTCAGATTTCTCTTATACAAGATGGGAGTATTGAACATATACTCCTCATCTTGAGGGGGGAGTGTTAAGCCCATTTAGAAGAGGTTATTTATGTAATTGTACATATTAATCCTTACACATTAGGTGTGAGCTTCCTATTCAGCTCGTGTATATATATATAGGGGTTATTGATCTCAATTTGTAATTTTCAATCCATTCTAAATAGAATCTGTTACGAGTCATAAACCGGAAGCGACACGTGGCACCATATTTTAGCAGTGGGACCAGCCTAATTAAATCGGGGTATATTTTCCTAGCCTTCGACGTGGATTCCGAGGCCTTGACTTGTTTCGAGGCCATTATTGTTAACTAAAGCCACGGTTCGATGGACACTCACTATCCGAGGCGGACATGCACTATCCGAGGCCCCTTTGTTGCAGCTAGTGGAGATCCATATGGAAAGATATAGCAATAATGAAAATCTTTATTTCAAATGATTGACGTGACTTTTGTAAAGTACATTTGTGTCTTGTCTTGTCAATGTAAGAGCATTTAATGCTTTGTAAGGCTAGGATAGTCAACTTGATAGTTAGGACTTGATGCATTGGCCAAGGAGATGAGGCCACATGTAACTTGATCCAAAGGCCACCATTTGATTTGTAACACTATAAATACCCCCACCATGTAACACAAAAGGGCTAATGCAAATTCTGAATGAAATTCTAACTACTTGGAGCTATATTATTCTCTCGTTTTATCAGCATATTTCAAATACAAATCTTGTTCTTTATCGATTGGTTTCTTATACAATCGTGTTCTAGTTATCTCGCCGGAGGCCCGAACGGAGACGTCTCGTGTCGTTGAGCTCCTCCCACGTTCAGATTCTGGAGATATTCTGACCGTCGATCGGCACTAACGTGTTGGATTTAGCTTACGTGTACACGAGTGGGCCCGACATCTGTTGGCAACATTTTTGGGGTCAACAGATTGGCGCCGTCTGTGGGAAACCACACCATAACCACGAGCAACCCCGTGGAAAAAGCTATTTGAGAAAATATTTCGGGCATCCCCCTTTGAAAAAAAAAAGAAAAAAGGATTTGTTCTTGTGAAAAGAACAAGAGGAAGCCCCCAGAGCTGAAAAATATTCGTGACTCCGGATTTCATAAGGTATGAGTTCAGAAGAGGAAGCCCCCCCAGGCGAACTAGAGAAACTGATAATGAGGCCCCAGCGATCCGACGTCGACCCCATCACCATCATAGACGAGGTGGTAGGAGGTTGGCGGCCCAGCTTACCAGAGAAATGGCTACTATGGCAGTCAATATGAGGAACATTACCAATCAAAATCTGGCAATACAAGAATTGTTGATGCAGATGCAAGGCCAGGGAGGTCACCCAGTCCCCCTTTATGTACCCCCAGGAGCAGTACCAATCTGAAGAGGTACAAAGTCAAAGAGCTCATCCTCCTAGGTATAACAGGGGAGGAAGTCCTATTGAAAGAGAAGTGGGAGTTGACATTTCCTCCAACTACGCCTCTGGCCTACCCACCGAGGCCCCGTTTAACATCGAAGGCAACTTTCTTCCAGAATATGGACTAAAACCGAGGCCCCAAAGGTCCGTCAGTGTATTTGATCGACTAAGTCCAGCACCTAGGAACATGCCACAACCCCCACCTCCTGGAAGTTAGCAACCGGAGGAAAGGCAAGAACATGCCCCCCGTGTTGTGCCACCTCGGAGGAATGAAGTTCCAGCGCCTAGGAACAGGCCACAGCCCCCACCTCCTGAAAATTGGCAACCGGAAGAAAGGCAAGGACGTGCCCCCCGTGTTGTACCGCCTCGGCATGAACGCCAGAGGAGGGAAGAGGAAGCTGGCAATCAAGCAGGACCCTCTGCACCACCTAGATATGAGGCTGAAGCTAATTATGATTCAGATGGTCCACAAAGATCATGTGATTTGGATGACGACGATGACAACCTGCCATTTTCACGAGAGTTGAGAAATGCCCAAGTTCCAAACCACTACGTAATGTCCAAAATACCAAAATATGATGGAAGAGGCGACACAGCGAAGCATTTGAACAGCTACAAAACACATATGAGTCTGAGAGGCGCCACCCCAGCTGTGAAGTGCAGGGCATTTCACTTAACGCTTAGTGGAGCAGCTGAAATATGGTATAGCAGGCTGCCGCCTGGGAG
The DNA here is from genome assembly GCA_035079005.1 of Fraxinus americana. Lineage (NCBI taxonomy): Eukaryota > Viridiplantae > Streptophyta > Magnoliopsida > Lamiales > Oleaceae > Fraxinus > Fraxinus americana. Next base: position 29,624,360 of record CM068723.1, read on the forward strand.
TATTCGTAGTTGGCCAGAGTTCAAAACCACCTTTTTGAAAAGATTTGCTGTAAGCAAGGAAGGAGAGGCCCCTATTCAGCGTCTCCAGGATATGAGGCAATAGCCTGACGAAACCCTGAAGAATTTTTTATCCCACTTCACAGACAAAATGACATGCTGTGTTCAAGTCACGGATCGTGAAGCCCTATCTCAGAAATAATAATCAGGATACTCATAGACCAAGGAGTAGGCCCCCGCCGAGGCGAGAGCAGCAACCTAGGCGAGACGAGGCCCCTTACCGTCATAGGGAAGTGTCTCCTAGAAGGGGGGAACATGAAAGGCATGGGAACCCAGATGAGCATCGGTGGAGAAGCCATCGAAACAGGGCAGAGGACGCCCCAGTTCATGAGATTGATACAATTTTTGGAGGTCCCTACGTTGGCGGAGAAACCAGAAATTCTCAAAGAAATTTTGTTCGAGAGGCGAAGGGTCCTCCACTGACCAGCTACATTGTGGGCAACAGCTCTCGAAGAAACCAGTCACCTCCTATAGTGTTTACACACGAAGATTCTGAGGGTGTTCACTACCCACATTGTGATGCCCTGGTGGTAAGGGCTGTGATAGCCGGGAACGGATTGAGACGAATGCTGGTGGACAATGACAGTTCGGTGAACATACTATTCGGGCCTGCTTTTGATAAAATGATCTTAGACAATGAGCTAACCCCTACCAACACCCCTTTGTATGGTTTCACCGGGGATAGCATCATTCCGAGGGGAAAGATCACCCTCGCTGTGAAAATGGGAGAGCTTCCCCTATCGACAATGAATTTCATGGAATTCCTGGTAGTTGACAGTAGATCAGCTTACTATGGGGTCTTGGGGAGGCCAGCGTTAAAGGACCTAGGAGCTGTCACCTCCATTCACCACCTATGCATGAAGTTCCTAACCGATCAAGGAGTGGCAACAGTAAGGGGAGATCAGAGAGGGGCCAGGGAATGTTACCTTAACTCTGTAAGGAAAGCTAAGCCTAGGGACATGAACATGGTGATTAGCATCAATGTCCCTGAGATGCCCACATTTGACGAACTCGATCCCCTAGTAATCGAAACCGACTCGCAGGCAGCTCCCATGGAGGAACTAGAAAATTTTGCCATCGATCCATTGAGTCCTACCAAACTACTGCAAGTTGGTCAAAGCCTTGCCCCTAGGCTCAAAGAGGAATTGAAAGAGTTTTTGCGCAGGAACCAAGATGTCTTAGCTTGAAGGCATGAGGATATGGTGGGCATTGACCCAAGGGTCAGTTGCCACCATCTGCAAATTGATCCTAAAGTTGCCCCGCATAGACAGAAGAGGCCAGCCCTCAACCCAGAAAGATATGAAGCCTTGAAGGAAGAGGTGCAGAAATTAATCAGCAATGGCTTCATCAGAGAGGCCCTCTATCCGAGGTGGATCTCCAATCCGGTCCTGGTGAAGAAACATAACGGGAAGTGGAGGGTGTGCATCGACTTCTCTGATCTTAATAAGGCAAAAGACAGTTTCCCACTCCCTAGGATTGATCAGTTGATGGATTCCACCGCGGGACATGAGTTATTAAGCTTTATGGATGCTTATTCAGGCTACAATTAAATTCCCATATACCCAGGCGATGAGGAACACACCTCATTCATCACTGACCGAGGCCTCTACTGCTACAAAATGATGCATTTTGGATTAAAGAACGCCGGAGCAACTTACCAGAGGCTGGTAAATAAGATGTTTGCTGACTTGCTTGGTAGTACCATGGAGGTCTATGTGGATGACATGCTTGTCAAAAGCCTGAAAGCAGAAGATCATATACCCCACCTCCACAGAGCCTTTGAGATTCTACGAAAATACCAAATGAAGTTGAATCCCCTCAAGTGTGCATTTGGGGTAGCATCAGGCAAGTTCCTAGGATACATGGTCAATCAACGAGGCATTGAGGCGAACCCTGAAAAGATCCAAGCGTTGATTGAAATGAAATCCCCCCAGAAACCAAGGGAAGTGCAGAGTTTGACTGGCCGGGTGGCCGCTCTAAGTCGCTTCATTTCGAAGGCCACGGACAAGTGCCTCCCATTATTCAAAGTATTAAAGGGAGGCCAAAAATTTCAATGGACGGAGGAGTGTGAAGAGGCTTTCCAAGGGTTGAAAAAGCACCTGGGACAGGCCCCCCTCTTGTCAAAGCCCAAGTTTGGAGAAGTGCTGCAACTCTACTTAGTCATCGCCCTTGATGCCATAAGTGCTGTGCTTATAAGGGAAGGGGGTTCGACCCAGCTGCCTGTTTACTACATTAGCAAGGCATTGTTACCCCCCGAGACGCGTTATCCAGATATGGGAAAATTGGTTATTCAGTTTTATCTTTAAGAAATCAGTTGATTGAGTTTGACGAAGTCTCCACGGTTATCGAGTCCGAACAGTTCATTGCGATAGAATATAAATTACAACACAGAAAAAGGAGCAAAGTTTTTCATTCATATCAAACTAAGAAGTTCAAGTTATAGAGGCCACTGGCCTTACAAAATTTATGAAGTAGGGGAGGGGGGAGCTGGAGCATTGGAGGCAGAAGCTTCGGTGGATGGCAGCTTAGGCGCTTCTACAGGCTGAGGCCCTTCGGTTGGGGCATCATCAGATTCGAGTTCCACCACTTATCCTTCCTCCGCCGGGGTCTGTGGAACCTCCTCTTCGATAAATTCGATCTTCAGCTCACAGATGTCCAATCCTCTCAAAAACTTCTTGGTATGCCACCCTGCTCCAATATATCCCGAAGCGATGATATTCTTCGGTGAGATGGAAATTGGCGATGTAATTCTTCACCGCGATATCCCCAGCTTCAAGCACATCGGCCTCATATTTCTTCACCTCGGAGGCATACCATTTCAACTCATTCTCCATGAACTTATTGGCATCTCTACATCCAGTAAGCTCCAGGTTTGCTTTCTCCAGGGCCTCGGCGGCGACTTTCTGGTGGCTATTAGATAGCTCCACTTTCTTTGTCAGAGCTGCCACCTCACACTGAGATTCATGTACCTCCTTCTTCAAAGCCTCAATCTCAGTAAGGTGGGAATCCCGTTTGGCATCATCAACGTCTCTCTGGATCCTTAGCTCCATATTCGCCTCTTTCTTCTGCTCAAGCTCAGCTTTGACCGCTGTCAGCTCGTCCCGCGAGGCCCTGTTCCTTGACTGAATGTCAGCAAGAACTGTTTGGCACTTGAGTGCCACGCTAAAAGCCCTGGTAGTTTGGCTCACTAAAGTGGCCGTGAGGTCCACTGCGTCGCATGTAGCGACGTAGTTCTGCCACCTCTCCGTCCAAAACTTATTAAATCCCTCGATGGCAGCCCGCACCTAGGGTGGAAGCATTTCAATAAGGGCAGGCGCTATCTTGTCCTCCCTGCCTCCCAGAAAGTTCCCAGACTTCCCTGGGATCCTCTCCACTGTCGCCTTCTTAGTGGCCTCGGAGGCCTTCGCCACCTCCTCGATTACTTTCCTTGATTGTGCAACCAACGCAGCATCAATCGAAGACTACTTCGAAACTCCCTTCTCTGCGAAGGACATTGATGTCCCAAAACTCGAAGACCCACCGCCTGAGCCCAACTTCCTTTTCTTCTGGGGCTCCTCAGCCACGCCCTTACCCTTAATGGCAAGTGGCTTACCCCCCTTAGTGGCCTCTTGGGGGGCCTCCTCCTCAGCATCCTTTTCATTCTTGTCCTTGCTGAGGCGATCAAGCTTGGACTTTACTTGCTTGGCCCCCGAGGACCCAGGCTTCAGCACCTTCGCCCCGGCAGTGGACGTGGCCTTCATTATATTGGCTATATTAGGAAAGGCATAATCCTTCTTGCTGAATTTATCTGTAATCAACAGAAAAAGTTAAGATTATCAAGGTTATAAGTGAATTATGCATTAAAGAGTTTCTTACCCTTGGGAGCCATGAGTCCAAAATCGATAAAGTATCGGTCCCTGTCAAAAAGGTGGGTAAAGCTTAGAAACTTCGGAGACCGTTTGTAGATGTCTGCAATAATGCCCCACTCCGCCTCAATCAGATCGTACCGGGAGCTGCAATCTGGGAATCAATGACTAAGGATCAGTATCTTGAGTTATGCTTAAAATGACAAGTAATTCAAGATGAGGCACTCACAAGCTTCGTAGTACTGGGTCGGCACGGTAATGGCTGGGACAACATCACCCTCAACCATCTGCCACCTACCCATCACCTAGAACCAAGACTCCTTCCATCCCTTTATGGAGGAGGGGAGCCCAACTACGAAGGGGGCATGGGAGCCCCAAGGGGTGATATAGTACCATCCCTTCGAGTCGTCCTTCCCTACGACCCTAGCGTGGAATAAGGTCTCGAAGACATGCAAGGGTAAGACCTCGCCTAAGGACACTTCCTTCCAAAGGAAGTAGGTCCCTACGACTTGGCTCCACCCATTTGGAAGAATTTGGGTAGAGGACAACATAAAGGTTCTCAGGATCGTCCTAAAGAAGGGGTGCAGAGGCAGACGCACACCTACTTTAAGCAAGTATTCACTGAAAGCTACGCAATTTGGCCTCGGAAAATAGGCTCTTTCGTGGGGATCAGGAACTATGAGCTTTACATAGTGGGGTATGCGATAGGTGTCCCAAAGTTCGGCTAATTTGGAAGAGGTTATGTTGGATAGAATCTTGGTTGCCCCCAACCTGCCTCATAATCTATTGGCTCCTCGGACATGCTATACCACTCACCCGAAGCCCCAGATATTGACACCTCCCCACTCTTAACTATTGTGATAGCTAAAGACGCCTCGGTAGACATTGCAAGAAAAAGAAAATTGCAGAAAAACTACCTAGAGTGGTGTTGAAGGTTGGAGAGAATGCTCCTTAAGTGAAAGTACCTAAATAAACGAGGAAGTCTACCGGAAGACTCGCCTGAAAAGATTTGATAGCAAGAAAGCTTGAGAGGTTTTGAAGAGTATTTTACGAAGATAAAGTTTGAAAACGGCAAGTTTTTAGCCTTTATACCAGTAAAGGACTTAATCCTAGCCATTGGATTAAATCTCAGCTAATCTGAAGCGTCCAAAAGTAAGTAGATCCGAGCCACAGATTTTGAACGGTTTATTTTTTCAACGCTCCAGATTAACGCGTATGTGTACCAGCATGGACTTGCGCGTGAACGTTTTTCCCAAAACTACGCGTCCTAATAATTAGCCATCATTATGCATTGAATTTAAACAGCTGTACGGTTATCGAAAGTCGTTTCGATGCAGCCAACTTGCCTTGGAAACATAAGAAATCGTCACGTCACAGGCACTAATAACTCCGAACGACGCCTCTCTGCAAAGGAATCCAGCCTCGCCAATTCGAATATGAACTCGCCTCGCTTCAAAAGAATCCAGCCTCGCCAGTTCGAATATGAACTCGCCTCGCTCCAAAGGAATTCAGCCTCGTCGATTTGAATATGAACTCGCCTGGCTTCAAAGGAATTCAGCCTCGCCAGTTCGAATATGAACTCAGCTCGCTTCAAAGGAATTCAGCCTCGCCAGTTCGAATATGAACTCGCCTCGCTCCAAAGGACTTCAGCCTCGCCAGTTCGAATATGAACTCGCCTCGCTTCAAAGGAATTCAGCCTCGCCAGTTTAAATATGAACTCGCCTCGCTCCAAAGGACTTCAGCCTCGCCAGTTCGAATATGAACTCGCCTCTCTGGAAAGGAATCCAGTCTCGCCAGTTCGAATATGAACTCGCCTCGCTTCAAAGGAATTCAGCCTCGCCAGTTCGAATATGAACTCGCCTCGCTTCAGCTCCAAACGAACTTCAGTTTTAAAGGCAACTTTCTTAGCCCTACCCATCAGTATGAATATCTCTGCCTGGACTTGAGGGACTGATGTGAAGTACAAAAAATTATAAGTTTTTCTGACTTATTGAAAGCCCACGCATGGCATAAATGACCAGACATGGACTTGGGGGACTATTGTTACGAGTCATAAACCGGAAGCGACATGTGGCACCATATTTTAGCAGTGAGACTAGCCTAATTAAATTGAGGTATATTTTCCTAGCCTTCGACGTGGATTCCGTGGCCTTGACTTGTTTCGAGGCCATTATTGTTAACTAAAGCCACGGTTCGGTGGACACGCACTATCCAAGGCGGACATGCACTATCCGAGGCCCCTTTGTTGCAGCTAGTGGAGATCCACGTGGAAAGATATAGCAATAATGAAGATCTTTATTTCAAATGATTGACGTGACTTTTGTAAAGTACATTTGTGTCTTGTCTTGTCAATGTAAGAGCATTTAATGCTTTGTAAGGCTAGGATAGTCAACTTGATAGTTAGGACTTGATGCCTTGGCCGAGGAGATGAGGCCACGTGTAACTTGATCCAAAGGCCACCATTTGATTTGTAACACTATAAATACCCCCACCATGTAACACAAAAGGGCTAATGCAAATTCTGAATGAAATTCTAATTACTTGGAGCTATATTATTCTCTCGTTTTATCAACATATTTCAAATTCAAATCTTGTTCTTTATCGATTGATTTCTTATACAATCGTTTTCTAGTTATCTCGCCGGAGGCCCGAACGGAGATGTCTCGTGCCGTTGAGCTCCTCCCACGTTCAGATTCTGGAGATATTCTGACCGTCGATTGGCACTAACGTGTTGGATTTAGCTTACGTGTACACGAGTGGGCCCGGCATCTGTTGGCAACATTTTTTGGGGTCAACAGAATCTCCTTCCCGCCATTTATTTCATATCCTTCAATTCTCTGCAAATCTTCAGAATTTGTGGTTGAAAAAGAAGGAAAATTTATTAATGTGATGAAAAATATTATTTTATTGAAAAATGTGTGGTTGAAAATGAGTAGAAGAATGAAAATGAAAATTTTAATGTGTACCAAACAGGGGCTAAATTTGAATAAAGTCACAGCACCTATAGATACAAAATATGTACAACCTTGAAACAAGGAAGATGACCACACTCCAGAAGAACAAATTGTGAAGATGAACTTGCAAACAAAAAAATGCAACTAAATGTCCACAAGGAAAGAACCAAACCCAGACACAGAACTGAAACAGGGAAGAAAGCAGCCAAACTGAGAACCAGGACTGCAATCGAATCGACCAGCAATAGAAAAAGCAATAAACACCAACCAGAAGCAGGAAGAACCCCCCAAATTGTTGGTCAAACAGAACCACCTGGAACTGGAGCAACTGGCCAAAAACTCTGGCAAAGAAACAAAACCACAAACATGAGCACTGAACTTGACAATTGACGAAATTGCACTCCAAACTGTATGAAATTACTGGCCAAACTAATGAAGAAACAGTATGCTTAATTCAAATTTCAATAGGAAGAAGTAAAAACCGAACCAAACATAAGAAAAAACTCAAAAAATCAAAGCCACTTAAGTGGGACTTTCTCTCAATAGAGATGAGAGCTTCTATCTAATTTTCACTGAGAACTCTTTCTAAACTTTCATATTAGAGTGTGATATTGGGTTGGGTTGTGTGTTTATATAGTATATATTGATCTCAAAAAATGAGCCAACATACCCATGTCACCTCTTCTCTACGTAGACATCTCATGCACACTGGAACATCTCGGTAGGAGGCAAAGGCCACCGATCGAGAAAAAAGTTTGGCGATCGTTTGCACTTCGACTACCAGGTCAACAGCCGAACAAGAGAAAAAAAGAATGCTAGAGAGGGAAAGGGGATTTAGATAGGGTTTGTGAATGGAATTACATATATATAGGAAAACGTAAATGGACCATGTGGGTAATGAGCCGAGCCCAAGATGCAAATTGTTTAGTTTAATAAGTCCAATCTAATGAATAGTCGATGTCACGTAATTTATAAGTGTAATAATAGTCCCCCAAGTCTGAGTCATACATTTATGTGTGGGTCAGATTTTGAAATATAAGATGTCAAGTAGACGAGGTCTTACAGATTGCCTCAGATATATGAATAACTCCAATAAGCGAGGACTTACAAACTGCCTCGAAAATATGAATCGGTTCCAAATAGGTGAGGACTTACGAATTGCCTCGAGAATATAAATCGCACCAATAAATGAGGATTTATGAACTACCTCATAAAATATGTGTGCGAGCTTGAATAAGTGAGGACTTACAAATTGCCTTGAAAGATAGATACTGCATATAATTTTTAAAAATTTAGGCAGTAGCTCCTCTGTAATATGGACTAAACCAACATGTAATATACTAAAATATATCCACTCCATAATAACAAAATAAATTTGACGTCCATTTGCCACTCAAATTACTCATGACAATAAAGTGAATAATTACATATTACATTTCTCCAAGATATAATATGTAGAGAGTTTATCATGTATTATAGCAGATTATATGCTTACACAACTTAGTGTAATAGTAGTGCTATAGTGAAGCAAAATGTTGATAATGTAGATAACGTGACGTACATACAGACAGTAGTAAAAATAGTGTCGTAACATGCTAGCAGTGATGATGTAATGATATAAAGATACTAGTATCACAATAGTCCCCCCAAATTCGGGTATGTATATTCATATAATGCATGAACTTTTGGGTATAACCGATGCTTTGGACATGAGTAGCAGAGGTAATGCTTTGAACATAAGTTACAGAGGCGATGCTCTGGATGTGTGAATAGTAGAGGTGATGCTCTGAACATAAGTAGAAGAGGTGATAGTCTGGACATAAGTTGCGGAAGCGATGCTCTGGATGAGAATTTGTGTGTTAAACTAACATCCTTACATAGAGGTGTCGCATCCATGTCAATGGCTTCCTAAATAGTACTTGATCCAGCAACGAAATGGCATCATCCTACGGGGGTATCACGCGCCTCACTGATCAAAGTGGACATCATTGGAAGAGGTGGCCTTGTGGGAGGCATTACGCACCTCTTCAAGGGCGTTCTCTACGGTGGATGGTGTATTCGTGGAAATCATCACTTTTGAAAGGAAAATGAGGCGACCCCAGTGGGGGCGTCACACACCTCTCCTAACAAAGTGGACATCCTTGACAGAGGTGGCCCCTTGAGAGGCATCACCCACCTCTTCAAGGGCATTCTCCATAGTGGATAGTACATCCGTGGAGAGCATCACTTTTGAAGGGTAAATGAGGCGATGCCAATGGGGGCGTCATGCTCCTCTCCTAATGAAGTTGACATTCTTAACAAAGGTGGCCACTTGGGAGGCATCACGCACCTCTTCAAGGGCGTTCTCTACGGTGGATGGTGCATTCATGGAGAACATCACTTTTGAAGGGTAAATAGGCAATCCCAGTGGGGGCGTCACGCGCCTCTCCTAGCGAAGAGGACATCCTTAGAAGAGGTGACTTCGTGGGAAGTATCTGGCACCACGTCAAATGTTTCCTCCATGGTGGATGGTGCATCCATGGAGAGCACCGTCTTTGATGGAATCAGAGGCGACCTCAATGGGGGTATCTGCACTTCATCGATCGAAGTGGACATCCTTGGAAGAGGTGGCCCCATGAGAAGTGTCACACACCTCTTCAAAGGCGTTCTCCACGGTTGATGGGGCCATTCATGGAGAGCATCACTTTTGAAGGGTAAACGAGTGAACCTGATGGGGACGTCACGCACCTCTCCTAACGAAGTGGACATGCTTGACAGAGGTGGCCCCGTGGGAGGCATCACGCACCTCTTCAGGATGTTCTCCACGATGGATGGTGCATCCATGGAGAGGGATCATAGAGGGATCATGAATAGCGACTCGACTAAGCTGATGTGCTTAGGAAAATATAAGCTCGACTAAGTGGGGGCACTTAGGGAAATGCTGGTACGACTAAGTATGGCACCTTTGATTGGGGTGCATTTAATGTAGAGGTGCCACAAGCTCTCTGAAGATAAATGCAGTTGCAATACAATATCTTATGGTGGAGCATCTCGAAAGGCGAGGAATGAATATCGGTATAGCATGTCTCGAACTATCAAATCTAATAAGCTAGATTCAGAAGAATGAGGTTTTGAGGCCTCAGATAAACGATAGTGAGAGGTGAAGAATAACCATATCGCAAAGCTAGGAATAAGTATCTAACGAGGCGATGAATGAACATCTCGCGAATAGCTCTCAAACTATTGAAGACTTACAAACTGGCCTCGGAATGAAACTCGATGATAGTGAGAAGCCAGGAATATGCATTTGATGAGGCGGGGAATAAACATCCCACGAATAGCTCTCGAACTATAAGAGACTTATAAATTGGCCTCGAAATGATGAGGTCTTATAGCTAAGCTCGACGATAGTGAGAAGCGAGGACTAAGCATCTCGCGAAGTAGGGAATAAACATCCCGTGAATAGCTCTCGAGCTATCGTAGACTTATACACTGGTCTCGGAATGACGATGTCCTATAGCTAAGCTCGACGATAATGAGAAATGAGGAATAAACATCTAGTAAGGCCAGGGATAAACATCTAGCGAGGTGGGGAATAAACATCCTGCGAAGAGTTCTTGAACTGGTCTCGGAGTGACGAGGTCTTATAGCGAAGCTCGACGATAGTGAGAAGCGAGGAATAAGCATCTTGCGAGCTCGGATTAAACATATGGTGAAGCGGGGAATAAATATTCTGCGAATAGCTCTCAAACTATCAGAGACATATAAATTTGCCACGGAATGACGATGTCTTATAGCTAAACTAGATGATAGTGAGAAGCGAGAAATAAACATCTCGCGAGGCCATGGATATGCATTTGCCGAGGCGGGGAATAAACATCTAGCGAATAGCTCTCGAACTATCGGAGACTTATAAACTAGTCTCGAAATGACGAAGTCTTATAGTTAAGCTCGACGATAGTAAGAAGCGAGAAATAAGCATCTGGTGAACCGGGGAATAAACATTTTGCAAATAGCTCTCGAACTATCGGAGATTTATAAACTGGCCTTGGAATGATGAGATCTTATAACTAAGCTCGACGATAGTGAGAGATGTGTTTGTCCTTGCAAAAGGAGTATTTCCTAACTTGATCTATGTCATTTGATTGTATTGATGTACGTGACCATTGATGGGTTTAGTTATGTTACTTATAACGAAGACCGCTTTGATCCTATGTTGATATAATCAATGGACGAGATTGTTCGGAGATGCTTTTGGTTATGATAGCAAAAGTTTTGAGCTCATAAGGTTATACACATTTATAAGGTAGCATATGTGGCCCAAGTGGGAGATTGTTGGGAAATTATTTAATTTCCCGTGATGGGCCGACATATGTAATTAATTGCGTATAAACGCTATCTTAAAGTTAAGCCCAAAATTAAAGTGATCTAATAAGGAATTAAGTAATTGGGCTTTAAGCATCTAATTAAAGTGTGGGCCGGACTATATGTGTAGAGACCGGATCCATTAGGGTTTGTATTTGACGATGGGCCGAATACATATGGAAATATATAAAGGGTTATGGTCCCCAATTCATGTGTGATTTTCTCATTCTATGTGGCATCCCATCAACACAAGAATACAAGAGAAAGCATATGAAGAGGAAGATCCATAAAACTCACAATCAGGAATTAAGATGGAGATTTGAAGCAACCAAACTGAAGATTTACAGATCCAGATTTAAGATTTATTATTCAAGTCAGAAATCAATTGATTAAGGTATGTTCCGCGTTAATTCAGTTTCTTGATGGTTTGACATGAAGATCTTGGCAAGATCATAAAGTTCAAGTTTTAATAAAGTTCTAACAAGTGGTATCAGAGTCTATTCATGTTAAATCATTGGGAATCAAAATTTTTAATTTGGTTCTTGTATATTTTTATGGTTTTCAAATTTAATAATTTCGGATTTAGATTTATTAAATTTGAAAATTATTCGGTTAATTTTAAAGATTTTCAGAATTTCGGTTTAATAAAAAAAAAAAAAATTTTTTGGAGGCCGCCATGTTAGAATGCCACATTGTTATTCAAGAAATGCTGTCATTCTGTTACAAATGAAGTCAGAATAACAAGACGCGTCGTCGTTATTACGACTTGTCAGAATCGCAGTTAGCCAAGTAGCTGCGATTCTCTATGCGAATGTTGGAACTACAACGGGTTGGCTCTTTCATAGATTTTAATAGCGGCCGCAGCTGCAGATTTTCCAGAAGCGACGCCATTGCTTCTTTGGCTGAGCAAACAAGCGCTGCTCCGGATTTTGGGGGGGCGGTGCCGGCGAGCCCTCCCCCGGGTTGTTAAATTTTGAAAATTAGGGTTTTTGATGAATTTTGGGGGCGGGGGCTTGGGTTGTAAATTTGAAGTTTTGAGATCCTTGACTGCAATTTCAAATTAGGGTTTCATTTTAAGGATTTACCCCTTAAGTTTAATGTTTTGGTGTTTCAGTCCCCTAAGGTTATAAATTCATCCAATTGGGCCTTTAAAGTTACGGGTTTAATAATTCAGTCCCTTAAGTTTCAAAATTAATTATTTTTGGACCATTAAAGTTTTAATTTTAAAGTTTAAGCCCCTACAGTTTGCAATTTTGGTTATTCGGCCTCTAAAGTTTAAAGTTTAAAGTTCATTCAAGTTGGGCCTTAAAGTTATGGATTTTAATAATTCAGCCCCTGGAGTTTTAAAATTAATTATTTTTGGGCCATTTAAAGTTCTGATTTTGTAATTAAAGCATCAAAGTTTCTGATTTTGTTCCAAATTGGCCCCAAAAGTTTTAAATAATTAATTTTTGGATCCCTAAAGTTTTCAATAATTAATTATTGACTCCTAAAGTTTCGGATAATTATTTTTTTTGGTTCCCTAAAAGTTTTCAATAATTAATTATTGACTCCTAAAGTTTTTCAACAATTAATTTTTGGATCCTTAAAGTTTGAATAATTAATTTTTGACTCCTAAAGTTTTTCATAATTAATTATTGAGCCCTAAAGTTCTGGATTATTATTTCTGGGTCCCTAAAGTTCTGTATTATTAACCCTAGGCCCCTAAAGTTTCAAAATAGAATAAAAGAATTAAGGATTAACAATTATAATTCAAATTTTGGTATTTCTTTTGGATTACTAATTTTTCTAAATGAATTGATTGAAGCAACATGTCACCAAAGTGACCTCTCTTGCCTAGATTAATTTATTTGGAATATTAGAAAGGTTGTGTGTACGTAATTCATGCGGGTATTGACCGGTCCAAAGGAAGGTTAATATTTGGCCGAATTATTTACATACCTGTGGTAATAAATATGTGACAATTATAAGGTTTCATTTTATGTGAATAATAAATCGGTCCAAAGATAGGTTTATTGTTTGACATGGTTTATTGTCAATATTTGATTACTACACCAAGAGTACCACTTACAAGTTGATATTTCTGTCCAAAGACTAAATATCAATGTTGTGCTCGATCTCTTGTGATGGGGTTTACCATTATTTGAATTGATTAATTGTTTAATATGGATTCTTATGTGAACATGTAGATTAAGTATTAGTTCTCTATTCAGTTAATCCATCAACTTCCACAATATCTGCCAACATCAACTCCATTCCTGTGCTAAATGGAACCAACTATTAAGGACTGGAAAGAGAACGTTATGACCGTTCTTGGCTGCATGAACTTAGACCTTGCGTTAAGGACCGAACAACCCGCCGCACTTACGGATAAAAGTTCTTTTGATGAAAACAAGGACTTTAATAAGTGGGATTGTTCAAACCGCATGAGTCTTATGATCATGAAGCGTAGTGTTCCAGAATCATTCAGGGGCGCTGTGTCCGATAAGGTAACTACTGCCAATAAATTTCTTACTGAAATTGAAGAAACGCTTTGCAAAGAGCGATAAGGCTGAAACTAGTACACTTTTAGCATACTCAGTTTCACTAAGGCATAAAATCAAAGGAAATATTCGGGAGTACATTATGGAGATGTCTCATATTGCTTCAAACTTAAAGGCTCTATGCATCTGGTTTTAATTTCTATTCTTGCACAATTCAAGGTTAGTTATAACTGTCAAAGGGATAAATGAACTCTAAATGAGCTCATTTCATACTGTGTGCAAGAAGAAGAAAGGCTGAAGCAAGAAAGGATTGAAAGTGCTCACTTGGCTAGTACCTCTAAGGACAAGTTAAAGAAAAGAAAGAATAAGAAAGCTGCATTCGGTTCGATTCAAAATTAACGGCGAAATAAATTTAGTTGTAAATTTTGTGAAAATCTGGGATATATAAAGAGAGATTGTGCTAAATGCTAGGCTTGGCGTGTGAAGAAAAGTACATTTCTCACTTTGGTTTGTTTTGAGGTAAATTTAATGTCAATATCAAGACACACTTGGTGGATAAATTTCGGTACCACCACTTACATAAGTGTGTTTATGCGGGGTTGTCTGAGCTGCCAAAGCCAATTGATGCTGAAAGATTCATCTATCTGGGGTGATGGCAAATCAGTTAAGGTTGAGGCTTTACGGAATTTAGGTTATCATTAAAGACTTATTATTATTTGAATTTGAAAGAAACATTTACGGTACCGTCCTTTTGGATGGAATTTGGTTTCTATTTCTACATTGGACAACTTTGGTTACTCTTGTTCAATTAGAAATAGTCAGTTTGATCTTTTTCTTAATTCAAATATTGTGGGTGTCAGTTCTTTATCTGGTTACGATAACCTATGTTTGCTTAATACGGTTGCCTCTTATAAAGAAACCTTGTATTTGGATTTACGTGGTATTGAACATAAATTAACCAATGAGAATTCTGCTTTGTTATGGCACAAGCGATAAGATCACATCTCTCAAAAGAGAATGGAAAGATTTGTGTCAGAAAGAATTCTTGATTCCCTTGATACTTTCAGGCTTAAGTAAATTATATTAAGGGAAAACAAACAAATATAAGGAGATTATGTGCCAATAGGACTTCGGATGTCTTAGAACTAATTTATACGGATATCTGTGGATCATTCCCTTCGGTTTCTTGGAATGGTCAACAGTCATTTATTTAGTTCATAGACGATTTTTTCTCAATATGGCTACCTATATTTCATCTATGAGAAATCACAAACACTGGACATGTTCAAAGCATACAAGACTGAGTTCGAAAATCGACTCAGTAAAAGAATTTAACAAGTCAAATCTTACCATAGTGGTAAATACTATGCCAAGATATGACGAATCAGGAGAACAATGTCCAGGACCTTTTGCAATATTCCTAGAGGAATGTGGAATTTACCCACAGTACATCAGGATCCTCCTAGGTTTAAAGCACTAAAGACTGCAGCTTAAAGTCTCAACAAAGTTCCAAGTAAAGTAATTGTTAAGGGGTTACAAATTTTTAAAGGTCCCACTACCAGGTTAATTTTCGAAACGGGAAATGTTCGATTTCTTGAGGATGTAAAGTTTGTGAGGGGAGATAAGGTTATAAGGTTATGATTTTGTCTTAGATGAAGAATATTTATATATTCCTTCTGTTGCAATTGACAATGATTTGGTTCAGGGACAAATTCTTGCTCCAGATCTTGTTCAAGAAGCAATTTCGGATCAAGACAATATTACAAAATCCCCCATACACAATCAAGAGATTGTTCCAGAAAAACAAACTCAACAACTTCAAGAACAAATGTCATTAAGGAAATCCACTATAAAAGAATAAAGACAATTTTGGATAACTTTATAGTCTTTCTCCAAGAAAATAAGGATGACATGGATTGACGAAAGAATGACTTATCAATCAACTTTCATCAAGCCATGCAAATGAATAATTCTAAAGAGTGGATTGATACCATACATAAAGATATTTTTCTTCGATTTCTATGAAAACTCTTTTAGGACAATTATGGCTTCTGTGACATATTTTGGTCTTAAGTTGCATTAGATGGTTTACAAATTAAAGAAATCTATCTATGGGCTTAAGCTGGTTTCCCGAATAGGTATCACAATTTTATCAAATAATTATCTCATTTGGTTTCGAGATACATTCAATTGATGATTGTGGATATCACAAGTTCAGTGGGAGTAAGCAAATCTTTGTGATGCATCTTTTGTATTAAGGATATAGATACCCAAGAATTATTCTTGGTGTATTTTTGGGTAATCACAAAAGAGTTGTATCAATAAGGTTCTTAAAAGATTTGTAATGCAGATATGAAAATCAAGTAATACCCCTACTACAATTAAGGGAGACAACTTTAGTCTCAATTAATGCCCCAATGATAAATTTAAAGATAAAGGATATACATCAGATTCTCTATACTTTGGCATTGAGAATTTAATGTATATTCGGGATAGCACACATCCGGATATGGTATTCTTTGTTGGAATGCTAGGCAGATATTTAATTAACTTGCGATGGAAATTTGGAAAGCAGCCATCAGGTTATTCGGTATCTATAGAGAACAAAGGATTACATGATCACATTCAGGAAAATCAGACCAATTGGAGATCGTTGGATATTCTGATTTTGATTATGGAATTTGACTGTAAAATATTGTCACTAGGCTGCATATTTTTGGATGGAAATGAAAGACCACTTAAGTTATTTTGTGACAATAACAGTCTTGTATTCCAATAGGAACATGATGATGTCAAAGTTTATAGACATTGAGTTCCTAATTGTTAAGGAATGAATTCAGAGTGATCAGGTTTCTATAAAGCATATAAGGACAAACTCTATAAATATGGATCCATTTACTAAATGGCTACCACCCGAGGTCTTTCATGAGCATGGTGCTCACATGGGTTTGCATCTTTTGATGATATGCCAGTTTAGTGGGAGTTTGTATTTTGGATGTTGTCTTTTGACTCATAATTTCGGTTGTGCACATTCAGTTCATTTCAGAAATAAAGTATTCAGTTCAGTTCCACTCTGATTAAAGTTTATGGTTGATCTCATAAGGTATTAAGGAATAAGGTAGGACCAGTTGGAAATAGGCATGTTTAGATCAAATTACATGTAATTTCCATGCTACACATCCACACTTGATCTATGTCATTTGATTGTATTGATGTACGTGACCATTGATGGGTTTAGTTATGTTACTTATAACGAAGACCGCTTTGATCCTATGTTGATATAATCAATGGACGAGATTGTTCGGAGATGCTTTTGGTTATGATAGCAAAAGTTTTGAGCTCATAAGGTTATACACATTTATAAGGTAGCATATGTGGCCCAAGTGGGAGATTGTTGGGAAATTATTTAATTTCCCGTGATGGGCCGACATATGTAATTAATTGTGTATAAACGCTATCTTAAAGTTAAGCCCAAAATTAAAGTGATCTAATAAGGAATTAAGTAATTGGGCTTTAAGCATCTAATTAAAGTGTGGGCCGGACTATATGTGTAGAGACCGGATCCATTAGGGTTTGTATTTGACGATGGGCCGAATACATATGGAAATATATAAAGGGTTATGGTCCCCAATTCATGTGTGATTTTCTCATTCTATGTGGCATCCCATCAACACAAGAATACAAGAGAAAGCATATGAAGAGGAAGATCCATAAAACTCACAATCAGGAATTAAGATGGAGATTTGAAGCAACCAAACTGAAGATTTACAGATCCAGATTCAAGATTCATTATTCAAGTCAGAAATCAATTGATTAAGGTATGTTCCGCGTTAATTCAGTTTCTTGATGGTTTGACATGAAGATCTTGGCAAGATCATAAAGTTCAAGTTTTAATAAAGTTCTAACAGTTTACCACTAAGATTTTTTTTTTTGTTAAGTGCTCCACCACCAAAAGTACTAATGGCCCCATCCCTTTTCAATTATATGACCGATTCTTTATGTTTTGCTAATCACCCTTTCCAATAGCAATGTTTTCTTTAATGTGGCTGACTTCTTCAATTTTTGGTGGAAGGAAACTGCTTGGCAAAATCCTTTTTTTCGATTGCTGTCTTTTCTATTTTGGTGGATGTAACTGCTCGAAAGACCATATTTTCCGATGGCTTTTTGGACGTTGTGGAAAGATGGTTGACATATCGTTCTCACAGACGGCACCAATCGTCGACCGAAAAAAATGCTCCTACATAATCCATGTCTACTCCCTTTCCACGTGGACATCTCCTGCAGATTGGAACACCCCGTTAAGAGGCAAAGGCCAACGGTTGAGAAAAAAGTTCGGCGACCGTTAGCACTCTGACGGCCAAGTCAACGGCCGGACGAGAAAGAGAGTGTTAGAGAGAGAAAGGGGATTTGGATAAGGTTCGAGAATATACATTGGTTGTAAATGAAATCACATGTATGTAGGAAAATGTAAATGGGTCACGTGGGTAACCCAAGATGCAAATTGTTTAGTTTAATAAGCTTAATCCAATGAATAGTCGAGGTCACGTAATTTATAAGTGTAACAGTATATTTCACTACTATAAAATAATAATTTATAATAAATAAATTTTGATTTTATTTATTTATCATTGAGCATGCGAATTAAAGTGCTTATGATCACTCGTGATAATATAAGTTGTGTACTTATGTTAAGAAGTACAGTGTGACACAACTTATATTTTGATCATAAATAATTTATTCACAGTCAATATATAAGGGTTGACACCTTGTACTGGAAGGTTGTAGTGTTGATCGATTCATTTTCGAGTTTGTGATTTGTCCTTATCATAGAAATAGTTAAATGTGGCACTAATACTTTTGGAGTGTATTGAACAGATCATGTGTCGAGTTTAATTTTATAGCATAACCGTACAGAGAATTAAATTCCACTTGATCGATGTATATTTCATCTAAATCCCTTGACAAAGTTATATATATCTTTTCGTGATTTTAATGGTTCTTTGATTCACCAATGGATGAGATCAATTTGATTGGTCAAATATCTTAGTGAGTTGGGAACTTAAGAATGAACGAAATAGAGAACATGAATTCGTGTCGAGAACAATCGCTTTGAAAAATGGGTAGAGTGATTGCTTAAATATTTTCTGTTGAACAGTTAAAATCAGAGCTCACTGTTTAGCGACGAGTAAATTTCGACATCTGTGATTAGTTCACCGGACCGTTGAAGAAAATTGTATTTAAGTTAGCGAGAATAATGAGAAGGGTAAAACTATCATTTATGCTTGTACCTAATTATCGAATTTCGGATGAGGATAAAATACATATACGACAAGTCAGAGAAAAATATTACAGATTTATTGGCTTCTGTGATTTTATATGTTCCGAGAGTGTAGTCTTTTGTCTCTTAGTGAAAAAAAACAAAGACTAATAATTAGATTGTGTGGTTTAGGATCGAACTAGACATGATCTAATTATTAGAGTTAGGATAATATATGGATGATCAGGTCCTGTGATAGTTCTATAAAGTATTGGAACTTAATTATAATTATAATAAAAATTTTGGGCTTAATTGTAATTATAATAAAATTTTGTACTTAATTGTAATTACTATGAAAGTTGTAAAATTAATTGTAATTATAATTGAAGTTTTAGGACTACACATATAATTAAATGTAAATTAATTGGACGTGGACTTAAATTAAAACTCATATTTGAATTTTAATTAAGACTTCCATTTGAAATTAGAATTATTATTGTACATGGATTTGAATATCTTTATCTCCATAAATAGAGACTTGATGGATATAAAAATATCTTTTTTCATATGTTTAGTCCAAGAATTAGTTTCTCGATTTATTTAAAAGAAGGTGCACACCCATCGGTGTAGTCTAACTTTGGAGAATACCATAGAAGACTTGGAGGTTCGGAGTATCAAGTTCTTGGAATTAAAAAGTTGGAAGCTCGTGATCCAAAAAACTGAAAGTTTGTGATTCAGAATTAACCATCAAATTTAGTAAGTATTAGAATCCCTAATTCTTGATAACATACGGTGAATATCTAGACGATCTTGTTTATTGAATTGAAGAATTTTTTTAATTTCTGGATAATTTTGCTTTCGTGTTCCAACAACCGGTAGTTTGGTGACAAGAATGCTCATGGGATAATGTTTGGTCCAGTCCTTGACATCAATAATATAGGGCTTATTTTCTTGAATTTTAAGAGAAACTTCAATTGGCTCATTAAATTTTAATTTAGTTTGAAATTTTACCATTTAGTCACATTTCGTCTCCCAAACTGACAAAAATTGTTCAGTTGACAGTTACATTATAATTGTTTTTTCTCATAATTGTTACATGACACCGTAAAATGAGGTTTATGACAATATCTTAGATTAAAAAGTTGAAATTCTTATTTTTTATTTAACATTTATAATGCGATGTCATAGTGGTGAGTTGCTATGCGACACAACGATTATTTGGAAGATCCACTAAGGAGTGATTGTCAAATAAATAATTTTCATCAATTTGGGATGAAACAGGTGATAGTGGTGAAATTTGAAACTAAATGAAAGTTCAAAGGTTCATTTTGAAACAAAATTTGAAGTTGAGTAACCTGTTGAAATAAGCCAAAATTTAGTAAGGGCCTGTTTTTCATGGTTTTCGAAAAGCCACTTGGCTAATTTTATGAAAGTGATTTTTCTAATTAGAATAAATTTTAGAGGAAGTTGGCCCAATGTGACTTCCGGAGTAAGACGTTATTTTAAAAAATTAGTTCCAAACAAAAATTAAGATAACTTCTTTCAAAAAAAATTCTGCAAGAAGCAAAAGTAAAAAACAAAAGTCATGCAAAATGGGCTCTAACCAATTAAGATATTATTTAAAGTTCAATGATGGTAGAGAAATTTATACCATATTGTATCAAATATAGGCTTTAATTTCAATTTTTGTCACTCAACTTTTTCCTCTCAATTCAATATCCGTACTTTAATATGTCTAATTACTGATCTATTTATCACTCCGTTACATCCCAATCCCCGTTACCCAAGTTATGCAGGGGCATTCTTTATTGTTGAATAGAGCACCCACTCTGCATAGATTAGGTAAACATCCATCTCGATTAAGAATAAATATAGCTTAATATGCTCAGTCAAATGAGTAACTGTCGATTTTTATGCTTGATTTATTTTTAAAATTTAGGGTAGCAAACGTATGGCACATCGCATTGTTGTAGATTTTTAGACATTAAAGTTAAGTTCATTAATGTGATTGAGACAAATTAAACATAAGTAACCGAATTGAGATTTCCTGAAAGTTCAATAACCAAAGATGAAATTAACCCCAAAAATTATCACCGCTTTTTATTTACGACTCCTCGTAACATGAAACTTCTTAAAGTCATTTGAAAATATTATTATTTTGATATGTTAGGCCAATGAACAAGCAATCTAGAAGTCTTGTAAAAATAAGAAAATCACATGAAAATGAAAATTTGCTATACGAAATTTGAAGTGCAAAATATTAAATCATACACTGTGGAAACACATTCACACAAGTGCAAACTAGGGTAAAATCACTTGAGTACTTTCTGATGAGTTTAAAAATAACTTTAGATATGTTGAAATATTTAATAATGATATTCTAAGCCAATGAAATGGTTTAACTGAACTGAATATAATTTTTAGAAGAATTGCCTATTTTTAAAAAATATACTTTATTACGAAAATCATGCTTTCTAAATCAATCATTTGAAATAAATAACTTTTATAGCTTATATGGTTTATTATAAGAAATATATTAACAATTATTTCATATAAACTTGATAACTAATATAATATAATAAGTGCTTATTAAAAAAAAAAATAGATATCCACTCCCTCAATACAAGTTTTAGGCTAGGATGACCGATAGGCTTTTCCAATCTCTTCTTTACCACCTGAAATACGATGTAAAATAATCAATTTAATTACTATCAAATCGAGAAACATCTGATGGAATACTTAAACATAATTTCTCGATACATGAATAAATTCTCCAAATTTCCTTTAAATCAATTGGAGCTAATTCTACTTTCTAGTCCTTTCACTTATCTTTAATTTATCACAATTACATTCATCCCAAGCATAAAAGCAATTCCTTCTTCAAATCTAGTGAAAACTAATAACCATAATTCAACCAATTTAACTTTTCATTCTAACTTATAAATCATTTTTCCAAATGAGTATTCTATCAACATAATCACTTTCACAAACTATCTTTATTCAAGAACCCAATTAAAATTCTAGTGTTTGTCAAAAATAGTATAGCTTACCTTGATACAAATTTTTTTCACAAATCCAAAAGATCAGCTTGAAATCATACTCTTTCCTTCAATCTGAATATTAATTCAACCAATTAGAACCCTAGAAAATTCAACATAAATTATTCATTTATCTCTTGAAGAAATAGATAAATTGAACATAAGATTGAGGAAATCAACACTTACTCCTTCGTTTTTTTTTTTCCTTCTTTTTCTTCTTCTTTTCCTTCTCTGCTCTGTTTCAGCCTCTGCTTGTATATGAAAATGAAAAATGGGTTCAATTGCCAAGTTAGTGGAGCACTAACTCAATTTTGCGAAGGAAGTCCTCCAACCTTCATATAATACAACATTTGTCAATTGTAAAATAAATCCCAAGAAAATAATTTATTCCATATAAGTCCCTATTTGACATTGACTTTGACTAGTTGAACATTTGACTTTGAAATAAAATCTTGACTTTTGACTAGTATAAAATGGGGAGTAACATAAAGCCTATTCAACCACTATATACTTTTTTCCTATATTAACGATCCAACTAAATATTCACATGCTTAATGAATAATAAGTTTTATATGTAAACTCAATGAAAACTCGAGAAACGAGTAAAGTTGCAACTTTAAAATGTGCAAATTTTAATGTAATGAAAAAAGGTTATATTGACAATGCTTATGGATCAACCTCACTAAGGATAATATTCAATAGATCAACCTCACCAAATTCATTATCCGTACTAGAACTTGGATTATTGTTATTCTTGTTAAGTTGGACCTTTTCCTAGATCAAAAAGTTCGCGACCCAGATGTCACACTGTTAGGATAGGCTCTTAGAAAGCACTTAATACATTAATTGATGTCCTTTCCTTCTGGCTTTCCATCAGAAAAAAAAAAAAAAACAATCTCTTCGTACGAAAAAAGCATTTAAAAAGTAAAGACAGATATTCATTTTAAAAAATTCCCAATTGGATAAGACATAGCGGGGTGAATGAATTTAAGTTGTACCTTTTTTTGATAAGCTTAGGCAAACAATTTCATATTAACTCACTTAACCAAGTAATCGAATGGGTCATGAAATAGTCTGCTCTAGCTAACTTGACTTGGAAAATTAAGTAATTTATAGTCGAATGTGTTATAATATTACAACAAACTTATAAACTGAAATGAGGAAACAAAAGAAATTTACTTGACTTATTTTGACGAAAGGTAAGCAAACTTGAAAAATAATGTTTACCGAAGTAAGTATTTAAAAGTAATGTTTTAATCAGGATCAACTCTCTAGCAAGGAAGGTAGAAGGACTTTCTACATCTACTCACTACAACAAAAATAGTCTACGGCAACGTTCAAAAAACGTTGCCGTAGACCTTTTGCAACGTTTGGACGTGTGTTGCAAATCAAGGTGTTGCCGTAGAGTAGGACCCCTACGGCAACGTTTACAAAACGTTGCCGTAGACCCCTACGGCAACGTTTTGTAAACGTTGCCGTAGACCCCCTACGGCAACGTTTTTTTAGCAATGTTTAAAAAACGTTGCCGAAAGGATTTTTTTTTTTTTCAGCAATTTACTCAAATTGATTGACAAAATTGAAAATGAATCCTTATGAACAAATTTTGAAATTGCATAAAAATTGATAATTTTATTACAAATTTTTGAATCCATACACTTGAATATTAGAATGTGATACAAAAACACCTAAATAAAAATGAGTTTCAAAATGGTAATACATCAACTGATAGTAAGCACTTCCATCCAGTGTGATAATCACCCAACAAACAAATGTACTCTAAGCAACCCTATCATGCTAAAATAGCCCAAGACTTCAAAACATTACTTCCACCACTACTAGTAGAATCTTCATCTGTAGCAGTAAACTGTACAAGGCCTTCATCCTCCTGCTTTAGAATTTGAATTATTGTAGATTTCTCCTTAAGTGCCTGCAAAAAAAAAGAGGAAGAAAGAAGTACTAAACCATCACTTCACCAAACAAGATGCTACAACCTCTAAATAAAACAGAAATGATATTTAATAATTCAGAAAAGGATGAAGCCAGTATAATAAAACTGAACCCTAAATGAGAGAGAGACTGATTTCAGCCTTACCTCATTGTAGAGATTCTTTTCCAGTGCTCTTCACCTGAAACCACAGTAACCATTGATCGACATCAGAGTATAGCAAAGAAAAATTGGATGAAATTGCATAAAGCTGGTGCCTTATAGCCACTATACTAAGCCATAATCTAGAGTATCAGGAGAATGTACTGGCTTATGAATCGCTTCCACCCCCTATGGGGAAATGTTATGAACATCTGAAGAAAATATTTAATTGATTACATTTGGCCATATCTAACCACTTAAGCTTTTAGATCAAATTGTTCAAACCATCATTAACTCTAGTGCTTACGGAAAAGTTATTGCCAGAAGTTAGACTTACCAAAGCTTCAACAGACTTTTTGTTAGTTTCTCCTGTAGAGAGAGTTAAGAACCATTCAGAACAAGATCCAACAAAATCAACAACATTTACCAGATGCCACAAAACAGTACAAGGTTGAAATGAAAACTTAATCCTACAAAAGCTAAGCAATAATCAAAATAGCTGTTAAACTGGTCCATTGTTACGAACTTTTTAAGCTTATGTTTGATGCAATCTTTCTCCTTAACTAGCATTAAAACCATCTTTGCCGGTTATAAATTGAACAGATAATGATAACATGCAAGGAGGAATCAAAGATCTCCACTCCCCCAGAAAAAGGTAACTATAAACTTAACGAATTGATAATAAATCTTTTTAATCTTAAATTTACTAGGAATACCATGGGCGATTTCTCATCGCATGTTCAATTTGTTTGGATTCAAAACAAATGTATATGTCTCTGTTCGCACCTTAACATACCTTTAAGGTCCGGAAACCGATGATGCCTCTTCGTCGCCAACTTCTAGCGGAAAACCACTCGTATCTCCACTCGCACCATGTAATTATACTTAAATCAACTCAAATTTTCACGTCAACAATGAATCTAAAAAACTCAACAATCCCATATCGAGGAATTCAAGAATAAAGATAGTCAAACTAGTAGAGCAATAGCGTATTATATTAAAATATAATTACTAAACAACTCACTCTCAACAAATAGTGTGACATAAGCTTCTCGTGATACTGCTTGAACCGCTCCAATCTGCCATTCAAATTACAAACAACCTCATTACATTATACCTAAGCTGCAAAAGATTGTCGAATCGCACAAAAAATATAATTATTTCAAACTCTCATACAAACTCGCAATTAAATGAAATTTTAGTTAAATTCCGAAGCAACATGTCCTCTAACAGGAATCGAAAAACCATGCAAAGATCCATTCTCAAAGAAGTAAACACAGAAGCTAATAAAATATAAAGGCTAAATCAGGATCCCACTCAACAAATCTAGGCATGTGACAACCTACCAATACAGAAAAAGCTTCACCAAGATGATCATTACCTTATAAATCTTGTGGTAGAAAACTTCAAGCAATCTAAGTTCTGCATTTGGGTGAGACAACTCCACCTGTTTCAGCATATAACAACTGTAAGAAATTTTCACTCAAAATTGAAAAGAGGGGATTCGGCAATGGTCACCCAGGGCATGACCAAAACTCGCCAATAATGTTAGTTTTGGAAGGGGTTAAGTGTACACGTGTGCCTGGAGAAGCCAAGTCCGTGACAGGCCATATAAAAGCTTACAACAATTACCCAAACAACCCTAGAAAACTCAAGTAACTGCTCCAAGTTAACAATGCAAAGGTGAATCTATCTCCAAACAAATCATTATGCCCTTGTTTGGGCTCCATTTGGAAAATGCAGCATTTGTCAATGGCAACAACAACAAAAACAGAAGCACAAGCACAAGGACTTAACGAACAATAAATCGAGATGTAGTAAACTGTAAAAGAAACAAAAAAAGATGAAAACGATTCAAGGTTCACCTCAAATGCCGAAGCTTCTGCCGAAATAAATCATTAATGGCGCCGGCAGAAACAAATCGTCAGTGGCTACAGCTGGAAGTGGCGAACCGCGAACGGGTGAATGTCGAACGGGCGAACGTCGAACGGGAAGAAATCGTCAATGGCGGAGACGCAGAGTCGTCGTCTCTGATTCAATTGGGGATTTCACGTGAATTAGGTCGGGAATTGAGTTTAATTGGGTAGCTAGGTTTAGTTTTTTGTGGGAATTGGGCTGGGTTGGAATTGGAAGGTGGGCTATTGGGCTGGAAAGTTGAAAATTTGGGCCTTAATAAAAAAAAAAGATTTTTTATTGGACCTGGGGTTGGGCCCTATCTCCGCCCCTGGCTACTGGGTTAAAATACCTTCCGCAACGTTTACTAAACGTACCTTTTGCAACGTTTGGCAAACGTTGCGAAAGCTCTACCTTTCGCAACGTTTGCCAAACGTTGCAAAAGGTAGGACCTTTCGCAACGTTTTGTAAACGTTGCTAAAGGTAACACATTCCGCAACACTCAATAAACGTTGCGAAAAGTGGTCTATTGCAACATTTTTTAAAAAAACGTTGCTAAAACTCATTTATATTAACCTATGGCAACATTCACTTACGAAAATGTTGCCAAAAGACCATTTTGGCAACATTTATCAACAAATGTTGCCTTTTAAATGTTGCTAATGACTATTTTTGTTGTAGTGACTTCTACTTCTCATTCCGCACATACGATACAAGCTCCTCCAATTCGTGATACATGTGAAGCAAATCACCTAAACTCAAGTTGTCCATTGATGAGTAGTGATTTTGCATCCACCGAGCAAGTAGTAAAAATTTTCAATGCCCAGTTTACAATCCATATTCTCAAACGTATAATCATAGTTGATGAAATCATCCTAATCTCTCTTATGGGAACAATAAAAATGTGCTAAATCTAAGGCCACAAGAGAAGAAAGAAGGATGGGACGAGGTCATTGCTAAATTGGCGAATCATCAATAGTAATATCAAGAATGCAATGATGTCTCTTTGAAAAATTAGGAGAATTAATGGGCCAAATAACTAAACTTCTCTCCAAAAGGCAACAAGGAGCTTTCTCTAGCAACACTGAGACAAATCCAATGAAGAATGTACAAGCTATTACCACAAGAAGTGGGGGTGTAATTGCTTGAAATCAAGGTGACACACCCAAAGGCTCAATCTAGCAAGGCATCCGTTGAAGAAGATAGGTGTTATGCATTTTCTATACCACAATTAGACCACAAGAGCAAGGTGTCAAGTTTTATAACATAACGGTTAAGTTAGGATGTCGAACCTCATGGATTGAAATTTAAAATCTTAACTAAGTACTATAATGACATAGCCCTTATTTTATCTAGACAATTGAATTTATAATCATTGTTTTTATCTAAATCTAGTTGAATGTTTTGACGAATTCAACGATTTTTATGCAAGTTTTAAGGATTAATCAATATAAGAAAAGCCTAAGGTTATGATTTCGTTTAACTATCAACTATGTATCTCAATTATATAGTTATCTCTAATTAATTTTTCCAAGTTTATAAGAAAGAACCCTAATATAATTTTACATTCTCTCGCAAGTGCTGAGTAAAAGTTATTACTAGAATTCAATTCCAATATCTCTGTCCTGAATTAAAAGCATGGAAATTATCAAGTTTTATGGTTCTTATGTGAAACTGCTTCAAAGAGTATATAATTTCTCTCGAAACCTATAAAGCATAGGTTGTGTTTTTCTATGATCATGTCTAAGTTTCTCTCTATCAAGTGCCGAAACTTAAACAATCAACTCAATCAATTAGTGGGCGATTAATTGAAATTATTAAATACGAATAACACGAATAAACTTTAGTGGAAAATCGTAAAGAAATAATTAATAAAGATCAAAACACATCTCAAGTGTTGATTATATCAAACCCTAGATGAATAAATTAGTTCATGATGGAAAATATAAAAACTATCAAATTCATATTGAATAACATAAAGAAGAAAAGAGAAAAACTGTTTTGATAGTGAATCAATCTTCTTCTTGATGTTCTTGCTTGATTCCTTGCTACTTGCCTCGTCGAATTGTACCTTTGAACTCCTCTCTAATGGTTGTCTCGAAATTAGAGTTATCCTAGGCTTTAAATGGGCTGAGAAAATCAAAACCTTGAATTCAACCAGGAGGCGCATAGATGCTGCGATAGCAGCGCCATGACACCGCATCGTCGATGTGGCTGGCGCTTGGGTGACAGCTCCCTGAAAATCATCTACCTATTGCGGCCCAGTTTTTGGAGCCTAGGCACTAGTGTAGTATTAGGGCACCTATTTTCTATAAATATTAGTTTCCTTGTGCATTTTGTGGTGCTTGGGCGCCGGATGTGGCGGCTAAGCTCCCCGTTTGGGTGTATAAATTCCCTTTTTGCCTTTTTTGTTCTCTTTTCTCATTGGTATATCTCTTTCATCATTCATCGACTCTTTAAACTCCATGAGAACCCCTTTTTCTCCAATTTACCAATCCTATAAAACAACATTAACATACACATCAAAACTTTCCAAAACTTGTAGAAATAAACTAAATATCAAGATTAAATAGTATCAAAAGCATGAGTGAAATACACTCATCAAACACCCCAAACTTAATACTTTGCTAGTCCTCGAGCAAACACAAAGAAGAAAGGACTAATAAAAACACAAACAAAACTAAACATATCGATTCACATACAACTAGTTAGATAGCTTGCCCTTTTGACTCAGGATTGAAAATATTATATCAAATTCATGAATTGCTTCAAAATCATAATGCTAGAGCTAACTTCTCACTTATCCAATGTAAAACAGGTTTGTATGTGAAGAATCAAGTGCAACGCTGTACATCTACAAGTTGGCTCAATTCCCAACCTCAATAGTCAAATATATCATTTCATCGCCGTGAGATTTATACACTCCCAAACTTGTTTTCTTTTATTTTCTTCCCAAGGGGTATTCTAAGGTTGATTTTTAATTTACTACTTTCTTTCACCACTCAAATTTGGTTGAGTCTAATCAGCAATGTCAACAATATATCCATGATTCTCCAATCTTTTGAATGCTTCGACATTCAAGCTTATACTAAACAATTCAAATCCACCAGCTATCTAAGCTCCCACATTTCATTCACAATTATTATTATTATTATTATTATTATTATTATTATTATTACACAAATCACACGAAAGTAATTAAATAATTAATTTTCACCCCTGAACTTAAACTAAACATTGTCCCTAATGTGAAATTAAAGACAAAGGAGGAAGACTTCCTTTAGTGAATACATCAATTGTCTTAATTGCTATCTGCGTCATGGTGAAATGGTGGTTGACTAATGGATGTTGATTTTAGTTTCGTCCCCAGCTTGAGTAGATGGTCAGTGCCTCTAAAAAAGATTGGTCCAAGAAATTGGATGATTTGGGCCTACCGTATTGCATTCTAAACCACATTGGTTTGTCCATACCATCTTTTGTTTGGGAATGCTTGCCACCTCTCAATTGAAGTTGAGCATCGGGCTTATTAGGAATAAAGTCTTTGAATTTTGACATTAAATTTGTCGGTGAGAGAATATTGCTCCAATTGAATGAACTTGATGACCTCCACCTTGATTCCTATGAAAATACCTGGATTTACAAAGAGAAGACTAAGAAGTGGCATGACAAGCACATTGTGAATTGATAGTTCTATGTCAGGCAACATGTTATTCTCTACAATTCTCAACTTTGGTTGTCCCCTGGAAAACTTCACTTTAGGTGGTCAGGACCTTTCACTATTATTAAGATTTTTCCGCATGGAGCCATCGAGCTATTTCATGAAGAAAAGGAAAACTTCAAGATTAAGGGGCAACCATACTTGGGAGGTGATTTTTCAAAAGAAAAGTCATATATTTGTCTTACCAACCCGGAGTGATTATGCCCAAAAGTCAAGCTAACGACTTTAAACAAGCTCTTGTTGGAGGCAACCCAATTTTCAGACCTTTATTCTTTTTATTTTGTAATTTATTTGTGATTAATACTTTCATTATAACCTTTTTGAGTAGATATCATTTTTTGTAGGTCAAAAATTTTGAATTCTTCACTGTCCATGGTTCTCAACAAATTTGGGGTGAATTGTGTTCAAGAAGGTCACAAGCCCAAGTTCATTACAAGCATCTTTCAACAAACATCCAACTGAGAAAGTTTCGTCAACCATTTTTTTATCTTTTATATTATTCTTTTACCGCTGAGGACAATGTGTAACTCAAGTTTGGGGATGATGATTTATTGCGCTTATTTTGAGGTGATTTTGTTCTAACATGTTAGATAGTCTTACCGACTTAAGTTGATTTGTTGTTTGAAATTGTTATTGATTCGTAAGCTATGACCAAATATGCCATTTGTGCTTAATTTTCTTTTTGAAAAATTATTTATCCATTGTAAGGTCTGAAGTTATTTTGAGCACAATAGTCTTGATCAATTGTTGCCTAGATGTGAAAAATATTATGTGATGAAAAGAGTTTTGAAATGGTAGAACTAGATTGTGAGTTGTGTGAGAATTTCCATCAACCTACGTGCTCTATCACTTTACCTTATTGCGAGATAAGTTTGGGGGTGCTTAAGCTGGTGAAGGATATTATCTAAACATGTGTTGATTTCATGCATGTTGATAATATTTGTGCGGAGTGTCTTTTGCTAACAAGTATAAGTAGGTAATGACCATATGCTAGGGACCTAAGCCCCGTATATTTTTGACTTGTTAAAAAAGACATTGTACTTGTTGAATCCTATGTCTCACTCCTTTTTTACTTAAGTAAGTAAGTCTGTAGGGGTATCTCACAACCTGATACCCTTTGGTCTAAAAAAGTGGGGAGATATCGACCTAAAACTCACTATACGGGTCAAGAAGAAAGTTTAAAGTGGTGAGGTCAATCATGAGATTGTTGAGCTTGCAAGAAATTGTGCATTTGCAATTGAATTTTAGGCTTAGATAATTAGTGAATTTGAATTACTTAGTATGAGCTTAAATGTCGAAGCATTCATCACGTGTAAAGATCATTGACATTGCCGATTAGACCCAACCGAATTAGAGCGAAAAAAAGAAAAGAATGATTGGAGAGCAACCTTTAGATTAACACCTCGAGAAATAAAATAAGTATCTATTTGGAGATGTAAAAATTGACCACTAAGGGTCGAGTTGGAATACTTGGAACTAATTTGAAATTTTTTCCATCTTTGCATTTTTTTCGAGTCTAGTGATGATTGAAAGTGGCTAGGAATACAGGCTGATTAAAAATTGGATAAGCTTAAATTGTTTTGGTAGCAAAAATTTGGAAGTACATTTGTGAATTGATTATACAATTTTACACTCAAGGATATTTTGGCAAACTATCTAATATTGTTGATCTTTATCTTGTGTTATTTGATTGTGTTAGTAGATAATCTTGCTCAAGAAGAGCAAGAACTTAAGTTTGGAGGTGTTTGATAAGTATAGTTTTACACACTTATTGAAATCTTAAACGAGGTTATTATCGATTAAATGAATGAAATTCTACTCACAATCGGGTAATTTTTACTTTTATAGGTGAAAAATCCTAAATTGAAGGAGAGTGAAGCAAAGGAAAGTGAACAAGGAATAAAAGCGTACAAAATCATGAAGTTGGGAGCAAAGTGTAGATGATCTAAAAGTTGAAGGACTTTGGATGCTTTTTTTCAAGGAATACTTGAAAGAAAATTCAAAATTTGAGGACCAAAATAAAGAAAATCAAAGTTGAGGGATTGATGTGCAATTTAGTAAAGGACCTAACTATAAAGAGAGAAAAAAAGGAAAGCTGCTTGCGGCGGCTTCCCTACTGGGTGGCAACGTTGAAGCCAAAAGGTTGCGCTAGGAATGCTGGTACGTATGCGCCGTTTTCCAACTGGTTTCGATTTCGATTTCCCATTTTTGTTGAGGGGCTTTTTTGTGCAATTTTCTAGGGACGATTTTAGGGCATATATATAACACTTTTCAACCAATTTTGGGGCATCGTTCATTACACACATTAGTTGCTTATTTAAGAGAAAAGGTGGGCAAGAAAAAAGAGAAAAAAGCCAAGCAAATTGGAAGGAATTTAGGAGGAAATCAAGAGCAAATCATTATAATCGTCAAGAATTCGACCAAGGGATGGGTTACCTCTATTATCCTGTATTTTCTTCTATTATGTTCTCCACCTTGTAATTGATTTCTTTACTTTTTCTCTTCGGTGCCTTTGTATTAAAATGAGCTAAGCTTTTGAATGTTGAAATTTATGATGTAGCTTGACTTCATTTTACTAATTTCAATGTTGGTTATTTAATGTTAAAATTGCCATTGTTCTAGTGCATTTACTATTGTGCTTTTATTCCTATCATTTATGTTTCCAATAGATGATTGTGTTAAGAGATTTGTGCAATTATTGAGAGATTGTTGTACATTTTAGACTAGAATATTAAATTCCCTCGGTTTTTTGTTGGAGATAGAGATATACTTCTAACCCTAGGTAACCCATTGAGCTATTCACAAAGATTTATTGTGGTTGTTTGGGTTTTAATTGGCATAGAGATATAGTGGGTTAAACGAATCAATTATGGCTAATTTCGCTTAAATGAGGTAATTAGCTAAAATAGGGAAATTGAGTCTAACTTTGTACTTGACTATTTTGTGTCTTGGCTTATTGAGAAATTAGTGAAATGATGGTAATCATGAATCCATACTCGTTTATAATCCAAAATCTCCAACACTTTCACAATTACTATTTTATTTGAACTAAAATCATTTTCTTTTTTTACTTTCACACTTAAAATTAAATTGTGTATTTCTTTGTTAGAATCTAAATGGACTATTGGGTAATTAAAAGAAAACATTCATCGAGGGATCTACTCGAACTCATCGTCCACTTTATTACTTAAACGCAACCCATGCATTCGTTATTTACACTTTTAGCGAACAAAAAGCTTCATCTTTGTAGGTATCAAGGTGGGCTCCCTGTGGGGTGCTTCGCACATCTCCTACTGAAGTAGTTTGACTTCCTTGCATGGTGCACGATTCATCCATTCCAAGGGATTTTTATGGTGGATGTTTCATTTATGGAAGGTTTCGTCTTTGTAGGTATCAAGGTGGACCCCTTTGGGGTGCTTCATAGCTCTCTTTTTGAAGCAGTTATATTTCCTTGCATAGTGGATGACTTATCCTTGTCAAGAGCCTTTTCCAAGTGGATATTTCATCCATGGAAGACTTTTTCTTTGTAGGTATCAAGGTAGGCTCCTTTAGGATGCTTCGTACCTATCCTTTTGAAGTGATTATATTTCCTTGCATGATGGGCGGCCATCTATGCCAAGCGCTTCTTCCATGGTGGATGGTTCACCCATGGAAGGTTTTTTCTTCGTAGATATCAAGGTTGTCCCCTTTTGGATTGCTTCGCACTGCTCCTTTTGAGGCGGTTCGACTTCCTTGCACGGTGGATAGTTCATCCATGCTAAGTACTTCTTCTATGGTAGATGATTCATCAATAAAAGGCTTCGTCATCAAAGTTATCTAGGTGGGCCCACTTTAGGGTGCTTTGTACATCTCCCTTTGAAGCGGTTCAACTTCCTTGCATGATAGATAGTTTATCCATGGAAGGCTTCATCTTTGTAGGTATCAAGGTAGGCCCCCTTTAGGGTACTTCGTGTAAGTGTTATGCCCTAGGTCCAATTAACTTTGGACAAAAACACTTTAAATATATATAATTGATGCATGTATGGCAATATCTATTATTTAATTGAATCAATATTATAATAAATTAAATAATAGAATCCGTAGATTCAAATCTTGGTGATTTGTTAATCAGAAGGAGTTGTGATTGTGAGATACAAGTTACAAATGATCGAATCTTAAATCATCTGTGGTCGAAGTAATAACGAGATACGAATATCGTTATTACGGATAGATCATCGCGTGTGGCATTCTTACTTGTGAAGTAATTAGCTAATCTCACAAGCTAAAGTGTGGTGACACTTGAATGAACACGTGGATATTTCGTTATAGAACAAAACATTGGAGATCCGCTGGGAGATTCCACATGGATAACTATCTGAGTGTTAGTGGTTAATCTCTAACGTTCGGTAGTGGAATTGGTCCTTTGACTTGAGGTCGTCATAGTACCTTATATGAGGACAGTCATACTTTGATGATGCTGGATGTTATTCTGCCAAGGATCGCTAATACAGCATCGTTCGGGGATGTCAAGAATCATATGAAGGTTGTAAATGATCAATAGAGGATTCATCGCACTTAGATAGTAAGAGATTATGATCTGCATTTTATCCAATTAAGTTAATAATGAAATCTTTGGCCAAAGTGAACTCATAAGTCGAAAAAAAAGTTCTCGACTTACATTGACTTAACACTGGGATAAAAGATATGATCGATAGTTGAGATTGACACGTATCCATATCTCATTATTGATTGGATCATATTGACGAAAGGATTATAATTTTACGGTAAACGAACAAGTTTGGTTTGTCACATCACGTGACATTTCTCATCACATGTATTGCCCTGACACATTGCTAGATGTCAATTTGGGACGACGAATGTGAATTAGTGATAAATTAAAAGGGGTGTTTTAATTTATCGATTTTGATTAGATCAAAATAATAATTCACGTCGTTAGGTATCGTGATCGAGAACCTAATGTGTCACACACAAAAGAGAACCAGAAGAATGAAATTTACTAATTAATTAATTGACAAGTGTTGGACAATCAATTAATTGAGTTGCTTATTAATATGCCCAAATTAATTAATTGGATTAATTAATTCATGGAACGTATTTAATTAATTTGATTAATTAAATATTGGATCGGGTTAAGTTTAGAGATGGGCCAGCCCACATGGGCTTATATTAATAGGCTGATAGGGTTTGTAAACTGTAGAGATTTTTTATTATTCTTGCTAGCACAAGAAAAGTAAAACCCTAGCCGTCATTCTTGTTCTCTGTGTGGATGACCATTGGAGGTTGGACAATTGGACAGCTTGGATTGCAGATCGTGATCATTGGAGTTCGAGAATCAGCAAAAAAAAGTTTGCAGAATTCATCAAAGGTATTATTCTCATCACAGTTTCTATCTAAACACAAAGCAGATCCTTGGTGGGAATTGAAAAAATATTAATTTTCCGCTGTGCATGTTAAGTAAATTCCCAACAGTGGTATCAGAGCCTACTTTTTATTTGTTAGAAATTGTTTTTGCATAATTAAACAATTAAAAGTTGATTGTTTATATTTGTTTGTTGAATCTAGCAATTTAGAAAATTATTTTTCATCTTCAAAAATCTGTTTTGAAAAGGAAAATAATTTTTTCGTCAAAAAAAAAAAAATAATAATTCAGATTGGATGGCGGAAGGGTGGCAGCGGCGGTCGGTGGTAGCGAACCACTGCCACACGCAGTGTCTTTGACTCTTCACGTGAGTATCGTACATTGCGTAGCCTCGCGGCGTGCCGTCGCCGTGATGATACGGGTTGCCGCACAACACAAGAAATGCTTAGTCGTGTGGGCAAGAACGCTTAGCGCCACTAGCATGGGCGTAAGCTGAACGCCGTCGCAGCGGCGATTAGCCATCTCCGGAGTCGCGGCTCCCGCCGCAGCCGACAGGTGAAGGAAAGTTTTTTTTAGGGTTTTATTGTTTCAATCGGGTGAGAGTTGGAGACGGGGGCCTCTTGTGCAATTTCTGAAATTGCAGGCCCCCGCAAGCAATTATGATGCTGGGTCATTTTGTAAATAATGATGGGAGGGCTCATTTGCAATTTTCGAAATTGGAAGCCCCCGTTTATAATTTTAAAGCATGGGTCAAATTGCAATTTTCAAAATGATTTTGAATTTAAATTTAAAAGGGGTTTTAAATTAGATTTTAAAAGTGTTTGATCTTAAAATTCAATTGTGACCCGTTTAAAATTTTATTTAAAATTGACGACTTTTTATATTTTCGTTAAAATTTGATTTTAACTTAAATATTAAATTTTGACCCTAAATTGAATTTTATTTTATTTAGGAGTTTATCCTAAATTAAAAAATTAATTCAATTAAATTAGAGTTGGACTCTAATATAATATTTAATTAAAATTCGATTTTAATTAAATTATCCACCCCAATATATTCTTGAAATTAGAGCTGGACTCTAATTTGACATTTTTTAAATTTGATTTTAATTAAATTGTCTCACCCTAAAATCTTTTTTGAAATCAGAGTTGGACTCTAATTTTGTATTTAATTAAAATTTGATTTTAATTAAATAAGTTCACCATAATATCTTGGAATTAGAGTTTGACTCTTATTTTGTATTTAATTAAAATTTGATTTTTATTAAATTCAACCGTATTAAATTTATTATAATTAGAGTTGGACTTTAATTTGATATTTAATTAAAATTTGATTTTAATTAAATTATTTTACCCTAAAATTTTATTGGAATTAGAGTTGGACTCTAATTTGGTATTTAATTAAAATTTGATTTTAATTAAATAGTCCCGCCCTATAATTGTAGAATTAGAGTTGGACTCTAATTTGATATTTAATTGAAATTTGATTTTAATTAAATAAGTTCGCTAATTAAATTAATTAATTAATTTGATTAATTAATTATTTAATTGTTCCGATCCATTTGTCTAAATTAGTTTAGACGACTTTAATTGCTAAAAACTTGAAACATGTTTGCATATAATATTAGATATTATATAGGAATGCATTTATATGATGAATGTTTTATTAGTGGATGATTATGGACTCGACCATGTGGATGTGTTGAATGGTTAGTTTTATTCTTGTTGTTTTATGGGGCCTGCGAGCTCTAATTTATTTTGGACCTGCGAGTCCGTTACTATTGTTATTATTATGGGCCTGTGCATCCAATATTATTTAGGCCTGCATGCCAACTAGTATAGGATACAAGTTGCAGGTGGACTAATTGAAGATACAAGAAGAGGAGGAGACTATAGAAATGGAGCATTGTATAAATCAATGCTATACCCCCTAGGAACTGACCGACTAGTCTTTCTTATGGCTCGGGAAGACTAGATAGTATAAGTCCATAATCGTCCACACTATTATATGTATGTTTATTTGCATGTTAGATGTATAATAAAATATATATAATTATTACGATGAGACCTTTTGCATGCAAAACCCCTCGTTAAAAATATTAAGTCAATTTGTTATCCACCTTTCATCATTATAGTGAAAAACGAGAGTCCTAAATCGATCTTAGCTTGTTGAGTACACTCAAGGCTGGTCTATTAGGGATATGTTTGACACTATGAAATATTAGATATTTCTGAATTATGGGTTTGACTTAACTAATATTTATCTCTTGTTGAGTATACTCAAGGAGATGAATTTTAGAGGCATGTTAAGCTAACACATAAGATGTGTGAAGATAAAGAGTTGTCAGCTTAATGATTTGGGAGTTGTATGGAGATACAATTGATAATAGTATCTACCCAAATGTTTTATTAAGGCTTGTTGAGTACACTCAAAATTTTAATATAACAAATGGGATCCCAACCCACTAGGAATCAAGTACGGATTCCATAAATTTATGTGAGAGGGTCATAAATTTGAGTTAAACAGTGGGAGCAAAATTAATTTAATAAAAGGCCATGTTAAATTAATTGATGCTTTATATATATTATTTCTTTACTTTTCGTCGTTTGCATTTATTGAATCATGAGTAACCATATGTATTTAAGAGGCATACTGAATGCTAACAACCAAACGAAATTTTCTTGATTGGCACCGCAATATGAGAATTGTTCTCAGGCATGAAAAATTGGTTGTGTCCTTGAGTAGCCCTTTCCAGAGACACTTGCTGATGACTCGACAAAGGAAGATGTGGCTACTATAATAAACACAGTGATGACGATAGTACTACAACATATGTGATGTTTGTGACAATGTCACCTGAGTTACAAAGCAACATAAAAGTATAGATGCTAACACATGATTTTTCATCTCAATGTGTTGAATGATGAACAATCATACGAGGAAATATATGATATTTCCTAGCAACTATACCGGTGCATAATGGCAAAAGAATCTTCAGTCGGTGCTCGTGTGCTAAGGATGCTGACTACTTTGAGAAGTTGTCTTGATTGTGTTCAGTCATGAACAATGAACTAAGTATAGACTTGGTTCTACAATCTCTGTCAGAGAGTTATTCATAACTAATTATGAATTTAACATGAATAAACTCGAAGCACGCTCATTGAGTTGCTGAACATGCTTAAAATTGTTAAATCCAATATCTGTGTTTGTAGTGGACAAATCTTAGTCATAAATTCCTATATGGAAGTCTAAAGGATACTTTAAGAAAGCAACCAAGATGACTAAGACAGTTAAAGTGAATAAGGACAATACCAAATCTGATGATCCTTGTTATCATTTTGGAATGGTAGATCATTGGAAATGAAATTGCAAGATTTATATCTACTTCATTAGTTTCATGGGTA
The DNA here is from genome assembly GCA_035079005.1 of Fraxinus americana. NCBI lineage: Eukaryota > Viridiplantae > Streptophyta > Magnoliopsida > Lamiales > Oleaceae > Fraxinus > Fraxinus americana. The sequence continues at coordinate 29,662,798 of CM068723.1, forward strand.
TTAGATACTAGATATTGATCTCATATTTGTATTAATATGCAGAAACTGAATAAAAGTAGATCGCTGCAGAATGGAGAAGTTGACCTACACGTTGAAAATGAGCAAAAGTTGTTGCATTGCCTGTAGAAGCATATTTCTTGCCATTGCTTTTAAGCTTGATATTAGAATTAGAGAATGTTAATTTTGTTCTCACCATTACCAAGAGTATTAAATAAATTTCATGTTTTGACATGAATTATTTTAATGTTAAGGACAATTGTTATTCCTTTTTATCTTGATAAGATCTTAATGGTTATGGTAAATTACAAAATGACATTTATATTCTAAACATTGAGTATTCTATAATGAGTATAGAAATTGAAAGGCATAAAAATGATAATCTAAAGAACACCTATATCTGGCATTATGGATTTGGTAACATAAATAAGAATGCAATTCCAAACTTACATGGAGATGTATATTTGGGTCAAATGATTTTGAATCATTTGGCAAATGCGAATCATGTCTGTAAGACACAGTGACCAAATCTCCTTTTACTTGAAAAAGAAAATGATCTGCACAATTATTAGGTCTAATACATAGTGATGTATGTAGATCCATATCAATTAATGTCAGGTGAAGTTTATCTTATCTCATCACATTTACTAATGACTATTTCAGAAATGATCATGTATATTTGATGAAATTCAAGCATGAAACTCTTGAAATGTTCAGGGAATTCAAGCTAGAAATAGAGAAACAAATAGGTAAATATATTCTTACACTAAGACTTGTTCGAGGTAAAGAATATCTAAAATGGAGAATTTTAGATTATCTAAAAGATAATTAAATTCTCACGCAGTGGATTCCTCCACATACATTGCAACATAATGGTGCATCTGAAATGAGGAATCGTACACTATTAGATATAGTGCAATTGAGAACAAGCCATGCAAGCATTCAAAAATCGTTTTGATATCATGCACTGATTGCCACATGATGCGCACTACATCGTGTCCCATCTAAATCGGTTGACAAAAAGTCCATACGAGTTATGTAATGACACAACTTATCTCATATGAAAGTTTGGGCTGTGGTGTTTATGTAAAGTGCACTGAATCGTATATCAATTCTATAATCCCGTTGAGAAGAAAATGTTCGTCTCAATACGTGCCATACTCCTAGAGAAAGTATTTGTTCTAGGAGAGACAATGGGAGAAGAATAAATCTTGAAAGAGTTTAAGAGTCCACGGATATAACTGATATAATAGATGAACCTGAGTCTTATCCCACACCAGCTGAAGGACATACTCCTGATCAGGAAGTGGAGACTTCTGAGGACACGTTAGTTTTATGTAAATCTTGTAGGATCATTCGACCTCCTAGAAGATACAAATCCATGATTGCTAATCAGGTATTACTGATCAAGGATAATGAACCTACTAATTACGCAGAATTAAAGTCAAGTGTTGACTTAAAGAGATGGCAAGAGGCCATAGAAATTCGAGATGGACTTGATGTATGTAACCAATGTTTGGACCTTGGTCGACCTGCCTAATGGATTAGAACCCATAGCATGTAAATGAGTTTACAAGAAAAGGTCAATAGGATTGAAATAAGTCTCTTGGAGCTAAAATCTTTGATTTGATGAGAAAGTCAAAGTGTTTGATTTTATCAAAATGAAGATGAGTTGTGCATTTACAAGAAGATAGTGGGAGTATTGTTGTATTCCTGATATTATATGTATGAGATATATTATAGGAAACGATGTCTCCATATTTCAATTGTTGAAATTATGGTTGTTAAATACTTCTCCACGATAGATACGGGAGAAGCAAGTTGATCTATAGAGATAGATCTAAATGATTACTTAACTCATCCTAATCTATATAGATAAAAATCTCGAGAAGATTTTATATGGGAAAATGAACTGAGAATTCATAGATAGACTGATGCTAACTTCTAGTCAGACTAGAATAATAGCATATCTCAAATAGGATATTGGTTTACTCTTAAGCGATATATTGGAAATGTTCCAAATAGGAAATGACCGTTGATTCAATATTGGAAGCCTTATACAACATTGCTTTACAAAGCAACAAAAGTTATGGTCTGGATCAGGAAGTTCATTAATGAACTTAGAGTAGTTCCTAACATTGTTGATCACACGCTTCTGCATTGTGATAACAATGGAGCCATCGTGCAAGCGAAGGAACTAAGGTCTCATCAATGATCTAAACATGTGTTAAGGCGGTATTATCTTATCGGAAAGATAATTCAATGAAGTGATGTAAAGAAAGAACAAATTCCCACAAGTTATTAAATTGCAGATCCACTGACAAAGAGTTGTAGTAGGATAAACATGATCGTCGTGTAGACTCTTATGGTATAAGATATATAAGTGATTGGATCTAGTGCAAGTGGGAGTTTGTAAGTGTTATGCCCTAGTGCAAGTGGGAGTTTGTAAGTGTTATGCCCTAGGTCCAATCAACTTTGGACATAAACACTTTAAATATATATAATTGATGCATGTATGGCAATATCTATTATTTAATTGAATTAATATTATAAGAAATTAAATAATAGAATCCGTAGATTCAAATCTTGGTGATTCATTAATCACAAGGAGTTGTGATTGTGAGATACAAATTACGAATGATCGAATCTTAAATCATCCGTGGTCGAAGTAATAACGAGATACGAATATCGTTATTACGGATTGATCATCGCGTGTGGCATTCTTACTTGTGAAGTAAGTAGCTGATCTCACAAGCTAGAGTGCGGTGACACTTGAATGAACAAGTGGATGTTTTGTTATTGAACAAAACATTGGAGTGTTAGTGGTTAATCTCTAACGTTCGGTAGTGGAATTGGTCCTTTAACTTGAGGTCGTTATAGTACCTTATATGAGGACAGTCATGCTTTGATGATGTTGGATGTTATTTTGCCAAGGGTCGCTAATACAGCATCGTTCGGGTATGTCAAGAATCATATGAAGGTTGTAAATGATCAATAGAGGATTCGTCGCTCTTAGATAGTAAGAGATTATGATCTGTATTTTATCCAATTAAGTTAATAATGAAATCTTTGGCCAAGGTGAACTCATAAGTCGAAAAAAAAAATTCTCGACTTACATTGACTTAACACTGGGATAAAAGATATGATCGATAGTTAAGATTGACACGTATCCATATCTCATTATTGATTGGATCATATTGACGAAAGGATTATAATTTCACGGTAAACGAACAAGTTTGGTTTGTCACATCACGTGACATTTCTCATCACATGTATTGCCCTGACACATTGCTAGATGTCAATCTGGGACGACGAATGTGAATTAGTTATAAATTAAAAGGGATGTTTTAATTTATCGATTTTGATTAGATCAAAATAATAATTCATGTCGTTAGGCATCGTGATCGAGAACCTAATGGGTCACACACAAAAGAGAATGAGAAGAATGAAATTTACCAATTAATTAATTGACAAGTGTTGGACAATCAATTAATTGAGTTGCTTATTAATAGGCCCGAATTAATTAATTGGATTAATTAATTCATGGACCGTATTTAATTAATTTGATTAATTAAATATCGAACCGGGTTAAGTTTAGAGATGGGCCAGCCCACTTGGGCTTATATTAATAGGCTGCTAGGGTTTGTAAGCTGTAGAGATTTTTCATTATTCTTGCTAGCACAAGCAAAGTAAAACCCTAGCTGTCATGCTTGTTCTCTGTGTGGATCACCATTGGAGGTTGGACAATTGGACAGCTTGGATTGCAGATCGTGATCATTGGAGTTCGAGAATTAGCAAAAAAAAGTTTGCAGAATTCATCAAAGGTATTATTCTCATCACAGTTTCTATCTAAACACAAAGCAGATCCGTGGTGGGAATTGAAAAATTATTAATTTTCCGTTGTGCATGTTAAGTAAATTCCCAACACTTCGCACATCTCCTTTTGAATCGATTATACTTCCTTACATGGTGGATGATTGCCAAAAGCTTCTTATACGGTGGATGGTTCATCTATGTAGGGGATAATGAGGCCTTGCATGTTGAAGACTGATATATACACTATGTTGAGGTGTTGCATGGCAGATGTACAAATGTATAGGCGTAGATAAGTCTTGGCATAGCGAAGGAACTGATACATAGGTAGAGATGGGGCCTTGCTTGGCATAGGCGCTAATGCATAGGACAAGATGATGCTTTGCATGGCAAAGTGTTAATGCATAGACCAGGATGAGGCGTTGCATAATAGAGGCGCTAATGTATAGGTGAAGATGAGGTCTTACATGGTGGAGGCATTGATACATAGGAGAAGATGAGGCCATGCATGGGGGAGGTGCTGATGCATCGGTGATTATGAGTCCAGCATAGCAAAGGCATATGCTAGGATGAGGCCTTGTCTTAGTTGAAGCGCTATGCATAAAGGAGGATGTGGACTTGCATAGCAGAGGTACTGATGTATAGGATAGGATGATGCCTTACGTGGCAGAGGCCCTGATGTATTGGCGAGGATGAGGCTTAGCGTGGCAGAGCTACTGATGCATAGACAATTATGCCACCTTGCATGTTAGAGGGGTTGATGCACATGCCGGATAAGACCTTAAATGGCAGAGACACTGATGCATATGTCAAGATGATGCCTTGTATGGTGGAAGTGTTGATGTATAGATGAAGATGATGCCTCTATACTTTAAAAAATCATAGTTGTAGCATCATAGTCTCATGCTTTGGGGATGAAACCTCTGAAAGTAGATGAAACATTTGTACAAATGTAAAGTCCCATGTTTCGAGGATGATGCCTCTTAATTCATTAAGTATGATCCTTTCTTCAGGGGTCCTCTTATAGTTCTAAGGTTGTTTCTCTCATGGCCTCTTCTTTAGAGGCCTCTCATTTTTCAGGGGTTTCCACCATCTTGACATATTTCCCTTGTTTAGGGGTCTTTCCTTATTCAGGGGCATCGACAATTTTTGTGTCAGCTATTACCATGTTTATCTCACATTTAGTTTGTCACATCCGACTTTTAAAATATTAAAGCAACTAGGATTGAATAAAATAAAAATGGTCAAACGAAAAAGATTTCTAGGTGCAGGCTCTTAGATGTTGACGTCCGAGAAATTTAAATTTAAGATTTTTGCAAAACTTTGATTCCATTCACACTTTAAAAGATGTTAAGTCACTTTAAAACGCATTCAGGAACGCAATGTAGTTAAACTATATATATATATATATATATATATATATATATATATATATATATATATATATATATATGCCGTTCAAAAGAGGATTACAAAATATCAAAAGTTTTTCCACTGAACATTTTAAACTACCTATACTATACATTACATACTTTTTAATATTATATGACTGCATATTTACATGATGGCTTGTTCATCCGAGAAGTGGTCTGAGTATAAATATTCAAAGTTTCCACGTGATAGTGGTTACTAATAAATCTTTGTAAACATGGGTATTCACGATAGTAACCCTACTTGTCAACCTCAATTACATGCATGTAGTGGTGCCCATAAAATGACAATATCTACTCTTGCGAGATCACTTTATACATTTCACGGTGCAACATCTACATTTTAAAACATGAAAAATATGAATGACAATTCAGTGAATAACATATACACATGCAATTGTTGCAAAAATACGATCATTATGAGCTCGATTATAATTCTTCTACCTCAAGTGCGCAACATATATCATATCAATAATTGGCCAATAATATAGTAATCCTGTTATCAACCCTAATTGTCCCCTATTAGGATTTCACGCGATTACACATCAAAATATCATTCTATCGCTCGCCTCGGTATCTTGAGGCTGCTCCCGGTATATGACTCACATATTCAAACATATCAATAGTGGGATAGAAGTTAAGAATATATAATACATGCAAGAAAATGAGGTTTCTTGATAAACAAGTAACTAAATAAACAATGCACAATTAAATTCACATATAACCACGAAATTTTACAGCTACAAGGCACATTGTATACGTTACTCAAAGTTGGAGGATATAAATTATTTTGGACCTATAATAAACATAGAAATATAAAATCAACACAACCTCTCCAACTCTGAGTAACATATACAATGTGCCTTGTAGCTGTAAAATTTCGTGGTTATATGTGAATATAATTGTGCATTGTTTATTATATATATATATATATATATATATATTAAACTAGCAATGATTATAGAACTCCCACTAACTAAATACAACATAAGACTCTAACAATCCAAAATGAGTCACATGCCCTTGAAACAATTTTGGAGCTAAACTTTTAGTTAATGGGTCAACTAACATATGATATGTCGAAATATGCTCAATACAAATATAAGACTCAGTTATTTTCTCTCTAACATATAAATACTTAATATCAATATGCTTGGAGCGCGAAGAGCTCCTAGTGTTTCGAGAGAAAACAACTGCTGTAGAATTGTCAAAAAATATCTTCAACGTCCTCGAAATGGTGTTCATAACACCTAACCCCAAAATAAAATTCAGTAACCATATAGCCTGACAAGTAGCCTCACAACAAGCCATATACTCTGCCTCCATTGTAGAGGAAGCTACAAGTGTTTGTTTGACACTTTTCCAAGAAACAGCTTCTCCTGCCATCATAAAAACATAACCAGAAGTAGATCTCCTATCATCTAAACAACTTCCAAAATCGGCATCAAAATATCCAAAACATCAAGAATGTCAGATCGCCGATATGTAAGCATTAGATCTTTAGTGCCTTGCAAGTATCTAAGTACTTTCTTTGCAGCCTTCCAGTGAGCCAAACTAGGATCACTCAAGTATCTTCCAAGTACACCGATAACATAAGCAGTATCAGGTTGTGTGCATACTTGAGCATACATTAAACTGCCCACAACTAAAGAATATGGAATTATTAGCATTTGAGTCCTTTCATCATCATCCTTAGGGCATTACGAAAATTTATCACCTTTCACAATAGGTGCTTTTCCAGGTGAACAAGAATGCATATTAAACCTATCAAAACTTAATCAATGTAGGTTTTTTGAGACAATCAGAGAACGCCTCTCGATCTTTCACAAAAAATATGAATCCCTAAAACAGAAGAGGCCTCACCAAGATCCTTTATATCAAAATGAGATGACAACATGCGCTTCGTCTCAAGCAAAAGCTCAACGTCATTTGCATAGAGTAATATATCATCAAGATAAAGAACAAGAAAAATATATTTACTCCCAGTGACCCTCAAGTATATGCATTGATCAACAACATTCTCCTTGAAATCGAAAGATGCGACAATCTCATCAAATTTTAGGTACCATTGTCTTGATGCCTGCTTAAGCCCATAAATAGACTTCTTAAGCTTACACATGTGTTCCTTTCCATCTACTTGGAAACCATTCGGTTGTATCATGTACACATCCTCAAATAAATCTCCATTAAGAAAAGCTGTTTTGACATCCATTTGATGCAACTCGAGATCAAAATGAGCCACCAATGCCATAATAATCCGAAAAGAATCCTTGGTAGAAATAGGCGAGAAAGTATCCTTATAATCAATACTTTCTCTTTGATTAAAACCCTTAGCAACAAGCTGATGAATGAAATTAACTCGTTAAACAAGCTCCTTTAAATCATAGTTTTTAGTTTGTTCTTGAGCACTTTTGAGCGTTTCGATGTGTGTGTTCATGTTATTTTGTAGTTGGACAAATTGGATGAAAATGGAGTGGTTTGAAGCGTGAAATGGAGCTATGATGATGATCATGGAAGGAGGTATGACATGGAGATGAGGGAAGAGAAGGATGAAGTGGAGAGACGACCAAAAGATTAACAAAATAAATAGAGAAGAAGAACAACAAAGACGAGGCAGAATGTTGGGCGCCTAGGAACCTAAAATACAAAAAAAGGCAGAATGGCTGGCGCATAGTAAGAAAACAAGCAGAAGCGTTGGCGCCTAGGCGCTGTTTCCCGAGAAAAAAAAAACTTATTTTCTTAATTTTTTCGGCCCAGCCCAACTTCATTCCGTTTTAACATTTTAAGAGGCTATAAATACAAGTTATAAGACCTAATTGAAGGAGAGAAGATGGCTTAGAAGACAACACAAAGGAGAATTGATTTAGAGCTAAAATGACAAGGATTTGGAGGAGAATTCAAGTGGCAAAAGAGTTTTTCTTCCTTTTCTCTTTATGTTTTTCATTAAAAATTGTGTTGATTTCATAAATTTTATTATGAACTAAACACTTTCTAGGGTTTGATGTAACCAACACAAGATTATGGGTCGATGATTTTATAATTATTTCTATTTGATTTCTCACTTATATTTAATGATTATAATGCTTTCAATTACCTGATCAATAATTGAATGAATAGATGCTAAACAATTTCAGCACTCGAGAGAGGGTAATTTAGGCACGATCATAGGATTGACACAACGTAGGTTTTATGGATTTTGAGAGAAAGTGTAAAATCTTTGAAGCTTACTTCACAAAAGAATCGGGACTTGATAAATTCTAGATTTTAATTCGGAATAGAGATATTGGGATTGATTCCAAGATTAATTTCTAGCCAGCACTCGAGAGAGGGGAAAGAAATAATTTAGAATTCTTGCCTTTGAATATGGGAAAATCAATTGGCATAATTGGATATCATTGAATCATAATTGAAGGTTAGGTGAAATCATTCCCTAGGCTTTTTCAACTTAATTATTTGCATCCCTCGTATTTGTTAACCAATCTCATTAGATTATTTAAAATCATTCATTATCTAAATAAAATAAAAAGTTACATAACTATAGTACTTAGTGGAATTAAATTACAATCCCTGTGGGTTTGACACTCTAACTCTTTTACTAAATTACAAAACTTGACACCATACACTTGGGGTATAATTTACGTTATAGAAAACGTGTGACACAAGCCTAGCTTTATACCTTTCTACCTGACCTTCGAAATTATACTTGCTCTTGAAAATCCACTTATAGCCAATTAGCCTATAGCCACAAAGTAGTTTAACTAAGTCCAATACTCCATTTTGACACATTGATGCCATTTCATCATGCATAGCATCCATCTAAAATGAAGATTTAGGACTATCAATGCCTTTCTTAAAAGATGTTGGATCAAGAGGCGTACCAACATCAAACTCATGTTCCTGCAAATAAACAATGTAATCATCAGAAATTGATGGTTTACAAGTTTGTTGTGATCTCCTCAAAACAACGTTATCAGTTCCCATATCAACATCAACCTCAATGTCAGTGATAGGGTCTTGGACAATACTATTGGATCCCTCTATTAATGGTGGTGCTCCCACTGATGGATGAGTAACCTGAACAGGTATTACAACACACTCTTCCCTAAACACAACTTCACGTGGTACAGAACTCCCATTGTCACTAACATCTTCGAAGAAAATTGCTCGATCAGATTCAATAATTCTAGTAACATTAGAAGGGCAATAGAATCTAGAGCCCCTTGATCCCACACAATAGCCAACAAAATATCTTGTGATGGTCTTAGGATCAAGTTTCTTCTGCTGAGGGTTATAAGACTTTATTTCTGCTTTACAGCCCCAAACATGAAAATGACTCAAACTAGGCCTTTTACCTGACCATAACTCATAAGGTGTTTTAGGAACTGATAAGTGTGTTTTTACATACTTATTTTACTGTCAAAACATGAGCAATCATTGATTAAAATGTTGGAATATAGCTTAACTCTATGCAATTTATGTTTTGCAGAACAAAGTGATGAATGTAGCGAAATTGAGGTGAACCAAGCGAAAAAGGACCAAATTGGAAGAAAGTGAAAGTTCAGGGACTAAAGTGCAAATACTCTAAACCTATTTCTAACCTTGTGATGAAGATTCAAGAGTCTTAGAGGTCAATTGGATGAAGCAAGGAGTCAAAGGGATGAAAGAATAGCCAAAACATTATCACATATCAACTTTCAAGGTGAAAAGTTTCGCACCGGTTTTCAGCCTCCTATTGAGACCAGTGTTTCATATGGAAAACTATCGAATTCGAAGATGGAATCTGAAGCAAAGTTGTATCCCTTTGAGTTAGCTTTCCAACGCATCTGAATCACCTTGATCGGACATCAGTAGAGAAAGTTATGATCAAAATACTAAAATCTATCCGGCGGGAAAACATTATAACCATGCGGCCGCATGGTTATAGAACCCATGCCGCCGCATGGGCACTTACCGAGACTTCAAGGGCATCAATTTTTTGTTCCATGCAGCCGCATGGGTTTATACCTTGCGGCCGCATAGGGTTAAATTTGGACGAAATTTCTGGTTTCCTTCTACGACTCAAACTCCTTTGGCAACATATCTTGCATGACCTTTCAACCCTAAATACATCCGAAAACACCCCAGAATGCATTCATTATTCATTCTACACCATTCTTTCATTGATTTTGACATCAAGAACTCCATGGAAGCCTAAAAACATTGGTGAAGCAAGGAAGGAACTCAATTGGAATTGGGGATTTCAACATCTTTCATTCATGTAATGTGTTTTTCATTGTTTAAACAATTCTAGAGTTTATGTTTCCACTCTTTATTAATTATTTTGAGATTTACTTAACTTTTATTAAGTTTTTCATGGATTCAATCATGTTTCTTCCATTGAACAATTAAAATACTTGTTTAAGTTTCAATTTCAAATACTTTATTGGTGTGATTTAATTATTGCTATATGTTGGAAATATATAGTCATTCTTTGAATCTAATTTCAATAAATTAATGTGGGAATATGATTTAGGAAACTTAAATTCTAGAATTGCATTTGTAAATTACATTGATTTAATGGTTTATTCTTCTTATCATGAATGTATTCTAAGATTGGTTTAGTTTTATTAAATTGGTCATAGGATTAGTCATGCTCTTTCTATGTATTGATTGAAGTAATTACTTAGGTCTTAATCTTAATTATTTTAGTTTATTGGTGTGATTCTCTACTGCTTTATGCTTTAGTATATAGTCGATTTTGAATCTGATTTCGATAAACCACGTGTGAACATTGCAAATGAAAGATTAACTATTAGGATCATGTTAGAATTAAATTGGTTTGTATTGTTAAATCCTCCGATTAGAAAGTTAGGACAAAAACTTCTAATTGAGTAGAAAATACATGAATAATTGGTGTGATTGATCCAATCCAATTGAGGGAATTCCTACGCTTCACTACCCCAAACTATTGATTTTAACTTTGCTGCTTCAACATTGAATTTACTACAAATTTGAGAGGACAAATTCATTCTTTTTTTTGGAACCTTTAAATATTTTTCCATCTCCCTGTGGATACGATATCCCAAAGCTACACTACAACACCGCGTAACACTTTGGGCGTAATCAAATTTTGGCGTCGTTGCTAGAGACTCGCACAACAAATTGAGGGATTCGATTGCAAAAGGGTGACTTCGTTCCTTTTTCAATCTTTCATTTCAATTTATTATTTTCTTAAGTATTTTGCATTTTAATTTTGTTTTACTCGTGTTTTATGAGCAGGTATCGAGACGAGCGAGGAAGATTTGTGGAAACACCTCTCATAGAGTTTGAATATCTCTTTAACCCTATTTTTGATTCTGTATCTATTGACACGAACACCACATCACATAATACAATGTCTGACAGTGAGCATGATGCACCTTTTAGGACTTTACATGATTATCTTCATCCCATGCGCACATCCATACCGTCATGCATTATTTTTCCACCTAATATGCCACGTATGGACCTTAAACCGGGAATGATTCAACTTCTTCCCACTTTTCATGGACTAGAAAATGAGAATCCATACGTACATATTAGGGGATTCGAGGAGGTTGTAGCTACCTTCCACAATCAACATGGTACACTTGATGCAATTAGGCTCAAATTCTTTCCACTTTCCCTTAAGGAAAAGGCTAAGAGCCGGTTGTATTCATTGAGACCACGTTCGATTGGGACTTGGGCTGAAATGACTCAAGCGTTCTTTGGCAAATACTTTCCCCACCACAAAACTACTGCTTTGAAAAAATAGATCTCTTCTTTTATCCAAAAGGAGAGTGAATCTTTATATCAAGCGTGGGAAAGGTACAAAGAATTGCAAGCTCTCTGTCCGCACCATGGTTATGAAAGTTGGCGCGTTGTGAGTTATTTTTATGAGGGGTTGTTACCTAGAGAGCGTCAGTTTGTTGAGATGATGTGTAATGGTGATTTCCTACAAAAAGATCGAGATGAGGCTATAGGATGTTTAGATGACTTAGCTGAGAAAGCCCACACCTGGACTGGCCCTAGTGCCACTGATAGCACCAATAGGTCACGAGTCGTAGGAAATCCTTCTAGTGCAAGCATCTATCATCTTAGGGAAGAAGACAACCTTAGAGCTAAGGTAGAAACCCTCACTAGAGAACTAGAAGCCCTATGTACTAAGGAATCAAAAACCGATCGGTCTGTTTCTCGTGCTGAGACCTTAGAGCCTTGTTTTGTGTGTGGAGGAAGTAACCACCCTGTGCAAGAGTGTGCCACTTATGCTGAGATGAGGGGGCTTTATGAGGAACACTGTAATGCTTTAGGCATATATCAAAAGCCCTACACTCCCTACTCCGAGGCCTATAACCCAGGGTGGCGGAATCATCCCAATTTTAGTTGGAAATCTGAAAACCAACAATCCACCCAACAAAATCGAGCTTACAATGCACCTCCACATCAAATCACGACATCTAGGAATTCCTTAGAAGACACCTTACATGCATTTATCGAGGCACAGGGTAAAACGAACCAAAAGTTTGAGACTATGATTGGTCAGATAGTTGAGGAAAACAAGGAGATAAAGAGTCATATGTCTAAATTAACCAATGCCTTAGCTATAGGGGAACGTGGGAAATTTCCAGCTCAACCTCAACCTAACACTAAGGGACAACATATGGCTCAAACCTCAGGTGTAGAAAACAACCTTAAGGAGATAAATGCTATCACCACTCGATCTGGGAAGGTTGTAGAACCAATCATTAAGCCTAGGGAAGCAGAAGAAAATGAGAAAGACTCTAGTAATCCTGAAGAGAGTGAGCCCAGTGATAAGGTAGTGGAAAACCTAGCTAGAGCACCATTTCCTCAAGCTCTAAAGCCTAATGTGAAAGCTAATAGCCAACATGACGAGATCTTAAAACACCTTAGGTAGGTAAAAATCAACCTACCTCTTTTGCATGTGATTTCTCGAATTCCTACATATGCAAAAGTCCTCAAAGACTTGTGCACTGTGAAAAGGAAGCATCATGTCAAGAAAACTGCTTTCTTGACCGAGCAAGTGAGTACAGTGATTGAACAAAGAGTCCCACCGAAATATAAGGATCCTGGTTGTCCAACAATTTTTTGCATCATTGGGAGTTGTGAGTTTGCACAAGCCCTTCTTGGCTTAGGAGCTAGTGTTAACCTTATGCCTTATGCCATTTATCTACTGCTAGGCCTAGGTGAGATTAAACCTACAACCGTAGTTTTACAATTGGCTGATAGATCCACTATAAAACCTAGAGGAGTAGTTGAGGATGTTTTGGTGCAAATAGACAAGTTTTACTATCCTGTTGACTTCCTAGTCCTAGATTTGAAAGTTGATGTGAATGTGAACTCCAAAATACCTATTATTCTTGGTAGACCCTTTCTTGCTACAGCTAATGCTCTTATAAATTGTAGGAATGGTCTAATGAAACTATCATTTGGGAATATGACCTTAGAAGTTAACATCTTTCATGTCACTAAGCAGGTTGAGGAAGATGATGCGTGTGACCAAACATACGTGATTGATGCACTCACTCAGGAGGTAGCTGATGATATGTTTCTTAGACCACCGCAAGAACTAGAACTAGATGAATTGGATACAGTTGTGGATGAACATGCCTCCACTCCAGATTTTGAATTTTTCCCTAGTAACCCCACACATGTATGAGATGGAGGTGGAGGAGCCATACCAATGGTTATGTCCAATGAGTTCGGTGCACTACAAGGAAACTTGGGATCGCCCTTACTTGATGAAGGTTAAGGAGGAAACATTGGGTCAAGCCAAAGACAATAAACAAAGGCGCTGCTTGGGAGGCAACCCAAGGGGAGTTCGTTCTTTTTCTTCTGCCTTTTACTTTTGCATTTTTATTTTAGTTAATTTTGTCATTTTCTTTGTTTTACCATTCCATTGAGCGCTTTCGGCTCTTAAATTTATGTTGATTCACTGCATTATTATGTGATATTTATCGTTCCCTTCATTTGTCTTTCATGTTTATGCATTGAGGACAATGCAAAATTTAGTTGGGGGGAGGATTCTGTTGGATTTTGTTGTGAATTTGCATAAGTAATATCGTGGAGTTTCAAAATTATTGAGAATTTGTTTAACAAATGTGCTGGTTATTATGTGACTATTGGAATAGGTGTCAGTTATGAATGATGAAAATGGTGTGTTATAGGATTAGTCTATACTTGTTTATGTACAACTTGACATTTTCTATGCACGACACTTATGTTAGCATTTTGAGTTAGTGATGCGGTTTAGTATGTAGAGGATAGTGGGACTTAGTGATACAACCAAATAACCTCTAATGTCGTATTCCATAAATCCAAATATAGGCTAGTTTGGAGATGGTTGAACTGTTACAGGGAAACACTGAGATGAATAGGGATTCCATGCGTGAAAATCTTGTGTGGATTGTCTGAAACCTATTGAGATGAAAACGAGGTGAAAGTTTTAAGTTAGAGGCTTGTCTTAGAAGCTGGATGTCTGAAAGAAAAGGGGGCGTTGAACTAATCTTTGGATACATAAAAGCTTCTTTTCGAGCCTGTATAACTCGGGTGATTAAGCCTGTAAGGGTGATTTAAAACCTGGTGCCCTATGGTCATCTGACTTGGGAGTTATCGGCCTAAAGCTCGCTACATGGGTTATACAGAAAGCAAATGAGAAGATACCTACTAAAAAAAAAAGAGATGAAAAAAATATGAAAATGAAAAAAAAAAATTTCATTCAAATACATTGATTATGCCCCAGGCATCCCGTTGACAAAACTTTACCTTTGATGAGAAGCAAGCAACTTAGTCTAGTCTCAATGGTAGAAGCAATCAAAAATATAGGAGAATCTCGATTTGTTGAAGTGTGAACTTGTAAGAGTAAACTCTATCCAAACTATGAGAGAGTAAGGAATAGAATTGAAAAGTTGAACCTAGGATGCACCCCGAGAAAAATGAGTGAAAATCATAAGTTTGGGGGTGTGTGAATCTCTCGAGCGAGGAAATGATATATTGGACTACTTTGGGACAAATCTTGAACCAATCACAAATCTTAAGATGTTGACATGAGTTTTCACACACACACGTCAGGTTATGCATGTAACAGGTGGTGACTGATTTAATTTTTACACTGTTGTAATTATTCACTTGTTTGATTACCGAATTCCAAACCTGAGACACGGCATATTGTTAAACCATGGTGTTTGTAGAGTTGAGTTATGTTGTGTTTGAGGACAAACAATAGTTCAAGTTTAGGGGAGTTTGATAAGTGTGTTTTTACATACTTATTTTACTGTTAAAACATGAGCAATCGTTGATTAAAATGTTGGAATATAGCTTAACTCTATGCAATTTATATTTTGCAGAACAAAGTGATGAATGTAGCGAAATTGAGGTGAACCAAGCGAAAAAGGACCAAACTGGAAGAAAGTGAAAGTTCAGGGACTAAAGTGCAAATACTCTAAACCTATTTCTAACCTTGTGATGAAGATTCAAGAGTCTTAGAGGTCAATTGGATGAAGCAAGGAGTCAAAGGGGTGAAAGAATAGCCAAGACATTATCAAATATCAACTTTCAAGGTGAAAAGTTTCGCACCGGTTTTCAGCCTCCTATTGAGACCAGTTTTTCATATGGAAAATTATCGAATTCGAAGATGGAATCTGAAGTAAAGTTGTATCCCTTTGAGTTAGCTTTCCAACACATCTTGAATCACCTTGATCGGACATCGGTAGAGAAAGTTATGATCAAAATACTAAAATCTATCTGGCGGGAAAACATTATAACCATGCGGCCGTATGGTTATAGAACCCATGCCGCCGCATGGGCACTTACCGAGACTTCAAGGGCATCAATTTTTTGTTCCATGCAGCCACATGGGTTTATACCTTGCGGCCGCATAGGGTTAAATTTGGACGAAATTTCTGGTTTCCTTCTACGACTCAAACTCCTTTGGCAACATATCTTGTACGACTTTTCAACCCTAAATACATCCGAAAACACCCCAGAACGCATTCATTCTTCATTCTACACCATTCTTTCATTGATTTTGACATCAAGAACTCCAAGGAAGCCTAAAAACATTGGTGAAGCAAAGAAGGAACTCAATTATAATTGGGGATTTCAACATCTTTCATTCATGTAATGTGTTTTTCATTGTTTAAACAATTCTAGAGTTTATGTTTCCACTCTTTATTAATTATTTTGAGATTTACTTAACTTTTATTAAGTTTTTCATGGATTCAATCATGTTTCTTCCATTGAACAATTAAAATACTTGTTTAAGTTTCAATTTCAAATACTTTATTGGTGTGATTTAATTATTGCTATATGTTGGAAATATATAGTCATTCTTTGAATCTAATTTCAATAAATTAATGTGGGAATATGATTTAGGAAACTTAAATTCTAGAATTGCATTTGCAAATTACATTGATTTAATGGTTTATTCTTCTTATCATGAATGTATTCTAAGATTGGTTTAGTTTTATTAAATTGGTCCTAGGATTAGTCATGCTCTTTCTATGTATTGATTGAAGTAATTACTTAGGTCTTAATCTTAATTATTTTAGTTTATTGGTGTGATTCTCTACTGCTTTATGCTTTAGTATATAGTCGATTTTGAATCTGATTTCGATAAACCACGTGTGAACATTGCAAATGAAAGATTAACTATTAGGATCATGTTAGAATTAAATTGGTTTGTATTGTTAAATCCTCCGATTAGAAAGTTAGGACAAAAACTTCTAATTGGGTAGAAAATACATGAATAATTGGTGTGATTGATCCAATCCAATTGAGGGAATTCCTACGCTTCACTACCCCAAACTATTGATTTTAACTTTGCTGCTTCAACATTGAATTTACTACAAATTTGAGAGGACAAATTCATTCTTGTTTTTGGAACCTTTAAATATTTTTCCATCTACCTGTGGATACGACACCCCAAAGCTACACTACAATACCGCGTAACACTTTGGGCGTAATCAGGAACCGTCTTGCTTGGTACTTGATTCAGAATGTAAGGAGTAGTTTTCAAAGCCTCACCCCACAAAAAATCAGGCAAAGTAGAATGACTAAGCATACACCGCACCATGTCCATAAAAGTACGATTTCTTCTTTCTGCAATACTATTTTGTTCGGGAGTTTCAAGCATTGTGTACTGAGCCTCAATACCACATGCCTCAAGAAAACCAGCAAAAGGTCCAGGATTTCTACCAGTTTCATCATATCTCCCATAAAACTCACTTCATCTATCCGATCTTACTGCTTTGATTTTCTTATATTTCTAGAGTTGCCTTGAAAACCTTAAAAGCTTCCAATGAATCTGATTTTTCTCGAATGAGTTCAATGTAACCATAGCGAGAATAATCGTCAATAAAGGTAATGAAGTATCTATAATTTCTAAAAATGACAGGTGTAATGAGACCACAAATATCAGTATGAATCAAATCCAGAATTTTCACAATTCTGCTAATCTTTTGTTTTCTGGTTTATTCTGGAAGCTTCCCCTTGATACAAGCATCATAAGTTTCAAAATCAGAAAAAATCCAAATCACCCAATACACCTTCTTTAGTCAACCTTTTCATTCTTTCTTTAGAAATATGACCCAATCTTTTATGCCACAACATGGAAGAGTTTTCATTGGATCTAGTACATTTAGAACTAACTACAGCATTCACAGCAGAGGTACTAGAAGAAGTAGAATCCAAAATAGGAAACAAGTCAATTTTATACAAACCATCATATAAAGTAGCAGTACCAATCGCAACAGAATTATAATAGATTGTAGCATTTCCATTTCCAAAATAAAAACCATATCCACATTTATCCAAAATAGAAACAGAGATAAGGTTTCTTCTGATAGAAGGTATAAAAGCAATATCAGACAAGTTCAAAACATGCTTAGAAGCCAAAATAAGTGACTATTCCAATATGTTCAACTTTAACCTTCACTCCATTGCCCATATTTTCTACTGACTGTGTATCAATTGGTCTTCTGCGGTTCTTTAATTCCTTCAAGGAATTTGTAGTGTAAATAGTTGTACTAGTGTTTAGCTACCAAGTATCAAAAGGCACATCAACTAGGGTAGACTCAAAACACACTAGTAACGAATGAGTACCTTTCTTGTCTAACCAAGCCTTAAACTTCTTACAATAAACTTTCTTGTGCCCAAATATATGGTAGAAGTTACATTTGCCCATGAAAACTTCCTTTTTAGCCCTATCTGGAACACTCATAGTAGCTACCCGAAAAGGTCTTCCAGACTTCTTCATCTTACTGGAGTTGCTACTATTATCTTTGAAAATTTTCTTCTTTCCTTTATCAGCAGTTACATGAAAGCAACATGAGACTTGGCCTTTTTCATCATCTCTTCTTCTTGAGTTACAATAGCAGTCATTTCATTCAAGTCCCATTCTTCTTTCTGAGCATTATAAGTAGTCTTGAGTGCATCAAACTAAGGTGGCAAGGATTCAAGTACTTACCATACAAGAAAACTATCTGCTAACTCAACTTTCATTCCTTTCAACATGTTAAAGAAATGAGTAAGGGGTCCATTGATGAAAATTCCAAAAGACGTGCTGGAGAGTACTTTGTGAATGGACTCAAATCTGACATAAGGGCCAAGATATGTCTGCATAGTCCAAGTAGGCTAGCCACATGACGGGAGTGGCCTAAAGGGTGGAAGAAAGAAATATTGAAAAACCATCCATTCAACATAAAGAATTTTCGACTAAAAGGATGTTGACATTGAATGGCAATAAAAAATGGGGAAGGGACTTTATTTCATTGTGAAGAAAAATACACTGTAGGGCTCCAGTGTAAGAATAGGGAGTTGTGGGTGTTGTTGGTCCATGAAGAAGAACTGGGCAACGAGGAAGAAGTTGGGGAGTCGATGGAGTGCTCATAGGAAGCAGTAGAGAAGGTTGAATTATCTCTAAATTCGGTAGTTGGGCTATCCACTCCAGGTACGATGGAGATGATAGAGGAAGTTGGGGGAAAGAAGGTGACGGTGTTGGTGGATTGTGGTGCAACTCATAACTTTATCTTCCTCAATTTGATCCAATAATTGAGCTTACCTACCATAGCCACGACCAATTACGGGGTGATTATGGGCAAATGGATGTCAGTTAAGGGGAAGGGGATTTGTAAGGGAGTGACATTGGAGATGTAAGGGCTGAAAATAGTGGAGGATTTCTTACTCTTAGAACTAGGAAACACAAATGTTATATTGGTGATGTAGTGGCTGGGAAATTTAGATAGTATGGAGGTAAACTGGAAACTTCTAATGATGCATTTTCAAATGGAAGAAAAGATGATTGTACTAAAAGTGTCGCAGATGCTCGTTCAAAGCTCAGTTTTACGTTACTTTTCTCTACCAAACAATCAATCCAAATGACTCCAACCCACAACCAATATATTTACCTCGATTGCTCCTCAATATCACCAACAAAGGACAAGATAATGGTGATTATTTGTAGGCCACAAAGACAAGAGAAAAACAATGGAAGAAACACGAGATGGAGGCCAAAACACAAAGAAAGCAACCTATTTTTCTCTCCAAGCAAGCTGCAGATTTTTCTCCTTCTAAGACACAAATCACATACAAAATGGCTAGGGCAAAGACAGCACATATATAGGCTAGGTTAGTCTTTAGTTGGACCAATAAAAAGGTTAAATGGACCAAGATTCAAAGCCATCCAAGAGGTAAAATATATGGGCCGTGAGCAACATTAATTATTTAAGTTACTTCCAACGGCCTACATTGTTTTCGGGTTGACCCTTTGAAATTGGTTGTTGGTAACAATTTAATCCAATGTTTACATCATAGCCCAAGATTCATTTGGTATCAAAACCCAACAAATCTCCACCTTGATGCCCAATCAACCTGCAAGCAATCAAGATACAAAGTTAACGCTTGCATAATCAAGACAATCAATAAAATTGGGATCATTGACCTTACCTCGTGTTTTGAACCCGAAACATATACCATACCTGTTCCATATACTCAACAGGGCTAAGGTCGCAAACAAATATCCAAGTAAAAGCAGATAATCAAAGTAATCAATAAAGAGAAAATAAACATGCGATGGAGATATCATATAGGATAACACAGATCTTTTCAAAAAAGATACATTCACACAGAACAATAGATTAACACCAAGTTAATCAATTAAGCGGCCAATTCTTATGCAACAAATGCATAAATGATCCCACGAAAAGATCTCACCACACTTACCACATCCCATTCCGTGTTGCTCACGCCTCGAGAATGCATATCTCCTCTTATCGCCCACCATGCTCACTAGACTGATCACTCAACTCATGTCTTACTGGTATATCTCTATAGATCCTAATTCCTCAGGGATAATCCTTTATCACCACATTACTTCTCCGAACCTAAGTGGATAATGGGTCTCTACCTAACAAAAGTGATAGAAGTGCCTCTCTCATACTCCACCTGATCAGGGTCTCTTCATAGATAAAGGATTCCAACATTTAATCACCTCTTCACTCGTTATCCAATTGTCCACTCCACATCCCTGGTACAAACCACAAATGTACCCCTAGGCATATATACTCCACATTAACCCAATATACATGCAAACAATTACATCAAGTAGTTAAATTGCTCTTAAAATTCATGCAAATGCACATATCAAACACATTTAAATGCACATATAATCATGCAATAGAATTAAGCAATCACAAGCATATAGAAATGATTACACACAGATGCACATGTAGTAACCAGGTTTACTCTCAATAAACCCCACTAAGGTCATCACTTGACCCTATAGCCACATTTGTCTCACCACTCTCTTTATCTTTCCATTTTTATCATTCTTAGGACAACCCATTTCACCATGTCCAAATTTACCGCTGTTAAAACACATCTTACTTTTGGCATTTGCCTTAGACCTACATTTGCCATCAAAAGTTTTATGAAAATCCTTTTCATTTTGCCAAATATTTTCATTAAAACAACACAACTCAAAACGTGTAGTCATTTTTACCAAAAATGCACACAACATAAAATGCAACCAATGATGACCACAAGCAAAGTACAGACACAATTCACACAGAATAATCAAATACACTTTCCTAAGGTCACGTGAAATTCCAATAATGAAAAATAATTGGCGACAAATTCACAAAGAATTCAAGGAAAATAATTAACAAGAAATTCCTAAGTCTAGAAACAGACACTGGTTATCCCTTCACGGTAACCCAAACCTAACGTCAACCCACACAATGACTTCTAATGCGAAAAATAAATAACTATTCTACACAATAGTCTTAAATGTAATAACAAGAAGGAAAGAACATGATACCGAGCGACCACGTCTGAAGGTTCGTAAATATCAAGAGACGTAAATTTATCACTTTAGGACCACCATTATCCGTCCTAAAGTCTCCAACAATCGCATGAATTAATCAACCACGATTGAATTCCGAACATGTGAAGAACACAATCATCTAAACTTCACTGTATAACCTAAAATGGAAAACTAGTAAAACTACAATGTCAGAAAAATGTCAGCAACAAACTTTCTGGAGAGACGTCTGCCAGAAGACGCCACACATGCCTTCACGTGCCTACAGGAGTTCTGCACTTGGTTGTCACGCTCCTCCGCCACACATCATCAACAATCTCATGTGTTGACCACCCAGGAGCACCTCCACTTGCATGTCATGCCGGTGGTCTCCATTTCGCCAACTCCTTCTGGATCGGTCGAAAATTACGAAAATAGCCTTGAATTTTGGGAAATTTTCTGGATAGTTTTACAATCTATTTTTTGCTTCATTTTAGCTGGTTTTTTGGTCAATTTTTCGAGCCAAATCTACCACCTTGAAGTTTTGATACCAATTGTCATGAAAGCTTGCTCAAAGGGTCGTCAAAACGGTATTTTTCAAACTCAGATTCACGTTACCTTCTCTAACAAACATCCAATCCCAATGACTCCAACCTACAACCAATATATTCACCTCAGTTGCTCCTCCATCTAACCCCACAAAGGACAAGATAATGGTGATTATTTGAGAAAAACAATGGAAGAAACACGAGATGGAGGCCAAAACACAAAGAAAGCCACCGATTTTTCTCCTTCTAACACACAAATTACACACAAAATGGCTAGGGAAAAGACACCACATATATAGGCTAGGTTAGACTTTAGTTGGACCAATAAAAAGGTTAAATGGGCCAAGATTCAAAGCCATCCAAGAGGTAAAATATATGGGCCTTGAGCAACATTAATTGTTTAAGTTACTTCCAACAGCCCACGTTGTTTTCGGGTTGAGCCTTTGGACTTGGTTATTGGTAACAATTTAATCCAATGTTTACATCGTAGCTCGAGATTCATTAGATATCAAAACCCAACAAAAAAATACCCGGGGCTTAATCATACGGAGGTGTTCCTCGAGTCAATGATGAAAGCTATAAAGCATGAGGGCAAAGGCATTGACGAGCTTAGATGCGCAGGTTGAAAAACAGCTATCAGTGGGGATACAACAAGTTCTATAGCAATATTATGAGGTTTTTGATATGCTAAATTCACTACCATTAAATAGAGAAATTGATCACGCCATCCGGTTGCATAAAGGGACTGAGCTAGTGAGTGTAAGGTCATACATGTACCTACACATCCAGAAAAATCAAGTTGAGCATTTAGTGGGAGAAATACTAGCAGCTAAGATTATCATATCCAATTCTGATCCCTTCTCAAGCCCAATACCGTTGGTTAGAAAGAAAGATGGTAGCTGGTAATTCTATATTAATTGTAGGGCCTTGAACAATGTCACCATTCCTGACAAATTTTCCATTCCTGTCATCGATGAGTTATTGGATGAATTTCATGGTGTCAAGATATTTTCAAAATTGGACTTAAAATTTGGGTACCATCAGATTAGGGTATGACAAGAAGATGTGGACAAAACAACGTTCCGAACACATGAAGGACATTACGAGTTTTTGTTGATGATGTTCGGTCTAACAAATGCGCTAGCCACATTCCTGTTGGATTTGTGTGCGCATATAGTATAGTTTTACTCATGTAAAAAATAACAATATTTTATAGTTTTTATTTATTGCATTTATTTATTACTGAGCATGTCAATTAAAATGTCCATGATCACTTGTGATAATATAATTTGAGTACTTGCGTTGAGAAGTATAGTGTGACACAACTTATATTTTGATGATAAATAATTTGTTCACTGATAACTGTGTTTTCGCACACTTATTTAATACCTAAACAAGCTAATTATTGATTAAAATGAGTGGATTTTTACTCACAATTAGGTAACATTTGCTTTTGTAGGCCAAAAATCATCCATGGAAAAGAACAAGGCAAAAGGAGCGAAAAGAGACCAAAAGTGCACAAAATTGTGAAGTTGGGGACCAAAATGTTCAATGGCAGAAAGTTGGAGGACTCATGATGCAATTTATGGAGGACAAAATTGATATAAACGTCAAAATCCAAGGATCATATTGTACAAACTCATAGTGTGGCGACTTGATGTGCAATTACCGGAGGGCTGGGCTGCAATATTTTGAAAATTCACAACCTTGTGGATCATTTTAATTATTTTTTGAAAACCCAGGGACCAAAGATGCAATTATGGGAATTGAATTTTAAAACCTAGATGCTGGACGTGGGTAGCAGTTTGATTTTGGATTTCAATTCCATTCTTCCTTCTTTTTTTGGTCTTCTCTTTTCTTTCTTCTCTGATTTTCTTCTTCTCTTCTTTTTCTTTTCTTTTTCTTGGTACTTTGAGGGCAAAATCAAGAGCACAACAAGGAGAATAAATCAAAGAAAAGGTGGAGAAGAAGTGTGGAAATCAAGATTCAAGCAAATCCATCAAAAACAGGTTTTATCTCTTATCTTATATTTTCTTTATTATTTTCTATCATTTGTAATGCATTGGATAAATATTCTCATTTGTTATCATTTATATAACATGGGCTAAATTTATTGCGTTGGGATTTATGGTAGAATTTAACCTAACCTTAATTAATTTTAATATTTGCTTTTTGATGTTAATTCACTTATTTTCATGTGTTTCTACTATTGTTGTTATTGTATTTTCATTTATATGGTCAATGAATGATTATGTTTAGTGATTTGTACGTCGTTCGAGAGAAGATTGTGCATTTTTGACCAAATAGTAGAAACCCTAGGTTTGTGTAGTGGATAGAGATATACCACTAACCCTAGGTGATCCATTGAGTTATTTTCACAAATATTTAATGCAATTGTTTGGTTTAAATCAACATAGAGATATAGTAGGTTAAATCAATTAATTTGGGTTAATTTTGCTCGAGAGAGGTTAATAAATAAACTTGGAAAATCGAATCTAACATCGTAAATGAGTAATTTATTAATTGGCTTGTAGAGAAATTAATTAAGCGACGGTTAAGCGAAACCATGAATCCCAACCTTGTTTCCCTCTAAACTTTCCAAGTATTTGTGTTTTTCTTATTTTGTAGATTTTTTAGTTTATTTACTGCTTTTTCAAATCTCATGTTTAATTGTCTGTGTTTCAATTGATTGTTAGAATTAGATTGATTAAAGTTGTGTAATCTAAAGTAACATTCCTCAAGGGATCGACAACCTGGACTCAAAAAAGTCCACTTTATTACTTGAACACGACCCGTGCACTTGCGGTATATTATTTTAGCGAACAAGTTTTTGACGCCATTGTCGGGAAGTGTTTTATTTTAATTACCATTTTAATTGATTCTAATTTTAAAAAAAAATAATTAGGTTTTATTTTTATTTTTATAGCTATTATATCTTTAATATGTAGTTGGCTTCTTAATTTTTATTTCCTAAGGTCTTCGGTAGTGCATGCTTCGTTTGAAAATTTTTTATTTTTTCGAACTTGATCCGGAAATTGAAAGGAATTTCCGAAGAAGGCGACGGGAAAAAAGAGAATTAAAAAGGTAACGATTAATCGAGATGGCCCAACAAGGATAAAATGTGGAACCCAATGCTCAACCAGAAAATATTCTACGAT
Organism: Fraxinus americana; assembly: GCA_035079005.1. Classification (NCBI taxonomy): domain Eukaryota; kingdom Viridiplantae; phylum Streptophyta; class Magnoliopsida; order Lamiales; family Oleaceae; genus Fraxinus; species Fraxinus americana. The sequence continues at coordinate 29,688,056 of CM068723.1, forward strand.
GTGGCATTCCACCGGGTTTTGGTAACCAAGCGGGTAGAGCTCAAGAGCCTGTTGTAAATTAGGAAGATATGCTATTTGGGGACTTCATGAACCCACCTGTGGTAGATAATGAATCTAGTATTGTCTACCCTTCTTATGGACATCCAAACTTTCAACTTCGACCGGATGTCATCAGTTTATTTTCCAATGCCATTCCATTTTATGGGAGGACTGATGAGAATCTACACTCTCATGTTGCACGATTTGTGGAGAATGTTGGCAATTTTAAATATGAGGGTGTGAGTGTGGAGGCAATCCGAATAAGATTATTTGTCCATACACTGAAGGGATAAGGCAAGGGAGTGGCTTGAAACTTTACAACCCGGGAGCATAAATAGTTGGGCGGAGTTTGTTCAAAAATTTACAACCAAATTCTTTCCACCCGCTCGAGTAGCTAAACTCAACCGTGACATAACCACCTTCCAACAATTCAAATTGGAGAGCTTTCATGAGGCTTGGGAGAGGTTTAAAGATATGCTTCGGAAATGTCCAAATCATGGAATCACAATGGGGTAACAAGTAAATTATTTTTATGCCAGGTTGACTCCTTCTTGCTGTTCAAATGTAGATTCATCTTCTAATGGCTCAATTAAAAAAAAGAGTATTCGGGAAGCATATGATCTATTCGAGGTCATGAGTGAGCAAAGTGCGATGCAGCCGGATAGGGGTTCACAAAGAGAAGTTGGTGGAGTTCGAGATGGTGAAGCATTTTCAATGGTTCTAGCAAAGATTGACTCCCTAGGAAAGAAGGTAGAAGGACTTTCTACATCTACCTCTGGCTCTCATTCCGCCCATATGATACAATCCCCGCCTATTTGTGATATTTGTGGAGCAAATCACCCAAGTCCAAGTTGTCCATTGATGGGTAGTAGTTTGGCATCCAACAAGCAAAGCATATACTCAAAACTTCCAATGCCATGGGTATAATCCTTACTCTCAAACTTATAAACCCGGTTGGCGAAATCATCCAAACTTCTCTTATGGGAACAATCAAAATGTGTTAAATTCGAGGCCATAAGAGAAGAAAGAAGGATGGGAAGAGGCCATTGCTAAGTTGGCGAACCATTAATTACAATATCAAGAATGCAATGATGCCTCTTTGAAAAATTTGGAACGTCAAGTAGGCCAAATAGCCAAGCTTCTCCCCGAAAGGCAACAAAGAGCATTGCCTAGCATTACCGAAACAAATCCAAGAGAGAATGTACAAGCTATTACCACTAGAAGTGGGGTGCAATTACCCGAAATTATGGTAACACGAGCAAGGGTTCAATCCGACAAAGCTTATATGGAAGAAGATATACTTGTTCAAGAGCCCAGTATTAGTGTTGAAGTAGCCAAGGAAAGTGAACCGGAGCCATCAGCATCAAAGGCTCCTACACTGGTTAAGGCATATGTCCCTATTCCCTTTTCACAGAGACTTCAAAAGCATAAACTCAATACTCAATTCGAAAAATTTTTGGAAGCTCAAATGCCAAGTCAAAAAATTGGGCTTGGGAGAGGCCAAGGCAACCACCATGTCCTTACAATTGTCCTATAGATCTATCAAGTATCCAAGGGGTGTCATTGTCCTAGTCAAAGTGGACAAGTTCATCTTCCCGACTGATTTTATAATTCTTGATATGGAGGAGGATCATGACATTCCTATTATCTTGGGACGACCATTTCTTGCTACTAGTCGAGCGTTGATTGACGTTCAAGAGGGGAAACTCATCTTAAGGGTTCAAGATGAACAAGTTACATTCAATATCTTGAAGGCCATCAAGTAGCCATCGAAATTTGATTCATGCCTTTGAGTGGATGTTGTTGATCATGTGGTGGCTGATTCTCTTTATGGGCTTTTTAAGGATTCTCTTGAAACATGTCTTGCACGTTCTTCAACTACCAAGGATGGGGATCTTGAAGTTGAGCACGTGGCACATTATTTAGGGGCTACATTGTCTTGTTCTTACAAGAGAGAACCATACTTTGAAGATTTGAAAAAGAACTCTTCACCACCGCTACCATCTCTTCAACGAGCACCTACACTTGAATTAAAGCCTCTTCCATCTCATTTAAGGTATGCCAATTTGGGAGATGCATCTACACTTCCAGTTATCGTTTCCAACTCCTTAAGTGAGTTGGATGAAGAGAAGTTACTTCGGGTGTTGAGGGAACACAATGAGGCTATTGGTTGGACTATTGCAGATATTCGAGGAATTACCCCTTTTTTGTGCACGCACAAAATCCTTATGGAGGATGATTTTAAACCATTGGTGGAGCATCAAAGGAGGTTGAATCCGAACATGAAAAAAGTGGTGAGGGCTGGGGTTGTAAAGTGGTTTGATGAGGGCATTATTTATCCGATTTCAGATAGTGTATGGGTGAGCCCTGTTCAAGTGGTACCAAAAAAATGAAGAATAACAGTAGTCGAAAATGAGAACAACGAACTTATACCTACAAGAACTGTGACCTGTTGGAGAGTATGCATTGATTATCGCAAACTCAATAATTCTACTAGAAAGAACCACTTCACTCTTCCTTTCATTGATCAAATACTTGAGCAATTGGCAGGGTATTCTCACTATTGCTTTTTGGATGGGTATTTGGGCTATAATCAAATTCCAATAGCCCCGGAGGATCAAGAGAAAACTACTTTCACTTGCCCATATGGTACATTTACATATAGAAAGATTCCTTTTGGTCTTTGCAATTCACCCGCCACTTTCCAAAGGTGCATGATGGCTATTTTTTCCGACATGGTGGAGAAATGTATTGATGTTTTTATGAATGATTTCTCGGTGCTTGGGGCCTCGTTTGATGGATGCTTGAGGAATTTGGAGATGGTATTAAAAAGATGTGAGGAGACCAACTTAGTACTTAATTGGGAAAAATGTCAGTTCATGGTCCAAGAAGGTATAGTTCTTGGCCACCGAATTTCACGTAAAGGGATAGAGGTTGACAAGGTAAAAATCCAAATCATTAAGAAATTATCTCCACTAACTTCGGTAAAGGGGATAAGGAGTTTTTTGGGACATGCCGGATTTTATAGGAGATTTATCAAGGACTTCTCAAAGCTCACAAAGCCACTTTGTTCCTTACTTGAGAAGAACAATACTTTTGATTTCTCCCAAGAGTGTTTCATGCTTTCAACACTCTTAAAGAGAAACTCATCACTGCTCCTATCATTATAGCTCCAGATTGGGATCTTCCATTTGAGCTTATGTGCGATGCAAGCGATTATGCTGTTGGAGAGGTTTTGGGGCAAAGAAGAGATAACATCTTGCATGTTATCTACTACGCTAGCCAGACCTTGACTGATGCTCAATTGAACTATGCTACTACCGAAAAAGAGATGCTCGCGGTGGTATTTACATTTGATAAATTTAGGTCTTACCTCATTGGGTTGAAGGTGATTGTTTACACCGACCACTAGGCCCTCAAGTATTTGCTAGCAAAGAAAGATACCAAGCCTCAATTGATTAGATAAGTTCTTCTTCTACAAAAGTTTGACTTGGAAATCCGTGATAAGTAGGGGACCGAAAATATTGTTCCTGATCATTTATCTCGACTTGAGCATACTGAAGAAGTGGAGGATTGTGAAATAAATCAAGTATTCCCCGATGAGCAACTCTTGCAAATCATGCATCTTCTACAAGTCACTCACACACCATGGTATGCGGATCATGTGAATTTTCTTGCTAGTGGTATCACTCCTCCGGATCTTTCTTGCCAACAAAGGAAGAGATTCTTCTCCGACATCAAGCATTATTTTTGGGAAGACCCTTTGTTATTTAAACAAGGCCCGAATCAAATTATTCGGAGATGTGTGCCGAAAGATAAAATGGAGCAAATCCTCGAGCAATGTCATTCATCTCCCTATGGTGGTCACTTTGGTGCCGTGAAAACTGCATCAAATGTACTTCAATCGGGTTTCTATTGGCCCACATTATTTAAGGATGCCCACACTCTTGTCTCTAAATGTGATAGATGCCAACATAGTGGTAATTTCTCCAATCGAAATGAAATGCCGTTGAACTCTATATTGGAGGTAGAAATTTTTGATGTGTGGGGTATTGATTTCATGGGGCCTTTTCCTTCATCATTCTCAAATCAATACATTTTGGTGGCGGTCGATTATGTGTCAAAATGGGTCGAAGCGATGGCTTTGCCCACTAATGATGCTCGAGTGGTAGTAAACTTTTTAAAGAAAAATATTTTCTCTCGCTAGGCACCCCCTGAGCTATCATTAGTGATGGAGACAAACATTTTTGCAATCGCCTCTTCGACTCATTATTGATAAAATATGGAGTGAAGCATCGTGTTTCCACCCCTATCATCCCCAAACTAGTGGCTAAGTTGAGATTTCGAATAGGGAGTTGAAGAGAATTCTCGAGTTAATGGTGAGGGCCTCGAGAAAAGATTGGTCCAAGAAATTGGATGATACATTATGGGTTTACCGCACCGCCTTCAGAACCCCTATTGGTATGTCCCCTTACTGTCTTTTATTTGGGAAAGCTTGTCACCTCCCGGTCCAACTCGAGCATCGAGCTTATTGGGCAATGAAAGCTTTGAACTTTGATATCAAATTGGCCGGTGAGAAAAGATTGCTTCAGTTGAATGAACTTGATGAATTTCGCCTTGATTCTTATGAGAATGCTCGAATTTACAAAGAAAAGACAAAGAAATGGCATGACAAACACATTTTGAAGCGGGAGTTCTTTGTTGGACAACAAGTTCTTCTCTACAATTCTAGACTCCGATTGTTTCCCGGAAAGCTCCGCTCAGGATGGTCGGGCCCTTTCACCACCGCAAAAATCTTTCCACATGGAGCGATTGAACTTTATCATGAAGAAAAAGGGAACTTCAAGGTCAACGAGCAACGTTTAAAACCATACTTAGGATGCGATTTTTCGAAAGAGAAATCATTTATTCTCCTGGACAACCCGAATTGATCATGCCCCAAAAGTCGAGCTAGAGACTTTAAAATAAGCGCTTATTGGGAGGCAATCCAATCTTCTTACCCTTTTACTATTTTGATATTTACTCATGATTAGTACTTTTGTTATCACATTTTTAACTTAAAACTATTTTTTGTAGGTCAAATTTTTGAAGTCCCACCTATCTAAGGTTCCTCATAAGTTTGGGGGTAAATTGTGTACATGAAGGTCACTTGCCGAAGTTCATAAAAAGCATCACAAGTCCAAGTAGGGCATTGGTACCTCTTCACCAAATATACAACTAGGGAAGTTTCGTTATCCCATATTCTCTTTTATTACTCTACATATTGAGGACAATGTGTGATTTAAGTTTGTGGGTGATTGTGCTTTAATTGTTGTCATTTTGTGTTGACATATTAGATAGCCTTGCCGGCTTAGCATGGTTTGATGTTTAAAGTTGTTGTTGATTCATGAGCTATGACCAAATATGCTATTTGTGCCTAAATTTTTCAAAAAGTGTTTGTCCATGTGAGATCCTAAGTCACTTTGAGCACAATAGTCAAGATTAATTGTTATCTAGATGAGAAAAGTTTTGATTGATGGATAGATTTTTGAATCGGTAAGAACGAGGTTGTGAGTTGTGTTTAAATTTATCAATCTTACCTTCTCTTCTCTTTCACTTATTCATATTGTGAGATAATTTTGGGGGTGGTTGAGCCGGTAAAGGATATTATCTAGAAGTATGTTGATTCCATGCATGTTAAAAAAAAAAATTGTGTGGAGTATCTTTTGCTAAGTATAAGCTAGGTAATGACCATATGCTAGGGATCTAAGCCCCATTTATTTTGTAATGCTAAAAATGGATATTACACTTGTTGATTCTTGCCTCACTTCGTAGCCTTTTTGACTCGAGTTATTAAATCCATCGGGGTATCTCAAAACCCGATACCCTTTGATCTAAACAACCGGGGAGCTATCGACCTAAAGCTCGCCACAAAGGGTTAAGAAGAAAGTTTAAAGGAGTGAGGTAAAACATGAGATTTGACTAAAAAAAAAAAAGTTTGTTATTGTGCAATTGTATTCGATTTATGGGCTTAGATAATCAGTGGGTTTGAATTACTTGGTATAAGCTTAAATGTCAAAGCACTCATCTAGTGGAGAGTCATCACGTGGATAGATTTTTGACATTGCCGGTTAGGCCCAACCAAACTAGAGTGGAAAAATAAATGAGTGATTTGAGAGTAACCTTTAAATTTACACTTGAGAAAAGAAAGTAAATATATATTTAAGGAGTGAATCTCATGAGTGGGAAAGGAAATATTTGACCACAAAGGATCATGTTAGATCCAATTTAAATTTTTTTCCGTCTTGATAACTTTTTCCTAATTTAGATGATGATTGAAAGTGACTATGCACCCATACACTGATCTAACATTGGATAAGCTAAAATGATTTTTGTTAGCATTATTTGGAGCATATTTGTGAATTGATTATACAATTTTACACTCATGGATATTTTTGGCAAACTATCTAATGTGTTGGTCATTATCACATGTTGCTTGATTGTGCTATAGATAATCTTGCTAGGGACGAGCAAGAGCTTAAGTTTGGGGGTATTTGATAAGTGTGTTTTTGCACACTATTTAATACCTAAACAAGCTAATTATTGTTTAAAATGAGTGGATTTTTACTCACAATTAGGTAACATTTGCTTATGTAGGCCAAAAATAATCCATGGAATAGAACAAGGCAAAATGAATGAAAATTGACCAAAAGTGCACAAAATTGTGAAGTTGGAGACCAAAATGATCAATAGCAGAAAGTTGGAGGACTCATGATGCAATGTATGGAGGGCAAAATTGATATAAATGTCAAAATCCAAGGGTCATATTGAACAAACTCATAGTGTGGGGACTTGATGTACAATTATCGGAGGGTTGGGCTGCAATATTTCAAAAATTCACAACCTTGTGGATCATTTTAATTATTTTTTGAAAATCCAGGGACCAAAGTTGCAATTATGGGAATTGAATTTTAAAACCTAGATGCTGGACGTGGGCAGCAGTTTGATTTTGGATTTCTATTCCGTTCTTTCTTCTTTTTCTTAGGTCTTCTCTTTTCTTTCTTCTCTGATTTTCTTCTTCTCTTCTTTTTCTTTTCATTTTCTTGATACTTTGAGGGCAAAATCAAGAGCACAACAAGGAGAATAAATCAAAAAAAAAAAAAGGTGGAGAAGAAGTGGGGAAATCAAGATTCAAGCAAATTAATCAAAAACGGGTTTTATCTTTAATCTTGTATTTTCTTTATTATTTTCTATCATTTGTAATGCATTGGATAAATATTCTCATTTGTTATCATTTATATAACATGGGCTAAATTTATTGTGATGGGATTTATGGTAGAATTTAACCTAACCTTAATTAATTTTAATATTTGCTTTTTGATATTAATTCACTTATTTTCATGTGTTTCTACTATTGTTATTATTGCATTTTCATTTATATGGCCAATGAATGATTATGTTTAGTGATTTGTACGTTGTTCAAGAGAAGATTGTGCATTTTTTTACCAAATAGTAGAAGCCCTTGGTTTACGTAGTGGATAGAGATATACCACTAACCTAGGTGATCCATTGAGTTATTTCAACAAATATTTAATACAATTGTTTGGTTTAAATCAACATAGAGATATAGTAGGTTAAATCAATTAATTAGGGTTAATTTTGCTCAAGAGAGGTTATTAACTAAACTTGGAAAATCGGATCTAACATCGTAAATGAGTAATTTATTAATTGGGTTGTAGAGAAATTAATTAGGCGACGGTTAAGCGAAACATGAATCCCAACCACGTTTCTCTCCAAACTTTCCAAGTATTTGTGTTTTTCTTATTTTGTAGATTTTTTAGTTTATTTACCGCTTTTCAAATCTCATGTTTAATTGTGTGTGTTTCAATTGATTGTTAGAATTAAATTGATTATAGTTGTGTAATCTAAAGTAACATTCCTCAAGGGATCGACAACTCGGACTAAAAAAAAGTCCACTTTATTACTTTAACGTGACCCGTGCACTTGCGGTATATTATTTTAGCGAACATTCACCACCTATGTATGAGGGTTGACACTTTGTACTGGAAGGTTGTAGTGTTGTTTGATTCAGTATTTTGGGTTTGTGATTTGTCCTTATCACAGAAATAGTTAAAGTTGACACTAGTACACTTGGAGTGTATTGAATGGACCACGTGTCGAGTTTAATTCTATAACATGACCGTGCGGATAATTAAATTCCACTTGACCGCTGTGCATTTCGTCTAAATCCCTTGACAGGGTTATGTATATCTTTTCGTGATTTTAATGGTTCTTTGATTCATCAATGGGTGAGAACAATTTGACTGGTCAAATATCTTGATGAGTTGAAAATTTGAAAATGAGCGAAGTAGAGAACATGAATTTGTGTCGAGAACCGTCGTCCTAAAATTGGGTAGAGTGGCTACTTAAGTGTTTTCCATCGAATGGTTAAAATCTGAGCTTAGTGTTTAGCGACGGCTAAATTTCAACATTTATGATTTGTTCACAGGACCGTTGAACAAAATGGTGCTTAAGTTAGAAGAATAATTAGAGAGGCAAAACGGCCATTTATGCTCGTACCTAATTATTGAATCTCAAAAGCAAAGATTAATAATTAGATTGGGTGGTCTAAGGTCAACTAGACATGATTTAATTATTGGAGTTTGGATAATATATGTCCGATTAGGTCCATGTGGTAGTTCTATAAAGTAACTGAACTTAATTACGATAATTATAATAGTTTTGGACTTAATTGTAATTACAATTAAATTTTATACTTGTAATTACTATAAAAGTTATAAACTTAATTATAATAGTAATTGAAGTTCTAGGACTACAGATGTAATTAAATGTAAACTAATTGGATTTTGACTTTAATTAAAACTCCTACTTGGATTTTAATTAAGATTCCTATTTGATATTGGAACATCTTTTATCTCTATAAATAGAGATTAGATGGACATAAAAATCCAACAAGAATCATAATACATAATTCCATAGTGTTCAAATTTGGAGAGAGAGAAAAAGTGAGAAAATCATATTTTCTTATTGTCCAATCTAAGAATTAGTTTCTTGATTTAACTAAAAGAAGGTGCCTACCCACCGATGTAGTCTTGACTTTGGAGAATACCATAGAAAACTTGCAGGTTTGAAGCACCAAATTCTTGCAATTAAAAGCTTAAAGCTCGTGATCCAAAAAGCAAAAAGTTCGTAATTCAGATTTAGTTCTAGAATCGATCACCGAATATAGGTAAAAATTCTAATCCCTAATTCTTGATATAATATACACATGAACATCTAAATGATCTTATTTATTGAATTAAAGAAAACACGTGAACATCTAGACGGTCTTATTTATTGAATTAAAGCAATTTTTTGATTTCTGGATAATTCAGCTTCCACATTCCAACAGTTTCAGTCCCTGATGAACCATGCTTTCCAAGACTAATTAAGGATGGTCATACTTTTTTTATGATATTCTAGTCTACAACGGAGATCTTATTGCCCATGTACAACACTTGAAACTAGTCTTCAGCATTTTAGCTTTACACCATCTCTATGCCAACGCAAAAAATTCCACTTTGCCTATCATTAGAATGAGTACTTAGGTTATTTGGTATCCGAAAAGGGGTGGTAGCAGACAAAAGTAAAATTGCAACGATGGTGCAATGGCTGACACCTTGTACTCTCTGAAAACTACGTGGATTTTTAGGGCTGACATGTTACTATTGACGTTTTGTAACAAGGTATGGTAAAATTTCTTGGCCCCTCACGTAGCAACTGAAGAAAGATGTATTTGGGTGAACTCCGGAGGTGGACAAGGCATTCCAACATCAAAATTTGCAATGACAACAGCACTCGTATTAGCTCTACTTGACATCTCATAGGCCTTTGTGATTGATGCAAATGCATCTGGCTATGGGTTAGGGGTTGTTCGTATGCAAAACCAATAGCTTATTGCATATTTTAGCCAAGTATCGTCAACCAAAACTCGCCTCAAGTAAACATATGAGAGAGAATTAATGGCAATTGTCTTAGCCATCCAAAAGTAGATACATTATGTATTGGGACACAAATTTATAGTCCAAACTAACCAGTGTATCTTTAGAGCAGCGATTAGTTTAAGTCGAGTTTTAAAAGTGGGTGACAAAGCTGCTTGGATACGATTTTGAGATCCAATATCACCCCATAATGGAAAAATAGGTTGCTGATGCTCAATCACGCATAACACCTTGCATCCTTGTTATACGGTAGAACATACCAAATTACTTTAAAAGGGACGGCTAGTACTTTAGTGTACTTCTTTAAATCTAAAGCTACTTCATGAGTTTCATAGCAGCACAGTAGGAGGACATTCGGGTTTCCTTCGAACTTACAAACGCCTTATAGGGGATCTTTATTAGTCGGTATAAAGGAGGAAATCAAGAAATTTATCTAAGAGTGTCCCGTGTGTCAGCAAAACAAGAATCCTGCATTGTCCTCGACTGGTCTATTACAGCCTCTGCCTATTCCGCAGCTAATATGGGAAGATATATTAATGGACTTTATTGAAGGGCTTCCAAATCTGCCCACTTCTTGGCACTCTAACATTCCTTTATAGCCTCAAATGTTGCGAAAAATTTTGTTAGAGAAATAGTGAGGCTTCATGGAGTTCCCCGGTCAATAATATTGAGCCGTGACAAGATAATCCTCAGCCATTTTTGACAGGAATCTTCCATTTGCAAGGAACTTCTTTCTACCATAGCACAACATACCACCCACAGAATGACAGACAAACTGAGGTAGTAAACCACTGCATTGAAACTTATTTGCAGTGTTGTACATATGTCAAGATTTGACATTGGTATACATGGCTGCCCTGGGCCAAATATTGGTACAACACCACCTTCCATGCTCCGACAAACACCATTCATTTTCATGCAGTCTATGGTCACGACCCTCTTCCATTATTTCATTATGGTGCTCAATCTTCAGTGGTTACAAAGTGGAGCGACAACTAAGTGACCGGGATGCAGACTTGGATGAATTAAAGTCACACCTCCTGCGAGCACATAAATTATATCAACGATATGTCCACTTCAAAGAAGGATATTTAATGTATGTAAAACTCTGCCTATATCGCCTTCGCTCCTTGGCCAGGAAGTCTAATGAGAATCTAAGACCTCGTTACTTTGGTCCCTTCAAGTCTTGAAATACATAGGTATGTTTGTTTACCATCTTCAGCTTTCTCCTACAACTTTCATTCACCTGATATTTCATATGTTGCAACTAAGGAAAGCACTGGATACTACCAAGACTTGTCAATATTTACCCCCACACCTCAATGTTAATTTAGAGTGGATTATGGAATTGGAACAGGTCCTTAAGGTGTGTCAATCACCTGGGCATATTCCTAGGCTCGAGGTTTTAATTTAGTGGAAGGGACTGCCAAACTTCGAGGCCTCCTAAAAACTAGTAGCATCAATATTTCAACATTTCCCAATTTCCACCACCTTGAAGACAATGTGTCTTTGGAACCCTGGGGTAATGATAAGCCTTCCATATGATATATGTTACTCCTCACTTCCAAGGCCTAGTGAAACGAAGCCTTGTAGCATGACACGTGAGCAGAGAGTCAACAAGAAAGTCAAAAGAAGAACCAGGAGGTCAAACACACAAAGAAGGCAAACACGCTGAGGTCCTCCGTAACAGTTGAAGTCCTCACGCTACATGATGAAGTCCAGGCTGATGTACTTCTTCAAAGATAAAGCTTCCTAAGGAAGCTAAGAAAGGAGCCTAGGTTCTCTACATAGAGAAGTACCTCAAAGACTCCTTAGAGGCTCTCAATTCATCCGAAGCTCGTAGCTGAGGCTGTTCCACTTAGAAGATTCGAAGATCTCTGTGAAGGGATTGATGTAACACTTATAATAAAAGTTTTTCAGCGTGTCAGCCTATTGTATAGGGTGGCTGACCCCTTATCAATGTATTAATTGTATGAATAGATAGTAATGTGACGTCTCTATTAGGAAGATGAGGCCATGTGGTTTTGATCAAACGATTACCACGTTGGCCAAAATAGTATAAATATGTTCTCTGTGTAATTTAGAGGGGGTTGAATGATCAATTGAGAAAAGAAGAAGAACTAGTACTTGAAATACATAATCACTTGAGTTTATTTTCAGTCTCTTGGGCATGTTCATGAGTGAAAAGTTCTTGTATACGATATAGAAACTTGAATACATATCATATCTAACCTTCTACTTATTCATGTTTGCGATTATACAGTTTAGTTTAATTTCAGTCGAGCGGTCGTTGTTAGCGCGATTGCTTTTGTTCCGTTCGTCGGAGCTCGAACAACTTTGTCTCTCATCGCTAAGTACCTCCCGCATTTATCCTCCCCTTGCTACCGTCATCATTCCAGTAGAAACGCATCAGAACCGTACTTGACTTGGTGTGAGTGGGCTCGACATCTGTTGGCTCATTTTTGGTGGTCAACAGATTGGCACCGTCCGTGGAAAACCTTACATTTAACCATAAGAATACCTGTGGGAAAAAGCCTGTTAAAAATATTTTGGCAGGAAAGCTCCAACCCTTGAAAAAGGAGAGTTCTTGAGAGAAAGAACTGTTGGAGAACCCAAAAATCAGATGCTCATTCGATCCTTGAAAAAATGAGAACCTGTTGAGAAAGTATTTGTAGAAAATGAGTTGAAGTGGTGGTAAAAGTACACCTCGAAGGACAAAGGAATACCTTGAAGAAGGGGAACCCTTACGAACTGCCCAAGTAACCCGCCAACGACCCCCACAGCACAGGCGAGGTGAGTCCAGAGGCGAAGGCAGGGTGGTAGCTAGGCTTACCAAAGAAGTGGCCACAATGGCTGCCAACATATGGAATATAACTCAACAAAACATGGCCATGCATGAAATGTTGATGAGCATGCATGGCCAAAGGGCCGCCTCCATTCTTCAGGAATACTATCACGACGAAGAGGAGGTCCAAAGTCAAATGGCTGGATATCGCCAAGCAAGCCCAGAGGCTCATCAGGAAAGAAAGGTTGAGGTTGATACATCAACCAATTACGCCTCGAAAGGACCTCATGAGGCTCCGTATAGCTTCCCTCCAAACTATAAGCCGAAAAGTCGACCACAAAGGTCGGCCAGCATCTTTGACAGGATAAGCCCAGGACTGCCTAGAAATATGTAGACCACTTATCTCATGCGCCTAGAAATAGGCAAGCTCGGTTCCACTAGGAAGAACCTCATATCCTTCTCCTAGAAATAGGCGGGTAAGAAGGGACCAGGCTAGGAGTGAAACGGGACCTCACAACCACCTCTCCAAATCCACCATGGAGAGGATGAGGACTCCGATGAACCTCAGAAATTGTGCGATCTTGACGACGACAATGATCACTCGCCCTTCTCAGCGGCCATCAGAAATGCACCGATGTTAAACTACTTTACACTCCCTAAAATTCCCAAGTACAACCCTTCGAAGTACATCAATAGCTTTAAAAATCACATGAACTTGAAAGAGGCCACTCCGATTGAAGTGCAGACTAACTTTAAGTGGAGAGGCCGAAATTTGGTACACTAGGTTGTCAGAAGGTAGCATCTGGAGTTGACTGAACCTAAAAAGAACTTTCTTAAAACGCTTTGTTACTAGCAAAGAAGGTGAAAAACCCATTCAAAGACTTCAGGACATGTGGCAGCAACAGAGAGACGTTGAAAAGTTTTTTGTCCCGTTTCATTGATGAGATAACCTATCGTGTGCAAGTATCAGATAGGGAAGCCTTAACAGTCTTGAGAGGAGGTTTAGATATGAACTCCCTCTTTTGGAGAGATGTGCAAAACAAGGACCCCGCCACTTACGATGCCCTATTAGAAATGATACGGCGAGAAATTCTCAATGACGAATTGAGAGATCATAGAAACAGTGCTAGATGGGGCTTCCTCTCCACAAATGCAAAGGGAAAAGGGTCCCATCTCCCATTTGATGAATCACTAGGCACCTCTGAACCATAGACAAGAGCTAGCCGTAGCAACACTCAATGCAGTGCCTACCCTAGCCTATGAAAAAGTAAATCCTAATGCTGGAATACGTCAGGATCAGCCCTACCAAAGGCACCCTCAGAGGAAAATAGGTAAGAGATGAGGAGCCGAACCTAGAAAATAGGAATGAGGCACTTGTTTATTGTATGTAGAGGTGTCCAAAAGTCCCGAACCGAACCGAACCGAACCGAATGGAGCGGTTCTTCACAAGTTAAATACGCGAACGGGTACCCGAATCGAGAACGATGGGTTTGGGTCGGGTCTTGGTTTTAGACCAAGAACCGAATAAGTCCTGAAACTAAATAATTTTTATATTGAATTAATTAAATTAAATTATTTTTTTCTAAACAAATTAGCAAATTAATTAAATAAATCAGGTTATTTCATGATTTTAATTTTAAAGCCCAATACCCAAATCATTTTAAAGCCCATTTTAAAGACAAGAAACATTGGAGTTTGGGATCCATTTGCAGTTTTTGATATGAATCACCGATATTTTAATATTAACATCTACTTTTTGTATGCATTACATTAATTTTATTGGATAGCTAGTTATTTATATGTTTTTGAATTGGGCTACGTTAATTTATAAAAGTTACGAATGAAATGTCATGAATTGTATTTATGTAGTGTTGCTGTAAATGTTAAAAAATTTAATTATGGTATAGAATCGAACGGAACCGAACCGATCTGAACTGAACCCAAACGGTTCCATAAATATATTTGGACCCGATGGGTCCATTTATTAAATACCCGAAAGTTTTGGGAAGAGAACCGAACCAACCCACCGATAGCCCTAATTGTATGTACCATCAATCCCATGGTCACCGCACAAAAAACTGCTGGGATGTCACAAGATATTCCCAGAATACGAATCAAGGAAGAGGAAGGCGTCTCCGGAGATATGCTCCTACCAGGCAGGCCCAACAACTTGGGAACAATTAGTTGAAGTGGACTACCATGAATGACCTCCCTAGGGGAAGGGTTAACAACACAAAGAGACCTAGAGAAGGTCAAAGGCATAGATGAAGCCCCCCAGTACATGATGGACAAGAGCCCATCTGAGAAATAGATACAATCATTGGAGGTCTACATGTGGGAGGCGAGTCTAGAAATACCTAAAGAAATTATGCTAGAGAAGCGACAGATCTCCCTATGACAAGCTTTATAGCTAATCATTCCATCACTAGAAGGGCGACCCCACCCATCACATTTACTCAAAAAGATGCAATAGGTGTTCATTATCCACACTGTGATGCCTTGGTGGTAAGGGCTGTCGTGGCCCATAACGACTTGAAAAGAATGTTAGTGGATAATGGAAGCTCGATCAACGTCATCTTTGGAGCTACCTTTGATAAGATGAAGGTCGACCACGAATTGACCCCAATGAACTCCCCTCTGTATAGCTTCACGGGAGACAGCATCATCCAAGGGATAGAATCGCTCTAACAATAGAGATAGGAACTACACCCTCAACTACTCACCATTTCATGGATTTTCTAGTGGTTGATAATCGCTCTGCTTATCATTGGATACTTGGGAGGCCAACCTTGAAAGAACTATGGGATGTCACTTTCATTCATCACCTTTACATGAAGTTCCCAACCGAGAATGGCATAGCCACTGTTCGAGGTGATCAAAGAAGCCTTAGGGAATGTTACTAAAATTCTTTAAGAAAAGTAGAACCAAGGACTGTCAACGTCATTACCACCGACCTGGATATAGACAACCCCCCTAAATAAGGGGAGGACGTTGAGATGACCGATGTCCTTGAAGAAGGGGACATTTTCGGAGTTATTCAAACCTCTGAAAGGAGGCTGTTAGTCCTCACCTCCAAGGCCTAATGAAACGATACCACATAGCATGAAACATGGGTAGAGAGTCAACAAGAAAGTCAAAAAAAGACCCATGAGGTTAAACACACAAAGAAAGAAAACACGTCGAGGTCCTCCGTAACAGTTGAAGTCCTCACACTGCATGACGAAGTCCAGGCTGATGTACTTCTTCGAAGACAAAGCTTCCTAAGTAAGCTAAGAAATGAGTTGAGGTTCTCTACTTAGAGAAATACCTCGAAGACTCCTCTGAGGCTCTCAGTTCATCCGAAGCTTGTAGCTGAGGCTATTCCACTTAGAAGATTCGAAGATCTCTGTGAAGTGATTGATATAATACTTATAATGAAAGTTTGTCAGCGTGTGAGCCTATTGTATAGGGCAGCTAACCCCTTATCAATATATTAATTGTATGAACAGACAGTGATGTAACGTCTCTATTAGGTAGATGAGGCCACGTGGTTTTGATCCAATGATTACCACGTCCACCAAAATAGTATAAATAGGTTCTCTGTGTAATTTAGAGGGGGTTAGATGATCAATTGAGAAAAGAAAAAGAAATAGTACTTGAAATACATAATCACTTGAGTTTATTTTTTGTCTCTTGGGTATGTTCATGAGTGAAAAATTCTTATATATGATATAGTAACCTGAATACACATCATATATGTCCTTCCACTTATTTATGTTTGTGATTATATAGTTTAGTTTAATTTCAATAGAGCGATTGTTGTTAGCGCGATCGCTTTTGTTCCATTCATTGGAGCTCGAACAGCTTTGTCTCTCACCTCTAAGTACCTCCCGTGTTCATCCTCCCCGTGCTACCGTCATCATTCCCCAGCATCTGTTGGCTCATTTTTGGTGGTCAACAATATACATATTCTAGAAGGGAAAAGAAGTCTGGCTTACCATCTAGCAGCAACTAAAATCTATTAAGAGGTAATCAAATCTGTTAGAGACAGAGAAAGTTAGTTAAAAGATGGAAATAAATAGGGGAGAAGAGGTATAACTACAATAGGCTTTTAGTAAGTGAGTAATAGCCAAGAGTGGAAAGTTCTAGCTCTCTTGAGTGGCTATTTAGTTTTTTTATTCTTGTAATTCTTTCTAGTTTTCAATTAAATATATATTTCCATTTTCTTGCTCTAATAGCAATTCTTAATGTTTTGCTTGATTCTTATCACCTAAGTTTCAAAAACAACATAAGGGTATGGATGCTTGCACTATGATTTTTCGTCTCAAAGAGTTGTATGGTGAACAATCACGTGTGGAAGATATGAGACTTCCAAGCAGCTATACCGGTACAAAATGCCAGAAAGATATTTAGTAAGTGTTCATGTACTGAAGATGATTGGTTATATTTAGAAGTTAGCTCAATTAGATTCAGTGATGGACCATAAACTAAGTGTTAACTTGGTTCTGCAATCTTTTCCAGAGAGCTATCCATAGTTTATCATTAATTTCAACATGAATAAACTCGAGTGCACATTTACTGAAGAAATTCAATTATCTTAAAAGTATTAATTTCCGTATGCATCACCCACGTGGGTTTATATAGTGGGTTTGGCACTATATAACCTTTTTATTTATACCTTCCCATAAATTCGACATAAACGATATGGCATCACCATATTTTGTAAATCAAGAATCAATTGGTTTTTGGTTCTATGGAAATAATCTATAGTATCACTACGAATAGTGTTTTTACATATCTATATGTACCTCAGTTGGAGATATTCTTTCACATATGTTGTGAAATGCTTGTTGTCTACAATGTTCAATGGTAACTTTCCACCGACAACGAACTTCACTATTCCATAACAAGTTCTTTCCTTCGAATATATCCATGTGTTAGTGTTGAATAACCACCGATAGAAGGACTACCAAAGGCTAGTTGTGTTTGAGTTCTACCAACAAGCTCATGTTTGGCTATAAATTTGGTGTAGTGACGGTTGAGGTGGGTAGTACCGATACCCTTCCACCATGCCAATCGTTTTGGCATTACTTATACATTGCCTTGCAATCTAGGACTCCGTCGATGATATGACCCGTGTTAATCAATTTAAAGTGTTTCCAACACTTCGTAGGTTTTTCCCCTTTCTCTTCCTTTTTGCATCAGGAATTTGTAGTTCAGCCTCACCAACATCTTTATCAATGTCATTCAAATCAATTAGATTACTACTGTGATGAGCATCTGTCGCTCATTTCCAACAAATCGTCGAGGATGGGGACATTGTCCAGACCAATAAATTGATTGGAAAAAAGAGATTGTGGCATCATATGTGATTGGCCACAAACAAAGGATCCATTATATTTATATAGATGAAATGTATAAATTGGATAATGTATACTATTGTATATAATGTAGAGAATATAATTGAGAGAATGTATTTGAATTATGTAAATGTAATGATGAATGTATGTGGGTTATGTAAGTAATATATTATATAACCGTCTTGGATTCCATGACCTCCTATCAAGTATTGACTCAAACAGATGGCAGGAGGTCATGGAATCCGAGATGAACTCAATGTATATAAACAAAGTTTAAACCTTGGTCGACTCACTTTATGGGATAAAATCTAAAGGCTGTAAATGGGTTATCAAGGAAAATGTCGAGATCGATGGAAATATTCATACATACAAAGAAATGCTAGTAGCAAAAGGTTATAAACAAAGACAATGAGTTGATTTTGATAAAAGCTTTTCACTTGTAGCCATGCTTAAGTCCATTCAAATTTTGCTTGCAATAGCTGCATATCATAACTATGAGATATAATCAATGGATGTCGAAATTGCATTCCTTAAAGGGAACTTGCAAAAGGAAATGTACATAACACTACTCGAGGGTTTTGAATCCAAAGATGCTAACAAGGTATGCAAGTTTAATCAATCCATATATGGATTGAAGCAAGCCTCTATAGCTACAATTTTCAATTTGGTGAGACAATAAAAAAAAGTTTGATCTTATCAAAAATAAATTTGTATGGTGTTTTTACAAGAAGACGGTGGGAGAGCTATAGTATTCTTAATATTATATATAGATGGCATATTATTAATGGGAAACGACGTCCCTATACTTCAATCGATGAAATTTTGATTGTCAAATAATTTCTTCATGAAAGACAAGGGAGAAACATCTTATATTTTAGGAATCAAGATCAATAGAGATGGATCTATAAGAGTGCTTAATTTATCCTAATATATATAGATAAAGTCTTCTTAAATGAAAAAATAAACTAAGAGTTCTGTTAACCCTAATTTTTGCACGAACACATGGCCAACAGAATTCCGGTCACCTCCTTTCCACGTAGGTATCACTTGTACACTAGAACACCCTGTTAGAAGGCATAGCCACTGATCTTGAAAAATGTCTGGCGATCGTTCACACTCTGACAGTCAAGTCAATGATCGAACCGAAAGAGAAATGAGTGCAAGATATGAGAAAAAGGATTTGGCTTCACATATATATAGAGAAGTGGAAATGGGCCCAAGTTCAAGCCCAATATGAGGTTGTCAAGGTTTCTTAGTCTAACAGGTCCAATCCAATTAAATAATTGATGTTGAGTAAATTAATGTGGGACTCTCTCCATCACGCGCATGCTACGTAATTTTTCCACGTAATTTATAGACATAACAAGATCATTGATACACTGATGCTAACTTCTAGTTAGACTAGGATGATAGCAAGTCTGAATCAGAATATGGGTTTATTCTTATTAAGAGAGCGGTTAGTTGGAAAGGTTTCAAACAATAAATAACCACTGATTCAATAACAAAAGTCTAATACATCACTACTTCAAAAGCACCAAAATTTGTGGTTTGGATAAAAAATTTCATTAATGAATTTGGAGTAGTTCCTAATAATGTTGATCCCATACCTCTATATTATGATAAAAATGAAGCCATTGTAAAATATCGAGAGAATGAGAGCTGAAGAAGAAGAACCTTTTGGCGGGAAAAACTGTTATCCCAATTTCATATCAAAACAATGACCTTTGTACAATATTTATAGAAAAGGAAAATGAATGAAAAGACTAAAATAACCTATTACTATATACAGATTTTCCAATACTCCCACTCAAGATGGGAGATGAAATGGTTATCAAATGTTTAAAACGAATTCTTCCTAATGCTTTTGTTAATACATCTGCCAATTGATCTTGAGAAGAAACATGTAGCATTCTAACTTCTCCAGCTTGAACCTTATCTCTTACAAGGTGGCAATCAATCTCTATATGTTTCGTTATTTCATGGAAAATAGGGTTACTGGCAATATGGATTGCTGATTTACTATCACAGAATAATAGAGCTGCTTTATCATGTTTGATGCCAAGATCACCAAGAATGTTTTTCTGCCAGTTTAATTCACAGACAGCTGCAGCCATGGATCTGTACTCTACCTCTGCTGATGATCTAGAGACAGTAGGTTGTTTCTTTGATATCCAAGATACCAATGAATTACCTAGAAAGACACAATATCCAGTGATTGATCTCCTAGTATTTGAGCAAGTGCCCAATCAGCATCACAAAAGCCTTTGAGAATCATGTCTGATTTTCTCTCAAACAGCAGACCTTATGCTGGTGTTCCCTTCAAATATCTCAGCACATGATAAACAGCTTCCAAATGTGGCTGGCTTGGTGATTGGAGAAACTGGCTAAGTACCTACACGGCGTAAAAAAGATCTGGTCCGGTTATAGTTAAGTATAAGATCCTTCCTATCAATCTCCTATATATTATGGCATCTTCAATAAGTTTTCCTTGATCTTTACTAAACTTTAAATTCTGTGGTAAAGGGTATTTTGCAGGCTTGGCTCCAAGGTACCCTGCTTAGCCAATACATCTAAAGCATTCTTCCTTTGATTAATAGAGATTCCACTTGATGATCTTGTTATCTCAAGCCCAAGAAAATACTTTAAAACCGCCAAGTCTTTTAATCTAAATTGTTCATTCAATTCTTTCTTGAATTGCTCAATGTATGACAAATCATTGCCTGCTATGATGCTATCATCCACATAAATGAGCAAAGTCGTGAACAATCTTTTTTCTTGTTTGCTGAACAGAGAATAGTCAGATTTTGACTGCTTAAACACCTATGAAACAATGTATGAAGTGAGTTTGGTGTTCCATTGTCTAGATGCCCGTTTGAGTCCATAAATGGACTCGTTCAATTTCCAGACCAGATGTTTTCCACGCTTTCCCTGCTGCTCATACCCCTTAGGCATCCAGATGTAAACTCCTCATCAAGGTCACCAGGGAGGAATGCATTGTTGATGTCTAATTGATGAAGGTACCAACATTTAAGAGTAGCAATAGCCAGTAAGGATTTGACAGTTACCAGCTTAGCAACAGGGAATAAGGTTTCTTCATAGTCTAGTCCATCTTGTTGCGTGAATCCTTTTGCAACAAGACTGGCCTTCTTCCTCTCTTCAGTCCCATCAGAATTTAGCTTAACTTTAAAAATCCACTTGCAAGCCACATGCCTTTTATGTGCAGGCAGATGAGTAACAGTCCAAGTGTTATTTGAAACCAAAGCCTGATACTCGGTTCTATTGCCTTACACCATTCTGGACACTTAGCAACCTCTTCATATGTTCTAGGCTCAGACATTGTAGATAAGGCAGTGAATACCTTTTGTGGGCAGGTAACAATCTGCCATAGACCAGAAACTCAGCAATGGGATACTGCTTGTCAGCCAAGTGATCTTTCTCCATGGATTTTGATTGTAAAGCAGGCACTTGAGATGAAAAACTATAGTGATAATCTTAAAGATAGGCTGGGGCTCTTTTAGGTCTGTTAGATTGTCTGATGGGTACAACAGGATTTGGAGTAAGAACATATATCGAAGATGACTCATGAGTATGAATTGAGGAGAATCAGATAAATTTTGAGTTGAATTGATAGGAAAATTGATATTAGTAGGAATAGACCCATTACCAAAACTTGGAACTGATATATCAGGTGGTGAATCATCACTTTGAACTGGAAAAAGAGATGAGTTAAACGTCAAAGAGACATCAAACTTGGACAATGAAGCTAGAAATTTGGGATGATGAAATGGAAAGATATTTTCATGGAATTTGACATCTCTAGAGGTAAAAGCAGTATTGTTTACTAGATTATATAGTTTGAATGTTTTCATGCCATAAGGGTAGCCAATAAAAATACATGGAATGGCTCTAGGATCAAACTTGGTACGGTTTATTTTGATGCTTGAGGCATAGCAAAGACATCCAAATACCCTGAGGTATGAATATGCTGGAGGTATTTGATGAAGCATCTCATAGGGTGTTTTATTTTCCAGAACCAAAGTAGGGATTCTGTTGATCAAATATGTAACAGCAAGAATAGTTTCCCCCCAGAACTTGTGAGGTAAATTGGCTTGAAATTTTATGGCTCTGGCTATATTTAACAGATGTTGGTGCTTTATCTCTACTACCCCCATTTTGCTGAGGGATTTCAACACAGCTTAGTTGGTGGATGATGCCATTGGATTGGAAGAAATCATTCATAAGGAATTCAGATCCATTATCTGATCTGAGAATTTTTATTTTGCAGTCAAAATGAGTAAGAATCATATGATAGAAGGAATGAATAATAGGTCTAGTTTGAGATTTATCTCTCATCCAAATAAGTTATTCCAGCATGATCATGAACAATGGTTAGGAAATATCTAGAGCTATCTAATGAGGGAACCGAATAAGGTCCCCATATGTTGCAATGAATAATATCAAACCTCTTGGAAGCTCTAATTTCATTTTTTGGAAATGATAATCTATGTTGTCTAGCTATAGAACAAACGGTACAATGTAAATGCTTGTTTAATGTGATGGTTGGAACCAGATTATGTAAAATAGACAGTTTGAGAATAGGAAGGTGTCCCATGGGACAATACCATAGATAAATATCAATGTTCACATTGAGATTACTATGGAATTACAAGAAAAATGTCTTGCTTTATTACATCTGAGATCAGATTGCTATTGGAATTAAGAAAGACGGCATAATTATTTTCAGATCAGTTTGTTGAAGACCAGAATGGAGACAACTGATTGAAGGTTTGTCATGAAGTTGTTGAGTAGAAATTTGGAAAGCATACAGTCCATCTTCAAGTTTATCCACTCTAATCATCCTCCATGTCAAAAGATCCTGGGCTAAGCAATATTGATGCAAAAATATCAGGAAGCAATTATGTTTTAATTGTTAACTTGTTAGCTGAAATCAAATTAAATGTGAAACAAGGCACCACCAATACTTCTGTTAGAACCAATGTATCAGACAACCTAGTTCCAACATGTGTAGCTTCAACAGTATCACCATTAGGTAATCTAACAACAGCCTTAACTTTGCGAGATATTGAGGTTAAGTGCCAAATGGAACATACCATATGTTCTGAAGCACCAGTATCCATAATCCATTTTGCTGCACCAATTTTAGTTTTAGAACAAGAGTAATTACCTGAGAAGGCAAAAGCATCTGGAATAGAATAACCAGTAGTAGGTGCATCCTGAGATTGTGACTGAGTTTGTGCTCGTGAAACGTTATTTATCTGTCCTTTCAACTGAGGTACCAATATTTCCTGAACTTGTTTACATTGATCTGGAGTAATTGTAAGGTTTGAGAAGGATTTCATAACACTACTCTGATTAACATTAGAGGATTGTCCAACAGCATTTGCTACTACATTTCTTCCTTTAGCCAAACGATGTCTGGGAAGATATCCTACCAATTTGAAACATTTTGCCTTAAGGTGTCAAGGCAAACCACAATAACTGCAAATAAGCCTGTCCTTTCTCCGATATTGAATAAATCTAACATTCTTTTGGCCTCTATTAAATCTTTGTCCAACATTATTAGCAAAAGCAGATGCCTCAAAATTTTGTTGTATTTTTGGGACAACCTCCTTTTGCCTTTCATCTTGCAAAATCAGTGCAAAGACCTTGTTTAAAGGAGGCAAAGGATCCATCAATAGGATCTGACTCCTTACTCCAGAATTGTGTTCATCTAATCCCATTAGGAATTGCATCACTTGATCTTCCTGCTTGTAATCAGACCCATTAATATTCGGCCTATAGTTATCAAGCTCCTCCCACAGTCCTTTAAATTGATTAAAGTAGGAGTTACCCGAACTATTCTCCTGTGAAATGCTAGAGATCTATTTCTTCAACTCATAAATTCGAGGGCCATTACCTTGGCTATAATGATCCTTCAACTCAGTCCATATCTCCCTAGCTGAATCATTGTGCATCACACTTGGATAAATATCTTTTGGAATGGAATTAATGATCCACGAAGATACAATGTGGTTATACCTCCTCTAGGCGCTATACGTCGAATCATCAGGACTTGGCTCAATTATGGTTCCATGATAACAGCATGACTCTACGTCGCACAATTGTCATATGCAAGTACAACATATATGAGATGCATACATGTGTTATCCCCATAATAGAGGTAATGTGGTGATTGAATTGGCCTCTTCTCCAACTGAATCTCCAACTGAGGAACCTTGAGATGCCATCGCAGCAAGCTTCAAAGCTCTGATACCATGTAAAATATCGAGAGAAGGAGAGCTGAAGAAGAAAAAGAAGAACATTTTGGCGGGAAAAACTGTTATCCCAATTTCACATCAAAACAGTGACCTTTGTACAATATTTATCGAAAAGGAAAATGAATGAAAAGACTAAAATAACATCCTACTATATACAGATTTTCCAATAGCCATCGCACAAGCCAATGAACTAATATCTCATCAATGATTCAAACATCATTAAGGCAATATCATTTTACCAGATAGATAATACAATGAAATAACATAAAGAAAGTATGAGTTCCAACAAGTGATAATATTGTAGATCTATAGACAAAGAGTTATCCTAGTATAAACATGATTTTCGTGTAAACTATTATGGTATAAGATACATAAGTGATTGGATCTAGTGCAAGTGCGAGTTAGTAAATGTCATGCCCTAGGTCCAATCGATTTTTGACGTAAACACTTTCAATATGATTACTGCATTTTATTTTTAGCAGATCTATTATTTAATTGAATTATTATTATTATGATAAATTAAATTAATAGAGTTTGTAGATTCAAGTCCTAGTAACTTGTTAATCACACGGAATTGTGATAGTGAGAAACAAATTATATGAATCTTAAATTATCTGTAGTTGTAAGTAATAACGAGATACAAATATTATTATTATGATTAGACCAAAACATGTGGCATTTCTCACTTATGAATTGAGTAACTGATCTCATAAGTTAAAATATAGTGACATTTAAATGGACATGCGAATGTTTTGTTATAAGAACAAAATACTGGAGATCCGCTGGAGAGATTCCATATGAAAAATTATTTGAGTATCAATGGTTAATCTCTAATGTTCAAAAGTAAAATTTGTCATTTTATTTGAGATCATTATAGTGCCTTATATGAGGACAGTCATACTTTGGTAATGTTGGATGTTGCTCTATCGAGAGTCGCTAATACAGTATCGTTTGGGTATGTCAAGAATCATATTAAGGTTAAGAATGATCAATAGAGGATTAATCACTCTTAGATAGTAAGAGATTATGGTCTACATTTCATTTAATTAAGTTGATAATGAAATCCTTGGTCAAGGTGTGTTCATAAGTCGAAAAGAGTGGGACGAAAGATATGATCGATAATTGATATTAATACACATCCATACGTCATAATTGATCGGATCATATTGACTAAGCGATTAGAGTTTTACGTTAAATGAACAAATTTGGTTTTATCATATCATGTGACACTTCATGTCAAATGTATTGCCTTGATACATTATTAGATGTCAATTTGGGATGACGAACGTAAATTAATTAATCTAGGTGAACTACTGATAAATTAGAAAGAGTATTTTAATTTATCTTATTTTGATTAGATAAAAATAATAGTTCACGTCATTAGAAATCATGATCGAGAACCTAATGGATCACACACAAAAAGGAGAACTAGAAGAATGATATCATTAATTAATTAATCGACAAGTGTTGGACATTTGTAGAATTAATTAATTGAGTTTCTTATTAATAGGCCTAAAGTTACTTTATTAGATTAATTGACTTATGTGTCAAGTTTACTTAATTAAATTAATTAAATAATGGGCTGACTTGTTTAATGGGTGGGTCAAGCCCATTTAAACTTTTATTAATAAACTGTTAGGATTTGAGAAATCATAGCATACATTTATAATCTTGCTAACACAAGAAAAGAGAAATCATAATCTCTCATTCTTGTTCCCTTGTGTGGATGACCATTGAAAACTGGACAATTGGATAGCCATGGTGTGCGAAAATCGTGATTGTTCGTGTTCCAAGATTGCCAAAGAATTTTGAAAAATTACTAAAGGTATTGTTCTTATCACAGTTTCTATCTAAACAAAAAGAAGATCCTCAGTGGAAATTGATTTTTTTTTTTAAAATTCCGCTGTGCATGTATAAGTAAATTCCCAATAGTGGTATCAATACCGACTTTGTGTTTGGTAGAAATTGTTTTTTAATCTTGTGGTTGATTGTTCTTTATTTCTTGTTTCTAGTTTTTAGAAAATTATTTTCATCTTCTAAAATTTGTTGAAAATAAAATATTTTTTGGTTGAATACTTGGGTTGGACACGGATGGGCCGACTATGTTGTGGCGATAGAAATCGTCGCTGGCAAAGGTCGGCATCGCAAGTGGAACAGTATCACTTTGCATCGTTCATTGCAATCGATTTTGTAGCATGATGGATTAATGTTGCAGCTCTTCGCATTGCATCATCCATGAAGGTCCAGCCTCTATATGTGCTTTGAGATATTCCATCACTTTGACTACTAAAAGAGCCCCACCTAGTCTAAGGGGGTTTGATGGATTACATCACTTCGACTACTAAAGGGCTTTACCTTGTCATCCGTGTTTGACCTCTACATGGGGATTCGGCTATGCCAGGTAGGATAATGATGTGGAGTGTGAGTCTTATTTTGTTTGCTAGTTGTTTATCACGTGGTCTGTGTTTAAAGTCTCATTGGATGAGGTGTAACATTTTGTAATAGTGATTTTTGAAAAATGTGTGATAAGAAAGTAGGAAAATGTTTAGTTTTACGTGAAAATTATTTTATTAGGAATATTTTTGGTGGAAAATAAATGTTTAGAGAGCATACATTGGCCAATGATTTCGTTATTAACTTAACTAAATGACATACATATTATAATCTCTTACTATCTAAGATTGACAAATTTTGTATTGATCATTCATAACCTTCATATAATTCTTGATATGTCCAAAAGATGTCGTATTAGCGACTCTTGGTAGATCTACATCCAATATCACTAAAGTATGATCGTCCTCATATAAGGTACTTTGATCACCTTAAGTTGAATTACCAATTTCACAACTGAACGTTAGAGATTAACTACTGACATTCAGATAGTTATCAATATGGAATCTCTTTAGTGGGTCTCCAATGTTTTGTTCTCTCAGCAAAACATTCAAGTGTTCATATAAGTGTCATCACACTTTAGCTTGTGAAATCAACTACTTACTTCTTAAGTAAGAAATGATACACATGCTGGTCTATCCATAATAATTATATCTGTATCTCTTTATTACTTATGACTGCGAATTTAAAATTCAGTTATATGTAGCTTGTATATCACAATCACATCTCCTTGGGATTAACAAATTACGAAGACTTGAATTTACAGACTCTATTATTTAATTTAATAAAATATTTATTTAATTTAAATAACAAATATGCGATAAATAAAATGCATCGATTATATATTGAAAGTGTTTATATCCAAAATCGATTGGACCTAAGGATAACACTTTTTGTAATATTATCAATTGTGGAAATTCGTTCTTTCTTTATGTTATTTTTGTTTTTGATCTCTTTATTGAGATTAATTATCTTAATACATGTTTGGATCATTGATGAGTTTTTAGTTCCTTCAATGGTTCCATTGTTATCACAATACAGAGGTATGTGATCAACAATGTTAGGAATTACTCCAAGTTCATTAATGAACTTCTTGATCGAAACCACAACCATTTGTTGCTTCTAAAACAGTGATGTGTTAAGATGCCATCTACATATAATATCACAAATAAGACAATGATTCTACTATCTTCTTGTATACACTCAGTTCATCTTTGTTTTTGATAAAATCAAACCTTTTGATTGTCAAATGGAAGCGGAGATTCTAGCTCCTAGAGGCTTGCTTCTATCCATAAATGGATCGATCAAGCTTGCATATCTTGTTAGCGTCTTTAGATTCAAAACTTTCGAGTTGTGTCATATACGCTTCCTCCTTCAAGTTCCTATTAAAAAATGCAGTTTCCATTTACTATAACTCATAGTCATGATATGCAACTATTGCAAACAAAATCCAAATGGACTTAAGTATAGCTATATGTGAAAAAGTTTCATCAAAGTCAACTCTGTCTTTATTTGTAATCCTTTTACTAGTAACCTTACTTTGTATGTGTGGATATTTCCATCCATGTTGACCTCTTTCTTGTAAATTCATTTACAACTTATAAGTTTTACTCCATTAAGATAGTAGACCAAGGTCCAAACCTTGTTTACATACATCGACTTTGTCTCGAATTCCGTGGCTTCCTATCATCTCTTTAAGCCAACACTTGACTTTACATCTACGTAATTAGTAAGTTCATCATCTTTGATCAGTAATGCTTGATTAGTAATAATGGATTCCTACATTCTAGGAGGACGAAAGATCCTATAAGATTTACACGGAGCTGATGTGTCCTCAGGAGTCTCTACTTCCTGATCAATAGTATGTCTATCAACGGGGGTGGGATCAGATTCAGGTTCATCTATTTGGTCAACTATATATGCTTACTCCTGAACTCTTTGAAGTTCTATTTCACTTCCACTTCCATTTCCCAGAACGAACTATTTATCTAGGAAAATGACATGTCTTAAAACGAACACCTTCTTCTCAATGGGATTATAGAATCGATATGCAATTTTCTCTTTGGGATATCCCACAAATATGCATTTATCATCTTTAAACTCTAACTTATCCGATTCAGTATGCTTCACATAAGCGTTACATCCACAAGCTTTTATATGAGACAAGTTGGGCTTATTACCTTTTCATAACTCATATGGAGTTTTGTTAACCGACTTAGATATGACATGATTTAGTTTGTAGCAGGTTGCAATCAGTGCATGATCTTAAAACTATTTTGGCATGTTTGCATGGCTCATCATTGACTGCACCATATCTAATAGTGTACGATTCCTCCGTTCAGATAAACCATTATATCGCGGTGTTTGTGGTAGAGTGCACTACGAGAGAATTTTATTCTCCTTTAGAGAATATAAAATTTCACCTTTAGCATATTCTCCACATTATTAGATCTTAGTGCGATAGTACATTTACCTAATTGTTTCTCTACTTCTATCTTGAATCCCTTCAAATTTTCAAGAGATTCATACTTGAATCGCATCAAATATACATGATCATATCTGAAATAGTCATCAGTAAATGTGATGAAATAAAAGAAACGTCGTCTAGAAATAAATGACATTGGTCAACATACATCACTATTTATTAGGCCTAGTAATTGTGAAGCTTTATTCATTTTCAACAAAAGAAATTTGGTCATCTTACCTAATAGACATTATGCATATTTTTCAAATGATTCAAAATCAATTGACCCCAAATATTCATCTCTATGTGATTTGAAAATGCGTTTTTCATTTATACGACAAATCTACAATGATATAGGTAATATTTAGGTCATTACTTTAATGCCTTTAGATTTCTATACTCATTATAGAATACTCAGTATTTAGAATATAGATATCAATTTATAATTTACCATAACCATTAAAATTTTATCATGATAAAATAGAACAATAATTGTTTCAAACATTAATTTAAAAACAATTTTTGTCCCGACATGAAATTAAATTAATGTTCTTGGTAATGGTGGGAACAAAATAACATTTCTCTAATTCTAATACCATGTAAAGGAAATGGTACGAAGTATGCTTCCACGGGTAATGCAGCAACACTTGCTTATTTCCAACGTGCAGGCCAACTTCTCATGTCTACAGCGGTCTACTTTAATTTAATTTCTCTATATCTATATAAATATGAGATGCATATTCGGTATCCAATACTCAAGAAGGTATTGAAGTGGACATAATAACGTCAATAATAAAGATGCCTGAAGTGGAAGCTT
Organism: Fraxinus americana; assembly: GCA_035079005.1. Taxonomy (NCBI): domain Eukaryota; kingdom Viridiplantae; phylum Streptophyta; class Magnoliopsida; order Lamiales; family Oleaceae; genus Fraxinus; species Fraxinus americana. The sequence continues at coordinate 29,718,149 of CM068723.1, forward strand.
CAAAAGAATTATTTCCATTCAAGCTCTACATGGTAAGCCTTGCAGTTTCTCTTCTAATGACCTTTCATTCCAAAATGATAATAAGGGTCATTAGATTTAGTATTATCCTTCTTTGCTTTGACTGTCTTAGCCATATTAGATGTTTTCCTAAAGCCTCCTTGAGAATTTCTATTAGCGCTCTTAGAGGAATCAATGGCCAAGACTTGCTAATCACTAACTTTGATGTTGGGATTAATAGTCTTAAACTTATTCAACAACTCAGAGAGTGTGCACTTGAGCTTATTTATATTAAAATTCATAATTAGTTATGAACAACTTTTTGGCAGAGATTATAGACCCAAGTCAATACTTCGTTCATAGTCCAAAACTAAACCCATTTTGAGACAACTTCTCAAGGTAGCCAATCATCTTCAGTACATGAGCACTGACTAAGGATCCTTATACCATTTTGTATTGGTATAGTTGTTAAGAAACCTCATATCTTTCCACACATGATTGTTCATCATTCAACTCTTTGAAATGAAAAATCATTGTGTTAGCATTCATAACATTATGTTGCTTTTGTAACTCGAGTGACATAGCTGCAAGTAATACACATATTGTAGTATTATCATCATCATTAGTTAATTATAGCAGTCATATCTTCCTTAGTCGAGTCATCGATGTGTATCTCTGGAAATGGTTACTCAATGACATAACCAATTTTCTCATGTCTGAGAGCAATTCTCATAAAATTTGACTTGGTTGTTGACATCTAATGTGCCTCTCAAATACACATGGTTATGTTGGGAATTTACTTAAGCATGTACAGCGGGAATAAAACAATTTTCAATTCCCAAACGAGGATCTGCAATGTGTTTAGATAGAAACTGTGATGAGAATGATACCTTTGATGAATTCCACAAACTCTTTTGCTTTTCCTTGAACACCAATGATCACGATCTGCAATCCAAGCTGCCCAATTGTCCAGCCTCCAATGGTGATCCACACAGAGAACAAGAATGACGGCTAGGGTTTTCTTTTCTTGTGCTAGCAAGAATAATGAAAAATTCCATACTGTTTTCAAACCCTAGTAGCCTATTAATATAAGTCCAAATGGGCTCGGCCCATCTGTTAAACTTAACCCGGTCCAATATTTAATTAATCAAATTAATTAAATCTGGTCCATAAATTAATTAATCCAATTAATTAATTCGGGCCTATTAATAAACAACCCAATTAATTAATTATCCAACACTTGTCAATTAATTAATTGGTGAATCTCATTCTTCTGATTCTCTTTTGTGTGTGACCCATTAGGTTCCCGATCACGATGCCTAACGACGTGAATTATTATTTTGATCTAATTAAAATCGATAAATTAAAACGCCCCTTTTAATTTATCACTAATTCACTTTCGTTGTCTCAGATTGACATCTAACAATGTGTCAGGGGAATACATGTGACAAGAAATATCATGTAGTATGACAAAACCAAACTTGTTCGTTTACCGTGAAACTATAATCCTTTCGTCAATATGATCCGATCAATTATGAGATACGGATATGTGTCAATCTCAAATATCGATCATATCTTTTATCCCACTGTTAAGTTAATGTACGTCGAAAACTCTTTTTCGACTTATGAGTTCACCTTGGCCAAGGATTTCATTATCAATTTAACTGGATAAAATGTAGATCATAATTTCTTACTATCTAAGAGTGACGAATCCTCTATTGGTCATTCACAACCTTCATATGATTCTTGACATACCCGAACGATGTTGTATTAGCGACCCTTGGCAGAGCAACATCCAACACCACCAAAGTATGACTGTCCTCATATAAGATACCATGATGACCTCAAGTCAAAGGACCAATTCCACTACCGAACGTTAGAGATTAACCACTAACACTCAGATAGTTATCCATGTGGAATCTCTCAGCGGGTCTCCAATGTTTTGTTCTATAACAAAACATCCACGTGTTCATTCAAGTGTCACCACACTTTAGCTTGTGAGATCAGCTACTTACTTCACAAGTAAGAATGCCACACCCGATAGTCTATCCGTAATAACGATATCCGTATCTCGTTATTATTTCGACCACGGACGATTTAAGATTCAGTCACATATAATTTGTATCTCACAATCACAACTCCTTGTGATTAACAAATCACCAAGACTTGAATCTACGGATTCTATTATTTAATTTATTAGAATATTAATTCAATTAAATAATAGATATTGTCATACATATGCATTGATTATATATATATATATATATATATATATATATATATATATATATATATATATATATATATATATATGTATATATATATATATATTCAAAGTCTTTATGTCCAAAGTTGATTGGACCTATGGCATAACACTTACAAACTCCCACTTGCACTAGATCCAATCACTTATGTATCTTGTACCATAAGAGTCTACATGAAGATCATGTTTATGCTGCGACAACTCTTTGTCAGTGGATCTGCAATTCAATAACTTGTGGGAATTTGTTCTTTATTTACGTCATTTCATTGTATTATCTTTCCAATGAGATAACACTGCCTTAACATATGCTTGGATCATTGATGAGACCTTAGTTCCTTCGCTTGTACGATGGCTCCATTGTTATCACAATGCATAAGCGTATGATCAACAATGTTAGGAACTACTCCAAGTTCATTAATGAACTTTCTGATCCAGATCACAACTTTTGTTGCTTTCTAAAGCAATGATATATAAGGCTTCTATTATTTAATCAACGGTTATTTTAGATTTGGAACATTTCCAACACACCCCTTAAGAGTAAACCAATGTCTTATTTGAGATATACTATTATTCTAGTTTGACTAGAAGTTAGCATTAGTGTATCCATGAACTATCAGTTCATTTTCTCCATATAAAATATTCTCGAGATTTTATTTGTATATAGATTGGGATGAGTTAAGCAATCTTCTAGATCTATCTTTATAGATCAACTTGCTTCTATCATATCTATCACAGAGAAATTATTTGACAACCATAATTTCAACAATTGAAATATAGAGTCGTCGTTTCCTATAATATGTCTCATACATATAATATCAGGAATGGGACAATGCTCCCACTATCTTCTTGTAAACGCACAATTCATCTTCGTTTTTTGATAAAATCAAACATTTTGATTTTTGCATCAAATCGAAGATTCTAGCTCCAAGAGGCTTGTTTCAATCCATATTGACATTTTCTTGTATACTCATTTACAACATATGGGTTCTAATCCATTAGGAAAGTCGACCAAGGTCAAACCTTGGTTACATACAACAAGTCCATCTCTTTAAGTCAACACTTGACTTCACTTCTGCGTAACTAGTAGGTTCATTATCCTTGATCAGTAATACCTGATTAGTAATCATGGATTTGTACCTTCTTAGGAGGTCGAATGATCCTACAAGATTTACATGAAGCTAACGTGTCCTCAGAAATCTCCACTTCCTGATCAGGAGTATGTCCCTCAGCTGGTGTGGGATAAGACTCAGGTTCATCTATTATATCAGTTATATCTGTAGACTCTTGAACTCTTTCAAGATTTATTCTGCTCCCACTGTCTCTCTTAGAATAAACACTTTCTCTAGGAGTATGACATGTCTTGAGACGAACATCTTCTTGTCAACGGGATTATAGAATTGATATCTAATTATCTCTTGGATATCCACAAATATATATTTATCGGATTTAGTCTCAAACTTATCCGATTCAGTGCGCTTCACATAAGCGTCACATCCCAAACTTTCATATGAGATAACTCGTATGGAGTTTTTGTCAATAGATTTAGATGAGATACGATTTAGTGTGCAGCACGTGGCAATCAGTACATGACCTCAAAACAATTTTTGAATGCTTGCATGGCTTGTTCTCAATTGCACTATATCTAATAGTGTACGATTCCTCATTTCAGATGCACCATTATGTTGCAATGTATGTGAAGGAATCCACTGCGTGAGAATCTCATTCTCTTTTAGATAATCTAAAATTCTCCATTTTAGATATTATTTACCTCGAACAAGTCTTAGTGTAAAAATATATTTACCTATTTGTTTCTCTGTTTCTAGCTTGAATCCCCTGAACATTTCAAGAGTTTCATGCTTGAATTTCATCAAATATACATGATCATTTCTGAAATGGTCATTAGTAAATGTGATGAGATAAGATAAACTTCACCTAACATTAATTGATGTGGATCTACATACATCACTATGTATTAGACCTAATAATTTTGCAAATCATTTTCCTTTTCAAGTAAAAGGAGATTTGATCACTGTGTCTTACAGACACGATTCGCATTTGTCAAATGATTCAAAATCATTTGACCCAAATATACATCTCCATGTAAGTTTGGAATTGCATTCTTATTTATGTAACAAAATCCACAATGCCAGATATAGGTGTTCTTTATATTATCATTTTTTATGCCTTTCAATTTCTATACTCATTATAGAATATTCAATATTTAGAATACAAATGTCATTTTGTAATTTACCATAACCATTAAGATCTTATCAAGATAAAAAGGAACAACAATTGTCCTTAATATTAAAATAATTCATGTCAAAACATGAAATTTATTTAATGCTCTTGGTAATGGTGAGGACAAAATTAACATTTCTCTAATTCTAATATCGAGCCTAAAGGCAATGGCGAGAAATATGCTTCTACAGGCAATGCAACAACTTTTGCCCATTTTTAACGTGTAGGTCAACTTCTCTCTTCTGCAGCGATCTACTTTTATTTAGTTTCTGCATATTTATACAAATATGAGATCTATATCTAGTATCTAATACACATGAAACTAATGAAGTAGATTTAAGCCTTGCAATTTCATTTCCAATGACCCATCATTCCAAAATAATAATAAGGATCATCAGATTTGGTATTGTCCTTATTCGCTTTAACTGTCTTAGTCATCTTGGTTGCTTTCCTAAAGCATCCTTTAGACTTCCCTATAGGAATCTATGACTAAGATTTGTCCACTATAAACACAGATGTTGGGCTTAACAGTTTTAAGCATGTTCAACAACTCAATGAGCGTGCTTCGAGTTTATTCATGTTAAATTCATAATTAGTTATGAATAACTCTTTGACAGAGATTGCAGAACCAATCTATACATAGTTCATTGTTCATGATTGAACGCAATCGAGACAACTTCTCAAAGTAGTCAGCATCTTCAGCACATGAGCACTGACTGAAAATTCTTCTGCCATTATGCACTAGTATAGTTGCTAGGAAATATCATATCTTTCCACATGTGATTGTTCATCATTCAACACATTGAGATGAAAAATCATGTGTTAGCATCTATACTTTTATGTTGCTTTGTAACTCAGGTGACATAGTCGCAAACATCATACATGTTGCAGTACTATCATCATCACTGTGTTTATTATAGTAGCCACCTCTTCCTTTGTTGAGTCATCAGCAAGTGTCTCTGGAAAGGGATACTCAAGGACACAACCAATTTGTCATGCCTGAGAACAATTCTCATATTACGGTGCCAATCAAGAAAATTTTGTTTGGTTGTTGGCATTCAATATGCCTCTTAAATACATATGGTTACTCATGATTCAATAAATGTAAACGACGAAAAGTAAAGAAATAATATATATAGTGCATGAATTAATTTAACATGGTCTTTTATTAAATTAATTTCGCTCCCACTGTTTAACTCAAATTTATGACCCTCTCACATAAATTTATGGAATCCATACTTGATTCCCAGTGGGCTGGAATCCCATTTGTTATATTAAAACCTTGAGTGTACTCAACAAGCCCTAATAAAACATTTGGGTAGATACTATTATCAATTGTATCTCCATACAACTCCCAGATCATTAAGCCGACAACTCTTTATCTTCACACATCTTATGTGTTAGCTTAACATGTCTCTAAGATTTATCTCCTTGAGTGTACTCAACAAGAGATAAATATTAGTTAAGTCAAACTCATCATTCAGAAATATCTAATATTTCATAGTGTCAAACATATCCCTAATAGACCAGCCTTAAGTGTACTCAACAAGTTAAGATCGATTTAGGACTCTCGTTTTTCACTATAATGAAGGAAGACGAATATAAATATGACTTAATATTTTAACATGCCTCTAAAATTTATCTTCTTGAGTGTACTCAACAAAAGATAAATATTAGTTAAGTCAAACCCATCATTCAGAAATATCTAATATTTTATAGTGTCAAACATATCCCTAATGGACCAGTCTTGAGTGTACTCAACAAGCTAAGATCGATTTAGGACTCTCGTTTTTCACTATAATGATGGAAGGCAAATAACAAATTGACTTAATATTTTTAACGAGGGGTTTTTCATGCAAAAGGTCTCATCGTAATAATTATATATATTTTATTATACATCTAACATGCAAATAAACATACATATAATAGTGTGGACGATTATGGACTTATACTATCTAGTCTTCCCGAGCCATAAGGAAGACTAGTCGGTCAGTTCCTAGAGAGTATAGCATTGATTCATACAATGCTCCATCTCTATGGTCTCCTCCTCTTCTTGTATCTCAAATTAGTCCAGCTGTAACTTGTATCTTATACTAGTTGGCACGCAGGCCTAAATAATATTGGACGCACAGGCCCATAATAATATCAATAGTAACGGACTCGCAGGTCCAAAATAAATTAAAGCTCGTAGACCCCATAAAAAAACAAGAATAAAACTAACCATTCAACACATCCATATGGTCGAGTCCATAATCATCGACTAATAAAACATTCATCATATAAATGCATTCCTATATAATATCTAATATTATATGCAAACATGTTTCAAGTTTCTAGCAATTAAAGTCGTCTAAACTAATTTAGACAAATGGATCGGAACAATTAAACAATTAATTAATCAAATTAATTAATTAATTTAATTAGCGGATTTATTTAATTAAAATCAAATTTTAATTAAATATCAAATTAGAGTCCAACTCTAATTCTACAATTATAGGGCGGGACTATTTAATTAAAATCAAATTTTAATTAAATAACAAATTAAAGTCCAACTCAAATTCCAATAAAATTTTAGGGCAAGACAATTTAATTAAAATCAAATTTTAATTAAATGTCAAATTAAAGTCCAACTCTAATTATAATCAAATTAATACGGTTGAATTTAATTAAAATCAAATTTTAATTAAATACAAAATAAGAGTCAAACTCTAATTCCGAGATATTAGGGCGAACTTATTTAATTAAAATCAAATCTTAATTAAATACCAAATTAGAGTCCAACTCTAATTTTAAGAAAAATTTAGGGCAGGACAATTTAATTAAATTTAAATTTCAATTAAATGTCAAATTAGAGTCCAACTCTAAATTCAAGAATATATATTAGGGTGGATAATTTAATTAAAATCAAATTTTAATTAAATATTATATTAGAGTCCAACTCTAATTTAATTGAATTAAAATTTTAATTTAGGATAAAACTCCTAAATAAAATAAAATTCAATTTAGGGTCAAAGTTTAATATTTAAGTTAAAATCCAATTTTAACGAAAATATAAAAGTCGTCATTTTTTAAATAAAATTTTAAACGGGTCAAAATTGAATTTTAAGGTCAAACTATTTGAAAATTAAATTCAAAACCATTTTAATATTTAAAATCAAAACCATTTTCAAAATTGCAATTTGACCCTCGATTTAAAATTAAAAATGGAGCCCCCAAATTTCATAAATAGCGGAACAAGCCCTCCAATATTAAATTGCAAACTGACCCAGCAATCTTAATTGCATGCGGGGCCTGCAATTTCAGAAATTGCACAAGAGGCCCCCGCCTCCACCTTTCACCCGAATCTGAAAACCCTAAAAAAAATCTTTTTTTTTTTAAATAATTAGCGGCGCCGACAACAGCGCCGCATAAGTGGAACGCGACAGGTCGTCGCCATTGTCAGACGAGCGCGACACCGTCGCGACGATAAGCGTTCGCTAACTGTCAGCCTAACGCCTCTCGCAAAACGCAGCGGCAACAATCGCCGCGCAAACGCAGCCAGCGTTGCCGCCGCTTCCGATCATGGCTATTCTTTGGGTCGGCGTCAGTCTTTGCCGCGCCACTGTTTTCACGCCCGATTTCCATTTTTCCATTTTTTTTATTTTTTTAAAATCAAAAATAATTTTCGTTTCCAAATCAAATTTAGAACCAGAAATCAATTTTCTTTAAAAGCCAGAAACGAGAAAAATAATAACAATCAACTTTTGATTGTTATATAATGCAAAACAATTTCTAACAAACACAAAGTAAGCTTTGATACCACTGTTGGGAATTTACTTAATCATGCACAGCGGGAATAAAACAATTTTCAATTCCCAAACGAGGATCTGCATTGTGTTTAGATAGAAACTGTGATGAGAATGATACCTTTGATGAATTCCACAAACTCTTTTGCTTTTCCTTGAACTCCAATGATCACGATCTACAATCCAAGCTGTCCAATTGTCCAGCCTCCAATGGTGATCCACACAGAGAACAAGAATGACGGCTAGGGTTTTCTTTTCTTGTGCTAGCAAGAATAATGAAAAATTTCATACTGTTTTCAAACCCTAGTAGCCTATTAATATAAGTCCAAATGGGCTCGGCCCATCTGTTAAACTTAACCCGGTCCAATATTTAATTAATCAAATTAATTAAATCTGGTCCATGAATTAATTAATCCAATTAATTAATTTGGGCCTATTAATAAACAACCCAATTAATTAATTATCCAACACTTGTCAATTAATTAATTGGTGAATCTCATTCTTCTGATTCTCTTTTGTGTGTGACCCATTAGGTTCTCGATCACGATACCTAACGACGTGAATTATTATTTTAATCTAATCAAAATCGATAAATTAAAACGCCCCTTTTAATTTATCACTAATTCACTTTCGTTGTCCCAAATTGACATCTAGCAATGTGTCAGGGCAATACATGTGACGGGAAATATCACGTAGTATGACAAAACCAAACTTGTTCGTTTACCGTGAAACTATAATCCTTTCGTCAATATGATCCGATCAATTATGAGATATGGATATGTGTCAATCTCAATTATCGATCATATCTTTTATCCCACTGTTAAGTTAATGTACGTCGAAAACTCTTTTCCGACTTATGAGTTCACCTTGGCCAAGGATTTCATTATCAACTTAACTGGATAAAATGTAGATCATAATCTCTTACTATCTAAGAGTGACGAATCCTCTATTGGTCATTCACAACCTTCATATGATTCTTGACATACCCGAACGATGTTGTATTAGCGACCCTTGGCAGAGCAACATCCAACACCACCAAAGTATGACTGTCCTCATATAAGATACCATGATGACCTCAAGTCAAAGGACCAATTTCACTACCGAACGTTAGAGATTAACCATTAACACTCAGATAGTTATCCATGTGGAATCTCTCAACGGGTCTCCAATGTTTTGTTCTATAACAAAACATCCACGTGTTCATTCAAGTGTCACCACACTTTAGCTTGTGAGATCAGCTACTTACTTCACACGTAAGAATGTCACACGCGATAGTCTATCCGTAATAACGATATCTGCATCTCGTTATTACTTCGACCACGGACGATTTAAGATTCAGTCACATAAAATTTGTATCTCACAATCACAACTCCTTGTGATTAACAAATCACGAAGAGTTGAATCTACGGATTCTATTATTTAATTTATTAGAATATTAATTCAATTAAATAATAGATATTGCCATGCATATGCATTGATTATATATATATATATATATATATATATATATATATATATATATATATATATATATATATATATATATATATTCAAAGTGTTTATGTCCAAAGTTGATTGGACCTAGGGTATAACACTTACAGGTTACTCATGACCAATGTTATTAAAATTGGACTGGACCAACCGATTCAACTGAAAAATTCAAAAACCGAATCGAAATCCAACTATAAACTATTTGATAAATAACCGGCCAACTAACCGGTAAATCGAAAATCGGTCACGATTTTACCGATTTGACTGGTTCAAAATATTTTATTTATTAATAATAGATTCAAACTAGTGAATAAATTTTTTTAAAAGTTGAAACACATGTCCACTCATTTGCCCCACTCAACCAACCCATCGAGTATTTTTGTATTTACTTCTTCACTCCTCCAATTCATTCGCTTCCGATGTGGGATTGAAAATTTTTCAATAAAGCCAATATTATATTATACTAATATAATATGAGCATTTTAACTACCTAATAGTTAATGCTTATGGCACATAGGGATTGAAAACTTTCAATAAGGTCAAGATTATATAAATTACTTAATTTCTTCGCACTGTTGGAACAATTCTTTTTTTTTTTATCTTATAAATTCAATAAAATTGGGATGAGTCTCAAAAGAAGTTCAAAGTGGAGAAAGCTTTTTCAAAAGCATCAACTTTCTCGAAAGATGGTCAAAAGGTGTGCTCAAGTGGAAGACAAAGAGAATTCACTTTGATCTACTTTACTTTTCAAGATTCTTATCTTCAATTCAATGTAATTTCAAGTCCGAAATCTTAATATAAGTATGTGCTCATTCTAAGGTTTTTGGCAGAGCGTGAAAAATAGAGAGTATTTATTTTTCTCTGCATCTCAAAGTTTGGATCAATATTGTAATACTATTTTTTATGAATAAAATTATCTTTTACTTCAAGATTTTGTTCTTTTACTATTTCCATTTCCCTGTTCTCCATCTCCCTGTCCCTGGGCCTATTTTGGTATCAGAGCCATAAACGAATGTTGTGAGAAAAACTTTGTCAAATTACTGTCCTTACAGTGTCAAAGGTCATACTGTTGTGTAGCCATGGATGTATGCTGAATAGACGTTGGTCAGCCCGTGTCAAACCAGGGTAGGCGTTTAGGGTGGTCCCGTTTGTAGGCTTTGGTCAAGCATCTGTATTTCCTGTAGCATTGTGTCTACAGTGGTAAGATTACTGTTTTCAAAACTTCATTCAATTATATCTTTCATGTCTAATTGGTTCACTAAAGGTAGTGGTTCAAAAGATGGTAGTTCTAGTTCAAAAGATTCAAGTATGTCAAAATTTTTTGATAAAGAAGAAATTGATCAAAAATCTGTTTCAAATGATTTTAATTCAAAAGAAATTCAAATTGCAAAAATTGAGCAAACTCTTCAAAAATGGACTATTCCAAAGGTAGACAAGAGTTCTATCTACGAAATAGGAGCATTTGATTTTACTCAAAATCTTGTTATCAAAACTTTGGAGCAAACAATTCCTATTAAGGAACAGATTACTTCAATCAATTTAATTTTAAATTCTTTGTTGATTACAATAGTCATATTGCAATACCATTTTTGAAGCTGAATTCTTGAAATAACGTTAACCTTTTCTTCTTCAGTGAGTGGATGGAAAGATTGATGAGATTTTTTACTAGATTTCGAAGAATGACGAGATCTAGAACTTGAAGAATGTTTGGATTTGGAAGTATGATGAGAAGCATGAGAAGTGTCACTGCTTGAAGATGTTTCAAAAAAATTATCCTTGTCAAGTTGATCAACTTGAAGATGGACAACTTCCATTTTGACATCACGAACTTGTTTTTCAAGATTGGAAATTTGAGATTTCATGATATTAACTTCTGTACAAAGGTCAGAGGTAGATATCACAGATTTTGGTTTTTGAAAACGATTGAGAACTTCTTGAAGATTAAAAGCTTCAGAAGAAGATGTTGAGGGAAGAAGTGAATTGAATTTGTTTTTCAATTTTTGATCAGGAATCTGATCAATAATTTCTTTGATAAGTTCTTCTTCTTTAGTAAGGACATATTTCTATTTCCATCTCCCTGTTCTCCATTTCCCTGTCCCTGGGCCTATTTTGGTATCAGAGCCATAAACGAATGCTGTGAGAAAAACTTTGTCAAATTACTGTCCTTACAGTGTCAAAGGTCATACTGTTGTGTAGCCATGGATGTCTGCTGAATAGACGTTGGTCAGCCCGTGTCAAGCCAGGGTAGGCGTTTAGGGTGGTCCCGTTTGTAGGCTTTGGTCAAGCATCTGTATTTCCTGTAGCATTGTGTCTACAGTGGTAAGATTACTGTTTTCAAAACTTCATTCAATTATGTCTTTCATGTCTAATTGGTTCACTAAAGGTAGTGGTTCAAAAGATGGTAGTTCTAGTTCAAAAGATTCAAGTATTAAAGAAGAAATTGATCAAAAATCTTTTTCAAATGATTTTAATTCAAAAGAAATTCAAATTGCAAAAATTGAGCAAACTCTTCAAAATTGGACTATTCCAAAGGTAGACAAGAGTTCTATCTATGAAATAGGAGCATTTGATTTTACTCAAAATCTTGTTATCAAAACTTTGGAGCAAATAATTCCTATTAAGGAACAGATTACTTCAATCAATTTACTTTCAAAAGAATCTATTCAAGCTCATCGCAAGAAGTTTCAATATATTCATATTGGACTTGTCCAAATTGCTGTCAAGCCTTTGTTTCGACTAGGTCTTGATATTCCAATTCTTATTACTTTAAGAGATAAAAGACTCTTAAGGTTTGAACATTCATTACTTTCCATGCTCGAGTCAAATCTCGAAAGTGGTCCAATATTTTCTAATTGTTATCCAAATTTTGCTGTTAGTCTTCAAGATGGTGCTATCTTGAATACTCTCAATCTTCGTATTCAAACAAAAAACTTCGAAATTGATGATACTTCAAGAGCACTTGCTTTAATATACAGAGTATATTATAAGCTCCTGAACACTCAACTCAATATAAGAGCTCTACGAACATCTCCAAAAGATGAGAGTCTTTTAGTTGAGGTCAATCCTCTTCATTCAAATATTTCTATTCCAAAACGTATTCCTTGGAATCTTCAAGATAGATTTCTTGCTTGGGATTTTGATAATGTTCAAAACCCAATCCCTCCACCTATCAAGAAAATTCCTGAACAAATCATGTATTTACCTGATGGTAATATTAGAGTTATCTTTAATAGACCGTCATCTTCAAATACTCTTCAAAGATCTTCCTCTTATAGATCTGATAATAGATCTAGAGAAAGTTCTTTTCAAGCAGCAAGATCTTCTGTATCTTCACTCAAAGGTGTCAATTTTAATCCAAAAATTCCAAAACCCTTTTATCAAAATGAGTCAGAGAACGAAGATGAAGAAGTAGAACCTCCTGCTTCTCCAACTCTTTCAGATATGATTCCTCCTCAATCAGAATGACTTGATCGTCAATGTAACGTTATCTCTTCTAAGATTGATAGAAGAAATGAGTTCAAGACTGATCAAACTCCTGAAGTCAAAAAATTCCGTCATTTGATCAAAAAATCCTTTTCAAAAAATCAAATTAAGTCTTATTGGGATGAATTCTTTGAGTCCCAAGAAGATAAAAGTTTCTTTGAATGGACTTATTTCAAGGTTTTCAAAAAATCTCCAAAAAAGATTTTATCATCTTCAAAGTCAAAAACTATTCAAACTCATTCATCTTCAAAAAAGACTTGGAATACTCCTGATGGAAAAACCTTCCAGTCAGTTCATCCTCCTTTGCAAGAAATTGCAATTCAACATGGCACAACTAAAGTTGTTGCTTCTCCTTTCAAGAAAATCGAGAGACCTGATGATACTATGGCTATCGCCAGTGATATCAAAAAGGTTTTATCTCAAAATAATTATTCAAATGTTGTTCTTCAATCAATTTGTACTCAACTCGACAGAATTGAAATAAATTCTGAATCTGAAGCTCAATCTTCTGATAAAACAAAGAAGAAGAAAAATATTGATTTTTCTGCTTCTTCTATTTATCATTTTCATGATGTTCCTCCTCCTCCGAAGCTCAATACTCAAGAAAATGTTCTCAAAGAACTAGCTTCTCAATTTGTAAAACTTTCAACCTCTTCTAAAGGAATCAATACCATTGAATCTGCTATTAATGATATTGAGTCTCAATTTCAAGAAGAAACTGATTTGCAAATCAATAAACTTCATGGACAAAGATTTCAAAAAATAAATCTTCCAACATATTATCCTCGTCCATCTCCTCCTGATCTTCTTTTTGAAGAAAAGATCAAAAAATCATTTTCTTATGATGGTAATGTTATCGTTGAATGGTGCATCGATGGATTATCTGAATATCAAATCATTCAATTACTTGAAAATATGGGTATTTGTTTCAATGCCTATCTGTGTAAAGGAATTGATCATCATACTGCTACAAACAACATCATCTACGGCTTTTCAGGTCAACTAAAAAGCTGGTGGTTCAACTATCTTTAAGCAGAAGATAGAACTAAGATTTCTAATGCTATTAAACCTCATGATGGAAGTAATGATAGCTTCGCTCATATGGTTTTTAGTATTATCAAACATTTCGTTGGAATTCCTGCAGACATTCAAGAAAGAAACTCTCAAAGTCTGATGAATCTCAACTGTCCAACTCTTCAAGATTTCCGTTGGTATAAGGACATGTTTCTTACACGTGTCTTTATTAGACGTGATTGTGATCAATCTTACTGGAAAGAAAGATTTATTTCCGGTCTTCCTAAACTCTTTGCAGAAAGGGTTAAAATGCTATCAAACAACATTTTCAACAACAATCAATCACTTTTGATGAACTTACTTATGGTGAAATCATAAGTTTTGTTAATCAAGAAGGACTTTCACTCTGTAATGATCTCAAACTCAAAGCCAAACTCAAATCTGAAAGATCTCAAGGTCGTAAAGAACTTGGATCATTCTGCGAACAATATGGATTTGAAAAAATCATTCCTCCTTCAAGATCAAAACCAAAACCTTCTTTTCAAAGAAAAAATCATTTTTCAAAACCTTCTTTTCGAAAGAAAGAATTTCAAAAATCCTTTCCAAAATCTTCTTCTAAAAAGAAACCCTTTAGAAGAACTTCCAATGTTACATGTTGGAAATGTAACAAATCTGGTCATTATTCAAACAAATGTCCTCTCAAGAGTAAGATTAGTAATCTTCAATGTGATGAAGAAACTAAGCTTGCATTACTCAATTTGGTTAATTCTGAATCAGATTCTTCAAATTCTGATACTGAACAAATTTATCAAGAATCCTCTGATTCTGATAAAAGTTCAAAATCATCTTCATCCTCTTCTCAAAGTAAAGAAATTTGTGGTTGCAAAACTATAAATGTCCTTACTAAAGAAGAAGAACTTATCAAAGAAATTATTGATCAGATTCCTGATCAAAAATTGAAAAACAAATTCAATTCACTTCTTCCCTCAACATCTTCTTCTGAAGCTTTTAATCTTTAAGAAGTTCTCAATCGTTTTCAAAAACCAAAATCTGTGATATCTACCTCTGACCTTTGTACAGAAGTTAATATCATGAAATCTCAAATTTCCAATCTTGAAAAACAAGTTCGTGATGTCAAAATGGAATTGTCCATCTTCAAGTTGATCAACTTGACAAGGATAATTTTTCTGAAACATCTTCAAGCAGTGACACTTCTCATGCTTCTCATCATACTTCCAAATCCAAACATTCTTCAAGTTCTAGATCTCATCATTCTTCGAAATCTAGTAAAAAATCTCATCAATCTTTTCATCCACTCACTGAAGAAGAAAAGGTTAACGTTATTTCAAGAATTCAGCTTCAAAAATGGTATTGCAATATGACTATTGTAATCAACAAAGAATTTAAAATTCATCATCGAGTCTTAATTGATTCAGGTGCTGATCAAAATTGTAAAGAAATATGTTCAACTATACCAAATGCATTTTGGGATAGGAAAAAACATATTGTTTCTCTTCCATATACTCCAGATTTTCAAGAATCAAATATTCCAACAAAATCTCGTTCTATTCAAATGAATAAAGAATTACTTGATTATTGTATGATTGAAATACAAGATCTCCTTGATAAGAAGCTTATCAGATCAAGCAAGTCGCCTTGGAGCTGTTCTGCTTTTTATGTCAATAATTCTGTCGAGATTGAACGAGGAGTTCCTCCACTCGTTATCAATTACAAACCTCTCAATTCATCTCTTCAATGGATTCGTTATCCAATTCCTCAGAAGAAAGATCTTCTGAATCGATTATTCAAAGCTATTATCTTCTCTAAATTTGATTTAAAGTCAGGTTTTTGGCAAATTCAAATTAAAGAAGAAGATAAGTACAAAACTGCTTTCAATGTTCCTTTCGGACAATATGAACGGAATGTCATGCCTTTCGGTCTCAAAAATGCTCCTTCTGAATTTCAGAAGATTATGAATGATACTTTCAATCCTTTTCAAGATTTTATCATTACTTACATTGATGATGTTTTAATCTTCTCTGAAAGTATTGAAAAACATTTCAAACATTTGCATACATTCATTGATGTCATTAAACA
Source organism: Fraxinus americana (assembly GCA_035079005.1). Taxonomy (NCBI): domain Eukaryota; kingdom Viridiplantae; phylum Streptophyta; class Magnoliopsida; order Lamiales; family Oleaceae; genus Fraxinus; species Fraxinus americana. The sequence goes on from CM068723.1 coordinate 29,734,517, forward strand.
AAATGGTTTAGCTGTTTCAGCTAAGAAAATTGTTTTGTGTCAAACAAAGATAAGATTCATTGGTCATAACATTCAATTAGGAACACTTACACCAATTCAAAGAAGTCTAGATTTCACTTGCAAATTTCCCGATGAAATTTTAGACAAAAACAGTTTACAAAGATTTTTAGGTTGCGTCAATTACGTAGGAGATTTTGTCAAAGAGATAAGAATCCTATGTGCCCCTTTATTCAAAAGACTGAAAAAGGACCATGACCCATGGAGTCACGAGTGTACCCTTGCTGTTCAAAATGTCAAAAAGGCTATCAAATGCATTCATTGCCTTTCAATTCTTGATCCAAGTGCATCCATTATTGTCGAGACAGATGCGTCAGACATAGGGTATGGTGGGGTCCTCAAACAGTTGTCTTCTCAAACAAGCCAAGAACAATTGGTCAGATTTCACTCAGGAGTCTGGTCAGGCTCTCAAAAGAATTACTCCACTATCAAAAAAGAGATTTTAGCTATCGTGCTAATCATTTCAAAGTTTCAAGATGATTTGATCAATAAAAATTTTATTCTCAAAATAGACTGTAAAGCCTCAAAAGACGTTTTACAAAAAGATGTGAAAAATCTTGTCTCAAAACAAATCTTTGCAAGATGGCAAGCAATTTTGTCTTGTTTTGATTTTCAAATAATATATATACAAGGATCCTCAAACTTTCTTGCAGATTTCCTTACGAGAGAATTTCTTCAGAAAGAAAGAGAGAGTGAGAAAAAATGAGTTCTTTTGTGACTGTCAAGTAGAAGAACAAGAAGAAGATTTCAAACAATCCTCAAAATCCTTCTCCTTCAATTGATGATTTTCTTTCTCAAGGATCATCATCTCAAAATTCTCAAAAAACAACCCTTGCTTCAAAAATTCCTACCCATCCAGCACAAAGAAAAGCTCAAACACCTTCAAATTTCAGACAAGCTCTTCAAACAGGAACTGGAAAACTTCCAGAAATCAACCCTTCTCAAAGAACCTTTTCATATTTCACAAAAAATCGATATTTATCTATTTGTGAAATGGAAACTTCATGGATTCATCGTTACACTGGTTTCGATGAATGTCTTCAAGATCCCTTTCCAGAAAAATTTCAATTTTTTCCCACAAACATCAAAAAATCTCGTGAGTACTATGAAACGATCCTTGTCAAAACCGGATCAGCCATTATTACTCACACTCCAAATGCTCAAAACAAAGAGCATATTGATTTTTCAAAAATTTCAATTCAAAGGGTTTGGTCTTACGAAGACTGGGGGACCGACCCATGGAATGAGAAGCGAATGAATCTTCCAAAAAACGCTTCAATCGAATCTCATTTCAATTACTTTGATTACATCAATGCGTGGTCTAACGTTTTCTACTTTAGGCCTATAACGCACTCCTGGTTTATTCTTTTTAACCAGAATTGTTCAAACACTTTTCCAAAATGGTTTCAAACATGGTTCGAATATTTTGGACTTGAAGAGACAATTTTACCTAGTCTTACTCTTCAAGGATTCGAATACTTCAAAAAAGAGGCAAAAACCTTTTTGAAGCCTCAAGAAAATCTTTTGTTTCAATTTGCCCACAACCTCAAAGTTTCGTGGATTTTCTGCTGGGATTTTCAATTGATTCAAGACCCTGGCAGTGAATTTCATGTCAAAAGAATTGTCCGACGTTTCAAAATCAAATGGTGGTCAAAATTCCATGAGACAAACTGTTGCCCAAAAGCAATTGATTCATGGATTCAAGAACAAAGAAACATGGGACAACCTTCAAAGAAAGAACAAGAAAAATTTGGCAGACTTTCTGACAGAAAAATCAAGATTAATTGCTATGCTTAATCAATGTAAATCTCCAGATGAACTTTCAGCAATTTCGGAGAAAATTACAAATTTAGCAGAAGCAACTTCAAAGAAATCAAAATCAGTTACTTCAAGTGAAGAATCAGATCATGCTTATGACAACGAAGATGATTGTTATGGGTTTGATATTGACGACCTCCTTGATCAAGAGTTGAATACCAAATGACTACATGGTCACAGTTATTTGGATGAACTTTCAAGATATCGTTCTCAACAGGCCAAAGACTTCATGCTCAAAATGTGTTTGCCAGCAAACAAATTATTCCTACCACCCTTGCCGACATTCAAAGGACAATCATCAATTCAAAAAGCCGGGAAGGATGGAGAATAATTCAAAATTTCAAAAGAGAAATCAAGTATCAATTACTTTATCAAAAGAAGTTCAAAGTGGAGAAAGCTTTTTCAAAAGCATCAACTTTCTCAAAAGATGGTCAAAAGGTGTGCTCAAGTGGAAGACAAAGAGAATTCACTTTGATCTACTTTACTTTTCAAGATTCTTATCTTCAATTCAATGTAATTTCAAGTCCGATATCTTAGTATAAGTATGTGCTCATTCTAAGGTTTTTGGCAGAGCGTGAAAAATAGAGAGTATTTATTTTTCTCTGCATCTCAAAGTTTGGATCAATATTGTAATACTATTTTATATCAATAAATTATCTTTTACTTCAAGATTTTGTTCTTTTACTATTTCCATCTCCCTGTTCTCCATCTCCCTGTCCCTGGGCCTATTTTGGTATCAGAGCTCTTATATTGAGTTGAGTATTCAGGAGCTTATAATATACTCTGTATATTAAAGCAAATGCTCTTGAAGTATCATCAATTTCGAAGTTTTTTGTTTGAATACGAAGATTGAGAGTATTCAAGATAGCACCATCTTGAAGACTAACAGCAAAATTTGGATAACAATTAGAAAATATTGGACCACTTTCGAGATTTGACTCGAGCATGGAAAGTAATGAATGTTCAAACCTTAAGAGTCTTTTGTCTCTTAAAGTAATAAGAATTGGAATATCAAGATCTAGTCGAAACAAAGGCTTGACAGCAATTTGGACAAGTCCAATATGAATATATTGAAACTTCTTGCGATGAGCTTGAATAGATTCTTTTGAAAGTAAATTGATTGAAGTAATCTGTTCCTTAATAGGAATTGTTTGCTCCAAAGTTTTGATAACAAGATTTTGAGTAAAATCAAATGCTCCTATTTCATAGATAGAACTCTTGTCTACCTTTGGAATAGTCCAATTTTGAAGAGTTTGCTCAATTTTTGCAATTTGAATTTCTTTTGAATTAAAATCATTTGAAACAGATTTTTGATCAATTTCTTCTTTATCAAAAAATTTTGACATACTTGAATCTTTTGAACTAGAACTACCATCTTTTGAACCACTACCTTTAGTGAACCAATTAGACATGAAAGACATAATTGAATGAAGTTTTGAAAACAGTAATCTTACCACTGTAGATACAATGCTACAGGAAATACAGATGCTTGACCAAAGCCTACAAACGGGACCACCCTAAACGCCTACCCTGGCTTGACACGGGCTGACCAACGTCTATTCAGCAGACATCTATGGCTACACAACAGTATGACCTTTGACACTGTAAGGACAGTAATTTGACAAAGTTTTTCTCACAACATTCGTTTATGGCTCTGATACCAAAATAGGCCCAGGGACAGGGAGATGGAGAACATGGAGATGGAAATAGTAAAAGAACAAAATCTTGAAGTAAAAGATAATTTTATTGATAAAAAATAGTATTACAATATTGATCCAAACTTTGAGATGCAGAGAAAAATAAATACTCTCTATTTTTCACGCTCTGCCAAAAACCTTAGAATGAGCACATACTTATACTAAGATTTCGGACTTGAAATTACATTGAATTGAAGATAAGAATCTTGAAAAGTAAAGTAGATCAAAGTGAATTCTCTTTGTCTTCCACTTGAGCACACCTTTTGACCATCTTTTGAGAAAGTTGATGCTTTTGAAAAAGCTTTCTCCACTTTGAACTTCTTTTGCTAAAGTAATTGATACTTGATTTCTCTTTTGATATATATATATATATATATATATAACATATTTGTACTTATTTTGAATTGGTGGTAAGCAATTTTTTTTATATATTTTTGTTAAAATTAAATTAAATTGTTTATAAATATTTATGTATTTATCTCCGGTTCAATCCCGATTGAACCTTTTGACCCCTGACTTTTTTCCTTTTCCAGTTCAAAGTCCGGGTCGATTTTCAAAATATTGCTTATGATGAAAAAAGAAAGAATTAATATGTAGCGAAATGTGCATCAATTAATTTAACATAATCTTTTGTTAAACTAATTATGCTCTCAATGTTTTACTCAAATCTATGACTCTCTACATACTTGATTCCCAGTGTGATGGATCTCATCTGTTATATTAAGAATGGCTGGTATCTCCTCCTCGGGAATACATCACAGGATAATCTGATCAGCTCCTCGGTGGTAGAGAATAGGATCTTCCCAAAAATAGTATTTGAGCTCAGAGAAAAATTTATTCCGCTGGTGGTTGGAGTAATCAGGTGGAGAAATGGATTTGACCAAATAATTCATGATGTCTGCATACCACGGTGTAACTTCCATGCCAAATATCTGCTCATCTGGAAAAACCTCACTAATTTCCACTGATTTATCATGATTTCCCTGTTCTAGTCACGATAGGTGATCATCGGTTACCATATTTTTGCTTCCCTTTGTGTCCCTAATTTCCAAATCAAACTCTTGCAGTAGTAGTATCCCAACGAATCAAATGTGGCTTAGCATCCTTCTTTGTCATCAGATATTTCAACATCGCATGGTCAGTATAGACTATGACCTTTGATCCAACAAGGTAGGATCGGAATTTATCAAAGGCATAGACGACGGTCAGGAGCTCTTTTGTCGGTAGCGGCATAGTTTAGCTGTATATCATTCAATGTTTTGCTCGCGTAGTAGATGACATGAAACACTTTACCTATTTGCTGCCCCAATACTACTCCCACTGCATAATCACTGGCATCGCACATCAATTCAAATGGCTTATCCAATCCGATGCTGTGATGATGGGTGCTGAAATAAGCTTCTCCTTTAAAGTGTTAAATGCTGCTACGCACTCTGCAGAGAATTCAAAAGGCAGATCCTTAACCAATAAATTGAAAAGAGGCTTCGTAATTTGTGCACAATCCTTAATGAAATGTCGATAAAATCTATCATGCCCATGAAAACTGCGCACTCCTTTAACTGTTGTAGGCGGTGGTAGGTTTTCGATAACTTGTATCTTGGCCTTTTCAACCTCGATCCCCTTAGCTGATATGTGATGCCCCAACACTATGCCCTCTTGTATCATAAAATGACATTTTTCCCAATTCAACACCAAGTCTGTCTCCTTACACCGCTGTAGAACCAAACCCAGATGTTCTAAACATTCATCAAACGACGAGCCGAACACTGAGAAGTCATCCATGAAAATATCTATAAATGCTTCCACCATATCAGAGAAAATGGCCATCATACATCGCTTGAACGTAGCAGGCGCATTGTATAAGCCGAATGGCATCCTCCGGTAGGGAAAAGTTCCATATAGACAAGTGAATGTAGTTTTTCTTGGTCATCTGGTGTGATTGGAATTTGATTGTAACCTGAATAACCTTCGAGGAAACAATAATGTGAATGACCCGCCAACCGTTCTAACTTCTGATCAATGAAAGGGAGTGGGAAATGATCCTTTCGAGTAGTAGTGTTCAGTTTGCAATAGTCAATGCAAACTCTCCGTCCCGTAGCCGTCCTGGTTGGTATCAATTCGTTCTTTTCATTTGCAACCACTATGATGCCCCCTTTCTTTAGTACAACTTGAACCGGGCTAACCCAACTGCTGTCTCAAATAGGATAGATTATTCCTGCATCCAAGAGTTTAATCACCTCGGCTCTCACCACTTCTTTCATGTTTGGATTCAACCTCCGCTGTCCATAGATGCTTGGTTTGTAGTTTTCTTCCATGAGAATCTTATGCATGCAAAGTGAAGGGCTGATCTCTTTTATGTCAGCAATAGAGCACCCAATTGCTGTTTGATTTTCTCTCAACACTCTAAGCAATTTCTCTTCCTCCATCAAGCTAATTGAGTTTGAAATTATGACCGGAAGTGTAGATGCTTCCCCTAAGTAAGCGTAACGAAGATGGGGAGGTAGTTGTTTGAGCTCTAACTTTGGTGGTTGTTGAACTGATGGTAGTGGTTTTGGTAGGCCAGTTCTCATTTCCTCATAATTCTTTTTTCGCATATATGGGGGATTTGTCTCCAAAAATCTTGCACATACCTCCATTTCTATAGAATCGGTGTGAATGGACTAAGAATCCATGATACAAGCTTCATACATGCAAATGGATGTTGGAGCTGAAAAGTGTTATGAACTGCACTGTCAACAACGTCGATCTGAAAACAACTTTCGGATTCTGTGGGATATTTCATAGCCTTGAAAACGTTGAAAGAAGCTTGTTCTTCCCCTAATCTAAGGATTAGCTGACCTCGCTGTACATCAATGAGAGCCCTTCCAGTAGCTAAAAATGGTCGGCCCAATATAAGAGGTACATCCTTATCTTCCTCCATGTCAAGAATAAGGAAATCTGCAGGAAATATAAGCTTCTCAACTTTTACCAAAACATCTTCTATGATTCCCCGTGGATGAGTGAGTGACCTATCAGCAAGCTGCAGAGTTACCGTGGTTGGTTTAGCTTCTCCCAATCCAAGTTTCCTGAAAATAGAGAGTGGCATTAGATTAATACTTGCACCCAAGTCACATAAAGCTTTATCAAAAAAATAATTTCCAATAGTGCAAGGTACAGTAAAACTCCCTAGATCTTTTAGTTTTGGAGGAAGCTTTTTCTGGATCCTCGCACTGCATTCTTCTGTCAACATCACCGTTTCATGATCATCCATCTTACATTTGTTGGAGATGATTTCCTTTAAGAATTTGGTATAACTGGGTATCTGTGTGAGTACTTTAGCCAAAGGTATATTGATGTGAAGCTTCTTAAAGATGTCCAAAAATTTCATGTATTGCTGGTCCAGCTTTTGCTTTCTTAATCTCTGGGGAAAAGGAATTGGGGGTTCATATGGATTTATTGGTGTGGTTGCTTTAGCCCACGCTACATCTGAGGTCCCTTTTTTAGATAATTCCCCAGGTTGTTCAATCTGCTCCTTCAAATCTTCATCAAATGGTGGTACCGTTTCTTTATTTGCACCAGGTCTCTTCACATGTATTTCAGGTAATTGAACCCCGCTACGTGTAGTGATGGCTTGGACATGTTCTCTAGGATTCACTTTGGTATTACTCGGTAGTGCACCTGGAGCTCGTCTTATCATAGAAAATGCTATTTGTCCTACTTGTGTCTCCAAGTTCTTAATTGCAACCCCATGATTGTGGAGAGTTGTTTTGGTCTTCCTTATGAACTGATTTGTTGTTTCCATGTATTTGTCGGTCTTATCCATAAATTTGGCAAACATCTTCTCTAATTGAGGTTTCTTCTCCTGCTGGTGCTGTCCTTGAGACCTGTTGTGATATTGGTTTTGATTTCCTCCCCATGAGAAATTTGGATGGTTTCGCCATCCAGGATTGTAAGTGTCTGAATGTGGGTTGTTTTGCTGATGTTGACCCCATTGTGCGTAGTCCACTTGTTCCATTCCCTGCGAAAGAGTTGGGCACTCAACTATACTATGCTCCGTTCTACACTCTTTACAGTTCAGCTTCCTTGATTGTGTTGCACTTGTAGGTTGTGATATACTTTCCACTTTGTGAAATAGAGAGTCAATTTTTGCAGATATTGCAGAGTAGGTGTCAACCTTACAGACACCAGCTGGTTTCTTTGTACCACACGCTCAGAAACCACATAGTTGAAGTGTTCCCCATTCTCTCAAACAATTCCCATGCTCCATCAATGGTTCTTGTGATTATAGAGCCATTGGATGATGAATCCACCATGCTCCTAAAAGAAGAAAGTAGCCCTATGTAGAAAAATCTGATCTGTGTCTTTCTATCGAAATCATGTTGGGGACATTTCCTTAGCATGTTCTTGAACCTATTCCTAGCTTCATCAAATGACTCAGACTCACCCTGACTGAAGATTGATATTTCATGCCTCATCTTCGCTACTTTGGCTGGAGAGAAAAATTTAGTGCAGAATTTGTGAGCCAGATCATTCCTAGTAGTAATACTCGCCACAAGAAGTGAATCCAACCATTCGAGTGCCTTATCTCGTAAGGTGTGTGGAAACAACTAAGCCGGATAGTGTCTTCTGATATTCCTTGGTATTTGAAATGTTGACACATATCCAAAAATCGGGATATATGTGTATGTGGATTTTCATTTGCCAACCCGTAGAACTGATGCGCATTCTGGAAGAGTTGGATGACATTAGTTTTCAGCTAGAAATTTGGCTGTTCGAATGGAGGGTACACGACGCTGGATTGACTCTCGACAACGAAGGGTGATAAGAAATCCCTAATCAATGTATTTCCATCTTCTCCTTCCTCAGCATTGCCTGGAATTGCAGGATTCCTCATTGGTTCAATCTGTTGATTTGCCATTGGTAGTTGTTCTTGATTTCCCTGCTGTGCTGCTCTAGCTTCCCTTTGCCTGCGATGAAAAGTTCGTTCAATCTCCAAATCCGTTGGAAGTAGTTCACCACCAAGCGACCTTAGCATGCAAACCTAAAGGAAGAAAAAAAATGACTGTAGTTCTTAGATTTATCTAAATAGAAATGCTAAATATAATACGTAAAAATAAAATAAAATAAAAAGTAAAGACAAGTTCGAATTATCTCCATATAAAACAAGGTTTAATAACTTGTCGTGTCTCAAGATTGGAACTTAGTACTAACAAATGAACAACTACAACAGCGCAAAATCAAATTAATCTCCACATGCTACATGCATAACTTGACGTGTGTGTTTGTGAAAGCTCGTGTCAATATATTAAGATCATGATTAGCTCATACCTGACCCAAAGTAGTCAAATACTCATTTACATCACTCGTATTAGTTATGGACTCATTTGAATTAGTGTCTAAGTAAATAAAATCAAACTAACGACCAATCCCCGGCAACGGCGAGAAAAACTTGTTCACGAAAATAATTGTTCGTTTTAAATCACTGCAAGTGTACGGTTCGTAACAAGTAATAAAGTGAAATTGAGAATTCCAGATATCGTTCCCACGGAGATTGAATTAGCTTGAGTCTAATTACCGAAACCTTATCTGAATCTATAGATTTTTTGAGATGATTATAAAGATTTGTAATTAAACAAAAATTAAATATGCAACTTAACTAAATTTTACCAACTAACTAAATGCAATTTAAAAGTTCAAATGCAAAGTGAATGTTTCTTATGAATAACAAATGAGTACTAGGATCACGAATCCCCATGCAATGTCCACCTTAGAATCTAGTACTACAACATTGACAACATGCTTGATATTTTGAAAAATCAATGATCCTAACCTATCCAACAATCTCTCTCGAGACATACTAGACCTATTCATGTAAACCACTCGACTATATCTCTACGAAGAATGTGAATTCACAAGAATGCATGTATTTTTATGATCACTTAAAGATTAACGCAAAGCATAGAAGTATATCTCTATCCCCTATCGGACCTTACGATGACTAATACATCGTCAAGTCTATTCCCCTTCTCTCGAATGCATAAAATAAACCACTATACTCACACAATCACATGCATAATAATTGTGGAAACAAATAAGTGAATAAAAGTCATTCAAACCTCAAAACATGTCTTAATTGTCAATAATTGTAAAACTAAAATCCAAAGTTAAATAGCAAAGTTTATCGATCTCCTAGCACAAATAAATCTAGCATAACATGATATTGAAATTGAATAAATAAAAGTGGAACGACATTACCAAAGATTGACGAAACGTGATTAATTCTGACCAAAAATTAATCTGCCGCATCAAAAATAAATCTGCCACATCCGCCTTTTTTTCTTCAATTCCAGTTCTGCGTTTGTCTTTTCTCTCAGCTGTCGGGTTGTCTACATATATGTATAAATTCAGCCCACAGAACTTCCTCTGTCGGCGTGGGTTCCTATGCGTATTAATTCTATTCAGCCCCAAAAAAAAACCCCAGCAATTTCTGTCCTTGCGCATCTCTCCTCTTGCGTGTTCTGTTTGCAGGGTATATATATATAATTAGTGCACCACAAATTTCTTGAATTGAGGCCCATTACTAGAATAAACAAATCAACCGCCAAAACAATTCCATTATAATTAGAATTCCCAATCCAATTGGTAATTGAAATCCTAACCAAATTACAAGTCCACGGGCCCATTAATAATATTTTTCTCCAAATCACCCCATTTTTAGAATGAATGCAATTTAGTCCTTCAATTTCTATAGTGTAGACTTTAATCTCTAAAATTGTAGATTTTCATCGATTTCAACATTCTTTCTTTTCCAATTGCTTCATACGAGTCCATAACTAAAACAAAAGAAAATTAACTCAAGTTAAGTAAAAATTAATAATTTGACGACATGAAACCCAAGTAATATGACCCAAATAAGTGCATAAAATCATCTCTCAATATTTATATAAGGACACAAACTCACAATACTTTCATTGAAGCGATGACCAACATTGAGAGGGTGCCCTATCTAAGTACCTAATTAAGAATTTATCATAATCTCTGACAACTTTACAAATCTTTTAGTTTTATCATAAAACCATACAAAGATGTGGGGGCAAGCTGCAATTACTGTCTCCTTTCCAAAAAAGTGCACAGAATTGCTTGGAATTTGGTTTACTAAACCAATAAAGCTAAGTCTTGAACAAAACTAATTTTGAAACATAGAGCGTTATAAAGAGGAATTCATAGTCAGGCGATAACTACACAAGTTATCGCGCATCAATCAGGCAAGTTTACGAATATATGTATCGATTTTTATATGTTGATTCGTGTATTTATATGACCCTGCAGAAAAAAAAGTGTATTTGTGTGTTTTTTCTACGTTTTTGAATTGTGTTGATATTGTGCGATTGGTAGTATAGGATCGGAGTTCAAAATTTGAATATAATATTCTATTTTGGATTGATTTTGATGAATTTTGAGAGGTATATATCGATGTAGAGAGTAATTTTTTCATGTGTATTTCTCCGCGTTCTTTAGATTTCGAATTGTATTGAACTTGCGTACGATATTATAGATTTGATCAATTGAGTTAAATATTTGAAATAAAAAAAATCAATTTATTCTAATTTAAATTGATGTTTGATGAATTTTGATTGTGTAGTCAATTTCCTTACGTGAAAAGCAGTTGAAGTGTCTTAGTGTATCTTTGATTAATAAAATCCCTTACTCTCTAATCGAACAAATTTGGAATTTTGGTCGAAAAATCGGTTCATATATGTATAGGTTAACATTGACAAGTATTCCACCCTAAATGCAAAATTACTTACGTTAAGAGCCAATTTTAGGAAATCTCCTTCTTCAATACTTTCAAGGGAAGAAGTGGGCTAAACAAATTGCTTCACAATCTGATGAGTTGTTTGACAGTAAAGAATCATTTTGTTGTAATTTTATTTGATTTTCCATGCCAATTAGAGAGTAAGTTTGAATTAATTAATTAAGGGTCATTTGTTGTATTTATCGGTTAAAAAATATTTAGACTTCAACCACAATTGGGAAGTCATTTGTTGTATTTATCGGTTAAAAAATATTTAATGTAAGAATAGGACTGAAGTTACTTTTGAAACAATTAGCGTATTTATTTTTATTTATGATCAACGAAAAAATTATTAGGTAATTAAATTTTAAACGCTTAGTCAAACATGTACAATTAGGTTTGATGCATTTATTCGAGCACTAAAATCAATTCCATTTGCTTAACACTTCAAGGTTTCTTGTCATACTGTTATCCAAATCTCATTTTTCATTCTGTTTGTTCGAAACTCCAGAATTCATCTAACGAACAATTCGTTCAGCCATGGAAGAAGAAACACTGACAAGTCATGAAGTACCGGTGGTTAATATTACCGTGCAGGACGAGATAAACGTCGATCCATCTAAGGTAAAATTCATCTTTTTGTAACTATGCAAGTGTGTATGAATAAGTTGTGTTTACATGTATACTATGAAAATTCACTAACTTTAGTATGACGAATTATTGAAGTGCCCTTTATGTTGTTAACTAATATATTACGGATGCAAAAAAAAAAAATAATAATAATAATAATAATAATAACAACAACAACAAAATAAATAAATAAATAAATTAGGGTACAATAGGATTTTACTAGGTTAAAAAAATGCCCAAAAAGTATGGTAGCCCTTATATTTTTGGGCATATTTTGCAGGATTTGTCTTTTAAAAAACCTATACTTTTTAGAATTAAACTAGTCGTAAAAACCTTATATTCTTTGGGCTTATCAAGGGCTATGATTTTGACATATCAAGAATGTCAAATTTGCCTTGGTATGTAGCAGCTTTGTAGTTTTTAAGACAATATGCTTAGGCGTTTTTTGTGCGTACAAGCATCTTTGACGAACTTGAAAGACCACAGATATATGTATTATTTTCCAATTTATAATTTTTTTTTTTTTTTTTGGTTGGGATTTGATTCAAAAGCGCTACCATATCTTAATATGAAATACTAAAGAATCAAAAATTGAATTGATTGTCAATGAGTAATGTTCGGATAAATCCTGCAAAGGGTATGGGATTGTTAACAAGTAATACGTGATGAGTTGAATGTCATCCCACGAGAACTGAATTCTAATTCAAGTATACTAGTCTTGCATCGAATTCAAAGTACGTAACACAGAATAAATGATTTGTTGTGATTGTTCTAAATTATTCTACTAATTATGTGAAAAGCCTTGGTATGTTTAAATGAATGAATTATTGTATTGGATTTAGAATTTGCCAATTGCTATCTATTTTTAATTCTCAATTATGTAATCTACTTTTACTCATGCATTCTTGACAATCGATAATCCTATGATATTCAACTTTCTTTTTCAAGATAAATTAATTTATTCTAAACAGACCAGGTCATATTCCTAGTCTGAATTCAAAGGAGAAGAACGCATTCAATTACACGATTATCTAGGTGATGACACATTTAATAACATGATTATTGAGGTAATTGCACATGCAATATACGTTATTTTTAACATCTATTGATCCTGTGTAAATCATGCAGTGTTCTAATTAATTGTGAACTTTCTAGTATTACAACAAGCAACCGATTACTTAATTGGTGATCAATCAATTAAATAATGCAACAAGTATCCATAATTAATCAAGAAAAACAAGAATTAACAAAACTACTTGTCTTGAATTAAAATAAATAAGTAAAATGGTTCATCTTCATCCAATACATATAATGATCTAGCCTAGCATATTTATAAATGAATTATATGAAAAATTATGAAAGGACATCACCTAGATCATAGAACAATATAAGAATCTTGATGGAGAATCAATACCTTGGTCTTGATCTTGAATCCACGCCTTGAATTATATTGTAAAGTTTCTTTAATTCCTTGCTAACTTAATCTTCTCTCTCAAAATTGTGATTTGACCTCTTGTTCTTGATGAATTTTGTGATATGAATGTTATTAAGAGGCTAAATAGAGATTCCCTAATGTTTTGCCAAAGTTCTATATTTATAAAAGGCAAAATTAGGTCAAGAAACTCCCCAAAAATGGTTTATCAAAGAGTTTTATTGAAATAAGGAAATCGATTCCTATCTGGTCGAATTTTGCTATGTTCACGCAATGGCATTGGAGTTTCTCACATGCCTCCTGTTGTGCGAAATAACTGCCCCGTGCGGGAAGTTAGGTGGATCTGAAAAGCCATCAGTATTTTTGTCATATATTTTTCGTCTGATATATGATTGAAGCAAAAAGTACGTTGGAAGTCACTCAAAGGGCTACAATTATTCTAGAAGTATCATGTTTCCAATTTGAACATTCACCATGCAAAAAATGGATTTCAATCCGAGACTGAAAATTTGGAGCATAACTTGTACGGCTAAAAAATGATTTGTAAAAATACTTTGACTAAGTGGGGAAAGATCTATCACACGAACCCAAAGAAGAGCTCAAAACCTTCTTACAAAGTAACTTGGATGTCTTTGCATGGAGGCTCGAGGACATGGTGTGCGTCAACCCAAATATAAGTTGCTACCACTTGAAGATTGATCCTATGTACGCCCTATATAAACAAAAGATGAAAGACCCTAACCCTGATAGGAACGAGACCCTAAAGGAGGAAGTAGAGAAATTAAACAATAATGGCTTCATTAGAGATCCCATATATCTAAAATGGATATGTAACCCTATTCTAATAAAGAAGTATAATGGTATGTAAAGAGTATGCATAGACTTCTCTAACCTCAATCAAGTTTGCCCAAAAGATAGCTTCTCCCTCCCAAGATTAGGCCAACTTGTGGATTCAATTGCAGGGCATGAGCTACTTAGCTTCATAGATGCATACTCAGGCTACAATCAAATTCCCATGTACCCCACAGATGAGGAGAACACCTAATTCATTCTAGATGGAGGCTTGTACTACTATAAGATGATGCGTTTTGGATTGAAAAATGTTAGGGCTACCTATCAAAGGTTGGTGAAGAGACTCAAAATGGGAGACCATGTTAAGCACCTAGATGCTACTTTCCAAATCTTGAGGAGATACAAAATGAAGCTAAAACCCTCAAGTGTGAGTTTGGTGTTGCCTCTAAAAAATTCCTAGACTATATAGTCAAATGAAGAGGAATTGAGGCTAGCCCATCGAAGATCAAGGCCTTAATTGAAATGAGATGTCTTCAAAAGTCCAAACAGGTGCAAAGTCTCAATAGACGAGTGGCAACCTTGAACTGCTTCATCTCAAAAGCTAATGACAAATGACTCCTGTTCTTCAAGGTTCTCAAAGGAGGGAAGAAGTTCCATTGGAGTACTAAGTGCAAAGAGGCTTTCCAGGGGCTAAAGCACCTTGGGCAGGTCTTTCTCCTCTCCAAACTAAAGGCTGATGACACCCTATTGCTCTATTTGGTTGTATCTGAAGACACCGTTAGTTCAGTTCTTGTAAAAGAAGAAAGTACCCATTAATTACCCGTATATTATGTAAGCAAAGTCCTCTTACAAGCAGAAGCTTGCTACCCTCACATGGAAAAGCTCGCCCTCTCCTTAATCACTATTTCTAGAAAGTTGAAGCCATACTTCTAGGCCCATAACATATATGTACTAACAAACTTTCCACTCAAGAAAATGCTACAGTGGCCTGACGCTTCACGAAGATTGTTGAAATGGGCTGTAGAGCTTAGCGAGTTCGACTTGGTTTTCAAAGCAAGGACTTCCGTAAAGGGTCAAGCCCTTATAGATTTTGTAGCAGAATTTACTACATGCTTTAACTCATCCCTACATAGAAAGTCAACGCATTATATAAATATCTATCCATGGACGCAATGGACTATTGTGTTGTGTTAGAAATGCACAACCAACCAACGAAAGGCAAAAATACTCTAAGCTAATGCATCACATGCACAAAGTCTGCACATTATGTGAATATCCATACATGGACTTGGGGGACTATTGTTATCCCTCTTGGCTCCAAGCTCCAGGTCATCACCGACGAGGTCAGTTAAGCTGATCAATAAGGCGTACTTTTCCTCCACGTCACCTACTACTTAGTTGAGGTGACACTTCACCTTATCCGAGGCTCCATGTCGAATCATTTCTATCCAAAGCAAGGTCAAAGCCTTTAAGGCTTTGAAACGACTCGAGATCTTTTCGAAACAAATCTTAATGACTGATTAAGTTGACATTAGGGTCATGTCACCAGCCACATTTTAGAGCATTAAATGTTGTATTAAATGCCCTTTAAACTATGATTGTTGGATTGATACCTAGGAGGAGACATAGTGCACCTTTACCTTCAAATGTAGCCACATGTCTTCCCATCCTATAGTCAGCACTCCACTTCTACCATTGTATAAACTCATATACTTAACCATTTGAAGGTAATGATATCATATACTAAAAAACTATACACCCAGCTCTACTATTCTTAAGCACCGTGTTCTTTATATCACCATCGACTAATTTGATCGTTTAGTGCTTGTGGCTGACTCTCCATAACCAGAGTCAGCCATGAGTAAATAAAAGTGTGTTCTAGATTGCAAGAAGTTGTCTATGTGGAGCTGTACATGTTGGACATGTCATCCCGACAAAAAATGAGGTCAACATATAGTATCTCCAAGTCTTCTTTAATGCTTTCAAAAACTTCAAGAATACTACACTTTTTTATCTCAAACCGTTATATCATATGTACTATTTACTTTCGAAGAGTCCGAGCCTATCTTACCCCTCATAGCTTTCTATTGCGGCCTTGGGATTCAAACTGAAAACCTCCGCCTTATGAGAAATTTAAGTTGAATCTTAAAACCTATTGGACATGTACTCGGATTCAACTTAAGTCTTTCATAAGACAAAGTCTTGGATTCGTATTCTGGGTACTCGACAGAAAGTTGTGAATGATAAGATGAACTCAAACTCTCCCAAAGAGAAAAGTGTATATGGCATAACAGTTTAGGTATGAGTTTCGGATTGTTATAATCATAACATTTAGTTCTCTATAATCATGATACTATAAATATTACATGGTCCTATCCAATAATAATAATAATTGTTGTTGTTATTTTTATTACTAAAGTCTATATAAACTTTATAAAGATAGTACGACCTATCGAAATAAAGTGTTTGACTTTATTTAGTGATCACAGACAATTAGCTTTGATCACTTTAAAATAAAAATTTTCTATACTTAAGAACTTAAGTACTCAATTTATAATATATCCGTGATCAAGATACATTTTAAATTAATATTTATTTGTTCAAAACACAATGTCGAAGAACACATTTGGACATACATTCCAACAATTTTATATTCAACAAGGAAAATGCTAAATGTACATTTTTGCTTTATATTATGGTTTACATCCCTCTATCGGCACAATCGGGCAGTAATGTGAAAAGGTGTTGGGGAAATCAAAGGAGATGATAGTGTCCATGTGGAAGAATGTAAACAATAATGTATATTGTTATGGGCCTTCTGAGGCCCTCAACCTCACCCATCCACCTCATCTACCACGTGCCGGCCGAACCCAGGAAATGAAGACAATACTTCCTTTATCACAGATAGAGGACTATATTGTCACAAGGTGATGCCATTTGGGTTGAAAATGCTGGGGCCACCTATCAAAGGCTGGTAAATAAGATGTTTGTTGATCAGCTCGACAAAATGATGGAAGTCTATGTTGATGATATGCTCATTAAAAGCCTCCGAGCTAAGGAGCACGTGAAGCACCTCGGTGAGGCTTTCAAGATTCTGAGTAGATATCGGATGAGATTGAATCCTCTCAAGTGCGCATTCAGCATAGCGTCTGGAAAGTTCCTAGGACACATCGTGAACTAGAGGGAGATCGAGGCAAATTCGGAGAAGATCAAGGCTTTGATCGAAATGAGGTCGTCCCAGAAGCCAAAAGATGTGCAACGGCTCTCGGCAGGGTGGCCGTACTCAATCGCTTCATATCTAAGGCCACTGAAAAGTGTCTTCCTTTCTTTAAGGTTCTCAAAGGGAGAAAGAAGTTCCAATGGACACCGGAGTGTGAAAAGGCATTTCAAGCACTGAAGAGCTACTTTGGATGAGCTCCCATCCTCTCTAAACCAAAGGTGGGCAAACCATTCCTACTTTACTTGGCCATGTCCGATGACGCCATCAGTTCGGTTCTCATAAGGGAAGGAAAAACACATCAATTGCCCATTTATTATATAAGCAAAACCTTGTTGCCAGCAGATGTGTGCTACCATGTCAACTCGCTCTCTCCTTGATCACCGCTTCTCGAAAATTAAGGCCTTACTTTGGGGCCCACAGCATCTATGTACTGACGAATTTCTCCCTAAAGCAAGTCCTCCAAAGACCAGATGCCTCGGGGAGGTTACTGAAATGGGCCGTAGAACTCAGCGAGTTCGACATAGTGTATAAACTCAGGACTGCGGTTAAAGGATAGGCCCTGGCTGACTTTATTACCGAATTTGCCAAAGCCCTGAAGTTGAGATAAGTATGGAACCGATAGAGCCTCCCACCTAGAACCTCTTTGTAGACGAATCATCTAGAGAGGCTGGTTCGAGAGCAGGAATAGTCTTGGAAACCTCGGAGAAACATAAACTTAACTGTGCAGTGAGACTCGAATTCAAAGCATCTAACAATGTGGCTGAGTATGAGGCGTTCCTTACTGGCCTTCACCTAGCTAAAGAAATGCAAGTGAAAAGGTTGACCGTCAACAATAATTCACAGTTAGTGGTGAGTGAGGTCAATGACAATTTTATGGCTGAAGATAAGCACATGGCAACATACCTGAAACTAGTCATGGAATTCCTCACCCACTTCGAAAATTTTGAACTGATGTAAATACCCCACTTGGAGAACTCCCACGCCTATGCTTTATCCAAGTTGTCCAGCAGTATGGATTCTGAACTACTTAAAGTAGTCCCCATAGAACACTTGGTTGAATCCTCCATTGTAAAGAAAGAATAAGTGATGTAGACCGAGTGTATCCCTCTGTGGATGCAGCCAATAATTGCCTTTCTTAAAGAACGAGCTACACCAGAAACGGAGCCGAAGCTCGCTGACTCCTAAGGCGGGTTGCTCACTTCATCCTAGTTGATGATGTTCTTTACAAGCATGGCTTCTCATCACCTCTCCTCAGATGCACATGAGGTAAAGAGGCAAATTATATTCTAAGAGAGGTCTATGAGCAGGTCTATGGCAATCACTCTGGAGGTCCCGTATTGGCCCACAAGGTACTCAAACAGGGATATTACTGGTCTATAGGGACCTATGTAATGAGTTCAGAATCAAAAAGCATTTCTCCACACCTCATCACCCCCAATCTAATAGCAAGTCGAACGGGTAAACAAAACCATCAAACTCAACCTAAAAGAGAGTGGGACGCTTCAAAAGGGGCATGGGTTGACGAACTTCCCCAAGTTCTTTGGGCTATATGAACCACCTATAGAACTGCAATTGGAGAGACCCCATTCTCTATGACGTATGTGGTCGAGGCCATGAGCCCAGTAGAAGTTGGGTTACCCTCACTTTATCGCATCCACTTTAATAAAATAACAAATGGCAAACTGAGGAAGTTCAAGCTTGAACTCTTTGAGGAAAAGAGAGGTGATTCTCAGGTCAAGCTCACCTCGTACCAACGTAAGATGATGTGCTACTACAATGCCAAGGTAAAGAGAAGGACTTTTTGCATCGGCGACCTGGTGCTCCGTAGAGTGTTCCCATAATCGAAGGAACCAGGAATAGGAACACTAGGACCGAACTAGAAAGGCCCATACCGTTCACCGAAGAACTGCGACCTAGCACATACAAGATCGAAAATTTGGAGGGGCAAGTTGATGCCTCATCCCCAGAAAGTAGAACATCTGAGGAAGTATTACCAGTAGGGAGATTGTGAAGACGTGTGTAAATATTGTTATCAATTGAATAATGATTTTCGCTCCTGTGCATACTCTTGAATGTTATTGTCAACCGAACTCACCACTCCACCAGAGGAGGTATGGGTGCCACCTCTGACGAAGCGATTGCAAGATTCCATTTGGGTCATTCATTTGCTTAAGTGGCCACGCTTAGGCAAAGTGATTATACTTAATTCCATTTGGGTCATTCATTTGCTTAAGTGGTTAGGCTTAGGCGAAGCGGTTACACGATTCCATTTTCTTAAGTGGTCACATTTAGGCGAAGACTTTATGTTGAAAGAAGTGTTTGAGTCTGCTTTATCCATTTCGTTTTGTTCTTACATGATTAGTACATTTTCGGCGAAGCAACAACACTTGGAAGCAATAATAGAAAAAATTCATTATCAAATAAATCAGGGCCGAAGCCATTACAAAAAGGAAGAGCTAATCTACATTTACAATTGCTCTCTCCCTAACCTCTTCTTCCAGAGCTTCCTCTTCGGCCTCTATGTCGGGCTGACTGGCGGTAAGACCACCAAACTCCTTTTCGAGAAAGGCGATGTCTAGCTCCGGATGTACCTCCCTCAAACGAGACATCATCCATTGGGCACTCCACGAAGGCCAGTGGTTGGTGAAGTCATCGTACCCCTTTGTTTGATCGAAATTATCAATGTAGTTTTGTATCGACGTCTCGCCCACTATCTTCACTTCGGCCTTTAAGGAATCAATCTCTTCCTTTTGGGAGGGTTGGCGGCTTTCTTCAGCCTCTTCTGAGCTAGCTCTCCAACCAAAATAGCAGTGATGGGCACGGCAGCCCTTGGGACCTCGGTTGGGGACACAATTATCACCTCGGAAGGAATTGGGGAAGACGGTTGGGCTACAGTGGCAGTCGAGGAGGAAGCCCCTGCTAGGCAAAGCCTCTTCTTCTTGACGAGAGAGACTCCTTCATCTACTTCGTCCTCCTCCAGAGGCTGCTGAGTCTTACTCAGCTGATTCAGCCTCTCCGCCTATTTCTTATAGGCGGACGAGTTGGTTTTGAGGGCCCTCGCCTCGGCCACGCTGCTGCGGATTGTGGCAAAATCCAGCCTTGCGGCCTTCTTCTTCAAAAAATCATCTGTGCGAAGAGAAAACTGTTAGCACCCAAGCGAAAAACATTAAATAAGAATTGTGGAAGACAACTCACCCTTGGTCACCATTAGCCCGTTCAAAGTGAAGCTGGCGTTCTTGTCGATCAGCTCGGCGTAACTATGGTCCTTATAAGGCTGCTGGTAGATATGACTAATAATATCCCAGTCCTCATCTGGAAATTTGCACCTTGGAACGGAGCCTGAGGGAAAAAAGAATATTAAGCTATAAGAACTCGCTCATGTCAAATCAACTAAGTGGGATAACTTATTGGTCGTGGAATAAGTTGTAGAGACGGTGAGGGGAGCCATGGGATCATTCTCCATGGTATCCCACATCCCAGCTACCCAGAACCAGGACTTTCGCCACTTCTTTATTTAAGAGGGCAAACCACCACGAATGGGGAATGAGACCCCCAAGGAGACATGTAGTACCACCATTTGCTCTTCTCACCCCCGACCACATCATGTCATTTAAAACTCGACTTCTTTTAGTGAAGGTACATGGGTAGGAAGGCATGTATGCCGAACATTTTTTTTAATACAATACAATGTCGAGTCTGCTCTAACTTCTATCTCTCTACTCTCCTTCGGTTACACATGATTCAGCATCCGAGAACTCTCCTAGGGCTGGATCAACGTCTTCTTCTGGTTCTTCTTCTTCTGGGTCTTCTTCAGGTTCCTCTTCGGGAACCAACTCATCTTCTCGCCCTAGTTTGGGCTCGAGTACTAGCTCACATTCTGGCTCCCCTTCAGGTGTAATCCCAAAGCGGTACTCAAAGTACTTGGGCCAATATGCCGCAAATCTCACGCAGAAGGTGTCATACTCTAATTCCACATTAGGAGATACTAAAGCATCTATATATATGCTATGAGCTACCTCTGCATAGTCGCTTCGAAAAGTCGAGAGTAAATGATAGATCGACCGCCGATTACAGGTCACGTAGCCATGCTGTATGGCCCGCTCACGTACGACATTCAGCTGCTCTACGTGTTGGGCAATTGTCCAATCAAGTTCAGGCCTGAAGCAGTCATAATCCCTAATGGCTTGTTCTGCGTCACGAGTACACTTCTACTAATGGGTGCCATGTCCTAAACGAAAAATATGCAAAGTCCAATTAGGTGGGGTTATTCATCTCTCTTAGTTAAAATTACGAGGACGTAAAAATTTAAAAACTCTTTCAAATTATGCTCGAATTCGTCTTTCTTTCTTTCTTTCTGTCTAATTCGGATACACTTCTTTCTCTTTCTTCTAAATCTCATAAATCATTACAATAGGTATCCGAAATAAAATAACGATAAACTTCGTAAACTTCTCTACCTTCGGAGTCGGCGGATCGAATGATTCCAGTTGCAACTTTCATTAATGATAATTTAAACAATTTAGACAACTTTTTTTGAAAATTTTGCCAGTCTACAAAAATGCAGACCAGCTCTGATACCAAACTGTAACGCCCCAAGTTTCGTGAACTCGGATTGCCACGTCATCGTCTTTTGTAACTGATTTAATTAAAGGTTTGTGGAAAATAACTAAATTTTAAAACATCGCATTTATAACGGTAAAACCTCGTCAGCAACAAAATTCATTTGATTACTTAAGGAAAATCGTTTAAACTTCAAAACACTGGTTTGAAATAACGGGAACAAAAAAATAAGTTCATAATGCGTAAATTTCAAAAGTAAATAACTTCGACTATTAATTTATGCCACCACTGCCCATCACACTCGACCGTCTCCGAAATCTGCAAATATTGTTAAAATAACGGAATGAGTATTTCGATGAAATACTCAGTAGACTCATCGCCGATAATTAATTTACAGAATAATTGAACACGTAATCATGCAATTCATATCGTGACATCATCATCATAGGCTCATTTTCTTGAAAATCATAGGCTCTTTAAAAACATAGGGTGTGGGTAGTCTCGTCTCGTGCATTTAAGCACATAAGTTATGCATAACATTCTCATCTTATCTCATAAGAGATTCTCGTCTTCTTCTCATGCAATAAAGCATATAAGTTATGGCAAGCATAACAACATCATATATCTCATATGACATATTCTCATCTCATGCATCAAAGCATATAAATCACGTAAATTCACATAATACATGCAATTATAATTTAAACTAATTAATGGTGGCGAGTCTACCTCAAATTATCTCGAGTCTCGTAAAAAGTGAAGCGGGACGTAACCTCAATCTCCTAATCGTCAGCATGCTTCGTCTAGCCAAAATAGAAATTAGGTTTTGAATTCGTATTCCGAAATTTAAAGTTTAAAGCGATAAAATAAAGTTTAGGGACCTAATTGGATATTTATTAAAGATGAATTTGACAAATCTAGGGGCTAAAAATAATATTTTCAAAGTAATGTGGCTAAATGTGTGAAATAGGGACTCTAGGGACTGATTTACTATTTATTGAAACTTTGGGATTGAAATAAATAATTTAAAATGATATAAATAAAGTTCAGGGGCTTAATTGAAAATTTATGAAACTGGAAATAAAAGTTTAAGGGCTGAAATTAAACTTTTAAGAAAATCAGGGACTTAATTGAAAATCTATTAAAACTGAAAAAAAAATTTAAGGACTGAAATTAAACTTTTCTAAAATAATGGGCTAGCTGCTGAAAATAGAAACCTTAGGGGCTGATTTACTAATTACTGAAACTAAAAATAAAAGTTTAAGGACTGAAATAAAAAAACTTAAAACCTAGGGTTGATTTCTTTAAAACAGAAGCTGTAAGGACTTAAATAAACTTTTTTAAAACTTGGGGGGCTAGGGGATAATTTCTAAAAATAAAAAAATAAACAAAATATTACACCCTCTCTCTGTCTCTCTCTCATTTTCGAACAGAGGAGAGAGAGGGGTAGCGACGGTGGGGGGGATTTGGTGTACGGTGCGAAATCCAAACAGGCTGGAGGTTCGATTTTTGAGGTAAGTTTATGGATTTCCTATTTTCTTGATTTTTTTTAGCTGTTGGGTGTTGACTGTGGTGCTGGGTGTGTTGGTGATGTTGTGGTTGAGGTGGTGCAGTGGGGTCTATGTGAAATGCTTGTGTGGTGATGGTAGATTGGAGTGGTCTCGAGAGTGAGGTGGAGGTGTTATGCAGTGAAGGTGTTGTGGTGGTGAGGAGATGGTGGTGTTGATGCTAGAAATGGATGTTCTAGCATCAACATTGGTCTCCAAAATTTGAGGGGAGAAACTTACCAAAAATAGTTGCTGTAAATGTGAGGAGTGGAGAGAAATGGGATAAATAAAATAGTGAAATTTCTAGGGCACAAATCCCTAGGTGTTAAGTGGGCCAAGAACTTGGGTTGTGAGGGTTTTTCCTAATTGGGCCTACGTGGATTAGACCTAAAATAATCAATATTTGGACTAACATAATTGGACTTTAAAACGATAAGGAATTGGATACTTTTAAAATATTCGGGATTGGGCTCGATTTGAAATAGATTTAAATTTGTTTTATAACGGCTAGACGAACACGCTTTCACTTTAATGTTAGGGTTTAAAATTTAGCGACAGGTTTTTCGAGAAAATAATTTTATATAATTTAAAATTCTTGGTCGCTACAGAGTTGGGTCGGTGCCAGTCCGTAGGAACGGAGAACTAACCTAAAGAACGGGTAAATTGGAAGCCTGAGACCTAACTTAAACAAGGTTTCACTTATGGCCACTGAGCAGAAGTATCTATGGGTGGAGCGGGTAGTCTCCAAATGTTCTCCCCCGACCTGATGACTTTGCCTATTTCGTCTGAAGAAATGACTATTGGGTCCCTAATAATTGAGCTCTCAACACTTCGCCTCTCCCCACTCGTGGAAGTGTTTCCTGACCTTTTAGAAGCCATTTGGCTAGGTTTTGAAGAAAAATGAAGTGACTAGAAGGAAATTTTACCTAAAAATTTTATGGTTTGTGAGAAAGGGAGTCGCCAGAGTTCCCAGAATAGTCGTCGGAGTTTCACAACCTTGCTCGCTAGAGAAATTGAAACGAGAGAGTATAAGGATCTTGGAGATTCCACAAAGGTAAAAGTGGCAAAATGAGAAGTTTGAGCCTTATATAGGTGTCTCTAGATTCACCCCAACATTAGATCATCTCAAATCACATCTAGGCCATTCAAATCTATTGTCCATCATCACCGTTGATTCACATAAGCCAACAGCCCTGATGGAGCAGTGTACCTCACGCGCTGACCCAAACGCGTCGCCTTGAGCCCATGCAGTCGTCGTCGTGCTTACCATTTATGATCGTGGTGGCGTGCATTGGAAGTAAGAAAGGCCTCCCATGATTACTTGGGAAGACGCTTCGTCCTTCAGCCAGGACTTTGCTTTGCAACAACTTTCCTCAAAGTTACCAACACCTATCACTTCGTCATCCAGCCAGGACTTTGCTTTGCAACGACTTTCCTCAAAGTTACCAACACCTATCACTTCATCCTTCAACTAGGACCTCACTTGGCAACAGCTTTCCTCAAAGTTGCCAACACCTATCACTTCATCATTCAGTCGGGACTTCACTTCAAAGTTGCCAACACCTATCACTTCGTCCTTCAGCCAGGACTTCGCTTTGCAACAACTTTCCTCGAAGTTGCCAACACCTATCACTTCATCCTTTAGCTAGGACTTTGCTTTGCAACAAGTTTCCTCGAAGTTGCCAACACCTATCACTTCGTCCTTCAGCTTGGACCTCGCTTTGCAACAACTTTCCTCAAAGTTGTCAACACCTATCACTTCATCCTTCAGCCAGGACTTCACTTTGCAACGACTTTCCTCAAAGTTTCCAGCACCTATCACTTCCTCCTTCAGCCATGACCTCGCTTTACAACAACTTTCCTCAAATTTCCCATCATGTATCACTTCGTCCTTCACCCAGAACTCCGCTTAGCTGCAACTTCTCTCAACGTTGTCGACAGCTAGGAATGCTCCTTTCATCAAGATCTACAACTGATGCATGCACCCCTTAAAATGACAGGACAACTGCTTCTATAAAGTCCATACATTATATGAATATCCATACAAGGACTTGAGGGACTATTGTTACGGGCCTAATGAGGCCCTCCACCTCATCTACCACGTGTCACCTGAACTGCTTTGGTGTTACCATGGGCCAGACAAACCGAATTCATGTCGGACGAACTGATTTTATTACTCCGAACTGAAACACCATTGTCCCACCTAGTAGAAGAGCCGAACTCATCCGCTATTCACGGCGGATGCAAACGCCCGCACTCCATATGCATCATGGCTCACAATTTGCCTCGCCACATCCCTGCAAAGATCTTTTAGGAGATCTCTCCAAAATCAAATCCCAGACTGATTGATGGGACGTGTGGCAGACTACAAAAAGATCAACTCAGCTACTCTATCACGAACCATTTAATGTCCGCCAACCTATGGATTGACAGATTGACACCTATGAAAAGATAGGTCGCTTGGGATCCGAAGCCACGTGTCCCATCATCTAACGGTTCACATCTTCCCTTTCTTAGTATAAATACCCCCTTACTGGTAAGAGTAAAGGGTTCTGAATCTTTCTAACAGCTGCATTCTAGCCTTTTAACTCTAAGAGCCTTTCATTACATTAACACACTTTCTCAACCACGCCCTGGTGCCCACTTCATCGCCGGGTACCACCTTCCAGTTGAACGAAATACTGATTTGACCATCGGAGTGCTCGCGGCCACTTTCACCCCCATCGAAAAAGGCCACGAGTGACTAACGGTGTGCTACCATGTGCAAGGAGGAGCTTACGTGGAGTTTCGTTCTATTGGCCACATGTAGGAACCATTTTTTGAGATCAACATCTATCATAATGTCCTCATAGCATGAATGATTCAAGAAAGTGTTGGTTCTAAAAATGGTATTTCCCAAATTTTTAAGTCAAAATACAATATTAGTTTGAGCAGCTAATGAATTCATGGTCTCAGGTTTCTTCTGTTGTATCAACCTGTTGATATTGTACTAAGCATGTCTATCGATAAAGCATCTTTAGCTGAGATGTTCTTGAAGTTCTCTTTGAAAGTGATGCATGTTTCTTTGTGAGGACTCGTTTGAGCCCCCATTAAATTGGTAAAATGCATTTTCAAATAGTAGATTGATGGAGAATATGTGATTAAAAAATAAGAAAAATTTTGGATTTACATGTAATATTTTTTTATTAAAAAATGTGTGGTTAAAAAGAAGAGAGAGAAAAATGAAAATCAAACAAGGCCATAATTTCATTTCAGGCAAAAGTAGAGGACATTGAAACGGCCCTTGATGTTGAAGTCATTAAAATAGAGGAGTCGTCTTTTGATGCAAAGGGTCGTACCATCACTGTGGAATCAATCTCCACGGCAGATGAAAAACTTGTACTGAAAAGCTTGTATAAGAAGATTGCAAAAAATCAGAAAGTAGAAGAGGCAATCAAGAGTACCGCTGCCGAATTATCTACAGTTCAAGGGGAGTTGGAGCGTATGAAATCACAAGCGCAAGAAGTGGAGCAGAGTCTAGCATCAAAGGAAACTCGCATCAATGAATTGACCGAAGAATTGGGAATATCAACTGCTCGGTATTCCGACCTTGAGCTAGAACTCAAGAATGCCATGGACAAATGTGCTGAACATGAGGGACAAGCCAATACAACCCATCAGCGCAGCGTCGAACTTGAGGATCTAATGCAGATATCGCATGTTAAGGCAGTTGAGGCTGGTAAAAAAGTGAGTGAATTAGAGTTGCTTCTTGAAACAGAAAAATATAGGATCAAGGAACTTGAAGAGCAATGTGGGGCTGCAGAATCAGAGTCCCTGAAAAGCTCTCTGAAGGTTTCTGAACTTGAAGGACAACTTGAGGCTGTTCAAGTGAAAACTTCAAGCCTAGAGGTTGCATTACAGGCTGCCACTCATAAGGAAAAAGAATTGACCAAGCACTTGCATATGACCACAGAGGAGAATAGAAATTTAAAAGACACGTCAAAAACCTCAAATGAGAAGCTATCTGAAGTGGAAAATCTTTTTGAGATTTTGAGGAATGAATTGAGTATTTCTCAACAGAAATTGGAGAGCATAGAAAATGACCTCAAGGCTGCAGGAATGATAGAAAATGAAGTTATTGAGAAGCTCAAGTCAGCTGAGGGGCAGTTACAGGAACAGGGAAAAGTGTTGGAGAAAACTACTGAGAGAAGCATAGAGCTTGAATCATTACACAGAACTCTAACAAGGGAATCAGAGCAGAGACTCCAAGAAACATTAGCTAATTTCACCAGAAGAGATTCTGAGGCAAAATCTTTGAAAGAGATATTAACGAGTCTTGAAGATCAAGTTAAAAGTTATCAAGAGCAGCTAGCTGAAGCAAATGAAAGATATGCAGCTGTGAAGGAAGAGCTTGATCAGATTGAAGTGAAGCTGGCTTCTTCTGAGAATGCCAATAAAGACTTGAAACAAAAGATTTTGGATGCAAAAGGTAAAGCTGAACAGTATGTTGCAGAGAAGGAATTGTTAGCCGACACCAACTTACAGCTCAGTAAACAGGCCAAAGAACTTGACGAAAAGTTGAATTTGGCTCTTTCTGAGAAGAACATCTCTGACAAGCAGCTTGCTTCTCACATGAGCACCATCACTGAATTAAGAATGCAGCACTCAAGAGCTGTTGAACTTCAATTAGCAGCCGAAACCCGCATTTCAGGAGCAGAAGCACAGTTGAAAAGAGAGGTTCAGAAAAAATCGGAGCTAACTCAAGAACTGGCTTCATGTAAGTCCAAGTTAAGTGATTTGCAAACCGAACTGTCAACTGTTTCTTCTAAGAAAAATGATGCAGTTGAAAAGCTTCAGTCTGCAAAGAAAGAATTAGAAGATTTGAAACAGAAACTTCAGGTTAGTACTCTAGCACAATATATCTCAAAAAACTTTCCCATCAATTAATGGTTTTCTTATTGTACGTCAAATTTCATGTATTAAAATATAAACATTATTACAAGTTATATTTTTGAGAAATACCTTAGAGGTTGATCTTCTTGTAGGAGAAGGGCTGCAAAATCCAATGATTAATGATTTGAGAGTTTGAAGACGAAGGGTATCGTGACTTGAATCCTAGATTTCAAAGTTTGTTGAAAACTTAATTTGTTGAGAAATTGACTTGTTTGACACTTGATCTTGTATTGGGCTTCGAGACCTGAATTTTTTTTGATTTGAAGAAGATTTCGATCTTCTTGATGTTACCCGGACTTAGTTAAGAGAGTTTCTTCTTTTCTTCCTACTTTGGAATTTCTTTTGCACTTGTGTATTTTTTATGGACCTTTGGCTCAGAGATTTGTAACCACTTTGTAACCATGCAATTACATTTATATAAAATAAATTAATTAAATGTAATTATGAATTTTAAAAAGTAGAATGGGTCTTTTTCACGTTTCTTTAATCCAAATGAGCTTATTAGACTTTAAAGGGTTGCATATTTAAAATTCGACTATGTCCATTTAATTGTTTTATTTATTTATTTTTTGATGTCTACAAATATCCTCTCAAGATTTTTTATTTATTATGAAAATAAATAAATAGATAATCTTGAATTTAGAGCTTGTATGGGAGGGATTAAAATCAGATTAAAATTGAAAATATAGCCGTTATTGTTGACTTTTATTAGACGGGTGGGACCCAATAACGGCCATATTTTCAATTTTAATTGGATTTTAAGCCCTCCCGAACGGGGCCTTAGTTTTAGAATTTGATTTGACAATGAATTTTCGATATTATCCTATTGGTACTTAGACTTTGAACAAGATTCTTGTCCTTGAAGATAATAACTTCACACAATCTATTGATTGTTATCTTGACAATGAAAATGGTTATCTTGACAATGCTTATGGATCAACCTCGCTAAGGATAATATTAATAGACTCTGCATGAGCCTAGTTTCTAGGCCAAATTCATTATCTCCACTTGAACTTGGATTATTGTTATTTTTATCAAGTCAGACCTTTTCCTATATTAATAAGTTTGTAACCCAAATGTAAGGCTGGACAAAAATCCCAAATTGAATCGTACCGAACCGGACCCGAACCGAGCGGTTCTTCTTAAGTTAAATACCCGAATGGGTATTTGAATCGAGAACCGACGGGTTTGGTTCAATTCTAGGTTCAATAATGATGTGAATATTTTTGTATGTACGGTTTATGATTCAATAAAAGTGACTTTTATCAAAAGTGTCCAATAAACCATCCTTACGCAGAGACGCATAAGTACCTCGCCAAAGAGAGGGATCCCAAGGGGACCACTCCCAAAATTCGCGAAGTGCTGTACATGTCCTTAACAACAATTGATTAAGGAAACCTCAGCGTGGGCGAGCCGCTCAACCCCGTCCTCAGGAAACAAAGTTCGTAATATAAAAGTTGAATTAAATTTTTGCACAAGTTCTTTAAAAATAAAATAATACATCCCAATAAGGCAGCCCAAAGGAAGATCCTCTTTGTAGACGAACTGCCACTGAGGGCACCCTGATAAAAAGTTAGGTCCCAAAAAGGACCACATCTACACTCACAAAGTGTGACACAAACCTTTAGTAACTAAAGTTGCTAAGAAAGCCTCAGTATGGACGAACCACTCAACCCCATGCTTAGGAGAAGAAAGAAAAAAGTAAACTACCTATACTTGTGCAACGTATAAACAAAATTTTAAACAAAAAAGTCTGAAGTACTAATAAGCCTCAGTTCATAAACGTCGATATACTTAAGTCCTAAAGTTTGTTGAGGTAAATGACCTCCTAACACTTATACTAAGTTGTAAGTTTTATTTTATCCTTTGAAGTTTGATGTGCTTAAGTTCTGAAATTTGTTGAGGTAAACGACCTCCTAACACTTATACTAAGTTGTAAGTTTTATTTTATCCTTTGAAGTTTGATGTGCTTAAGTTCTGAAATTTGTTAAGGTGCACGACCCCTTAACACTTAGACAAATTTGCAAGTATAATTTTAATTAATGAAGTCCATAGTACATGAGTTTGTTATTATAAGTCCTAAGTGGTTGAAGAATTTCAGTTTGATTCTATTGTGCATAAGTTCGATGTTATCATGAGTCTGATAGAGTTCTTAGTTTGATGCTAGTTGTTGCTTTAATTTTTAAACATCATAAAGTACAAGAAGGTCGAACTAGAGTAACAAGCAAGTCAATACATAATCAGCAGAAGTATAAAAAAAGCATAACTGAAAAAGGCAAAGGAGTTGAGAAAGTAACTTTCATTAAATAAAAGTATTTACATTTGGTAGGCCGAAGCCACTTACAAAAGAAAATATAAATACATGAGAAGACCTAACAGGTGAGGGAAGGAGGGAGGAGCCACAAAAGGGACCATTGCATTGGGAGCCACTCCTTCAGCTACTTGTTCAGCTGCATCGTCCTCAAGTTCAATCACTTGGCTTCCCTCTGTCGGAGTCTGAAGCTCAGATTCCTCCTCCAAAAATTCTACCCTCAACATGAGTGTCGATGCCTTGAATGTTGACCTCTAACCACTCTCTCATATCAGTATAGGCATACCTCTGCCAATACTTAGCAAAACTTTGGTATACCTTAGTCAGATGGAAGTTGGCGAGGAACCGTTTCTTAGCTTCGCTACCAGCAGATTGGGCCTCCTGCCTGGTAGTTTCCACTTCTTCAGTTAAATCAACCACCTTGGAGTTCAACTCTCCCATCTGTCCCTTCAGTAAAGAATTCTCTTTATTGGCCTTCTTCAAAGCCTCAGCAGTTAGCTTCTGATGGGCATCAGAAGCCTCCACTCACTTCGTTAAGAAGGCCACCTCGCTTTAGGATAGGTGAACCTCCTTCTTCAAATTCTCAATTTTTGCTAAGGTAGAAGCGAGCTTCACAGACTCCTCTATTTTTTCATTCTTCAACGCATCTGCCTCAGCATGGGCTTTGCGACAGCCTCCTCAGCTTGAGAGGCTTTTTAGCAAATTTTCTATTTTTTGATTGAAGGTTTTTAAAGAGGGCTTCAGCCTCTATAGCCACACCAACGGCCCTCCCTACTTAGCTCACCATTGTGAAGAAGACGTCCATGACGTTGCTGGTCTCCACAAAATCTTGTCACCTCTCCATCCACTACTTATGAAAAGTGATTGTGGCAATTTGTACTACTAGAGGAAATAGAGACAGACTTTCAGGAGCCAGCTCATCACTTCTAGTCCTAATGGCGAGCCTCTTTCGTGAAGAAACCTCCGAAGCTATGGAGTCGCTGGCGGACTTACCCTTTTTTGAAGGTTCCTGCCTTGAGGCTCCACGGCAGGTGGCCTCTTCTGCCCCCTGGAGGCTGCAGTAATAGAAGCTGCCATTAGCTTCTCCTCAAGAAGGATGTTGGAACGAGGCGGATGAATGTCGTTGGAGTCACCCACTCCAGTGGCAGAGAACCTCAGCTTTTTCTTAGGCTCCTCCATAACCACCTTTTTTCCCTTGTCCACTTGAGGAGGTTGGTTCTCCTCCTGACTGCCAGCCTTCCTGCTAACCCTCTCTATTTTGTCCCTCACTACTTTATTCCAGCAGATGAGGGCTTCATGCCCTTATGGCCCGAAGTGGAGGTGGCAGCGAGAATTGTGGCCATGTCCAGGTTGGGGTGCCTCATCTTCTCAAAATTTTCTACAAAAGTAAAACGCCAAGGTCAGAATTAACCAAATGAAGAAAAATGGTAAATAAATTGGAGGCTAAGTGCAAAAGGAACAAATGTTATACCTCTCTTGGCCATCAGACAAAATTCTTCAAAACATCTCCTTGAGATAATCAACCGATCAAAGTTTTACGAGGAGGATGATCGGCAGTATATATGAGCAAGAGTGTCCCTGTCACTCTCAGTGAAATTGAAAAGCTCAATTTACCCTATAAAATAGTAAAGAAATGCTAAGTATCGATCTAATCAGTCGAAGAAAAGAATAGACAAAGACGACACTCACTGGCTTCGAAGTAGGGGGTTAGGACTTTGACATGGGGAACAATGTCTTCCTCACATTCCTGCCACCTCTCTCGGACCCAAAACTACGCCTCCTTCCATCTTTTAATGGATGAGGGTAGGCCTAAAACAAAGAGGGAGTGTGATCCCCACGGACATAAGGAATACCACCCCATAGAGTTCCCTTTACCTAAAGCACGATGCTGAAAAATTGATTGAAAATTATGAAGGGGCATGTCCTTACCCAGGGAGGTCTCCTTCCAAAGGAAGTATGTACCCAACAGTTCAAGAAGAATCCATTGAACACGTAAATGCAGCCAGTAGCTTTCCTGGACAACCACAGAGGAATTATGATCCCTATTCAAACACGTACAACCAAGGATGGAGGGATCATCCAAATCTTAGTTATGGGAATCGACAAGTGAATCAACCTATGAATCAAAATCGATAAAATTTCCAGCAATATAATCAGCCATACCCTCCTAGACAACAATATGGCCAAACTTCTAACTCTGGTATGTCTTTAGAAGATATTGTTAAATCCCTTGCCACTAATAGTTTTCAATTTCAACAGGAGACCAGGGCTAGCATTCAATGTTTGGAGAATCAAATAGGTCATGTAGCCAACGTAGTCAGTCGGCTAGAGGTGCAAAGTTCGGGGAAACTATTCTCTCAAACAATGGTGAATCCAAAAGAAAATGTGAATGCAGTCATCCTGAGAAGTGGTAAAGAGTGTAACGACCCGGGTCCCACTTAACGGGCTATCTCAGCCGTTAGATCGACGACGTACTGTCCCCATTGTACCAACATGGGTGTTTTCAGCCTACTTTATCCTCACTCGCATGCTCTCCAAGAAAACTTCCCAGGAGGTCACCCATCAAAGAATTGCTCCAAGCTAAGCACGCTTACCTGTAGAGTTTCTAACGATGGACTTCCGAAAAAGAAGGTGCACCTTGTTGGTATAAGTAGTACCTATCAAATCTTTTTAAGCTTTCCTGGTCTAGGTATTACAAAGAGGTTGAGATTCTGATAAAGGCATCCCTTACGCCGTTGGAGCAAGGAGATGAAGAAAAAGAGGTTGCAAATAAGACTACCACCAATGATACTGAGGTGATTGAGCGTAAGTTTTTATGTGCTTGACATGGGAAATAGTAATCATACTACCCCTATCTTGTTAGGAAGACCGTTCTTAAGGACATCCAAAACTAAAATGGATTTTAATAATGGCACATTGACCATGGAGCTTAATATCTATGATTCCATGAAATATTTGTGTAATAATAATTATGTTGATTTTATTGATATGATTAATCAATTAGCACATGATGTTTTTGAATTTGATGCTGAAAAAGAATGAAAAGCTGTTAATAATGAGCATCTTGGGAAGGAAAATCAAAAGCTGGCTTTGAACACTAAGTTACAAGAAACTGTTGCAATATTGAACAATCTTCCAAAGCTACAGCATTCAGGTAACAGTTCTTATTTTGCTTTACCAGTTTCTAATGAGAGGCCTCTACTTTCTGTTTTGCAGACTTCCATTTCAGATTTAAAGTCTCACCTCAGTCACTACAAGTATGCATTCCATGGAGGTGGAGGCACACTGTCAGTTATCATTCCCAATGGACTTGGTGCACCGTAAGGAAGATCGAAGCCAACCATGATAGACTCGAGCTAAACAAGGAAACATTGAGTCGAGCCAAAGACAATAAACAAAGGCACTGCTTGGGAGGCAACCCAATGGGAGTTCGTTCCTTTATCTTTTTATTTTTGTTTTTTGCATTCATATTTTAGTTATCTTTGTCTTTTTCTTTGCATTGCACCTTACATTGGGGACATCGTAAGTTTTAAGTGTGGGGGAGGGGATTTAGATTTAGGTTGCATTTAGATTGAGTTTAAATTTCAAAAATTTTGAAAACTTTTGTATGATTTTTCAAGAAGAGGAGTTGAGCTTAAATGATTTTTTTGGTTGTATGTGCTATTTGCAAGAATTAATTAGGCTTTTGAAGAACTCATAATATGATTGAATGAATAATCTTATAACTTATAGTTAATTTGTTGAGTTATTTTCTTTGAGGATGGTAGTAACTAAATTCTGTAGACTAAAAGTCGATGAGATTTTGAGCTTTTAGACTGACATATCCATAACAGTCTCATTATTTCTTTCATGTGTGATATTCTTCCATGGTTTTATTTCTCTAGAACTTGCTTTGATTCTCTTCAAAATCACATTGATACATGCATGCACGAACATGATTGAGGCCGTCTTTGTTACATAAATTATCCACATTAGCCAAATAGCCTACCCTTCAATTAATTTTGCCCTTTGTTTAGCCCCTTGGAGCTTTGTTGTCTTTTCTTTTGTAAACCCACGTTACAAGCTTTAAACCTGGAAAACAATCTTTACCCAAGCCCTAGAGCTAGTGGAGTATTGTTTATCATCATGATATGTGTGGGTGTGCAAGAAAATAAGTGTGGGGGTGTCAAAATTTTTGATAGTGCTATGATTGGTAGAAGGGAACATGCTTCAATTTCAATTCATAATTTCTATTATGGTGTAACATTTGGAGTTTATATTTAAAAAAATTGAAAAAAAGAGAAAATAAAAGAAAATAAATGATGGAGGAGAGTAATGTCAATGTTACAAAATATCTATGTTCATAATTCCTCTTATATTTTAAGAAATGGTTCGGTTTGTGTGGGATAGATACAAAGTAAAGGAACCATTATGTGGAGTAGTTGGTTTTACATATCTTATGAATATATTTGAGCTAAGTTTATTTATCTTTGCTCCACCTGTTCGATGGCTCTTGAGTCACATAGCCAAATATTTCCCACATTGACCCTAAGCCATGTTATAACCATTGAAAAGTCCTTATGATTCTTGTAAAGCATGTGATCTAAGTGGTGGCTTATGAAAAGATATGCAAGCATATGGTAGATAATCTCCATTGGAATGAACTTGAGCGAAACACTTACCTTTTAAACACATGAGAGTTGAGCGCTTATATCCATGAGGTCTACATGTTTGGTTTATTCCATCTTCATATGAGAATGCTAGCTAATTGATTATGAGTTGTGTGAGAATGTTTATTTATGATTTGTTATGAATTTTGAAAACGTTTGATTGTTCTATGTTCATGGCATTA
Source organism: Fraxinus americana (assembly GCA_035079005.1). Taxonomy (NCBI): domain Eukaryota; kingdom Viridiplantae; phylum Streptophyta; class Magnoliopsida; order Lamiales; family Oleaceae; genus Fraxinus; species Fraxinus americana. Next base: position 29,770,118 of record CM068723.1, read on the forward strand.
CGACCGAGGACGAGCAAAAGCTAAGTGTGGGGAAATTTGATAGAAATGTAAGTGTGGTCCTCGTATGATTATTTTGTGCCAAAATATACTTATTAACCTCATATTTTGATTTAGGTGGCAATTTAATGGAAATGGCATAATTTGGAAGAAATAGGTGAAAATGGACCAAAGTGAAAGGAAATGAAAGTTCAAGGACTAGTGTGTAAATACAAAAAAGTTGTGTCGAATCAAAAAATGAAGATTTGAGAGTCAATTGGTTGAAAGAAGACATCAAATGGATGAAATATCGTCAAAGTATGATCACACATCAATTTCCAATCGAAAAGTTATACACCGATTTTCAATCTCATATTGAGACCCATTTTTTTACATGGTAAACGATTGAATTGGAAGATGATATCTGAAACAAAAATGTATCCCTTTGAGTTAGCTTTCCAACACATCTTGAATCACCTCAATTGGATATCAGAAGAGAAAGATATGACCGAAATACTGAAAGCTATCCGATGGAAAACTGGCAAAACTATGTTGTCGCATAGTACAATTTCCATTCGGTCGCAAGAGGCGTTTCAGCGAACTTCAGGGTCCATTTTCAATGTTCTATAAGATCGCATAACTTACTACCATGTGGCCGCATAGATCATTCCCGACACGAAAATTCTGGTTTCCGAATTTAAGTCAACTACCTATGTGAACAACTATAAATACATATTTTTAAACCCTAAAACGGAACCAGAACGTACAGAACGCCTTCAAACTCCATTCGTCATTATTTCTCTCTTAAATTCATGAATTGTAACTAAACTTTTACACTTTGTCGAAGGAAACGGAAGCCTCGGAACCACATATTGTGAGATCTAAATACTTTTATTGTTTGATTTATATTTTGCGTATTGAATGTTCTTCTACATCTATTTCTATGATTTGTTTCATTTAATTGCTAGAGGGCCCGCTAGTTTACTGATTGTAACAATCTACAGCTAAGTTAAACATCAAATCCGTAATTGTTTGATCCCTTTAACTTGTGAAGCACTAGGATTTGATGATTTTTTGCGATAGATGTTATTGAATCTTAAGAAGAATGTTTAAATAGATTGAATGCAACCGCTGGTGTTTGTGTTATCTAGTTCATCGATTTCTCTATTTTGTAAAACTGTTATTAAATTGAATATTGAGAGCTGGTTTGAGGTTATTTAATAATTAGGGTTAATTAGAACTCTGGTTTCTAACTAACTAAAATTAAGGAGAAATATGAATCAATTCCAACAATAAATATTCAAAATATGAATTTAGTTATCATTGCATCTATGATCAATCGTGAATTTCTGACAGTGGATGTAGATTTAGACCAAGGTTAGTCTTTTGATTGTTTTCCTTAATTTAATTTTCATTATTATTGATTACGTTATTTACAATTGTTTGCATACAAAAACCCCCCCAATCATTGTACGAAGCATAAAATATTGAATTACACACTCTTCATGGGATCGACCCTTACTTCCACTACTACATTAGTTTTAGAGGTTAAGGTATTACTTTTGGGTGCCTGCGACAGCATACACCAGACCTGACTTACCACTAACTGGGAATCACTGCTGATGATGGGCCTCTTTACTTGCATTTCTTTCGCCAATCTTAGGCCAGCTAAGAGGGACTCATATTCAACTGCATTGTTTGTGGCCTTGAAACCAAACCTCACTGCACAAGTGAGTCCGGGCTGACCAAGATGATTCCTAATCCCGACCCCGTGTCTCCAGAAGACCCATCAATCCAAAAGGTTCCACGTTTGGGATTCGACGGGTTCCATTTCCTCCTCAATTTCAGGAACAGGTTAAATTCGGCCACAAAGTTTGCTAGGGCTTGCCCTTTGATGGCTGACATGGGTTTGAAAGTGAAAACGAACTCACTAAGTTCCACAGCCCATTTAAGTAACCCCCCTAGAACAAATGTTGAGCCTCTTTGATAAGGTTGAAGCATGTGATAAGGCTGAATGAATGATGCGAGGCCCCTGGAGCAGATGTCGAGCTTTTTTGATAAGGTTGAAGCCTGTGATAAGGCTGAATGATATAAGGTGAGGCCTGTGGAGCAGATGTCGAGCTTCTTTGATAAGGTTGAAGCCTGTGATAAGGCTGAATGATATGAGGCGAGGCCGTTGTAGCAGACGTTGAGCCTCTTTGATAAGTTTGAAGCAAGTGATAAGGCTGAATGATATGAAGCGAGGCCCTTGCAGTAGACGTTGAGCCCTTTGATAAGGTTGAAGCCTGTGATAAGGCTGAATGATATGAGGCGAGGCCCCTGGAGGAGATGTTGAGCCTCTTTGATAAGGTTGAAGCCTGTGATAAGGCTGAATGATATGAGGCGAGGCCCCTGGAGGAGATGTTGAGCCTCTTTGATAAGGTTGAAGCCTGTGATAAGGCTGAATGATATGAAGCGAGCCCGTGGAGCAAATGTCGAGCCTCTTTGATTAGGTTAAAAAAATTTGATAAGAATGAATGATATGAGGCGAGGCCCGTAGAGCAAATGTCGAGCCTCTTTGATAAGGTTGAAGCCTGTGATAAGGTTAAATGATATGAGGTGAGGCCCTTGGAGAAAATGTTGAGCCTCTTCGAAAAGGTTGAAACCTTTAATAAGAATGAATGATATGAGGCGAGGCCCTTGGAGCAGATGTCAAGCCTCTTCGATAAGGTTGAAGCCTGTGATGACGCTGAACGATATAAGGCGAGGCCCCTAGAGCAGATGTCGAGCCTCCTTCATAAGGTGGAAGCCTATGATAAGGCTGAATGATATGAGGCGAAGCCCTGGAGTAGATGTCGAGCCTCTTTGATAAGTTTGAAGTTGTGATAAGAATGAATGATATAAGGCGAGGCCCCTGGAGTAGATGTCGAGCCTCTTTCATAAGGTTGAAACCTTTGATAAGAAGGAATGATATGGGCGAGGCCCTTGGAGCAGATGTCAAGTCTCTTTTACAAGGTTAAAGCCTGTAATGAGGTTGAACGATATGAGGCGAGGCCCCCTGGAACTGATATCGAGCCTCTTTGATAAGGTTGAAGGCTCTGATAAGGCTGAATGATATCAGCCAAGGTCCCTGGAGCATATGTAGAGCCTCTTTGATAAGGTTGAAGCCTGTGATAAGGCTGAATGATATGAGGCGAGGCCCCTACAGCAGACGTCAAACCTCTTTGATATGGTCGAAGCCTGTGATAAGGCTGAATGATATGGTCGAAGCCTGTGATAAGAATGAATAATATGAGGCAAAGCCCCTAGAGCAGATGTCGAGCCTCTTTGATAAGGTTGAAGCATGTGATAAGGCTGAATGATATGAGGCGAGGCCCTTGTAGCAAATGCGAGCCTCTTTGATAAGGTTTAATGATATAAAGTGAAGCCCCTGGAGCAGTTGTCGAGCCACTTTGATAAGGTCGAAACCTGTGATAAAGCTTAATGATAGGAGGCGAGGCCCTATGAGTAAATGTCGAGCCTCTTTGATAAGGTTGAAGCCTATGATAAGGCTAAATGATATGAGGCGGGGACCCTAGAGCATATGTCTAGCCTTTTTGTTAAGGTTAAAGCCTGTGATAAGGCTGAATGATATGAGGCGATGCCCTGGAGCATATGTCGATCCTCTTTGATAAGGTTGTTTCCAAGGTTCATTGTCACGAGTTTTCTACAACGTGAATTTATGCCGCAAGTGTACGGTGTCAAGTGTTGTAATATAGTAATTGAGTTAAGAGTGTCGAACCCACAGGAATTTAAATTCAATTTATACCAAATACTATAATTCTATAACTTCTATTTTATCTAGACAAATGATGAATGGTTGAATGATTATTTTAAACTAATCAAAAGTAATATGCGACGACAAAATTGTAGAATATAAAATTATCAAAATGAGAAAGCCTAGGGAATGATTTCACCTAACTTTCAATTATGATTCAAGAAATTCAAATTATTCCAATTGATTTTCCCATAGTTAATAGCAAGAATCCTATTGTATTTCTCTCCCCTCTCTCGAGTGCCGGCTGGAATTCATCCTAAAATTCAATCCCAATTTCTCTATTCCGAATTAAAGCCTAGAATTTATCAAAGTCCAGATTCTTTTATGGAGTAAGCCTCATAGGTTCTATACCTTCTCTCGAAGCCATAAAATCTATGTCGTGTCAATCCTATGATCACTCCTAAATTTCCCTATCTTGAGTGCTTGAATTGACTAGCATCTAATCAATCAATTAGTGATCAGGTAATTGACAGCATTATAAACATGACACAATTAGATAGAAACAGGAAATTCAATAAAAAATTAATCATAAATCATCAACCCATAATTTCAAGTTTGGCTACATCGAACCCTAGATAAATTATCTAGTTCATGAATGAATTCATAAGATCTAAACAATTTATAATGAAAAACATTAAGGAGAAAAGTAAGAAAAACTCTTTTGAAGCTTTAATTCAATTTTCCCGTCAATGTTCTTCACGTGTCTTCCTCGATTTCTTCAACACTTTGATCTATTCCCCTCTTGATTGCTCCAAAATTACCAAACAAAAATAAAAGAAAAGAAATAAAAGAAAAGAAAAGAAGAAAACTGCCGAAACACGTCCCAGCAGAAAGCCAAAATCCAAAACTCTAGAAGAAAAGTCAATAGGCTGATTTTAAAACAAAACCTAGAGGAAATTGCATCTTTGGTCCCCAAACTTTCGACAAGTGAGCAAAATGGTCCATAAACCCATTTTTTTAACAAAAGTGGCGCCACAGCGCCGGAACAGTGGCGCTGCAGTGTCTCTATCACCAGCAGGAAAATGGAATTTTCTGCCAATTTGCAGCCAAGTCCTCCAATATTTGCTCTTCTGGTCCCTCAACTATGATGTTGTACAATTTGGTCCTCGGATTTTGATTTTCATTTCAATATTGCCCTCCATAAATTGCACTCCAAACCCTTCAATTTCTGATCTTGTTCATTTTGGTCCCCAACTTCACATATTTGTATGCTTTTAGTCCATTTGGGTGATTTTTGCCTACAAAAGCCAACATTACCCAATTGTGAATAGAAATTCGCTCAAATTAATAAATAATTAGCTTGTTTATGTATTAAATAAGCGTGCATAAACACACTTATCAAATACCCCCAAACTTAACCTCTTGCTCGTCCCGAGCGAGATTATCTATAACACAGTCATGCAAACTAGATAAAGATCAACACATTAGATAGATTGTCAAAAATATCAAAGAGTGTAAAATTGTATATCAATTCACAAGTATGCCTCCAATTAATGCTACCAAAAACAATTTAAGTTTATCCAATGTCCGATTGGTGTGGGTGTGTGTCTGTGCATGCGCATAATCACTTTCAATCATCATCTAAATTAAGAAAAAGTTGTCAAAATGGAAAAGAATTCAAATTGGTTCCAACCCGACCCTTTGTGGTCAAATATGTCTTTTCCTGATCGTGAGATTCACACTCCTCAAATAGATATTTCTTTTCTTTCCCCAGTGTAAATCTAAAGGTCACTCTCAATTCACTCATTTCTTTTTCCACTCTTATTCGGTTGGGTCAAATCGGTAATATCAACATCTAGTCATGTGATGATTCTCCACTAGATGGGTGATTCCACATTCAAGTTTATACTAAGTAATTCAAATCCACTAGTTATCTAAGCCCATAAATCGAATACAATTGTACAAAATCAATTTTTATCAATTAAAGCTCTTAATGGACCTCACACCCTGAAGCTTTCTTTTTGACCCTTGTAGTGAGCTTTAGGTCGGTAGCTCCCCGGTTGTTTAGACAAAAGGGTATCGGGTTTTGAAATACCCCAACAGACTTAATAACTCGAGTCAAAAAGGCTACGAAGTGAGGCCTAAGATTCAACAAGTGCAAAATCATATTTTCTTTAATCACAACATAAAAACATGGCTTAGATCCCTAGCATATGGTCATTACCTAGCTTGTACTTGCCAAAAGACACTCCACACAATATTTTTTCAACACGCATGTAATCAACACACTTCTAAATAATATCCTTCACCGACTCGACCACCCCCAAACTTATCTTATAATATGGTAAAGTGAAAGATGATAATATAGGTTGATACAATTTTTCAAGCAACTCACAACCTAGTTCTTACCAATTCAACATCTTTCCATCAATCCAAAAATTTCCACTTCTAGATAACAATTAATCGTGACATTATGCTCAAAGTAACTCAAGATCTAATCATGGATAAGCTCTTTTTTCAAAAAAAAAAAATTAGGCATAAATAGCATATTTGGTCATGCATAGCTCATAAATCAATAACAATTTTAAACATCAAACAATCCTAAGCCGGCAAGGCCATCTAATATGTCAAAACAATATCACCAATTCAAGCACAATCACCCCCAAACATAAATCACACATTGCCCTAAATGTGTAAAAGAACAAGATAAAGAGGAGCGAATAACGAAACTTCCCTGATTAGACATTTGTGAAGAGGTGCCAATGCTCTACTTGGACTTGTGATGCTTTTAATGGAATTGGAAAGTAACCTTCATGTACACCATTAGTCCATTTGGGTGATTTTTGCCTACAAAAGCCAACATTACCCAATTGTGAATGGAAATTCACTCAAATTAATAAATAATTAGCTTGTTTATGTATTAAATAAGTGTGCAAAAACACACTTATCATTCATATTACGTGCGCATTTATAGCGCAATGATGATGATGTTTTACAGTTGGTGAGGCTTACGTGAATCTAAGGTGCGTGTAACTCACGATTTTATTTGAGCCCTTGATTCAAATTTTGAATAAATGCATTTTGGATTTAACGTGGCAGTTGAGATTGTAGATGTACGACCTAGATTTAAAGTGGGAGGAAATCCAACGGTGGGGGTTCGCCCATTTTGCATATATAAAAGTCGCAAACCCTACTTTTCCTTTTTTTTTCACTTTGCGAAAACCAAAAACTCCGTTTTACAAGTGTTTGAAAATCTTGACAATCTTCCAACGTTTCCTCCGTTTCTTCTCCGATGGACAACTGCAGTTTTATCACTTTCAAGCATCTAGGACCTGTGTAGTACCCCATATTTCGAACTTTCCATTTTATCCACGTAAAATGGCTTCCTCTTCAATAAAGAATGTGTCTCAGGGGTCTTCTAAAGTAGATACGACACTGATTTGTGCCGAGCCCGGTGTGCCTCCCATAATCCCTACTGAAAGGATTATGGACAAGGGGGGCCCTCATAGTACATGGATGATGACAGAGGGCCCATAAACTTTAGTATTAGATGGGAGGCTTCCTTGTGGGGATATGAAAAAGGATGAGTTGGAGACCTTTAGGGAAAGTTATAGGATCCCGATAACATAGAGAGAGCTTACTTTCCTAGAGAGGGGTACGTGGCAGTGAGCGAAGCCATTTTGAGTGGGGGTATGAAGCTTTCGCTGCACCCTTTTTTTAGATTATCCTTAGGCATTACAACTTAGCCCCTACCCAATTAGTACTCAACGCATGGAGCCAATTAGTAGGGGCCTTTCTTCTATGGAAGGAGGTCACTCTTAGCGAGGATATGTCACCTTACGTTTTCCAGACCTTTTTCCAACCCCGAGCCTCAAGTGGAGGGAATAACTGCAATGGGTGGTATTGTATGAACCCTTAAGGTTTACACTCTCCCTTCATCTGGGGGACTCCAACCTCCATCAAGAACTGGATGTCGTCTTAGTTTTGGGTAGGGATCGCTGGCAGACGATGGAGGGAGATGCGGTCCTAGAGATCATTGTGCCGACCCAATACCATGAGTCAACCCTTCATCAAGTGTGACATTTCCTTTGTTAGTTTATTCTTCGTATCATATGTCTAATGTAATCTTTGTATAGTTCCAATGAATCGGTTCGAGCTTGAGCCATCTGAGTGGAACATCATAAAAGCTATCTACGAGCTGCCCTCAGAAAAGACGTCCTTCAAAAATGTCATCGGCAAGCGGAACCTCTTTGTCATACACCACGGATGGCTACCAAGGGTAAGGCAATTCTTAGTTATTCATCTCAATGGTTATGCCATTTTAAAGTTTTTTTGGCCTAAATGTTAACGCTTCGCCTTTAGTTTGTAGGTCAGCATGATAAGAAAAATATGTCAAACTGGACATGCTCTTCATGAGCCGCCTAGGAGAGGCAAAGAATAAGAAGCCATTGGGTTCCACCTCCTCAACTTATAAAAAGCAATGGGATGAGCTGACTCGCTTATCAAAGTTGAACCCATTACCTCCTCCAGAAAAGAAAAAGGAAAAAGGGATAGATGCTGAGACTTCGACGGAGAGGCACTAGAAGATGAAGTTGGTACTGACTAAAAATACCGAGCCTCCCCCTCCCCAAAAGCACCAGACGACCATTGGGGAGTCCCTTCGATGACCAATTGTAGTGTAGCCTATCTCCTCAATGAAGATTGTGGATGTCAAAGAGGGGACAAAGGAGGAGACGGGCATTGTTAAATGGAGGTGGGGCAAGAAGGCCAGGAGATGAGGCGACTGTAGGGCCTTAATAAAGAATACCTCACAAAGGCAAAAGATACTGAGGTATCCCTAAATAAGGCTAGGGCTGAGGCGTCTTTAGCCAATGAAGCCATGGAAGCCTTTAAGGTGAAGCATGCTGAGGTAGAGTCGAGAATGGAAGCACTTGCCAAGGAAAATGATGAATTGAAGAAGGAAGTCCATCTCTGCAAAGCTAAAGTGAATGCTTTGATGAAGCGTATGGAAAACCATGACAATCTACAAAAGGATTGGTTCGTCAGCCTTGGAGGCTGCTAACAAGAAAAAGGGAGAGCTGAAGGCTCATGTTGAAGAGCTGACTATTGAGGCTGCCTGTTAATAGCACATTTGTTACATTTTTCACCCATTAATATTTGTATTTCTATGATTATTTGATGCCTAAATGCACTAAGTACTTATATATCTTGGTTTAGATTGCAAAGGGGTGAAAACGGTGGAAAATTGAAGAAAAGAGGGAAAAAGGACCAAAATGGAAGAAAGTGAAAGCTCAGGGACTAAAGGGCAAAAACTCTAAACTTGTTTCTAACCTTGTGATGAAGATTGAGAGTGTTAGAGGTCAATTCAACGAAGGAAGGAGTCAAAGGGATGAAAAATAGGTAAAACATTATCACATATCAACTTTCAAGCTGAAAAGCTTTGCACCGGTTTTCAGCTTCATATTGAGACCAGTTTTTGACATGGATAACGATCGAATTAGAAGATGGTATCTGAAGTAAAGTTGTATCCCTTTCAGTTATCTTTCCAACGCATCTTGAATCGGCTCAATTGGACATCGTGAGAGGACGTTACAAGGAAAATACTGAAGATGATGTAAAATTCGAAATAGCAACGCAGAGCCCAGGCACTGCATAGACCCAAAAGAAAAGATTTTCAGCACCTAGGTGCTGCTCCCATGGTGCCTAGGCACCGCGTTGTGCAAACTTAGGTTTTTTTTTATGTTTGGGCCGCAAGAAGCCTAGAAAAAGACCCCAAAAACATTCCAGAACTCCTCATCCCTCATCATTCATCATTCTACACCATTCTGTCATCACTTTTGGCTCAATAACTTCATGAAGAACTAATAAACATTGGTGAAGCTACGAAAGAACTCAATTGGATTGGTGAAGCTACGAAGAATATAGCTTTGAGAGTCTAAACTTGCATTACATTTTGAATAGCACTAAGTGTGAGATTTTGTACTTGGGCAAAATGAATGAGATTTGCTGGATGATAGTGTACATGGCCTCATCCAAACGACTGCCCTTTCTTGGCATGTACATCAATCAATCACAACCTTAAATGGTAAGACCACTTTTGTATCCATAAGGCCTAGCTTGGGCTTTAGACTTGACCAAATAGGATGGCGGCGGCGGCGGCAGAGGCAGTGAGTTGTCGTCAATCACGTAGCATAAGATCTGTTTAGGATCTCGTTACGGCCTCATCCTGAGCTGGCTCTTACACTGGGGTTTGCGTACAATGAGGTCGTTCTAGGTTTTCTATATTGGGGAAAGGGGGTCGTTCTTACTTGAAAGTGGGTCGTCTGTCTACAGTAGAGTTGTTCACCACGTAGGTTAATTGAGACCATGTATGGGTCCTAGTGTTAAAAGGCGTAACAATTGGCATTGTGAATAAATAACTAGAGAAGAGAACTAGTTTCTATTCATATTAATCTAGTTTACTTGCTAAGGATACTTGTTAAAATACTATCTACCACAGATTAAATGTCTTCATCTTCATTTTCATTTCTGTTTCCATTTCCCTTCAATAGAATCTTTTACTTTGTTTCCATGCTGATGCGGAGAGACTATGGCTTAATATGAAGCCCCTGTTTAACCCCTATTTTCTAAAATTCATTTTTCGTCAAATTCATTTTCAACCAAACAATTCACGGATCTACAAATTTTATTAACTTTTGATCCATACATTTCATCAATTTTATTAAAATCAATTAAAAATATGATTTTTAACTATATCAAATAGGGACAAAACATTGGGAGGTTCGCAAGCTCGAAATATTCACCAAAATACAGAAGTGGTTAACTTAAATGAGAGCACACAACATCTATAAACGCACAAAACGTTAAACCTAATCAAAAGTACGAAAGATGGCCGACCCACTAATCAAAATCCATGAAGAGCTTTCGATCAAAATTAGATTATGGAAATCATGTCAATCAACACAATATCCAATAAGAATCTTAAGAACTAACTAAACAATAATAAGGTCAGTAATACAACACCCACCATAATATTTAGTCACTGAACTTCCATTTAACCTTCTAACTTGGCGGTCGAAGTTGAATTGACAACCACTTTGATGGTGTTGTTGCAGATTCATAGAGTTTCATACGATGTATATTGACTGGAATTTCTTAGAGAGTTTCGACATCAACTTATATCATATGCTAAATGTTAGAAAATATGGATTATGGGTCACCCATGTGGGGTGACCCGACCCACAAGACATCAAAAAGGTTGGAGATAGTGATTTGAATTTGGAATTCAAATCCATAACTTCCCATAACCTCCCATAACTCCCATAAAACCTCCAATTTTTTTGTCTACCAAAGAAGAGAGAGAGAGAGAGAGAGAGAGAGAGAGAGAGAGAAAGAGAGAGAGTATGACAATAAAATGGTGAAAATTCGTATGGAAAATATCACCAAAATTGAACGGCACCTAAAACTACTATTTTGGCATGAAAACTCACAAAAGTTGGTACTTAGGTTGTGACTAATAATCCCCTTCCATTGTGATCGGGATTGGAACCATTGGAGAGGAAAACAATTGTAGATTTGGATTTTTGGAAAGCAAGGTGATTCAACAATTCAAAAGATCTTGAAATTCATCATTTCAAGTAAGCATCTTGACCCGAAATTCATGTTAAAGTATGCTGCAAATTATTTCATTGGTATCAGATCAATAATGTTGAATTCCTTGCTGTAATACATGCTTAAATATGCCATTACATGATACAATTGGGACATGAATTTTATATGTAAAGTTTTGAAACCTTATGTAGTCTTTAATGACATCTTTTGATAAATTATTGCTTTCTATACATTAATAATTATGCATAAAATTAGTATTTCTAGAAAGGTATTTTAATGAGCTTTCTAACCATATAAATAACTTAAATTTTGGTGTTAAAACGAAGAAGCTATGAGGTTTTGAAGTTTGGATGTAAATCTAAATTTTTACACGAAGATCAGTAAAATTCGAAACTTTTGACTATGTGCCTTACGTTGAACTATCTTATACGTTAAGTTGCATTAATGCAAAATGGTATATGTGCATAAATGGGTATTGATTGAGAATAAAATGTCTCTAAAATATGATAGATCATGACATCAAAATCTATAGTTGTTGACCTTAATAAAGGTGACAGGCTAAATGTGATAACATTTAGCATAATAAGTTTTTCAGTTAGAAGAACATGATGTTTGGATAGCATCAACCATGTAATTGACGACCTGAAGTGGGTCAGACTAATCTAGAGAATAAAGATCAAGAACTTTGTCAACTACGGAAAAAGTAGATTCTAGTACTTGAGCATTTGAATCGGTAAGTTCTGTTATAGATGATCTTTTTTCTCAAATGAAACTGAGCTGAGATGGTTAACATAGTGTTAACAATTTTTTTGTTGGTCACAAAATTTTTTTTGGTGAGTAGTAAATTCAAACTAGTCTCATTTCAATGGATGGGAACTTTGAAGGTCAATGTGACTTACGAATTGAAGTATCAATTCCTTCCATTGACACTACCCACCGTGTGAGTTAAAAGATGTGCGACTTGATGTTACTAAATCTCGAGGATATGATTGTGTAGTAATGTTCTAGTTCATAAAAGATTTCGGATCTTAAGCTTTAAATGAACTAAAACAAATGCAGATAATGAGGAGACTAGAAAATGAACCAAGAAGAACGTATCAGATAGAAATACAGTGATTTTGGTATAGGACCAATATTATAAAGGTTCGAGTATTTCAACCACTCGAGTTGAATCTCTTAGCTTGAAAGTAGTTAGGCTAAAAGATATAACACTTGAATATGTTTCTCTTAGTGTTAATTATGTATCAACACTATACATATTGGACCTTATCTTGTGTGGATAATGAATTCAAGATTTAGAAACTCACTTTATATGAGATCAAGAAGTGTCTTTAGTCTATTGTCAAGTCTTGACTTGATACATAGATATATACAAATAATGAAGATGGAGTGGAGTGGAGGTTTAAATGAGTGATACTGCAACTCAGTGTTGCAAAATGGAAAAACTAACCTACTATTTGATATTAAGATAGTATCAAAGGCTCCACTAAACTTGATCTCACTTTTTGTTCTTCTAAAAGTGGTCTATTACTTGAACTTATATGTGGTAGTTATGTTCATCAGTGGTAATGTTTAATTATGGTTCGGAATATTTGTGCAATGGTTTGAGATTTTGAGTTGTGATACCATTCAAAGCTGTAAGAGCTAAACTTCTATTGAGGAAATCCATTCAAATTTCTTGAAATATAGCAAGGGAATTTCATATTTTCATTAAATTTATAAATGGATTCATGCATTTTAGTTGTATATATGATTTTCATAAGTAGAGAATATTATTGAATGTGATGAGACTTTGAGAATTGTTTGAGAGCGTGAATCTCTATCACGAGAGATCTATGATCTAGATAATGAATGAGAAATTCTTATAGGATTGATTATTTCTTGATCACCAATAATTATATGGTTATTGGGAAGAAAGAACAAAATATTATTGAATGTGATGAGACTTGAGATAATACAGTCCAATTTATGTACGTTCTTTCGGGAAGAGTACTGGTTAACTGTAATGTGTCACTTAATGCATTTTTCTTAATGTTAGTATTTTCAAAATATATAAGCTTTGGACACGTAGATAACCAAATATGGGTTGGCTTAGACTCATAATCAATTATGTAAGTTCTTGATAATGAGTTTGAGAACATAAGTGTATTAAGAACGAGATGTATTCCCAAGATAAACATAAAAGTCCAAAAAGGTACTTAAGTGAGATTTTAGATGGATATTGGGTCATAAGATGTGACACTTGACATTTTTTTTCCTAATAGGGGAGAAAATTTTGGAGAATATTATTGAAATTGATATTATGTGTATTGATGAATCAGTTTTGAATACATAAGAGTTGGTTAAACTTCTGAATCAAGTTAGAGTAATATGTTTATGGGTGTGAGCTATCTATCTAAATGAGAGCTATTTATGAACTATCTAATTTCAATGATTCCTTGTTTCGAGTGGGAGTTAAGAGCTATTTAATTTCAATGATTATTTGTTCAAAAAACCGGTGGAGAAATTTGAGAAAACTGATTGTAGTATATATGGAGTATAGAATTCCAACCTAATTTGAGAAGTGGTAGAAGCTCTAATAGGACATTATGTTTATTGTGAACATTTAGGTTCTTAAAAATTAAATGGAAGACTAATGAGTTTATGACAAATAAAACTCATTTTTTTAGAGAAAATGTTAGACTTAATATGAGTATATTAGTTTGATAAACCTTTTTCTTAGCAGTGAGATTCACTTATATACGTTGATACTAGTCATGATAGTGTGAGTTTAGATTACACTAAATAGATCTATATACTGTATTTTCATTCTCGATTGAGAATTGATTGAAGAGATCTACATTAATCGATTTGTAAGTTTCATGTTAAAGGCTTCTATAGTATTGTGATAACTTTTTAGTTATACTTTTTGCCTAATACAGTATCATCAGGTACTTGAGTTTTAACAGGGTTTAAATCTCGTACAAAATCTCATCACGTGGATGAAGTTTACTATATTGCCTAAGCATGAGAATGAGTGTATTGAGACTATTTTGAATTGGTTGTCCTTAATTTTTGAGACGTAGGATATGGATTTAGCAAATTGTGTATTTTGTGTTAAAAAAATTATTCTAGTCTTGTTTCTGTGTCAAAAGAGCTATATACCAATAAGATTCTAGAATATTTTTAACTTGAAATTGCTACCTTGTTGATGTTCCTATGTCGAAAGGTAACCATATGAGTCTTCGTATATGTTCAATGACTCCATAAGTGCACAAAGAATTATTCAAAGAACCATATCTAGTGCGATTAAGAATTAGAAGTTTGCTATGTTGTATACTTGTGTTAATATTTGCCATGCCATGGATCTAGTTAGTAGATATCGATGTTGTCTTTAGAAAGGATTTTTTTTATCGATAAATGTAAATTATATAGATCAAAATTCATGTACAAGTACACCGAGTATACCCAGGAAATCAAAGATCATGTAAGCATACAAGAACACAGGGCAAACCCAGGAAAACAAAAAGAAAAGATGTACAAGCAACTAGATCTAATTACCTAATGCCATAGAATCAAAATAAATCAAAACATGCGGATACAAAGAAAACATAACTTTGTATACTTGTGTTTTGATTCATCTAACAACGCCATCAACTTGCTGTCTTAGATCCTAAAAAAATGTCCGGTTACATGCCGTCCATAAGTGGTAAACGGTAGTAGCAAGCGCAACTCGCTTTGCCTTACTTTGCCAAGATGTGCCTTGAGCCTCCTTTTCAATCCACTTCAATGTATTAGGTAATGTAGACATGGAGTATCTAATGCCAAGCCACACACACAAACCATTTCCCAAACAGAGCACTAAATGGACCTTTGAAGAAAAGGTGTTACACCGTTTCAACTATTGCACCACAAAAATAGCAATCTTGATCAATTTCCAAGTGCAAAAGTTTATCCTTAGTAAGCAACTTTGACTTTGCTCCTAGCTACAAAATAAAAGAATACTTTGGTGTGATGTAGCTATTCCAAATAGTTGTTGCCCATGATTTTTTTGCCCTTTCGGCCTGAAAAATTCATATGCAACCCCTATATTGAGGATGTGTTTGATGTATATTATTGAGGGAAGAATGTATTTTAAATAGTAATAGAATGGGAAATATATGGTTAAAAAGTAAGGAAAAGTTATTGATGTGATGAAAAATATTATTTTATTGAAGAATGTGGGGTTAAAAATGAGTTTTGAAAAGTATTTTGAAAGAATGTGCAGCAAACAGAGGCTGAATCTGCCTGAAATAGCCCACTCATCCAGCCTTTGTGCACCATCCTGTGTGCGTTGAGGCTGGCTGTCAGTCCATCTGACTGCCCATCTCCATGTGGCTTGAGGTTGTACAATTAGTCCATGTAATTCTAACAACTTTTTGATTAACGGTGAGTCATCTTTCTTAGTTGTATACTCCCAAACATCTGTTCCACATAAGAAAAATTGGTTCACCTACCTCACCCATAGAATGTCCTCGCTATGAGTGTTTCAAAGGGTTTTAGCAAATAGTGCCAAGTTCCAACATTTCATATCTCTAAATCCAAGTCAACCATCATGTTTCGGCAAACAAACACTATTCCAAGCAATAAATGGCTTCTTAGATCCCCAAAGGAAGTTACAACTAATAGTAATAATCTTTGAAACAACCGTGGCCAGAATAGGTAGGAAAGCCAAAAACATTCAACACCTTGAAGGACGGTTCTCACAAGCTCTACTCTCCCCGCATAAGACAAGGAAGTGCTAGACCATGCTCAAATGAGGCTCGAGATTTTGTTGATAAAAGTTTCATAAGAGCTAACTTTCAATTTTGCCACCGAAAATCGTATTCTCAAATAACAAAATGGCAAGGACCCTTGATCATGTTAGTTAATTGGTGAATGTCCTCCAATTCTTGTCCGTGAACACCCATCGTATACAAGTTAGACTTGTTCAAATTCATCCTAAGTCCCGACATGTCTCCAAAATTAGATAGGCACTCCATCATGATACCAACCGAAATGATATCTCCCATTGCAAATAATATCAAGTCGTCCGCAAATGCTAAGTGAGTGATCTTCAATTGGGCACATTTAGGATGATAATTAAACTCACTCTCCTCGTTAGCTCCCTTAAGCATTCTTGAAAAATATTCAAGACAAATAACGAATAGAAATGGAGATAAGCGATCACCTTGATGAAGTCCCCTTATATCCTTAAAAAATCCATGAAGGCCACCATTTAGCACAATGAAATAAGTAGGCGTTTTAATGCCATCACCCATCCAATGAACTTTGTAGGAAAACCAAGTCCAACAAGGACATTCTTAAGAAAATCTCAATTAACCGAATTATATGCCTTCCTAAGATCAACTTTAAAGAGGCATCTAGGAGCAATCCTATTTCGATTATATTGCCTTAGAAGCTCTTGGGCAAGATGAATGTTCTCCGTCATGCTTCTACCTTCTACAAATGTTGCTTGGGCTTGATCAATAATTGAACCAAGAATAGGACCCCATCCAAGATGCAAGGATGTTAGCAATAACCTCATAAAATACATTGCAACATGCAATCGGCAACGATATTTGAATATTCGCCTTAGGAACTAAAACGATGATCGTGTGATTCGTTTGCTTTAAAAGCAAACTTGAGTTAAAAAAATTCCAAGTCCGCCTCTTTGAAATCACTTCCAACAATTTCCCAAGCCTTCTTAAAGAAGCAAGATGAGTACCCATCCGGACCCGGTGATTTATCGTCTCCAATAGAAAATAATGCATCTTTAACCTCTTGTTTCGAAACATCCCTAGTTAACTCCAAAGCATGCTCTTCCGATAACACAGATCCACCCCTTAAGATATCAACGTCTATAGGCTTTCCCGAACTATTTTTTCCCAGCAAGTCACCATAGAACCGAGCAAATTCATCGGCCACTTTCTCCAAAAAAGAGGTATAAGTACCATTCCCTTTACATACCTTTGCAATGAAGTTCCTTTTACCATTCCTCTTAACCATAGAGTGAAAATCTTTTGTGTACTTGTCACTATTTTTAAGGTATTTACATTTCACTTGTTGGAAGTTGAAACTCCTCTCCGCTTCACAAAAATCCTTAGCTTTTTTCCTCATGCTCGCCACTCTAATTTGAAGTTCAACATTAGAAGGATCATCATGCAATTCCAATTGAGCCTCTTTCAAAACCAAAGTAGTTGTTTGGGTTTGGAGATATGGGCAAAATGCTTATCATTCAACTTCTTAAGCACCCCTTTTAAACCTTGCAACTTTTTACATAGCACAAATTGCTTCGTTCCCCTAACTTCAAGTTCCCAACCATTATGTACAACCTCATGAAAGCTTTCGTGATTGGTCCACATATTGAAAAACCTAAAAGGTTTCCTCTTACTTCTATTGACCCTAAAAAGTGAAACAACACATGGTGAGTGGTCGGAAAAGCACCTAGATGGTAGATAGTTAGCAACACTATTAAACACCGCTTGTACCCAAGCATTATTCACCATAGCGCTATCTAGTTTACTCCACATCAAATTATTCTTCCAAGTATAGAAACAACCAATAGATCTCACATTCGTAAGTCCCAAATTGAGGCACAAATTAGAGAAATCTCTCACTTCATACGGTGTAACATCCACCCATTAGATTTTTCATCAAACTTGAGCACATTGTTAAAATCTCCCAAGATCAACCAAGGAGAAGAGCAATTTGATCCAAACTTCAAGATGTTACTCCACAGGGGCCTACAATTCACAATAGTATGGAAACCATAGAAAAAACTAACAGAAATTGTAAGTGAACTAACCTTACAAGTAGCAAAGCAGTGTACAATTTGAGAAGAAATCTCCAACACGTCCACTTGGACTTTCGTGGGATTCCATAAAATCAAAATCTGGACAGCTTGATGAGAAATGAAGTTGTTCGTCTCTAAAAAACCCCAAAATTTATTCTGCATCGCTCGGTGAAGCTTATGTTGATCAAGCTTCATTTCCAAAACACCCACAATATCAATATCATTTTGTTTAATGATGTAATCTTCATGATGAGATAACAAGAGAGTTACCCTTCTTGACACCCTTTTTGAGTGCTTTTGTTCCATGCTCATCAACCATACCTTTAATTTTTTTAGTGCAACTTGAGGTTGAATGAGGCCATACACAATCTGTCCCAACCTCCTTTAACTCAAGTTAAGTAAAAATTAATAATTTGACGACATAAAACCCAAGTAATATGACCCAAATAAGTGCATAAAATGCACTTATCAAATACTGCCAAACTTGAGCTATTGTTTGTCCTCAAACAAGATTGTAACTTAACTCCATATAAAACATGGTTTAATAACTTGCCATGTCTCAGGATTTGAACTTAGTACTAACAAATGAACAACTACAACAGCGCAAAATCAAATCAATCTCCACATGCTACATGTATAACTTGACGTGTGTGTTTGTAAAAGCTCATGTCAACATATTAAGATCATGATTAGCTCATACCTGACCCAAAGTAGTCAAATATTCATTTACATCACTCGAAAGATACACGTCCACCAAACTTATTCTTTTCATTCAATTTCCCTGGGGTGTGTCTAAGTTGAACTTCTTCAATTCTATTTCTTACCCTCTCTCAGTTTAGATGGATCGTACTATTACAAGTTCACACTTCAATAAGTAGAGATTCTCCTATTTTTGATTACTTCAACATTTGAGATTAAACTAAGCTACTTGCCTCGTATTAGAGATATAGTTCTATCAATAGGATGTCTGGGGCTAATCAATGCATTTCATACATAAAAGTATGCATATTATTCATCAATAGACAATTTTTTTTTTATATATTTTTATAACATCTTTCATTTGCATTCTATATAACCCTTGTAGCGAGCTTTAGGTCGATGACTCCCAAATCAGATGACCATGGGGCACCAGGTTTTAAACCCTTACAGACTTAATCACTCGAGTTATACAGGCTCGAATGGATGTCTTTATTTATTCACCAATTAGTGCAATGCCCCTATTCCTTTAGACACCCAGTTTCTAAAACTAATCCCTAACTTGAAACTTTTGCCTCGTTTTCATCTCATTGATTTTAGATAATCCACACATAATATCATGCACGGAATCCCTACTCATCTCAATGTTTCCTTGCAACAGTTCAATCACCTCCAAAGTATTCTAAAAATTGGTCATGATTTAGTACAAAATGGGTAATTCGGGTTTTTCCTATGTTCAACTATTTCTAACTAATGAACCAAATCATCAACTCAATATATATGACATGAGTGTCGTGCCTGAATTATGTCAAGTCTCACACAAACATGTATTGATTAATCTAATAATGCACAGTTTTCATCATTCACAGTTCTACATAGTCCAATATTTAACATCATAGTCAACAAGATTATCAAACTCACACAAGCACACAAAATTCTAAATTAATGCTAGAAAATAAACAATTAAAAACTGAAGATAACTAGTGAAAAAAATGGTATAAAAGAGATTTAAAAAAAATGTTTTCACACAATCACAAAAAAACTGCAGAACATGATAAATGAAATATTCTTACCTCCAAACTTATACAGAACATTATCCTCAATGTTTAAAGAATAAATAAATGTAAACTTAGCAGCACATTACATTAAGGACAAGTTCACAAAAGATAAAGAACAAGGGGTCAGGAATACTCCCCTGATCGATGGAAATGCGAATTTGAAGATGATGGGAGAAGAGAGGTGTGGCCTATGCATAGACTCCCCGTATCCTGGAGAGATGATGAAAAAGTAATATTATTAAAAATAATAAAAACTCGAAAAAGAAATTAACAATCTAATGCATAAGCGAGAAAAATAAAAGGGTAGAACCGATGGGTTACCTCCCATCCAGCGCTAGGTTACAGTCGATAGCTCGACTTTAACGTGGTGATTCATGCCGGCTGTGTAAGGTGGACGGTTGACTTTTCTTTTGAAAACTCCCTTCTCCAATAGTGCTTAAGCCGTTGTCCATTCACAGTAAAGTTTCTTTTGCTCTCATGATTTATCTCAACCGCCCCGTATGGTAAAACTTTGGTGACCGTATATGGACCGGACCACCTGGACCGCAATTTTCCCGGGAAGAGCTTGAGTCTAGAATTGTACAGCAACACTTTTTGCCCCACTATAAATTCTCGCAGTTATATATGCATGTCATGCCACTTCTTGATGCGCTCCTTGTAAAGTTTTGCATTCTCATATGCTTCCAATTGAAATTCATCCATTTTATTAAGTTGAAGCAAATGTTTTTCACCAGCTGCTTTCAAATCAAAGTTCAAGTTCTAAACTGCCCAATATGCTCGTGCTCTAGCTCAACTGGCAAATGACAAGCTTTCCCAAAAACCAACCTGTATGGAGACATGCCTATGGGTGTTTTGAACGCTGTCTTGTAGGCCCATAGTGCGTCGTCAAGTTTTTTAGACCAATCCTTCCTCGAGGAACTTACTGTCACCTCTAGTATCCTTTTTAACTCCCTGTTGGAGATTTCAACTTGGCCACTTGTTTGAGGATGATATGGAGTTGCTACATGATGTCGGACACCATATTTAGCCAATAACGACTCAAAATGGGGATTGGAAAAGTGTTTGCCACCATCACTGATTATAGCTCGAGGAGTGCCATAGCGAGTAAAAATGGATTTCTTTAAAAACCCAATCACTACTTTAGCATTGTTAGTGGGCAACGCCACTGCTTCCACCCATTTGGAGACATAATCACTGGCGACCAATATGTACTGATTTGAAAATGAAGGTAGGAATGGTCCCATGAAGTCTATTCCCCGCATGTTAAAAAGTTGTACCTCAAGGATGCTATTTAAAGGCATTTCATTCCTTCTCGAAATATTACCGGTACGTTGACATATGTCACAACGCTTCACGAACTCAAATGCATCCCGGAATATTGTCGGCCAATAAAACCCAGATTGTAGAATTTTTGCAGCTGTTTTCGATGCCCCAAAATGCCCCGCATACGCAGATGAATGACAATGTCCAAGAATGGCTGGTATCTCCTCCTCGGGAATACATCACCGGATAATCTGATCAGCTCCTCGGCGGTAGAGAATAGGATCTTCCCAAAAATAGTATTTGAGCTCAGAGAAAAATTTATTCCGCTGGTGGTTGGAGTAATCAGGTGGAGAAATGGATTTGACCAAATAATTCATGATGTCTGCATACCACGGTGTAACTTCCATGCCAAATATCTGCTCATCTGGAAAAACCTCACTAATTTCCGCTGATTTGTCATGATTTCCCTGTTCTAGTCGCGATAGGTGATCATCGGCTACCACATTTTCGCTCCCCTTTGTGTCCCTAATTTCCAAATCGAACTCTTGCAGTAGTAGTATCCCAACGAATCAACTGTGGCTTGGCATCCTTCTTTGTCATCAGATATTTCAACATCGCATGGTCAGTATAGACTATGACCTTTGATCCAACAAAGTAGGATCGAAATTTATCAAACGTATAGACGACGGCCAGGAGCTCTTTTTCGGTAGTGGTATAGTTTAGCTGTGCATCATTTAATGTTTTGCTCGCGTAGTAGATGACATGAAACACTTTACCTATTTGCTGCCCCAATACTGCTCCCACTGCATAATCACTGGCATTGCACATCGATTCAAATGACTGATACAATCCGGTGCTGTGATGATGGGTGCTGAAATAAGCTTCTCCTTTAAAGTGTTAAATGCTGCTACGCACTCTGCAGAGAACTCAAAAGGCACATCCTTAACCAATAAATTGCAAAGAGGCTTCGTAATTTGTGCACAATCCTTGATGAAATGTCGATAAAATCTATCATGCCCAAGAAAACTGCGCACTCCTTTAACTGCTGTAGGCGGTGGTAGGTTTTTGATAACTTGTATCTTGGCCTTTTCAACCTCGATCCCCTTAGCTGATATGTGATGTCCCAACACTATGCCCTCTTGTATCATAAAATGACATTTTTCCCAATTCAACACCAAGTCTGTCTCCTTACACCGCTGTAGAACCAAACCCAGATGTTCTAAACATTCATCAAACGACGAGCCGAACACTGAGAAGTCATCCATGAAAATATCTATAAATGCTTCCACTATATCAGAGAAAATGGCCATCATACATCACTTGAACGTAGCAGGCGCATTGCATAAGCCGAATGGCATCCTCCGGTAGGCAAAAGTTCCATATGGACAAGTGAATGTAGTTTTCTCTTGGTCATTTGGTGCAATTGGAATTTGATTGTAACCTGAATAACCGTTGAGGAAACAATAATGTGAATGACCCGCCAACCGTTCTAACTTCTGATCAATGAAAGGGAGTGGGAAATGATCCTTCCGAGTAGCAGTGTTCAGTTTGCGATAGTCAATGCAAACTCTCCGTCCCGTAGCCGTCCTGGTTGGTATCAATTCGTTCTTCTATTTGCAACCACTATGATGCCCCTTTCTTTGGTACAACTTGAACTGGGCTAACCCAACTGCTGTCTCAAATAGGATAGATTATTCCTGCATCCAAGAGTTTAATCACCTCGGCTCTCACCACTTCTTTCATGTTTGGATTCAGTCTCCGCTGTCCATAGATGCTTGGTTTGTAGTTTTCTTCCATGAGAATCTTATGCATGCAATGTGAAGGGCTGATCCCTTTTATGTCAGCAATAGACCACCCAATTGCTGTTTGATTTTCTCTCAACACTCTAAGCAATTTCGCTTCCTCCATCAAGCTAATTGAGTTTGAAATTATGACCGGAAGTGTAGATGCTTCCCTTAAGTAAGCGTAACGAAGATGGGGAGGTAGTTGTTTGAGCTCTAACTTTAGTGGTTGTTGAACTGATGGTAGTGGTTTTGGTAGGCCAGTTCTCATTTCCTCATAATTCTTTTTTCACATATATGGTGGATTTGTCTCCAAAAATCTTGCACATACCTCCATTTCTGTAGAATCGGTGTGAATGGACTAAGAATGCATGATACAAGCTTCATACATGTCAGATGGATGTTGGAGCTGAAAAGTGTTATGAACTGCACTGTCAACAACGTCGATCTGAAAACAACTTTCGGATTCTGTGGGATATTTCATAGCCTTGAAAACGTTGAAAAAAGCTTGTTCTTCCCCTAATCTCAGGATTAGCTGACCTCGCTGTACATCAATGAGAGCCCTTCCAGTAGCTAAAAATGGTCGGCCCAATATAAGGGGTACATCCTTATCTTCCTCCATGTCAAGAATAAGGAAATCTTCAGGAAATATAAGCTTCTCAACTTTTACCAAAACATCTTCTATGATTCCCCGTGGATGAGCGAGTGACCTATCAGCAAGCTGTAGAGTTACCGTGGTTGGTTTAGCTTCTCCCAATCCAAGTTTCCTGAAAATAGAGAGTGGCATTAGATTAATACTTGCACCCAAGTCACATAAAGCTTTATCAAAAAAATAATTTCCAATAGTGCAAGGTACAGTAAAACTCCCTGGATCTTTTAGTTTTGGAGGAAGCTTTTTCTGGATCCTCGCACTGCATTCTTCTGTCAACATTACCGTTTCATGATCATCCAGCTTACGTTTGTTGGAGATGATTTCCTTTAAGAATTTGGCATAACTGGGTATCTGTGTGAGTGCTTTAGCCAAAGGTATATTGATGTGAAGCTTCTTGAAGATGTCCAAAAATTTCATGTATTGCTGGTCCAGCTTTTGCTTTCTTAATCTCTGGAGAAAAGGAATTGGGGGTTCATATGGATTTATTGGTGTGGTTGCTTTAGCCCGTGCTACATCTGAAGTCCCTTTTTTAGATAATTCCCCAGGTTGTTCAATCTGCTCCTCCAGATCTTCATCAAATGGTGGGACCGTTTCTTTATTTGCACCAGGTCTCTTCACATGTATTTCAGGCCTCCGCTACGTGTAGTGATGGCTTGGACATGTTCTCTGGGATTCACTTTGGTATTACTCGGTAGTGCACCTGGAGCTCGTCTTGTCATAGAAAATTCTATTTGTCCTACTTGTGTCTCCAAGTTCTTAATTGCAGCCCCATGATTGTGGAGAGTTTTTTCGGTCTTCCTTATGAATTGATTTATTGTTTCCATGTATTTGTCGGTCTTATCCATAAATTTGGCAAACATCTCCTCTAATTGAGGTTTCTTCTCCTGCTGGTGCTGTCCTTGAGACCTGTTGTGATATTGGTTTTGATTTCCTCCCCATGAGAAATTTGGATGGTTTCGCCATCCAGGATTGTAAGTGTCTGAATGTGGGTTGTTTTGCTGATATTGACCCCATTGTGCATAGTCCACTTGTTCCATTCCCTGCGAAAGAATTGGGCACTCAACTATACTATGCTCCGCTCTACACTCTTTACAGTTCAGCTTCCTTGATTGTGTTGCACTTGTAGGTTGTGATATACTTTCCACTTTGTGAAATAGAGAGTCAATTTTTGCAGATATTGCAAAGTAGGTGTCAACCTCATAGACACCAGCTGGTTTCTTTGTACCACACGCTCAGAAGACCACATAGTTGAAGTGTTCCCCATTCTCTCAAACAATTTACATGCTCCATCAATGGTTCTTGTGATTATAGAGCCATTGGATGATGAATCCACCATGCTCCTAAAAGAAGGAAGTAGCCCTATGTAGAAAAATCTGATCTGTGTCTTTCTATCGAAACCATGTTGGGGACATTTCCTTAGCATGTTCTTGAACCTATTCCAAGCTTCATCAAATGACTCAGACTCACCCTGACTGAAGATTGATATTTCATGCCTCATCTTCGCTACTTTGGATGGAGAGAAAAATTTAGTGCAGAATTTGTGAGCCAGATCATTCCTAGTAGTATTACTCGCCACAAGAAGTGAATCCAACCATTCGAGTGCCTTATCTCGTAAGGTGTGTGGAAACAACCTAAGTCGGATAGCGTCTTCTGATATTCCTTGGTATTTGAAATGTTGACACATATCCAAAAATCGGGATATATGTGTGTGTGGATTTTCATTTGCCAACCCGTAGAACTGATGCCTATTCTGGAAGAGTTGGATGACATTAGTTTTCAGCTAGAAATTCGGCTGTTCGAATGGAGGGTACACGACACTGGATTGACTCTCGACAACGAAGGGTGAAGAGAAATCCCTAATCAATGTATTTCCATCTTCTCCTTCCTCAGCATTGCCTGGATTTGCAAGATTCCTCATTGGTTCAATATGTTGATTTGCCATTGGTAGTTGTTCTTGATTTCCCTGCTGTGCTGCTCTAACTTCCCTTTGCCTGCGATGAAAAGTTCGTTCAATCTCCAAATCCGTTGGAAGTAGTTCACCGCCAAGCGACCTTAGCATGCAAACCTAAAGGAAGAAAAAAAATGACTTAGTTCTTAGATTTATCTAAATAGAAATGCTAAATATAATACGTAAAAATAAAATAAAATAAAAAGTAAAGACAAGTTCGAATTATCTCCATATAAAACAAGGTTTAATAACTTGTCGTGTCTCAAGATTGGAACATAGTACTAACAAATGAACAACTACAACAGCGCAAAATCAAATTAATCTCCACATGCTACATGCATAACTTGACGTGTGTGTTTGTGAAAGCTCGTGTCAATATATTAAGATCATGATTAGCTCATACGTGACCCAAAGTAGTCAAATACTCATTTACATCACTCGTATTAGTTATGGACTCATTTGAATTAGTGTCTAAGTAAATAAAATCAAACTAACAACCAATCCCCGGCAACGGCGAGAAAAACTTGTTCACGAAAATAATTGTTCGTTTTAAATCACCGCAAGTGTACGGTTCATAACAAGTAATAAAGTGAAATTGAGAATTCCAGATATCGTTCCCACGGAGATTGAATTAGCTTGAGTCTAATTACCGAAACCTTAACCGAATCTATAGATTTTTTGCGATGATTATAAAGATTTGTAATTAAACAAAAATTAAATATGCAACTTAACTAAATTTTACCAACTAACTAAATGCAATTTAAAAGTTCAAATGCAAAGTGAATGTTTCTTATGAATAACAAATGAGTACTAGGATCACGAATCCCCATACAATGTTCACCTTAGAATCTCGTACTACAACATTGACAACATGCTTGATATTTTGAAAAATCAATGATCCTAACCATTCCAACAATCTCTCTCGAGACATGCTGGACCTATTCATGTAAACCACTCGACTATATCTCTATGAAGAATGTGAATTCACAAGAATGCATGTATTTTTATGATCACTTAAAGATTAACGCAAAGCATAGAAGTATATCTCTATCCCCAATCGGACCTTACGATGACTAATACATCGTCAAGTCTATTCCCCTTCTCTTGAATGCATGAAATAAACCACTATACTCACACAAGCACGTGCATAATAATTGTGGAAACAAATAAGTGAATAAAAGTCATTCAAACCTCAAAACATGTCTTAATTGTCAATAATTGTAAAACTAAAATCCAAAGTTAAATAGCAAAGTTTATCGATCTCCTAGCACAAATAAATCTAGCATAACATGATATTGAAATTGAATAAATAAAAGTGGAACGACATTACCAAAGATTGACGAAACGTGATTAATTCTGACCAAAAATTAATCTGCCGCATCAAAATAAATCTGCCACATCCGCCTTTTTTTCTTCAATTCCAGTTCTGCGTCTGTCTTTTCTCTCTGCTGCCGGGTTGTCTGTATATATGTATAAATTCAGCCCACGGAACTTCCTCTGTTGGCGCGGGTTCCTATGCGTATTAATTCTATTCGGCCCCCCAAAAAAAACCCCAGCAATTTCTGTCCTTGCGCATCTCTCCTCTCGCGTGTTCTGTTTGAAGGGTATATATATATATAATTAGTGCACCACAAATTTCTTGAATTGAGGCCCATTACTAGAATAAACAAATCAACCGCCAAAACAATTCCACTATAATTAGAATTCCCAATCCAATTGGTAATTGAAATCCTAACCAAATTACAAGTCCACAGGCTCATTAATATTATTTTTCTCCAAATCACCCCATTTTTAGAATGAATGCAATTTAGTCCTTCAATTTCTATAGTGTAGACTTTAATCTCTAAAATTGTAGATTTTCATCGATTTCAACATTCTTTCTTTTCCAATTGCTTCATACGAGTCCATAACTAAAACAAAAGAAAATTAACTCAAGTTAAGTAAAAATTAATAATTTGACGACATGAAACCCAAGTAATATGACCCAAATAAGTGCATAAAATCATCTCTCAATATTTATATAAGGACACAAACTCACAATACTTTCATTGAAGCGATGACCAACATTGAGAGGGTGCCCTATCTAAGTACCTAATTAAGAATTTATCATAATCTCTGACAACTTTACAAATCTTTTAGTTTTATCATAAAACCATACAAAGATGTGGGGGCAAGCTGCAATTACTGTCTCCTTTCCAAAAAAGTGCACAGAATTGCTTGGAATTTGGTTTACTAAACCAATAAAGCTAAGTCTTGAACAAAACTAATTTTGAAACATAGAGCGTTATAAAGAGGAATTCATAGTCAGGCGATAACTACACAAGTTATCGCGCATCAATCAGGCAAGTTTACGAATATATGTATCGATTTTTATATGTTGATTCGTGTATTTATATGACCCTGCAGAAAAAAAAGTGTATTTGTGTGTTTTTTCTACGTTTTTGAATTGTGTTGATATTGTGCGATTGGTAGTATAGGATCGGAGTTCAAAATTTGAATATAATATTCTATTTTGGATTGATTTTGATGAATTTTGAGAGGTATATATCGATGTAGAGAGTAATTTTTTCATGTGTATTTCTCCGCGTTCTTTAGATTTCGAATTGTATTGAACTTGCGTACGATATTATAGATTTGATCAATTGAGTTAAATATTTGAAATAAAAAAAAATCAATTTATTCTAATTTAAATTGATGTTTGATGAATTTTGATTGTGTAGTCAATTTCCTTACGTGAAAAGCAGTTGAAGTGTCTTAGTGTATCTTTGATTAATAAAATCCCTTACTCTCTAATCGAACAAATTTGGAATTTTGGTCGAAAAATCGGTTCATATATGTATAGGTTAACATTGACAAGTATTCCACCCTAAATGCAAAATTACTTACGTTAAGAGCCAATTTTAGGAAATCTCCTTCTTCAATACTTTCAAGGGAAGAAGTGGGCTAAACAAATTGCTTCACAATCTGATGAGTTGTTTGACAGTAAAGAATCATTTTGTTGTAATTTTATTTGATTTTCCATGCCAATTAGAGAGTAAGTTTGAATTAATTAATTAAGGGTCATTTGTTGTATTTATCGGTTAAAAAATATTTAGACTTCAACCACAATTGGGAAGTCATTTGTTGTATTTATCGGTTAAAAAATATTTAATGTAAGAATAGGACTGAAGTTACTTTTGAAACAATTAGCGTATTTATTTTTATTTATGATCAACGAAAAAATTATTAGGTAATTAAATTTTAAACGCTTAGTCAAACATGTACAATTAGGTTTGATGCATTTATTCGAGCACTAAAATCAATTCCATTTGCTTAACACTTCAAGGTTTCTTGTCATACTGTTATCCAAATCTCATTTTTCATTCTGTTTGTTCGAAACTCCAGAATTCATCTAACGAACAATTCGTTCAGCCATGGAAGAAGAAACACTGACAAGTCATGAAGTACCGGTGGTTAATATTACCGTGCAGGACGAGATAAACGTCGATCCATCTAAGGTAAAATTCATCTTTTTGTAACTATGCAAGTGTGTATGAATAAGTTGTGTTTACATGTATACTATGAAAATTCACTAACTTTAGTATGACGAATTATTGGGGCTTTTTTCAAAATAGCCGGGTATAATAGATACATTTGGGTTTTTGTAGAAAAGTCTATTTTACCCTTAATGATATATAATTTGTTTATTGCAAAGTATATCATTTCTTTATGAATGGTTTTAACAATTGATATATTATATTTCTATATTTTCAATTCTATCTATCAATTCTATCATTTGATCTACAAGATTATCATAATCTATAATCTTTCTTTCATATTCTTTGATAAGTTTAATATATTCCTCATTTGTTCTATTTCTATTTTCTAGTTGAGTTTTAATATTTTTTATTTTTTCTAACATTCTTTCTAACAAGTTATCTAATCCTTTAGCTGTATATCCAGGCATATTTATCTTATATTTCTTCTTTCTTAGTTTTTATCATTTAATTTTCTTCTAATTTGAAATATATCCGAATACCTTTTAAAATATTTCTTTAATTTTTTATCAAATTTTTCAAGTTCTAATATGTTTCCATCTTCTTCTAATTGGATACATATTTCAGTAGTATATTTCATTTCATTTCTCATTTTTTCTAACAAATTATCTAATCCTTTTACAGTATATCCTGGCATATCAATTATCAACTGATAATAAAGCATGCATCAAACAACATCATATATGATCCCTGCGATTCTTTCCAGATATAAGGAGAATTCTATCTAAATTTAACAAAACTAATAGTTTTACCTTAGTTTTGATCTCTGGTTTATCTTCTTAGAACAGAGTGACCTTCAAGCTCCTGGATCTGCAAACTATTCCTTCAATGGCTTCCTGCCTACAAGGATCCTTGCTATTCCAGCTTATGCTCTCACTGTATCTTTTCTAAGGATTCAAAACTATAGATCTTAAATAAGGAAAACTCTTCTTTTGTTAAAGTAAGAGAGAAATTCTTCCTTTCAATCTATCAAGAATCTATGGGAAGAGTAGTTTAAAGACTCATATCTGTTTAAGAGGATTGGAATATGAATGATAATATCAAAGTATTATTGATATCAAAAGATTTGGTACAAGATCAAACAGAATATTTGGCTATCTCACAAGTTGAGTGCTCAATATTTTTTCTCTCCAATTCGTTCTGTTTTTCTCTAAGCCCGAAGGCCTCTATTTATACATCCAATTGAGGCAAAATTATTGGCATTTTACATCATTGCATTCGTCATATCTCACTAAACTATTAGTGCTTTGAAATTAAGAACCTCCTGGTCCCTCCATTAGAGTCACATCTCCTTTATATCCTTGTCTTGGTATGCAGCTGGCTTCCTTTAATCACATCTTCCTTATCTCTTTGGAATCTGCTTTTTGATTTTGCTGGCAAGTGGGGCACTCTCTGGCTTCACATGCTCTTTGTAAGGTAGATATGCATCCTGGCATCTGATGTGTGTCAAATTTGTTGATATAATCTCTAAGTACTTCGGATTTTTGCATTCCATCATTTGTAAGTAGAGTATATCCTTCATATTGACATAAACATCTAAATCTTTTTGTATAAAGATTTTTAGCCATATTATAAAGAACTTTGTATCCAAGAACTCTTCGAGTCTTCATCCATGCTCTGGTAAATTTTGGTACTGGTTTGTTAATTTCTCCCATATCCATAGCAAAATTCCATCCAACATATCCAATTGTAATAATATGTTCTGTCGGATAGAATATTCCTCCATCTATTTCTGGACTAAGGGTATAAAATTTTAAATATATGGATCTTCCCTGAGCATACTTGGAAACTTCAGATTTGAATATGTCATCAAACTTTTCAAGTTCTTTAAAATTTTTATCTGAATAAATTAAATCCAAATATCCATAGTCAGCCATCAATTTTACCATTGTTGGTTCGGATCCTTTCATCATTATTATCTTTGGGTAAATATGATCACCTGGTGAAATGAAATATGAATCAGTTGCTTTTAATTCATACATCATTCTAGTGACCATCTTGTATTCGTCTTCTTTTGGAGACAAAGGGATTTCGTCTTCCTCATCTGGTTGAATCCTGGTAGATTTAGAATGTCCTTCATTGATAATAATCTTTTTGGGACTTTGAATAGTAATATCCTTTTTTGGTCCACTGCTGCTTCCGCTTGGTGGATCACTCCGTATTTGTACCTGTTTGGTATTAACCTGTTGGTATCCAATAGTATCTTTGGTATCTTTGGTATCTGGTGATCTTAATTGAGCTTTAATAGCTTCAATTTGATCAATAATATCATTTGTAACTTTCATATGTGATGAACTTATATCCATCATAATTTTAACATTATGTTGTAATATTTCGTTCATCTGGTCCATCCCATATTTGAT
Source organism: Fraxinus americana (assembly GCA_035079005.1). Classification (NCBI taxonomy): domain Eukaryota; kingdom Viridiplantae; phylum Streptophyta; class Magnoliopsida; order Lamiales; family Oleaceae; genus Fraxinus; species Fraxinus americana. Next base: position 29,801,531 of record CM068723.1, read on the forward strand.
ATCTTCAGCTTCATCCTTGGCATAAAGAGCCATGGCTTTAAGCTCATCTAGTATCTTTATGGTGTTATCCATCTGCAAATTCAATATTTCTGCTTAAAAAATCTGCAAGAAAATTGTTAATCCCCTTAATATGGATAATTTCAAAGTTATAAAATGATAAATAAGCTTGCCATCTGTGTAATCTCCTATATTGGGGTTCCATTGGTAATTTATTCCTGACTAATCCTGCAACTTGAGAATTATCAGTTTCAACAATAAATTTCTTAGATAATAAGAATAATGAAAACTTTTTTATTCCTCTAATAATTGCTAATAATTCTTTTTCATGTGTGGTGTAATTTATTTCTGCTTGGTTAAAGGTTCCACTTGAATATCTACAAATTTCATTCAAATCTGTTTTTAATATTGCTGCCTAATATTTATTTGAGGTATCAGTATTAACAATTAAATTATCTTTTTCATGTGGTAGTCTAAGTTTTGGTAAATTTTTACACTCTTCTTTTAATGATTTAACTATTTCTGTATGTTCATTATTTCATCCCTTAGTATTTGTTTTTCTAAGTAAAATTTGTATCTTATGTCTCTTTTTAGAAAGATTTTCAATAAATCCTTCAACATAATTTAGACATCCCAAGAATTTTTGTATTTGTTCTTTGGATTCTAATTTATTTGGAAAACTACTTATTTTTTTAGATATATGAGTTTGTAATTTAATTCCTCTATTATCTATTGTTAATCCAAGGAAATCAATTTCTTGTTTTTCTATAATAGCTTTCTTTTTAGAAAGGACAATTCCTTCCTTTTTACATTCATTTATGAATTGTATTAAATGATTCCTATGTTCTTCTTTATTATTGGAACATATCAATATATCATCTACATATACTATTAGAAATTTATTAAATTTTCTAAATATATCATCTATTCTTCTTTGATATATTTGAGGTGCATTTTTCAATTCAAAAGGCATAACTAACCATTCATATTTGCCTTGGGGTGTACTAAAGGCTGTATATTGTATACTATCTTCTTCCATTTTTATCTGCCAAAATCCTGATTTGCAATCAAATTTAGAATAGTATTGTTTTCCTTTTGCAAGGTTTATTAGGACTTCTTTATTTGGTAAAAAGTATCCATCAAATCTAGTATATTTATTTAATTCCTTGTAATTTATAACCATTCTGGCTTTTCCTCTAACTTGCTCAGAATGTTTCATAACCATAAAGGCTGGGTTACTATGGGGTCCATTACTTGGTCTAATAAGTTTTTGTTCTAGTAATTCTTTTATTTGAACATTGAATTCTTGTGTATCTTGTATAGTATATCTCATTGGTCTAACTCTTATAATCACATTTTCTGTTAGTTCTATTTTTGCTTTAGGATGATATGGTTTCCAAAGTATTAATGGATTTTCTCCATAAATTTTTTCTAATTGTTCTATAATTTTTTCTATACTTATCTCTACTCCTGTTTTTAAGACTTTTTTATACATTATTCTTTTATTTCTTATTTCATTTTGCATAATTGGTTTTTTCTCCCATCTATTATCACCATGCTGGGCTGGCTGAACTCTGTATGGTCTAAATTCTCTTGGTATTTTTAATAAATGTCCACAAGGGGTTTGTAACATGATCATATAATTATTTTGTTTATAATATTGGAACTATTGTATAAAGTCATTTCCTAATAATATATCACATTCTAACTTATCATAACTATATATCTTATTAATTATTATTTGCTTACTTCCAAGTATTATACTAAATTTATCAGCACTATTTATTATCTGGGTTTCTTCTCCTGTAACTCCTGTTATTTTTATTTTACTTTTATTTTCCCATGTCCTAATTAAGAAGTTTTTAAATATAGTTATATCACTTCCTGTGTCTATTAAGGCACAAGTTGTTATATCTGTTTCTATAATAGTAACTTGTATATATACTGCTAATGGAAAGCTTATTTGATTATTCATCTTTGTTACATAATATATTTTGCCCTTTATGAAATATATATAATCCTTCTCTTTTTATACTATAATCTTCAAATCCATTTAAGAAACTTATTCCTAATAATATATGAGGGTTAATATTCATGCTTTCATCTATATAACATGGCACTATCAGGTCAATTCCTCCTATTTTTATTGGTACTTTAACTTCTAATTCTGTAGTATGTATTTTTGTCCATCAAAATTTACATATCTATATGGTTCTGTTTTATAGGGTACTAAACCTTTATTTCTTATTGAAGCTATGTGGCATTCACTAGCTCCTGTATCTATTAATATATTTGGTCCTGATATTATTTCCCTTCCATTGAAATATTCTCCATTTATTTTCATATTTCCTGTATTCCTATGTAGTTTCATTTCTCTTGTATGACTATTTTCTCCTAATAATCTAGGTATTCTAAGACTTGATGATCTTCTGATTAGTTTTCCATCTTTGAATATTATATTTTTATCGGGGTATTCTTCTTCCCTAAATTCTATTATATCAGGTTTATCTGTTGATATCCTAAATTCATATTCCTTTGGAATCAAGTTTACCTGTTTATTTGGTTCTATAATTTTACTAATATCTTTACATTCTTTATGGACTTCTATATATGGTTTTCTAGAATAAATATTCCCATAATTAGAATTAGTAAATGTATATAAAGCTCTATATTCAATAGTCATAATTTGGTCTCCTGGTTGCATTATATCATTCCTATGTAATTTAAAATGCAATCCTAAGACTTCATTAAAGTTTTTATCTTTTAAAGAAATACAATATTTTGGGTAACAAGTAAATATTAATTTCTTATATGCTAAATTTCCTTCTATAGTTCCTAAATGACTATCTCTTAAATTTATTATTCTTCCATCATGTAGACTCACTGTTAAGGGTGAATCTATTCCTTCTCTAAATAAGGATTTAAACATTATTTGTATTCCTGATAAGTAAACATATTGAATCTTTTCACTTTATTTTTTATTAATTTTTGATAATAATTCATCAACTGTATTCTTTGTTAAAAGATTTAGTTTATGTGTTCCTTGGGTTGTTCTAACATCTATAGTTTTTTCAATCTTATAGTATTCATTTATAGTTATTTTTTCTCTTTTCCATATTCTATCAAAGATTTCCCATTTTCCTATTTTCAAATCCAAAGATAATTTTTGTAATTTTCTGAATTTATTGTTATCAAAAGTTACTTTTAATCCATATCCTTCTATTCCTTCGTATTCTTGTGTTTCTATATTATCTTTTTCTATTTCTTCAATCTCTTTATTCGGATTCTGATTCATTTTCTTCTGATTTTGTTTCACTTACAAATACTTCTTGATCATAGTATTGTTCAATATCAGATATTTCACTTAATTCATCTTCTATTTCCAAATATTCCTTTTGTAATATTCTAACTTTCTTTTTATTACAATCTGGACTTATATGTCCTATCTCTCCACAATTCCAACATTTGCATTGACTTTTATCTTTTTTATTATAGGTTTTATTCTTTTGTTGTTTATTTGGATTAAATCTCCTCTTATAGTATCTTCTCTTAGGCTTTGTATATTTCTTCCTAAAATTCCTGAATTTTGTAAATCTTTTATTTTTATGTTTTCTTTTAATATTTTTCCTTTCAGGATAACATCCCCATTGTGTAGGTTTTTCCATATCCTCACAACACATCCTTGTTAATTTTTCTGATCTTTTTAATAATTGTCTTTGTTGACATATATATATATATATATGCAGGTCTATCAAATAGAAATTTTATCCTTGATCCTAAGGATCTTGGTATTCCTATATTATCTTTTATATATTTTTCAAATTCTATTTTAAAATATATTCCCCATGTTCCAGGTAATTTAGTATAGTACATATCTAAATATACTTCCTGATTTTCATTACTATAAAATTGTATATAGTAATAATTTTTAAATTCACAAGTGTATTCTTTTATTTTACACATATCACAAATTGTTAAATTTATTAATTTTATTCTAACATCATCTTTTTCTCTTTTTGCTTCATCTTGAAAATTTCTAATCCATTCTTCTTCTAAGAATTCATTTGCAATATATGCTACTAATCTTTCTATTCTTTCTTTATCTGATTTTATTATCTCTGTTTGTATGTTTCTTTTCATTAATAATCTAGTATCATCATTAACACCTTCCCACCAATTTCTTACATTTCCTTCAAATGATGCTATTAAATAATCTATTCTTCTATCTGTACTTTCCCAAGTATCATCTTTGTTATATAAAAAGAATAGTATCATTGAATCTGCCCAAGTTAGTAAGGCTTTCTTAGTATCTATTTTACAATCTAAATCTAATTTTGTTCCTCCATGGTTAATTGGTTTATCATAATTATCATTTAGTTCAAATCTATCTCTATATTTATTTCCTTTAGATGGTTGTCTATTTATTATTTTATCATAGAATTGTTTATAGGGTTTATTATATATAGGTGCATAACTTTCATCTGGATCAATTTTTTGATTAGAAGTTTCTGCTGGGGTAGGTCCTCCTCCAGTATTCATTAAAACTTGGTATTCATCTATATTTTCTAAACTTAATTGATCAAAGTTTTCTATTAGTAAATCTAATTCTTCATTCATCTTTTTCTTCTTAAATTTCTTCTATAGTTTTTCTTTTTTCTAATGTTTTCTTATAATTTTCTTCCTCTTCTATTATTTTTGGTAAAATATCTTTTCTAAAATAATCATCCATACTACCTGCTTCTATTATTAAGTTTTCTTGTTTTATGTGCTTTTTTCCTATCCTAGACATTTCTTTTTCTATAAGTTTTTTATCTATTTTCTTATCTTGACATTTATTATTTTCTGTTAATTCTCTAATTTCCATTTTTAATATATTTAATTCTTCTTTTATTTCATTCCTTAAATTTTGTACATTAGTTATTAACATTTTTATTAATGTTTTTAAGTCTTCCATATGATTACCTTTTCTTTGATTGGTTGAAATAGAATATTCTGCATTCAGTATCTTTACAATCTTTTATAATCTTATCATACTTTTGTTTTTTATTTTCATCAGTTGTAAGTCTTTTTAATTCTTCAAAATAATTTGCTCTTTCCTTATATTTTTCCTGTTTTAATTTCAATATTTGTTTTTCTTGATATTTTGTTAAATCTCCAGGGGTTAATAATTCGTCTAATATTAGATGATTAATTATTTTTATTCTTTTTAAATTTTTATTCAAATTATTTTTCATTTTAATAATTAGGTCTTACTTTTGATTGACTTAGATAGAATAGTTGACATTCAATATTTTTTGATTCTATTGCTTTCTTATTAAATAAGAATTTTTCATATTCTGAAGTTGGAAGTCTTGTTAGATTTTTATAATATCTAGCTTTTATTCTAAAATTTTCTTGTTTTAATTTTAATATTTGATTTTCTTGACTATTTGTCAATCTTTGTTCTGGTATATTTTCTATTTGTTGATGTAATTTTTGTACTGAATTATAATCTCTATCAAGTTTTTCTTTAAATTTTTCTATATTAAATATTATCTTATCATGAAAATTCATTATTTAATGATAATTCTTGTATTTTTTCTTTACAATGTAGTATGATTTCTTCTCTTTCAATTTCTTTACCAATTTTTTCATATATGTATTCGTATATTATAGTTCCTATTATTAGTTTATCTAATATTTGCTCTCTTATTTCTCTAGGTAATTCTTTAACTATAATTAATGTTATCATTTTTAATTTTTTAGGAAATAGTTCAATTATATAATTTCCTTGCTCATCTTCTAACATATAATACCAGTCTATTTTAGTAATTGTTACTTTTTTAGTCATATTTTCTTATTTCTTTTTCGATTAAATCATACATATGTTTTTCATAGGTTTATAATATCATTTCACAAGTATACATATCTTTTACAATATCTAGTTTTATTTTTTCAATTATAAATTGTTTTATCTCTATAGGTAATTTTTCAAGTAATTTTAATGTAATTGTTACACTTTTATTATTTAATATTGGTTTTATAATTATTATGTTAAAATTTTCTCTTATTATATGATATCTATTACCTAAATCTTCAATTTTCATTATTTTTAATAATTTTGTTTTTCTTTAAATTGTAGTATTTTTATGATTTTTATAAATCTTATAAATCTTATGTAGGTCTTTTATGGCTCTATGGCTCTGATACCAAACTAGGGGGTGCTACTTTGAGCGAATAAAAATATAATAAACTTTAAAATCTAATAATCTGTAAAAATAGGTCTTATAATGTTTCTAATAAATTTTCAAAATCTAATAACATCTGAGAATTTATAATTTCAAGATCTGTTATTATATCTATATTTGGATTAAAAAGTATCTCGTATTTAGAAATATTCTTTTTCCTTTTTTCCAATTTATCTATAATATCTTGTATATCTTTTGTTATTATAGATCTTACTATTCCTTTAGCAAAATTTTCTATCATATTTTCTTTAAAATATTTTAATATTTTTTGAGATGCATTTAATTGTTCTTGATACCCAATCTTATCAAATTCATTTTCAAATTCAATTTCTTTTTTATCTTTAGCTATCTTTTTAATTTTATATAGTCCTCTTTTAGTTCTAGGTTTTTTTATAATTTTTATTAGTCATTTTAAAATATAGGATTTGGTTGTATTCTTTTCTTATCTTGAAAGCTTTAGTTGCAATTATTGTTTTTAGGGGTATTTTAGGTAGTTTATATGGTTGAATAGTGAAAAGGGGTATTTTGGAAAGGCTATTGGTTTAGTTTGGGTATTTTCAATAATTTCCCCAAATTATTGAAGTGCCCTTTATGTTGTTAACTAATGTATTACGGATGCAAAAAAAAAAAAATAAAATAATAATAATAACAACAACAACAACAAAATAAATAAATAAATAAATAAATTAGGGTACAATAGGATTTTACTAGGTTAAAAAAATGCCCAAAAAGTATGGTAGCCCTTATATTTTTGGGCATATTTTGCAGGATTTGTCTTTTAAAAAAACCTATACTTTTTAGAATTAAACTAGTCGTAAAAACCTTATATTCTTTGGGCTTATCAAGGGCTATGATTTTGACATATCAAGAATGTCAAATTTGCATTGGTATGTAGCAGCTTTGTAGTTTTTAAGACAATATGCTTAGGCATTTTTTGTGCGTACAAGCATCTTTGACGAACTTGAAAGACCACAGAAATATGTATTATTTTCCAATTTATAATTTTATTTTTTTTTTGGTTGGGATTTGATTCAAAAGCGCTACCATATCTTAGGGTGTGTTTGATCCACATTATTTTGGAAGAATGTATTCTGGAATAGTAGATTGATAGAGAATTTGTGGTTGAAAAAGAAGGAAAAGTTATTGATGTGATGGAAAATATTATTTTATTGAAAAATGTGTGGTAGAAAATGAGTAGAATAATGAGAATGAAAATTTTAATGTGTACCAAACATGGGCTTAATATGAAATACTAAAGAATCAAAAATTGAATTGATTGTCAATGAGTACTGTTCGGATAAACCCTGCAAAGGGTATGGGATTGTTAACAAGTAATACGTGATGAGTTGAATGTCATCCCACGAGAAATGAATTCTAATTCAAGTATACTAGTCTTGTATCGAATTCAAAGTACGTAACACAAAATAAATGATTTGTTGTGATTGTTCTAAATTATTCTACTAATTATGTGAAAAGCCTTGGTATGTTTAAATGAATGAATTATTGTATTGGATTTAGAATTTGCCAATTGCTATCTATTTTTAATTCTCAATTATGTAATCTACTTTTACTCATGCATTCTTGACAATCGATAATCCTATGATATTCAACTTTCTTTTTCAAGATAAATTAATTTATTCTAAACAGACCAGGTCATATTCCTAGTCTGAATTCAAAGGAGAAGAACGCATTCAATTACACGATTATCTAGGTGATGACACATTTAATAACATGATTATTGAGGTAATTGCACATGCAATATACGTTATTTTTAACATCTATTGATTGTGTGTAAATCATGCTGTAACGACCCAATTTTTAGTTTAGATCACCATCAAACGTTCCACTTAAAGTAGGGACTTTTTCCAAAACCACAATTTATTCATACGTGCTTGGCTATACCCCAAATTTGATAATTTACATATTATGAACAAATGACATGCAACCAAATTTACGAAATTGATACAAGTAGCAGTCAAAAAAAATTTCAATTCTTTGACATAATTAATACGATGGTCCAACTAGATAGTCAAATTACTCATTGCTTGGTTAAAATCAAGAGAGAGAATTTATATTAAAATTCTATAGGTTGGCAGGCAAATTGGTATGGCTTTTTCCTCCAAAATCGCTACTGGTCAAATTCAATTAATAGGTGTAAAATCAAACTCTTACATACACATACACAAAGAAAAATGGGTCATGAATTATTATATTAATAAAATTCCATTTAAGGCATATTGGAATAGTACAATGATATGTATAAAGTTAAGTCCTTCTCTTTCCCCATTTAAGGTTTGACTCAATTATTTATGCAGGAAAAGTAAATAATAAGGTAGGCATCAAATATCATAAGCAAGTTAAAATTTCCAAATTATCATATGAAATTACATGTCCCCCTAACTCTATTCCAAATTTCAAATAAAATAAGCTAGTTCAATAAATTGATAAACCAAGATTTCTGCTAAAACTAAAATTTAAGGCACGTTACACCGGATTTGCTTTATTAATTCGAAACATCTGGCACAACGACTTCACCTCATCGCCCGCCATCCAACGACCCGATCTAATCTGTGAGATGTAGGAAAAAAAAGGGTGAGTACATGGGAATACTCAGTAGGAACTTCAAAATATGGTGCAATCTCGAATAAAAACTTTTAGAACAAATGTCAGAAAATCATACCGTCATTATAACTTTAGAGATCCGGTAAGAGCTCATATCATATCATAACATAACATTGGTACCGGAATGGCCATAACATCATATCATAAAACATCATCTCATAACTTTAACTTTCATAAGTATAAAATTCATCAGTATGAACAAAAGATTTAAACGAGATAAATCAACTGCACCTCTTTTCCTACCTCGTCAGATGAAATAACTTTCACGTAAATAATGAGTTCACGTTCCAAAACTTCTTAATTTCTTGATCATGCGTGATGAATAAAATCAACTTTGCTCTCTCTCTCTCTCTCAACTGTTTCTTATTTTGTTTGATAGTTTTTCTGACTTCATAGGATAAATATGAAAGGAATTTGGCAAAAAGTCATAATCAAAATAGGATACGTGCACTGCCATAACCAAATCCCGCTCAAAGCAATTAAATAATATCTAAGTACAATCAATTGACACCTATCCCTATCACACTCCAAAATCAAAGCAAACAAATCTTTTTAAATCAAAACTACCTTATCTATCTTTACCAACACGTGCTTACCAACCCAAACAATTCAAAATCAAAATAAACACCCCATACACATGACACGTGGCAGACAACCTTTTAAAATATAAAACTAGTTTTTCTTCAACTTCTTCAAACTACATATCTTGGAGCTTACTTATCCGAATCGATTATTTCTCGAGCTTAATATGTATAATTAATTACTGTCTATCCAATGAGATCAATATTGATATATTTTCGATAACTCCATCAATATCTAGATTTTTGACCCAAATAAAATATAATTTGATAAATGTATCAGTTAGTTCCTAACTTTCAAAATATTAAAATATAGCATACGAACATTAAATTCTATTCTATGAAAATATTCGGGGCATTACAATCTTCCCCCCATAAAATATTTTCGTCCTCGAAAATTTACCTTGGCTAATCGAAGAGTTCTGGATACTTGATTTTAAGCTCTTCTTCTTTCTCCCAAGTTGTCTCATCAAGTCCATGATTTTGCCATTGGACCTTGACTAAGGGGACTATTTTGTTTCTGAGTTGGTGCAGTTTCCTGTCTAAAATCATTGTCGGAACTTCTTCATGTGATAAGTCTTTTTGTATCTCCAATGTCTGATAATTTACCACATGATTGGGATCATGAACATATTTTCTGAGCATCGAAACATGGAACACATTATGCACTGCTGCGAGTTCAGGTGGTAAGGCAAGTCTGTAAGCCACACTACCAATCCTTTCGAGAATTTCGAAGGGTCCAACAAATCGTGGTCTCAACTTCCCCTTCTTACCAAATCTCAAAACACCCTTCATTGGTGCTACCTTCAGAAAAACTTTGTCGCCCACAACAAATTCCAAATCTTTTCTTCTACCATCGGCATAACTTTTCTGTCGGTCTTGTGCTGTCTTGATTCTGGCTCTAATCTTGTCAACTGCTTCAACTGTGCGTTCAATGATTTCAAGACCCAAAATTCTTTTCTCACCGACTTCGTCCCAATGGATAGGAGATCTGCATTTCCTACCATAAAGAGCTTCATATGGGGCCATACCTATAGTAGCTTGGAAGCTATTGTTGTAAGCAAACTCTACTAACGGCAGGTGTGTTTCCCAATTACCGCTAAGATCCAAGACACATGCCCTCAACATATCTTCAAGAGTTTGAATGGTTCTTTCTGACTGTCCATCGGTCTGAGGATGATAAGCAGTACTAAATTTCAGCTTCGTCCCCATGGCTGCCTGCAAACTATTCCAAAATTTAGATGTGAACCTCGGGTCTCTATCTGAAACAATGGTGACTGGAACTCCATGCAATCTGACTATCTCTCTGATGTATAGTTGTGCGAACTGTTCCATGTTGAAATTTACTTTGATTGGTAGAAAGTGAGCTGACTTCGTCAGACGATCAACTACCACCCAAATAGCATTATGATCCCTTGCCGACCTCGGAAGGCCTACCACGAGTCCATTGCTATGTGTTCCCATTTCCATTCTGGAATATCCAACGATTTCAGTAGTCCCGATGGCCTTTGATGTTCTGCCTTGACTGGCGACGGACAATACATTTCTCTACGAATAGACCAATTCCTCTCTTCATATTTCTCCACCAAAACGTATCTCGAAGGTCTCGGTACATTTTGGTGCCACCTGGATGTGCAGCATAAGGGGTGGAGTGAGCCTCTTCCAATATCTCGTTCCTTATGCTCTCATCCTTAGGTACACATAACCTTCCTTTAAAAGTCAGTGCGTTATCTGCAGATACTTCAAATCCTTTATATTTGTTTGTACCAACTTCAGCCTTAATCTTCTGCAAAAATGGGTCCTTATCCTGTGCATCCTTGATTCGATCCCGAAGAGTAGGTTTAATCATGAACGCTTTTATTATTGCTGTAGTCTGGGTTGGCGGAGTGATGACTTCTAATCTCAGTTTTTCAAAGTCGTTTATCAAATGTTCCTGTACCGTGGGTAAAACGGCTAACTGGGATCCCACCTTCCTGCTTAAGGCATCTGCGACTACGTTGGCCTTACCCGGGTGGTAATGAATTGTACAGTCATAATCTTTCACTAGTTCCAACCATCTCCTCTGTCTCATATTTAGTTCCTTCTGTGTGAAGAAATATTTAAGGCTCTTGTGGTCTGTATAGATTTCACACTTCCCACCATAAAGATAATGACGCCATATCTTTAAGGCGTGAACTACCGCTGCAAGTTCCATGTTATGTGTTGGATAGTTCTGTTCATACAGCTTTAACTGTCTCGAGGCATAAGCAACTAGTTTTCCATGTTGCATCAAAACACAGCCCAAACCCTGTTTGGAGGCGTCGGTGTAAATCACAAATCCTTCAGAGCCATCAGGTATTGTCAATACAGGGGCTGCAGTCAATCTCTGCTTGAGTTCTTGAAAGCACCTTTCACATTTTTCCGTCCACTGAAATTTCACACCCTTTCTTGTCAACTGAGTCATCGGTCCTGCTATTTTTGAGAAGTCCTCAATAAATCTTCTATAATAACCAGCCAACCCTAAGAAACTACGAACTTCTCCGACACTGGTTGGACTAGGCCAGTTAGTTACTGCTTCCACTTTAGCTGGGTCTACCTCAATTCCACAGGCGATAACCACGTGACCAAGGAAACCCACTCAATCAAGCCAAAATTCACACTTCTTGAATTTGGCATATAATTTCTCCTTCCTCAAGGTTTCAAGTACCACTCGGAGTTGTTCTTCATGCTGCTTCTTATCTTTGGAGTACACAAGTATGTCGTCAATAAATACAATGACGAATTGGTCTAAGTATTGATGGAACACTCGGTTCATTAGATCCATAAATACAGCTGGAGCATTGGTTAAACCGAAAGGCATGACAATGAATTCATAATGTCCGTAACGAGTCCTGAAAGCAGTTTTTGATATATCGCTTGCCTTAACTTTCAGTTGATGATACCCCGACCTCAAGTCGATTTTTGAAAACACCGTTGCACCCTTTAACTGGTCGAATAAATCTTCTATTCTTGGCAGTGGGTATCTATTTTTGACAGTCAGATGATTCAACTCCCTATAGTCAATACACATCCGCATACTCCCATCCTTCTTCTTCACGAAAAGTACTGGAGCGCCCCAAGGAGATACACTCGGTCGAATGAAACCTTTCTCAAGTAATTCCTCCAACTGTAACTTCAATTCTTGGAGTTCCTTTGGTGCCATCCGATAAGGGGCTTTAGATACTGGTGCTGCTCCAGGAACCAAATCAATTGTAAATTCCACTTGTCTATCCTGTGGAATGCCTGGTAGATCTTCTGGGAATACGTCTGTAAATTCTCGCACGACGTTAATATCATCAATAGTCGTTTCTGTATGTTGGGAACCGATGATATTAACTAGGAATCCTTGACATGACTCCTTCCTCAACATCTTTTCCGCTTTTATAGCTGATACAAGTCGAGGTAGAGACTTGAACTTTGCTCCAAAGAAACGAAACTCTTCCTCTCCTGGTCTGTGAAACAACACTTCTTTCTCATGACATCGAATTGCCGCATGATTAAGTCCCAACCAATCCATGCCTAAGATAACATCAAAATCTTTCATCTCCAAAAGGTATAAGTCTGCTCGTAATATTTTCCCGTCAATCTCTAATTTCATAGCCTTGGTCATCTGATTTGTGCGAAGGGTTCTTCCTGAAGGGATACTGACCTCTAATTCATTATTCATTTTCACACATGCAAATTTTGACTTAGCTACGAAGGATGCAGAGATAAAAGAATTTGTAGCTCCAGAGTCAAAAAGTACGTAAGCAGGTACATCGGATAATAACAGAATACCTGTTTTCGAATTTATATTGTTAACTTTGGCGACGGAAGATGCAAAGTCAAGGACATAAACATGTATTTCAAATAATAATAAAATACCTGCATCACATTCGGATTCTGATCTGCCTCCTGCTGATTCAGTGCGAAAACTTGAGCCTTCACATTTTTGTTCTGGTCCTGATCACCATCTCTCTTCTTTGGAGGCTCTGTGTAGTTTGGAGCAATGTGTCCAGGCTTACCACATCGAAAGCACGCGTTCTTTCCAAATAACCATTCACCTCTGTGGAGTCTATTACATTTAGGACAAGGGGCAACACTCCCACTTGTCCCACCGATATGAATTCCAGTGCTTGGTCTTTTATTTTGCCAATTGCGTCGGTCCTTACCCTGATCGTTCCACTTCCTTTTTCGAAACGACTCCGTGCCCTGCTGGGCATACTGTTGGAAAGTAGTCCTCTGATAAGAAATAGCATGAGCCCTCTCTAACATTTCACGATATGAGGTGAAACGATGGGACATAATGATCATCCCGATCTCTGAGCGTAGTCCGTTTTCGAACCTCCTGATCTTCTTAACTTCGGTATCCACCAAGTGTGGGGCATATCTAGAGAGTTGTTCAAACCGTCTCTCGTAATCAGTAAGCGACATGTTTCCCTGTCTAAGCTGCAGAAACTCTGATTCTTTGAAGTCTCTTAAAGCCTGTGGGAAGTACTTTGCCATCACTTCATCCTTAAATTGTTCCCAAGTTAGGTTACGCTGCTGCTCTTCGGTTCTGGTGCGTGAGACAGATTCCCACCAGTGACCAGCTGCTCCAATCAACATGAACTCAGCGCATAGTACCTTCTGTTCATCCGTACAAGCAATGTGTCTGAATATGCGCTCCAAGCCTCTTATCCATTCTTCAACAGCTAGTGGGTCGGAATTTCCGTCAAAAGTAGAAGGTTTGTACCTCCGAAATTGCTCCACTACTGAGACGGCACTTGGGCCATGCGGAGGTGCATTCCGCTGTGGCGGTACATTCTGTGGTGGAGGTGCTTCATTCTGTCTGGCCAACTCTTGCACCGCTCGCAATAATTCACGTACCAAATTCGTGTGGGTAGGTGGTGCCATTTCCTAAAATTTCATATGAACCCACAGTCACATACTAATACTAAGTCTGACAAGATATACCTATAGTATTGTATATCATAATTTTAGCGGGGGGACAAACGTGCATATCTTAAGAATTTAAATGTAGGCATTTCAAAATATTTAAGTTATGCAAAAGACTTAAATAAATTTTTCTTACCCCTTTACATACCTTAGAGTCGTCGGAGGGTGGTCGATTGGCGGTCGTTGATTGCCAAATATCATTTAGATAATTAAGAACTTAAATAAAACCTTACATTACATCTCTAAATTTATCATTTCAATTTTTTTTTTATAATTAATTAATACCACGTAAAGTTAAGGTTAAACACCAACACATTTAATACACACGTAAAGTTAAGGTTAAACACCAACACATTTAATACACATAACATTAAAATTAATTTATATCATTCATTTTTATTTATTTATTTTTTTTTTTAAAAACCTTTGAACAATGACCAGTGACCGTCACTGTTTGAACAGTGACCGGCACTGTTCACCGTGAACAGTGACGTGCAAAATTTTCAATTTTTTTTTTCAAAATAAATAACATTAAATCAAAATCAATCTAATTGCATGCATACAACACATAAAATAAGTATGTCTACTTAAAATTATACACAAGACATAGATCTAAATGAAAATCATAAATATGTGATTTTGAAATTAATACTCATGTATAAATCAACCTTAACAAATTTAAGATTTTTCAATACCCAATATCATAATTTTAACTTAATTATTTTAGTCTACAGAATCGATTTTATAAACTCTGCGCTCTGATACCAAACTGTAACGACCCAATTTTTAGTTTAGATCGCCATCAAACGTTCCACTTAAAGTAGGGACTTTTTCCAAAACCACAATTTATTCATACGTGCTTGGCTATACCCCAAATTTGATAATTTACATATTAGGAACAAATGACATGCAACCAAATTTACGAAATTGATACAAGTAGCAGTCAAAAAAAATTTCAATTCTTTGACATAATTAATACGATGGTCCAACTAGATAGTCAAATTACTCATTGCTTGGTTAAAATCAAGAGAGAGAATTTATATTAAAATTCTATAGGTTGGCAGGCAAATTGGTATGGCTTTTTCCTCCAAAATCGCCACTGGTCAAATTCAATTAATAGGTGTAAAATCAAACTCTTACATACACATACACAAAGAAAAATGGGTCATGAATTATTATAATAATAAAATTCCATTTAAGGCATATTGGAATAGTACAATGATATGTATAAAGTTAAGTCCTTCTCTTTCCCCATTTAAGGTTTGACTCAATTATTTATGCAGGAAAAGTAAATAATAAGGTAGACATCAAATATCATAAGCAAGTTAAAATTTCCAAATTATCATATGAAATTACATGTCCCCCTAACTCTGTTCTAAATTTCAAATAAAATAAGCTAGTTCAATAAATTGATAAACCAAGATTTCTGCTAAAACTAAAATTTAAGGCACGTTACACCGGATTTGCTTTATTAATTCCAAACATCTGGCACAACGACTTCACCTCATCGCCCGCCATCCAACGACCCGATCTAATCTGTGAGATGTAGGAAAAAAAAGGGTGAGTACATGGGAATACTCAGTAGGAACTTCAAAATATGGTGCAATCTCGAATAAAAACTTTTAGAACAAACGTCAGAAAATCATACCGTCATTATAACTTTAGAGATCCGTTAAGAGCTCATATTATATCATAACATAACATTGGTACCGGAATGGCTATAACATCATATCATAAAACATCATCTCATAACTTTAACTTTCATAAGTATAAAATTCATCAGTATGAACAAAATATTTAAACGAGATAAATCAACTGCACCTCTTTTCCTACCTCGTCAGATGAAATAACTTTCACGTAAATAATGAGTTCACGTTCCAAAACTTCTTAATTTCTTGACTGCGTGATGAATAAAATCAGCCTGCTCTCTCTCTCTCTCAACTGTTTCTTATTTTGTTTGATAGTTTTTCTGACTTCATAGGATAAATATGAAAGGAATTTGGCAAAAAGTCATAATCAAAATAGGATACGTGCACTGCCATAACCAAATCCCAATTTCAAAGCAATTAAATAATATCTAAGTACAATCAATTGACACCTATCCCTATCACACTCCAAAATCAAAGCAAACAAATCTTTTTAAATCAAAACTACCTTATCTATCTTTACCAACACGTGCTTACCAACCCAAACAATTCAAAATCAAAATAAACACCCCATACACATGACACGTGGCAGACAACCTTTTAAAATATAAAACTAGTTTTTCTTCAACTTCTTCAAACTACATATCTTGGAGCTTACTTATCTGAATCGATTATTTCTCGAGCTTAATATGTATAATTAATTACTGTCTATCCAATGAGATCAATATTGATATATTTTCGATAACTCCATCAATATCTAGATTTTTGACCCAAATAAAATATAATTTAATAAATGTATCATTTAGTTCCTAACTTTCAAAATATTAAAATATAGCATACGAACATTAAATTCTATTCTATGAAAATATTCGGGCATTACACATGCAGTGTTCTAATTAATTGTGAACTTTCTAGTATTACAACAAGCAACCGATTACTTAATTGGTGATCAATCAATTAAATAATGCAACAAGTATCCATAATTAATCAAGAAAAACAAGAATTAACAAAACTACATGTCTTGAATTAAAATAAATAAGTAAAATGGTTCATCTTCATCCAATACATATAATGATCTAGCCTAGCATATTTATAAATGAATTATATGAAAAATTATGAAAGGACACCACCTAGATCTAGAACAATATAAGAATCTTGAATCAATACCTTGGTCTTGATCTTGAATCCACGCCTTGAATTATAGTGTAAAGTTTCTTTAATTCCTTGCTAACTTAATCTTCTCTCTCAAAATTGTGATTTGACCTCTTGTTCTTGATCAATTTTGTGATATGAATGTTATTAAGAGGCTAAGCCCCTGTTTGGGCCACATTATTTTTTTTATTCTCATTCTTCTACTCATTTTCAACCACACATTCTTCAATAAAATAATATTTTCCATCACATCAATAACTTTTATTTCTTTTTCAACCACATATTCTCCATCACATCACTTCAAAAAAATGCATTCTCTCATTTTAATGTGTACCAAACGGGCTCTAAATAGAGATTCCCTAATGTTTTGCCAAAGTTCTATATTTATAAAAGGCAAAATTAGGTCAAGAAACTCCCCAAAAATGGTTTATCAAAGAGTTTTATTGAAATAAGGAAATCGATTCCTATCTGGTCGAATTTTGCTATGTTCACGCAATGGCATTGGAGTTTCTCACATGCCTCCTGTTGTACGAAATAACTGCCCCGTGCGGGAAGTTAGGTGGATCTGAAAAGCCATCAGTATTTTTGTCATATATTTTTCGTCTGATATATGATTGAAGCAAAAAGTACGTTGGAAGTCACTCAAAGGGCTACAATTATTCTAGAAGTATCATGTTTCCAATTTGAACATTCGCCATGCAAAAAATGGATTTCAATCCGAGACTGAAAATTTGGAGCATAACTTGTACGGCTAAAAAATGATTTGTAAAAATACTTTGACTAAGTGGGGAAAGATCTATCACACGAACCCAAAGAAGAGCTCAAAACCTTCTTACAAAGTAACTTGGATGTCTTTGCATGGAGGCACGAGGACATGGTGTGCGTCGACCCAAATATAAGTTGCTACCACTTGAAGATTGATCCTATGTACGCCCTATGTAAACAAAAGATGAAAGACCCTAACCCTGATAGGAACGAGACCCTAAAGGACGAAGTAGAGAAATTAAACAATAATGGCTTCATTAGAGATCCCATATATCTAAAATGGATATGTAACCCTATTCTAATAAAGAAGTACAACGGTATGTAAAGAGTATGCATAGACTTCTCTAACCTCAATCAAGTTTGCCCAAAAGATAGCTTCTCCCTCCCAAGATTACGCCAACTTGTGGATTCAATTGCAGGGCATGAGCTACTTACCTTCATCGATGCATACTCAGACTACAATCGAATTCCCATGTACCCCGCAGATGAGGAGAGCACCTAATTCATTCTAGATGGAGGCTTGTACTACTATAAGATGATGCGTTTTGGATTGAAAAATGTTAGGGCTACCTATCAAAGGTTGGTGAAGAGACTTAAAATGGGAGACCATGTTAAGCACCTAGATGCTACTTTCCAAATCTTGAGGAGATACAAAATGAAGCTAAAACCCTCAAGTGTGAGTTTGGTGTTGCCTCTAAAAAATTCCTAGACTATATAGTCAAATGAAGAGGAATTGAGGCTAGCCCATCGAAGATCAAGGCCTTAATTGAAATGAGATGTCTTCAAAAGTCCAAACAGGTGCAAAGTCTCAATAGACGAGTGGCAACCTTGAACCGCTTCATCTCGAAAGCTAATGACAAATGACTCCTGTTCTTCAAGGTTCTCAAAGGAGGGAAGAAGTTCCATTGGAGTACTAAGTGCAAAGAGGCTTTCCAGGGGCTAAAGCACCTTGGGCAGGTCTTTCTCCTCTCCAAACTAAAGGCTGATGACACCCTATTGCTCTATTTGGTTGTATTCGAAGACGCCGTTACTTCAGTTCTTGTAAAAGAAGAAAGTACCCATTAATTACCCGTATATTATGTAAGCAAAGTCCTCTTACAAGCAGAAGCTCGCTACCCTGACATGGAAAAGCTCGCCCTCTCCTTAATCACTATTTCTAGAAAGTTGAAGCCATACTTCTAGGCCCATAACATATATGTACTAACAAACTTTCCACTCAAGAAAATGCTACAGTGGCCTGACGTTTCAGGAAGATTGTTGAAATGGGCTGTAGAGCTTAGCGAGTTCGACTTGGTTTTCAAAGCAAGGACTTCCGTAAAGGGTCAAACCCTTATAGATTTTGTAGCAGAATTTACTACATGCTTTAACTCATCCCTACATAGAAAGTCAACGCATTATATAAATATCTATCCATGGACACAATGGACTATTGTGTTGTGTTAGAAATGCACAACCAACCAACGAAAGGCAAAAATACTCTAAGCTAATGCATCACATGCACAAAGTCCACACATTATGTGAATATCCATACATGGACTTAGGGGACTATTGTTATCCCTCTTGGCTCCAAGCTCCAGGTCATCACCGACGAGGCCAGTTAAGCTGATCAACAAGGCCTACTTTTCCTCCACGTCACCTCCTACTTAGTTGAGGTGACACTTCACCTCATCCGAGGCTCCATGTCGAATCATTTCTATCCAAAGCAAGGTCAAAGCCTTTAAGGCTTTGAAACGACTCGAGATCTTTTCGAAACAAATCTTAATGACTGATTAAGTTGACATTAGGGTCATGTTACCAGCCACATTTTAGAGCATTAAATGTTGTATTAAATGCCCTTTAAACTATGATTGTTGGATTGATACCTAGGAGGAGACATAGTGCTCCTTTACCTTCAAATGTAGCCACGTGTCTTCCCATCCTATAGTCAACACTCCACTTCTACCATTGTATAAACTCATATACTTAACCATTTGAAGGTAATGATATCATATACTAAAAAACTATACACCCAGCTCTACTATTCTTAAGCACCCTGTTCTTTATATCACCATCGACTAATTTGACTGTTTAGTGCTTGTGGCTAACTCACCATAACCAGAGTAAGCCATGAGTAAACAAAAGTGTGTTCTAGATTGCAAGAAGTTGTCTATGTGGAGCTGTACATGTTGGACATGTCATCCCGACAAAAAATGAGGTCAACATATAGTATCTCCAAGTCTTCTTTAATGTTTTCAAAAACTTCAAGAATACTACACTTTTTTATCTCAAACTGTTATATCATATGTACTATTTACTTTCGAAGAGTCCGAGCCTATCTTACCCCTCATAGCTTTCTATTGCGGCCTTGGGATTCAAACCGAAAACCTCCGCCTTATGAGAAATTTAAGTTGAATCTTAAAACCTATTGGACATGTACTCGGATTCAACTTAAGTCTTTCATAAGACAAAGTCTTGGATTCGTATTCTAGGTACTCGACAGAAAGTTGTAAATGATAAGATGAACTCAAACTCCCCCAAAGAGAAAAGTGTATATGGCATAACAGTTTAGGTATGAGTTTCGGATTGTTATAATCATAACATTTAGTTCTCTATAATCATGATACTATAAGTATTACATGGTCCTATCCAATAATAATAATAATTATTGTTGTTATTTTTATTACTAAAGTCTATATAAACTTTATAAAGATAGTACGACCTATCGAAATAAAGTGTTTGACTTTATTTAGTGGTCACAGACGATTAGCTTTGATCACTTTAAAATAAAAAATTTCTATACTTAAGAACTTAAGTACTCAATTTATAATATATCCGTGATCAAGATACATTTTAAATTAATATTTATTTGTTCAAAACACAATGTCGAAGAACACATTTGGACATACATTCCAACAATTTTATATTCAAGAAGGAAAATGCTAAATGTACATTTTTGCTTTATATTATGGTTTACATCCCCCTATCGGCACAATCGGGCAGTAATGTGAGGGCCCTCGCCTCGGCCACGCTGCTGCGGATTGTGGCAAAATCCAGCCTTGCGGCCTTCTTCTTCAAAAAATCATCTGTGCAAAGAGAAAACTGTTAGCACCCAAGCGAAAAACATTAAATAAGAATTGTGGAAGACAACTCACCCTTGGTCACCATTAGCCCATTCAAAGTGAAGCTGGCGTTCTTGTCGATCAGCTCGGCGTAACTATGGTCCTTATAAGGATGCTGGTAGATATGACTAATAATATCCCAGTCCTCATCTGGAAATTTGCACCTTGGAACGGAGCCTGAGGGAAAAAAGAATATTAAGCTATAAGAACTCGCTCAAGTCAAATCAACTAAGTGGGATAACTTATTGGTCGTGGAATAAGTTGTGGAGACTGTAAGGGGAGCCATGGGATCATTCTCCATGGTATCCCACATCCCAGCTACCCAGAACCAGGACTTTCGCCACTTCTTTATTTAAGAGGACAAACCACCACGAATGGGGAATGAGACCCCCAAGGAGACATGTAGTACCACCATTTGCTCTTCTCACCCCCGACCACATCATGTCATTTAAAACTCGACTTGTAACGCCCCAAATTTTATTGACTTAAACTCTGGGGTGTTACCAATATCATTTCATGAACATAATTGAAGCGGAAAATTTTAATTGAAAACTTTAAACTTTAATAAATAATAAATTTCATAACATCCAACTTAAATCGTTCCAAAACATTAGATGAAACACATTAAACATTCAATAGCAATTTAAGAAATACTAACATCTAAACATAAATAAAATTACTGATGGATTCCTTGAAATTGTTTTATTTGGCAGTCCGCGCACCATTTCGCCACCATCCACATTGAACCGATCTAACCTGAGAAGTTAAAATTTGAAGGAATGAGTATTTTAAAAAAACACTCAGTAGGATACGTGCGCCCAAACAATATAATAATTCTTAAAACATAAATCTATAACATTCCATACCATCATTTCATCAAGAACAATCGGAGATCAATCGAAAGCTCTAGCATTTTGAGAAAACCCGAAGGAGATCTCACATTTCATTTCATTTCATCAAGACCCGTAGGTCTATTAGCATTTCGTGAAATAAACCATGTAAAAGAAATCATAATATTGGAAGGACATAAACACTTGCACGTAGTATCCTACCTTTTAAGATCAAAAGGATTTTTGAAACAAGTATGCTTTTTACGTTCAAAACTTTCTTTCAACTTGGTTGCTGACTTTAGATGTGGAGGGCACGAATGAGTCTATGAGCTAATGTGAGTAAAAATCAATGTAAATCAATCACTGAACATGTGTCTCTATTTATAGTACTCAAAAGAAGAGTCCTGATGCATGTAGACCTTTTATTGGGATTTACGTATATCCCCAAACCCAAAGGTCCAAAAAAAACGAAACAGTGTCTAACACGTTTGAGATTGTGATAGGACTTATAATACATATTATATTTTATTTGTTGCAAAGTACCTACATACACGTGCCCATGCATGTGAAAGGAATATATGGAGTGATTCATCCCAATCTATTCATCATTATCCATGCATGGAAACATTTAAATAAGCTGGGACTCCTAATTGCACTGGGTAAGACATATCTTAATTTAATGCGATCAAACAATTTAAACAAAACTAAATAATCACTTTTATTTGATTTCTACAAAATCTGTTTGTGTTATCTTTTATCAACCGAGAGCCAAAAAGGTGGACAACTTCCAGAGAATTTATTGCTCTAGCACCTAATTATTAAAACAATAAACTTTTGCTTAAACATGGCTCACTTGAAAGTCTGACCTGATGATGGAATCCTGCCTTCGGATAATGACAAGTCTAACTACTAATAAATCTCTTAATTAGCACATTATTAACTAATAAATATATATATATATATATATGTAAAGCACATTCCTTTGATTTGAAATATATTGGGCTTAACATATTCAAACTTACATTTTCTTGAGCCCAAAAATCATTATTTAATGCGAGCTACAAAATGAGCCCAATGTTGACATACTTTTGGCCACTCTATAAAAATTAAATATTAGACCCATTTAAAACATTTTTCACTTTAATCCTTCAACTTTCAAAATAATAAGACATGGCTTGTAAAATAAATATATTTTATTCTAATATTTTCGGGGTGTTACACGACTTCTTTTAGTGAAGGTACATGGGTAGGAAGGCATGTATGCCGAACATTTTTTTTAATACAATACAATGTCGAGTCTGCTCTAACTTCTATCTCTCTACTCTCCTTCGGTTACACATGATTCAGCATCCGAGAACTCTCCTAGGGCTGGATCAGCGTCTTCTTCTGGTTCTTCTTCTTCTGGGTCTTCTTCAGGTTCCTCCTCGGGAACCAACTCATCTTCTCGCCCTAGTTTGGGCTCAAGCACTGGCTCACATTCTGGCTCCCCTTCAGGTGTAATCCCAAAGCGGTACTCAAAGTACATGGGCCAATATGCCACAAATCTCACGCAGAAGGTGTCATACTCTAATTCCACATTAGGAGACACTAAAGCATCTACATATATGCTATGAGCTACCTCTGCATAGTCACTTCGAAAATTCGAGAGTAAATGATAGATCGATCGACGATTACAGGTCACGTAGCCATGCTGAATGGTCCGCTTACGTACGACATTCAGCTGCTCTACGTGTTGGGCAATTGTCCAATCAAGTTCAGGCCTGAAGCGGTCATAATCCCTAATGGCTTGTTCCGCGTCACTGAGTACACTTCTACTAATGGGTGCCATGTCCTAAACCAATTATGCAAAGTCCAATTAGGTGGGGTTATTCATCTCTCTTAGTTAAAATTACGAGGACGTAAAAATTTAAAAACTCTTTCAAATTATGCTCGAATTCGTCTTTCTTTCTTTCTGTCTAATTCGGATACACTTCTTTCTCTTTCTTCTAAATCTCATAAATCATTACAATAGGTATCCGAAATAAAATAACGATAAACTTCGTAAACTTCTCTACCTTCGGAGTCGGCGGATCGAATGATTCCAGTGGCAACTTTCATTAATGATAATTTAAACAATTTAGACAACTTTTTTTGAAAATTTTGCCAGTCTACAAAAACGCAGACCAGCTCTGATACCAAACTGTAACGCCCCGAGTTTCGTGAACCCGGATTGCCACGTCATCGTCTTTTGTAACTGATTTAACTAAAGGTTTGTAGAAAATAACTAAATTTTAAAACATCGCATTTATAACGGTAAAACCTTGTCAGCAACAAAATTCATTTGATTACTTAAGGAAAATCGTTTAAACTTCAAAACACAGGTTTGAAATAACGGGAACAACAAAATAAGTTCATAATGCATAAATTTCAAAAGTAAATAACTTCGACTATTAATTTATGCCACCACTGCCCATCACACTCGACCGCCTCCGAAATCTGCAAATATTGTTAAAATAACGGAATGGGTATTTCGATGAAATATTCAGTAGACTTATCGCCGATAATTAATTTACAGAATAATTGAACACGTAATCATGCAATTCATATCGTGACTTCATCATCATAGGCTCATTTTCTTGAAAATCATAGGCTTTTTAAAAACATAGGGTGTGGGTAGTCTCGTCTCGTGCATTTAAGCACATAAGTTATGCATAACATTCTCATCTTACCTCATAAGAGATTCTCGTCTTCTTCTCATGCAATAAAGCATATAAGTTATGGCAAGCATAACAACATCATATATCTCATATGACATATTGTCATCTCATGCATCAAAGCATATAAATCACGTAAATTCACATAATACATGCAATTATAATTTAAACTAATTAATGGTGGCGAGTCTACCTCAAATTATCTCGAGTCTCGTAAAAAGTGAAGCGGAACGTAACCTCAATCTCCTAATCGTCAGCACGTTTCGTCTAGCCAAAATAGAAATTAGGTTTTGAATTAGTATTCCGAAATTTAAAGTTTAAAGCGATAAAATAAAGTTTAGGGACCTAATTGGATATTTATTAAAAATGAATTTGACAAATCTAGGGGCTAAAAATAATATTTTCAAAGTAATGTGGCTAAATGTGTGAAATAGGAACTCTAGGGACTGGTTTACTATTTATTGAAATAAATAATTTAAAATGATATAAATAAAGTTCAGGGGCTTAATTGAAAATTTATGAAACTGGAAATAAAAGTTTAAGGGCTGAAATTAAACTTTTAAGAAAATCGGGGACTTAATTGAAAATCTATTAAAACTGAAAAAAAAAATTTAAGGACTGAAATTAAACTTTTCTAAAATAATGGGCTAACTGCTGAAAATAGAAACCTTAGGGGCTGATTTACTAATTACTGAAACTAAAAATAAAAGTTTAAGGACTGAAATAAAAAAACTTAAAACCTAGGGTTGATTTCTTTAAAACAGAAGCTGTAAGGACTTAAATAAATATTTTTAAAACTTGGGGGGCTAGGGGATAATTTCTAAAAATAAAAAAATAAACAAAATATTACACCCTCTCTCTCTCGCTCTCTGTTTCTATCTCTCTCTCTCTCTCTCTCTCTCTCTCTCTCTCTCATTTTCGAATAGAGGAGAGAGGGGTAGCGACGGTGGGGGGATTTGGTGTACGTTACGAAATCCAAACAGGCTGGAGGTTCGATTTTTGAGGTAAGTTTATGGATTTCCTATTTTCTTGATTTTTTTTAAGCTGTTGGGTGTTGACTGTGGTGCTGGGTGTGTTGGTGATGTTGTGGTTGAGGTGGTGCAGTGGGGTCTGTGTGAAATGCTTGTGTGGTGATGGTAGATTGGAGTGGTCTCGAGAGTGAGGTGGAGGTGTTATGCAGTGAAGGTGTTGTGGTGGTGAGGAGATGGTGGTGTTGATGCTAGAAATGGATGTTCTAGCATCAACATTGGTCCCCAAAATTTGAGGGGAGAAACTTACCAAAAATGGCTGCTGTAAATGTGAGGAGTGGAGAGAAATGGGATAAATAAAATAGTGAAATTTCTAGGGCACAAATCCCTAGGTGTTAAGTGGGCCAAGAACTTGGGTTGTGAGGGTTTTTCCTAATTGGGCCTATGTGGATTAGACCTAAAATAATCAATTTTTGGACTAACATAATTGGACTTTAAAACGATAAGGAATTGGATACTTTTAAAATATTCGGGATTGGGCTCGATTTGAAATAGATTTAAATTTGTTTTATAACGGCTTGACGAACACGCTTTCACTTTAACGTTAGGGTTTAAAATTTATCGACAGGTTTTTCGAGAAAATAATTTTATATAATTTAAAATTCTTGGTCGCTACAGAGTTGGGTCGGTGCCAGTCCGTAGGAACGGAGAACTAACCTAAAGAACGGGTAAATGGGAAGCCTGAGACCTACCTTAAACAAGGTTTCACTTATGGCCACTGAGCAGAAGTATCTATGGGTGGAGCGGGTAGCCTCCAAATGTTCTCCCCCGACCTGATGACTTTGCCTATTTCGTCTGAAGAAATTACTATTGGGTCCCTAATAACTGAGCTCTCAACACTTCGCCTCTCCCCACTCGTGGAAGTGTTTCCTGACCAATTAGAAGCCATTTGGCTAGGTTTTGAAGAAAAATGAAGTGACTAGAAGGAAATTTTACCTAAAAATTTTATGGTTTTGAGAAAGGGAGTCGCCAGAGTTCCCAGAATAGTCGTCGGAGTTTCACAGCCTTGCTCGCTGGAGAAATTGAAACGAGAGAGTATAAGGATCTTGGAGATTCCACAAAGGTAAAAGTGGCAAAATGAGAAGTTTGAGCCTTATATAGGTGTCTCTAGATTCACCCCAACATTAGATCATCTCAAATCACATCTAGGCCATTCAAATCTATTGTCTATCATCACCGTTGAAACCAAGATTCACATAAGCCAACAGCCCTGATGGAGCAGTGTACCTCACGCGCTGACCCAAACGCGTCGCCTTGAGCCCATGCAGTCGTCGTCGTGCTTACCATTTATGATCGTGGTGGCGTGCATTGGAAGTAAGAAAGGCTTCCCATGATTACTTGGGAAGACGCTTCGTCCTTCAGCTAGGACTTCGCTTTGCAACAACTTTCCTCAAAGTTACCAACACCTATCACTTCGTCATCCAGCCAGGACTTTGCTTTGCAACGACTTTCCTCAAAATTGCCAACACCTATCACTTCATCCTTCAACTAGGACCTCACTTGGCAACAACTTTCCTCAAAGTTGCCAACACCTATCACTTCATCATTCAGTCGGGACTTCACTTCAAAGTTGCCAACACCTATCACTTCGTCCTTCAGCCAGGACTTCGCTTTGCAATAACATTCCTCGAAGTTGCCAACACCTATCACTTCATCCTTTAGCTAGGACTTTGCTTTGCAACAACTTTCCTCGAAGTTGCCAACACCTATCACTTCGTCCTTCAGCTTGGACCTCGCTTTGCAACAACTTTCCTCAAAGTTGTCAACACCTATCACTTCATCCTTCAGCCAGGACTTCACTTTGCAACGACTTTCCTCAAAGTTTCCAGCACCTATCACTTCCTCCTTTAGCCATGACCTCGCTTTACAACAACTTTCCTCAAATTTTCCATCATGTATCACTTCGTCCTTTACCTGGAACTCCGCTTAGCTGCAACTTCTCTCAACGTTGTCGACAGTTAGGAATTCTCCTTTCATCAAGATCTACAACTGACGCATGTACCCCTTAAAATGACAGGACAACTGCTTCTATAAAGTCCATACATTATATGAATATCCATACAAGGACTTGAGGGACTATTGTTACGGGCCTAATGAGGCCCTCCACCTCATCTACCACGTGTCACCCGAACTGCTTTGGTGTTACCATGGGCCAGACAAACCGAATTCATGTCGGACGAACTGATTTTATTACTCCGAACTGAAACACCATCGTCCCACCTAGTAGAAGGGCCGAACTCATCCGCTATTCACGGCGGATGCAAATGCCCGCACTCCATATGCATCATGGCTCACAATTCGCCTCGCCACATCCCTGCAAAGATCTTTTAGGAGATCTCTCCAAAATCAAATCCCAGACTGATTGATGGGACGTGTGGCAGATTACAAAAAGATCAACTCAGCTACTCTATCAGGAACCATTTAATGTCCGCCAACCTATGGATTGACAGATTGACACCTATGAAAAGATAGGTCGCTTGGGATCCGAAGCCACGTGTCCCATCATCTAACGGTTCACATCTTCCCTTTCTTAGTATAAATACCCCCTTACTGGTAAGAGTAAAGGGTTCTGATTCTTTCTAACGGCTACATTATAGCCTTTTAACTCTAAGAGCCTTTCATTACATTAACACACTTTCTCAACCACGCCCTGGTACCCACTTCATCGCCGGGTACCACCTTCCAGTTGAACGAAATACTGATTTGACCATCGGAGTGCTCGCGGCCACTTTTACCCCCATCGAAAAAGGCCACGAGTGACTAACGGTGTGCCACCGTGTGCAAGGAGGAGCTTACGTGGAGTTTCGTTTTATTGGTCACATGTAGGAACCATTTTTCGAGATCAACATCTATCATAATGTCCTCATAGCATGAATGATTCAAGAAAGTGTTGGTTCTAAAAATGGTATTTCCCAATTTTTTAAGTCAAAATACAATATTAGTTTGAGCAGCTAATGAATTCATGGTCTCAGGTTTCTTCTGTTGTATCAACCTGTTGATATTGTACTAAGCATTTCTATAGATAAAGCATCTTTAGCTGAGATGTTCTTGAAGTTCTCTTTGAAAGTGATGCATGTTTCTTTGTGAGGACTCGTTTGAGCCCCCATTAAATTGAAAAAATGCATTTTCAAATAGTAGATTGATGGAGAATGTGTGATTAAAAAATAAGAAAAATTTTGGATTTACATGTAATATTTTTTTATTAAAAAATGTGTGGTTAAAAAGAAGAGAGAGAAAAATGAAAATCAAACAAGGCCATAATTTCATTTCAGGCGAAAGTAGAGGACATTGAAACAGCCCTTGATGTTGAAGTCATTAAAATAGAGGAGTCGTCTTTTGATGCAAAGGGTCGTACCATCACTGTGGAATCAATCTCCACGGCAGATGAAAAACTTGTACTGAAAAGCTTGTATAAGAAGATTGCAAAAAATCAGAAAGTAGAAGAGGCAATGAAGAGTACCGCTGCCGAATTATCTACAGTTCAAGGGGAGTTGGAGTGTATGAAATCACAAGCGCAAGAAGTGGAGCAGAGTCTAGCATCAAAGGAAACTCGCATCAATGAATTGACCGAAGAATTGGGAATATCAACTGCTCGGTATTCCGACCTTGAGCTAGAACTCAAGAATGCCATGGACAAATGTGCTGAACATGAGGGACAAGCCAATACAACCCATCAGCGCAGCGTCGAACTTGAGGATCTAATGCAGATATCGCATGTTAAGGCAGTTGAGGCTGCTAAGAAAGTGAGTGAATTAGAGTTGCTTCTTGAAACAGAAAAATATAGGATCAAGGAACTTGAAGAGCAATGTGGGGCTGCAGAATCAGAGTCCCTGAAAAGCTCTCTGAAGGTTTCTGAACTTGGAGGACAACTTGAGGCTGTTCAAGTGAAAACTTCAAGCCTAGAGGTTGCATTACAGGCTGCCACTCATAAGGAAAAAGAATTGACCAAGCACTTGCATATGACCACAGAGGAGAATAGAAATTTGAAAGACACGTCAAAAACCTCAAATGAGAAGCTATCTGAAGTGGAAAATCTTTTTGAGATTTTGAGGAATGAATTGAGTATTTCTCAACAGAAATTGGAGAGCATAGAAAATGACCTCAAGGCTGCAGGAATGATAGAAAATGAAGTTATTGAGAAGCTCAAGTCAGCTGAGGGGCAGTTACAGGAACAGGGAAAAGTGTTGGAGAAAACTACTGAGAGAAGCATAGAGCTTGAATCATTACACAGAACTCTAACAAGGGAATCAGAGCAGAGACTCCAAGAAACATTAGCTAATTTCACCAGAAGAGATTCTGAGGCAAAATCTTTGAAAGAGATATTAACGAGTCTTGAAGATCAAGTTAGAAGTTATCAAGAGCAGCTAGCTGAAGCAAATGAAAGATATGCAGCTGTGAAGGAAGAGCTTGATCAGATTGAAGTGAAGCTAGCTTCTTCTGAGAATGCCAATAAAGACTTGAAACAAAAGATTTTGGATGCAAAAGGTAAAGCTGAACAGTATGTTGCAGAGAAGGAATTGTTAGCCGACACCAACTTACAGCTCAGTAAACAGGCCAAAGAACTTGACGAAAAGTTGAATTTGGCTCTTTCTGAGAAGAACATCTCTGACAAGCAGCTTGCTTCTCACATGAGCACCATCACTGAATAAAGAATGCAGCACTCAAGAGCTGTTGAACTTCAATTAGCAGCCGAAACCCGCATTTCAGGAGCAGAAGCACAGTTGAAAAGAGAGGTTCAGAAAAAATCGGAGCTAACTCAAGAACTGGCTTCATGTAAGTCCAAGTTAAGTGATTTGCAAACCGAACTGTCAACTGTTTCTTCTAAGAAAAATGATGCAGTTGAAAAGCTTCAGTCTGCAAAGAAAGAATTAGAAGATTTGAAACAGAAACTTCAGGTTAGTACTCTAGCACAATATATCTCAAAAAACTTTCCCATCAATTAATGGTTTTCTTATTGTACGTCAAATTTCATGTATTAAAATATAAACATTATTACAAGTTATATTTTTGAGAAATACCTTAAAGGTTGATCTTCTTGTAGGAGAAGTGCTGCAAAATCCAATGATTAATGATTTGAGAGTTTGAAGACGAAGGGTATCGTGACTTGAATCCTAGATTTCAAAGTTTGTTGAAAACTTAATTTGTTGAGAAATTGACTTGTTTGACACTTGATCTTGTATTGGGCTTCGAGACT
The DNA here is from genome assembly GCA_035079005.1 of Fraxinus americana. NCBI lineage: Eukaryota > Viridiplantae > Streptophyta > Magnoliopsida > Lamiales > Oleaceae > Fraxinus > Fraxinus americana. The sequence goes on from CM068723.1 coordinate 29,832,296, forward strand.
TGAATTTTCTTTGATTTGAAAAAGATTTTGATCTTCTTGATGTTACCCGGACTTAGTTAAGAGAGTTTCTTCTTTTCTTCCTACTTTGGAATTTCTTTTGCACTTGTGTATTTTTTATGGACCTTTGGCTCAGAGATTTGTAACCACTTTGTAACCATGCAATTACATTTATATAAAATAAATTAATTAAATATAATTATGAATTTTAAAAAGTAGAATGGGTCTTTTTCACGTTTCTTTAATCCAAATGAGCTTATTAGACTTTAAAGGGTTGCATATTTAAAATTCGACTATGTCCATTTAATTGTTTTATTTATTTATTTTTTGATGTCTACAAATATCCTCTCAAGATTTTTTATTTATTATGAAAATAAATAAATAGATAATCTTGAATTTAGTTTTAGAATTTGATTAGACAATGAATTTTCGATATTATCCTATTGCTACTTAGACTTTGAACAAGATTCTTGTCCTTGAAGATAATAAGAGTTTGAATTAAATTCTATCAAAATTCAACAAACTCATCCCTATATATAGAACTCGTATGCTAGGCAAAGAAAAAATTGAAATCAAGTTCACTATGCAATGACAAGGGGCCAGAAATATGCAACAACCGCGTGGTCTTTCTTTATTTTTGTGCTTAAATTAGCCTTTTGTACTTGTTCCCCCCTTTTTATTCAATTTGATTTGAAATTTTTCTTTTTTTTTAAAAAAAAAAAAGTAAAATTGTTACACATTTTTGTTTTCTTTTCAATAACAAATTTTATACAGTAAAAAATCCTGATAAATGAATATTCAATAAATTGATAATCTCGTTTAAATAATAAAATTCTCCATTCCCGACTTGTGCTAGTGTACTAAATAAATAACCCCATTAAATGTACTAAATTTTTTTAAGATCCTTTAAGGCCCAACAAATATATAAAATAATAAATGTTTAAATTCATAAAAATTCATACTAATATAAATTAACAAACTTAAATTGACAATATTTTCTTCAATTCGTCTATTTTATAAAATATACATCTAAAGTCTTTTACACTTTTTTTTTGTACCCAAACCAAACTCAACATGATTCTTAATTTTTTGCTATGCACAAACTACATTTGATATATTTTTTTTCATTTTGTATAAATTAATTATTTAAAATTACGACTGCTTGAAATGCCTCTTTTGAGGAAACAATTGGTAAAACACAATTTTCATCTGGATCATGATCATCATTGATAGATGTATTGAGTACCGCCTGAATAATATCTTTGTTAGTATGAGATTTAATCACCGCATCATTTTCACTACAATAGTTTAAAAAGGTGCTCGACATCCATCACATTTCTATAACGTAGACCAAAAATAACTTCACACAATCTATTGATTCGTTCATCTTCACTAATTTTTGGTTCAACATTAATATCTTCATTTGACTGAATCTTACAAATTTTTTAACTCATTTCAAATGAAATGTCATAGTATTAAAAATGTATGAAATTTGGAATGCGTGTTTTCTAGAGAAAGTATTTGTCGAACATCGTCAGAATATTTGAATACTCCTTGTCGGAAAGTATTTTCAGAAGATGGATGGCTTCAATTTTCGCAATCAAAAGTAAAAAATCTACAAAGGAAAACGAATGCTTCCTTTCATAGGTAGAGGCACATAACCTCGACCGTCAGATCAAATCAAGATCCATCATGGCCATTCAATAATTAGTTCATCCTAAGCATTCAATTCAAACGTCAAAGACGTCTGATGGTTTAGATGGAGCGGTGTTCTACAAACGTGACAGAGACGCGTCACCTAAAACCTGCATATTCGTTTGCCATGATTAGCCTTTATGACCTACAAAACGCGTTTTTGGTGCAAACGCCTCCCGAGTTGGTTTTCTTGGAAATATGGGAGTGCTTTCAAATCATTAGCACGGGACCCTAAAATATCTCATCAATTCTAACACTAGTTCACTTATGCTTCAACATTCGAAATTTGTACCACTTCACCTCTACGATATCAGCTTTTCTCAAAGCTTCCACCTTTCAAAGCTTCGTCCTGAATCAAGGACCTCACCTTTGTATTGTCTACAACTTAAGGTATTTCGATCTACTTTTACAAATTCGAACTTTTTTCTTTTGTTTTTTTTAGTGATAAATCTGATTCAACCACTATATGCTCATTTCGTATAGTAATGATCTGACTAAATATTCAAATGCTTAATGAAAATGGTTATCTTGACAATGCTTATGGATCAACCTCGCTAAGGATAATATTCAATAGACTCTGCTTGAGCCTAGTTTCTAGGCCAAATTCATTATCTCCACTTGAACTTGGATTATTGTTATTCTTATCAAGTCAGACCTTTTCCTATATTAATAAGTTTGTAACCCAAATGTAAGGCTGGACAAAAATCCCAAACTGAATCGTACCGAACCGGACCCGAACCGAGCGGTTCTTCTTAAGTTAAATACCCGAACGGGTATTTGAATCGAGAACCGATGGGTTTGGTTCAATTCTAGGTTCAATAATGATGTGAATATTTTTGTATGTACGGTTTATGATTCAATAAAAGTGACTTTTATCAAAAGTGTCCAATAAACCATCCTTACGCAGAGATGCATAAGTACCTCGCCAAAGAGAGGGATCCCAAGGGGACCACTCCCAAAATCCGCGAAGTGCTGTACATGTCCTTAACAACAATTGATTAAGGAAACCTCAGCGTGGGCGAGCCGCTCAACCCCGTCCTCAGGAAACAAAGTTCGTAATATAAAAATTGAATTAAATTTTGCACAAGTTCTTTAAAAATAAAATAATACATCCCAATAAGGCAGCCCAAAGGAAGATCCTCTTTGTAGACGAACTGCCACTGAGGGCACCCTGATAAAAAGTTAGGTCCCAAGAAGGACCCCATCTACACTCACAAAGTGTGACACAAACCTTTAGTAACTAAAGTTGCTAAGAAAGCCTCAGTATGGACGAACCACTCAACCTCATGCTTAGGAGAAGAAAGAAAAAAGTAAACTACCTATACTTGTGCAACGTACAAACAAAATTTTAAACAAAAAAGTCTGAAGTACTAATAAGCCTCAGTTCATAAACGTCGATATACTTAAGTCCTAAAGTTTGTTGAGGTAAATGACCTCCTAACACTTATACTAAGTTGTAAGTTTTATTTTATCCTTTGAAGTTTGATGTGCTTAAGTTCTGAAATTTGTTGAGGTAAACGACCTCCTAACACTTATACTAAGTTGTAAGTTTTATTTTATCCTTTGAAGTTTGATGTGCTTAAGTTCTGAAATTTGTTAAGGTGCACGACCCCTTAACACTTAGACAAATTTGCAAGTATAATTTTAATTAATGAAGTCCATAGTACATGAGTTTGTTATTATAAGTCCTAAGTGGTTGAAGAATTTCAGTTTGATTCTATTGTGCATAAGTTCGATGTTATCATGAGTCTGATAGAGTTCTTAGTTTGATGCTAGTTGTTGCTTTAATTTTTAAACATCATAAAGTACAAGAAGGTCGAACTAGAGTAACAAGCAAGTCAATACATAATCGTGAAGTATAAAAAAAGCATAACTGAAAAAGGCAAAGGAGTTGAGAAAGTAACTTTCATTAAATAAAAGTATTTACATTTGGTAGGCCGAAGCCACTTACAAAAGAAAATATAAATACATGAGAAGACCTAACAGGTGAGGGAAGGAGGGAGGAGCCACAAAAGGGACCATTGCATTGGGAGCCACTCCTTCAGCTACTTGTTCAGCTGCATCGTCCTCAAGTTCAATCACTTGGCTTCCCTCTGTCGGAGTCTGAAGCTCAGATTCCTCCTCCAAAAATTCTGCCCTCACATGAGTGTCGATGCCTTGAATGTTGACCTCTAACCACTCTCTCATATCAGTATAGGCATACCTCTGCCAATACTTAGCAAAACTTTGGTATGCCTTCGTCAGATGGAAGTTGGCGAGGAACCGTTTCTTAGCATCGCTACCAGCAGATTGGGCCTCCTGCCTGGCAGTTTCCACTTCTTCAGTTAAATCAACCACCTTGGAGTTCAACTCTCCCATCTGTCCCTTCAGTAAAGAATTCTCTTTATTGGCCTTCTTCAAAGCCTCAGCTGTCAGCTTCTGATGGGCATCAGAAGCCTCCACTCACTTCGTTAAGAAGGCCACCTCGCTTTAGGATAGGTGAACCTCCTTCTTCAAATTCTCAATTTTTGCTAAGGTAGAAGCGAGCTTCACAGACTCCTCTATTTTTTCATTCTTCAACGCATCTGCCTCAGCATGGGCATTGTGACAGCCTCCTCAGCTTGAGAGGCTTTTTAGCAAATTTTCTATTTTTTGATTGAAGGTTTTTAAAGAGGGCTTCAGCCTCTATAGCTACACCAAAGGCCCTCCCTACTTAGCTCACCATTGTGAAGAAGACGTCCATGACGTTGCTGGTCTCCACAAAATCTTGTCACCTCTCCATCCACTACTTATGAAAAGTGATTGTGGCAATTTGTACTACTAGAGGAAATAGAGACAGACTTTCAGGAGCCAGCACATCACTTCTAGTCCTAATGGCGAGCCTCTTTAGGACTTAGCCTTTTTTGAAGGTTCCTGCCTTGAGGCTCCAAGGCAGGTGGCCTCTTCTGCCCCCTGGAGGCTGTAGTAATAGAAGCTGCCATTAGCTTCTCCTCAGGAAGGATGTTGGAACGAGGTGGATGAATGTCGTTGGAGTCGCCCACTCCAGTGGCAGAGAACCTCAGCTTTTTCTTAGGCTCCTCCATAACCACCTTTTTTCCCTTGTCCACTTGAGGAGGTTGGTTCTCCTCCTGATTGCCAGCCTCTCTACTAACCCTCTCTATTTTGTCCCTCACTACTTTATTCCAACAGATGAGGGCTTCATGCCCTTATGGCCCGAAGTGGAGGTGACAGCGAGAATTGTGGCCATGTCCGGGGTGGGGTGCCTCATCTTCTCAAAATTTTCTACAAAAGTAAAACACCAAGGTCAGAATTAACCAAATGAAGAAAAATGGTAAATAAATTGGAGGCTAAGTGCAAAAGGAACAAATGTTATACCTCTCTTGGCCATCAGACAAAATTCTTCGAAAAATCTCCTTGAGACAATCAACCGATCAAAGTTTTGCGAGGAGCATGATCGGCAGTATATATGAGCAAGAGTGTCCCTATCACTCTCAGTGAAATTGAAAAGCTCAATCGACCCTATAAAATAGTAAAGAAATGCTAAGTATCGATCTAATCAGTCGAAGAAAAGAATAGACAAAGACGACACTCACTGGCTTCGAAGTAGGGGGTTAGGACATTGACGTGGAGAACAATGTCTTCCTCACATTCCTGCCACCTCTCTCGGACCCAAAACTATGCCTCCTTCCATCTTTTAATGGATGAGGGTAGGCCTAAAACAAAGAGGGAGTGTGATCCCCACGGACATAAGGAATACCACCCCATAGAGTTCCCTTTACCTAAAGCACGATGCTGAAAAATTGATTGAAAATTATGAAGGGGCATGTCCTTACCCAGGGAGGTCTCCTTCCAAAGGAAGTATGTACCCAACAGTTCAAGAAGAATCCATTGAACACGTAAATACAGCCAGTAGCTTTCCTGGACAACCACAGAGGAATTATGATCCCTATTCAAACACGTACAACCAATGATGGAGGGATCATCCAAATCTTAGTTATGGAAATCGACAAGTGAATCAACCTATGAATCAAAATCGACAAAATTTCCAGCAATATAATCAGCCATACCCTCCTAGACAACAACATGGCCAAACTTCTAACTCTGGTATGTCTTTAGAAGATATTGTTAAATCCATTGCCACTAATTGTTTTCAATTTCAACAGGAGACCAGGGCTAGCAATCAATGTTTGGAAAATCAAATAGGTCATGTAGCTAACGTAGTCAGTCGGCTAGAGGTGCAAAGTTTGGGGAAACTATCCTCTCAAACAATGGTGAATCCAAAAGAAAATGTCAGCGCAGTCATCCTGAGAAGTGGTAAAGAGTGTAACGACCCGGGTCCCACTTAACGGGCTGTCTCAGCCGTTAGATCGACGACGTACTGTCCCCATTGTACCAACATGGGTGTTTTTAGCATGCTTTATCCTCACTCGCATGCTCTCCAAGAAAACTTCCCAAGAGGTCACCCATCAAAGAATTGCTCCAAGCTAAGCACGCTTACCTGTAGAGTTTCTAACGATGGACTTCCGAAAAAGAAGGTGCACCTTGTTGGTATAAGTAGTACCTATCAAATCTTTTTAAGCTTTCCTAGTCTGGGTATTACAAAGAGGTTGAGATTCTGATAAAAGCATCCCTTACGCCATTGGAGCAAGGGGATGAAGAAAAAGAGGTTGCAAATAAGACTACCACCAATGATACTGAGGTGATTGAGCGTAAGTTTTTATGTGCTTGACATGGGAAATAGTAATCATACTACCCCTATCTTGTTAGGAAGACCGTTCTTAAGGACATCCAAAACTAAAATGGATTTTAATAATGGCACATTGACCATGGAGCTTAATATCTATGATTCCATGAAATATTTGTGTAATAATAATTATGTTGATTTTATTGATATGATTAATCAATTAGCACATGATGTTTTTGAATTTGATGCTGAAAAAGAATGAAAAGCTGTTAATAATGAGCATCTTGGGAAGGAAAATCAGAAGCTGGCTTTGAACACTAAGTTACAAGAAACTGTTGCAATATTGAACAATCTTCCAAAGCTACAGCATTCAGGTAACAGTTCTTATTTTGCTTTACCAGTTTCTAATGAGAGGCCTCTACTTTCTATTTTGTAGACTTCCATTTCAGATTTAAAGCCTCACCTCAGTCACTACAAGTATGCATTCGATGGAGGTGGAGGCACACTGTCAGTTATCATTCCCAATGGACTTGGTGCACCGCAAGGAAGATCGAAGCCAACCATGATAGACCCGGGCTAAACAAGGAAACATTGAGTCGAGCCAAAGACAATAAACAAAGGCACTGCTTGGGAGGCAACCCAATGGGAGTTCGTTCCTTTATCTTTTTATTTTTGTTTTTTGCATTCATATTTTAGTTATCTTTGTCTTTTTCTTTACATTGCACCTTACATTGGGGACATTGTAAGTTTTAAGTGTAGGGGAGGGGATTTAGATTTAGGTTGCATTTAGATTGAGTTTAAATTTCAAAAATTTTGAAAATTTTTGTATGATTTTTCAAGAAGAGGAGTTGAGGTTAAATGATTTTTTTGGTTGTATATGCTATTTGCAAGAATTAATTAGGCTTTTGAAGAACTCATAATATGATTGAATGAATAATCTTACAACTTATAGTTAATTTGTTGAGTTATTTTCTTTGAGGATGGTAGTAACTAAATTCTGTAGACAAAAAGTCGATGAGATTTTGAGCCTTTAGACTAACATATCCATAACAGTCTCATTATTTCTTTCATGTGTGATATTCTTCCATGGTTTTATTTCTCTAGAACTTGCTTTGATTCTCTTCAAAATCACATTGATACATGCATGTACGAACATGATTGAGGCCGTCTTCGTTACATAAATTAGCCACATTAGCCAAATAGCCTACTCTTCAATTAATTTTGCCCTTTGTTTAGCCCCTTGGAGCTTTGTTGTCTTTTCTTTTGTAAACCCACGTTACAAGCTTTAAACCTGGAAAACAATCTTTACCCAAGCCCTAGAACTAGTGGAGTATTGTTTATCATCATGATATGTATGGGTGTGCAAGAAAATAAGTGTGGGGGTATCAAAATTTTGATAGTGCTATGATTGGTAAAAGGGAACATGCTTCAATTTCAATTCATAATTTCTATTATGGTGTAACATTTGGAGTTTATATTTAAAAAAATTGAAAAAAAGAGAAAATAAAAGAAAATAAATGATGGAGGAGAGTAATGTCAATGTTACAAAATATCTATGTTCATAATTCCTCTTATATTTTACGAAATGGTTCGGCTTGTGTGGGATATATGCAAAGTAAAGGAACCATTATGTGGAGTAGTTGGTTTTACATATCTTATGAATATATTTGAGCTAAGTTTATTCATCTTTGCTCCACCTGTTCGATGGCTCTTGAGTCACATAGCCAAATATTTCCCACATTGACCCTAAGTCATGTTATAACCATTGAAAAGTTCTTATGATTCTTGTAAAGCATGTGATCTAAGTGGTGGCGAATGAAAAGATATGCAAGTATATGGTAGATAATCTCCATTGGAATGAACTTGAGCGAAACACTTACCTTTTAAACACATGAGAGTTGAGCGCTTATATTCATGAGGTCTACATGTTTGGTTTATTCCATCTTCATATGAGAATGCTAGCTAATTGATTATGAGTTGTGTGAGAATGTTTATTTATGATTTGTTATGAATTTTGAAAACGTTTGATTGTTCTATGTTCATGGCATTACGACTTGGGTTTTTTTTTGGGAATTAAATTTGAGTTTTGCCCGAGGACGAGCAAAAGCTAAGTGTGGGGGAATTTGATAGAAAGGTAAGTGTGGTCCTCGTATGATTATTTTGTGCCAAAATATACTTATTAACCTCATATTTTGATTTAGGTGGCAATTTAAAGGAAATGGCATAATTTGGAAGAAATATGTGAAAATGGACCAAAGTGAAAGGAAATGAAAGTTCAAGGACTAGTGTGTAAATATACAAAAGTTGTGTCGAATAAAAAAATGAAGATTTGAGAGTCAATTGGTTGAAAGAAGACATCAAATGGATGAAATATCGTCAAAGTATGATCACACATCAATTTCCAATCGAAAAGTTATACACCGATTTTCAGTCTCATATTGAGACCCATTTTTTACATGGTAAATGATTGAATTGGAAGATGGTATCTAAAAGAAAAATGTATCCCTTTAAGTTAGCTTTCAAACACATCTTGCATCACCTTAATCGGATATCAGAAGAGAAAGATATGACCGAAATACTGAAAGCTGTCCGGTGGAAAACTGGCAAAACTATGTTGTCGCATAGTGCAATTTCCATTCGGTCGCAAGAGGTGTTTCAGTGAACTTCAAGGTCCATTTTCAATGTTCTATAAGATCGCATAACTTACTACCATGTGACCGCATAGATCATTCCCGACACGAAAATTTTGGTTTCCGAATTTAAGTCAACTACCCATGTGAACAACTATAAATACATATTTTTAAACCCTAAAACGGAACCAGAACGTACAGAACGCCTCCAAACTCCATTCGTCATTATTTCTCTCTTAAATTCATGAATTGTAACTAAACTTTTACACTTTGTCGAAGGAAACGGAAGCCTCGGAACCACATATTGTGAGATCTAAATACTTTTATTGTTTGATTTATATTTTGCGTATTGAATATTCTTCTACATCTATTTCTATGATTTGTTTCATTTAATTGCTAGAGGGCCCGCTAGTTTACTGATTGTAACAATCTACAGCTAAGTTAAACATCAAATCCGTAATTGTTTGATCCCTTTAACTTGTGAAGCACTAGGATTTGATGATTTTTTGCGATAGATGTTATTGAATCTTAAGAAGAATGTTTAAATAGATTGAATGCAACCGCTGGTGTTTGTGTTATCTAGTTTATCGATTTCTCTATTATGTAAGACTGTTATTAAATTGAATATTGAGAGCTGGTTTGAGGTTATTTAATAATTAGAGTTAATTAGAACTCTGGTTTCTAGCTAACTAAAATTAAAGAGAAATAGGAATCAATTCCAACAATAAATATTCAAAATATGAATTGAGTTATCATTGCATCTATGATCAATCGTGAATTTCTGACAAGGTTAGTCTTTTGATTGTTTTCCTTAATTTAATTTTCATTATTATTGTTTACGTTATTTACAATTGTTTGCATACAAAAACCCCCCAATCATTGTACGAAGCATAAAATATTGAATTACACACTCTTCATGGGATCGACTCTTACTTCCACTACTACATTAGTTTTAGAGGTTAAGGTATTACTTTTGGGTGCCTGCGATAGCATACACCAGACCTGACTTACCACTAATTGGGAATCACTGCTGATGATGGGCCTCTTTACTTGCATTTCTTTCGCCAATCTTAGGCCAGCTAAGAGGGACTCATATTCAACTGCATTATTTGTGGCCTTGAAACCAAACCTCACTGCACAAGTGAGTCCGGGCTAACCAAGATGATTCCTAATCCCGACCCCGTGTCTCCAGAAGACCCATCAATCCAAAAGGTTCCACGTTTGGGATTCGATGGGTTCCATTTCCTCCTCAATTTCTGGAACAGGGTAAATTCGGCCACCAAGTCTGCTAGGGCTTGCCCTTTGATGGCTGACATGGGTTTGAAAGTGAAAACGAACTCACTAAGTTCCACAAGCCATTTAAGTAACCCCCTAGAACAGATGTCGAGCCTCTTTGATAAGGTTGAAGCATGTGATAAGGCTGAATGAATGATGCGAGGCCCCTGGAGAAGATGTCGAGCTTCTTTGATAAGGTTGAAGCCTGTGATAAGGCTGAATGATATAAGGTGAGGCCTGTGGAGCACATGTCGAGCCTCTTTGATAAGGTTGAAGCCTGTGATAAGGCTGAATGATATGAGGCGAGGCCGTTGTAGCAGACGTTGAGCCTCTTTGATAAGTTTGAAGCAAGTGATAAGGCTAAATGATATAAGGCGAGGCCCTTGCAGCAAACGTTGAGCCCTTTGATAAGGTTGAAGCCTGTGATAAGGCTGAATGATATGAGGCGAGGCCCCTGGAGGAGATGTTGAGCCTCTTTGATAAGGTTGAAGCCTGTGATAAGGCTGAATGATATGAAGCGAGCCTGTGGAGCAAATGTCGAGCCTCTTTGATTAGGCTAAAAAAATTTAATAAGAATGAATGATATGAGGCGAGGCCCGTAGTGCAAATGTCAAGCCTCTTTGATAAGGTTGAAGCCTGTGATAAGGTTAAATGATATGAGGTGAGGCCCTTGGAGTAAATGTTGAGCCTCTTCGAAAAGGTTGAAACCTTTAATAAGAATGAATGATGTGAGGCGAGGCCCTTGGAGCAGATGTCAAGCCTCTTCGATAAGGTTGAAGCCTGTGATGATGCTGAACGATATAAGGCGAGGCCCCTAGAGTAGATGTCGAGCCTCCTTGATAAGGTGGAAGCCTATGATAAGGCTGAATGATATGAGGCGAAGCCCTGGAGTAGATGTGGAGCCTCTTTGATAAGTTTGAAGTTGTGATAAGAATGAATGATATAAGGCGAGGCCCCTGGAGTAGATGTCGAGCCTCTTTCATAAGGTTGAAACCTTTGATAAGAAGGAATGATATGAGGCGAGGCCCTTGGAGCAGATGTCAAGTCTCTTTTACAAGGTTGAAGCCTGTGATGAGGTTGAACGATATGAGGCGAGGCCCCTGGAACTGATGTCGAGCCTCTTTGATAAGGTTGAAGGCTCTGATAAGGCTGAATGATATTAGCCAAGGTCCCTGGAGCATATGTAGAGCCTCTTTGATAAGGTTGAAGCCTGTGATAAGGCTGAATGATATGAGGCGAGGCCCCTACAGCAGACGTCGAACCTCTTTGATATGGTCGAAGCCTGTGATAAGGCTGAATGATATGGTCGAAGCCTGTGATAAGAATGAATAATATGAGGCAAGGCCCCTGGAGCAGATGTCGAGCCTCTTTGATAAGGTTGAAGCATGTGATAAGGCTGAATGATATGAGGCGAGGCCAGTGGAACGGATGTCGAGCCTCTTTGATAAGGTTAAAATTTTTGATAAGAATGAATGATATGAGGCGAGGTGAGGCCCTTGTAGCAAATGCGAGCCTCTTTGATAAGGTTTAATGATATAAAGTGAAGCCCCTGGAGCAGTTGTCGAGCCACTTTGATAAGGTCGAAGCCTGTGATAAAGCTTAATGATAGGAGGCGAGGCCCTAGGAGTAAATGTCGAGCCTCTTTGATAAGGTTGAAGCCTATGATAAGGCTGAATGATACGAGGCGAGGCCCCTAGAGCATATGTCTAGCCTTTTTGTTAAGGTTAAAGCCTGTGATAAGGCTGAATGATATGAGGCGATGTCCTGGAGCATATGTCGATCCTCTTTGATAAGGTTGTTTCCAAGGTTCATTGTCACGCGTTTTCTACAACGTGAATTTATGCTGCAAGTATACGGTGTCAAGTTTTGTAATATAGTAATTGAGTTAAGAGTGTCGAACCCACAGGAATTTAAATTCAATTTATACCAAATACTATAATTCTATAACTTCTATTTTATCTAGACAAATGATGAATGGTTGAATGATTGTTTTAAACTAATCAAAAGTAATATGCGACGACAAAATTGTAGAATATAAAATTATCAAAATGAGAAAGCCTAGGGAATGATTTCACCTAACTTTCAATTATGATTGAAGAAATTCAAATTATTCCAATTGATTTTCCCATATTTAATAGCAAGAATCCTATTGTATTTCTCTCCCCTCTCTCGAGTGCCGGCTAGAATTAATCCTAAAATTCAATCCCAATATCTCTATTCCGAATTAAAGCCTAGAATTTATCAAAGTCCAGATTCTTTTATGGAGTAAGCCTCATAGGTTCTATACCTTCTCTCGAAGCCATAAAATCTATGTCGTGTCAGTCCTATGATCGCTCCTAAATTTCCCTATCTTGAGTGCTTGAATTGACTAGCATCTAATCAATCAATTAGTGATCAGGTAATTGACAGCATTATAATCATGACACAATTAAATAGAAACAGGAAATTCAATAGAAAATAATCATAAATCATCAACCCATAATTTCAAGTTTGGCTACATCGAACCCTAGATAAATTATCTAGTTCATCAATGAATTCATAAGATCTAAACAATTTATAATGAAAAACATTAAGGAGAAAAATAAGAAAAACTCTTTTGAAACTTTAATTCAATTTTCCCGTCAATGTTCTTCACGTGTCTTCCTCGATTTCTTCAACACTTTGATCTATTCCCCTCTTGATTGCTCCAAAATTACCAAACAAAAATAAAAGAAAAGGGAAAAGAAAAGAAATAAAAGAAAAGAAGAAAACTGCCGAAACACGTCCCAGCAGAAAGCCAAAATCCAAAACTCTGGAAGAAAAGTCAATAGGCTGATTTTAAAACAAAACCTAGAGGAAATTGCATCTTTGGTCCCCAAACTTTCGACAAGTGAGCAAAATGGTCCATAAACCCATTTTTTTAAAAAAGTGGCGCCACAAATACGAAACAACAAGTGTGCCGCATCAGTTCTCTATCACCAGCAGGAAAATGGAATTTTCTGCCAATTTGCAGCCAAGTCCTCCAATATTTGCTCTTCTGGTCCCTCAACTATGATGTTGTACAATTTGGTCCTCGGATTTTGATTTTCATTTCAATATTGCCCTCCATAAATTGCACTCCAAACCCTTCAATTTTTGATTTTGTTCATTTTGGTCCCCAACTTCACATATTTGCATGCTTTTAGTCCATTTGTGTGATTTTTGCCTACAAAAGCCAACATTACCCAATTGTGAATAGAAATTCGCTCAAATTAATAAATAATTAGCTTTTTTATGTATTAAATAAGCGTGCATAAACACACTTATCAAATACCCCCAAACTTAACCTCTTGCTCGTCCCGAGCAAGATTACCTATAACACAGTCATGCAAACTAGATAAAGATCAACACACTAGATAGATTGTCAAAAATATCAAAGAGTGTAAAATTGTATATCAATTCACAAGTATGCCTCCAATTAATGCTACCAGAAACAATTTAAGTTTATCCAATTCCGATTGGTGTGGGTGTGTGTCTGTGCATGCGCATAATCACTTTCAATCATCATCTAAATTAAGAAAAAGTTGTCAAAATGGAAAAGAATTCAAATTGGTTCCAACCCGACCCTTTGTGGTCAAATATGTCTTTTCCCGATCGTGAGATTCACACTCCTCAAATAGATATTTCTTTTCTTTCCCCAGTGTAAATCTAAAGGTCACTCTCAATTCACTCATTTCTTTTTCCACTCTTGTTCGGTTGGGTCAAATCGGTAATATCAACATCTAGTCATGTGATGATTCTCCACTAGATGAGTGATTCCACATGCAAGTTTATACTAAGTAATTCAAACCCACTAGTTATCTAAGCCCATAAATCGAATACAATTGCACAAAATCAATTTTTTTCAATTAAAGCTCTTAATGGACCTCACACCCTGAAGCTTTCTTTTTGACCCTTGTAGTGAGCTTTAGGTCGGTAGCTCCCCGGTTGTTTAGACAAAAGGGTATCGGGTTTTGAAATACCCCAACATACTTAATAACTCGAGTCAAAAAGGCTACGAAGTGAGGCCTAAGATTCAACAAGTGCAAAATCATATTTTCTTTAATCACAACATAAAAACATGGCTTAGATCCCTAGCATATGGTCATTACCAAGCTTATACTTGCCAAAAGACACTCCACACAATATTTTTTCAACACGCATGTAATCAACACACTTCTAAATAATATCCTTCACCGACTCGACCACCCCCAAATTTATCTTATAATATGGTAAAGTGAAAGATGATAATATAGGTTGATACAATTTTTCAAGCAACTCACAACCTAGTTCTTACCAATTCAACATCTTTCCATCAATCCAAAAATTTCCACTTCTAGATAACAATTAATCGTGACATTATGCTCAAAGTAACTCAAGATCTAATCATGGATAAGCTCTTTTTTCAAAAAAAAATTAGGCATAAATAGCATATTTGGTCATGCATAGCTCATAAATCAATAACAATTTTAAACATCAAACAATCCTAAGCCGGCAAGGCCATCTAATACGTCAAAACAATAACACCAATTCAAGCACAATCACCCCCAAACATAAATCACACATTTCCCTAAATGTGTAAAAGAACAAGATAAAGAGAAGAGCGAATAACGAAACTTCCCTGATTAGACATTTGTGAAGAGGTGCCAATGCTCTACTTGGACTTGTGATGCTTTTAATGGAATTGGAAAGTAACCTTCATGTACACCATTAGTCCATTTGGGTGATTTTTGCCTACAAAAGCCAACATTACCCAATTGTGAATGGAAATTCACTCAAATTAATAAATAATTAGATTGTTTATGTATTAAATAAGTGTGCAGAAACACACTTATCATTCATATTATGTGCGCATTTATAGCGCAATGATGATGATATTTTACAGTTGGTGAGGCTTACGTGAATCTAAGGTGCGTGTAACTCACGATTTTATTTGAGCCCTTGATTCAAATTTTGAATAAATGCATTTTGGACTTAACGTGGCAGTTGAGATTGTAGATGTACGACCTAGATTTAAAGTGGGAGGAAATCCAACGGTGGGGGTTCGTCCATTTTGCATATATAAAAGTCGGAAACCCTACTTTTCCTTTTTTTTTTTTTTTCACTTTGCGAAAACCAAAAACTCCATTTTACAAGTGTTTGAAAATCCTGACAATCTTCCAACGTTTCCTCCGTTTCTTCTCCGATGGACAACTGCAGTTTTATCACTTTCAAGCATCTAGGACCTGTGTAGTACCCCATATTTCGAACTTTTCATTTTATCCACGTAAAATGGCTTCCTCTTCAATAAAGAATGTGTCTCAGGGGTCTTCTAAAGTAGATACGACACTGATTTGTCTCGAGCCCGGTGTGCCTCTCATAATCCCTACTGAAAGGATTATGGACAAGGGGGGCCCTCATAGTACATAGATGATGACAGAGGGCCCATAAACTTTAGTATTAGATGGGAGGCTTCCTTGTGGGGATATAAAAAGGATGAGTTGGAGACCTTTAGGGAAAGTTATAGGATCCCGATAACATAGAGAGAGCTTGCTTTCCTAGAGAGGGGTACGTGGCAGTGAGCGAAGCCATTTTGAGTGGGGGTATGAAGCTTTCGCTGCACCCTTTTTTTAGATTATCCTTAGGCATTACAACTTAGCCCCTACCCAATTAGTACTCAAAGCATGGAGCCAATTAGTAAGGGCCTTTCTTCTATGGAAGGAGGTCACTCTTAGCGAGGATATGTCACCTCATGTTTTCGAGATCTTTTTCCAACCCCGAGCCTCAAGTGGAGGAAATAACTGTAAGAGGTGGTATTGTATGAACCCCTAGGGCTCACACTCTCCCTTCATCTGGGGGACTCCAACCTCCATCAAGAACTGGATGTCGTCTTAGTTTTGGGTAGGGATTGCTGGCGGACGATGGAGGGAGATGCGGTCCTAGAGATCATTGTGCTGACCCAATACCATGAGTCGAGCCTTCATCAAGTGTGACATTTCCTTTGTTAGTTTTTTCTTCCTATCATATGTCTAATGTAATCTTTGTATAGTTCCAATGAATCGGTTCGAGCTTGAGCCATCTGAGTGGAACATCATAAAAGCTATCTACGAGCTGCCCTCAGAAAAGACGTCCTTAAAAAATGTCATCGGCAAGCGGAACCTCTTTGTCATACACCATGGATGGCTACCAAGGGTAAGGCAATTCTTAGTTATTCATCTCAATGGTTATGCCATTTTAAAGTTTTTTTGGCCTAAATGTTAACGCTTCGCCTTTAGTTTGTAGGTCAGCATGATAAGAAAAATATCTCAAACTGGACATGCTCTTCATGAGCCGCCTAGGAGAGGCAAAGAATAAGAAGCCATTGGGTTCCACCTCCTCAACTTATAAAAAGCAATGGGATGAGCTGACTCGCTTATCAAAGTTGAACCTACTGCCTCCTCCAGAAAAGAAAAAGGAGAAAGGGATAGATGCTGAGACTTCGACGGAGAGGCACTAGAAGAGGAAGTTGGTACTGACTAAAAATACCGAGCCTCCCCCTCCCAAAAGCGCCAGACGACCATTGGGGAGTCCCTTCGATGACCAATTGTAGTGTAGCCTATCTCCTCAATGAAGATTGTGGATGTCAAAGAGGGGACAAAGGAGGAGACGGGCCTTGTTAAATGGAGGTAGGGCAAGAAGGCCAGGAGATGAGGCGACTGTAGGGCCTTAATAAAGAATACCTCACAAAGGCAAAAGATACTGAGGTATCCCTAAATAAGGCTAAGACTGAGGCGTCTTTATCCAATGAAGCCATGGAAGCCTTTAAGGTGAAGCATGCTGAGGTAGAGTCGAGAATGGAAGCACTTGCCAAGGAAAATGATGAATTGAAGAAGGAAGTCCATCTCTGTAAAGCTAAAGTGAATGCTTTGATGAAGCGTATGGAAAACCATGACAATCTACAAAAGGATTGGTTCGTCAGCCTTGGAGGCTGCTAACAAGAAAAAGGGAGAGCTGAAGGCTCATGTTGAAGAGCTGACTGTTGAGGCTGCCTGTTAATAGCACATTTGTTACATTTTTCACCCATTAATATTTGTATTTCTATGATTATTTGATACCTAAATGCACTAAGTACTTATATATCTTGGTTTAGGTTGCAAATGGATGAAAACGGTGGAAAATTGAAGACAAGAGGGAAAAAGGACCAAAATGGAAGAAAGTGAAAGCTCAGGGACTAAAGGGCAAAAAATCTAAACTTGTTTCTAACCTTGTGATGAAGATTGAGAGTGTTAGAGGTCAATTCAACGAAGGATGGAGTCAAAGGGATGAAAAATAGCTAAAACATTATCACATATCAACTTTCAAGCTGAAAAGTTTTGCACCGGTTTTCAGCCTCATATTGAGACCAGTTTTTGACGTGGAAAACGATCGAATTAGAAGATGTATCTGAAGTAAAGTTGTATCCCTTTCAGTATCTTTCCAACGCATCTTGAATCGGCTCAATTGGACATCGTGAGAGGACGTTACAAGGAAAATACTGAAGATGATGTAAAATTCGAAATAGCAACGCAGCGCCCAGGCACTGTATAGACCCAAAAGAACATATTTTCAGCGCCTAGGCGCTGCTCCCATGGTGCCTAGGCACCGCGCTGTGCAAACTTAGGTTTTTTTTTAATGTTTGGGCCGCGAGAAGCCTAGAAAAAGACCCCAAAAAACTCCTCATTCCTCATCATTCATCATTCTACACCATTCTGTCATCACTTTTGGCTCAATAACTTCATGAAGAACTAATAAACAATGGTGAAGCTACGAAAGAACTCAATTGGATTGGTGAAGCTATGAAGAATATAGCTTTGAGAGTCTAAACTTGCATTACATTTTGAATAGCACTAAGTGTGAGATTTTGTACTTGGGCAAAATGAATGAGATTCGCTAGATGATAGTGTACATGGCCTCATCCAAACGACTGCCCTTTCTTGGCATGTACATCAATCAATCACAACCTTAAATGGTAAGACCACTTTTGTATCCATAAGGCCTAGCTTGGGCTTTAGACTTGACCAAATAGGATGGTGGCGGCGGCGGCGGAGGCAGTGAGTTGTCGTCAATCACGTAGCACAAGATCTATTTAGGATCTCGTTACTGCCTCATCCTGAGCCGGCTCTTACACTACGGTTTGCGTACAATGAGGTCGGTCTAGGTTTTCTATATTGGGGAAAGGGGGTCGTTCTTACTTGAAAGTGGGTCGTCTGTCTACAGCCGGGTCGTCCTAGGTCAGTATATAAGGTGTGGGCCCCAGAGTTGTTCACCACGTAGGTTAATTGAGACCATGTATGGGTCCTAGTGTTAAAAGGCGTAACAATTGGCATTGTGAATAAATAACCAGAGAAGAGAACTAGTTTCTATTCATATTAATCTAGTTTACTTGCTAAGGATACTTGTTAAAATACTATCTTCCACAGATTAAATGTCTTCATCTTCATTTTCATTTCTGTTTCCATTTCCCTTCAATAGAATCTTTTACTTTGTTTCCATGCTGATGCGGAGAGACTATGGCTTAATATGAAGCCCCTGTTTAACCCCTATTTTCTAAAATTCATTTTTCCTCAAATTCATTTTCAACCAAACAATTCACGAATCTACAAATTTTATTAACTTTTGATCCATACATTTCATCAATTTTATTAAAATCAATTAAAAATATGATTTTTAACTATATCAAATAGGGACAAAACATTGGGAGGTTCGCAAGCTCGAAATATTCACCAAAATACAGAAGTGGTTAACTTAAATGAGAGCACACAACATCTATAAATGCACAAAACGTTAAACCTAATCAAAAGTACGAAAGATGGCCGACCCACTAATCAGAATCCATGAAGAGCTTTCGATCAAAATTAGATTATGGAAAGCATGTCAATCAACACAATATCCAATAAGAATCTTAAGAACTAACTAAACAATAATAAGGTCAGTAATACAACACCCACCATAATATTTAGTCACTGAACTTCCATTTAACCTTCTAACTTGGCGGTCGAAGTTGAATTGACAACTACTTTGATGGTGCTGTTACAGATTCATAGAGTTTCATACGATGTATATTGACTAGGAATTTCTTAGAGAGTTTCGACATCAACTTATATCATATGCTAAATGTTAGAAAATATGGATTATGGGTCACCCATGTGGGGTGACCCGACCCACAAGACATCAAAAAGGTTGGAGATAGTGATTTGAATTTGGAATTCAAATCCATAACTTCCCATAACCTCCCATAACTCCCATAAAACCTCCAATTTTTTTGTCTACCAAAGAAGAGAGAGAGAGAGAGAGAGAGAGAGAGAGAGAGAGAGAGAGAGAGAGAGAGAGAGAGAGAGAGAGTATGACAATAAAATGGTGAAAATTCGTATGGACAATATCACCAAAATTGAACGGCACCTAAAACTACTATTTTGGCATGAAAACTCACAAAAGTTGGTACTTAGGTTGTGACTAATAATCCCCTTCCATTGTGATCGGGATTGGAACCATTGGAGAGGAAAACAATTTTAGATTTGGATTTTTGGAAAGCAAGGTGATTCAACAATTCAAAATATCTTGAAATTCATCATTTCAAGTAAGCATCTTGATCCGAAATTCATGTTAAAGTATGCTGCAAATTATTTCATTGGTATCAGATCAATAACGTTGAATTCCTTGCTGTAATACATGCTTAAATCTGCCATTACATGATACAATTGGGACATGAATTTTATATGTAAAGTTTTGAAACCTTATGTAGCCTTTAATGACATCTTTTGATAAATTATTGCTTTCTATACATTAATAATTATGCATAAAATTAGTATTTCTAGAAAGGTATTTTAATGAGCTTTCTAACCATATAAATAACTTAAATTTTGGTGTTAAAACGAAGAAGCTATGAGGTTTTGAAGTTTGGATGTAAATCTAAATTTTTACACGAAGATCGGTAAAATTCGAAACTTTCGACTATGTGCCTTACGTTGAACTATCTTATACGTTAATTTGCATTAATGCAAAATGGTATATGTGCATAAATGGGTATTGATTGAGAATAAAATGTCTCTAAAATATGATAGATCATGACATCAAAATCTATAGTTGTTGACCTTAATAAAGGTGACAGGCTAAATGTGATAACATTTAGCATAATAAGTTTTTCAGTTAGAAGAACATGATCTTTAGATAGCATCAACCATGTAATTGACGACCTGAAGTGGGTCAGACTAATCTAGAGAATAAAGATCAAGAACTTTGTCAACTACGGAAAAAGTAGATTCTAGTACTTGAGCATTTGAATCGGTAAGTTCTATTATAGATGATCTTTTTTCTCAAATGAAACTGAGCTGAGATGGTTAACATAGTGTTAACAATTTTTTTGTTGGCCACAAATTTTTTTTTGGTGAGTAGTAAATTCAAACTAGTCTCATTTCAATGGATGGGAACATTGAAGGTCAATGTGACTTACGAATTGAAGTATCAATTCCTTCTATTGACACTACCCACCGTGTGAGTTAAAAGATGTGCGACTTGCTGTTACTAAATCTCGAGGATATGATTGTGTAGTAATGTTCTAGTTCATAAAAGATTTCGGATCTTAAGCTTTAAATGAACTAAAACAAATGCAGATAATGAGGAGACTAGAAAATGAACCAAGAAGAACGTATCAGATAGAAATACAGTGATTTTGGTATAGGACCAATATTATAAAGGTTCGAGTGTTTCAACCACTCGGGTTGAATCTCTTAGCTTGAAAGTAGTTAGGCTAAAAGATATAACACTTGAATATGTTTCTCTTAGTGTTAATTATGTATCAACACTATACATATTGGACCTTATCTTGTGTGGATAATGAATTCAAGATTTAGAAACTCACTTTATATGAGATCAAGAAGTGTCTTTAGTCTATTGTCAAGTCTTGACTTGATACATAGATATATACAAATAATGAAGATGGAGCGGAGTGGAGGTTTAAATGAGTGATACTGCAACTCAGTGTTGCAAAATGGAAAAACTAACCTACTATTTGATATTAAGATAGTATCAAAGGCTCCACTAAACTTGATCACTTTTTGTTCTTCTAAAAGTGGTCTATTACTTGAACTTATATGTGGTAGTTATGTTCATCAGTAGTAATGTTTAATTATGGTTCGGAATATTTGTGCAATGGTTTGAGATTTTGAGTTGTGAAACCATTCAAAGCTGTAAGAGCTAAACTTCTATTGAGGAAATCCATTCAAATTTCTTGAAATATAGCGAGGGAATTTCATATTTTCATTAAATTTATAAATGGATTCATGCATTTTAGTTGTATATATGATTTTCATAAGTAGAGAATATTATTGAATGTGATGAGACTTTGAGAATTGTTTGAGAGCGTGAATCTCTATCACGAGAGATCTATGATCTAGGTAATGAATGAGAAATTCTTATAGGATTGATTATTTCTTGATCACCAATAATTATACGGTTATTGGGAAGAAAGAACAAAATATTATTGAATGTGATGAGACTTGAGATAATACAGTCCAATTTATGTACGTTCTTTTGGGAAGAGTACTGGTTAACTGCAATGTGTCACTTAATGCATTTTTCTTAATGTTAGTATTTTCAAAATATATAATCTTTGGACACGTAGATAACCAAATATGGGTTGTCTTAGACTCATAATCAATTATGTAAGTTCTTGATAATGAGTTTGAGAACATAAGTCTATTAAGAACGAGATGTATTCCCAAGATAAACATAAAAGTCCAAAAAGAGAGAGGATTTATTTGGGGTTGGTTGTTTCTAATTATTTGGAGAGAAATAAGCTGGAGAAAAGCTGTTCGTAAAAAAGGATAGAAGACCGGTCCGGTTTTGCAGGACAACGTCCATTTCTAGTTCCCTCCAATTTGTGCAAATAATTTATGCCACATCAGCTCATTTTTAATCCCTATTTTTAACCCTGGCCTTGACCCTGTTTCTGTAGCTTTACTCATATCTTCCACATCATTCTTTGGAATATCTTCAGAATCAATCCGTTTAAGTGAGGGAATCCCACTGTGTTGGACCACACTGGTCTTTTTCTTGCCCATTTCTGCTGCCAGGAAGTGAGCCCAAAGAGGCCCAACTAGGAATAAAGCCCAAAAATAAACCAACAACCCACCAGTAGCTGAAAAAGGCCCGCTCCACGTGCAGAGAGAAATGAAACAGGTAATATAATAAAGGGAACAATACATAAATAAGGTATTTAAGTATCACCATTTCAAAATTAAGGTTTGAAGTTTTAAATTTCAAAAATCAGGTTTTCATTAAAATTTATTTATAATTTAATTATGAAATAATAATTATTAAATTAATTTATTATTAATATTTAATTCTACTATAAAATAATTAATCCACCCCCCACCTCCACCACCACCACAACTCCGGAGATATTCCGGCGACCTTTCCGGTCACCACTCTTCTCCGGTGACCTTTCCGGCGACTTTTCCAGCGACTGATCCGATTCCGACGAATATGTTAAAGTCACAGATCTATACAATTTGGTCACAATTCAAAATTTTTTAGGTCAGAATTCAAAATTTTCATAGGTCACAATTTGTTCATCGGTCACAACTTAAAAATCTGAAAGTCACAATTTTTCATTGGTCACAAATCACAAAATTTGTAAGTCACAATATTTATTTACGGTCACAAACATCCCATTAATTGAACATATATTATATTTTAGGTCACAATTTATCAAATTATTAGTCACAAATTAATAATTTCTAGGTCACAAAGCATTTATTGGTCATAGTTCATCTACTTCATTGGTCACATATTGTTTACTGGTCACAACCTAACCAAATTCTTGGTCACAAACAACCTAATCATTTGAGACCACCCCCGAATCATTTGTGACCACCACTTCGCCATGACTACCACCGCCAACCAGATCACGGCGGTGCAACAAACTGACCACCAAAGCAAAACTCACCCAATCACTAGACTAGATCGCAACTGTACCCCACACTCCATCGTCACTGCACTCCACTGTACCCTTGTCACAACACCACCACAACCGTCGACACAGTAACAACAAACCAAAAAAACCACTATAGCAGCCAGACCCATCGCCGATGCCGCCAACACCAAGATCCAAATTTCCCACCAATGCCCCCATCGCTAACAAATGACGTAAGAACCACCACGCCCACCACCATGCACCCACAGACGCACCACCACGCCGGCATAGACCACGCCCACCACAGACCACAGATCACAGATCGATGCTAATCACAAACCACCACCTGCGCCACCATTGCTGCGATCTGCACAAAATGGCACACAATCAGTTATGCTCCTCCCAAGACCGCCGCACCTCCACCAAACCCAGATCTGCCGCACCCACACACCAAACACATCTCTCTCATACCCAGGCACAAACATCTGACCATCGTAACCGGCGTAAGTACACACACCCCTAGCCACCGCTCATCCCAACACCGAAACCACAACGACACAAAAAAAAGAAAGAAAGAGAGTGGAAGAAGGCGAGACAGTGTGAAACGAGAGAGGGATATGAGTGGAAGGAGAGTCCACTTCGGTGGCGGCAGCGGCGAGAGACGGAGTAGAGAAGAAAGGCTAACGGGGAGGAGAGAAATGGGAGGGAGGAGAGAGAATGGGATCTTAGATGCAATGAATTTTAGGGTTTGATTTGGGTGATTTTAATTGGATCAAAAATTATATAATTAATATTAATTAAATATAAAAACCTGATAATTGAAAGTTTAAACTTGTGATAGGATTTGTGAAAATGGAAATCTAAAAGCAGGTGTAGGTGTAATTTCCTCTATAATAAAATAAAATATTACCCACAGTAGGAACCTATTGACCAACACTTCAAGCTGAACCGAGACTGAAGAAACGCAAAGTGGGAGAGCAGGCCTGACCAATAGCTTTATGCAGAATTCCAGCAGTAGAGACTCACGTGAAAGCAAAATGGCAGCAACCAATTCAAGTCTAAAAATTTTAATGAATACTCCTATTAGGCCATGACGTTTGGAGATGGGCCGTAAGCCAAATCCCAAATACTTGGGATAAGCTTGGACGTGATGAGCAGGAATGGACTAGGTTATGGCAGTTGAGAGTTTTACGTGGGTTGCAGTCTATTTGCGTACTCTATTTTATGCAGGTTGTAGTTCAGTTATTAGCTAATAGTTTTCCTTTTATTTCGATTTTACTGTACATGGTTTTACTTATTTAAGCAGCCAAAATTTATCAATTGAAGTAAGTAATCATTTTTATGCAAATCACTACACCAAAAATGTGTATTTGCAACACATAAATGGCAACATTCGGTAGTTAAATGTTGCTAAAGGGGTCTATCGCAACATTCTAATACGTGAATGTTGCCATTGCTTAACAAAATTGAGCTTTGGCAACATTTTTTAAGTGAATGTTGCTAATGTTGCCTTTTTGCAGCGTTTTTTTAGTGTTGCGAATTTTTTTATTTTTTGCAGCGTTTATAAAACATTGCCAAAACGTTTTTCTTTTGCAGCGTTTATTAAATGTTGCGAAAGACCCTTTTCGCAACGTTTAATAAACATTGCGAAAAGTTTGTCTTTTGCAACGTTTATTAAACGTTGCGAAAAGGGTTTTCTTTTGCAGCGTTTTTTAGACGTTGCAAAAGACGGACTTTTCGCAACGTTTATTAAACGTTGCGAAAAGGGTATTTTGCAACGTTTATTAAACGTTGCTAAAAATCAATCCAAAAAAACACTGCCAAAGAAAAAAAATCAAATATTAACGAAAACCTAAGGACAGATCGAAAACCCTTACCTTCATCTATCTCGCTCTCATTCCCTCAGACTCACCGCTGCCCGCCGTTACAACATTATGCCTCTCTCTCGCTCTCATTTTCACCAGCGTCACCAAAGCTCTTTTGACAGGTAGTTGCTTCTTCATTATTTAAACAAAAAGAACTTGACTTTCTTGAAAGATTAAGATTATTAGTGTCTGGTTACCATGATAAGACACTTTCAGATCGCGACGAATTTCGGTCAATTTTTACTGCCATTTGAATCGATGAATTGTGAGTATGCGAACATAGGCATAGTAAAACATTTTTGGTTCAAAATTTATGTGGACCTTAATTGCACAAAAAACAATGTCCGTATGGCATTATTGGTACTGTAGTTTAGCTTTTCGTTTAATTTTTCTTTAACATTTGTGGGATTACGAGAATCCCATTTTCAGATTCTCGCTTTAGTTGTCAAAAAAGAGTATTTTCTTGAATTTTTTGGTTCTGGGTCCAAGAATATCTAGGAAAAATTTGTGGGGTTTCTGCATTTTTTTCTTAAATGGCATTGCATAAAGTTTTTACTTTATCTTATGCTATCGATTAGGAAGTGCATCACGGAGTATTGGCTGATCTTTTCACTCATTCTCGCGAATTCGAGAAAAAGGTATTTTCTGTTAGCTCAATTTTTCCTCAGATTTTTTTTTCCTGATGTAGGTTTTTATTTATGGACATTGATATTGCTTCACCGTCCCATTTACTAAAATGAATGGTTTGGCATTGGTAGATATGTTTATGGATGTGGTTAGTTTCTTTCTTTCTTTATATTTACTAATAAAATAGTTCAGTTTTAATTGTGGTATACTTTTATTCTCTGCATTTGGGACCTATTAATTGGTATCATAGCCAAGTTATCTATGGGAACCCATAAAGAGCTTATTGAGCGGTTAGAAACTGGAATTGGTGAAGTGTCCGATGGGTTACACAGGATAGAGATCGACATGGCCAACATGCTTCGTCATGTGGAAGAAATGCTCAACCACCTCTCCGATGTCTTGCTTGCAAACCAGGAAAGCCCCAACCTCAGCAACCATCACCGAGAATGCAACGACCGGTTGGTGGTATCTTCCAAGACAACAAAGCTTGAATTTCCTCAATTTTCAAGGGATGATCCAACGGAGTGGTTCAATCGTGTAAGTCAATTTTTTTGCGTCTAGAATACTCCTGAAGCCTAAAAAGTCTCTTTATCCTCCTATCACTTGGAAGAAGAGGCCAACCAATGGTGACAGTGGATCCGCAGGACATTTGAAGAAGAAGAAAGAGCTCTATCATGGGAAAATTTCGAAGACGAACTTTCCGCTCGCTTTGGGCCTTCGGAGTGCAAAGATTTTGATAAAGCTCTTTCGACAATAAGGCAAGTTGGATCTTTTCGGGATTACCAGTGAAAATTCGAGCGCTTGGGCAATCGAGTACGAGGATGGACGCAAAGAGCTGTTGTAGGAACTTTTATTTGTTTAGCAAGAATGAAAGATGATCAACTTGCTAGGTAAAGGTGGTTTATAAGGCCTGCACCACCAACGCGAGCTTCCCTAGCTCATCCCCATACTAATCGAGCAGCACCACTAGTCCATATCGTCCATGTGCAGCGACTTACTTGGGAAGAAATGTAGCGAAGATGAGCCCAAAACATATGTTTCAATTGTAATGACCGTTTTACTGTGGGTCACAAATATTAGGGGCCACAGATACTCATGTTTGAGGGTTACGAGGATAGTGGTGACCTATTAGGCGATGATCTCACCAAAGAATAGCTTGCTGCAAAGAATCACGAAGGGCCTCCTAAACCAGAAATTATGCTGCACGCACTAACGGGATGTAACAATCCTAAAACCATGCTGATCGCTGTCAGAATCGGTACCCACAACGTAATTGTATTAATCGATAGCAGATCGACTCACAAATTTATCAGTGAGCGTATAGCCAATCTGCTACGTCTATCGATGGTGCCTATGAAAATCTTCACTCTCTAGGTTCCTAATGGAGAAAATCTCATATGCCAAGGGAGGTTTGAGGAGGTACAAATTGATTTGTAGGGTACCCTTTTTTCCTTAACTCTTTATTCCTTACCTCTCACAGGGTTGGATGTAGTTTTGGGAATTCAATGGCTTGAGCTACTTGGCTCCATGGTGTGTGATTGGAGGCAGTTGACTATGGAATTCATGTGGGAAAACCAGACCAAGAGATTGGTAGGCATCGACAGGCAAAATATCCAAGCAGCATCAATCGAAGAGTTAGCTAAAGAAATTCCTCCTAGCCATGCTCTGTTTGCTTTATGCTTACAGGTTGCCCATACGGAACCGTAAGAGAATATCCGTTCAAGCATGCGGAAGATATTGTAGGAATTCTTAGATTTATTCACAGAGCCCTCAAGCTTACCACCAACATGGGAGATTGACCACGACATTACCCTTAAGGAAGGAACTGGACCGATTAATGTACGGCCTTATAGGTATGCGCATTATCAAAAGAACGAGATCAAGAAACAGGTCTAAGATATGTGGTAATCCGGGCTTGTGCGACCTAGCACTAGCCCCTTCTCATCGACCATATTGCTGGCAAGAAGGAAAGACGAGAATTTGAGTTTTTGCACAGATTATCGCGCGCTCAACGCTGCAACCATTAAAGACCGATTTCCAATCCCCACAGTGGATGATATGTTGGATGAGCTCTACGGTGCTTCTTATTTTACCAAGTGACCTGAGGGTGGGGTACCATCAAGTACGAGTTAAACTAGGTGATATCCATAACACTGCTTTCCAAACACATAAGGGACATTACGAATGCTTGGTTATGCCATTCGGCTTATGTAATGCACCTTCAACATTCCAAGCTATCATGAACTCCATCTTTTGACATCATCTTCGAAAATTCATATTAGTTTTCTTTGATGATATTTTGGTCTATAGTCTGGATTGGGATCAATATTTAATGCATGTAAGGCAGACTTTCAAAATATTGAGGCAACATAGTGATGAAATGCATAAGGAGTTAGAATTTATGATGAAGTGGGATCGTAAGGCGAAATAATGATTTCATGATAACTTCGGGTTTGTCCCTTTTTGGCGAATTAATAGTCTAATTTGATTGGAAACGGGCCAAGGATCACAACTCATCGCCTTTGGCCATGACGTACGTAGGATTTCGGGCAGATTCCGTCGTTTAGGCTCTCGATTACGCGTTTTTGCCGTTTATGGTAATTTTTATTTTGGTGATATCTCATTCAATAAAATTCAGATTTGGATTCCATTTGTTGGAGGACGATCCTGAATATTAGGAGTTTCCATTTAAGTTAAAATCTCGAATTTTTCCATTTATGGAAAAATATCTTTTTTTATTTTTATTATTTATTTTTCGAATTTTGCTAGGGTTTTACTATTTAAAGCATTGTAAGCCCTTTGAGGCAGATTATTGAATTGAATAAGAATTTTCGTGAGTTTTATCTCATCTTTGTTAGGTTGTTCATATTTCCTATAATCTTCCGCTACGTCAGTTGGTATCAAAGTCGAAGTCGTTCCTTTACCATGCTGCCAAGGAGATGTCCAAAAGCTCGTAAATTCTCGGTAGAAGAGGTACATAGACGTGATGAAATCGCACAACTGCGTCAACAAGTGGAGTTACTGACACAGCAATTCACTGCACTCCTGCCACAACATCATGCGACAGTGGCCCCGCCGATTGAGGATTCTGATGATGAGAATCTGTTTGCACAACCGAGCATCCAATAGATCTGCCAGTCCGACGGAGAAGGGTGGTCAGGATGAAAACAGGCGTTGGGAATCAGGGTTCAAGGTTGATATTCCCGAGTTCCATGGTGGATTAAGTCCAGAAGAGTTCTTGGATTGGGTGACTGCAGTAGAGGAGATCTTGGAATTTAAGGAAGTTCCTGCTGATAAATGTGTGCCTCTCGTTGCGACGAGGTTTTGTGGAGGAGCAGTAGCATGGTGGCAGCAGACTAAAGTGACGCGATCCAGGTTAGGGAAGTCCAAGTTTGCATCGTGGGATAAATTGAAGAAGCATATGAAGAAGCAGTTTCTGCCCTACAACTATGTTCGGACCATGTACCAGCAACTGGAGAATCTACGTCAAGGCGTCAAAACGGTTAGTGACTGTACCACGGAATTTTACATGTTGATTATGAGGAATGAGGTGATGGAGACGGAGGAGCAGTCGGTGTCACGATATGTGGGTGGTCTTCGTCCCCAAATACAAGACATGCTGAATATGTTTGCTCCTGTGACAGTTTTTGAGGCATATCAGAGGGCATTACAGATAGAGAAAGAGCAGTCCAGGAGAAATACAGTTCCTTTTACTGGACGCAGTTCTTCCAACAATTCACAGTAGTAGATGACACGTCCTGGTAATCCTACTCAACCTGGCCCTCCTAGACCTAACCCTGTTCAACAACCAGCGCGTCCTGGAGGTGGTATTCGTTGTTTTGCATGTGGTGGTACAGGTCACAGACAATCTGAATGTCCCAAGAATCCGTGCAGAGGACTCTTTGTTGATGAGAGGTATGAAGATTATGAAAGTCCACCTGTATTTGACAATGAAGACACCGAGGAAGTCGGAGATGAAGAAGAGTTTGTAGTTGGTGATGTAGTAGAGATGGATGCGTGCCACTTGCTGTTAGGGAGACCGTGGCAGTTTGACCGCCATTCGCTGCATGATGGGTATACCAACACGTACAACTTTCTGCCTACATCTATTGTGTCTGATTGGGATACTCGTTTCCTCAGTCATTTCTTGCGTAGTTTGTGGCGCTCGGTCAATACAAAGTTGGACTTCAGCAGTGCATATCACTCTCAGACAGATGGACAGACAGAGGTTGTTAATCGCTCCTTGGGTGATTTACTACGTTGTTTGGTTGGTGATCACATCAAGTCTTAGGATCAGAAGTTGTGTCAGACAGAATTTGCTCATTATCATGCTGTCAACCGGAGTACAGGTTTTAGTCCATTTCAGGTGGTGTATGGTCTCATTCCTCGTGGTCCCCTTGACTTGGTCCCAGTTTCTACTACTGTTAAAATGCATGGTAAGGCTGAGGACTTCATTCAACAGTTACAGCAGATTCACTCACATGCTCATGATCAGTTGCAGGCTGCTGTTACTAAATATAAGCATGATGCGGATCTTAAACGTCGACATGTTGAATTTGAGGTAGGTGACTTTGTTTGGGCAGTGTTGACAAAAGATTATATCCCTGCTCATGAATACAACAAACTTACTGCCAAGAAGATTGGTCCATTGGAGGTCATTGAGAAGATTAATCCAAATGCTTATCATTTAAAGCTGCCAAGTCATATTCGCACATCCAACGTGTTTAATGTCAAGCATTTGGTGCCATTTTGTGGTGATAATTTGATGATAATGAGGCTTCTTCCCTGTCGAATTCGAGGGCGAATTTTCTCACCCTGGGGAGAATGATGAAGTGCATAAGGAGTTAGAATTTATGATGAAATGGGATCGCAAGGCAAAATAATGATTTCATGATAACTTCGGGTTTGTCCGTTTTTGGCGAATTAATAGTCTAATTTGATTGAAACGGGCCAAGGATCACAACTCATCGCCTTGGGCCATGATGTGCATCGAATTTCGAGCAGATTCCGTCGTTTAGGGTCTCTATTACGCATTTTTGCCGTTTATGGTAATTTTTATTTTGGTAATATCTCATTAAAAAAACTCGGATTTGGATTCCGTTTGTTGGAGGACGATCCTGAATATTAGGAGTTTCCATTTAAGTTAAAATCTCGAATTTTTCCATTTATAGAAAAATATCTTTTTTTTTTATTTTTATTATTTATTTTTCCAATTTTGCTAGGGTTTTACTGCTTAAAGCATTATAAGCCCTTTGAGGCAGATTATTGAATTGAATAAGAATTTTATCTCATCTTTGTGAGGTTGTTTATCTTTCCTATAATATTTCGCTACGTCACACAGATTATTTGTTAAAGCTAGCAAATGTGCATTTGGGCAGCAAGAATTGGAGTACTTGGGGCACATCATTACTAATCAGGGTGTAAAAGTGGATGAAAATAAAATTGCTGCTATGGTAGCCTGGCCTCGACCTACTAAGATTTCGGAACTACGTGGAGTTTTAGGTTTGACAGGTTACTACCGGAAGTTCTTCGAAGATTACGGCAATAAAGCTCGGCCTCTCAGCAATCTTCTCAAAAAAGGTCAATTTGGATGGAATGGAGAAGATGAATTCACCTTCCTTGATCTCAAATAGGCGATAACGACCATGCCTATATTAGCTATGACAAACTTCAACAATGATTTCACTATTGAAACTGATGCATCCGAGGAAAAAATTGAAACAGTCATGTCTCAACAAGGCAAACCAGTGGTATACACGAGTTGAGCCTTCGGAGTGACCAAAAAATCCTGGTCAACATACGCTAAGGACTGGTGGCCTTACCTTCTAGGCAAAAATTTTTATATTTAGAACGATGAACAAATATTTTCTACATCAACGAATAGCAACTCCGGAGGAACAAAAATGGGTTGCTATGCTCTTGAGCTACGACTATGAAATTAAATATAGGCTAATCCGTGAGAACTTCGTAGCTGATGCTCTCTCTCGAAAGTAGGGCAGTCCCATTCTTCCCCATAATTTCTTTCTGCGGGTTAGCTTATGGGAGAAAATTAAAAAAGCTACAGAAGAAGACCAGTACATCCAGTCAAAGGTCCGTATGGCCACTGAACAACCTGAAGGATCATATACATGGCGCCAAGGGATATTACTATACAAAGGAAGGGTCATTGTTCCGAATGATGTCACCTTAAGAGCCAAACCGTTACACGAAATGCATAACACCAAGGTGGGGGGTCATTCGGGCATCCTATGTACGTTCAAGAAATTAAGGTAGTAGTTTCATTGGCCTAGGATGTATAGATCAGTGCGAGACTACATCAAGGGATGCGAAGTATGCCAGAAAATAAAAGTCGTGACATTAGCTCCAGCTGGGCTTCTTTAACCGCTGCCAATCCCATGCTAAGTATGGGACAACATCATTTCCTTACTTTAAGTTATCCTTTTATTGTAAAAATTGTAGCAGAGAAATTTATGGAAGGCATCATCAAGCTTCACGGCATGCCCAAATCAATTATTAGTGATCGGGACCCAATCTTCATCAGTAACTTTTGGAAAGAATTTTTCAAGTTGTCGGGCACCAAACTACAGCTCAGTTCCGCATACCACCCGTAGATGGATGGCCAGACGGAAGTCATCAATCACTACATCAAGCAATATCTTCGGTGTTTTGTTCATTAGTGGCCATGAAAATGGAGTGGCTATTTACATTGGGCAGAATATTGGTATAATACGACATATCGTATTTCGACAGGGATGACCCCTTTTCAGGCGATATAAGGAAGATTACCGTCCCTCATTTCGACGTAAAAAGACAGACTTTCACTGGTACATGAAGTTGATTAGCAACTCATAACCCGAGATGAGCTGCTATGGCAACTGAAGGCCAACTTGGAAAACTCAGTGAACAGAATGAAGCAGATGTCGATAAGAAAAGAAGGGATATTTCGTTCAATGTCAATGAATGAGTACTTTTGAAACTGCACCCATACCACTAGCAAACAGTCTTCAAAGGGTCCATCAGAAACTAGCTAGCCGTTTTTATGGACCCTACCAGATTCTAGAGAAGATCGGGCTTGTCGCATATAAGTTACAATTATCGGAAGTGGCGCACATTCACCCAGTGTTTCATATGTCACTCCTTAAACGATACCAAGATAACGGGGACAACGCTGAAATGCCACATGGCGAGTTATCACCATTCACGATGAAGGAGTAGTCTTATTGAAGCCATAAAATATTCTAGACTACCGTTGGATCAAGCATCGTTCGGGTATGTCAAGAATCATATGAAGGTTGTGAATGATCAATAGAGGATTCGTCACTCTTAGATAGTAAGAGATTATGATCTACATTTTATCCAATTAAGTTAATAATGAAATCCTTGGCCAAGGTGAGCTCACAAGTCGAAAATGAGTTTTCGACTTACATTGACTTAACACTTGGATAAAAGATATGATCGATAATTGAGATTGACACATTCATATCTCATTATTGATTGGATCATATTGACGAAAGGATTATAATTTCACGGTAAACGAACAAGTTTGGTTTGTCACATCACATGACATTTCCCATCACATATATTGCCCTGACACATTGTTAGATGTTAATCTGGGACAACAAATGTGAATTAGTGATAAATTAAAAGGGATGTATTAATTTATCGATTTTGATTAGATCAAAATAATAATTCACATCGTTAGGCATCGTGATAGGGAACCTAATTGGTCACACACAAAAGAGAACCAGAAGAATGCGATCTACCAATTAATTAATTGACAAGTGTTGAATAATTAATTAATTGGATTCCTTATTAATAGGCTCAAATTAATTAATTGGATTAATTAATTCATGGACCGGATTTAATTCATTTGATTAATTAAATATCGGATCGGGTGAAGTTTAGAGAAGGGTCAGCCCACTTGGACTTATATTAATAGGATGCTAGGTTTTGTAAATTGTAGAGATTTTTCATTAGTCTTGCTAGCACAAGAAAAGAAAACCCTAGCCGTCATTCTTGTTCTCTGTGTGGATCAC
The DNA here is from genome assembly GCA_035079005.1 of Fraxinus americana. NCBI lineage: Eukaryota > Viridiplantae > Streptophyta > Magnoliopsida > Lamiales > Oleaceae > Fraxinus > Fraxinus americana. The sequence goes on from CM068723.1 coordinate 29,865,991, forward strand.
CATTGGAGGCTGGACAATTGGACAGCTTGGATTGTAGATCGTGATCATTGGAGTTCGAGAATCAACAAAAGAATTTGCAAAATTCATCAAATGTATTATTCTCATCACAGTTTCTATCGAAACACATTGCAGATCCTTAGTGGGAGTTGAAAATTGTTTTATTTCCGCTGTGCATGATTAAGTGAATTCCCAACTGTGGTATCAAAGCCTACTTTGTGTTTGTTAGAAGCTGTTTTGTATTTTGGAACAATCAAAAGTTGATTGTTTAATTTTTCTTGAATCTAGCATTTTAGAAAAATATTTTTCATCTTCAAATATCTGTTTTGAAAAGGAAAACTCATTTCTTGGTCAAATTTAGATTTGAAAACATTGGCGACACCACCGAGCATGGTGGCAGGAGCGCCGCCACGACCTAGAAGCAGAATATGGTCGCCGTCAGCGTGTTGCAAAGCGCCGACGGTCGCCGTCTTCAAGCGGCGTCGCAGTTTGCGAGTTGTACAGCGAGCGCCGCTGGAAATTGCAGCGGCACAAGATTGTTGGTTATTACAACAGCGCCATGCGCTACTGCAATACTCGGTGGTGCGGCCGTGCACCACCGTTATTCCATGGGCGGTGCCGACGGGAGAAAGAAAAATGGGAGATTTTCTAGGGTTTACAGTTACGGGTGGAGCGATTTGGGGACAAGGGCCTCACATGCAATTTGTGAAATTGCAAGCCCACGCATGAAATTATGGGATAAGGATCTGTTTATAATTTTTAAATGAAGGACTGTCTTGCAGTTTCCAAAATTGAAAGGGTTTGTTTTTAATTTGGAACTTGGGTCAATTTGCAAGTTCAAAAAGGGGATTTTTGAATTTAAATATTAAAATGGTTTTAAACTTGATTTTCAAATGGGTTTGACCTAAAATTTCAATATTGACCGAGTTAAAATTTTATTTAAAAATAGACGACTTTTTATGTTTTTGTTAAAATTGGATTTTAACTTAAATATTAAACTTAGACCCTAAGTTGAAGTTTATTTTATTTAGGAGTTTTATCCTAAATTAAAATGTTAATTCATTTTAAATTAGAGTTGGATTTTAATTTAGTATTTAATTAAAATTTGATTTTAATTAAATTATCTACCCTGGTATATTGTTGAAATTAGATTTGGACTCTAATTTGACATTTAATTAAAATTTGATTTTAATTAAATTGTCTTCCCCTAAATTTTTCTTGAAATTAGAGTTGGACTATAATTTGATATTTAATTAAGATATGATTTTAATTAAATAAGTTCACCATAATATCTTCGAATTAGAGTTTAACTCTTATTTTGTATTTAATTAAAATTTGATTTTAATTAAATTCAACAGTATTAATTCGATTATAATTAGAGTTGGACTCTAATTTGGTATTTAATTAAAATTTGATTTTAATTAAATAGTTCCGTCCTATAATTATGAATTAGAGTTGGACTCTAATTTGATATTTAATTGAAATTTGGTTTTAGTTAAATAAGACTGCAATTAAATTAATTAATTAATTTGATTAATTAATTATTTAATTGTTTTGATCCATTTGTCTAAATTAGTTTAGACGACTTTAATTGCTAGAAACTTGAAACATATTTGCATATAATATTAGATATTATATAGGAATGCATTTATATGATGAATGTTTTATTAGTGGATGATTATGGACTCGACCATGTGGATGTGTTGAATGGTTAGTTTTATTCTTGTTGTTTTATGGTGCCTGCGAGCTCTAATTTATTTTGGACCCGCGAGTCCGTTACTATTGTTATTATTATGGGTCTGCGCGTCCAATATTATTTAGGCCTGCGTACCAACTAGTATAGGATACAAGTTGCAGCTGGACTAATTGAAGATACAAGAAGAGGAGGAGACCATAGAGATGGAGCATTGTATGAATCAATGTTTTACCCCCTAAGAACTGACCAACTAGTCTTCCTTATGGTTCGGGAAGATTGGATAGTAATGTCTATAATCATCCACACTATTATATGTATCTTTATTTGCATGCTAGATGTATAATAAAATACATATATATATAATTATTTCGATGTGACCTTTGCATGCAAAACCCCTCGTTGAAAATATTAAGTCAATTTGTTACTTGTCTTCCTTCATTATAGTGAAAAACGAGAGTCCTAAATCGATCTCAACTTGTTGAATACACTCAAGGCTGGTCTATTAGGGATATGTTTGACACTATGAAATATTAGATATTTCTGAATGATGGGTTTGACTTAACTAAAATTTATCTTTTGTTGAGTACACTCAATGAGATAAATTTTAGAGGGCATGTTAAAATATTAAGTCATATTTATATTCGGGTCAAATGAGTTTGAATCATTTGACAAATGCGAATCATGTCTGTAAGACACAGTGACCAAATCTCCTTTTACTTGAAAAGGAAAAATATCTGCACAATTATTAGGTCGAATACATGATGATGCATGTAGACCTATATCAATTAATGTCAGGTGAAGTTTATCTTATCTCATCACATTTACTAATGACCATTTTAGAAATGGTCATGTATATTTGATGAAATTCAAGCATGAAACTCTTGAAATGTTAAGGGGATTCAAGCCAGAAATAGAGAAACAAATAGGTAAATATATTCCTACACTAAGACTTGATCGAGGTAAAGAATATCTAAAATGGAGAATTTTAGATTATCTAAAAGAGAATGAGATTCTCACACAGTAAATTCCTCCAAATACTTTGCAACATAATTGTGCATCTGAAATGAGGAATCGTACACTATTAGATATAGTGCAATTAAGAACAAGCCATGCAAACATTCAAAAATTGTTTGAAGTCATGCGCTGATTGCCACATGCTACGCACTAAATTGTGTCACATCTAAATTGGTTGACAAAAGTCCATATGAGTTATGGAATGGCCCAACTTATCTCATATGAAAGTTTGGGCTGTGACGCTTATGTGAAGCGCACTGAATCGTATATCAATTCTATAATCCCGTTGAGAAGAATATGTTCGTCTCAATACAAGCCATACTCCTAGAGAAAGTGTTTATTATAGGAGAGACAGTGGGAGCAGAATAAATCTTGAAGGAGTTCAAGAGTCCACAGATATAACTGATCGAATAGATGAACTTGAATCTTATCCCACACCAGCTAAGGGACATACTCTTGATCAGGAAGTGGAGACTTCTGAGGACACGTTAGTTCTGTGTAAATGTTGTAGGATCATTCGACCTCCTAGAAGGTATGAATCCATGATTACTAATCAGGTATTACTGATCAAGGATAATGAACCTACTAATTACGCAGAAATAAAGTCAAGTGTTGACTTAAAGAGATGGCAAGAAGCCATAGAAATTCGAGATGGACTTGATGTATGTAACCAATGTTGGACATTTGTCGACCTACCTAATGGATTAGAATTCATAGGTTGTAAATGAGTTTACAAGAAAAGGTTAATATAGATTGAAACAAACCTCTTGGAGCTGAAATCTTTGATTTGATGAGAAAGTCAAAATGTTTGATTATCAAAATGAAGACGAATTGTGCGTTTACAAGAAGATAGTGGGAGGATTGTCGCATTCCTGATATTATATGTATGAGACATATTATAGGAAACGATGTCTCTATATTTCAATTATTTCAATTATGGTTGTTAAATACTTCTTCGTGATAGATATGGGAGAAGCAAGTTGATCTATAGAGATAGATCTAAATGATTACTTAACTTGTCCCAATCGATATAGATAAAATCTCGAGAAGATTTAATATGGAGAAAATGAACCAAGAGTTCATGGATATACTGATGTTAACTTCTAGTCAGACTAGAATAATAACATATCTCAAATAGGATATTGGTTTACTCTTAAGCCGTGTGTTAGAAATGTTCCAAATAGGAAATAACCGTTGATTCAATAATGGAAGCCTTATACATCATTGCTTTACAAAACAACAAAAGTTTTGGTCTGGATCAGGAAGTTCATTAATGAACTTAGAGTAGTTCCTAACATTGTTGATCACACGCTTCTGCATTGTGATAACCATGGAGCTATCGTGCAAGCGAAGGAACTAAGGTTTCATCAATGATCTAAACATGTGTTAAGGCGGTATTATCTCATCGGAAAGATAATACGATGAAATGACGTAAAGAAAGAACGAATTCCCACAAGTTATTAAACTATAGATCCACCGACAAAGAGTTGTCGCTGCGTAAACATGATTGTCATGTAGATTCTTATGGTATAAGATACATAAGTGATTGGATCTAGTGCAAGTTGGAGTTTGTAAGTGTTATGCCCTAGGTCCAATCAACTTTGGACATAAACACTTTGAATATATATATAATCGATGCATATGTATGGCGATATCTATTATTTAATTGAATTAATATTCTAGTAAATTAAATAATAAAATTCGTAGATTCAAGTCTTGGTGATTTGTTAATCACAAGGAGTTGTGATTGTGAGATACAAATTACATATGACTGAATCTTAAATTGTCCGTGGTCGAAGTAATAACGAGATACGGATATCGTTATTACGGGTAGAGCATCGCGTGTGTCATTCTTACTTGTGAAGTAAGTAGCTGATCTCACAGGCTAAAGTGTGGTGACACTTGAATGAACACGTGGATGTTTTGTTATAGAACAAAACATTGGAGACCCGCTGGGAGATTCCACATGGATAACTATCTAGGTGTTAGTGGTTAATCTCTAACGTTCGGTAGTGGAATTGGTCCTTTGACTTGAGGTCATCATAGTACCTTATACGAGGACAGTCATACTTAAGGGTCGCTAATACAGCATCGTTCGGGTATGTCAAGAATCATATGAATGTTGTGAATGATCAATAGAGGATTCGTCACTCTTAGATAGTAAGAGATTATGATCTACATTTTATCTAGTTAAGTTAATAATGAAATCCTTGGCCAAGGTGAACTCATAAGTCGAAAATGAGTTTTCGACTTACATTGACTTAATATTTGGATAAAGATATGATCGATAATTGAGATTGACACATATCCATATCTCATTATTGATTGGATCATATTGACGAAATGATTATAATTTCACAGTAAACGAACAAGTTTGGTTTGTCACATCACATGACATTTTCCATCACATGTATTGCCCTGACACATTGTTAGATGTCAATCTGGGACAACGAATGTGAATTAGTGATAAATTAAAAGGGATGTTTTAATTTATCGATTTTGATTAGATCAAAATAATAATTCACGTCGTTAGGCATCGTGATAGGGAACCTAATGTGTCACACACAAAAGAGAACCAGAAGAATGCGATCTACCAATTAATTAATTGACAAGTGTTGAATAATTAATTAATTGGATTGCTTATTAATATACCCGAATTAATTAATTGGATTAATTAATTCATGGACCGGATTTAATTCATTTGATTAATTAAATATCGGATCGGGTAAAGTTTAGAGATGGGCCAGCTCACTTGGACTTATATTAATAGGATGCTAGGGTTTGTAAATTGTAAGGATTTTTCATTATTCTTGCTAGCAAAAGAAAAGAAAACCCTAGCCGTCATTCTTGTTTTCTGTGTGGATCACCATTGGAGGCTGGACAATTGAACAGCCTGGATTGCAGATCGTGATCATTGGAGTTCGAGAATCAGCAAAAGAGTTTGCAAAATTCATCAAAAGTATTATTCTCATCACAGTTTCTATCGAAACACATTACAGATCCTTGGTGGGAATTGAAAATTGTTTTATTTCCGCTGTGCTTGTAATATCCCTAGACCATGAAAGTTTAAGAGATTTGATAGGTACTACTCATACCAACAAGGTGCACCTTCTTTTCCGGAAGTCCATTGTTGGAAACTCCACAGTTAAGCGTGCTTGGCTTGGAGCAATTCTATGATGGGTGACCCCCCTGGGAAGTTTTCTCAGGGAGCGTGCGAGTGAGGACAAAGCATGCTGAAAAGACCCATGTTGGTACAGTGAGGACAGTACGTCGTCGATCTAACGGCCATGACAGCCCGTTAAGTGGGACCCGGGTCGTTACAAATGGTATCAGAGCGGGTTGTCAGCCGGAAATCGGGAACTAAGTGCTATGCGGGACAAAGTGCTACGCCAGAGGACGGGAGCCACCTCTTGAACCCGTAGGAGCCACCTCTAGAATCCTAACGCCTGACAACAGATCCTCAGATGGATCAAGCGCGACGAGGACGTCGCGAGTCTAACGGGGGGTGATTGTAATATCCCTAGACCATGAAAGTTTAAGAGATTTGATAGGTACTACTCATACCAACAATGTGCACCTTCTTTTCCGGAAGTCCATCGTTGGAAACTCCACAGTTAAGTGTGCTTGGCTTGGAGCAATTCTATGATGGGTGACCCCCCTGGGAAGTTTTCTCAGGGAGCGTGCGAGTGAGGACAAAGCATGCTGAAAAGACCCATGTTGGTACAGTGAGGACAGTACGTCGTCGATCTAACGGCCAGGACAGCCCGTTAAGTGGGACCCGGGTCGTTACAGTGCATGATTAAATAAATTCCCAACATTTTACTCTTTGCATTTGGGACCTATTAACTCCATAAATACATACACAATACTTACAGCATACAGACCGGAATAGGACATCTACAACCTTCCAAACAACCCCAACTCGGAAACCAAACTCGATACCGGAGACCAAATTGAATTCGAGCAGAAAATCGGACCAACCCACTCCGCACGAAGCTGACCCAGAACCTGAGTTGAAATGCACCCTGAAACTAACCGGCCGAACGGAACCACCAAAAAATTTGGCCAGTCCCACCACACGAAGCTGAAACAAAAGCTGCGAAGACTCAGAACTGAATGTAAGCTTAAAACACCGTATGCCACACTACAAACTGACTGCAAACCAAGCTGTACCTGTCTGAAACCAGCTCCAACAATGAACGACCAAACCATAAGCAACATGGATCAATCCACTACCAACCTGAAACAGTTGACTGAACCCAAAAAGCTGCACCCAAACTAATTCCAGAAATTACCCACGACACCAAGCAGACACGTACTGAGCAGGACAAGAAAACCACCAAAGAATCTGACCAAGCTGAACAAGAAATTGAAACCTGAACAGCTGAACTTGATTTTACCGAAATGATTAAGTAAAATCAAGCAGAGAACCATGAAAACTCAAGAAATCAAGAAGTACCAAAGTGAGTCTTTCTCTCACTAAAGTTGAGAGTATATTTTGTTGTATATATCTTGGCAATTGAAGAAATTTTTTGGTATAGATGTTTTGGGCATCTAACGATTCTAGTTGTGAATATGAGATCCATGTTAGTTATTCAATTATCTTATGTGTTGAACATCTCAAATATCACGGTGGAACCAAAGACTCCATAATATTTTTGTGAGAGACATTAGAAAAGAAAGTGTCTTTCTAATATATCTACGTAAATGATGGTCTGTAATCATCATACTCTAAACATGTTTAGAGATATACTTGTTGGTAATGTCGAATCTCTAAAGTTACGTAGAATATGATACTTAGTATATCAAAAAAACTCTTGATTGGGTTTTATGTGCCTATAAATAAACAATTTTGAGTTCATATGTAATCTATTGTTGGGATTACGAGATAATATTTTACATGCACATATAAAGTATGTCAAACAGGTTGAGATTGGCTCACTCACATGAGCAATCATCTCAGACATTTTGGAGTGTGCTGAGATGAGACATAATGATCATGTTGTGTACATAATCTAGTTACCTTGATGAGATATCAAGATGAGATTGCAACAAGTAATCAAAATTGATTTTGCTAATCCACTAAACTTGTTTAGTAGACAGATCGGGTTCTCAATTTGAGATTGCCTGGATGAATGAAAATAAGGAGAACTTAAGTTAGGGTTTAGGGAATACCTGAACTAGGATCTTTACAATGTTATTTGTTTATAAAGTAATACCACATTTCCCTCAATATAGATGGCCCTTGGTTATTTAGGATAGACTTTAACGTTATTACATATGATAGTAAGCGCATGGTCATAATACTCATGATTGAGGCACTACAACTTTCTCTGATATGATGTTAGATTGTGGTTTGGAGGATGCTGGTTTCCTTAGGAAATGATATACTTCGACCAATGATCGAGTCAGAAAGAAATTGGATGGGGTACTCATTAATTCTACAGATGTAGCATTCTGTCGACAACTTACAATGAGACACTTGAATCAGACTTCATCTGATCATTCGCCTTTATTACTTTAGTGGGTTTTTGATGATGATTTGGGGCCTAGAACTTTCAGATTCCTCAATGTTTGGACCAAGCATCATGATTTTTCATCCTTTGTCGCTCAGAAGTGGTCGCTCCCTACTTATCTTACGGGGATGGCTGCTCTTTGGAAGAAGTTCTTTAGGTTGAAATAGGGACTATGTTGGTGAAATAGACATATGTTTGGAGATATTTTCCAACGGGTGCAAGATACTGAGGATTGGATGAGGCAGAGACAGTATATGATAGAGACCCTATACCGGAGCATCGTGATCTATTACATCATGCACATGTAGTTTTAAACCGAACCTTATCTATCGAGGAGGGTTTTTGAAAGTTAAAAGCCGATTCAAGTTGGGTATGTTAAGGAGATCACAATACTCGTTATTTCCATACGATGGTTCAAGAACTTGGGATCAAATCGCACATTAGGTCTTTCAAGACACAGGCAGGGGAAGTCTTAGATACTCTTATTGACATTCAGACTTCACTATTACATTCTATCATGATCTTCTATTTACTCCTACACAACCGTTGGACCCCATTCGTTTTGATTTCATTCCCAAGATTTTGACGGAGGATGATAATTTGGCACTAAGCCGCATCCCTTTGGTTCATGAGGTATGAGATGCGGTGTTTAGCATAGATGCTAACAGTGCTATCAGACCTGATGGATTCTTCCAGCGTTGCAGGGACATTATTCAAGATGATGTATACAGGGCAGTCTTGGACTTCTTTGACGGCGGCCATCTTCCACGAGATTTTGCTGCTACTACTATAGTATTGCTCCCTAAGAGGGACGATGCTTGTAGATGGACCGACTTCAGACCATTCGGTTTACGTACATTTTTCAATAAGCTTATTACTAAACTTTTGAACACTAGATTCAGTACACTGTTACCGCACATTATCTCTCCTCAATAGAGTGGGTTCATTTCTGGTCGCCTAATTGGGGACAATGTTCTATTGGTTCAAGAGCTTCTCCACACTTTGGATGATAGAGTACGAAGGGGTAACACAATACTGAAGCTAGACATGGCTAAAGCATATGATCCCATGGATTTGGGCTTCATTTTTTTTTATTAGAGGCATTTGGATTTGATTAGATCTAGATCAATAGGATTAGGTAATGTATCTTGGAGTGTCATTTCTCTGTACTCCTAAATGGCCGCTCATGTGGTTTTTTTCCCTCATCACAAGGGCTCAAATAGGGAGATCCTATCTCACCATCCTTATTCATCATAGCTGTAGATTACTCACGCCTACTCATTCACAGGTTTCAGGAGTATCCCAGTATGTGTTATCGACATAGAGGTTGTACTCTTGTCTCACACCTTTCATTTACTGATGATATGATCATATTCGCCAACGGCCAAAAACAGTCTATTAGGAGGATTCTTGGTTTCTGGAACATTATGAGAGAGTCTCTAGTCAGTTGGTGAACAGGGATAAGAGTGGATTCATATTACCCAAATGGGCATCCATTAGTCAGATCAGATGATTGGAGATTTTGATTAGTTTTCGACACTAGCAGCAGACGTTTCACTTATCGGAGAGTCCCGTTATTTAAGGGGGCAAAGAGGAGCTTCATTTATGATGACCTTATCCAGAAGGTCAGGGACAAGATCTCAAGTTGGGTTTCACGACTTTTATCATATGGGGACCATATTACTTTGGTGAGATCAGTGCTCTCATCCATGCTATTATACCTTCTTCAAATCATACAACCCCCTAAGGCTATCCTGAAGAAACTTGAGAGCATCTTTACGCAATTCCTGTTGGATTCCAAAGAACAAGCACGAAGTTTACATTAGCAGAGTTGGAAGGAGATTTGCCTTCCTACTGATGAGGGTGGTCTAGGCTTTACGAGCTAATAGGATGTAGTGGACACCTTCTCCATAAAGCGCTGGTGGTTGTTCCATTCTCAGAGATCTCTTTGGGCCCAATTCTTATGGGGTAAGTATTGTACGGAGACACACCTTTTATTTGCAGCAGTTCCCTACTCAGCTTCTCCTACCTAGGAGAGATAAAAATTAATTAGGCCCTGGACAGAGCCATACATTGCATGGCACCTTAGTGCAGGTCAAATTTTCTTTTTGCATGATTGCAAGATATGTGAGACCATGTTCGTATCCTTTTTCTCACACTGGTAGCACACGTCTGTGAGGGTACATAATTTCTTTGATGATACTGGGTGGGATATTCAACGTTTATTACTGGTTCTCTCTCCTTTTATGTCGAAGTAGATGGGGGCTATACCTTTATGTGCAGATGACCCGGATAGAATTGTTTGGTAAAATACATCGAATGGAAGCTTCACTACCAAGTCAGCATGGCAGCTTGTACATTCAGGATGCCAGTATCAAGATTTGTACTAGTTACTATAGAGCTCCATTCTGCCAATCACTGTCTCATTCTTTTGCTAGAGATTATAGCAGGACCTTATTCTAGTAGATGTGGATATTCATGGGAGGATTAGATGCCAGTTGGCTTCTCGCTGTTAGTATTGTTCCAAGATTGAGACTATTAATCATATTTTCACTGGCAGTAGCATCTCCAATCAGATATGGCAGCATTTTAAGGATATTTTTTAGATATGTATGAGTTCAGGAGAGGGAGTCAGAAAGAAATTCTAGAGATGGAGGTATTCTGGACATAATGTTCGTTGTGGACACATTCGTATTATTATTCCTCCATTGATATTTCGGTACCTATGGACCACGAGGAATGATGCGAATCACAGGGGGATTCACATAGTAGCTAGATGAATCATTTGGAGGGTCTATCGCATAATCTATTTCTTCATATGGGAGGATTGTTTCGAGTGGTGCATTGGCGAGCTGATTTGACACTTGCACCCATATATTAGTATTTTTATGGACCCACCTCCCTATCTCTCCCTATTCTAGTTTGGTAGCGTACTCCATCAGTTAGGTCTATCAACATCAATACTGATGGATACGTCAAGGATGGTTTTGTGAGTGGGGGAGGCATCATTAAAGATCACACATGGCATTGTATCAGGGCTTTCTCAGCTTCGTATGGACCATGCTTGATATTAGAGGTAGAGCTCCGGGTTATTCTTGACAAGATTTCACTAGCTCAAGGACTTGGTTTTTCAGCGATTTAGGTTGAGTATAATTCTACAGTAGCTATTCACCGCATCACTAGAGGAGGAGGACCATGGGCTATTCAAGGCATACTCAGACGTATCACATATATCATATCCTTTGACAGAGATACAGTTTCTCACATTTACAGAGAAGGAAACCAAATTGCAGATGCTCATGCTACTGAGGGTTGGGATCATCGACGATATCAGGTATATGGACTACTTGACCTACCACAACATATTAGGGCACTAGTACAAATTAACAGACATAGATTGCCCAGTGCCAGTACAAGAGTTTGGTTTTTATTTTTACTTCCCATTCTTATTTTTGTCTTAATTTCCATTAGTTCTTATTGTAAAGGAAGTAGTACTTCCTTGTTTATTGCTTTATTTTTCCTTGTTTATTGCTTTATTTTTCGTCATTTATTTTCATTGTAAGGAAAGTAGTACTTCGTCATTTATTACTTTCATTATTTTCATGTAGTCACGGTATTCCTCCTCCACAAGTGAGGGCATATTAATAAAATTTCAAAGGTACCGCCCTCCTTTAATCAAAAAAAAATATGGGAAAGCATTAATATAATGAATGTTTTATTAGTGGATGATTATGGACTCGACCATATAGATGTGTTGGATGGTTAGTTTTACTCTTGTTTTATGGGCCTGCAAGCTCTTATTTATTTTGAACCAGCGAGTCAATTGTAATTTTATGGGTCAGCGTGTCCAATTATTTAAGCTTGCATAACAACTAGTATAGGATACAAGTTGTAGCTAGACTAATTGAGGAAACAAGAAGAGGAGGAGACCATAGAGATGGAACATTAATGAAATGAGTACACTCAATGAGTACACTCAATGAAATAAATTTTAGAAGCATGTTAAGCTAACACATAAGATGTGTGAAGACAAGAGTTGTTAGCTTAATGATCTGGAAGTTGTATGGAGATACAATTGATAATAGTATCTACCCAAATATTTTATTAAAGCTTGTTGAGTACACTCAAGGTTTTAACATAACAAATGGGATCCCAAACCACTGGGTGTCAAGTATGGATTCCATAAATTTATGTGAGAAGGTCATAAATTTAAGTTAAACTGTGAGAGTATAATTAATTTAATAAAAGACCATGTTAAATTAATTGATGCATTTTAAATATTATTCTTTTCACTTTTCATCGTTTACATTTATTGAATCATGAGGAATCATATGTATTTGAGAGGCATACTGAATGCGAACAACCAAACCAAATTTTCTTGATTAGCACCGCAATCTGATTTTTGTTCTCATGCATGAGAAAATTGGTTATGTCCTCGAGTAGCCCTTTCTAGAGACACCCACCGATGACTCGACAAAGGAAGATGTGGTTGATTTATGTCCTTGATTTATTGAATCTGATTTTCTTGATTAGCACCGCAATCTGATTTTTGTTCTTTTCATATTCCTCCACAAAAAATGTATCTCGAAGATCTAGATACATTTTCGTACCACCAGGATGTGCGGTGTACGGGGTAAAATGAGCCTCTTCTAATATCTCATTCCTCAATACTTCATCTTTAGGCACACAAATTCTTTCTTTAAACATTAGTACTCGATCCAAAGCTATTCCAAAATCCTTTCTCCTATTGATACCAATGTCTTTACCCTATGCTTCTATGATCTGATCTCTGAGAGTAGGTTGAACCATGAAAGTTGCTAAACAAGCTGTAATTTGCTATGATGTTGTAACTACTACAATTCCCAAATTTTCCAAGTCTTTGATCAACCCCATCTTAATAGTAGGTAATGATGCCAACTGTCCCATCGACTTTCTACTTAGAGCATCGGCAACAACATTAGCCTTACCTGGATGGTAATGAATAGTGCAATCATAATCCTTTACTAGCTCCAACCATCATCTCTATCTCATATTCAATTCCTTTTGTGTGAAGAAATATTTTAGACTCTTATGATCCGTGTAAATATCGCACTTTCCTCCATATAAGTAATGTACGCCATATCTTTAATGCATGAACTACCGCTGCAAGTTCTAGATTATGCATCGGGTAGTTCTGCTCATGTTACTTCAATTGCCTTGATGCATAGGCAATCACTTTTCCATGTTGCATTAACACACACCCCAAACCTTGTTTGGATACATCACTATATATAACAAACACTTCCGAACCTTCGGGTATGGTTAACACTGGTACTGTAATCAATTGCTGCTTTAGTTCCTGAAAGCTTTGCTCACACTTATCTGTCCATTAAAAATTCACTCATTTCATTGTCAATTGCGTAATTGGTCCAGCTATTTTGGAGAATCTTTCTATAAATCTCCTATAGTACCCGGCCAATCCCAGAAAACTCTGAACTTCACAAGTGTTAGTCGATATACATTCTCATACTAGCCTTAACTTTCAATTGATGATATCTAGATCATAATTCAATCTTGGAAAATACTTTAGCCACTTTTAATTGATCAAACAAATCCTCAATTCTCGGGAGAGGATACCTATTCTTGATGGTCAAATGGTTCTTCTCCCGATAGTCGATATACATTCTCATACTTCCATCTTTCTTCTTTACAAATAACACTGGTGCGCCCCATGGAGATACACTTGGTCGGATAGAGCCACTGTCTAACAATTCTTGTAACTGAATTTTCAACTCTTGAAGTTCCTTTAGAGCCATTCTGTATGGAGCTTTAGATATTGGTGCCCCTCTAGGAACTAGATCTATTGTAAACTCCACTTGTCTAACTGGTAGGGTACGAGGTAGGTTTCTGAAAACACATCTATAAATTCTTGTACCACTGGTACATCCTCAATCTTTATCGTTGCTTATTTTTCTCCTGAGATGTTAACTAGAAACCCTTGAGATGTTTATTTTCTCGGCTTGCAAGGTAGATACCAGTTGGAGATCGGGTTTTGTCTTTATTCCAGGGAGATAAAATTGTTCTTCTCATGGTTTCTGAAAAGACACTTCCCTTTCTCTATAATGAACGGTTGCATAATTACTTCCCAACCAATCCATACCTAAAATCACATCAAAGTCTTTCATCTCTATTAGATACAAATTAGCTTTTAATGTTTTTCCCTCAATTTCAAGATTCACCGACTTAGCTAACTGATTTGAATTTATTGTTTTGCTTGAGGGGATGCCAACTTCTAGTGTACTCTCTAACTTATTACAAGTAACACTAGATTTAGCAATGAAAGATGTTGATACAAAAGAATGAATAGCTCCCAAATCAAACAGTACATAAGCAGGTGTATTAGATATCAGTAAAATACCTACTATTACTTTTGAGTTTTCCTCTACATCCTTCTGAGTCATTGTAAAAACTTGTGCTTTCCCCTTTTTGTTCTGATCACTGTTATCATCCTTCTTCTAAGTAAATATGGAACAATCCTTAGCAATATGTCATGGCTTATCACACCGAAAATAAGCATTCTTCTCGTACAAACATTCACTACGATGAGGTTTACCACACTTAGGGTACGGCACTACTGCATCTACGATGGCCTTACTAGCACTAGGTCCGATATTAGCTTTCTTATTTTGCGATTTGCCCTTTCCTTTGTCTTGACCATTCCACTTTCTCTTCCCAATTTGTCTTTTATCCTGCTGGCCGAACAATTGATTGTGTTTCTTTGCATTAGCCTTCTGATACCAAATATCTTGAGCTCATTCTAGCATATCACGGTATGATGTAAAATGATGTGACATAAGAATCATGCTTATGTCTGGGTTTAAACCTTGCTCAAACCTTTGAGACTTCTTAATTTTCGTGTCAACCAGGTGTGGAGCAAATCTTGAGAGTTGATCGAACTTTCGTTCGTAAGCAGTCAGGGACATATTACCCTACTTGAGCTGAAGGAATTCGCTCTCCTTGAAATCTCTTAGAGACTGAGGAAAATACTTATCCATCACTTCTTCCTTGAATTGGTCCCAAGTTAACGCCAATTGCTGCTCCGGTGTCCTAGTTCGGGACATCGAATCCCACCAATGACTTGCAACATCGATATATATAAACTCTGCACACTGGACCTTTTGGGCGTCAGTGCAATCTATGAGTCAAAAACTTCGTTCCAACTTACGAAGCCATTCCTTAACCACCAGTGGACTAGATACTCCATCGAAAGTAGGGAGCTTATGCCTTTGAAATAACTCAACTACCGAGGCATGAGTCGCGAGGGTAATAAGAGCTGGTGGTGTGGATGGAGCTTGATTCTAATTCAACCTGCCAAGATCTTGAACCGCTTACAGGAGGCCCCTTATCAAGTTGTTCTGGAATTTTTTTCAGTGCTAGAACACGCTTCGTATATGATTGTCAAGGTCTCTAGATTCGTCTACCTCAAAATCTAAGTAAGCTCGGATATCTATTTCCTATTGACTAATATGATTCCTTCCCTAGAATCTTGTCTTTCCTTTGCCATTTATCCCCTACAACTTTCAGTTCTAGCCCGATACATGTCTTTCACATCTTTTTTTTTTTCAAATTACTTTTATCTTTGCATACAAGATATACATAAAGAAAAATGTAAAATGTAGCGAAACATGGAAAACATAACTATAGAATCATAGCTGTTTTTGACAAGAATTTGAACTTTGCTTAGTTAAACATACCTGGGTTGTAGGATGAGGTCGACTGATGGATGAGAGATGCCAGAGAGTGCCTTAAATATTTTATTTTTCTCATTTTTAATTTCCCACTTTGTAATCAAGAAATTTTTTTAAAAATAAAATACGCTAAGTCTACAAAATCGACTAAACTCGTGATCTAATACCATGCTGTAATGCCCTGACCCACATGGATCAAAACCTCATTAGATTAACTTTACTTTTCCTATAGACCGTAGACTTAATAAAATAATTAACTATACTTTTAGCAGAAAACATAAAAATTTAACTTAAGAATTCAATTCGAGAGTGATTTAATTCTAAATAACATCATTTCATATTAAGGGATTATCTAATAATATCTTAGAAATAAAGTCACATTATTGACGTGAAATTCTAGTGAAAAATAAACGAAAAATAAACATTGCTACTTTTGTTTTCTATCTCAGTGGCAATTTCACAAATAAATTAGTTTGCATAGCTATCGACCTCGAAACTTCATGAAGTTTTATGGTAAAGTAGGAAATTCATTATATTATGACATATCCAAAAATTAGCTTTCATCGGTAACATATAAGGTATTAAAATATTTTGTAAAACCCCGCAGCGACTTGGATTAGAAGGTAACCCAGCGCAGTTTACTTAAAATGACATATAAAATTCTACAGACGTCGGATCGACATGATTTTACTTTATTCAGTAGCTAATCCATAATGCTATCAAATTCTACTAGTTTTGTCCAAAAATTCTAAGTAACGATTCAATTTTTGAATTTCAGGGAAGAAGCTAAAAATTTAGAAAAACAGCAACACTAAATCGCTAACACTTTCTTTTGTGGTAAATTGTGACTTGTAAGTTAATTTCTATAACACATAACTACTTTTAAAAATAACTTATTCATAAAAATGTTCTTTGAATAGTTCCACATATGATGTTCATAGAAATCAGATAAAGAAAAACATAAATGTTGCATAATCGAATTAAAAACGTTAAGTCACTGGCATATCCATAGCATGTTGCATCATCCTCTACCATCATCCATGCACCAAGCATATCAAATCAACCTGTAGGAGGGGAATTAACCCATTTTGTTATCAAATTAGAAGTTTCAAACTGTAGATTCATACCATCGCACCTAGAGGGATTTTCAGTAAAATTTGATTTCTATAGCATTATCATAATAAGTAGAGCCGGAGAATGATCATTCAAACTATAGTAGTGCCGAAGCACCGTACTCGGAGGTACCAATTCATTCAAACATTTAATGAAAAATCATAATTTGAAAATGAAATATACACTTGCACCTCTACCTGCCTGAATTTGGATAGTGAATATTGTTTCCCAACAGCACCCGAAACTATAAGAAATTTACTCCTCTCCTATGTTTTTCTTTCTTTTGAAAATCTTTTTTCTTGATCAAAGTGTGCACTTTTTCCTTCACAGCCTTACTATTTTTTTTAAGCTTTACTTGAAATAAAGATTTTTTTATTTTAGAAAATAAGGGTAATTTTCGGATTTGAGGGGAGGTGCAGTTAAAAAATGATTTTCCTCTTTTTGTAACCTCCATTTTTAGTGAAAAACTAAATGGGAAAGTTATATTATCATCAATCTTGTTAAATTGAGTCTTTAACTAGGAATTTAAAGAGTTTTAAGCCCAGAAAAAAATAATTCTTATAAAAAGTTTTATAAAACAATTACATAATAAAAATATTAAGAAAATGAACTATTCATATGATTGTAACTTATCTCTATGAATGCTCACTAATAAAACAATTATTCCATCCAATTAACTTGGTATAATTGTTCTTAATGTGCAACAATAAGGAGTTTATTATTTTTTTTTTCAAAAATAATTTTATAAAATACTTTATAAAAAATCTGCATGGTGATTCGAACCTGGGTTGCCTATACGAAATACCATACAGATGACCATTGTGGCAACCCAGTTATTCATTAAATCTTTGTAATCAAATTTACTTAAACTTAATATCTTAAATTATTGGGCTTATAAATAACTTATGGCTTGTACTTTCATAACCTTAAATGTGGCCAACTTCCATAGTTCGTTTCTTAAATATGCTACATCAACCAAATTAAGAATATAAAAGTCGGGACATTACAAGAAGCCTTATACATCATTGCTTTAGAAAGCAACAAAAGTTGTGATTTGGATTAGGAAGTTCATCAATGAACTTGGAATAGTTCTTGACATTGTTGATCACATGCTTTTGCATTGTGGTAACAATGGATCCATCGTGCAAGCGAAGGAACTAATGTCTCATCAATGATCTAAACATATATTAAGGTGGTATCATCTTATCAGAAAGATAATACGAGGAAATGCTGTAAAGAATGACGGATTCCCACAAGTTATTAAATTAAAGATCTATTGACAAACGGTTGTCGTAACATAAACATGATCATCATGTAGACTCTTAGGTATAAGATTTATAAGCGATTGGATCTAGTGCAAGTGGGAGTTTGTAAGTGTTATGTCCTAAGTCTAATCAACTTTTGACATAAACACTTTTAATATATAATTGATGCATATTTATGGTCAGATTATTTAATTGAATTAATATTCTAATAAATTAAACAATAGAATCCGTAGATTCAAATCTTTGTAATTTGTTAATCACAAAGAGTTGTTATTGTGAGATACAAATTACAAATGATTGAATCTTAAATCATCCGTGGTCGTAATTAATAATGAGATACGGATATCGTTACTACGGATAGACCATCACGTGTGGCATTTCTTACTTACGAAGTAAGTAGTTGATCTCACAAGCTAAAGTGTGGTAACACTTAAATGATCTCACAAGCTAAAGTGTGGCATTTTTTTTCTTTCTCGATTTTTTTTTATTTTTTTTTGTTTTTTTTTTCGGGCCGCCTTACTTGAGCACATAACAACTTTTGTCGATTTCCTTACTTCAATTCTTGACAAATAAACATCCAATACCCACTACATATTTGGAAGTAAAAAGATGGACAATTATGCGCAAAAGTCGTACTCCAATGTGGAGAAGTATGGATAACATAGGTGCATGAAGAAAATAATATATGTGTGTATGCCTCAACGTGGCTACTAGGGGTATTGAAAAGAAAGGTTGAAGGCTCAAGCGTCAGTCCTAAATTACCCTTTATCATTTCCTAAGTAATCCACCATCTGACCACAAACCATGTAGTGTTATTCACAAAGGAGTTTCCAATTCACAATATCAATGAATGCTTATTGCCATATTTTAGTATATTGTAGCTCTCAATCCTCACCAAGTATCTTACAAGAAAAATTTCAGCAAGAGACTCATCTAGCTATATGTGTTAAACTACCATCTTACCACAAGGTTTGTGTGTGCATAAATAATTCAGTAAGTGTCTTGACATCTAGACTTTCATAACATAATTGACTTATAGGGGCACATTTTGTCATTCAAAAGTACAATCATGCAGCAAATCAGAGACTTAAGAAAAAAAAAATTTAAACCCATCATGACAAATCAACAAAAATACATGATAATCATAATAGCATTCAAAGTAACTCTCCCCCCAACTAAATATTGCATTGTCCTCAATGCATAAACATGAATACCAAAGAAAAGAAGGGAAGGATGTCACCTGAGCATGGCAGTGAATCAAAAGAAACATGAGGTATAAGAAGCATGAAAGTACTCAAATGGATAGTGGTGTAAAGAAAGAAAATAAAACTACAACTAAAAATGTGGAATGAAAATAACCATAGAGCAAATGCAAAAATTTTAAAAAAAGGAAAGGAAAGAACTTCCCTTGGGTTGCCTCGCAAGTAGTGCCTTTGTTATTGTCGTTGGCTCGACCCAATCAGGAGTAGGGGCCTGCAAGACAAAAGATAAAGTCCTCTAATTAGAAACTAGTAATGTAAAATAAGAACTATTACCTGACTCTTGACCCTCCATCTCAAAATGTTTATTGGCGACGATGTCCAATCCATCTAGTTCTAGAATTTTCTGTATTGTTCCAAGAAATATATTATCAGCTACATCCTGAATGAGTACATCAATCATGTGGGTTTGATACACTCGTCATCCTCCTCTAACTGCCCAGTGATATGGAAAATGTTGACTTCTAGAGTTATATTCCTAAATGATAGTTTCATAAGACCATTCCTACAATTAATCAGAGTATTAGTAGTATCAAGGAAAGGTCTACCAAGAATAATAGGAACTTTAGAATCAACATTCACATCAACTTTTACATCTAAAACCAAGAAATCGACGGGGTAGTAAAATTTATCAATTTGAACCAAGACATCGTCAACTACTCCCTTAGGTCTAATAGTTGACCATCAGCTAATTGCAGAGCTATAGAAGTAGGCTTCATCTCACCCAAACCTAACAGCAAGTAAATCGCATAAGGCATGAGATTGACACTAGCCTCTAAATGAAGAAGGGCTTCTCCAAACTTATGATTTCCGATAACACAAGATACAATAGGAAACCCAGGGTCTTTATACTTTGGCAGGATCCTTTTCATAATCACAGCGCTCATTTTCTCAGTCAAGAAAGCAGTCTTCTTGACATTGTGCTTCATTTTGACAGTGCATAAATCCTTAAGGACTTTAGTGTAAGTAGGAATCTGTGAAATTACATGTAAGAGAGGCAAATTGAGTTTTACATGTTTTAGATGTTCTAAAACTCGCACTGGATTTGTCATTACTTCCTCACTATGGCTACTCTCTTCAGACTCACTAGACTCTTTTTCAGTTTCCCTAGGTTTGGGGATTAGTTCTATAACTTTTCCTGATCTAGCGGTTATGGCATTTACTTCTCTAAGATTGTTTTCATTTGATCCTAAGGTTTGTGCTATGTGTTGCCCTTTTGGGTTTGGTTGGGTTTAGGCCGGAAATTTCCCACGTTCCACTACTTCTAAGGTACTAGTTAGTTTGGAGATATGATTTTTTATTTCCTTGTTTTCCTCAACAATTTGTGTAATCATAGTCTCAAATTTTTGGTTAGTTTTACTTTGTGCCTCCATAAAAGCATTTAAGGTATCTTCTAAAGAATTCCTAGATGACGTGGGTTGGTATAAGGTGTATTAAAAACTCTAGGTGGTTTGGTAGGTTGCTGGTTTTCAAATTTCCTGCTGAAGTTGGGATGATTCCACCACCCCTGATTATAGGTATCAAAAAATGGAGCATAAAGATTGTTATACGTGCCTAAGGCATTGCAGTGTTCCTCATAAACCCTCATCATCTTAGCTAGAGAAAAACACTCATGTGCTAGATGATCAATTCCACCACACACACAACATGGTCCAGATGATTCAACACGGGCAACAGTAGGTGTAGGCCTTGAGTTCTTAGTACGTAGGGTTTCAAGTTCTTTAGTTAGGGCTTCTACTTTTGCTCTGAGGCTATCCTCCTCCCTAAGATGATAGATACATGTGCTAGTGGGGTTACTTACGGGTCGTGATCTATTTGTACTCTCAGTGGTACTAGGTCCAGTCTAAGTATGGGCATTTTCAGCTAAGTCATCTAAGTATCCAAGTATGGACATTTTCAGCTAAGTCATCTAAGTATCCTATAGCCTCATCTGGATCTTTTTGTAGGAGATTTCCATTACACATCATCTCAACAAACTGATGCTCCCTAGATGTTAACCCTTCATAGAAATAGCTCACGATACGCCAACTCTCATAACCATGGTGGGGACAAAGAGCTTCGAGTTCTTTATACCTTTCCCACGCTTGATATAAAGTTTCACTCTCCTTTTGGATAAAAGAAGAGATTTTCTTTTTCAACGTAGTTGTTTTGTGGTGGGGGAAGTATTTGCCAAAGAACGCTTGGGTCATTTCAGCCCAAGTTCCAATCGAATGTGATTTCAATGAATACAACCAGCTTTTTACCCTTTCCTTAAGAGAAAATGGGAAGAATTTAAGCCTAATTAAATCCATTGTACCATGTTGATTGTGGAAGTTTGCTATTACCTCCTCGAATTCCCTAATATGCACATACGGGTTCTCATTTTCAAGTCCATGGAAATTGGGAATAAGTTGAATCATTCCAGGTTTAAAATCTACGCGTGGCATATTGGGTGGAAATATAGTACATGAAGGTGTAGATGTATGCGTGGGGTGCAGATAATCATGCAAAGTTCTATACGGTACATCATGCTCACTATCAAACATTGTGATATGTGATGTGGTGTTTGTGTTAACAGATGCAGAATCAAAAATAGGGTTAAAAATATGTTCAAACTCTATGAGAAGTGTTTCCACAAATCTTCCTCGCTCGTCTCGATACCTGCTCATGAAACACAATTAAAAGGAAATGATGTGAGAAAAACAAATGACAATGAAAGATAATAAACTAACTAAAAATGAAATTGAAAAAGAGAACGAAGTCACCCTTTTGCTAGAGGATCCTTCAACTAACTATACCGTCTCCCCAACAACGGCGCCAAAATTTGATTACGCCCATAGAATAACGCGGTAGTTGTAGTGCAGCTTTGGGGTGTCGTATCCACATGGAGATGGAAAAATATTTAAAGGATCAAAAAGGATGTGTGTTCTCACGGATGATAAGAAATTGATTTGTTTGTCACGGAATCGAGATCAAATTTGAGAATATGGAAATTAAATTCAATGAATGAGATGGTGAAGCGTCTAGATTCTCTCAATTGGATCGGATCAATCACATCAATTATTCCAATTTTATAACACAATTAGAGGCTTTCATCCCGGCACTCTAATCGGAAGATATGTTGTTTAAATCCAATTTAATTCTAACGTGATTATAATGGTTAATCTTCCTATTGCAATGTTCACACTTAGTTTATCGAAATCAGATTCAAAATTGACTATATACTAAAGCATAAAGCAGTAGAGAATCACACCAATAAACTTAAATATTTGAGATTAAAACCTAAGTAATTATTTCAATCAATCCTTAGAAAGAGCATGACTAATTCTATGACTAATTTAATAAAAATTAAGTTAATCTCAAAATCAATTCATGATGAGGAAAACAAAACATCAAATCAACTTAATTTCAATTGTAACTCTAGAATCTAGTTTCCCTATAACACAATTAAGCATTCATGTATAGGAATAAGATCAGAAAAGCGGCTTTATACTTCAAGCATAAAGTAGTGAACGATCAACCAATGCCATTCATGAGATAATTCAGCAAATATTTCAGTTCGTCGATAGAAAAATCGTGACTGAATCTATGATTAATTTAATAAAATTTAAATAAATATCATTACAAATTCAGGAAAAGAAACTATAAAATTAGAGTTTTTCAACAAGAAAATACCAAAATACATGAATAATAGATGTGAAATCACCAAAGGGTAATTTTCGGATTTGAGGGGAGGTGTAGTTGAAAAATGATTTTCCTCTTTTTGTAACCTCCATTTTTAGTGAAAAACTAAATGGAAAAGTTATATTATCATCAATCTTGTTAAATTGAGTCTTTAACTAGGAATTTAAAGAGTTCTAAGCCCAGAAAAAAATAATTCTTATAAAAATTTTTATAAAACAATTACATTATAAAAATATTAAGAAAATGAACTATTCATATGATTGTAACTTATCTCTATGAATGCTCACTATTAAAACAATTATTCCATCCAATTAACTTGGTATAATTGTTCTTAATGTGCAACAATAAGGAGTTTATTATTTTTTTTCAAAAATAATTTTATAAATTACTTTATAAAAAATCTACATGGTGATTCGAACCTAGGTTGCCTATATGAAATACCATGCAGATGACCACTGTGGCAACCCAGTTATTCATTAAATCTTTGTAATCAAATTTACTTAAACATAATATCTTAAATTATTGGGCTTGTAAATAACTTATGGCATGTACTTTCATAACCTTAAATGGGGTCAGCTTCCATAGTTCATTTCTTAAATATGCTACATCAATCAAATTAAGAATATAAAAGTCGGGACATTACAAGAAGCCTTATACATCATTGCTTTAGAAAGCAACAAAAGTTGTGATCTGGATTAGGAAGTTCATCAATGAACTTGGAATAGTTCTTGACATTGTTGATCACATGCTTTTGCATTTTGGTAACAATGGATCCATCGTGCAAGCGAAGGAACTAAGGTCTCATCAATGATCTAAACATATATTAAGGTGGTATCATCTTATCAGAAAGAATGGTATAAGATTTATAAGCGATTGGATCTAGTGCAAGTGGGAGTTCGTAAGTGTTATGTCCTAAGTCTAATCAACTTTTGACATAAACACTTTTAATATATAATTGATGCATATTTATGGTCAGATTATTTAATTGAATTAATATTCTAATAAATTAAACAATAGAATCCGTAGATTCAAATCTTTGTAATTTGTTAATCACAAAGAGTTGTTATTGTGAGATACAAATCACAAATGATTGAATCTTAAATCATCCGTGGTCGTAATTAGTAATGAGATACGGATATCGTTACTACGGATAGACCATCACGTGTGGCATTTCTTACTTACGAAGTAAGTAGTTGATCTCACAAGCTAAAGTGTGACATTTTTTTTCTTTCTCGATTTTTTTTTTTTTTGGGGCCGCCTTACTTGAGCACATAACAACTTTTGTCGATTTCCTTGCTTCAATTCTTCACAAATAAACATCAAATACCCACTACACATTTGGAAGTAAAAAGATGGACAATTATGCGCAAAAGTCGTACTCCAATGTGGAGAAGTATGGATAACATAGGTGCATGAAGAAAATAATATATGTGTGTATGCCTCAACGTGGCTACTAGGGGTATTGAAAAGAAAGGTTGAAGGCTGAAGTGTCAGTCCTAAATTGACCTTTATCATTTCCTAAGTAATCCACCATCTTACCACAAACCATGTAGTGTTATTCACAAAGGAGTTTCCAATTCACAAGATCAATGAATGCTTATTGCCATATTTTAGGATATTGTGGCTCTCAATCCTCACCAAGTATCTTACAAGAAAAATTTCAGCAAGAGACTCAGCTAGCTATATGTGTTAAACTACCATCTTACCACTAAGCTTGTGTGCACATAAATAATTCAGTAAGTGTCTTGACATCTAGACTTTCATAACAGAATTAACTTATAGAGGCACATTTTGTCATTCAAAAGTACAATCATGCAGCAAATCAGAGACTTAAGAAAAAAAAATTTAACCCATCATGACAAATCAACAAAAATACATGATAATCATAATAGCATTCAAAGTAACTCTCCCCCCAACTAAATATTGCATTGTCCTCAATGCATAAACATGAATACCAAAGAAAAGAAGGGAAAGATGTCACCTGAGCATGGCAGTGAATCAACAGAAATATGAGGTATAAGAAGCATAAAAGTACTCAAATGGATAGTGGTGTAAAGAAAGAAAATAAAACTACAACTAAAAATGTGGAATGAAAATAACCATAGAGCAAATGCAAAAATTAAAAAAAAAAGGAAAGGAAAGAACTTCCCTTGGGTTGCCTCCCAAGCAGTGCCTTTGTTATTGTCGTTGGCTCGGCCCATTATTTTCTCCTTCAGCCCGCATCCAACAATCGTGATTTCAATTCTCTTTGCAGTGCACTAAGCTCCTTGGACATAATTACTGGTGATGTTCCTTCGCCTCCATCAAATACATGTTTGAGATGACTAGGGAAAAGCTTGAAATCAGGAGTAGGGGCCTGCAAGACAAAAGATAAAGTCCTCTAATTAGAAACTGGTAATGTAAAATAAGAACTATTACCTGACTCTTGACCCTCCATCTCAAAATGTTTATTGGCGACGACATCCAATCCATCTAGTTCTAGAATTTTCTGTATTGGTCCAAGAAATATATTATCAGCTACATCCTGAATGAGTACATCAATCATGTGGGTTTGATGACACTCGTCATCCTCCTCTAACTGCCCAGTGATATGGAAAATGTTGACTTCTAGAGTTATATTCTCAAATGATAGTTTCATAAGACCATTCCTATAATCAATCATAGCATTAGTAGTATCAAGGAAAGGTCTACCAAGAATAATAGGAACTTTAGAATCAACATTCACATCAACTTTTACATCTAAAACCAAGAAATCGATGGGGTAGTAAAATTTATCAATTTGAACCAAGACATCTTCAACTACTCCCCTAGGTCTAATAGTTGACCTATCAGCTAATTGCAGAGCTATAGAAGTAGGCTTCATCTCACCCAAATCTAACAGCAAGTAAATAGCATAAGGCATGAGATTGACACTAGCCCCTAAATCAAGAAGGGCTTCTCCAAACTTATGATTTTCGATGACACAAGACACAGTAGGACAACCAGGGTCCTTATACTTTGGCAGGATCCTTTTCATAATCACAACGCTCATTTTCTCAGTCAAGAAAGCAGTCTTCTTGACATTGTGCTTCATTTTGACAGTGCATAAGTCCTTAAGGACTTTAGTATAAGTAGGAATCTGTGAAATTACATGTAAGAGAGGCAAATTGAGTTTTACATGTTTTAGATGTTCTAAAACTCTCACTGGATTTGTCATTACTTCCTTACTAGGGCTACTCTCTTCAGACTCACTAGACTCTTTTTCAATTTCCCTAGGTTTGGGGATTGGTTCTATAACTTTTCCTGATCTAGTGGTTATGGCATTTACTTCTCTAAGATTATTTTCATTTGATCCTGAGGTTTGTGCTATGTGTTGCCCTTTTGGGTTTGGTTGGGTTTAGGCCGAAAATTTTCCACGTTCTACTACTGCTAAGGTACTAGTTAGTTTGGAGATATGATTTTTTATTTCTTTGTTTTCCTCAACAATTTGGGTAATCATAGTCTCAAATTTTTGGTTAGTTTTACTTTGTGCCTCTATAAAAGCATGTAAGGTATCTTCTAAAGAATTCCTAGATGACGTGGGTTGGTATAAAGGTGTATTAAAAACTCTAGGTGGTTTGGTAGGTTGCTGGTTTTCAAATTTCCTGCTGAAGTTGGGATGATTCCACCACCCCTGATTATAGGTATCAGAAAATGGAGCATAAGGATTGTTATATGTGCCTAAGGCATTCCAGTGTTCCTCATAAACCCTCATCATCTTAACTAGAGCAAAACACTCATATGCTAGATGATCAATTCCACTACACACACAACATGGTCCAGATGATTCAACACGGGCAATGGTAGGTGTAGGCTTTGAGTTCTTAGTACGTAGGTTTCAAGTTCTTTAGTTAGGGCTTCTACTTTTGCTCTAAGGCTATCCTCCTCCCTAAGACGATAGATACATGTGCTAGTGGGGTTACTTACAGGTCATGACCTATTTGTACTCTCAGTGGTACTAGGTCCAGTCTAAGTATGGGCATTTTCAGCGAAGTCATCTAAGTATCCAAGTATGGACATTTTCAGCTAAGTCATCTAAGTATCCTATTGCCTCATCTGGATCTTTTTGTAGGAGATTTCCATTACACATCGTCTCAACAAACTGATGCTCCCTAGATGTTAACCCTTCATAGAAATAGCTCACGATACGCCAACTCTCATAGCCATGGTGGGGACAAAGAGCTTGGAGTTCTTTATACCTTTCCCACGCTTGATATAAAGTTTCACTCTCCTTTTGGATAAAAGAAGAGATTTTCTTTTTCACCGTAGTTGTTTTGTGGTGAGGAAAGTATTTGCCAAAGAACGCTTGGGTCATTTCAGCCCGAGTTCCAATCGAATGTGGTCTCAATGACTACAACCAGCTTTTTGCCCTTTCCTTAAGAGAAAATGGGAAGAATTTAAGCCTAATTGAATCCATTGTACCATGTTGATTGTGGAAGTTTGCTACTACCTCATCGAATTCCCTAATATGCACATACGGGTTCTCATTTTCAAGTCCATGGAAATTGGGAATAAGTTGAATAATTCCAGGTTTAAAATCTACACGTGGCATATTGGGTGGAAATATAGTACATGAAGGTGTAGATGTGCACGTGGGGTGCAGGTAATCATGCAAAGTTCTATACGGTGCATCATGCTCACTATCAAACATTGTGATATGTGATGTAGTGTTTGTGTTAACAGATGCAGAATAAAAAATGGGGTTAAAAATATGTTCAAACTCTATGAGAAGTGTTTCCACAAATCTTCCTCGCTCGTCTCGATACCTGCTCATGAAACACAATTAAAAGGAAATGATGCGAGAAACAAATAACAATGAAAGATAATAAACTAACTAAAAATGAAATTGAAAAAGGGAACGAAGTCACCCTTTTGCTAGAGGATCCTTCAATGAACTGTACCGTCTCCCCAACAACGGTGCCAAAATTTGATTACGCCCAAAGAATAACGCGGTAGTTGTAGTGCAGCTTTGGGGTGTCGTATCCACATGGAGATGGAAAAATATTTAAAGGATAAAAAAGGATGTGTGTTCTCACGGATGATAAGAAATTGATTTGTTTGTCACGGAATCGAGATGAATTTTGAGAATATAGAAATTAAATTCAATGAATGAGATGGTGAAGCGTCTAGATTCCCTCAATTGGATCGGATCAATCACATCAATTATTCCAATTTTATAACACAATTAGAGGCTTTCATCCCGGCACTCTAATCGGAAGATATGTTGTTTAAATTCAATTTAATTCTAACGTGATTATAATGGTTAATCTTCCTATTGCAATGTTCACACTTAGTTTATCGAAATCAGATTCAAAATTGACTATATACTAAAGCATAACACAGTAGAGAATCACACCAATAAACTTAAATATTTGAGATTAAAACCTAAGTAATTATTTCAATCAATCCTTAGAGAGAGCATGACTAATTCTATGACTAATTTAATAAAAATTAAGTTAATCTCAAAATCAATTTATGATGAGGAAAACAAAACATCAAATCAACTTAATTTCAATTGTAACTCTAGAATCTAGTTTCCCTATAACACAATTAAGCATTCATGTATAGGAATAAGATCAGAAAAGCGGTTTTATACGTCAAGCATAAAGTAGTAAACGATCAACCAATACCATTCATGAGATAATTCAACAAATATTTCAATTCGTCGATAGAAAAATCCTGACTGAATCTATGATTAATTTAATAAAATTTAAATAAATATCATTACAAATTCAGGAAAAGAAACTATAAAATTAGAGTTTTTCAACAAGAAAATACCAAAATACATGAATAATATATATGAAATCACCAATTCTGAAGGAGTTCCTCCCTAGCTTCACCAATAGTTTAGTTCTTCATGGGTTTCTTGAGCCAAAATCAATGAAAGAATGGTGTAGAATGAAGAATGAAGCGTTCTAGGTCGTTCTATGGTGTTTTAGAGTTGAGAAATTGTGCCAAAATAAGTTACTATAAGTGGTTGAGTCGTAGAAGGAAACCAAAAATTTCATCACAGAAATGACCTATGCAGCTTCAAGGTATAAACCCATGCGGTTGCATGGAACAAATAATTGCTACCCTTGGATTCTCGGTAGATGACCATGCGGCCGCATGGTTTTAATCGTATCTTCCTCTCTCGATGTCCAATTGAGATGATTCAAGATGTGTTGGAAAGATAACTCAAATATCTACAAACTTTCTTCAGATACTATTTTCGAATTCGATTTTGTTCCATGTCAAAAAGTGGTCTCCATATTAGGCTGAAAACCAATGCAAAACTTTTCAGCTTGATAGTTGATATGTGATAATGTCTTGGCTATATTTCATCCCTTTGACTCCTTCCTTCATCCAATTGACCTCTAACACTCTTGAATCTTCATCACAAGATTAGAAACAAGTTTAGAGTATTTTATCTTTAGTCCCTGAGCTTTCACTTTCTTCCATTTTGGTCATTTTCGTTATTTTCTTCAATTTTCCACCGTTTTCACCCATTTACAACCTAAACCAAGATATAGATATACTTAGTACATTTAGGCGTCAAATAATCATAGACACGCAAATATTAATGGGTGAAAAACGTAACAAATATGCTATTATCAATAACATAAACACCAGCGGTTGCATTCAATCGATTTAAACATTCTTCTTAAGATTCAATAACATCTATCGCAGAAAATCATCTAGTGCTTCACAAATTAAAAAAATCAAACAATTACGGATTTGATATTTAACTTAGTGGTAGATTGTAACGAATAACAAACTAGTAGGCCTCCTAGCAATTAAACATAACAATCATGAAAATAAGTATGAAAAATATTCAATACGCAAAATAAGAATTAAATAATAAGAAACACTATTTAGATCTCACAATATGTGGTTCCGAGGCTTCATTTTCCTTCGATCAAGTGTAAAAGTTTAGTTACAATTCATGAATCTAAGAGAAAAATAATGAAGATTGGAGTTTGGAGGCGTTCTATACGTTCTTCCCCCGTTCTATAGTTTTAAAATATGTATTTATAGTTGTTTCCTTAGGTAATTGACTTAAATTTAGAAACGGAGATTCATTTGTGAAAAATGCCTGTGCGTGCACGCCGTATATTTCCTTGTGTGCGGAGTTCATTGGTTTTAGGCTCGGTAAATAACATTTATGCCCGTACGCACGCAAGAGAATTTGCCTGCGCACGGAGGTTTATCTCTGAATAGCTTCGGTGTTTTAGTCATAACTTTCTCCACAGGTATCTGATTGAGCTGATTCAAAATGAATTGGAAATCTAACTCAAAGGGATAACTTTACTTTCATACCATCTTCGAATTCGATCGCTTGACATGTCAAAAATGGGTCTCAAACTGAGACTGAAAATTCGATGCATAACTTTTCGATTGGAAATTGATGTGGGATCCTACTTTGACGATATTTCACCCCTTTGACTTCTTTCTTCATTCAATTGACTTCTAACACTCTCAAATCTTCATCATTTAGTTCGACACAACTTTTGTGTATTTTCACGTTAGTCCTTGAACTTTCATCCTTTCACTTTGCACCTATTTCTTCCAAATTATGTCATCTCCATTGAATTGCCACCTAAATCAAAATATGTACGTAATGAGTACATTTTGGCATTGATTAATCATACGAGTATATAAAATAAGGAGGGAAAATATGCATTTTACATTCCTATCAAATTCTCCCATACTTAGCTTTTGCTGGTCCTCGGGCAAAACCCAAATTTAATTCCCCAAAAATACCCAGGTCGTAATGCCATGAACATAGAACCATCAAACCTTTTCAAAACACATAAGATATCATGAATAAACATTCTCACACAACTCATAATCAATTAGCAAGCATTTTCATATGAAGATGGAGTAAACTAAACATGTAGACCCTCATGGATATAAGCATTCAACTCTCATGTGTTTAAAAGGTAAGTGTTTCGCTCAAATTCATTCCAATGGAGATGTTCTACCATATGCTTGCATATGTTCTCATTCGCCACCACTTATGTCACATGCTTAGCAAGAATCATAAGGACTTTTCAAGGGATGTAACGTGGCTTAGGGTCAAGGTCAGAAATATTTGGGTATGTGACTCAAGAGCCATCGAAACTATTGGAGTAAAGATGAATAGACTTAGTTCAAATATATACATAAGACATGTAAAACCAACTAGCTTCTTCACTTCGCATCTATCCCACACAAGCCGAACTCTTTCTTGAGATGTAGGAAGAGTTATGAATATAGATATTTTGTAACATTAAAATCACTCTCCTTAATCACTTAGTTTCTTTTTTTTCTTTTTCTTCTATCATTCATTTTTTCTCTTTTTTTTTTTCAATATATAAACTCCAAATGTTACACCAACGATGGAACTCCATGAATTGACATAGAAAATTTGTTCTAGTTCACCAATTATAGCACTACCAAAAATTTTGATACCCCCACACTTATTTCCTTGTACACCCACACATATCATGATATTGAACAATGCTCCACTAGCTCTAAGGCTTGGGTAAAGACGTTGTTTTTCCTGTTTAAAGCTTGTAATGTGGGTTTACAAAAAGAAAAGGCAATAAGGCTCAAAGGGGTTCACCAAAGAAAAATTCAATTATAGGGTAGGCTATTTGGCTAATGTAGCTAATTTATGTAACAAAGATGGCCTTAATCATGTTCGTGCACTATTGTGTCAATGTGATCTTGAAGAGAATCAAGGCAAGTTCTAGAGAAACAAAACCATGGAAGAATATCACACATGAAAAAAATTAATGAGACTGTTATGGATGTGTCAATCTAAAGGCTCAAAATCTCATCGGCTTTTTGTCTACAAAATTTAGTTACTACCATCCTCAAAGAAAATAACTCAACTAATTAACTCTAAGTTTGAGGATTATTCATTCAATCATGTTATGAGTTCTTCAAAAGCCTTATTAATTCTTGCAAATAGCATACACAACCAAAAAATCATTGAACCTCCACTCCTCTTCTTGAAAATCATGCAAAAATTTTCAAAATTTTTGAAATTTAAACTCAATCTAAATCCCCTTCCCCACACTTAAAGCTTACATTGTCCCAAATTTAAGGTAAAATGCAAAGAAAAGGACAAAGATAACTAAAATATGAATGCAAAAAACAAAAATAAAAAGATAAAGGAACAAAGTAGCGCCTTTGTTTATTGTCTTTGACTCGACTTAATGTTTTCTTGTTTAGCCCGGGTCTATCATGGTTGGCTTTGATCTTCCTTGAGGTGCACCAAGTCCATTGGAAATGATAACTAGCAGTGTGCCTCTACTTCCATGAAATGTATACTTGTAGTGACTGAGGTGAGGCTTCAAATCCGGAATGGAAGTCTGCAAAACAAAAAGTAGAGGCCTCTCATTATAAACTGGTAATATAAAACAAGAACTATTACCTGACTTTGGAAGAGCATTTAATGCTGCCACAGTTCTTTGTAACTCGGTGTTTAAGGCCTGCTCCTCTTTTTCATTCTCAAGATGCTCATAATTGACAGCTTTCCATTCTTTTTAGCATCAAATTCAAAAACATCATGTGCTAATTGATCAATCACATCAATAAAATGAACATGATTATTATTACACAGATATTTCATGAAATCATAGATATTAAGTTTAATGATCTTATCATCAAATTCCATGGTCAATGTGCCATTATTAAAATCTATTTTAGTTTTGGATGTCCTTAAGAATGGTCTTCCTAACAAGATAGGGGTAGTATGATTACTATTACCCATGTCAAGTACATAAAAATCAGCAGGAAAAACCAACTTATTAACTTTCACGAGAACATTCTCAACTACCCCCTTAGGATAGGTATTAGATTTATTAGCTAGTTGAATTATCACACCAGTTTTATTTAAAGGTCCAAATTTTAAGGAAGTGTATACAAAATATGGCATGACATTAATAGATGCTCCTGAATCTAGCATGGCATTTTTAAACTTAGTGTCGCCTATCATGCAAATGACAGTGAACATACCTGGATCCGTGCACTTGGCTAGAAGTTTCTCTTGAATAATTGCAGATACCTGTTCTCCAACTTTTACCCTTTCAATCCCCTTCAATTTCTATTTCCTCTTACTTGTGCACAATTGTTTCAAAAATTTAGCATAACGAGGCACTTGTTTAATAATATCTAAAAGTGGAATATTGACCTCGCATTTACTGAAAATTTCATGTAGCTCATCATGATCTCATTCATATTTCCTAGATCCTACTAAAGCTTGAGGAAAAATGGGTATTGGTTTATAATCAGAGAGGGGTAAAAAATTACATTCAGTCACCTCAGTATCATTGGTGGTATTATTTTCTGTTGTGATATATTCCTCAATTTCTTCCTTCGATGATATAGGGGCCACCGTCACTGGGGTTTCAACCTCCATGCCACTTCTTAACATGATTTTGATTCATAGTTGATTCACTTGTTGATTCCCATAGCTAAAATTTGGATGATCCCTCCATCCTTAGTTGTACGTGTTTGAATAGGGGTCATAATTCCTCTGTGGTTGTCAAGGAAAGCTACCAGCTGCATTTACGTCTTCAACGGATTCTTCTTGAATGTTGGGCACATATCAGTTGGATGGCCTACAAATGAACAAATTCCACATGCCTTCGCTGTTTGCATAGTACCTGCAGCCATTTGACGAACAAGAATGGTTAGACTCGCTAGTTCTTGTTCAATGGATGAAACATTTACCTCGTTAACATGTTTAGACGGGGTGTCGAGTCTAGTGCCAAATTACTTAGAGTTAGCTGCCATATTTGCAATCAAGTTCTTTGCAGCCTCGAGAGTTTTATCTACCAACACTCCTCCACTTGTAGCATCAATCATACTCCTATTTGCGGGTAGAAGGCCTTCATAAAAGTATTATATAAGGAGTTGCCAACTGATTTGGTGATGGGGGCAACTTGCGCACATTTTCTTGAACCGCTCCCAGGAATATGTAATGACTCTCTGTTGTCCTGCCTTATGCCACAGATTTCCTTTCGGATGTTAGCTACCCTTGAAGCTAGGAAGTATTTCTCCAAAAATAATCTTATCATCACATTCCATGTGGTAATGCTTCCCGATGGTAGATAATAGAGCCAATCCTTAGCCAAATCTTTCAGAGAAAATGGAAAGGCTCTCAGTTTAATCTATTCTTCTGTAATCCCTGTGGATTTCATATTGTACAGATCACATGAAACTCCTTCAGATATTTATGAGGATCTTCACCTCTTTGACCATGAAAAGTGGATAAAAGATGAATTAGAATAGATTTTAATTCGAAAGTAGTAGCAGCATCTAAATTAGGAAAAGTAATGCATAGAGGTTGTTGATTCAATGTAGGGGCTGCAAGCTCCTTCAAAGTCCTATTTTTGGCCATGATATCTTCTCCTTCAAAATTAAAATCACTTGCAAATGGGATGTTGGGATTGAGATTGCTTTCTTCAAGATTCTGTCGAATGTCACTCCTTAACCTGTGCAATGTTCTTTCTAATTCCAGATTATACTACAAATCACCTTGATTAGACGATCGAGTTGCGGGCATAAACAAATAGAACAAATGAAAAATAAATAAAAAAGAAGCTAGAGTAAGAAAAAAAATTATATGCTAAAATTCTTAAAAACGATAAAACCCTAAAAAATCCTAGAAAATTACGAACTTTTGTTTAAAAAATAAAAATAATAATGAAATAAACAAATAAAGAAGTAAAAATAAATTAGCACCACGCCCCGACAACGACGCCAAAATTTTGTGTATGATGTCCCAGACACCCAAGAGTATTACCTTAACCTCTAAAAGTAATGTAGTAATGGAACTAAGGGTCGATCCCACGAATAGTATGTAATTCAATATTTTATGCTTCGTACAATGAATGGGGGGTTTTGTAGGCAAACAATTGTAAATAACGCAATCAATAACAATGAAAATTAAATTAACAAAAATAATCAAAAGACTAACCTTGGTCTAAGTCCACATCCACCGTCGGAAATCCATAATTGATCACAGATGCAAGGATAATTCAATTCATATTTCGAATATTCATCGTTGGAATTGATTCCTATTTTTCCTTAATTTTAGTTGCGTTCTAATTAACCCTAATTATTAAATAACCCGGCCCAGTGCTCAAGATTCAATTTAATAACAACTTTACATAATAGAGAAATTGATGAACTGGATAACACAAACACCAGCGGTTGCATTCAATCTATTTAAACATTCTTCTTAAGATTCAATAACATCTATCGCAGAAAATCATCAAATCCTAATACTTCACAAGTTAAAGGAATCAAACAATTATGGATTTGATATTTAACTTAGCGGTACATTGTAACGAATAACAAACTAGTAGGCCTCCTAGCAATTAAACATAACAATCATGAAAATAAGTGTAAAAGAATATTCAATATGCAAAATAGAATTAAATAATAAGAAAAACTATTTAGATCTCACAATATGTGGTTCCGAGGCTTTAATTTCCTTCGACCAAGTGTAAAAGTTTAGGTACAATTCATGAATCTAAGAGAGAAATAATGAAGAATGAAGTTTTGAGGCGTTCTCTACGTTCTTCCCCCCGTTCTAGGGTTTTAAAATATGTATTTATAGTTGTTTCCATAGGTAGTTGACTTAAATTCGAAAATTGGAGATTCGTCTGTGAAAAATTCCTATGTGCGTGCGCCATATATTTCCTTGCACGTATGCTATTCATTGGTTTTAGGTTCGGTAAGTAAAATTCATGCCCGTGCGCGCGAGCAATATGTCTCTGAACAGCGTTCGGTATTTTAGTAATAACTTTCTCTACAATATCCAATTCAGCTGATTTAAAATGAGTTGAAAAGCTAACTCAAAGACTTTTATACAGATATCATCTTCCAATTAGATTTTATGTCATGTCAAAAATGGGTCTCAAACTGAGACTAAAAATCCGATTCATAACTTTTCGATTGGAAATTGATGTGTGATCCCACTTTGAAGATATTTCACCCCTTTGACTTCTTTCTTCATTCAATTGACTTCTAACACTCTCAAATCTTCATCATTTAGTTCGACACAACTTTTGTGTATTTTCACATTAGTCTTTGAACTTTCATTCCTTTTATTTTGGTCCTTTTTCACTTATTTCTTTCAAATTATGTCATCTCCATTGAATTGCCACCTAAATCAAAATATGTATGTAATGAGTACATTTTGGCATTGATTAATCATACAAGCACATAAAATAAGGAGGTAAAAATATACATTTTACATTCCTATCACATAGCTTGGGCTAGTTTGACAGTAGAGGCTATGGATACACCAATCTCTAAGGCTAATTCCCTAATATCTACTCCCCAGTCACCATTACCAGAATGGGAAGAAGAACTCATTGTGAAGAATTTTTTGTATAGAAAAATTAGAAAGAATGAGGATTTGGTTGAAGGTCTCTTACAAAATTGAAGAATAAGAAGTGGATGATAGTCACCAGAGTTTGAATGGTCGCCAAAGATGCTCTGAGTGTTCTTAAGGTTTCAAGTAGGTTTGCAAAAGTAGAGTTTCTAATGAATAAGGGTTTGCCTTATATAGGCGAAGCCAAATAATCCCAAGCATTAGATCTAGGTATGATGCATTTGGGAGGTTCATCCGATCTCCAATCTGAACCATCCACCTCATCGGACGTTTTGCACTCAACGATCCAGATTAATGCGTTGACATCGTATGCTCAAAGATGCGTTACCTCGAAACACGCCTACAACAGTCATCATTGCCTATTTAATGTTACACTGGATGCGTGTATGGGAAGTTGAACCGGTTTGCCTATCTTTCTTTAAAAAGACGAAAGCCATCAAATTATTGGCACAACTTCCAAAGCATAGCTCAGACAAATATCTCGCAGGTTGCTTTAGAACTTCTTCGCTTATGAAATAATGCACTTCAAGACTACTCCACTTCGGCTAAAAGGCGCTTCAGAATTTCAACGCCCCAACTAGCTAATTTCAGAATTCTCAAGTATTGGTGCTTCATCACCTCAGCGCACCAATGAACATCAAAATTCCAAAATTCACAAGTACATGCTTCGAAAATCTAGCGCATCAGTAAGACCTCAACAAATTAGTTAAGCTATACGCATTAGAGCTTTTGCTATCAAATAAAAATTTTAGTAATTTATAAACGAAGAGCTTTAGAATCATGGAGAGTCGATTATCAACAGAATCCCACACAAGAATTAGGTCAAAATAACTTTAGACTCCAACTATTATATAGGTATCTATACTTAGACTTGGAGGACTATTGTGTTGTATCGAAAAAATAACCATTGCAGGTAAATGTTCGTACCACCAAAAACTTCTTACAAATGAACTCCATGCATTATATGAATAATCCATACATGGACTTGGGAGACTACAGTTACGACTCACCAATGAGGCTCAAGTTATTGCCCACATGACATCCCTCATAGAACCCTATCAGAAACTGACTCATGAGCAGTCCACGTCATGAAGATAAAATGTAATCGAGGACCCATGAACAAAGTGCAATATAACAATCTGAAGTTGATCAATAAGAGGAAGCACAATGACCGAAGCCCACATACAATGGACGAAACCTTCATGGAAAGTCCTTTTAGCGAAGCTCTCCAACTTCTAAGGGCTTCGGATCAAAGACGGTTCCCAAGAAGATCCTTTATGTGAAGATTCGATAAAAGTGATTGATGTGAAAATATGCAGGCCAAACAAGTCAAATCCTGTCAACCTATTGACCAAGAGTGCTGACACAGACTATAGGACGGCTCCATTTTCCCAGGTACTCAAGTGCAACCTAGAACAAGTGGATGATGGGACGTCAGCGATGGGACATCCCAGTGGTCCGGATGAAGCCATAAGCGCTTCATCCAATGATCATGGCTTTAATTGTAACGCTATAAACACCTTGTCTTGTATCATTTTAAACATAATCCAATTCCAAATACTTAAAGCTTCAACTATTTCTCTCTAGTTTTAACATATACAATATTACTTGCTTGAGTGTTGAAGGTTGCTCTACAAATATTTTATCTTTTTATCATTTTGATTCAACCTCGGAGCTCGAACACTTTGTTGGCTTGTGTCCCAAGGAGCAACTACCCTTATATGTGGTCCTATTTCTGCATATGTGGATGCGAGTAGGGCCTAGGCTTCTGTTGGCTCGTTTTTGGGTGTCAACAAAAACCATAATATAGTGAAATCAAAAAAACGTGTTGTGTTGTGTCGCATAATTAGTATTTAGTATTATAATTAATTATTTTCACTATATAGTAATGACACTTTTGATTTACTTTTGGGTAGTTATATTCATACCACGTTTTTTTTTTAAATACAATACATTTTAATTACAAAAAAGATGATTAAACTTTATTCATGTTCATTCTTAACTTTCTTTATTACATTCTTATATTAATATTTTAATGATCAGAAAATATTGTCCTTAATTATGGTTTCCGTCCAAAAATATTGTTAATGTGTTTTAAAATAAGGATCAAATATTTAACCACATTTTTGCATTATTATTTGTTTTACTTATTTAAAAATACATTGGACAAATGAGTCTTTTTAAGCTCTCTTAAAGAAAAGTTTGAAGAGAAACCATAATCATAAACAATTTATGTTAATTTGAGAATAAGAATATGATGAAAAAAGTTGGAAACATATATGTGATTATGTGTAAAGGTTATGAACCTTTCATGCAATTGAAAACTTGATTTCTTGTGAACTTGATTTGTTTGACACTTGGTCTTGTATTTGACTTCGAGACTCGGATTTAAGCTTCGGGACTTGAACTTGCTTTGTCTATACGTTTTTTCTCTTTACTGTGGAAGGCATGTAGTGTTTATTGCATGGTACGCTTTGTCTATAGTTTTTTTTCTCTTTACTACATAAAATTTGGAGATAGAGATCTTGACATAGTATGTTGTTTTTAATCTTACGGCAAGAGGTATCTTTGATCTTTTGTCATTTTTTCATTAAATGCATAGATTGTCACAGCAATTGCGATTATTTAAATATCTATTTGATGTGCTTACAACTCCCTTAATGGGTCCACTTTGTATTCCTAGAATAATCAGGGTCACGATGTATACATAGCCTCGGATGGCGTCACCAGATTGTTATTGAGGTTTGCCCAATGGAAGCCCTCAATCAAAAATGTGTTAAGGCTTAACGAGGTCTCAACAACTCTGAATGACCTATCTGAACTTTCGTCAATTATTAGCACATTATTTGAGGTGAGGTAGGGTTTGCCTAGGTAGGGTTTTCCCCTTCTTCTGTTGTTATGCCCTTCCCCTATGAGACAAACCCTTTAGTTTAGCCACTCCACCCTTCTAGTGGTTTGGATCCCTTCATTGACCATCTTATCCTCCTCTCCAGGACTCATTTGTAAGAAGCAAATCAATTTTGGACATCCAATGTAAATTTCTCTAAAATTTCAAAAGTTTTTTTCTTACAGAAAATGAGAATCTAGATTCTCTCAATATTTATATAAGGTCACAAACTCACAATAGTTTTGTTGACAACAAAAAATGTGTCAATAGAATCCCTTCCACCTATCATCTACGTAGACATCAACTATACACTAGAACACTTTGTTAGGAGGCAAAGGTCACCGGTCGAGAAAAAGTTTGACGAACATTTGCACTCTGACGGTCATGTCTCAACGACCAGACGAGAGAAAAAGAGAGTACAAGAGAGGGAGAGAGAATTTGGATAGGGTTAGAAATTATACCTTATTGTGAATGAAACTCACATATATATATATAGAAAACGTAAATGGGCCATGTGGGTAATAGGTCGAGCCCAAGATGAAAATTATTTAATATAATAAGCTCAACCCAATGAATAGTTGATGCCACGTAATTTATAAGTGTAACAATAGTCCCCCATGTCTGAGTCGTACATTCGTGAACGGGTTGAACTTTGAAATATAAACTATCAAGTAGATGAGGTCTTGCAAATTGCCTCAAAAAATATGCATCGATCCCAAATATGTGAGCACTTACGAATTACCTCAAAAGTATCGGTGGGAGCCTGAATAAACGAGGGCTTACAGATTGCCTAGAAAATATGCATCGATCCCAAATAGGCGAGGACTTATGAATTGCCTCGAGAATATAAACCACTTCAATAAGTGAGGACTTACGAACTACCTCAGAAAAGATATGTGCGAGCCTAAATAAGCGAGGACCTACAGATTGCCTCGAAAATATGAATCTATCCCAAATAGGCGAAGACTTACGAATTATCTCAAAAGTATCCGTGCGAGCCTGAATAAGCAAAGGCTTATAGATTGCCTCGAATATATGCATCGATCCCAAATAGGCAAGGACTTACGAATTGCCTCGAGAATATAAATCGTTCCAATAAGTGAGGACTTACAAATTTCTCAGAAAATATGTGCGAGCCTGAATAAGCCTTGACTTACAGTTTGCCTCTAAAGATAGATGCTTCATATAATTTGTTGAAATTTCGGCAGCATCTCCTCTGTAATATGGACTAAACCAACCTATAATACAATATAATATCTCTGCCACACATATATAAAATAAATCGGGATCCATTGGCCCCTCAAATTACTTATGATGATAAAGTGAATAATGATATATCACATTTCTCCAAGATATAATATGCAGAAAGGCTATCATGTATCATAACAGGTTATATGCTTGCACACCTTAATGTAATAGTAGTGCTATAGTAAAGCAATATGTTAATAATGTAGATAACATGACATACGTACTGGCAGTATTGAAAATAGTGTCATGATATGCTAGCAATGATGTCAGTAATAATGTAATGTTACAAAGATACTAGTGTCAAGTTTGAGTTGAATATTAATATGCTGGTCGAACTTAGAATATAAACCAGTGTGATGAAGTTGATGTAGAGACGATACTAAACATATAAGTAGCTGTGATAAGCTGGTGCAGAGGCGATGCTGTGAATGTGAGTAGCAGAGGTGATACTCTGAATGTGTAAGTAATAGAGGTGAGCTCTGAATGTGTAAGTAGCAGAAGTGATGCTCTAAATATGTTAGTAGAAAAGGCGATGCTCTAAATATGTTAGTAGCAAAGGCGATGCTCTGAATCTGTAAGTAGTAGAGCCGATGCTTTGAATCTATAAGTAGCAGAGGCAATGTTTTGAATGTGTAAGTAGCAGAGGCGATGCTCTAAAATCGTAAGTAGCATGCTCTGGATATAATTAGCTATAATAAGCTGACATCCTTACATCGGAGCGGTACATCCATGTCAAGGGCTTCCTCCATGGTGTTTGATCCAGCCATGAAAGACTTTATCTTTGTAGGTATTAAGGTGGGCCCACCCCTCTCCTCACGAAGTGATAAATAATATAACTCTCTGAATATTAGTAGATGTAATATAGTTGAAGCAGAAACAAAGCTCAGAAAAATAGGCAGCTGCAATACATTTGACAATACAGTTGATGTTGAGGCATGATGAGCTCTTTAAAGATAAATGCAGTTGCAATGTAGCATCTTATAAGGTGAGGTATCTCACAGAGCGAGGAATGACTATCGAGCTAGTGGCTCATCTTGAACTTTTGATGTCTCATATTCTAGCCTCAAATAGAAGAGGTCTTATAACTTGGCTTGATGATAGTAAAAGGCGAGGAATAAGAATCTTGCAAGGCCAAAAATAATCATTTGGTGAGGTGGGGAACAGACATCCCACAATAGCTCTCAAACTATCGGAGTCATATAAGCAGCCTCTATAGACGAGGTCTTACAACTTGGCTCGACGATAGTGAGAGGCAAGGAATAAACATCTCGCGAGGCCAAAAATAATCATCAAGTGAGGAGGGGAATAGACATCCTGCAAATAGCTCTCAAACTATCAGAGTCTTATAAGCGCCCTCTAATAGACGAGGTCTTACAACTTGGCTCGACGATAGTAAGAGGAGACGAATAAACATCAAAAGAGGCGGGGAATAGACATCCCACAAATAGCTCTCAAACTATCGGAGTCTTATAAGCGCCCTCTAATATATGAGGAATGACTATCTAGCTAGTGGCTCATCTTGAACTTTTGATGTCTTATATGCTAGCCTCGAACAGAAGAGGTCTTTTAACTTGGCTCGACGATAGTGAAAGGCGATGAATAAACATCTCGTAAGGCCAAAAATAATCATTTGGTGAGGTGGGGAATAGACATCCCACAATAGCTCTCAAACTATCGGAGTCATATAAGTAGCCTCTATAGACGAGGTCTTATAACTTGGCTCGACCTCGACAATAGTGAAAGGCAAGGAATAAACATCTCGCGAGGCCAAAAATAATCATCAAGCGAGGCGGGGAATAGACATCCCACGAATAGCTCTCGAACTATCAGAGTCTTATAAGCGCCCTCTAATAGATGGGGTCTTACAACTCGGCTCGACGATAGTGAGAGGAGATGAATAAACATCAACCGAGGCAGGGGAATAGACATCCTATGAATAGCTCTCGAACTATCGAAGTCTTATAAGCTCCCTCTAATAGACGAGGAATGACTATCGAGCTAGTGGTTCATCTTGAACTTTTGATGTCTTATATGCTAGCCTCGAATAGAAGAGGTCTTATAACTTGGCTCGACGATAGTGAAAGGCAAGGAATAAACATCTCGCGAGGCCAAAGATAATCATCGAGCGAGGCGGGGAATAGATATCCCACGAATAGCTCTCGAACTATCAGAGTCTTATAAGCGCCCTCTAATAGATGGGGTCTTACAACTCGGCTGGACGATAGTGAGAGGAGATGAATAAACATCAACCGAGGCAGGGAAATAGACATCCTATGAATAGCTCTCGAACTATCGGAGTCTTATAAGCTCCCTCTAATAGACGAGGAATGACTATCGAGCTAGTGGTTCATCTTGAACTTTTGATGTCTTATATGCTAGCCTCGAATAGAAGAGATCTTATAACTTGGCTCGACGATAGTGAAAGGCGAGGAATAAACATCTCGCGAGGCCAAAGATAATCATCGAGCGAGGCGGGGAATAGACATCCCGCGAATAGCTCTCAAACTATCGTAGTCTTATAAGCGTCCTCTAATAGACAAGGTCTTACAACTTGGCTCGACGATAGTGAGAGGAGACGAATAAACATCTCGCGAGGCCAGAAATAATCCTCAAGCGAGGCGGGGAATAGACTTCCCAGGAATAGCTCTCGAACTATCGAAGTCTTATAAACAGCATCTGTAGACGAGGTCTTAAGTCTTAGCTCGACAATAGTGAGAGGCAAGGAATAAACATTTCGCGAGGCCAAGAATAATCATCAAGCCAGGCAGGAAATAAACATCCCGCGAATAACTCTCGAACTATCGAAGTCTTATGATAAAGGTGTATTTTACACTTCTATATCGACTCGTACACATGGAAATTTGTCGATTTATTCGTGAAACATAGCTTAATTCGTTGTAAATTATGTTTGCAGGTCAATAGTGATGAATGTGGTGGAAAGTGGAAGAAATATGGAGAAAAAGGGCCAAAATGAAGAATATCAAAGTTTGGGGACCAAGTTGTAAATATTCAAAAGATGAATCGGAGAAGAAATTGAAGACACGAAGATTACAAGATCAAATTGAGCACATAAATTATGCATTGGAACAAGGAAATTGGGGAAAAGGTGGAGAAATAAAGAAAATGGAGTTGAAGGACTAAAATGCCAACTCTTG
Source organism: Fraxinus americana (assembly GCA_035079005.1). Classification (NCBI taxonomy): domain Eukaryota; kingdom Viridiplantae; phylum Streptophyta; class Magnoliopsida; order Lamiales; family Oleaceae; genus Fraxinus; species Fraxinus americana. The sequence continues at coordinate 29,909,927 of CM068723.1, forward strand.
GAAGAAAAGTGAACACTATGTGCGATCACATAGTGTTCCATGCATGAGACCGCATGCAACCAAGCAGGGAATTCCAGCGTGGAAAGGAAGTATTCTATGCGACCAAGGAAGTATTCTATGCGGTCGCATAGAATACTTCCTTTCCACGCTGGAATTCCCTGCTTGGTCGCATACGGTCTCATGCATGGAACACTATGCGGTCGCATAGAAGGAAAATTCAGCAAGAATCTGGGTTTCCTAATTTGACTCGAACTCTTTTGGAAACAGAATTTTGGGATCTTTTATAACTCGAATGACGTCCAGAATTAGGGCTACACATTATTTTGAGAGAACCATGCATTCTTAGAGAAGAAAAACACCATTGAAGAGCAAGGAAGAGGACTAGAACCAGAGTTTTCTCTTCAAGCTTCAGGATTTTAACCCTAAATATTTGTTTTTAGTGATGCCTTCTCTTTATTTTTATTGTTCTTTTATTTTATCCATGTTAGGCTAGACTTTTTATTGTACTAGGTGAACGTTGAGCCTCGCATTGTGAACTTTTAATTTCTATTTTGCAATTTGATATTTAAACACGTTTGATGGATGTTGAATGATTTATGTACACTTTCTTGCCTCCACGATTATAGTGCACGATAATTGTGCGAGTTTTGGTGGTTTATTTTATGCATTCGAAAGAAGGGAAATAAACTCAACAAAGTATAAATCATAGTAGGGTTTATAAGTATATAAATATACCGCTATGCTTTACGTGAATCTCTAATTGTTTATAAAACATCATGCATTCTTGTATATTGCATTTGTCATAGAAATATATTCAAATGGTATGCTAGAATAGGTTCAATTCTACCCAAAAGATATTGTTGGATAAGTTAGAAACATTGATCCTTTAACCAATTCATTGTATTGTCAAATTGTGAAATAGGAGTTAAAAGGGAACTTTGCTTGGTGATTCGGGATCCTAGTGCGCTTTTTCATACATTAGTCTCATTCAAATCTTTTGCATTGAAATGTTATTTCTGCACTGAAGTCGTAATTTTAATTTAATTTACATGTTAGTTTAGTTTAATCATAGAACTTGAAAAACTCACCTTAAATTTAATAGATTCAGTTAAGGTCGCGATAATAAAACATCAAGTAAAATCAATTCTCGTGGAACGATATTCGAAATTGTAGGATTTCCACTTTATTACTTGTCAACGAACCATGCACTTGCGGTGATTTAAATCTGAAACATATTTTTGTGAACAAGTTTTTGGCGTCGTTGTCGAGGAATGAGTTTAGTTTGATTTTTGTTATTTAGACACTAATTCGAACTTGTTTTTAATTTTAGTTTACATATTATTTTCTATTTAGTCTGTCAACTTAGGCTGAGCTAAGTGCTACTATTTTCCACCTCTTCAGGTATTGCATGCGAAGATCAATCAGCTGTGAATTACTTCAAGCTGATTTGGAAATTGAACGAACTTTTCATCGTAGACAGAGGTTAGCAAGAGCAGCACATCAGGTCAATCGAGGACAACTACAAATGGCTGATCAACAACTCGAGCCAAGAGTAAATACTATAACTCTAGCCAATGTGGAGGCACAATATGATGGGAATGCTCTTCTGGGGGATTTCTTGTCACCATTCGTCATTCAAAGCCAATCCAGCATGGTTTACCCAGCATTCGGACAACCAAATTTTTAGCTGAAGACAAATGTCATCCAACTCTTTCAGAATGGACATCAATTCTATGGAATGGCCAATGAGAATCCACATACACATGTATCCCGTTTCAAGGGTTGACAGAGTCAAAATAGGAGAACCTCTACTTGTTAAGTGTGAATTTGTGACAGTGTGATGCATCTAAGCTAAGAGAGGAAAATGACTAGATGTGGAAGAATTTAACCTAGGAACACACTCTGGGTCATTTGAGTGAAAAGAATAAGTTTGGGGAAAGTGTGTATCTTTCGAGCGATGAAAGTGGAAATTTGACCACATGGGGTCGGGTATGAGTATCTCATGATACTAATATGTTGGTATGAGTTTACACACACACACGTCGAATTTTTCATACAACATGTAGAGATTGATGTGATCTTGCACTGTTGTAATTGCTCATGTTGTTTCATACTAAGCTCCAATCCTAAGAACACAGCAAATTGATGAACCATGTGTTATGCTGAATTAAGTATGTTGACGTTTGAGGACAAACACTGATTCAAGTTTGGGGAAGTTGATAAGGGTGTATTTTACACGTCTATATCGACTCAAACACATGGATATTTGTCGGTTTATTCATGAAACATAGCTTAATTCGTTGTAAATTATGTTTGCAGGTCGATAGTGATGAATGTGGTGGAAAGTGGAAGAAATATGGAGAAAAGGGTCAAAACGAAGAATATCAAAGTTTGGGGACCAAGTTGCAAATATTCAAAAGATGAATCGGAGAAGAAATTGAAGACATGAAGATTACAAGATCAAATTGAGCACATAACTTATGCATTGGAACAAGGAAACTGGGGAAAAGATCGAGAAATAAAGAAAATGGAGTTGAAGGACTAAAATGCCAACTCCTGAAAGAAGTGAACACTATCGCATAGTGTTCCATGCATGCGACCGCATGCAACCAAGCAAGGAATTCCAGAGTGCAATGAAAGTGTTCTATGCGACCGCATAGAATCCTTCTATGCGATCGCATAGAAGGAAAATTCAGCAAGAATCTGGGTTTCTTAATTTGGCTCGAACTCTTTTGGAAACAGAATTTTGGGATCCTTTATAACTCGAATGACGTCCAGAATTAGGGCTATACATTATTTTGAGAGAAACATGCATTCTTAGAGAAGAAAAACACCATTGAAGAGCAAGGAAGATGACTAGAACCAGGGTTTTCACTTCAAGTTTCAAGATTTTAACCCTAAATCTTAGTTTTTGATATCTTCTCTTTATTTTTATTGTTCTTTTATTTTATCCATGTTAGGCTAGACTTTTTATTATACTAGGTGAATGACGAACCTCGCATTGTGAACTTTTAATTTCTATTTGCAATTTGATATTTAAACACGTTTGATGGATGTTGAATGATTTATATACACTTTCTTGCCTCCATGATTGTAGTGCACAATAATTGTGTGAGTTTTGGTGGTTTATTTTATGCATTCGAAAGAAGGGAAATAAACTCAACAAGGTATAAATTATCGTAGGGTTTATAGAAATAGAAATATACAGCTATGCTTTACGTGAATCTCTAAATGTTTACAAAACGTCATGCATTCTTGTATATTGCATTTGTCATAGAAATATAGTCAAATGGTATGCTAGAATAGGTTCAATTCTACTCGAAAGAGATTGTTGGATAAGTTAGAAACATTGATCTTTTAACCAATTCACCGTGTTGTCAAATTGTGAAATATGAGTTAAAAGGGAACTTTGTTTGGTGATTTGGGATCCTAGTGTGCTTTTTCATACATTAGTCTCATTCAAATCTTTTGTATTGAAACGTTATTTGTGCACTGAAATCATAATTTTAGTTTAATTTGCATGTTAGTTTTAGTTTAGTCATAGAACTTGAAAAACTCATCTTGAATTTAATAGATTCGGTTAAGGTCGCAATAATAAAACATCAAGTAAAATCAATCCTCATGGGAACGATATTCGAAATTCTAGGATTTCCACTTTATTACTTGTCAACGAACTGTACACTTGCGGTGATTTAAATTCGAAACATATTTTCATGAACATCTTATAAGTGGCCTCTGTAGACGAGGTCTTACAACTTGCCTCGATGATAATGAGAGGCCAGGAATAAACATCTAGTGAGGCCAGAAATAATCATCGAGCGAGGCGGGGAATACACATCCCGCGAATAGCTTTCAAACTATCAGAGTCTTATTAGCGACCTTTGTAGACGAGGTCTTACAACTTGACTCGACGATAATGAGAGGCCGGAATAAACATCTCACGAGGCCATTAATAATCATCAAGCGAGGAGGGGAATAGGCATCCCGCGAATAGCTCTCGAACTATCGGAGTCTTATAAATGGCCTCTGTAGACGAGGTCTTACAACATGGCTTGACAATAGTGAGGGGCAAGGAATAAACATCTCGCGAGGTTAGAAATAATCATCTAGCGAGGCAGGAAATGGACATCCTGCGAATAGCTCTCGAACTATCGGAGTCTTATAAGTGGCCTCTGTAGACGAGGTCTTACAACTTGGCTCGATGATAGTGAGAGGCAAGGAATAAACATCTTGCGATGCTAGGAATAATCATCAAGTGAGGCGGGGAATAGACATCCTATGAATAGCTCTCGAACTATTGGAGTCTTATAAGGGGGAATCTGATAGACGAGGTCTTACAACTTGGCTCGATGATAGTGAGCGGCAAGGAATAAACACCTCGCGAGGTCAGAAATAATCATCTGGCGAGTCGGGAAATAGACATCCCGTGAATAGGTCTCCAGCTATCGGAGTTTTATAAGTGACCTCTGTAGATGACGTCTTACAACTTGGCTAGATGATAGTGAGAGGCGAGGAATAAACATCTTGCAATGCCAGGAATAATCATCAAGTGAGGCGGGGAATAGACATCCTATGAATAGCTCTCGAACTATCGGAGTCTTATAAGGGGACTCTGATAGACGAGGTCTTACAACTTGGCTCAAGGATAGTGAGCGGTGAGGAATAAACATCTCGTGATGTCAGAAATAATCATCTGACGAGGCGGGTAATAGACATTTCGCGGATAGCTCTCGAACTATCGGAATCTTATAAGCGACCTCTATAGACGAGGTCTTACAACTTGGCTCGACGATAGTAAGAGGCAATAAATAAACATCTCGTGAGGCCACGAATAATCATCAAGCTAGGTGGGGAATAGACATCTTGTGAATAACTCTCGAACTATCGGAGTCTTATAAGCACCCTCTAATAGACGAAGTCTTACAACTTGGCTCGACGATAGTGAGAGGCGAAGAATTAATATCAAGCGAGGCAGGGAATAGACATCCCGCGCTTACCTCTCGAACTATCGGAGTCTTATAAGTACCCTCTAATAGACAAGGAATGACTATCGAGCTAGTGGCTCATCTTGAACTTTTGATGTCTTATATGCTAGCCTCAAATAGAAGAGGTCTTATAACTTGGCTCGACGATAGTGAAAGGCGAGGAATAAACATCTCTTGAGGCCAAAAATAATCATTTGGTGAGGCGGGGAATAGACATCCCACGAATAGCTCTCAAACTATCGGAGTCATATAAGCAGCCTCTATAAATGAGGTCTTACAACTTGGCTCGACGATAGTGAGAGGCGAGGAATTAACATCTCGCGTAACCAGAATAATCATCTAGCAAGGCGGGGAATAGATATCCCTCGAATAGCTCTTGAACTATCAGAGTCTTATAAGTGGCCTCTGATAGACGAGGTCTTACAACTTGGCTCGACGATAGTGAGAGGCAAGGAATAAACATCTCGCGAGGTTAGAAATAATCATCTGGCGAGGCGGAAACTTGACATCCCATGAATAGCTCTCGAACTATCGGAGTCTTATAATTGGCCTTTGTAGACGAGGTCTTAGAACTTGGCTCGACGATACTGAGAGGTAAGGAATAAACATCTTGCGATGCCAGGAATAATCATCAAGCGAGGAGGGGAATAGACATCCCGCGAATAGCTCTCGAACTATCAGAGTCTTTTAAGCAGCCTTTTATAGATGAGGTCCTACAACTTGGCTCGACGACAGTGAGAGGCGAGGAATAAACATCTCGCGAGGTTAGAAATAATCATCTGGCAAGGCGGGGAATGGACATCCCGGGAATAGCTCTCGAACTATCGGAATCTTATAAGCGGCCTCTATAGACAAGGTCTTACAACTTGGCTCGACAATAGTGAGAGGTAAGGAATAAACATCTCGCGAGTCTAGAAATAATCTTCAAGCGAGGTAGGGAATGGACATCCCGGGAATAGCTCTCGAACTATCGGAATCTTATAAGCGGCCTCTATAGACAAGGTCTTACAACTTGGCTCGACAAAGGCTAGAGCTACAATGATGCTCCTTTTTCAAGGGCAAATACTTCGAGATCCTACCTCTTCCTTTTTTCAAGAAATGAGGACTTCAAGATACCGCTTCTTCCTTTATTCAAAGAACGAGGACTTCAAGATTTCGCATCTTCCTTTTTCAAGGACCGAGGACTCCAAGATGCCGCCTCTTCCTTTATTCAAGGAACGAGGACTCATCGAAATACCGCATTTTCATTTATTCAAGGAACGAGGACTCTAAGAAATACCATCTATTCCTTTATTCAAGGAACGAGGACTCATAGAAATACCACATCTTCCTTTATTCACAGAATGAGAACTCATAGAAATACTGTATCTTCCTTTATTTAAGGAACGATGACTCATAGAAATACCGCATCTTCCTTTATTCAAGGAATGAGGGCTCTAAGAAATATCACCTCTTTCTTTATTTAACGAATGAGGACTCTAAGAAATACCGCCTCTTTCTTTATTCAAGGAACGAGGACTCCAAGATGTCGCTTCTTCCTTTACTCAAGGAACGAGGACCCTAAGAAATACCGCCACTTCCTTTATTCAAGGAACGAGGACTCTAAGAAATACCGCATCTTCCTTTATTCAAGAAACAAAGACTCCAAGATGTTGCCCCTTCCTTTATTCAAGAAACAAGAACTTACAGAAATACTACATCTTCCTTTATTCAAGGAACAAGAACTCCAAGAAATACCGCATCTTCCTTTATTCATGGAACAAGGATTCCAAGAAATGCCGCATCTTCCTTTATTGTATCTCTGATAATAAGAAATCTACGAGTTAGAGGTTGCCTTCTACTGTGTGCTGTCATAGGCACCCAAAAGTAATACCTTAACCTCTAAAACTAATGTAGTAGTGGAAGCAAGGGTCGATCCCACGAAGAGTGTGTAATTCAATATTTTATGCTTCGTACAATGATTGGGATGTTTTGTATGCAAACAATTGTAAATAACGCAATCAATAACAATGAAAATTAAATTAACGAAAATAATCAAAAGACTAACCTTGGTCTAAGTCCACATCCACCGTCGGAAATCTACAATTGATCATAGATGCAAGGATAATTCAATTCATATTTTGAATATTCATCGTTGGAATTATTTTCCTATCTCTCCTTAATTTTAGTTAAATAGAAACCAGCGTTCTAATTAACCCTAATTATTAAATAACCTCAGACTAGCGCTCTAGATTCAATTTAATAACAGCTTTACACAATAGAGAAATTGATGAACTAGATAACACAAACACCAGCGGTTGTATTCAATCTATTTAAACATTCTTCTTAAGATTCAATAACCTTTATCGCAGAAAATCATCAAATCCTAGTGTTTCACAAGTTAAAGGAATCAAACAATTACGGATTTGATATTTAACTTAGCGGTAGATTGTAACAAATAACAAACTAGTAGGCCTCCTAGCAATTAAACATAACAATCATGAAAATAAGTGTAAAAGAATATTCAATACACAAAATAAGAATTAAACAATACGAAAATATATTTAGATCTCAAAATATGTGGTTCCGAGACTTCAATTTCCTTCGACCAAGTGTAAAAGTTTAGTTACAATTCATGAATTTAAGAGAGAAATAATGAAGAATGGAGTTTGGAGGCGTTCTGTACGTTCTCCCCCCGTTCTAGGGTTTTAAAATATGTATTTATAGTTGTTTCCATAGGTAGTTGACTTAAATTCAGAAACTGGAGATTCGTCTATAAAAAATGCCTATGTTTGTATGCTGTTCATTAGTTTTATGTGAGAAAATTTGTCTGCGCTCGCGCAGGTTTGTCTCTAAATAGCGTTCAGTATGTTGGTCATAACTTTCGTCACACGTATCCGATTGAGCTGATTCAAAATGTGTTAAAAAGGTAACTCAAAGGAATACGACTTTACTCTAGATATTATCTTCCAATTCGATCTTTTTCCATGTCAAAAATGGGTCTCAAACTGAGACTGAAAATTCGATGCATAACTTTTCGATTGGAAATTGATGTGTGATCCTACTTTGACGATATTTCACCCTTTTGACTTATTTCATCATTCAATTGACTTCTAACACTCTCAAATCTTCATCATTTGGTTCGACACAACTTTTGTGTATTTTCACGTTAGTCCTTAAACTTTCATTTCCTTTCACTTTGGTCATTTTTCACATATTTCTTCCAAATTATGTCATCTCCATTGAATTGCCACCTAAATCAAAATATGTATGTAATGAGTACATTTGGCATTGATTAATCATATGAGCACATAAAATAAGAAGGGAAAAATATACATTTTACATTCCTATCACCTTCAATAATGATAAAACGATCACGAGTTGGGGATCATCTTCAATAATAGAAATGATCAAATGTGCCTTAAATAAGAGAAATCCCAGCTCGACATTTTGTTGATCACTTGATGTGGATATTTTAATTTTGAATTTTCAGCCCAGATCGTATTGAGTGCCCCAAGAAATTAATAATGAAGGAAATTGAAGCATAATTTACACATCCTCCTTAAGAAGTCATGCTGGCAACCAAATGAATTCATTTTACCCATTTAATATCAATTTGGCACTTTGAGCCTACATTTTCTCTCTTCAAGCTGTAGCAGATATATTTTTCCCCAAAATGATAATCTCATTCAACTCAAGCCAATGATCATAGAAGCTATGTGCATTATAAGCCAAACAAATTTATTGCCAAAATCCTGGAAATAAAGGTCAACGAGTATATGAATTCTCAATTCAGGAATATTAGCCTACTTAAACCTTGTAAATTGAGATTGGATATAAAATTGTAGTGGTCCAATAATAAATTCCAATGGCAAATTATTGTATCTTGGAGCATAAATCTTAGCCCCAACCTCCTAAACCCAAAAATAGGACATAAAAAAAGGCCTTTCAAGTTTATATGGCCCGAGAAATTTTTATGATCCATCAAGAAACATTAGGCCTAGTGAAAATAAATACACATGCCCAACTAGAAGTCCAAGATGGTCATACCCAATTATCTTATTCATTCGGCCGAAACCCAAAAGCAGCAAAGAAAAGTCATGAAGTACCGGGCTAAATTGAGCCATCTGAACACGCAACTATCACCATCTTGCTTACCTGCAAGAACAATACACTGTGGTCCATATTTGCTGCTGCCGGAGGCCCATGGTCGTCAAAGAACGTGGTGTGCCACACGATAATCTCAATGGCGGCACCAAAGTTTGCAACTTTAATTGGAACAAGCAACACTTATCTTTCCCTTTTTTGTTGCTTCCCCTTCGTAGTGGAGATCCCAATCTTTCGCTTGTGACTAAATATTTAAAAGTAAAATGGCAGTAAAAGCATAATAAGGTGGAAAGCATTTTCCTGGAGAACCAGTAGTTGCAAAAGAGGTTTTTAATTCAGATTTTGAGAAAAGTAATAGCTTCCCTTTTCCTTGAATTTATGCTTGGAGATACTGTCAAATATTTTCAGTTTGATAAACACATATGGCTGTCTTCTTCCCCTGCATTTTTTGTGGTTGGATTCTTCAATTTTATGTTGGAAATTTCTTTACAAGATCTGCTTTCGATTTTTTCCCACGAATAAATTCTTGTTTGGCCCTTTATTTCCAACAAGTTACTCTTCTTTTTGAATTTGATGCCTGAATATGCCAAATAGAATTATCTCAATTTGCTCATGGCCATTTTCTCTGCTCTTTATTCTTGTGGCTGATATTTCATTTGATGTTGATTTGCTCAAAAGAATGGTTGAATATGACTGAACACGGGGAGCTAAACGGAGCCCCTTTCTTTGACGGGGCTTTTTCCAAAATAGTCGGGTATAATAGATCCATTTGGGTTTTTGTAGAAAAGTCTATTTTACCCTTAATGATATATAATTTGTTTATTGCAAGTATATCCTTTCTTTATGAATGGTTTTAACAATTGATATATTATATTTCTATATTTTCAATTCTATCTATCAATTCTATCATTTGATCTACAAGATTAGCATAATCTATAATCTTTCTTTCATATTCTTTGATAAGTTTAATATATTCCTCATTCGTTCTATTTCTATTTTCTAGTTGAGTTTTAATATTTTTTATTTTTTCTAACATCCTTTCTAACAAGTTATCTAATCCTTTAGCTGTATATCCAGGCATATTTATCTTATATTTCTTCTTTCTTGGTTTTTATCATTTAATTTTCTTCTAATTTGAAATATATCCAAATAACTTTTAAAATATTTCTTTAATTTTTTATCAAATTTTTCAAGTTCTGATATGTTTCCATCTTCTTCTAATTGGATACATATTTCAGTAGTATATTTCATTTCATTTCTCATTTTTTCTAACAAATTATCTAATCCTTTTACAGTATATCCTGGCATATCAATTATCAACTGATAATAAAGCATGCATCAAACAACATAATATATGATCCCTGCGATTCTTTCCAGATATAAGGAGAATTCTATCTAAATTTAACAAAACTAATAGTTCTACCTTAGTTTTGATCTCTGGTTTATCTTCTTAGAACAGAGTGACCTTTAAGCTCCTGGATCTGCAAACTATTCCTTCAATGGCTTCCTGCCTACAAGGATCCTTGCTATTCCAGCTTATGCTCTCACTGTATCTTTTCTAAGGATTCAAAACTATAAATCTTAAATAAGGAAAACTCTTCTTTTGTTAAAGTAAGAGAGAAATTCTTCCTTTCAATCTATCAAGAATCTATGGGAAGAGTAGTTTAAAGACTCATATCTGTTTAAGAGGTTTGGAATATGAAATATCAAAGTATCATTGATATCAAAAGACTTGATACAAGATCAAACAGAATATTTGGCTATCTCACAAGTTGAGTGCTCAATATTTTTTCTCTCCTATTCGTTCTTTTTTCTCCTCCTTTCTTTTAAGCCTGAAGGCCTCTATTTATACATCCAATTGAGGCAAAATTATTGGCCTCTTACATCATTGCATTCGTCATATATCACTAAACTATTAGTGCTTTGAAATTAAGAACCTCCTGGTCCCTCCATTAGAGTCACATCTCCTTTATATCCTTGTCTTGGTATGCAGCTGGCTTTCTTTAATCACATCTTCCTTATCTCTTTGGAATCTGCTTTTTGATTTTGCTGGCAAGTGGGGCACTCTCTGGCTTCACATGCTCTTTGTAAGGTAGATATGCATCCTGGCATCTGATGTGTGTCAAATTTATTGATATAATCTCTAAGTACTTCGGATTTTTGCATTCCATCATTTGTAAGTAGAGTATATCCTTCATATTGGCATAAACATCTAAATCTTTTTGTATAAAGATTTTTAGCAATATTATAAAGAACTTTGTAACGCCCCAAATTCTAGGAACTCGAAGCGTAAAAAATCTTCTTAAATTTAGCTCTTTACTTCAAACAAAATATATTTCAAATACGGAAAATTTAAAGTTTGAAATATATAATAAAATATGATGAGAGATAATTTCCTATATAGACTTAGTCAATTATGGTAAAATTTGAATTTTGTAAAAACATTCGGAAGAATCTCAGCAGTGACCCTAACGTAGCAGCGGAAAGATAAAAATTATTTGACCTAGCAAACGTCGCCGAAAACTTATGAAATTTTAATAGAGGCATTTTCATTCATGTAGGAACCACATATAAAAATTTTGGGTCTCGATGATAACATTTAAAGCACGAAAATATTTTTCAACAGAGTTGGACAGAAAATCAAAACTGTTCTAACGTAGCAGCGGAAAGATAAAAATTATTTGACCTAGCAAACGTCGCCGAAAACTTATGAAATTTTAATAGAGGCATTTTCATTCATGTAGGAACCATATATAAAAATTTTGGGTCCCTATGATAACATTTAAAGCACGAAAATATTTTTCAAACGGAGGTGAACAGAAACCCGAAACTGTTCCGACGCAGCTCACTAAAACGGGCATAACTTTTTCTCTAGATAATATTTCGAGGAAATTCCAAAGGCCACTGATAGAAGACTCATAGATCTTTCATACCAAACTGATTTCCCTCAAAATCATGTACCGTAGAATAAGTTATACCATTTTCAAATTGAAGGCAGAATCTGAAATTCCAAAGCAGAAACTGATTTAATTGCTTTTACAAAGTTAACATTTAAACAAGACACTAAAGTCATTGGTCCACTTAAATTCATGAAATAAACAAGTTAAAACCTAATTTACATATAGTAATAATCACTGCCATCCGCCATCACGCCTCCCGCCAAGCTCGTCAATCTGAAATGTTTAATTAGAGTGAACATTTCGAAGAAACACTCAGTAGTATGTACACATGCTAACGAGAATTATATACAAACATTTACATAACATGCAAAAGCCGTACTTCATAGTAAATCGGTGATCAATCGACATACTTTTCTTCTAGTGATTACCTTCAATCACAAAATAATTTTCATAGTGATTACCTTCAATCACAAATATTCATAGTCATAGTGATTACCTTCAATCACAACATAATTCATAGTGATTACCTTCAATCACAACATAATTCATAGAACAATTACAGTTACGTACATGCTAGCATATAAATTTCTCAAAAGCATAATCAATTTGCGTACGGGAGATGATACTACCTTAAGATCTTTAGAAAAATTGCTAGAGTTGAGTTGTAGATGAAATTTTCAATTTGCGCTATCACCAAAGATGAAAATCAGCAAATTTTCCTTTTTGCTTCCAATTTGAAATAACAAGTAGTGCACTCCAAGCCTCTTCTTCAGAAAATTTTCAGATTTAAGGTTGTGGTAGTTGACAAACAAAATGCAAGGATAATATAAGTGGTGGGGTGGTTATGACTTTTCAAAAAGGTAAGCCTAATAGTGACGCCAAATAACTTCCAAATCCAAATCTAAATGTGTGTGTGTGTGTGTTGTATAAAATTATAATTATTCATGCATGTTAACCACCCATAATTCTTTAGAGGGAGAGTGGGGGAGTTAAAGGAGAAAATGGTTGAGGAAGTTAAAAGAAGTGGGAGCAAAGTATTTTGTGGGAAAAATACACACGTTTCTTGTGGTTGCCAAAAGATGAAATATTTTATTTTGAAGCAAATCTCAAATATTGTTTAATAAAAATAATTTTGGATTGAGTAGTATGTAGTTGCCAAATTAAATCGTCGTCACTTTAAAATAAATAAACTAAATCATGGTTTTTTTTTTAAAGACTGAAAATAACCGATCAAATTAATATAACATGGGTTTTCAAAATAATGGGACTAAGCTAAGATAATTAGATCGTCATGTATAAAAAAATGATTCTATGCAACATACTATGGTGACCAAATGAATAACTTAAAATATAAGAGGTATCGTAGCGACGCGATGAGTTAATTAAACCCTTCGATCTTTTAAGTAAAAAAAAAAAATTCTTTGTAAGAGTAAGAAATTTTCGGTCGCTACAAACTTTGTATCCAAGAACTCTTCGGTTCTTCATCCATGCTCTGGTAAATTTTGGTACTGGTTTGTTAATTTCTCCTATATCCATAGCAAAATTCCATCCAACATATCTAATTGTAATAATATGTTCTGCTGGATAGAATATTCCTCCATCTATTTCTGAACTAAGGGCATAAAATTTTAAATATATGGATCTTCCCTGAGCATACTTGGAAACTTCAGATTTGAATATGTCATCAAACTTTTCAAGTTCTTTAAAATTTTTATCTGGATAAATTAAATCCAAATATCCATAGTCAGCCATCAATTTTACCATTGTGGGTTCGGATCCTTTCATCATTATTATTCTTGGGTAAATATGATCACCTGATGAAATGAAATATGAATCAGTTGCTTTTAATTCATACATCATTCTAGTGACCATCTTGTATTCGTCTTCTTTTGGAGACAAAGGGACTTCGTCTTCCTCATCTGGTTGGATCCTGATAGATTTAGAATGTCCTTCATTGATAATAATCTTTTTGGGACTTTGAATAATAATATCCTTTTTTGGTCCACTGCTTCTTCCGCTTGGTGGATCACTCCGTATTTGTACCTGTTTGATATTAACCTATTGGTATCCAATAGTATCTTTGGTATCTTTGGTATCTGATGATCTTAATTGAGCTTTAATAGCTTCAATTTGATCAATAATATCATTTGTAACTTTCATATGTGATGAACTTATATCCATCATAATTTTAACATTATGTTGTAATATTTCATTCATCTGGTCCATCCCATATTTGATATCTTCAGCTTCATCCTTGGCATAAAGAGCCATGGCTTTAAGCTCATTTAGTATCTTTATGGTGTTATCCATCTGCAAATTCAATATTTAAAAAATCTGCAAGAAAATTGTTAATCCCCTTAATATGGATAATTTCAAAGTTATAAAATGATAAATAAGCTTGCCATCTGTGTAATCTCCTATATTGGGGTTTCATTGGTAATTTATTCCTGACTAGTCCTGCAACTTGAGAATTATCAGTTTCAACAATGAATTTCTTAGATAATAAGAATAATGAAAACTTTTTTATTCCTCTAATAATTGCTAATAATTCTTTTTCATGTGTGGTATAATTTATTTCAGCTTGATTAAAGGTTCCACTTGAATATCTGCAAATTTCATTTAAATCCGTTTTCAATATTGCTGCCCAATATTTATCTAAGGCATCAGTATTAACAATTAAATTATCTTTTTCATGTGGTAGTCTAAGTTTTGGTAAATTTTTACACTCTTCTTTTAATGATTTAACTATTTCTGTATGTTCATTATTCCATCCCTTAGTATTTGTTTTTCTAGGTAAAATTCGTATCTTATGTCTCTTTTTAGAAAGATTTTCAATAAATCCTTCAGCATAATTTAGACATCCTAAGAATTTTTGTATTTGTTCTATAATTTTTTCTATACTTATCTCTACTCCTGTTTTTAAGACTTTTTTATACATTATTCTTTTATTTCTTATTTCATTTTGTATAATTAATTTTTTCTCCCTTCTATCACCACGCTGGGCTGGCTGAACTCTGTATGGTCTAAATTCTCTTGGTATTTTTAATAAATGTCCACAAGGGGTTTGTAATATGATCATATAATTATTTTGTTTATAATATTGGAACTGTTGTATAAAGTCATTTCCTAATAATATATCGCATTCTATCTTATCATAACTATATATCTTATTAATTATTATTTGCTTACTTCCAAGTATTATACTGATTTTATCAGCACTATTTATTATCTGGGTTTCTTCTCCTGTAACTCCTGTTATTTTTATTTTACTTTTATTTTCCCATGTCTTAATTAAGAAATTTTTAAATATAGTTATATCACTTCCTGTGTCTATTAAGGCACAAGTTGTTATATCTGTTTCTATAATAGTAACTTGTATATATACTGCTAATGGAAAGCTTATTTGATTATTCATCTTTGTTACATAATATATTTTGTCCTTTATGAAATATATATAATCCTTCTCTTTTTATACTATAATCTTCAAATCCATTTAAGAAACTCATTCCTAATAATATATGAGGGTTAATGTTCATGCTTTCATCTATATAACATGGCACTATCAGGTCAATTCCTCCTATTTTTATAGGTACTTTAACTTCTAATTCTATAGTATGTATTTTTCCATCAAAATTTACATATTTATATGGTTCTATTTTATAGGGTACTAAACTTTTATTTCTTATTGAAGCTATATGGCATTCACTAGCTCCTGTATCTATTAATATATTTGGTCCTGATATTATTTCCCTTCCATTGAAATATTCTCCATTTATTTTCATATTTCCTGTATTCCTATGTAATTTCATTTCTCTTGTATGACTATTTTCTCCTAATAATCTAGGTATTCTAAGACTTGATGATCTTCTGATTAGTTTTCCATCTTTGAATATTATATTTTTATCTTTTAAAGAAATACAATATTTTGGGTAACAAGTAAATATTAATTTCTTATATGCTAAATTTCCTTCTATAGTTCCTAAATGACTATCTCTTAGATTTATTATTCTTCCATCATGTAGACTCACTGTTAAGGGTGAATCTATCCCTTCTCTAAATAAGAATTTAAACATTATTTGTATTCCTGCTAAGTAAACATATTGAATCTTTTCACTTTGTTTTTTATTAATTTTTGATAATAATTCATCAACTGTATTCTTTGTTAAAAGATTTAGTTTATGTGTTCCTTGGGTTATTCTAACATCTATAGTTTTTTCAATCTTATGGTATTCATTTATAGCTATTTTTTCTCTTTTCCATATTCTATCAAAGATTTCCCATTTTCCTATTTTCATATCTAAAGATAATTTTTGTAATTTTCTGAATTTATTATTATCAAAAGTTACTTTTAATCCATATCCTTCTATTCCTTCGTATTCTTGTGTTTCTATATTATCCTTTTCTATTTCTTCAATCTTTTTATTTGGATTCTGATTCATTTTCTTCTGATTCCGTTTCACTTACAAATACTTCTTGATCATAGTATTGTTCAATATCAGATATTTCACTTAATTCATCTTCTATTTCCAAATATTCCTTTTGTAATATTCTAACTTTCTTTTTATTACAATCTGGACTTATATGTCCTATCTCTCCGTAATTCCAACATTTGCATTGACTTTTATCTTTTTTATTATAGGTTTTATTCTTTTGTTGTTTGTTTGGATTAAATCTCCTCTTATAGTATCTTCTTTTAGGCTTTGTATATTTCTTCCTAAAATTCCTGAATTTTGTAAATCTTTTATTTTTATGTTTTCTTTTAATATTTTTCCTTTCAGGATAACATCCCCATTGTGTAGGTTTTTCCATATCCTCACAACATATCCTTATTAATTTTCCTGATCTTTTTAATAATTGTCTTTGTTGACATATATATGCAAGTCTATCAAATAGAAATTTTATCCTTGATCCTAAGGATCTTGGTATTCCTATATTATCTTTTATATATTTTTCAAATTCTATTTTAAAATATATTCTCCATGTTTCAGGTAATTTAGTATAGTGCATATTTAGATATACTTCCTGATTTTCATTACTATAAAATTGTATATAGTAATAATTTTTAAATTCACAAGTGTATTCTTTTATTTTACACATATCACAAATTGTTAAATTTATTAATTTTATTCTAGCATCATCTTTTTCTCTTTTTGCTTCATCTTGAAAATTTCTAATCCATTCTTCTCCTAAGAATTCATTTGCAATATATGCTACTAATCTTTCTATTCCTTCTTTATCTGATTTTATTATCTCTGTTTGTATATTTCTTTTCATTAATAATCTAGTATCATCATTAACACCTTCCCACCAATTTCTTACATTTCCTTCAAATGATGCTATTAAATAATCTATTCTTCTATCTGTACTTTCCCAAGTATCATCTTTGTTATATAAAAAGAATAGTATCATTGAATCTGCCCAAGTTAGTAAGGCTTTCTTAGTATCTATTTTACAATCTAAATCTAATTTTGTTCCTCCATGGTTAATTGGTTTATCATAATTATCATTTAGTTCAAATCTATCTCTATATTTATTTCCTTTAGATGGTTGTCTATTTATTATTTTATCATAGAATTGTTTATAGGGTTTATTATGCATAACTTTCATCTGGATCAATTTTTTGATTAGAAGTTTCTGCTGGGGTCGGTCCTCCTCCAGTATTCATTAAAACTTGGTATTCATCTATATTTTCTAAACTTAATTGATCAAAGTTTTCTATTAGTAAATCTAATTCTTCATTCATCTTTTTCTTCTTGAATTTCTTCTATAATTTTTCTTTTTTCTAATGTTTTCTTATAATTTTCTTCCTCTTCTATTATTTTTGGTAAAATATCTTTTCTAAAATAATCATCCATACTACCTGCTTCTATTACTAAATTTTCTTGTTTTATATGCTTTTTTCCTATCCTAGACATTTCTTTTTCTATAAGTTTTTTATCTATTTTCTTGTCTTGACATTTATTATTTTCTTTTAATTCTCTAATTTCCATTTTTAATATATTTAATTCTTCTTTTATTTCGTTCCTTAAATTTTGTACATCAGTTATTGACATTTTTATTAATTTTTTTAAATCTTCCATATGATTATCTTTTCTTTGATTGGTTGAAATAGTATATTCTGCATTCAGTATCTTTACAATCTTTTATGATCTTATCATACTTTTATTTTTTATTTTCATCAGTTGTAAGTCTTTTTAATTCTTCAAAATAATTTGCTCTTTCCTTATATTTTTCCTGTTTTAATTTTAATATTTGTTTTTCTTGATATTTTGTTAAATCTCCAGGGGTTAATAATTCGTCTAATATTAGATGATTAATTATTTTTATTCTTTTTAAATTTTTATTCAAATTATTTTCCATTTTAATAATTAGGTCTTACTTTTGATTGATTTAGATAGAATAGTTGACATTCAATATTTTTTGATTCTATTGCTTTCTTATTAAATAAGAATTTTTCATATTCTGAAGTTGGAAGTCTTGTTAGATTTTTATAATATCTAGCTTTTATTCTAAATTTTTCTTGTTTTAATTTTAATATTTGATTTTCTTGACTATTTGTCAATCTTTGTTCTGGTATATTTTCCATTTGTTGATGTAATTTTTGTACTGAATTATAATCTCTATCAAGTTTTTCTTTAAATTTTTCTATATTAAATATTATCTTATCATGAAAATTCATTATTTAATGATAATTCTTGTATTTTTTCTTTACAATGTAGTATGATTTCTTCTCTTTCAATTTCTTTACCAATTTTTTCATATATGTATTCGTCTATTATAGTTCCTATTATTAGTTTATCTAATATTTGCTCTCTTATTTCTCTAGGCAATTCTTTAACTATAATTAATGTTATCATTTTTAATTTTTTAGGAAATGGTTCAATTATATAATTTCCTTGCTCATCTTCTAACATGTAATACCAGTCTGTTTTGGTAATTGTTACTTTTTTAGTCATATTTTCTTATTTCTTTTTCGATTAAATCATACATATGTTTTTCATAGGTTTCTAATATCATTTTACAAGTATACATATCTTTTACAATATCTAGTTTTATTTTTTCAATTATAAGTTGTTTTATTTCTATAGGTAATTTTTCAAGTAATTTTAATGTAATTGTTACACTTTTATTATTTAATATTGGTTTTATAACTATTATGTTAAAATCTTCTCTTATTATATGATATCTATTACCTAAATCTTCAATTTTCATTATTTTTAATAATTTTGTTTTTCTTCAAATTGTAGGTCTTTTATGGCTCTGATACCAAACTAGGGGGTGCTACTATGAGCGAACAAAAATCTAAAAATCTAATAAACTTTAAAATCTAATAATCTGTAAAAAAATAGGTCTTATAATGTTTCTAATAAATTTTCAAAATCTAATAACATCTGAGAATTTATAATTTCAAGATCTGTTATTATATCTATATTTGAATTAAAAGGTATCTCGTATTTAGAAATATTCTTTTTCCTTTTTTCTAATTTATCTATAATATCTTGTATATCTTTTATTATTATAGATCTTACTATTCTTTTAACAAAATTTTCTATCATATTTTCTTTAAAACATTTTAATAGTTTTTTGAGATGCATTTAATTGTTCTTGATACCCAATCTTATCAAATTCATTTTCAAATTCAATTTCCCTTTTATCTTTAGCTATCTTTTTAATTTTATATGGTCCTCTTTTAGTTCTAGGTTTTTTATAATTTTTATTAGTCATTTTAAAATATAGGACTTGGTTGTATTCTTTTCTTATCTTGAGAGCTTTAGTTGCAATTATTGTTTTTAAGGGTATTTTAGGTAGTTTATATGGTTGAATAGTAAAATGGGGTATTTTGGAAAGGCTATTGCTTTATTTTGGGTATTTTCAATTATTTCTCTTCTTTGACAGACCCCTTGGCCATTTTTTCTTTCTTTTAGTAGTTGACCGTTCTTGGTAGAGAAACTGTTCGTAAAAAACTACATTTTCCGGTGACTTTTTGACATGTGGTAGAACATAGTTAACATGTCATTTCCTCACAGACGGTGCCAATCTGTTGACCACAAAAAATGCGCCAACATAATCTCTTTCACCTCCTCTCCACGTAGACATCACCTGCACACTAGAACAACCCGTTAGGTGGCAAAGGTCACCCGGTTGAGAAAAAGGTCTGACCTCTGTTTGCACTCCGATGGTCAAGTCAACGGCCAGATGCGAGAAAAAGAGAGTGCAAGAGAAGGAGATTGAATTTGGATAGGGTTAGAAATCATACCTTATTGTAAATGAAACTTACATATACATAGAAAAATGTAAATAAGCCACATGGGTAATTGGCCGAGCCCAAGATGCAAATTGTTTAATATAATAAGCCCAACCCAATGAATAGTTGATGCCACATAATTTATAGTGGTAATTACATAAAATAGTACTTCAAGTTTTTAAACTTCCAAAATCAGATTGGAAGTTTAATATTTTCAAAATCAGATGTTTTTATTAATTAATATATTATTACTAAATAAAACATATGATTAAATTAAATTAATTTATAAACCAAACCCTAACTCCCTCCACCCACCTCTCATTTCTCCAAACCCATCTCTTTCTAAACTCTCCTCTCGCCGACCGAAGTCGTGGACTCGCCAGCGAAACCCGTCTCTCTCTTAACACTCTACACACCGCCGTCGTCCTCCACCCACACCCTTCAGCGTCGCTCGACGGGTTGTTGGGATTTGAGATTTGCACTCGACAGTTGCTGTTGCGATTTGCACTCGAAGGGGCCGCCGCTGTTTGCGATGGCGATTTGCAGTCATCTCCTCTCCATTCCATCCTACCACCGTCATCTCCTCTCTTCTCCCGGGTCTGGCGCCGTACCCATCCCCCATCCGATTCCTAAATCCACCTTAATTCGAGACGGGAAACGGTAGCAGCGGTGCCCCATTGCAAAAGTGCACTGTGCGGCGGTGCAGTGTCGCCTCTGTGTTTTTTTTATTTGATATACGGTGGGTGGTTTTTTGGTTGGTGATTTCTGATTAGATCTACTATTAGTGGCTTGTTAGTTGTTGTGGTGGTAGTAGTATGCGAAGTGTTGGTGGTGGTGTGCAGTTTGCGGTGGCGGAGGGGTGCTGATGTTCGTTATTTTTAAATATTGTTAGTTGCGGCCAATAAAATTTGTGACTATAACTGGCGATGGTCGACGATGGAGGTAGTGGTGGTTGTCTTGGCGGTGGCGCGATGGGGTGTAGATGATGCAGTGGCAGCGTCAGACGCTCGACGACTGAAGCAAAATTAATCTGTGACCTGTAATTTTTTAATCCTTGACCAATAAAATAATCTGTGACCTTTAAAATTATTGATTTGTGACCATGAAATAATCTGTGACCTCCAAAAATTTTGATCTGTGACCGATATACAAATTGTGACCTATAAAAGTTTTGGACTGTGACCTGAGTTGTGACTTGTGACCTGAGTTGTGACATGGGCTGTGACTTGTGAATTGGACTGTGACCTGGGCTGTGACTCGTGACCTGAGTCGTCGGAATCGGAGCAGTCGTCGGAAACGGTCATCGGAATCGGAGCAGTCGTCGGAACGGTCGCCGGAATAGTCACCGGAGCGGTCGCCGGAATCGGAGTAGTTGCCGGAACGGTCATCGGAAGTTCGCCGGAGTAGGGCGGTGATCGGAACGGTCGCCGGAGCGGTAGGGTGGTGAAGGTGGGATGTGTTAATTATATTATATTAGAATTAAATATTTAATAATAAATTAATTTATTTCATAAATAAAAATTTAAAATTTTTTAATAAAAATCTGATTTTGGAAATTTCAAACTTGTTTTCTTATTTTTGAAATAGGCTAAACTTATTCTCTTGAAAATGAAATTTTCCCTAATTTATAAGTGTAACAAGTTTCATTGTAGAAATGACTAACATACTACACCAAACCAGCTAGAAATATTTATATAAGGTCACAAACTCACAATAGTTTCATTGAAGCAATGACTAACATGGAACGGGTGCCCTACCTAAGTTCCTAATTAAGAATTTAATCTCTGACAACTTTATAAATCTATTTGTTTTATTAGGAAACAATACAAAGATGTGGGGGCAAGCTGCAATTACTTCTCTTTTCCAAAAAAGTGTAAAGAATTGCTTGGAATTTGGTTTACTAACTAAAGCTAAGCTTGAACAAAAATAAAGACGAAACATAGAGATTTATGAAAAGGAATTCATAGTCAGGCAATAATTAGACAAGTTATCGCGCTTCAATCAGGCAAGTTTATGAATATATGTATCGAAATCTGTATGTTGATTCATGTATTTATATGTTCCTTCAGAAAATGTATATTTGCGTTTTCTACGTTTTTTGAATTGTATTGAAATTGTTGGATTGGTAGTATAGGATTGGAGTTCCAAATTTGAATAATATTCTATTTTGGAATGATTTTGATGAATTTTGAGATGTATATATCGATGCAGAGAGTAAGTTTTTTATGTGTGTTTCTCTACGTTCTTTAGATATCAAATTATATTGAACTTGCGTTTTATATTATAGATTTGATCAATTGAGTTAAGCAATTGAAATAAAAAAAATCAATTTATTCTAATTTAAATTGATCTTTGATGAATTTTGATCTTGGATTCAATTTCCTTATGTGAAAAAGCAGCTGATGTGTCTTAGTGTATCTTTGATTAATAAGATCCCTTACTCTATAATCGAACAAATTTGGAATAGTTGGTCGAAAAATCAGTTCATTTTTTTTATAGGTTAACATGGTAAAATATTCCACCCTAAATATAGAATTACCCACGTTAAGAGCCAATTTTAGGAAATCTCCTTCTTCAGTACTTTTCAAGGGAATGAGTGGATTTTAGAAGTACTACTAAGAAATGATACCTTGGGATGAATGTAAAGCTAAACAAATTGCTTCATGGTCTGATGAGTTGTTTGACAATAAAGAATCATTTTGTTCTAATTTTATTTGATTTTCCATGTTAAATAAAGATTGAGTTTGAATATCCAATCATTAATTAAGGGTCTGACTACCACAACTAAGATTAGTGATAAATAGCGTTACTCTTGAAAATTTTAAATTGGATTTTTCTAAATTTTAGACTTTGGACTTCAACCACAATTGGGAAGTTATTTGTTGTATTTATCAGTTAAAATTTATTTAATGTAAGAATAGGACTGAAGTTACTTTTGAAACAATTAACGTTTTTATTTTTATTTATGATCAACGAAAATATCATTAGGTAATTAAATTTTTAACGCTTAGTCAAACATGTACAATTAGGTTTGAAGCATTTATTCGAGCACTAAAATCAATTCCATTTGCTTAACACTTCAAGGTTTCTTGTCATACTGTTATCCAAATATCATTTTTTCATTCCGTTTGTTCGGAACTCCAGAATTCTTGCATGGAAGAAGAAACACTGAAAAGTCATGAAGTACTGGTGGTTAATATCGCCGAGCAGGACGAGATAAATGTCGATCCATCTAAGGTAAAATTTATCTTTTTGTAACTGTGCAATTGTTTATGAATAAGTTGTGTTTACAATAATAACAAAATAAATAAATAAATGAGGGTAATTAGTATTTTACTTGGTTAAAAAATGCCCACCCAAAAAGTATGGTTTTGGGCTTATTTTGCAGGAATTGACAATAAAAAAGATTATATTTTTTAGAATTAAACTAGTTCTACACTCATTTTTTACATCAAGAATGTCAAATGTGATGTAAAAAAAATGTACATGTAGTAACTTTGTACTTTTTAAGACTGCTTAGGCATTTTTGTGTGTACAAACATCTTTGACCAACTTGTAAGACCACAAATATATGTATTATTTTCCAATTTATAATTTTCTTTTGTTGGGATTTGATTCAAAAGTACCACCATATATTAATATGAAATACAAAAGATCAAAAATTGAATTGATTGTCAATGAGTAATGTTCGGATAAATCCCTCAAGCGTAAGGGATCGTTAACAAGTAATACGTGATGAGCTGAATGTCATCCCACGAGAAATGAATTATATTCAAGGGTACTAGTCTTATATCGAATTTAAAGTATGTAACACAGAAGAAATGATTTGTTGTGATTATTCTAAATTACTCTACTAATTATGTAAAAAGCATTGGTTTGTTTAAATGAATGAATGATTGTATTGGGTTTAGAATCCACCAATTACTAT
Source organism: Fraxinus americana (assembly GCA_035079005.1). Classification (NCBI taxonomy): domain Eukaryota; kingdom Viridiplantae; phylum Streptophyta; class Magnoliopsida; order Lamiales; family Oleaceae; genus Fraxinus; species Fraxinus americana. The sequence continues at coordinate 29,934,071 of CM068723.1, forward strand.
CTGTTGACCCCGAAAAATGGTTATGACACGTGGCCAATAGAATAAGACTCCATGTAAGCTCCTTCCTGCACACGGTAGCACACCGTTAGTCACTCGTGACTTTTTCGGTAGGGGTAGAAGCGGCCGCGAGCACTCCGACGGTCAAGTTAGTGATTTTGTAAACCGAAAAGTGACATCAGGTGGTGAAGGGGTCACTGAAACGTGGCTAGAATGTGTATAAATATGTGTCCTTTAGAGTTAAGGAGTTCAAGATCAGAAATCAGAGTCCTAACCCCTTTCTTACTTTAATGTGGGAGTATTTATACTAAGAGAAAGGGATAAAAGAATTGTTGGATGTAGGGACGTGTGGCTTTGGATCCTCGACAGGTCATCCTTTCATAGGCGCCAATCTGTCAATCCATAAGTTGTCAGGTATTAAATGTTCCCTGATATAGCAGTGTGAGTTGACCGTTTGGAGTCTATCACACGTCCCATCAATCAGGCTAAGGATTTGATTTTGGGAAGATCTCCTCGTTAAAGATCTTGGCAGGCGTGGGGAGGTGAATGTGGGGTGTGGCGAATGCAGAGTACAAACTCAGTTCGTCCGCCACGTGGCGGCACGAAATGTGGTGGATGAACTGGATGGACAAGGTGGATGGCCTCTGAAGGCCCGTAACAACAGTTCCATCAAGTCCGTGTATGAATATTTATATAATGCATGAGCTTTATTGATGTGGCTATATCATGTCATTTCATGGGCTGTATGCATTAATTGTTGTAGGAGAGATGAAAAGGCATTCAGAAGTGACGTCCTGACAGAAGGACGAAGCGTTGAGTGTTAGTAACTTGGGGAAAAGTTGTGGCAGAAGCGAAGTCCGGCTGAAGGACGAAGCGTTTAGTGTTAGCAACTTTGGGAAAAGTTGTGGCAGAAGAGAAGTCTTGGATGAAGGACAAAGCTTTGAGTGTTAGCAACTTTGGGAAAAGTTGTTGTAGAAGCGAAGTCCTGACTGAAAGATGAAGCGTTGAGTATTAGCAATTTTGGAAAAAGTTGTGGCAGAAGTGAAGTCCTCGTTGGAGGACGAAACGTTGAGTGTTAGCAACATTGGGAAAGTTGTGGCTGAAGCGAAGTCCTGGCTGGAGGACGAAGCGTTGAGTGTTAGTAACTTTGGGAAAAGTTGTGGCGGAAGCGAAGTTCTGGCTGGAGGACGAAGCATTGAGTGTTAGCAGCTTTGGGAAAAGTTACGGCAAAAGCGAAAACCTGGCTGATTAGACAGCCTAGGGCTGTGTGCTAATAATTTAAAACTTTCGCGTCTTCCCAAGGTAATCATGAGGGCGCACTTGCTTCCAAAGTACTCCTCACATGTAATAAATGGTAATCATGGCAACGGTTGTACAAGTTCAAGGCAATGCGTTTGGGCAAGAGCGTGAGGTACACTGCTTCATCAGTACTATTAGCTTATGTGACCTTTGGAATTAACGGTGATGATGCACTATAGATTTGAACAGCCAAGATGTGATTAGTGAGAATCTAACAATTGGGATGAATTGGCAATGCCTATATAAGGCCAAAACCTCTCATTTCACAAGTTTACTTTGCAAAATTCTCTGATTTCTCTCCATCCTCTCTGTTTTCGTTCTGCTTTCCTTTTCTCCAGCAACCAAGGCCTTGAAACTCTGACTATCATCCTTCCATTGATGTATACTTCTTTATGTAATACTTTTCCCTCGTTTGCTCCATTTTTCTTTTTGGCTTCAAAATTCAAACAAATGGCCACTGAGAGATTTGGGAATACATCTGCGAGTAAGGGGAGGCGAAGTGTGGGGAGTTTAGCAACCCATAGTCGTCACTTCAGACGAAATAGGTAGTGTTGTCAGGTTGGTGTGAGAATATTTGGAGACTTCCCACCCCTCCTGTAGATACTTCGATAAAAGAGGGGGCCTCTGATTATCCTTCCGACTTACCCTAAAAATATTGGCCAAGTGTAGATGGTTTTTTATGATCCCTAATAATATAGAACTTATAATACCCGATCCCAGTGAGAGGGCATGCTATCTGAGGCCGGGTTCTGTGGCCATAAGCGAGAACTTATTGAGCACAGGTCTTAGACTCCCTTTTCACCCATTCTTTAGGTTAGTTCTCTGTTCTTACAGGCTGGCTCCGACCCAACTCCATCCGAACTCCTGGGGACAGATGGTTGGGTCGTAGGTACTATGGTCTCAAACCAACTTGGGCATTGATATGCCATTTAGTGTCTTCCACTCCATCTATATCCCCAAAAGAATAGCCTGGTGTGGTACTATTTGACTCCGTGGGGATCCCACTCCCCATTTGTGGTGGACATGCCATCTTCGGTAAAAAAGTGGAGGAGGTCGTGGTTCTGGGCTGTTGGGAGATGGGATACCATGGAGAATGACCACATGGCTCCTCTTACCGTCCCCACCTCTTACTCCACAGCCAGTAAGTTATCTTACCTGGTTGATTTCACTTAAACTCGTTTCTTATCACTTAATATTTTCGTTGTTTGCAGGCTCTCTACCGAGGTGTGAAATCTCAGAGTAGCAGTAGGACATCATCCGCCATATCTACTTGGAACCACCACAAGACCGGAGTTATAATGAGCTAATCGATAAGAATATTCACTTCACTCTCCATGGATTAATGGCATCTCAAAGTGAGCCTTATTTATGCCTTCAGTTCGGTTAGACACCTTGTATGAATATACTTAACGCTTTTTCCTTTTTGCAAATAAATTTTTAAAGAATAAGCCATTGAGGCCTGACTTCGCCATGATCTGCCGAAACGTGGCGACGGCCAGAATGTTGAAAACCAGTTCAGATGCTTACAAGAAGCAAGCTAAAAAACTAATCTTATTGAGCAAGGGCCAACTTCCCAATGAAGAGGAAGTGGAGAAAGGTGCCTCCTTAATAAAAAGGAAAAAATCAGGCCCATCAGGGGTTTCTTATTTTGTTGCCACGGTGGCCAAGCCTCCACATCCCTCCATTCCTCTCGGGGTGATCATAGCAGCCCCTTTCGAGGTTCCCTTGGCTGCTATACCAAAGATGGCAGTGCCTACCCCTGCCACCCATACTAGAGAGCCACTTGGGAAGAAGTTAAGAATTCTCTCAACCCTCCTCACAGCAAAGCGATTGATTTCCTTGGGAGCAAGGATGACAATCTCTCTGAGGCAGTATTGGAAATGCTGCCTCTCGAAACCTCTTCTGCCGCTCGAGTTCATAACAAGTACTGGACCAGGAACTGGCGAGACCACGTTGCCTCCTGCGAAGTGGAGGACCTTCAAGCCGCCAACAACGCTGTATGGCTCGAGCTCTAAGTATTGGCATGGTGGAGGAAGATTTAGTCCAATGCCTTCGCAAAAGAAATGAAGAATTAGAGAAAAGGATTGAGGCTTCGGACAAATCGAAGGAGGATGTGAGGAAGGCAAGGAAAGAGGCGGAGGAGTTCGAGGTGAAGAGGACTGAGGCTAAAGTGAAGCTGGATACTGTTGAGATTCAAATAACCAACTTAAGAATGAGCTTCATGAATCTGTTTCTCAAGTGGAAGCCCTAACAAAAAGGGTTGATCAGTCGAATGAACACCAACAACGACAAGGCCGAACTCAAGATGTTGATCGAAGCCCAAAAGGAAGAGATTGAATCTTTAAGGGCTGAAGTGAAGACATTCGGTGAAGTGGCAGTGCAGAACTACATCGACAACTTCGACCAAATGAAGGAGTATGGTGACTTCGCCAACTACTGGCTTCATGGAGTGCCTAGGAGATGATGTCTTGCTTGAGGGAGGTTCATCTGGAGCTGGACATAGGATTTTTAGAAGAAGAGTTTGGCAGTCCTACTGGAGGTCGGCCTGATACCGAGGTTGGGGAGGAAGCTCCTGAAGAAGAAGTGGGGGCTAGGGCAATTGTAAATGTAGATCCTTAGTTTCTTCTTTCCTCTTCATCATAACGGCTTCAGTCCTGACCAATTTTGTAATGAAATCCTTTTCTTAACTATTGTATAATTTCTTTTCGCATGTAAACACTTCGCTTAAACATTTTGCTAAAACACTTCGACAAAGCAAATGAAGTGTAAACACTTCACCAAAATGAATGAATCAAATGGGATCCAAGTGTAAACACTTCGCTTAAACACTTTGACAAAGCAAATGGAATGTAAGCACCACCAAAATGAATGATTCAAATGGGATTCAAGTGTAAACACTTCGATAAAGCAAATGGAGTGTAAACAATACCAAAATGAATTAATCAAATGGGATCCAAGTGTAAACACTTAGCTTAACCACTTCGACAAAGCAAATGTAGTTTAAACACTTCACCAAAATGAATGAATCAAATCGGAGCCGTGTAAACACTTCGCTATACCACTTCACCAGGGAAGGCGCACGCGCCTCTCTTAACGAAGTAGACGTCTTTTACAGAGGTGGCCCCACGAGGCCATCATGCACCTCAGCTAAGGAAATTTTCCGAGGTGGAAAGTATCATCTTCAAAGGATTGATGGGACGACCCCTATGGGGGTGTCACGCGCCTCTCCTATCAAAGTGGACATCCTTTGTTACGATGATCATGTGGGGCGTCACGCGCATTTCCTATCGAAGTGGACATCCTTAGTTGAGGTGACCCTGTGGGGTGTCATTCACCTCGGCAAGGGCGTTGGTTTGTAGGAACAACGACAAAAAACTAATTCATTCTATTGACAATATTTACATGACCGAAGTTAGCCTTCACAATTTCCCTACTGATAATACTTCCTCAAATGTTCGATATTCCAAGGATGAGGCATTGTTTTTCCTTCCAAATCTTCAATCTTATATGTGCCAGATAGCACTTCTTCTGTAACGTGATAAGAGCCTTCCCAGTTCTGCCCTAACGTTCTTGTTCTCAGTTCCTTCGAGGATGAAAAAACTTTCTGAACTACCAATTCGCCAATACGAAAGGCCCTTTTCTTCACCTTGGCATTGTAGTAGCGCATCATCTTGTACTAGTAAGAGGCAAGTTTGACTTGAGAGTCATCCCTCTTTTCTTCAAGGAGTTCGAGTTCGAACCTTCTCATTTTGTCATTTGTCACCTCATTGAAATGGATGCGACGAGGTGAAGGCACTCCAACCTCTACTGGGCTCATGGCCTTAGCCCCGTAAGTTATAGAGAATGGAGTCTCCCCGGTTACAGTCATGCTGGTTGTACGTATGGCCCCAAGCACTTGGGGAAGTTCATCTACCCATGCCCTTTTTGAAGTATCTATCTTTCTTTTTAGGGTGAGTTTTATGATTTTGTTGACCGTTTCAACTTGTTCGTTCATTTAGGGGTGATGACGTGTTGAGAAATGCTTCTTAATTCCGAGCTCATTGTACAAGTCTCTGATCTTCTTATTTTCGAACTGCTTTCCATTATCTGAAACAACAGAATGGGAGATGCCGAACCTGTATATGATATTCTTCCAAAGGAACTTGGAAGTATTCACTTCGGTAATCTTAGCCAAGGTCTCCATCTCAACCCATTTCATAAAGTAGTCAATTGCTACAATGGCAAAGCATGCATTCCCCCTCCCCCTGTGCAATGGGCCTATGAAATCAACTCTCCACTTGGAAAATGGCCAAGGGCTTGATACAACTGTAAGTTCCTCTGAGGACCGCCTTTGCACATTAGAGAAGCACTGACACTTGTTGTATTTACATACAAATTGTATTGAGTCACTTTTTAGGGTGGGCCAATAATATCCCCGTTTGAGTACCTTGTGCTGGCCCTCTAGAATGAAACCCCCTCATGGATCTCTCTTAGGATATGGTTCACATCTTCACCTCCTGTGCACCTAAGGATGGGGGAAGAAACCTAGCTTGTATAGCACATCATCCTGTAGGATAAAGTGAGCATCCCTTTTCCGAAGTCGTGAGCTTCAACTTCATTGCTCAGTACGGTCTTCTCTTTGAGAAAAGCAAGAATAGGTTGCTTCCACAATGGGTTGCCTCCAATCCACATCACTTCTTCCTCCCTTATATTGAGGGTTTAGCAAGGTGCTTAATGGAAACCACCTTAAAGAGTTCAAAATCCTTACTGCTTGCCAATTTTGACAGAGATCGGCGTGGGAGTTCTCAAGGCGAGGTACTTGTGTCAGTTCGAATTTTTCAAAGTTTGAGAGGAAATTCATGAATAGTTTCAGGTATGCTGCCATATACTTATCTCTGGCTACAAAATTGCCATTGATCTGGTTTACTACTAGTTGTGAGTCACCGTTGATGGTCAACCTCTTCAATTGCAATTTCTTAGCCAAACGACGGCCGGCTAAGAGTACTTCATATTCAGCTACATTGTTGGATGCTTTGAATCCAAGCCTCACTGCACAGTTAAACTTATGGCCCTCAGGGCTCTCTAAAACTATTCATACTCTTGAACCGGCTTCTCCAGACAATCCGCCAACAAAGAGGTTCCAAGTGGGAGGCTCCACCAGTTCCATATTCACTTATATTTCAGGAGCCCTAGCAAATTCAGCCATGAAGTCAACTGGGGCTTGACCTTTAACCGCAGTCCTTGGCTTATATATCATATCGAACTCACTGAGTTTGACTACCCATTTCAATATTCTTCCCAAGGCGTTGACTTCTGCAGGACTTACTTTAGCAAAAAGTTTGTCAGTACATGAATGTTGTGGGCCTAAAAGTATGATATCAACTTTCGAGATGCAATGATCAAAGAAAGGGCGAGCTTCTCCATGTCCAGGTAATGTACCTCTATCGGTGACAAGGTTTTACTAATATAGTAAATGGGCCATTGGTGCACCTCTTCTTCCATTATAAGAACTGAACTGATAGTATCATCGGACATAGCTAGGTAAAGTAGCAAAGGTTCGCCCACTTTGGGTTTGGATAGGATGGGAGCTTGTCCAAGGTAACTTTTCAGTACCTGGAATGTCTCCTCACACTCTAGTGTCCATTGGAACCTCTTTCCTCCTTTGAGAATCTTATAGAAGGGAAAGCACTTGTCTGTGGCTTTGGATATAAATCAGTTAAGTACGATCACCCTGCCTGTTAGTCGCTGCACCTCCTTAGGCATTTGAGGTGACCTCATTTCGATCAAAGCTTTAATCTTCTCCGGATTCGTTTCAATCCCTCTCTGATTTACAATGTATCTGAGGAACTTACCGGATGCTACACCAAATGCAGACTTGAGAGGATTTAGCCTCATTCTATATCTCCTCAGAATTTGGAAGGCCTCATCTAAGTGCTTCACATGGTCCCTTGCTTGGATACTCTTTACTAGCATGTCAACAACATAGACTTGCATCGTTTTCCCGAGCTGATTAGCAAACATCTTGTTTACTAACCTCTGGTAGGTGGCTCGAGCATTCTTCAGCCCAAAGGGCATCACTTTATAACAATACAGCCCCATATCCGTGATGAAATAAGGGGTAACCTCATCCCTCGGGTACATGGGAATTTTATTGTAACCCAAATAAGCGCTCATAAAACTTAGTAGCTCGTGTCCAGCAGTTAAATCTACCATTTGGTCTATTCAAGGAAATGGAAAACTGTCATTTGGTTAGGCCTGATTAAGATTGAAGAAGTTAATGCACACTCTCCACTTACCATTGTGTTTCTTCACCAGCAGAAGATTGGATATCCACTTCGGATCGGTGGCCTCCCTAATGAAGCCATTGCTAATCAGTTTTTCCACTTCTTCCTTCAAAGCGTCGTACCTCTCCGCCTTCAGTGCTCTCCTCTTCTGCCTATGCAGGCTTTGGCTTGGATCAATTCTTAAATGGTGGCAACTGATCTTCAGGTCTATTCCGATCATGTCCTCATGTTTCCATGCAAAGACGTCTCAGTTCTTACGGAGGAAGTCTTTCGGTTCTTCCTTTGCTTCATCTTCCAAATATTTCCTACTTGTAGAACTTTAGTGGCATCTTGGGGATCCAATGGAAAGCTTTCCAGTTCTTTTGTTGGAGCAATTTGTGATTCAAATTTAATGATTCGATGATCCAGTTCATCCAAGGCTACCTTTTTAGGTCGATTCTTTACAAAAACTTCTGCCATCTCGACATCTTTCCCTTGTGCAGGGGTTTGCCTTCTTCAGGGGCATCAAACATTTTAATATCAAAGAGCACCATGTTAACTCCCCGGGGCTCAACCTTTCTCAAAGAGTTGAGGTAACACTTCCTTGAGCCCATATAGTCACCTCGGACGGCGACCATTCCTCGTTCAATGGAAAATTTCATGCATAAGGGATGGATGGAGGTGATAGCCCATAACTTCTTCAAGGCTAGCCTTCCTAGCACTCTGTGGTATGTAGACTAGTGGTCAACTACCAAGAAGTCCATGAAGTGGTGTGCTATTAGAGGTGGGGTCCCCATTTCGATAGCCAGGGTAATACTTCATCTTAGAATAATGCCATCTCTGGTGAATCCGTATAGGGGAGAAGTCATATGGGTGAGTTCATGGTCCACCAACATCTTATCGTAAGTAGAACCGAATAGAATATTGAATAAAACTAGCATGCGCTTTAATTCATTTCTATCCACCATGGCTCTCACTACTAGTGTATCGTAGTAGGGATAGTGTACCCCCACCGCATCTTCCTAAATGAATGTAATGGGTTTTACTAGCCTCGCCTTTTGGGATTGATTTACTATATAGTTGGCCATAGGCGGGTCTTTAGCCACCCTAGTGAAATTCTTTTGTACATTTCTAGACTCACCTCTACGTGTGGTCCCCCAATAATCGTATCTATCTCCTAGATGGGCATGTTATTAGTTGTGATGGGATGATCCCTCCTGGGTCACTGTCTACCCCTAGGACTATCCCGATCGTCGGTCATGCCATGCCGAGGTGAGTGCCATCTTGTCTCGCCTCTCCTAGGTGAGTCGACCTTGTACCACCGTCCTGAGAGTGGCCTTTCCTATTTCAAATGTTGCTCCTTTCAGCGACACGGGAGGCCTCTCGACATTCACTCATGTCATGGTCATAGAAACGGTGGAAAGTACAGTAAGGTCGTGCCTCTTTTGGGGGCATATTTCTAGGCCCTCCCCCATTTCCCTATTTCTAAGGTTAAAGGGTCTCCTAGGTGTTCACATCCCAACGTTGTCGCTGGGCCCAACATTTTCGTAGGCCAACGAAGGCACAGCGTTCCGAGTCGTCGTGGACAACGCCTGTCCCGAAGTGGGGGCTATGGTATGCCCAGCTTGCGCCCATTGTTGATTTACCAAATGTGACGTTCTGCCTTTGGGGTCTACGAAAGTCCCTATGCTGCCCTGTTGTGATGATCAATCATCTCTTCATTGACAATATCAATTTTTATCATCTCCTCTAGTTCTTCATATGTGGTAGGAGTTTTACTTCAGACAACTCTCCAGAACAATGTATTCATGTTCAGTCCTCCTTTTAGGGCTAGAGGACTTCTTTGTTCGTAACTTGTTCGTAATAGGTTATTTCATCAGTAAATTGGGCAAGGTAATTTTTCAGCGTCTCTCTTGCTGCTTGCCTCATATCCTGGAAGCTCTAGATTGGCGGTTCTTCTTCCTTCCTAGATAAGTACTGGTTCAAAAATGATTTCTTGAGATCTGGCCAGCTCCTGATGCTAAGTGGTGTCAACCTATCATACCACACTTTGACTGTACCGCCAAGTGTTAAGTGAAAGGCCCTGCATTTAGATGCTGGCGAGCATCTTAGAGACTCATTTGTGTTTTGTACTTGTTGAAGTGTTTCTCTAGGTCACATTTTCCTTCATACTTGGGAATTTTGAAGGGAACAAAGTTCTGAGGCACGGGAAAGCTACGAAGTTCCTTAGAGAATGGGAGGTTGTCATCAGCATCATCAAGCTCATAGGACCAAAAAGGTCCACCAGAATCGTTCTCATCTGCTAAGTAATGAGGTAGATGTTGTGATGCTCCACCTTAATTTCTCCAATCCACCAGACTTCTCATTTCTTACCTATTTCTAGGTGAAGGAGCATGTTCTTATTGGCTTTGTGCTTGCTCTTGTGGACAAACTGGTTGATGGGTGGATCTATCCCTATTTCTAGGATTTGTCCAATCCGATCAAACATGCTTACAGACCTCTGAGGCCGCTCTCCAACTTTCTAAGAATTCTAAATCTATCCAAATACCTCAAGTTAAGACTCCCATGTCCAGAAGGAGTCTATATTGCTGAGCATCATAGTCAAACTATGACTAGATCTACAGTTGCAGTGCAATACTCATCTCAAGTAAATTCCCAAGGATAAGGACACGTAGCAAACCAAGTCCAACCAGGAATGGGGTACCTACCTCTATAAATACAAGACTCCAATTCATTATTCAGGTACATTCTTTACATCCAATTTGAGCACTTAAGTTTTTTCATATTCTCTCTCTAACTTAAGCATCAGAGGGGCGATGAGGACACAACTCAATACCTTTGTTTTCGGTACCAAAAGATCGTGTTCGTGCTCATTCTTAATTGTCAAGCTTGGAATTCAACAAGTGTGACTTTTGGTAGCACCAGGGTGTATTTTCTTCGAAGAAAGAGGTATTCACCCATCATAATTTCAAGTAACGAATAGGTAAATCCAAGGAGAGTAAGAGAGGCCTCTGAAGAAGATGTCCTTTGAACTAATATCAATCACCAAAGGCCACACCACCATCATCGCTTAGGTGGCAGGACAACAGCACGCCTAATTATATAAGTGGCCCAAACGGGTGCCATATAAAAAACATCGCATCATAAAAAGTTGACATGCATGAGCTCTTCATGTAAGTTCAGGGTCAAAGATGTTTCCACATAGCTCAGAATGTGCCTCGGCCAGGCTTCGCCCACAATAAAAAGAGAAAATGCAAAGCCGAAGGGCACATTCTGGTATACGTGAGAGGTGTTAGTCTCGTTGAAAGAATGTGGGAGTAGATGTGTCCACCAATTATGCTGCTGTGTGACCTGCCAATGACTCGTACTTTAAAGAAGATAAATTTTCTCTTGAGATAAGCGAGAGCGAAGACCTCAAAGGTCCACCAGCGTCTTCGACAAGATTGAGCTTAACATTCCTAGAAATAGGCCTCAATCACCACCTTCTACAGTCAAGCCTTAGCAGGAAGTACAAAGCCAGGATATGCACGTCTTTCCGTCTAGAAATAGGCATGAACGAAGGAACATGGCAAACTTGAGAAGTCAAGTGGAACCATCCCAACTTATGCCTCAATATCAAGCTGGCAAGGAGGATTCTAATAGACCATGTCAGTCTTATGAACTTGACGAGGATGAGACAACATTCCTTTCTCCCAAGAGCTCCACAATTTTCCCATGCCGATCAACTTCGTACTCCTGAAGATCCCAAGGTACGAAAGAATAGGTGATCTAGAGATAATAAGTACAAAATGCAAATAAACCTAATAGACACCTCTCTAGCTTTGAAGTGTCAAGCCTTTCACTTAACTCTGAGTGGAGAGGAAAAGTTTGGTATAGCAAAATACCAGCAGGAAGCATTCGGAGCTGGCATGATGTAAAGAAATCTTTTTTTAATCAATACTTGAAAAAAAGGACGGATAAGCTTTTATTCAATGCCCCAAGACATGAGGTAAGTAGATAGTGAAACGTTGAAGAGCTACTTAGCCCATTTCATTGATGAGATGATCCACTGCGAAAAGGTCATAGATAGAGAGGCATCAACATGAGCACCCTGTTCTACAGGGATGTGCGAAATAGGTACTAACACATATGACGAACTAGTGGAAATAATGAGAGTTGAAATCATTAGTGAGGAGATGATTGATCATCAAAATATGGAAGCTCAGGACTCTCACCACTTCAGAGGAAAATGGGAAAGGGACCTATAACTCATTTGGTAAACCAACAGTGGACTCAAACGGGACATATAGTAGCCCATACTTTGGGACAAACCTTAGCCACTACTACTTTGAACGCTGTGCCACCCTATCTTATGAAGAGGTCGGACCAAGTGAATGTAGAGATGCACCCTATGGTCATGATACAAGTGAATGTAGAGATGCACCTCACTCCACGAAGCGGAGCAATCTTCGCGATACTGGAGAAAAAATCACCCCCAAGGAAATCATCCTTCTCTGAGGCAAGATCCATCCCCTAGGCAAGATGAGATAAGGCAACCTCTTAGGGAACACCTACCTCATCACAAAAGAGATAAGTGTAGAGAAAGGTTTAAGGATTGAAAAAGGCAAAGGAGGAATCCTCCAACCAAAGTGGACAATACTCCCATTCGAGAGAGAGATACAATCACTAGAGGTCCACATGTAAGAGGTGAGTCTCGAAATGCACAGAGAAATTATACTAGAGAAGTCAATAACCCATCATTGTCTAGTTACATAGTTTATCACTCCCAAAGGACGAGGCCAGTGGAGCCCATCACTTTTACCTGAGAAGACGTAGCGAGGTTGCATTTTCCCCGTTGTGATGATCTAGTGGTAAGAGTAGTAATGTCGGCAATGGGCTGAGGAATATGCTAATAGATAATAGGAGTTTGGTTAACATATTGTTTGGTTCCACCTATGATAAGATGATAATGGATCATGAATTGACATCGATGACTTCTCCTTTGTATGATTCACTAGAAATAGTATTTATAGACAGTTATCTCCATTCATCATCTATGTATGAAGTTTCCTGCTGAACACGGTATTGCTACGATTAGAAGTGCCCAAATGGGGCCGAAGGAGTGCTACCTCAACTTCTTAAGGAAGACCGAACCCCGTAGTGTTAATGTGGTGTTATTGGACACTATTATATTCAACGCCCCTAAAGAAGAAAACACCCTCGAACAAGGGAAAGACGTCGAAATGGAAGAAGTCCCTTAAAAAGAGAAGTCCCTGGAAGGAATTGTTAATAACGAACTGGACCCACGTATAATTGAATCCGAATCACAAATAACACCAATGGAAGAACTAAAAAGTTTCCCTGTAATCCCTTAAGACCCTACCAGAGTATTAAAAGTGGGGAAAGATCTATCAAACGAAGCCCAAGAAGAGCTCAAAACCTTCTTACAAAGTAACTTGGATGTCTTTGTATGGAAGCAAGAGAACATGGTGTTCATCGACTTAAAGGTAAGTTGCCATCACTTGAAGATTGATCCTAAGTATGCCCTACATAGACAAAAGAGGATAGCCCCTAACCCTGAAAAGTACGAGGTCCTAAAGGAGGAAGTAGAGAAATTGATCAATAATGGCTTCAATAAAGATGCCACATATTTGAAGTAGATATCTGACCCTATTCTAGTAAAGAAGCATAATGGTAACTTCTCTAACCTTAATCAAGCTTGCCCAAAGGATAGCTTTCTACTCCCAAGAATAGAAAAACTTGTGGATTCAATGTAGGGCATGAACTACTAAGCTTCATGGATGCGACTACAATCAAATTCTAGTGTACCTCGCAGATGAGGAGAACACCCTATTCATTATAGATAGAGACTTGTACTACTATAAGGTGATGTCGTTTGGATTGAAAAATGCTAGGACCACCTATCAAAAGCTAGTCAAAGGATGCTTGCAGACTTCATTAGCAAAATTATGAAGGTCTACATAGATAATATGCTGGTAATACACATATTTATGTTTTTCGGGTATTTAGTAAATGGAACCGTCGGTTCCAAATATAATTTTGGAACCGTTCGGGTTCGGTTCGGTTCGATTCCGTTCAGTTCCGTACTATAATTAAATTTTTTAACATTTAAAATAATACTACATAAATACACCTGAAAGTATATACTAATATTAATAACAAAAAGTAGCTATAAATACCAAGTTCAATCTTAACTTTTACAAATTAACGTAATCTAATTTAATAACATATAAATAATAAGTTGTCAAATACAAATACGAAAAAGTAAATATTACTAATAAAACTTCGATAATTCATTTGCTTCAAACATTCAAGTCTACATAAAAATGAAATATAAATTAGAAGTAATAAAGATAAAATATTTTAAAGTATTGATAATACTCACCAACTATTTAATATAATAATCAGTTGCTTGACTTTCCATACTAACTAGTAAGAGACTATACAAGAAAAAATTGAAAAAAACACAACTAACAAACATAAATAAACTCTAAATCGTTCAACTAATAAGATTTAATAAGAAAAAAATTATTAATTTATTTAGAAAAAATAAAAGAAATTGATTTATCCAATATAAAAAAAAAAAATTCAGTTCTTATTCGATTCTTCGGTTCTGGGTCTAGAACCGAGAATCGAACCAAACCATTCGATTCTCGATTCGGATACCCGTTCGGGTATTTCATTTAAAAAAACTCGCTCGATTCGGTTCGGACATTTTGCCCAGCCCTAGGAATGCGACAGAAAGTCCTAAGGGATAAGATGAACTCAAACTCTTCCTAAGTGAACATTATATATGATATAACGGTTTGAGTACGAGGCTCGGATTGTTATAATCATAACATTTTAGTTCTCTATAATCATGATAGTATTAAATGTTACATGGTCCTATCCAAAAATATTTATTATTATAGTTATTTTTATTACTAAACTCTATATAAACTTTAATAAAGATAATACGACCTTATCAAAATAAAGTTTCCGACTTTATTTAGTGGTCACAGACAATTGAATTTGATCACTTTAAAATAAAAAAAATTCTATACGTAACAACTTAAGTACTCGATTTATAATATATCAAAGATCAAGATACATTTTAATATTTGATTAAATATTAATTGTATTTATATAATATTTAAATAACATAAATGAATATTTATTTGTTCAAAACACATTGTCAAATAACACATTTGGACATATATCCCAGCAATTTTATATTCAAGAATGAAAATACTAAATGTACATTTTTACTTACATTATGATTGACATCCCCTATGGGCACAATGAGGTAGTGATGTAAAAAGGTGTTGGGAAAATCAAATGAGATGATAGTGTCCACATGGAAGAATGTAAACAATAATGTAAATCATAATATACTCATAGCATGATTGATTCAAGAAAGTGTAGGTTCTAAAAATGGTATGTCACAATTTTTTAAGTCAAAATACAATAATAGTTCGATGGTCCCAGGTTTCTTCTGTTGTATGATATTTTACTGAGCATTTCTATCGATAAAGCATCTTGAACTGAGATGTTATTGCTGTTCTCTTTGAAAGTGGTACGTCTTTCTTTGTTAATTTCATTTCAGGTGAAAGTAGAGGACATTGAAACAGCCCTTGATGGTGAAGTCACTAAAATTGAGGAGTCATCTTTTGATGCAAAGAGTTGTACCATCACTGTCGAATCAATCTCCACGGTAGATGAAAAACTTGTACTGAAAAGCTTGTATAAGAAGATTGCAGAAAATCAGAAAGTAGAAGAGGCAATGAAGACTACCGCTGCCAAATTATCTACAGTTCAAGGGGAGTTGGAGCGTTCAAAATCACAAGCGCAAGAAGCGAAGCAGAGGCTAGCATCAAAGGAAGCTCGCATCAAAGAATTGACCGAAGAATTGGGAATATCAACTGCTCGGTATTTTGACCTTGAGCTAGAATTCAAAAATGCCATGGAGAAATGTGCTGAGCATGAGGGACGGGCCAATACAACCCATCAGCATAGCGTCGAACTTGAGGATCTAATGCAGATATCACATGTTAAGGCAGTTGAGGCTGGTAAAAAAGTGAGCGAATTACAGTTACTTGTTGAAACAGAAAAATATAGGATCAAGGAACTTGAAGAGCAATGTGGGACTGCAGAAGCAGAATCCTTGAAAAACACACTGAAGGTTTCTGAACTTGAAGGACAACTTGAGGATGTTCGAGTGAAAACTTCAAGCCTAGAGGTTGCACTACAGGCTGCCACTGAAAAGGAAAAAGAACTGACTGAGCACTTTCATATTTCCGCAGAGGAGAATAGAAATTTAAAAGACACGTCGAAAACCTCAAATGAGAAGCTACCGAAAGCTGAAAATCTTTTTGAGATTTTGAGGAATGAATTGAATATTTCTCAACAGAAATTGGAGAGCATAGAAAATGACGTCAAGGCTGCACGAATGAGAGAAAATGAAGTTATTGAGAAGCGCCAGTCAACCGAGGAGCAGTTACAGGAACAGGGAAAAGTGTTGGAGATAGCTACTGTGAGAAGCATAAAGCTTGAATCATTACACAGAACTATAACATGGGACTCAGAGCAGAAACTCCAAGAAGCATTAGCTAATTTAACCAGAAGAGATTCTGAGGCAAAATCTTTGAAAGAGATATTAACGAGTCTTGAAGATCAAGTTAAAAGTTATCAAGAGCAGCTAGCTGAAGCAAATGAAAGATATGCAGCTGTGAAGGAAGAGCTTGATCAGATTGTAGTGAAGCTAGCTTCTTCTGAGAATGCCAATAAAGACTTGAAACAAAAGATTTTGGATGCAGAAGGTAAAGCTGAACAGTATGTTGCAGAGAAGGAATTGCTAGCCGACACCAACTTACAGCTCAGTAAACAGGCCAAAGAACTTGACGAAAAGTTGAATTTGGCTCTTTCTGAGAAGAAAGTCTCTGATAAGCAGCTTGCTTCTCACATGAGCACTATCACTGAATTAAGAAAGCAGCACTCAAGAGACGTTGAACTTCAATTAGCAGCCGAAGCCCACATTTCAAGAGCAGAAGCACAGTTGGAAAGAGAAGTTAAGAAAAAATCAGAGCTTACTCAAGAACTGGCTTCATATATGTCCAAGTTAAGTGATTTAGAAACCAAACTGTCAACTGTTTCTTCCGAGAAAAATGATGCAGTTGAAAAGCTTCAGTCTGCAAAAAAAGAAATAGAATATTTGAGACAGAAACTTCAGGTTAGTACTCTAGCACAATATATCTCAAAAAAATTTCCCATCAATTAATAGTTTTCAAAACTTGAAAAACTAAATACTTAGTAACCAAGATGAATTTCTTTAATTTATAAATCATCTAACGTAGCTTAAGATCAAAATGTGTCACAAATGTAGTAATAGTCCTAAAAGAGTCTTTCATAGAAATCGGAGAGAAACTCTCTTTAATGTCAATGCCTTTCTTTTTTAGTAAAGTCATTTGCAACGAGACGAGCCTTATATCTCTCAACATCACTCTTTGAATCCCTCTTGGTTTTGAATATCCATTTACAACCAATGGACTTCGCACCTTCAGACAATGGGATGAGTTCTCAAACTTCATTGTCTTTCATGGACTTTATCTTTTTATTCATGTATCAATCCACTCTTGAAAATTATTTATTTGCATGACTCGATGAAAGTTAATTGATCAGATCTTCTTCCATCAATTCAATACCATCTTTATTTTCTTAAAGAAAGACTATAAAGTCTCCGAAATTGTCTTTCTCCTCTATAAAGTTAATATGTTTTTTCTTGTATTCTTGTATTGATAGAATGACACAAAGAATGAGAAATTTCATATGAATTAGGGACCATAATTCTATATAGTTTCTATATTTATTTGGGTCATCGTCAAATACAACCCTAATGGATCCGATCTCTACACATGTAATCCGGCCCACACATTATTTGGATGTCCAAAGCTCAATTACTTAATATTTTATTAGATCATTTTAATTTTGGGTTTAACTATAAGATAGCCTTTATACACAATTAATTATATATGTCGGCCCACATGGCAAATTAAATATTTTTCCAACGGAAAATCTTTTTTAAGATTTTGAGGAATGAATTGAGTATTTCTCAACAGAAATTGGAGATCATCGAAAATGACCTCCATGCGGCACGAATGAGAGAAAATGAAGTTATTGAGAAGCTCAAGTCAACCGAGGAGCAGTTACAAGAACAGGGTAAAGTGTCGGAGAAAGCTACTGCGAGAAGCATAGAGCTTGAATCATTATACAGAACTCTAACAAGGGAATCAGAGCAGAGACTCCAAGAAGCATTAGCTAATTTCACCAGAAGAGATTCTGAGGCAAAATCTTTGAGAGAGAAATTAACGAGTCTTGAAAATCAAGTTAAAAGTTGTCAAGATCAGCTAGCTGAAGCAAATGAAAGATATGCAGCTGTGAAGGAAGAGCTTAATCAGATTGTAGTGAAGCTAGCTTCTTCTGAGAATGCCAATAAAGACTTGAAACAAAAGATTTTGGATGCAGAAGGTAAAACTGAACAGTATGTTGCAGAGATGAAATTGTTAGCCAATACCAACTTACAGCTCAGTAAACAGGCCAAAGAACTTGACGAAAAGTTGAATTTGGCTCTTTCTGAGAAGAAAGTCTCTGATAAGCAGCTTGCTTCTCACATGAGCACTATCACTGAATTAAGAAAGCAGCACTCAAGAGACGTTGAACTTCAATCAGCAGCCGAAGCCCACATTTCAAGAGCAGAAGCACAGCTGGAAAGAGAAGTTAAGAAAAATTCAGAGCTTACTCAAGAACTGGCTTCACATATGTCCCAGTTAAGTGATTTAGAAACCAAACTGTCAACTGTTTCTTCCGAGAAAAATGTTGCAGTTGAAAAGCTTCAGTCTGCTAGAAAAGACATGGAATATTTGAGACAGAAACTTCGGGTTAGTATCTCAAAAAACTTTCCCATCAATTAATTGTTTTCTTATTGTACATCAATTTCTTGTATTAAAATACAAAAATTGTTACAAGTTATATTTCTGAGAAATACCTTAGAGGTTGATCTTCTTGTAGGAGAAGGAGAAAGAGGAGGAGAAGGACGACTGCAAAATTCAATGATTAATGATCTTAGAGTTTGAAGACGAGAATTCACGTGGCTTCAATCCTAGACTTCAAAGTTTGTTGAAAATTTGATTTGTTAAGAAATTTACTTGTTTGACACTTGATCTTGTATTGGACTTCGAGACTTGAATTTGCTTTGATTTGAAGAAAACTTTGATGTTCTTGGTGTTCCCGTACTTAGCTAAGAGAGTTTCTTCTCTTCTTCCAACTTTGAAATTTCTTTTACACGTGTTTTTTTTATGGACCTCTGATCCTATTTACATATAAATTTGTAATCACTTTGTAAGCATTCAATTACATTTAATTAAAATAAATTAAATATAATTATGAATTTTAAAAAGTAGAATAGGTCATTTTCACGGGTTTCTTTAAGGGCAAATTAGGGCCCAGGCCCTAAAATATTAACTAATTTGATTAATACTCCCATTAATTAATTAAATATTTAAGAACGTATTAAATACGTTATAACCTCCCCTCCCCGACCAAGCTTCGAAGATGAATTTATGGGTGCTCTTGGGGGTTTATGGATAGATAGCGCTTGAGAAGCCGATACAAGTAATCCCAATTAGATTTTAAATCAATAAGTTCACGGGTTTCCACCATTTCTGGCATGGATCGACGAAAGTGGATGAAGGGATCCACGAAGTACGTTGAAACAACAATAGTATTAGATTCCAGTGATTTTTCCGGTGAGGAAGATGAGTCTGTTGCGAGTTACAATGGAGTTGGAGAGGACAGGGGAGGAGGAGAAGAAGCATTGAGAGGTGAAGGTCGTGGCTAAATCGACCGTGTTGGTGGTTTTAATTTCAAATTCAAAGTCAAATAAATAATAGTGGTTCGACGTGGTGGAGGAGGCGATAACGACAGCAAAGCAATCAATTGTGAAATAATAGAGAGTTGAAGTTCTCGTAAGTAAAGATGAGGCGACAAAACTGCAAATTGGATTTTTGTTTTCTAGTAGTTTTGATTGAGTTTTGGTTGGAAATTATAAAGAGAATTGGGGACTGGGTAAGAAGAACAGTTGTGAATGAATTGTGAAAATTGAGGCAGTGAATGGATTTTGTAAACTGAAATGTATGAGGCCACAGTAGAAATTGAAGAATGAATATATGTGAAAGAGAAGGAATAAGAAAGTTATGTTTGTGTTGCTGTAAAATCCATGAATTTTAGTTGTGTTTCTTGTTTGAGCAACCAAAACTTAATTGACAATGAGGCAGTGAATGGATTTTGTAAACTGAAATGTGTGAGGCCACAGTAGAAATTGAAGAATGAATATAGGTGAAAGAGAAGGAATAAGAGAGTTGTGTTTGGGTTGCTGTAAAATTCATGAATTTTAGTCGTGTTTCTTGTTTGAGCAACCAAAACTTAAATGACAATGAAAAGGCCTTGGGTAATCATCAAATTGCATCAATTGAAGCTCCAACAATCAGATTTCATTTTGCCCCTTTACCTGTTATTATTTGAACTTGACGTTGCAAGTGATTAAAGCTCTTGATGTTGCCTGTGAGTTTAGTCAAAAGATTGTCACTTTTTTTTTATTTGTTACTTTAAAAAAAAAAAAAAAAAACTAGTCACTTTTTTTTTTTAATTGTCACTTTTTGAGTGTGTCACTTTTTTTTATTGTCTGTCACTTTTTTAATTTGTATAACTTCTTTTAATTTGTGCCACTTTTTTTTAATTCGTCACTTTTTTTTTATTTTGTCACATTTTTTAGTTTTTTGTCACTTTTTAAGAAGATAAAAAAAGAAAAAAGAAATAATATGTTATATTTTCCTAACATAATCAGCACGTAAATTTGCCTGAACGTGGTGATTATTTTAAGACCATGATTAATGGTGCTGCATAAATGAATGGTGCTATTTTGGTATTTGTCACTTTTTTGAATTTGTCACTTTTTAAAAAAAAGTAAAAAAGTAACAATTTTTATAAAAAAAAAGTGACATTGCGTCACTTTTTCATTTTACACTGTATTTTTTATTTCCTAAAAACTTTTCATATGATTTTTCAAAACATCCCTAATTTTAAGGGTACTTTTGTAAGTACCCCTTTCTTTAATCCAAATGAGCTTATTATAGACTTTAAATTTTAATAGACTTAAATGGGTTGCATATTTAGAATTCAACCCGATCCATTTAATTGTTTTATTTATTTATTTTGATATATACAATTGTCCCATTAAGATTTATTTATTATGAAAATAAATAAACAAATAATCTTGAATTTAATTTTAGAATTTTATTTGACAAGGAGTTTTCCATATTCTCCTATTGGTACTTAGCTCTTGTTTGATCCCCATTTTTTCCAAAATACATTTTTCTTTCTTTTCTTTTTAACCACACATTTTTCAATAAAATAATATTACACGTAAGCTCAAAATTTATCCTTATTTTTTAACCACACATTCTCCATCAATCTACTATTTCAAAATACATTTTACACCAAAAATGGGACTCAAACAAGCCCTTAAACTTTGAACAAGATTCTTATCCTTGAAGATAAGAAAAGTTCGAATTAAATTCTATCAAAATCCAACAAACTCATCTCTATATATGGAACTCGTATGCCAGGCAAAAATTGAAATCAATAGAGTTGAATAAGTTTTGAAGAACATTGTCCATCATTACATGCTTTTTTTTTCTTTGTTTTTTTAAATCCTCTCTTTCTGTATGACTTTGCTGTTGGTGTTTTTCGATCATCAACTTTCTGTAGAAGTTCACTGTCCGATGGCAAGGAGATAGAAATATGCGCCAACCGCATGGTCTTTCTTTACTTTTGTGCTTAAATTAGCCTTTTGTACTTGTTCCCCCCCCCCCCCCCCCCACTCCTTTTTATTCAATTTGATTTGAAAATTTTCTATTTTAAGAAAAAAGCTGTTCAAATTTTTTGTTTTCTTTTCAATAACAAATTTTATACAGTAAAATTTTGATAAATGAATGTTCAATAAATTAATAATCTCGCTTAAATAATAAAATTTTTCAGTCCCAACTTGTATCGGTGGACTAAATAAATAACCTCATTAAATGTACAAAAAAATAAAAAAAAATTTAGATCCTTTAAAGTCCAATAAATATATAAAATAATAAATATTTAAATTCATAAAAGTTCATATTAATACAAATTAACAAACTTAATTTGACAATGCTTTCTTCAATTCGTCTGTTTTTCAAAATATACATTCTAAATTCTTTTGCCTTTTCTTTGTACCAAAACAAAACTCAATTTCATTCTAAATTTTTTGTAATGCACATACTACATTTGGCATAATTTTTTCATTTTGTGTAAATTAGTTATTTAAGGTTCTGCTTGAAATGCTTCTTTTGAAGAAGCAGTTGGTAAAATACAATTATCATCTGGATTATAATCATCATTGATAAGTGTATTGAGTATCGCTTGAATAATATATTTATTAGTATGATATATATATATACATATATATATATACATATATATATATATATATATATATATATATATATATATATTTATATTTTTTTTTTTTTTTTTTTTTTTGTGTAAGAAGAATTGTACCTCCGAGATATTAGTTTGAAATTTAATTACTTGGAAGAGGTGACCTCTTGGGAGGCATCACGCACCTCGTCAAAGACTTTCTTCATAGTGGATGGTTCATCCATGGAGAGCATCATCTTCGATGGAATCAGAGGCTATCCCAGTGGGAGTGTTATGCGCTTCACCTATCAAAGTGGATATCCTTGGAAGAGGAGACCTCGTGGGGGTGTCTGCACCTCTTCAAGGGCTTCCTCCATGGTGGATGTTGGTTCATCCATGGAAGGGATCATTAAGAGTGACTCAACTAAGCTGATGTGCTTAGGAAAATATAAACTTAACTAAGTGGATGCACTTAGAGAATGCTGGTTCGACTAAGTGGGCGTGCTTAGGAGAATAGTTGACGGGTAAGGCACCTTTGATTGGGATGCAATTTATGTACATGTGCTATAAGCTCTTTGAAGATAGATGAAGATGAAATGCAATATCTTGTATGATGAGGTATCTCGCAGAGTGAGGTATGAATATTGAGTTGGTGGCTCGTTTTGAACCATCGAAGTCTAATAAGCTAGCTTCGAAGGGATGAGGTTTTACTGCTAGGCTCGATGATAGTGAGAGGCGAGAAATAACTATCTCGCAAAGCTAGGAATAAGAATATGGCGAGGCGGAGAATAAACATCCCGTGAATTGCCCTCGAACTATCGGAGTTTTATAAGCTAGCCTCGGAATGACGAGGTCATACAACTAAGCTCGATGATAAGGAGAAGCGAGAAATAAATATATCGATAAGCTAGGGATAAGCATTTGGCGAGGCAGGGAATAAATGTCCCACAAAAAACTCTCGAACTATTGAAGTCTTATAAACTAGCCTCAGAATGACGAGGTCTTACAGTTAGGCTCGAGATAGTAAAAGACGAGGTATAACCATCTCGCAAAGTCAGGAAAAGGAATTTGGCGAGACGGGGAATAAACATCATATGAATAGCTCTCAAACTATCAAGATCTTATAAGTGGGCCTCGAAAAGACGAGGTCTTAGATCTAGGCTCGACGATGGTGAGAGGCGAGGGATAAACATCTCACAAATAGCTCACGAATTATCGGAGTCTTATAAGTTGGCACCTAATAGATGAGGCCTTAAAACTAGGCTCGGCGATAGTGAGAGGCGAGAGATAAACATCTTGCGAAGTTAGGAATGAGAATCTAGCGATGCAAGGAATAAACATCCTGCAAATAGCTCTCGAACTATCGAAAACTCATAAATTGGCCTCAGAATGACAAGATCTAATAGCTAAACTCGACGATAGTGAGAAGCGATGAATAAATATCTCGTAAAGCTAAGGATAAGCATCGACTAGGTGAGGCGAGGAATAAACATCCTACGAATAGCTTTCAAACTATCAGAGTCTTATAACCTGGCCTCAGATAGACAAGGTCTTAGAGCTAGGCTTGGCGATAGTGAGAGACGAGGAATAAACATCTCGCGATGCCATAGATAAGCATCTGGTGATTTGCCTATTCCTTTTTCAAGGAATAAGGGTTCCAAAATATGCCACCTCTTCCTTTATTCAAAGAATGGGGATTTCAAGATTTCACCTCTTCCTTTATTCAAGGAATGAAAACTCCAAGATTTCACTTCTTTATTCATTAGAGAAAACTAAGTGGCAAGTTCTTTTACTAGCAAGAATAGTCCAAGGAAAATAAATTAGTGCGGCCCAATCCACTTAACTTGCAAGCATAATTAAAATGAATCTTCCTTATTTCTCAAGTGGTCCATTGACCACTTTGTTAGCCAAACAAGTCCAAAAAAAGGCGCCTGAACCGGCCACAATTTGTAGAAAAATTTGAGTTCTAAAAAATCTGGGAGATGGACAATTTGTTGGCAAAGTACCTGTTACCCATACAAAGAAACATACTCTAGGACGCCACCTTCAAAGCCTTTGTTACGGGTCTATGTCACACCCCCACCGCGATCGCCACGTGTCAGTGTACGTAGCCATCCCACGTGTCGGCCGAGGCGATTACGCATGGGACGACCTGACCACACCCGCCGAAGTGATTACCCCCCTTAGAACGAACTGAACACGTGTTAGCAAATGAACCTGACTCATCCACGTGTACGTAGTGGATGCAAAGGCCTGCACTCCGTTTCTACAATTGCTGCAACGCCTCACCTGCCTCGCTTCGTCGTTAAAAATCTCTTATACAAAGATCTTTCCAAAGTCAAATCCCTGACTGATGGGATGTGTGGCAGGTCCCCAAACGGTCAATTTAATTGCTAAGTCAGGAAGCATTCAATTCCAGCCAACCTATGGATGGACAGATTGACGCCTAGGAGAGGACGGCCTTCCAGGATCTGAAGCCACGTGTTTCCTCATCCAACGGCTCTCCTCTTCCCATCCTTGGTATAAATACTCGCTCTTTATGCCTTGAGAAGGATTCCGATTCCCTCTCTTTTTGCTAAATCTAAGATACCACACTAAACTTGAGTATTATCTTCTCCCCCATATTGTTGGCATTTTTATTATTATACATTCTCAACCATTTCCCAGCCCGCCGGCGAACCCCCTTTGGTTGAACATCAAGCTGACTTGACCGTCGGAGTGCTTGCGGCCACTCCCAACCCCTTCGGGAAAGGCCTCAAGTGACGGCTTGCCACGTGTGCAGGGAGGAGCGGACTTGAAGACATCTTCTGTTGGCCACGTGTCGGAGCCATTTTTTGAGGTCAACAGATTGGCGCCGTCTGTGGGAACTAATTTAACCACGAGTTTTCCCACCAAAAGCTGCTCGAACATCCGGTCGACATTCCCCATTTGAGAAAGGGACTAATCCTTGAAAAAGGACCCTTCAGCCACTTTGGAACATGAGTTCTAGCGGTGAAGAGGCAAATGCAGAAGCAAGGGATGTCTCTGAAGAAGAGATTGTCCGAACCAACGTCAACCAACGACGGCCTCACCATCGTTACCGAAGAGGTGGAAGAACTGCACGTTTAACGGCCGACGTGGCCCAAATGGCTGCTAACATGAGAACTATCGCAGCTCAGAACGTAGCTACGCAAGAGCTCCTCAGGCAAGTGCAAAATCGATGCGGTTTGCAAGCCCCACAATACCCCCAACAATCTGCTCATAGACACACCGAGGCAGAATCCAGTAGGAGAACTCACATAAGTCCCCAGGGGGAAGTTCCTATTGAGAGAGAAGTGGGAATGGACACGTCTAACTATACTGCCGCCCCGGCCAACGCCCCAGCAGGAGAATACAATTTTCCCCAGAATATGAGGAGCAACCTCAGAGATCTGTTAGCGTCTTTGACCAAATTGGACGGGCACCTAGAAATAGGGATCAGCCTCGCCAAACCGCTCCTCAGCAGAGGCAAGAACAAAGCCATGAAATCCAGAACCCCCCTCCTAGAAATAGGCGGGAAAGACGAAGTCAAGTGGACTGGGGAAATAGGGCTGAAACAGCCCAGCGTCCACCTCGTCCAGCTGCAGATGGGAACGAATCAGACGAACCCTGTAGATCATACGAACTGAACGACGATGATGACAACTTGCCCTTCTCCAGGGAGCTTCGCACTTTTCCGATGCCTCAAAACTTTGTCCCTCCGAAGATCCCCAAATACGAAGGAAAGGGTGATCCAGAGAAGCACCTCAACAAATACAAAACACAAATGAGCCTCCGTGGCGCCTCGCCAGCCTTGAAATGCAGAGCCTTTCACCTAACCCTTAGCGGGGATGCTGAGGTATGGTATAGTAGACTGGCACCACTTAGCATACGAAGCTGGCCCAACCTGAAAAAGGCATTCTTGAACCAATATCTCTCGATGAATGAGGGAGAGGCTCCGATACAGCGCTTGTAAGAGATGAGGCAAGCAGCAGGGGAGACCCTAAAAAGCTACCTTGCTCGCTTCACCGATGAGATAACTTATTGTGAACAGGTCACAGATAAGGAGGCCCTATCAGCCCTGAAAGAAGGCTTGAACATGAATACTTTATTCTGGAGAGACGTCCGAGGCAAGAGTCCTTCAACGTACGATGAATTGGTAGAAATGATGAAGGTTGAAATCATCAATGAAGAAATGATTGACCACAGGAATAGAGCTGCCCAGGGGCTCCCACCGCCTCAAAGGCAGATGGGCAGAGGACCCACCTCTCAAATAGTGAGTCAGCAGTGGACCCAGGCTGCACACACCGTGGCCCCCACTTTGGGACAGGCACTGGCCACAGCCACCTTGAATGCAGTCCCCACCTTGGCTTACGAAAACATTGGGCCAAGTACAAGTAACCCCGCCAGAAACACTGGACGACCCTCAACCTCTAGAAATAGGGGAAGAGGAGGAAGGCCTAGAGATAGGCCCCTAGAAATACGACCCTACTGCACCATCCATCGCCACTACGGTCATAACACCAGCGATTGTGCAGGGGTAGGGAGACCGGCGAGTGATCCTCGCAGCAGCAGGAATCACTACTACGAAGGCAGCAATCCGAGGCCTAGCCCCCCCAGAAGGGGTGAAACGAGGTGACACTCTCCAAACAATAGAAACGACGGGAGGGACAGGCCCGGAAACGGGCAGCGCCCTAGGAGAGATACAGCCCTCCCAAACGACCAGCAACCGATCCGTGAAATCGACACCATCATTGGGGGACCCCATGTGGGAGGTGAATCAAAAAATGCACAAAGGAATTACACCAGGGAAGCGAAAACCCCGCCTATGGCCAGCTATATAGTGAGTCGATCACACGATGGGAGAGCCGCTGAGCCCATTACATTTACCCAGGAAGACGCGGGGGGCGTGCACTTCTCGTACTGTGACACCCTGGTAGTCAGATTCGTGGTGGCCCGCAATGGGCTTAAACGCATGCCGGTAGATAATGGCAGCTCAGTTAACATCTTGTTCGGCACGACTTTTGATAAAATGGCCGTGGATCACGAGCTAACACCAATGAGTTCGCCCCTGTACGGGTTCACCGGGGACAGCATCGTCCCCAGAGGAAAGATTACTTTAACTGTTGAAATGGGAGCCTCGCCCCAGGTAGCACACCACTTCATGGAGTTCCTGGTTGTGGATCACCGATCCGCCTACTTGGAGTATTGGGGAGGCCTGCTTTAAAAGAACTATGGGCAGTTACTTCTATCCACCACCTCTGCATGAAATTCCCTACTGAAAGGGGGATTACCACCATCCGAGATGACCAGATGGGGTCCAGGGAATGCTATCTCAATTCCTTAAGAAAGGTAGAGCCTCGGGTTAACATGGTACTAGATGCTGAAATGGCGGAGGCCCCTGAGGAAGGGCAACCTCCGACGCAAGATGTTATCATGACGGAAGCCAGACCCGAAATGTCCCTGGAAGAACTGGACCCTAGGGTAATTGAGTCAGAATCACAAATCGCCCCAATGGAAGAATTGGAAAAGTTCCCAGTGGACCCTCAAGACGCGTCCATGGTCTTGCAGATCGGAAAGGAATTAGAAGAGGGGATTAGGGAAGAACTGAAAAGTTTCCTTCGACAAAACTCAGATGTCTTCGCATGGAGACATGAGGACATGATTGGCATAGACCCCAAGGTCAGTTGCCATCACTTGCAAGTTGACCCAAGTTGCACCCCACACAGGCAGAAGAGAAGGGCGTTGAATGCCGAAAGGTATGAGGCCCTGAAAGAAGAGGTGGAGAGGTTAGTCAATAATGGCTTCGTTCGTGAGGCCAAGTATCCAAAGTGGATTTCAAACCCAGTGCTTGTGAAGAAGCATAACGGTAAATGGAGAGTCTGCATTAACTTCTCAAACCTCAATCAGGCCTGCCCAAAGGATAGCTTCCCGCTTCCACGGATCGACCAACTAGTAGACTCAACTGCCGGGCATGAATTATTGAGCTTCATGGACGCCTATTCAGGCTATAATCAGATACCTATGTTCCCAGGTGACGAAGAGAGCACCTCCTTCATCACGGACAGGGGGCTTTATTGCTACAAGGTAATGCCTTTCGGCCTTAAAAATGCTGGAGCAACGTACCAAAGGCTAGTCAACAAAATATTTACCGATCAGCTCGGGAAGACGATGGAAGTTTATGTTGACGATATGCTTGTGAAGAGCCTCGTGGCGAAGGAACATATCAAGCACCTGGCCGAAGCCTTCAATACCCTGAGAAGATACCACATGAGGCTGAACCCCCTTAAATGTGCTTTCGGTGTGGCTTCGAGTAAATTTTTGGGCTACATCGTGAATCAGAGGGGAATAGAAGCCAATCCAGAAAAGATCAAGGCCTTGATAGAAATGAGATCGCCTCAGAAGCCTAAGGAAGTACAACGGCTTACTGGCAGAATAGCTGCACTCAATCGCTTCATTTCAAGGGCCACTGAAAAGTGCTTACCCTTCTTTAAAATCCTCAAGGGAGGCAAGAAGTTCCAATGGACTTTAGAGTGCGAAGAAGCGTTCCTGGAGTTGAAAAACTACCTAGGACGGACACCCCTCCTCAGCAAACCGAGGGAAGGAGAATCATTGTTGTTATACTTGGCCGTGGCTGAGGGTTCGATTAGTTCAGTGCTCTTGCGGGAAGAAGAAACACACCAACTGCCAATCTACTATGTAAGCAGAGCCCTACTCCCCGCCGAAGCTCGGTACCCAGATATGGAGAAATTGGCTCTTTCTTTGGTCACCACTTCTCGAAAGTTGAGACCATATTTCCAAGCCCACAACATTCACATTCTTACAAACTTCCCTTTGAGGCAGGTTATGCAGAAGCCAGACGCCTCGGGGAGGTTACTAAAATGGGCAGTAGAGCTCAGTGAGTTCGACATCATATACACACCCTGGACAGCTATCAAGGGTCAAGCCCTGGCTGACTTTGTTGCTGAATTTGCCAACGCCCCCGAAATCGAAGTAGATATGGAACCAGCAGAGCCTCCCACTTGGAACCTCTTCGTCGATGGCTCCTCCGGAGAGACAGGCTCCGGAGCTGGTGTAGTGTTGGAAAGCCCAGAGGGACACAAGCTTAACTGCTCAGTAAGGCTCGGATTCAAGGCCTCCAACAACATGGCTGAATACGAGACTCTCCTGGCCGGACTTCGACTTGCCAAGGAACTACAAGTAAAAAGGTTGGTTATCAGCAGTGATTCACAGTTGTTGTTGAATCAAGTTAATGGAAGCTTCGTGGCCAGGGATAAACACATGGCTGCTTATCTAAAGTTGGTTGTGAACTTCCTGCCAAACTTTGAGAAATTCAAGCTAATTCAGGTACCTCGTCAAGAAAATTCTCACGCAGATGCCCTATCAAAGTTGGCCAGTAGCAAAGATTCTGAGTTGCTCAAAGTAGTGCCAATCGAACACTTAGCAGAGCCCTCCATCAAAAGGGCTAAAACGCTGATGTGGGTTGAAAGCGCACCATCCTAGACGATGCTTATCTTAGCTTACTTAAAGGATCAGGTCTTACCAGAGGACGAAACTGAAGCAAGAAAGCTCCGAAGGAGAGCCGCTCACTTCATTCTGTAGGATGACATCCTATATAAGCGCGGTTTCTCTTCACCCCTTCTCAGATGCGTGGGAATAGAAAAGGCGAATTACATCCTCTGAGAAGTGCACGAAGGTGTATGTGGAAATCACTTCGGTGGATCGGCATTGTCACATAAAATACTGAGGCAAGGGTACTATTGGCCAACTCTGAAAAGGGATGCCATAGAGTTCGTACGTAGATGCGAGAAATGCCAGCGCTTCTCCAACGTACAGAGGCAACCGTCTCAAGAGCTCACCGTCGTATCTAGCCCATGGCCCTTTGCCCAATGGGGAGTGGATTTCATTGGCCCCTTGCCAAAGGGAAGGGCGAATGCACGCTTCGCCATAGTCGCTATTGACTACTTCACCAAATGGGTGGAAGCAGAGCCTCTAGCCAAGATCACGGAGGCCAACACCTCCAAATTTCTCTGGAAGAATATCATATGCCGGTTCGGCATTCCTCACTCCTTGGTCTCTGATAATGGCAAACAGTTCGATAACAAGAAGATCCGAAATTTATGCAACGAACTGGGGATCAGAAAGCATTTTTCCTCACCTCATCATCACCAGGCAAATGGCCAGGTTGAGGCGGTCAATAAAACCATTAAGCTCACCCTAAATAGGAAGCGGGATGCCTCCAAGGGGGCCTGGGTGGACGAGCTCCCTCAGGTCCTGTAGGCCATCAGAACTACTTGCAAGACTGCCACCGGAGAAATCCCATTTTCCATAGCTTACAGAGCTGAGGTAATGTGCCCCATAGAGGTTGTTGTTCCGTATCCCCGATGCCTCCACTTCAATGAAGTAATGAACGATGATCTGAGGAGGATCGAGCTAGATCTCCTTGAAGAAAGGAGGGACGAATCCCTGGTCAGGCTCGCCTCTTACTAGCGAAAGATGATGCGCTACTACAACGCCAAAGTTAAGCAGAGACTATGTCGCATTGGCGACCTAGTGCTCCGCAAAGTTTTTCCCTCGACCAAGGATCCTAGCACAGGGACTCTGGGGCCAAGCTGGGAGGGACCATATCGTATCGCTGTAGAGGTTAGGCCTGGAACCTATAGAACTGAGGATTTGAGTGGAAAGATGATGCCTCACCCCTGGAATATCGAACACTTGAGGAAGTACTATCAGTAGGGAATATGTAATGTCATAACTTTTGCAGTCAAATAAATGTTGTTCACCTCTTATATCGATACCTTGACGAAGCAGCAAGCATATAAGCGAACTGGGCGAGGTGCAAGCCCAACTGAAGGGTACACCCTAAGTAATTCTGCCTGGTCAAAGGTGGTGCGGATGCCATCCTTGATAAAACAGCAAGTATACAAGCGAACTTGGCAAGGTACAAGCCCAACTGAAGGGCACACCCCAAGTGATTATGCCTGGTCAGAGGTGGTGTGGGTGCCACCCTTGACAAAGCAGCAAGTATACAAGCGAACTTGGCGAGGTGCAAGCCCAACTGAAGGGTACACCCCAAGTAATTCTGCCTGGTCAGAGGTGGTGCGGGTGCCACCCTTGACGAAGCAGCAAGCATACAAGCGAACTTGGCGAGGTGCAAGCCCAACTGAAGGGTACACCCCAAGTAGTGCACAGTCGAGAGGTGGTGCGGGTGCCACCTCGACGGCAAAGAAGCATACAAGCGAACATGGCGAGGTCCAAGCCCAACTGAAGGGTACACCCTAAGTAATTCTACCTGGTCAGAGGTGGTACGGGTGCCACCCTTGACGAAGCAGCAAGCATACAAGAGAACTTGGCGAGGTGCAAGCCCAACTGAAGGGTACACCCCAAGTAATTCTGCCTGGTCAGAGGTGGTGCGGGTGCCACCCTTGACGAAACAGCAAGCATACAAGCGAACTTGGCGAGGTGCAAGCCCAACTGAAGGGTACACCCCAAGTAATTCTGCCTGGTCAGAGGTGGTGCGGGTGCCACCCTTGACGAAGCAGCAAGCATACAAGCGAACTTGGCGAGGTGCAAGCCCAACTGAAGGGTACACCCCAAGTAATTCTGCCTGGTCAGAGGTGGTGCGGGTGCCACCCTTGACGAAGCAGCAAGCATACAAGCAAACTTGGCAAGGTGCAAGCCCAACTGAAGGGTACACCACAAGTAATTCTGCCTGGTCAGAGGTGGTGCGGGTGCCACCCTTGACAAAGCAGCAAGCATACAAGCGAACTTGGCGAGGTGCAAGCCCAACTGAAGGATACACCCCAAGTAATCCTGCCTGGTCAGAGGTGGTGCGTCATTACTTAGTTCATTGGCCTATTCCATTTTATTAAAGTGGTTGAATAAGTCCGATGCGTCATTATTTAATTCATTGGTCATTGGCCTCTTCCATTTTATTAAGTGGTTGAATAAGTCCGATGCGTCATTACTTAATTCATTGGTCATTGGCCTCTTCTATTTTACTAAGTGGTTGAATAAGTCCAATGCGTCATTACTTAATTCATTGGTCATTGGCCTCTTCTATTTTATTAAGTGGTTGAATAAGTCCGATGCTTCATACGAGACCGATGTGATTAAGCAAATATGGGAGAAGCCGATTTACTTGCTATCATAAAGAAAGGCGTCAGCACTTGAAGAAAATAATTTTCATTCATAACGAGAGGAGGCCGAAGCCATTACAAAATAAAAAGAAAGCTAGTCTATGTTCATTATCGCCCCGGCTCCCACCATTTCCTCTTGCTGGACATCCCCTTGCTGAGTCTCCTCCTCGACCATTGGGCGGCCCCCAGTCGTCCCACCAACTCTTCTTCAAGAAATTCTATGTCCAGAGCTGGGTGCCTCTCCCTCAAATGGAACATCATTTCCAGAGCTGCCCAGGAGGCCCAATAATTGGTGAAGTCGTCATACTTAGGCGTTTTACCAAAATTTTCCTTGTAGTTTTGGACCTCCGCCATGCCCGCTACTTTCACCTCAGCTTTGATGGAATCAATCTCTTCAGCCTGGACCTCAACAAGCTTCCTCAGCTTACCCTTCTCCTTGTTTGCCTCAGCCAACGCCTCCGAGGCCAGCTGCTGATGATGATTGGCATCGTCAACTCTCTTGGTCAGGACGGCCACTTGGGAAGAGGACTCATGAAGTTCGTTCCGTAGCCGGTTCACTTGAATTTCGGCCTTGTCCAGCTTTGAAGTGGCCACGACCCACCTCTCCTCAACCTCCTTCTTCGCCTTGGCCACTTCGGCCTCCCAGGTTTCCGAGGCTTTCACTTTCTCCTCCAACTCGTCGTTCCACTTGCGAAGGCCTCTCACCAGGTCTTCTGCCGCGGTGCCCATACTTAGGGCCCTAGCCACGCAGGCATTATTGGCAGCCAGCAGGTCCTCGACCCCACAAGAATAGGCGTGGTTGGCCCAATCTTCAGTCTAGTACTTGCTGTGGACCCTTACAGCAGAAGCGGTTTCTGGCGGCAGCATTTCGAGTACAGCATCGACGAGATCGTCGTCCTTGCTCCCCAGGAAATCCGTAACCTTGCCCTTAGCTGATGCGCTGGCAGGGCGTTTTACCCTCTTCCTGGCAGGGCCCTCAGCAAACTAGGTAGTTATCGGCACTATGGCCTGAGGGATGGTCGATGGGGCCGCCACGGTTACTCCGGGCTGAGTGGCGGGAGAAACCTCCTTAGTAGGAGCTGAAGCAGGCGCCCTTGCCGGGCCGGCCCTCTTTTTCTTGACAAGGGGGCTCCTTTTTCCGCCTCGTCCTCCGCAAAAGGCTGGGGAGCCTTACTGAGGGATAGCAGACGCTCTGACTGCTTCTTATATACAGCCGAGCTCTTTTTCAGCATCTTCGCCTCCGCCACACTTCGACGGATTGTTGCAATATCAGGCATCGACGCCTTCTTCTTCGCAAATTCCTCTGCAAGTAGGAGAAAGAGATAAGTTCTTGAGGTGAAAGTAAAAGCATAGTAGGAGCTGAAGCGAGGCACTTACCCTGGTTTGACATCAATCCGTGGGCGACGAAGTGGGTGTTCTTGTCAATAATTTCTTTGTAACTTCGCTCCTTCAGAGGCAGCTGGTAAAGCTGGCTGATGATGTCCCACTCGTCCTCGGATATTTCACACCTCGGTAAAGAGCCTGTAAGTCACATATATTAACAACATGAGCAAGATGCACAAGTGAAATCAACTCAGGAAAGGAACTTACTGTAAGTCGAGTACGAAGTGGGGATGGTAAGAGGCGCCATGGGGTCGCCCTCCATGGTATCCCACCTCCTAGCTAACCAAAACCAGGAGTTCCTCCAGCCCTTCACAGAAGTGGGCAGCCCGACCATGAACGGAGCGTGTGACCCCCAAGGCGCCAAGTAATACCAACCCCTGCTCTCCTCTCCCCCCGCCACACACTTCGGCAAGAAAAGGGAATGGAACACACTGAATGGCATGTCCACCCCAATGCTGGTCCGACGCCATAACATCCACGTGCCCACCATGTGGGACCACGCATTCGGATTCAGCTGGGTCGGAGCCAGCCCGTACGACCGAAGCACTAACCTAAAAAAGGGATGGAAGGGGAGCCTTAAGAGATTTTCGCAAAAGTAAACTTTTCAAAATGAAAGTAATGAGCCTTTTATAGGCGTACTGGGCTCACCCTAGCCGTTGGATCTTCCAAATCAAATCTGGACCATGCAATGTTGGGATGCAAGGATCTTCGTTGAAGTCAAGGGTCATTTGAACCAACGATCTCGATGAAGCCGTGACCTTCACGCGCGACCTAAACACGTCGCCTTAAGGATCGAGAACCGTCGCCATCATTACCCTTTATGGCAGGAGAAGCGTGTCTTGAAAGCAAGCGAACGCCCCCCCTTATGATTGCCTTGGGAAGATGCGAAAGCCTTCAAATCATTGACACAAAGCCCAAGGCTGTCCCTTCAGAGTCCCTGTCGCCTAGACCACAGTAGAACTAAGCGTTGCAACAGCTCTCAAAAGAGTTGCCAACCTATATCGCCTCGGTCACAGCGGGACTCAGCGTGGCAACAACTCTCAATAGAATTGCCATCCTATATTGCCTCGGCCGCAGCAGGACTCAGTGTTGCAACAGCTCTCAACAGAGTTGCCAACCTATATCGCCTCGGCCGCAGTAGAACTAAGCGTTGCAACAGCTCTCCAAAGAGTTGCCAACCTATATCGCTTCGGCCACAGCAAGACTCAGCATTGCAACAGCTCTCAATAGAGTTGCCAACCCTATTCGATTGGACCTGAACCAAATGTGAAGCTGCCGGCAGCTCGTTCCCATGCTTTCCCACTCAAAAGTCCTTGTACTATATAAATATCCATACATGGACTCGCGGGACTAGTGTTACAGGTCTATGACAGACCCCCACCACGACCGTCACGTGTCAGTATACGTAGCCATCCCACGTGTCGGCCGAGGCGATTACGCATGGGACGACCTGACCACACCCGCCGAAGTGATTACCCCCCTTAGAACGAACTGAACACGTGTTAGCAAATGAACCTGACTCATCCACGTGTACGTAGTGGATGCAAAGGCCCGCACTCCGTTTCTACAATTGCTGCAACGCCTCACCTGCCTCGCTTCGTCGTTAAAAATCTCTTATACAAAGATCTTTCCAAAGTCAAATCCCTGACTGATGGGATGTGTGGCAGGTCCCCAAACGGTCAATTTAATTGCTAAGTCAGGAAGCATTCAATTCCAGCCAACCTATGGATGGACAGATTGACGCCTAGGAGAGGACGGCCTTCCAGGATCTGAAGCCACGTGTTTCCTCATCCAACGGCTCTCCTCTTCCCATCCTTGGTATAAATACTCGCTCTTTATGCCTTGAGAAGGATTCCGATTCCCTCTCTTTTTGCTAAATCTAAGATACCACACTAAACTTGAGTATTATCTTCTCCCCCATATTGTTGGCATTTTTATTATTATACATTCTCAACCATTTCCCGGCGAGTGTTCTACCGCCGGCGAACCCCCTTTGGTTGAACATCAAGCTGACATGATCGTCGGAGTGCTTGCGGCCACTCCCAACCCCTTCGGGAAAGGCCTCAAGTGACTGACGGCGTGCCACGTATGCAGGGAGGAGCGGACTTGAAGACATCTTCTGTTGGCCACGTGTCGGAGCCATTTTTCGAGGTCAACAGCCTTGTCCCCATCAAAATGTAATGTGCATAAAATGGACAAAAGCTATATCACATACGGCTGTTTCTTCCGTCGAGGAACCGTGCTCCGATGACTACCTTGACAGCCCTTGCCGGAGGCAAAGAAATCCCATTTATGTAGCGAGGAGTTGTCGCGGGAAGCTATGGTGGGTTACGGTGCATCGTAGTTTTTTTTTCCTACAAGAGTAAAGCCGGCCTCGACGGGGATGATTGGCTTTTGTGGTGGGATTTGTTGGGCAAAGATAGTTTGGAAACATTAATATGGCCGACAAAAATAGAATGAGGTGGAAAGCATTTTCTTGGTTGCCATAGAGGTTTTTAAATCTAAATTTGGGGAAAAGTAATGGCTTCCTCTTGATTTTTCTTCTCCCTACAGCTAGTCTCTCTTTCCTATGGAGTTGGGTCCAAAGAATAGGTGAAAATGACTGAGCAAATGGAGCAAAACATTAGCCTTTTTCCTTGATGCTTATTTAATTAATCCGCCTTTGCTTGAGTTTAAGAATAAAATGGGGCAGTTTTTCATTTTCAGACTTTCTCCCATATCTATTTTCATGACCGATCTCCTTGCCATAAAATTTCACTAACTAAAGAAATTTTTAGATTTTTTCCCTAGCATTTTTTTTCTTTTTGGGTAGCTGACCCCTATTCTATGGCCGAAGGCATTGCCCGAAAAATTATTTTTCTCGATGGCTTTTTAAATAGGGATAATTGCAACAAAAACCTCAAATATTTGAAACACTATCAAACTTTCCTCAAACATTTGATTTGTTGCAACTATCACCCTTAACCTTTCCAAATGTTGCATGTGAGGCCCTTTTGGACAATTTCCATCCACAACTCTGTCAATTGATCAAAAATTTAACTTTGACCACATTTTTAATATTTTGGAAGGGACAAAAGAGTAACTTTTCATTTATTACATTAAATAATTAAATTAAAAAATAAGAATTAAAAAAAACCCACACACACACAATCATCTTCTTCCTCTCAACCCTCAACCATCCCCACCTCCAACCCAAAATCCACCCCAATCACCGCCACCTCTACCTCCACCAACCACCTGCTACCTACCAATTTTCTCAATCAATTGCTTTAATCTTTGAAGAGGTATGATGATAATCCTACAAAAGGGTCTTATTCAGGACCTTAGAGCAAGAAATTGACACTGGGACAGAGAGAGAGAGAGAGAGAGAGATAAGGGCAAATAGGAATTTAGATAAGGGCCATTGGTGGGTCCCAAAAGTGTTAGCACCATTCATTGTGAAAAGGACCATTTTATGTGTACACACGGCCTTACACCCCCCTTACATGGAGGGGGGCCCATGCACAATAAAATATTTGTGGGCCCCCCTCCATGTGAGGGGGGGTGTAAGGCTGTGTGTATACCACAAGGTGTACACATAGCATTATTCTTGTGAAAAACTCCCGAAGTGGGAAAAAAGTATATCCAAGAACTGTTAACTGTAGTAAAATAATTGCAGCTTTGTGGGTCACACCCAGGACAAGCAAATAATAATTGCACTAAGTTTTTTGAGTTCTATACATTAAGAGAA
Organism: Fraxinus americana; assembly: GCA_035079005.1. Taxonomy (NCBI): domain Eukaryota; kingdom Viridiplantae; phylum Streptophyta; class Magnoliopsida; order Lamiales; family Oleaceae; genus Fraxinus; species Fraxinus americana. The sequence continues at coordinate 29,971,336 of CM068723.1, forward strand.
AAAAAACGCAACATTTCCTACTGCCCGCTGGTGTTCAAATTTTCTTTGATTTGATCCGAGATCGATATAAGAACATAGATATATACAAAAAAAATTATCCAAGGTTTCTGATAGAAAATTGTTTAATGTTGTTGGAGGAAAAACAGCGAGAATGAGGTGGAGGTGGTCGGTGTGAATTTTGCGTTTGAGATGGGGGTAGATGAGGATTGAGAGGAAGAAGACGATTGTGTGTGCGTGTTTTTTTTATTTCTTATTTTTTTACTTTAATGATTTAATGTGATAAATGGAAAGTTACTCTTTTACCCCTTTTTAAAATATTAAAAATGTAGTCAAAGTTAAATTTTTGGTCAACTGACAAAATTGTGGATGGAAACTATCCAAAAGGACTTCACCTGCAACATTTAAAAATGTTAAAGGTGACAACTGTAATAAATCAAAGGTTTGGAGAAATCTGCTAGTGTTTCAAAAGTTTGGGGCTTTTGCTACAACTATCCCTTTTAAATATGGTGAAAACATGGTTAATGTATCATTTCCCACAGGCGGCGCCAATCTGTTGACCTCAAAAAATGCACAAACAGAATCCCTTCTATCTCCCCTCCACATAAATATCAACTGCACACTGGAACACCCATTAGGAAGCAAATGCCACTGGTCGAGAAAAATTTTCGGTGATCATTTGCACTCCAACGATCAAGTCAACTACTGGATGAGAGAAATATGAGTGCAAGCGACGGGAGAGTAGATTTGTTTAGGGTCAGAGAACGTACCTTGATTGTGAATGGAATCACATATATATAGAAAAACGTAAATGGCCTACGTGGGTAATGAGTCGAACCTAAAAAGAAAATTGTTTAGTTTAATAAGCCCAATCCAATGAATAGTTGATGCCATGTAATTTATAAGTGTAACAATATTTGTGTACTCCTTGCTTAAAAAGCAAAGTATTTTCAAAAGATGGACGGCTTCAATTTTGGCAATCAAAAGTAAAAAAAATCTACAAATGAAAATGAAGGCCCCCTTCCATAGGTAGAGGCACATAACATCAACCGTTGGATCAGATCAAAATCCATCATGGCCGTTTAATAACTAGTTCATCCTAAGCATTCAATTCAAATGCCACTACAAACGTGACAAAGACGAGTCACGAAAAAATTGCATTGTTGTTTATTAACCTTTATGGCCTACACATTTTTAGAGCAAACGCTTCCGCAATTGGTTTTCTTGGAAATATGGGAGTGTTTTCAAATCATTGGCACGAGACCCTAAAATGTTTCATCAATTCCGATGTTAGTTCACTCCTGCTTCAACGTTCGAATTTTTGTACCAACTATGTAACATCAGTTTTCTCAAAGCTTCCATCTTTCAAAGCTTCATCCTGAATCAAGGACCTCACCTTTGTATTGTCTACAACTTAAGGTATTTCGATCAACTTTTACAAATTCGAACTCCACGTATCATATGAATATACATGCTTGGACTTGGCAGACAACTGTTTGTTCTAACACACCACACCTCGACAAGGAAACTACTTTTCACCATTAACCTTACATTGAAAGTACATGCATGATATGAATATTCATACATGAACTTGGAGGACTATTGTTATGCATCGCCTACTGAGGCTCTAGATCATCACACATACATCAAGCGGCTAGATGCACTAAATAAGCCCACACTCCATATCGTCTCCTATCTAGCCAAGGTGAAATATCACTTCAACAAAGTATCAAGTTGTCAAAGTTCCATGTATAGGCTAACCTCCTTCACTTAGTCGAAGTTTAATGTCTATTGTACGAAAGAGGTTTAAAGGCAGCAAACCTCTTCCTCAATGAATGCAATGCCCACTTTACCTCTTCTCATCTCTTCTGAAAGATTCTTTACACAAAAGTCTTTCCAAGATAAAATCTTTTATGATAGATTGATGAGACGTCTCTGCAACAGACACCTAAAGGTTAAATCACTAATCTACATGGTAAGAAGCATTAGATGTCCGCCCACCTATAACCCTTGTTTGATCCCCATTTTTTCCAAAATACATTTTTCTTTCTCTTCATTTTAACAGCATATTTCCCATCAATCTATTATTACAAAATGCATTCTACACAAAAAATAAAGCTCAAATAGGCCCATAAATTAATCGATGGACACCTAGGAGGAAACACTTCGACCAATAGATACGAACACATGTCTCTTCATCTAACGGTCCTCCTTTTACCTCTACTAATATATATACTCCCTGCTTAAAGAGAAATTTAATATCTTTAGGTACACTTGATGATGAACGTTTTATCATAATCATTAATAAAGGTACTTTGATACTCCAAAAGAATTTTGCAAAAGTTGTTCAAGTTGAAAAATCAAATGGGATTTATATTTTGAAACTTTTACATCAAAAGAATCAGTCCATTGCTGGCACTATCACACAGTCTGATAAATCTGAAATATGGCATAAAAGGATAGGGCACATCAGTGATAAGAATCTGCATATTCTTAAGAAATGAGGACTTTTAGGAAATTAAAAGATTGAAAAAGTATCTTTTTGTGAACACTGCAGATATGGAAAGCAAAAGAAATTGCCTTTTGCTACAGGTACACATAAATCAAAATCTATACTTGATTACTTACATGCTGATCTGTGGGGACCAGCTTCTGCGAATACTTATTCTGGCTTTAAATATTACCTCCTAATTGTTGATGATTTGTCAAGAAAAAGTTGGACATGCTTTTGAAAAATAAATCTGATACTTTTCAAAATTTTGTTGCTTGGAATACTCTTGTTGAAAATCAAGTAAATAAGAAGGTTAAAGCTCTTATAACCGACAATGGCCTTGAATTTTGCAATGAAGAGTTTGACAATTTTTGTAAAGACAATGGGATCCTTAGACGTAGGACTATCACCTATACTCCTCAACAAAATGGTCTTACTGAAAGAATGAATAGGACCCTTTTAGAAAGAGTTAGGTGCATGTTAATAAGCTCAGGCCTTCCAAAATTTTTCTGGGGAGAAGCTGTCAAAATTGCATCATATCTTATAAATAAATGTCCTCCAAAATCCCTGAATTATGACACTCCTGACCATGTTTGGAATGGTCTGCCTGCTGATTATTCTAAACTTAAATTTTTTTGCTGTGCTGCCTATGTACATCAAAATGAAGGAAAACTGGAGCCAAGGTCCATAAAAGGTGTTTCCTTGGGGTATGGTGAAGGTGTTAAAGGCTATACGGTTTGGTTGAGGAACCATAGAGGATATAAAGTCACTATAAGTAGAAATGTTGTCTTTATTGAGTTAGATATGCCCTGTAAAAAGGAAAAAGAGGTTGCTTCCACTGAAACTGATCAAAATAAAAACATTATTTAAACTGAAACCCTTTCAGCTAATTTTAATACTGGAAATGAAGATCACTTTAACGTGGAGCAAGAACCTGAATAGGTTACTGAACCTATCTTTGAAACTGTACCTGATTAGTACTTAAATCCCTTAGAAGACTATCATTTGGCCAGGGATAGAACTAGAAGGGAAATTAGGCCACCTTTAAGATAAACTAAACCTGATTTCATCAATGCACTTAACATTCAAATTTTTTTGGAAAATGAGCCTACCTCATATGAAGAGGCTATTGAAGGAAAAAATGCTAACACGTGGATTGAAGCTATGAAAGATGAAATGCAGTCTTTGGAGAAAAATAAGACTTGGGTCTTGGTCAATAAACCTAAAAGAGAAAAAGTTATTGACTGTAAATGGATCTATAAGATTAAGAAAGGTGACTCAAAGGATGGAAATGTTAGGTTCAAGTCCAGGTTGGTTACTAAGGGATTTAACCAAAGGGAGGGAATTGACTATAATGAAATTTTTTCTCCGATAGTCAAGTATACCTCCATAAGAATTTTGCTATCTATTGTTTCTCAATTTGATTTTGAATTGGAACAACTAGATATGAAAACTACTTTCTTGCATGGAAATTTAGATGAAAAAAATTATATGGCCCAACCTAAAGGTTTTGAACAAAAAGGTAAAGAAAGCTATGTATGTTTTCTGAAAAAATCGCTTTATGGTTTAAAACAAGCACCTCGACAATGGTACATAGATTTGATACTTTTATAAAAGATCTTGTTTTAATAGAAGTAAATATGATCCATGTTTTTACTATAAAGGGAAATGAGGTCCAAATTCTTATTATCTCTTGCTTTATGTTGATGATATGTTGCTTGCTGGTTGTGATGTGACTGAAATTAATAACAATAAGCAAAAACTGAAGCAAGAATTTGAAATGAGGGACCTAGGTACTGCAAAAAGAATTTTAGGAATGGAGATTAGGAGAAACAGATCTGATCACAATCTGTTCCTCACTCAACAGGCATATATTTTTAAAATATTGACTAGATTTTCTACAAATGAGGCTAAAGATGTAACATTACCTCTTGGCAGTCACTTTAAATTTTCTGTAGAATAATGCCCCAAATCTGAAATTGAAAGAAGTAGAATGGATAAGGTTCCTTATTCAAATGCCATTGGTTCAGTTATGTACGTAATGGTCTGTACTAGACATGATCTTGCCTTTGCCATAAGTACCTTAAGTAGATATATGAGTAATCCAGATGGATATTACTGGGAAGTATTGAAATGGCTGTTAAGATATTTAAAAGGAACTTCAGATTTAGGTTTGATGTTCTGTAATAGTAAAACTGGAATTCAACTTAAAGGCTTTGTTGATTCACATTTTGCTGGTAATTGTGACAATAGAGAATCTACATTAGCATATGTTTTTACTGTTAATAATACCTGCATAAAATGGAAATCACAGCTGCAAAAAATAGTTGCTTTGTCTTCCACAGAGCTGAGTATATTGTAGCCACAAATGCTGTGAAGGAAGGTATTTGGTTGAAAATTTTATTGGATGAAATTGTCTTCTCTGGTAATAATGCTACTGTATATTCTGATAGCTAATCTACTATACACCTTAGTAGAAATCTAGTTTTTCATGATAGGACAAAACATATATATGTTAAATTTCATTTTATAAGAGATATTATAGAAAAGGAAATTATAATAATTGAAAAGATCTCTCCTAAATATAATCCACATGAAACCCGATGATGTCAAGCAAGGTGGAGATTCTTAAAGTATGCTTAACATCTAAGTGTTACAGCCCAAATATGTTCAGCCCAATTGCATTTGATGAGTGTGACCCGAGTAGCCCACATACTGCACATTTTCGTACTTTACTAAAACACGACTTTGGTTGTTGAAACAGGATGGCTGAGATTGTGACACATGGTGTTGGCACAACCGTTTGATGCATGATGACTCTTTAATATTCCAGACTCTTCCATTTGCCTCGCGAATCGTTCATTCTTCTAGGGTTTTCGCTCTTGAGATATTTCTAGATTTTTCTCTCTTATGAAAACTCTTGGTTTTCATTCTGTAATCATGAGGTTAGATAATCTTGGTGACGTCTAGTGTAGATTACAGTTCTAGTTTGTAATTCTTCTGATTCTTGGTGAGCAGAAGTCCGGTTACTTGGTGTAATCTGTAAAATGGAGAAATTGAGAGTTTGAGTCGAGTGATTCTTGGGTCTCTAATTCTTGTATTTGATAAATTTTGTTCGATTCTAGTGGATTAGAGTGATTATCACTTCGGTGTATGCTCAACGGGTGAGTAGCCAAAATACTTGGTGAACATTTGAGCTTACGGGCGAAAAATCTCTCATGTTCATTTTGTTCTTATTGATATGTTTATTTTTGGGACTATTTAATACCAACACTACCAGTTATGTCATCCAAAGTACGACTACAATTTTCCTCAATTTGATTCTTAGCTTATTAACATCCTTTAGGTTCCCAATTTTGCCTTCTAATGGCTGGAACGGAAAAGGGATGTCAAGTGCAGTTACGAATTCAGCCAATCTCTGACCGGTCGAGTTAAGAAGTTCCATAGACTGTCCAAGCTTGATGATCCTAATCGACTTAATTTTTCAGGATTTTGAAGCTAGGATGTGAAACAAACCCGACCACTGGAGTCCTTGCATGATGTTGAGGTCGATGAAGTGGACATGATCTATACCATCCAGTGCCTCTTGGAAAGCTTGATTGGCTGTGAAATGTAAAAATTTGATCAAAGGGCTTACTGAATTGTAGATTTGGAGGGCATTGAGTAGCTTTTGTTGGTGGGTTTTGTAGAGTATGGTGAGGGACGAGTAAATACCCAAGTAGGAGTTGATAATTCGAGACGACAGCGTGTCTGTGAAGGACACCCCGATGAATTGTGCTAATGAGCCAAAGGGAGAAGAAAGCTCTGCAATCTCCGGCAGAAGCTCGCCGGCGTCGTCTAGATTGTCCATCGCGATACACTCTGCACATTGTAGAAGCAAACCCAGAAGTCTAAGCCCAATTGAATCACCTTCTTCAATAACATGAGCCTTTAACTGCTCTTTCTCGGATTCATGTTCTTTTTCATCAGAAATAGAAGGGTCCATAGCTTGGGATCGACAGTGCTTAACCAAATCAGTAGCGGCAGAAGGAAGGTCAACGGTGGCGCATTTACCATAATTCATGGACGATGAAGATGAAGACTTATTGGGTCTTTTGTTGTGTGGTGTAAGAGGGATAGTACTACTGTGGTGCATGATCGGAGGGAGAAATTGGACAATACAGTAGGAATGTACAATAGAGAGAATTGAAAGTATTATGTAGAGAAATTGACAAAAATGTAGGAGCCAATTTGGCTCCAACAACCTGAAAAAAGTTTAAGTCGGCCCGACTTGTTACAACCCATTTATTTAGTCAAATGTGGAATTGTTAAAGTCATAGTCAAAATGAGACTTATTCCATAATTGATAATATAAGAGGGTTAAGATGTATTAGATTGAAGATTTACTTGTATATCCTTGGAAGTTATGGGTCTTCCTTTGCAAAAGCCCCAATAACTTGGTTATTTTAAACCCATTTCTCATTTGTTTCACACACACACACGAGGCTGGGAACCAAAAATAGAGGATGGAGGCATAAACAGAAGCTGGAAAGGATGCTGATGACTGAAAAAGAAAAGGAAAAAGAAGGGAAAAGAGAGGAAGGAGTAAGCCTTATTTTCCTTAATCTTGGGTTTAATTCATCTATTTCTTCAAGAGATAAAGAAATAATTTATGTTGAATTTCTAGGGTTTTAATTTGTTAGTTTAATTTTCAGATTAAGTTGAATGAGTACCATTGTTAGTTCAAGTTTCTTGATTGATTACCATCAATTTACATCAAGGTAAGGGATTTTATTTTTGGGCAAACCCTAGAATTTTTATTTGGATTCTTGAATGAAGTATATTTGGTGGAATGATTGTGATGATGAAATACTTACTTGGAAGTATGAATTTATGGAAGAAGATGAAAATTTTATTGGTTGAATTATAGTTACTAGTTGTCACTAGATTGAAGTGGGCAGTTGCATTTATGCTTGGAATGAAGTTTATGTTGATGAATTAGTTATTAGAAAATGGATTAGAAAGTGTAACTAGTTCCAATGGATTAAAGCTGTAACGCCCCAAATTCTCGGAACTCGAAGCGTTAAAAGAAAAATTCTTCTTCTTTGTTTGAACCCTTAAATGTTAACCAAAATAAGTTTTAAATGATAAAAGTTTTGAAATCCGAAACATATAGGAAGATGTAATGGAAAACTTTTGTTCATATAGATTTGGACAATTCGGTGAAATTTTATTTTGGAGAACATTTGGAGGAAATTCAGCGAAATACCGGTTGCGCAGCAGCGGAAAGGAAAATATGTTTGACCTAGCAAACGTTGTCAAAAATTGTGAAATTTTAACAAAGACTATAACATTCATACATGTACAACATATGAAAATTTGGGGTCTGGACGAAAATGTTTGAAGCACGAAAATTCTGCACGACTACGCTGGACAGAAAATCCGAAACAGTCCCAACGCAGTTTACTAAAACGGCCATAACTTTTTCTCTAGATAGTATTTTAAGGTAATTTGAAAGACCACTATTAGAAGACTCATAGGCCTTTCAAACACCACTAATTTTGTTCTAAAACATGCAGTATAGCCCAAGTTATACCATTTTCAAATTTAATGGCAGAATCTGAAATTCAAAACAGCAGTAGATAAACTTCATGCGTTGTCAATTCAACATTTGTAAATTATCGTTGACATGGAAAGTACATGAAACTGAACGAGATAAACATTAAGAACATTGTTAAGAGTGTCATCTAAACATTTATAAAAAGGTTTACACAACCGGAAATTATTACTAGAAAGTTGAAAGCAATTTCAAATTTGCAGAGCACTCGCCACCATGCCAATCCACTGCCATGCCTCGATTTAACCTGTGAAATTTTAATAGGGGTGAGTATCATAAATAATACTCAGTAGGAAGACACTTAAGTAATTGGTAAAAATAAATGTATTTTCAGAAGTGCAAACTTTGGTTATTTGTGTCACCGTCATTCTCTAGTAAACCGGTGATCAGTCAGTCCGCTTATTCTCGAGTTTTGATAACTCGTTTCATAATCTATTTATCTCTTATTTGAACCACCCAAAGGGTGCTTCCATCATCAGTAACACAATAACACGTTAATGCAAACCGAAAACAAATCATTTTATTCTACTTTACAAAAGTGTCGTAAAACACCCCTACCTTGAATGCTTGGAGTTTGAATAACCTTTGATGACCAAATTTGTAAAGAAAAAAATGCAACGTGCTCCTTAGCTTATCCTCCAAATATTTTCTAGATTCAAAAGTGCTTTATGACTATGAGAAAGAGGGCAAAAAAAACTTTATGTATAAGTATAATAGTTTGGAAAATGAAATCACTTTGTAAGTGCAGTGTATGTGTATGCAATTGTAAGAAATGAAGTTATGTTTTGTTTTAAAAAGAAAACTCTTAACATATATAAAATACATACATGTAACTCCAATGAAACAAAAAGAATTTTCGGTTAACTCTTTAATTTCCAAACGTATTCCATGTAAACTAAAAGTTTAATGGGATTAATGATGGGTATAAGTGGTGAATTAATTAAGTTTTTAAGTGGTGGAAGTGATTGTGTAGATTACTCTTGTGCAAATGAAACGGTTTCTCTTCTCTTTTTTTTTTTATACGTTGAAAATTGGAACCAAACATAGGAAAAAAAAATACTAATGTAAAAAGTGTGTCGTCAAAATAATGTAATTGAATAAATTAAAGAAATTTGTCATTTAAAAGAGATTTCGACGACTTACAAAATTTTAAGACAAGCGCACACAACTTTACTATTGTGACCAAAAATTCTAACTCTTAGGAATGGTCGTAGCGACGTTATAATATAATTCAAATTATTTTCGAGTTATACAAGAAAATTTTATTTGAAAACAACATAACTTTTTTTTTTCTTGGTCACTACAAAGGCAATAATTTGGGAGATTTATTCAAGTATCAAAAAAATTAGTTTAAGTATTATGGCGTTAGATATTAAAGGCTTCTTGATTTGATAGTGGTTAAATTGGTTATCTTGTATGGTATTTCAGGTGGTGACGAGGAGATTGGAAACATTTATCAGCCAGTCTAGCTTGTAGCTCGTACTTTGTGAGTGGAAAATCTTATTTTTTAGAAATAAATATTTATTAAATTTATACTATATCGGAAGTTATTTATTTCCTGTATTTGATTTGACAACATGATTTTCAGAATCAAACGGATTTCATAGTCAGCTCTTTTAAAATTAAATTCAGTTCATTTAATCATTTCTCTAGCATGTTGTATTCATATTACATATTTAAATATATCTAAAGCCATTTTAAAAACCACCAGAAAGTACCCAGGTAATTTTACCTAGTTTGCACTGGTGTGAATGTGTTTCCACAGTGTATGACTTCTTATGGTTATTTTACCCGATCTGCACTAGTATGAATGTGTTTCCACAATGTATGATCATTTATGGTGATTTTACCCCGCTCTGTACTATTGTGAATGTGTTTTCATAGTGTATGACCAGATTATATCTTTGCGCGTATGACCAGAATTACAGAATTGAAAAGCTTTGCCATGTATATCGGTACTAATCGATACATGAGTAAGGTTATTCAGGGTATCTTTTTGGTGTGATACTTCAGTATTTCTACAACTTATTTGATTTTCAGTTATAGAATTCAGATTATTCCGTTCTCAGAATGAAGCTTTCAGCTTATAGTATTGAACAACAAAATATTTTAGAGACTTTCTTAGGTATCAGATTAATTATATTCGTTATACTTTATAGTTACTTGTTTAGAATGAAAAACAAATGATTTAACGATGCAATCTTGTTTAAGTTTTTAAGAGTATTATCATATTTTAGAATTACTCAAAGTTTCAAAAGAATAAGAATTTTCAGAAAATATGCATAAATGGAAGAAAAGTATATACTTATTTATAAACTATACACTCACTGAGTTACAAGCTCATATATTTTGTCACATTTTTCCTTATCAGATAGTGGCTGAGTTGAGCAGCATTGGAGACTGTTGATCTACCGAGTTAAGCCACAATTTGCTTTTACTTGTATGATTCATTTGTCAACTTACTTAATTTATATTTCTTTTGGGATACACGTATGTTTTATCAAAAAAGTTAATTTGTGTATCCATGTCATAGGCTCGCTGTATATTGAGAATTTTGAGTACATTTAGGGACTTTTGATTGTAAATGATAGTAAAGGTTGATTTACCAATGTTGTATTTGAAATAATTTGAGTTTAAGGGAGTGGTGTATCATGTTTTAAGTTATATGTACAGGTTTATGGTAATTGATTATATTTCAGGTGGTATTAGTTCATATTACAAGGGGAACTCTGCCAAAAGTTTCATAAAAATATGTCACAGTCAAAGCAGGTCAAGGTTGCCTTGGTGGTGGGTCGGCACTTAGCTAGTATCTATCATCGGTGCGCGACACGTGTTGGGTCCATTAGGGTGATTCGGGACGGGTCGTGACACGACTTGTAGCTCGATCGAGGCTCAGCCTAGCCCCATTTAGGGGTGCTGTCCGAGCTGACGAGCCACACGGGCCAACTCATGTCACGACCATTTTCAGCCAGTAACGAATTGATCCTTTTAAAAAATAAAAATAATAATTAAAAGCTGCCCGTGTTAGGCAGCAAGTTGCTGCCTACGAAGGCAACCAGCCCTTGTTTTTTTTTTTTTTTGTAAAATACATTTTTCTCTACATTATTTTCAATAATATATTTTTCAATAAAATAATATTATTCAAACTCAAAAAAATTTCTATTTTTTAACAACACATTCTCTATCAAAATATTATTCCAAAATGTATTTTGTGCAAAAAATAGGCTCAATCAGGTTCCAAATGTTTCATCAATTTTCTCTTTTTCTTTTCCTGTTTGTGAAGATGAATTGAATTGAATTGAATTGAATTATATGATAGAGAGATGATGAAATGAAGAAAAAGGTTGGAGACTTTTCGGACGTACGAAGGAAGGTGGAGTTGTGAAAGAGAGGCTTGTTTCTTGTGTTGAGTGTATGTGGTAGCATGAATTTTTTGTTCAAATAAAATAACGGCTTGTTTGGTATGTGAAGAATGTAAAACAAATTAGAGAAAATTTTGATTTTCAATTTTTTTAATGGAAAATTAGAGTTGAATTTTCCAACCTTTCAAATTATTATGGTTTTAACTTCCAATTTATTTAGCCTCTGGTTCGAAAAATGTATAAATGATTTATAAAGAGATATAGTAGTAGTGGGTTACACGAAATGTCTGCCTCCCTAATATAAATTTCTATTTGAATAGAGGATTAAATTTGAATCTCTATATGATTGAAACCATCCATGTTGATGTTAAAATCCCACAACTTTAACGAGATTGAAAGTTGGAGAGTATATTTGTGAAATCACTTAACTTTCAGTTTTAAACCATGTGAAAGTCGTGTACAATCTTAAAAATGGTATTCATATTGACATATTTGTCATATAAGGATCAAGATTTACAGATTTAGCCCTTTTTTTAAAATAATTTTTCTAAATTACTTTTGTACTACAATCATTTCAACCACAATTTCTAAAAAAATGTTATTTTCACATTTCTTTATATATTTTGTCTACTTTTTAATCACACGTTCATCAAAACCACTTTTTAAAAATCACACAAAATTAAGTGTGTATTAATTTTGTAAATTAAGTGTGTATTAATTTTGTGATTTCTGTAGAGATGGCAATGGCTCACCCTTATTACTCACTGGATGAGCCAAGCTTGGCCCGAGCCACTAATTTTTTTTATTTTTTAAATATAAAATCTGTCTTTATTCATGCTTGGAATCAGGTACTTAAATTTCGAGTATGCAAAATAAAAAATTGTACACGAACAACTTGTTACGTGTATGATTGTTTTAAAACAATAAAAATAGTGTTATAAAATAACAAATTTTATTAAATATCACTTACCTAACGACATACAATTTCGACATACTTATCTTGTAGTTAAAAATGAACATCTTGCCAACCTTCAAGCACATTAATGCTTCCAAAACATATTTTAGTCGACTCACATCGGACAGAACCTTCTTATCTGCATTAAAAGCAGACATCGAAGCTATAGTACTAACTAGAGGTGTCAACATGTCTTTTGCAATCACAGATACCATTGACCATCGTTATTCGTACTTTTTCCAGAAGTCGATTATTTATTCCGAACTTTTTCTAATTGTTGTATTACTAGGCATGTGATAATTAAAGTAATTCAACAAGCAATGAATTTGGACTTACCGTCTAATTAGATATAGTAGACATGTTAGAACTTACAGCATCATATCTATAAGTGTTAATACCTTCACATAAATTTAGTATTTTAGCATCATCTTCTTCAAAATTACCGGGAGGAATAGTTACAAAGGATGCCCGACTAATGTTTGCACCCATTCATCGTGCATATAATTATTACATTTCGCATAAAATTTGTTCTAAATTTCTATAAGTGATAGGTGTGTCAAAAGTCAAAAACTTTCGAAATTTGATCAATTACATAATTAGTACCTGATAAATTAAATCAGAGGTCCATGATACATGTCAAAGGAAATAACATAGACAAGTCTTCCTAATATTTTCTAAACTTTAATTCAATAAAAAATATATATAATTTCACTAAAATCGGGACCATTTTTTATTTATCAAAAGTCCTTACAATAATATAAAGACGTTCAAACAACATACATCTAGTAGGATAGTACACTCAAGATAAAATATTTGTAGAGTCATAAAAATTTGTCAAAACTCTTTTAATTTTAAAAGTTATATTTCAATAAAATTCATTCAAAATAGTGTTAACATTGTTTCTAATATGCTTATTATTATGAAATTCAATTATTAAATGTTCATATTCTTCAGATGATTTCAATAATAAATAAGTCAAGTTCCATCTATGTCCTATGTCACTAACAAATTTCAAATTCATCACTCGAAAACCAGCAAATTAGAAACAATGGATTAATTAATTGTTAATATGCTCGAATTAATTAATTGTATTAATTAATTCATGGATCAAATTTGATTAAATGGATTAATTAAATATTGAATTGGATTAAGTTTAACAGACGGGCTAAGCCCGATGATCCTAATCGACTTGATTTTTCAGGATTTTGAAGCTAGGATGTGAAACAAACCCGACCACTGGAGTCCTTGCATGATGTTGAGGTCGATGAAGTGGACATGATCTATACCATCCAGTGCCTCTTGGAAAGCTTGACTGGCTGTGAAATGTAAAAAATTGATCAAAGGGCTTAGTGAATTGTAGATTTGGAGGGCATTGAGTAGCTTTTCTTGGTGGGTTTTGTAGAGTATGGTGAGGGATGAGTAAATAACCAAGTAGGAGCTAATAATTCGAGATGACAGTACGTCTGCGAAGGACACCCCGACGCATTGCGCTAATGAGCCAAAGGGAGAAGAAAGCTCTGCAATCTCCGATAGAAGCTGGCCGACGTCGTCTAGATTGTCCATCGCGACACACTCTCCACATTGTAGAAGCAAACCCAGAAGTCTAAGCCCAATTGAATCACCTTCTTCAATAACAGGAGCCTTTAACTGCTCTTTCTCGGATTCATGTTCTTTTTCACCGGAAATAGAAGGGTCCATAGCTTGGGATCAACAGTGCTTAACCGAATCAGTAGCGGCAGAAGGAAAGTCAATGGTGACGCATTTACCATGATTCATGGACGATGAAGATGAAGAATTATTGGGTCTTTTGTTGTGTAGTGTAAGAGGGGCTAGTAGAGTAGCACTACTGTGGTGTATGATCGGAGGGAGAAACTGAACAATACAGCAAATTAGAAACAATGGATTAATTAATTGTTAATATGCTCGAATTAATTAATTGTATTAATTAATTCATGGACCAAATTTGATTAAATGGATTAATTAAATATTGAACCGGATTAAGTTTAAGAGACGGGCCAAACCACTTGGACTTAAATTAATAAGTTATTAAGGTTTCGGGAAAAAAAGAAGAGAAAGACGATAATTCATTATCTTGCTAGCACAAGAAAAGAAAAACTCTAATTCTCTCATTCTTGTTCCCTGTGTGGATTTCCATTGAAGGTTGGACAATTGGATAGTTGTGGATTACAGATTGTGATTGTTTATACTCCAAGATTACCAAAGGAGTTTACAGAATTTACAAAAGGTATAATCTTTTTCATAATTTCTCTCTAAGCACAAAGCAGATCTTTGGTGGGAATTGAAAATTTTATTTATATTTTGTTGTACATGTTAAGTAAATTCCCAGAAATTACATGCAACATAGACATAATTTTAAATTCTTAGCAAGAATTCAAGTTTTTCAGTTAAGTTATTTAGTTTCAGTTTGATCATTCTATAGTTCTACTTTTCAAAGCGTATTTTGAGTTCGATTTTCTCTCCATTGCTCGATGGAAAGGAAGAAAAACTACTAACAGTATGCTCATATTCAAGTGAACCAGAATTTCGAAGTCGAGATGAAGGTTTCTAAAACCTCAACCGATCTAGCAAATGTTAAGGAAAATGAAATTATTTCTTCTAAAGCTACTAGTCAACTAAGGAAATAATATCTTATGCTTGAGTTCTTGTTGAGGTTGAGGTTGATGCACTCAAAGAATTGGTTCAATACATTTATATGAAAATGCCATCCGATAAGTCTAGAAAGCAACAAATATTTTACGAACATGAGTTGAAGTTTTGCTCAACTTGTAAGGTGTTCGAACACTCAATACTCGTTTACAACTATGTTCAAGAAGTTAGCAACGAGATTCGGCACTTCATGATTTAGCTTGATCAGTCAAAATTGTTGCAAGTAATTAAAGTTCATGTTCTTGATTCATTTTGAACTTCTTGCTTTCGGTCATTAGATCTTTGTAGTGTTTGTTTTATAAGCCTAGGTACACTCAAAGTAATTATATTCTATTTTCGATCTATACATATTTATATTTGTCAATTAAAAAAAAGCCATCTTCCTAGGATTCATTGTATCCTCTACGGGGGTATCTACTGACCCTGCCTCGATTCAGACAATTGTTGATTGTCCTAAACTTAAGACTATATATAGGGATGGCAAAAAAACCGTAGTTTACCAACTATATTTAAATAATTTAACTTTTAAAAATAAATAAAGATTAAAAAATTTATTATTCTCACTCTAATGAATGGGGGCAATAAAATGAATTATCAAAAATTTTAAAAAAAAATTAAACGGGGTAGTGGACGGGGCAATGGCCTCTCCTCGCTCGTCTCGCCTTAAATAGGTAACGGGGTGGGGATGGAGCAGGGCGAGAATGGTTGTCCCGACTTGGCCCCTTGCCATCCCTAACTATACATGGCCTAGCTATCTTTTACCATCGCTTTATCAAGGGGTTTAGCACAATCATGGCTCTTATTACGGAGTGTATGAAGAAATGAGAGTTTCATTGGACATAAGAAGCGACTAAGGCATATAAGCTAGTCAAGATGCGAATAACTGAAGCTTTTGTCATGCGCCTTCCTGACTTCGCCAAAGTTTTTGAGGTAAAGTATGATGCCTTCAGGGTAGGAATAAGTGGAGTCCTTAGTCAAGAAAGCCACCATGTCGTTTATTTCAGTGAGAAGTTAAATGATGTTAAATAACGGTACTCGACTTATGATAAGAAATTACATGCATTTGTATAGGCTTTGCGCTATTGGCACCATTATTTGTTACCCTAAGAGTTTATTCTTTATTCGGACCATGAGGCCCTTCGTCATCTCACTGCCCAGAAAAGGTTGAATTCTAGGCATGGTCACTGGATTGAATATTTGCAGGCCTATTCTTTTGTTTTGAAATATAAAGAAGGTGTTGAGAACCAGGCGGCTGATGCATTAAGTCGTCGTGTCTCCCTTTTGTTGGTTATAAGCGTCAAGGTCATAGGTTTTAATTGACTTAAGGAAGATTACGAGACATGTCCCGATTTTAAGGATATCTTTCTTGATTTGCAAAGAAGATGGTCGGATACTGCGAATGGCTTTCGCCTTGAGGAGGGTTACCTTTTTCGACCCAATAAATTGTGCATCCCTCGAACTTCAGTGTGGGATTTCATAGTATGGAAAATTCATGCGGGGGACTTAGTAGGTCACTTTGGGCGTGATAAGACCACATAGAGGAGATTGAACGTTCAATTCTATTGGCCTAGTTTGAAGAAAGATGTGGCTAAAGTAATTAGTACATGTAACATCTGTCAATTGCCAACAGAAGAGGCAAAACACTGGTCTGTACACATCTTTTCCCTTTCCTGATTGCCCTTAGCAAGATGTGAGTATGGATTTTATGCTATGACTTCCACGTACCTCAAAGAAGCATGATTCTATTTTTGTGGTAGTTGATCGTTTCTCGAAAATGGCTCATTTTATTCCTTGTAGTAAAACCTCAAATGTGTCCAAGGTTGCCACATTATATTTTAATAAAATTGTCAAATTATATGGTCTTCCTAAAACCATTGTGTCAGATAGGGATGTTCGGTTCACTAGTCACTTTTGGAGAACATTGTGGCAAAATGTTGGTACGAAATTGAAATTTTCTACTGCCTATCACCCGCAAACTTATAGTCAAATGGAAGTGGTTAACTGTAGTCTTGGTAATTTATTAAGATGTCTAGTCTAAGAAAATATTAGAAATTGGGATTTGATTCTTCCTACAGTTCAAATTGCATATAACAGTTCCATGAATCGATCGTTAGGTATAAGTCCATTTGAAGTTCATGGTTTTAAGCCTAAGAAGCCTTTAGATCTCATTCTGATGTCTCCATGTGCTAGAGTGTCTATGTCAACTGAAGCATTTGCACAACATCTTCATGACTTGCATATTGAAACCAATAAACAACTTGAAGCTAGTAATGCATCATATAAATTTTGAGCTGGTTTGTATAAAAGACATGTTAATTTTAATATTGGGGATTATGTTATGATCCGAATTAGACCGGAGCGGCGCCCACATGGATCCGCCTCCAAATTGTAAGCTCATAGTGCTGGTCCTTTTAAAATTTTAAAGCAAGTTGGCCCAATCTATATGTTCTTGATTGGTCGCCCAATCTTGGTTACCACCATGCTTTCAATGTTGAGGATTTAGTTACTTATAAAGGCATTTCTATCCTTCCGATGATCCTCTTCTACCTCCATCTATGGACCTTGATCCTAAACTTTTTGCCACTTCTAACCTACCTTTGCCAGCATAAAAAGATAAAATTGATACTATTTTAGATGAACATGTTGTGTTGACTAAAGAAGGAGAGGTTCAACGCTTCCTTGTTCGTTGGGTTGATTGGCCTGAATCTGACTGTGCATGAATTATTAGAGAGACACTCCAGTAGCTTAACCTAAATTTATTGCAGCTCTATTGGAGTCAGCTTGATCTTCCTTTGCCTAGTTCTCCTTCCACACATTGAGCAAACATTGGTAGGGACACCAGATTCAGACAATCGGTGACACGCTTTTATCGACGTCGAAAGAAGCTCGTTCAACCTCTTAGTTTATGGTTGGATGATTGATTGCAACCTTTTATGAATTATCCACTGAATATGGCCGAGTTTTTCTCCCACCCCAGGAGAGTTGATGCGGATATCATCGAGATTTATTTTTATTGTGGATTTTTATTATTTATGTTTTCTATTATTGGGCTTATCTTATTGGGTTGCCCCAAGCCCTTCACTAGTAGGGTTAGGTTTTACTATTTATTGAATTTTTCATTGCAATTAAAACAGTTAAGGAATGAATGAAAATTGAAGTTTTTAGCTTGCAACCAACGTTTTCTTCTCTTTCCCTCTCCTCTCCTAAATGTTTTCTGATTTCTTCCCCTGCTTTCTTCTTCTTCTTGTTTTTTTTTTTGAAATATATCCTACATCAAGCAGCATTAACCATGAGTATTAGCAGCTCATTGCTTTCTTCCCATATCCATTTCTCATATTTTTCAGTACCTCTTCCCTGAAACTTGTCATTTCTTTATGTTGAATCTACCATTAATACTATGGTCATATAGTTTCAGAACAAATAATTAGGCAAATAGAAAATGAAACATTCATGATATGGTTGACATGCTTCAAATACAACAAATAATTTAGCTACCTATTGAAATCTGCATCATTTATTAGTCAATTCTTGAACATTCCATTAGCAATGCATATTTGATGAGACAAAGTTACACAACAAAACATTAACACAATTTACTGATACTTTCGACATTTTAAATAACACTCTGAATTGGACAATATAATGCTTTTGCAGCCAAATCACTGTATGCAGCCCAGCATTAGGAGTTATCAAATAAATGTTTGAATATAAAAGAGTCATCTTATGAAAATTTTACAATCATTCCCTCAAATTAAATTTTCAAATAAAACACTGTATTCAATGTTGACCCTAAAAAACGAGTCAACAGATGTCGAGTCTACTCTCGCCACGTCGAACCTATTTCGGGGCATTTCTATCGGGGGAACGGTGAGAAAGAAGGCAGATTTGGACGCGTGAAGTACTTCACGACGAGAGACGAAGATCTTCGAGGTCTGGTGGGTGAAACAAAAGATGATCATGCTATCAATCATCACCAAACGAGGACCAAAACTAATAACCAAAGATATCACTAGAATATGTGGAATGATAGAAAACAAAAGAGTGTTGTAAATTGTAAGATCATCTACTTATATAATTTTTTCTACCAAGTGTATGATGTAAAATGGAAAAACAAATGTTTGTAAGAGTATTTGTCAATGTTTCTTCTTGATTCCATATTTGAGAGTACAAGACATGAGAATATGATATTTCTAACTCCAATTTTTCCAACCCCTTTTAAGTTACAAAGATGATCTATTTATAATGCCTTAGCCGACATGGTGTCCGTTGGATTAGAATCACATGGCCTCATCTCCTTAGTTGAGGCCTCACATTATTATTATCTATTCATACAATTAATACCTTGATAAGGGGTCAGCCGCCCTGTACAATAGGCTGACACCCTGACATCTTCTATTACAAATATTACATCAATCACTTCTAAAAGATACTTAAATATTTTATAAGAGACAACGCCGGCTTATGAGCTTCAGATAAACTGAGAGCCTCGGAGCTAGTCTTCTGAGTAGGGGGCTTCAGCTCCTTTCTTCGTTTCTTTAGGCAGTGTCTCAGCCCAAGTGATGTGCTTCTCTGATTGAGGTAGTACCTCGGTATCTGCATAATTTCTTTACATCTTGACCACCTGGGTCTTTGTTGAATTTTCTGTCGACTTTCTATCCACGTGGATTGCTATGTGTCAAATTGACTTAGAGACTTCGTGATGAAGAGTAATAATAGACCCCCAAGTCTAGGCATGTTTATTTATATAATGCATGGACTTTGGAAGTAGATAAAATTTCATCAATGGGTGATTTGCATCGTGTCGTAATCCCCAATGTGCACAACTTGTGCAGACCTCCTAATAGTGTTATCTTGAATTCGTATGCTTGGGGACTTCTCACTTTCTAGAACAGTTTTGAAGAAGGGTCAGCAGAGCAGATGAATTCCGAAGTTGTCTCGCCTGAAGTACTTTTGCAAGGCTGAAGCTTTGTTGTCGTGGTACATTTTCAAGAAAAGATAGCTGAAGCGGTTCAACTTCCTATGCACGCAACCGTCGCCATTTTTAATGTGCAATGATGGTTGTCTCCCACGTGTTTGTGAACTTTAGGTGCATGAGGGCACGTGGAGCAGATGCTCTGATCCGAGTCACAGAAGATGAAATGGAAGATGTGATGAGTGGCTCAGATTTAATCTTCAAATGACCGGTCAGATGACTCGGATCGACATCCAACGATTGGGATTAAAAGGCCCTACCTATACAAGGCAAACATTTGTGGAAAAAACCACTTTTGCTTTTTACGAATCCAGTGTTAGCATCCTTCGAAACCTCAAGTTTTCTCTGTTTATCTTCCTGGTTTTTAACTTCTCTTCTCCTTCACCCTCGCTTTTCTTGGTGTCATTGCAACCTTTTTGTTGTTTCATCATTCACCACCCCATTCAACTCATAAGTATTTGTTATTTTATCTTTTCTTTTAAAAGATTTTAATCAATGGCATCCTCTACTTCTACTGGGGTGATGTAGACTTGAGTATACTAGCTGGTGAGATGGGAGTACAAATTACCAACACTGTCGACATGGTTAGGGCCATTTAGGCTGGGTAGTGTGTTGCTGCACTTAGGGAGGGTAGGAGAGACACCGGTATAGCCTAGGGGCAGCCAAAATCCCTTCTTCTGTAGATCTGTCCTATTTAGTAAATCTTAGGGAAAAATAAAGGATCCCCTATGATATAGAACTCCTCTTCCCAACTCTTGATGAGTAATTCTGGTATCCTAGGCCAAGCTATGTTGCCGTCAGTGAGTTTCTTTTAAAGGTTGGGTGTCACCTGCCTATTCACCCTTTTTTCAAGCTGTCCTTAGGTTGTATGGGCTGGCCCCCTCCCAGCTTGTCCCTAATGTTTCCCTAATATTTGGGCCCAGTTAGTAGGGACATACTTCATTTAGAAGGACACCTCCCTGCACGAGGACATGCCCCTTCACATTTTTCAGTCGATTTTCCAGCCTCGTGTTTTAGGCAAAGTGGATTCTAAAGGGTGGTACTCCTTGTGTGCATGGGGATTACACTCCCCCTTTGTTTTGGGCTTGCCTTTTTCCATCAAATGATGGAAGGAGACGTGGTACTGAGTTCGAGGAAGGTGGCAGAAGTGTAAGGGAGATACCGTCCCACACGTCAAAGTCCCAACTTCTTACTCCGAAGCCAGTGAGTGTCATTTTTGTCTTTTCTTTTCTTTGACTGGCTGGATCTGAGTCTTAAAGTTTCTTTGTTGTCTAGCAGGGTCGGTTGAATGTTTCAACCTTACTGAGAGTGACTGGGACACTCTTCTTGGTATCTACCCTGGTCCTCCTCCTCACGCGACTTCGACCTTCTGATCATTTCCGGAAGGTTTTTTGAGGAGTTCTGCTTAATGGCTAGGATGGGTATAATTTTGCTCCTTTGTTTTTTCTCTTTATTTTTTCCTCATTGTCTTTTATTTACTTATATCTAACCCTGCCTTCGTAGAAAATTTTAAAAGACGAAGGCATCCTACCCCGGACATGGCCACAATTCTTCCTGCCACTTCCACATCTAGTCATAAGGGCATGAAGCTCTCATCTGCTAGAGTAAAGCATGTGAGGGACAAAATAGAGAGGGTCAGTATGGAGGCTAACAGCCGGAGAAAGTGCGACCTCCTCAAGTTGACAAGGGAAAAAAGGTGGTCGTGGAAGAGCCCATGAAGAAGCAAAGGTTCTCTACCACCGGGGTGGGTGGCTCTAACGACATTCTCCCACCTCAGTCCAGCATCTCGCTTGGGAAGAAGTTGATGGCAGCATTGATAGCCACAACCTCTGGGGGCAAAAAAGGCCACCTGTCATAGCCCAAAGGCACGAACCTGTTAAAAAAGCTAAGTCTACCAGCGACTCCACAGCTTTAAAGGCCCCCTCAAGTAAAAGGCTCGCTGTCAAGACTAGGAGCGAGGAGCTGGCTCCTGAAAGTCTTTATCTTCTTCCTCTAAAGGTTCAAATAGCCATAGTAACTTTTCATAAGTACTGGAAGGAGAGATGGCAAGATTTTGTGGAGACCAGTGACGTCGTGGACGTCTTTTCCACTATGGTGAGCCAGGTGGAGAGAGCCTTTGGTGTGGCCATAAAGGCTAGAGCCCTCTTACAAAGTAGCTCAAACATAAAAATCACGTAATCGGAAAGATAAAATATCCATCTACATTACATTATATAAAGTGCTCTATTGAGTTCGAATTGGAACTCTTTTTACACTAGGACTCATTATTTCTATTTAATTGGTTCTAATTTTTTAATTTTCACCAAGACTATTCTTTTCTTTTTTGCTTTCTCATACATTTTTATAGGCGAATTCTATATACTTTCACATCTAGGATTTAAATATATGATATATAACACTGTGAAGAAAGAATTTCTTATAATTAAGTTAGGTGTTTAGATTCCAAAAATGGTAAAAATAAAAAACATTTTCTGAAGTCTCTAAATTTTTCTGAAAACTTATGAAGAATTTTGATATTAGGTATTTGTTCAGAATAAAAAAGTACTTTGAATGTAATTTATCCTTTTTAAAAATTAAATATTAATCAAATAAAATAAAATAATCAATGTTTCCACTTGTAACTTTCAGCCTAATAGACATTTCAGATAACTCACCATCCCTTCAAGAACCTCGACTGAGTTTCTGCTGATGCCGGATCAATTGGTGGTTGGCCACCACCATCTTTCATGGGGTAACCAGCCGGCGGTGGCAGATCCATATATGGAATACCATGTGGCTCTGCAGGATATGCAGTGCCTGGCAGAGGATATATACTCCTGTAAAAACCCACAAATTCAAACAATCGAAAACCATAAACCCTTTTTCAAACTAAAAAAGAAGTATATATATATATACACACACACACACACACACACACACACACACACACACACACACACTATTACCCCCCAAAATCAGAGGCTCCAGGTCAGTACTCCATGTGGACTGCCACGTACACAGGATATCCACATGGACTTCCAACCATTCCTTATAATCAAGCGAAAGCAGAGCCAGTTGAAAAGTCAACCGGGGGTTCAACAAGGTCAAGGACGACGGAGGAGGCCATTGTCCGAAGACGTGCAGTGCCGAAGCTGTGTTTATCAGATGTCCCCTTCAGCTCAAATATTGAAGGTCTACTTAAAGCCCTTCCAAGTGATGCAGAGGCTCTTCACGTCCAAAGTATTGAAGCACCGAAGTTCAACTGCATCAGATGTCCATAAGTTCGAATCTGACCTCAACACCCTAATGCCGACGCTGCCCCCAATAGATTGGAAGATTCTCATAGAACTGATTGATGGGATGTCTGTAATAACGTGTCTGTAGCTTTTAATATGTCAGTATGTCAGCCTATTACTAGCACGGCTGACCCTTTGTCAAACATTGAATACAATGAATGGACAGTGATGCGAGTCTTTGATCAAGGAGATGTTGCCACGTGGATGTGATCAAACGGTCACCACGTCGGTTAGGTTAGTATAAATAACCTCTCTTTGTACTAAAAATGGGGATACAATCAAGAAATAAAGAACATCTTTATACGCTTAGCTTTGTTTTACAAGTGCATAAGGATGAATACAATTTGATATCAAAAAGAGTATACAATACATTCTCATATCTATCCTTTCACAAATTCTAATACGAAAGGAGCAATTTAGTTAAACAGATCTAGCATTCGTTGATAGCACGACTGTTTCTCAAACCCGATCGCCGGAGTCTGAACATTTGTGTCTCTCGTTGAAAAGTGCTTCTCACGTTCTGATAATCAAATCTCCATTCCTATTTCCGAAGAAACGTGCCGGATCAGCACTGACGTGGCAAGAGTGGGCCCCGTATCTGTTGAGTTCATTTTTTGGGGTCAACAGATTGGTGCCTCTGTGGGAAATCTTTCATTTAACCATGAAACACGTATGGAAAAAGAAAAAGATACGTTTCTGAGAAAGTTTCTTATCCTTGAACCTTGCAAAAAGAAATCAACAAGAACTTGAAACCCCAAGAAGAAGGGAACCAAGTCGTACGTCATGTAACCAAAAAATGAGTTCTACGGACGAAAATGACCCTAGAAGGACGAGGGAACGCCCTGAAGAAGGAGAACCCTCACGAGCTGTCCCAGCAGGCCAACCAAGACCTCCAATGCGCAGAAGAGGAGGTCCCAGGGACCGAGGTGGAGTTACAACCAGGTTAACTAGAGAAATGGCAACAATGGCTGCCAACAGAGGAACATAACTCAGCAGAACCAAGCCATGCATGAAATGTTGATGTATATGCAAGAACAAGGAGGCTACCAGGCTCCTCAAAATACGGCTCCCGAAGACGTATTCCCCAACGCTCAAGCCTATTACCATGAGGAGGAGGAGGTCCAGAGTCAAATGGCAGGACATCGCCATTACGGGATGGAAGCTCCTCAGGAAGACGAGGACAAGGATTCGTAGAACAATCATGCCTCGAAAAGGCTGCAGGAAGAGAGACCTCAGAGGTCAGGAAGTGTCTTCGACAGGATAAGCCCAAGAATGCCTAGAAATAGGTGAGCCAATCCACCTCAGGCACCTAGCAATAGGTATGACGATGAGTTACCTTCCGTCCGTCCCCTAGAAATAGGCACAAAAGGCAAGAACAAGCCAGGAGCGAAGCGGGAACATCCCAACCACCTCCCTTGATCAATCCAAAGGAGGAAGAGAACCCAGATGGACCTCAGAGGTCTTATGACCTCGATGATGATAATGAGCATTCTCCATTCTCCGAGGCCATAAGGAGTGCACCCATGTTGAGCCACTTCGTACTCCCAAAAATCTAAAAGTACGATGGGAGAGGCGATCCCGCCAAACATATGGACAATTACAAGACACATGAATCTGAAGGGGGCCACTCTAGCAATGAAATGCAGGGCCTTCCACTTCAACTTAAGTGGAGGGGCAGAGATTTGGCATGCTAGGCTACCAGAGGGGAGCATTCGAAGTTGGCCAGAGTTCAAGAAAACTTTCTTGAAACGCTTCGCAGCCAGTGAAGACGGGGAAAGACCCATCCAACGGTTGCAAGATATAAGGCAACAACAAGGTGAGTCGCTGAAAAGTTTTACTGCGCGATTTACCGATAAAATGACATATTGGGTGCAAGTCACGGATAAGGAAGCCTTGACTACCCTAAGATGAAGCCTAGACATGAACTCTCTTTCTGGAAAGATGTGCAAAATAAAGACCCCGCCACCTATGATGTGCTGTTAGAGATTATAAGGCATGAAATCCTGAACGAGGAGCTAAAAGATCATAGGAATAGGGCTAGCCAGGGTTTGCCACCTCCACAAATCCGAAAGAGAGAGGTCTCACCTCCCACTTGATGGATAATCAAGCCCCAAAGAATCATGGACATGAACTTGCTGCTACGACACTCAACGCAGTACCTATCCTTGCCTATGAAAAAGTCAACCCTAGCCCTGGAATGCGCCTGCGTCAATCCAACCCAAGAAATCTACAAAGGGAATGAGGTGCTGATCCTAGAAATAGGAACGAGGCATCACAATATCGTTCATATCACCAGTCCAATGGACATCGAACAGAGGACTACCGAGACACTACAAGATTCCCTACCAAAAATATTCCCAATAGGCAAAACACACAGCCTCGGAACAATGAGCAGCGTCACCCTAACAGGACCGACCCTCCACGAGGAAGGGATAATGACATTGAGGAACCAATGGATGGCTAGAGACAGTGACAATACCCCCCAGGCAACGAACATGAGCCCATCCGAGAGATCGATACGATCATCAGTGGTCCTCACGTGGGCGAAGATTCTAGAAACTCCTAGAAGAATTATGCCAGGGAGGCAACCAACTCTGCTATGACGAGCTACATAGTGAATCAATCTGCAAGAGGGGGAGTCTCACCTCCAATCACTTTTACTTAAGAGGACACAAAGGGTGTACATTATCCTCACTGTAACGCCTTAGTGATAAGGGCAGTAAAAGGATGTTAGTGGATAATGGGAGCTCAGTGAATATTTTGTTTGGTACCACCTTTGACAAAATGAAAGTCGACCATGAGCTTACCCAGTAAGCTCCCCCTTGTATGGTTTCACTGGGGATAGTATTATCCCCCGGGGTAAGATCACTGTAGCAATGGAGATAGGGGTAGAATCCCATATCGCTCACCATTTTATGGAATTCCTTGTGGTGGATAACCGATCTACCTATCATGGGGTGCTTGGATGACCCACCTTAAAAGGAACTATGGGCAGTCACCTCAATCCACCATTTATGCATGAAGTTTCCTACCGAAAATGGCATCGCCACAGTTCGTAGAGAACAGAGAGGAGCTAGAGAATGCTACTCTAACTCCCTGAGAAAAGTTGAAACAAGAACATACGTCATTTTTGCTGACGTTGATATGGACGAGCCCCCTAAACAAGGGATCACCCTTGAACAAGGGGAATTCGTCCTTATGACTAAAGCTCCTGAAAAAGGACTAATTGCTGAGGAAGCAATCAGTTTGGAAGAACTGGACCCCTGAGTTATTGATTGCGAGCCTCAAACGGCTCCATTGGAGAAATTAGAAACCTACCCAGCTGACCCTATGGACTCAACAAAGTGCCTACAGGTGGGAAGCAATTTGTTACACGAAATAAAGGAGAAGTTGAAAAACTTCCTATACAAAAATCTTGATGTATTCGCTTGGAAGCATGGCGACATGATAGACGTTGATCCAAAGGTCAGCTGCCACCACCTGAATATTGATCCGAAAGCTACTGCTCACAGACAAAAAAGGAGAGCCCTCAACCCAGAAAGATGTGTAGCCCTGAATGATGAAGTCAAGAAACTGATTGACAATGGCTTCATTAGGGAATCCTTGTATCCGAAATGGGTCTCCAACCCAGTTCTGGTTGTAGACTCTACTGTTGGACATGAGAGCTTCCCACTTCCAAGGATAGACCAGCTTGTAGACTCTACTGCTGGACATGAGCTCCTCAGCTTCATGGACGCTTACTCTGGGTACAATCAAATCCCCATGTTCCCACCAGATGAAGACCACACCTCCTTCATAATGGATAAGGGGCTCTATTGCTACAAAGCTATGCCTTTCGGATTGAAGAATGCTGGAGCAACGTACCAGAGGCTGGTTAACAAAATGTTTGCCGACCTCATCGGTAAATCCATGGACGTATATGTGGATGACATGCTGGTGAAAACCCAGAAATCAACACACCACATTTCCCACCTGGATAAGGCTTTTTAGATCCTATGAAAGTATCGAATGAAGCTCAATCCTTTAAAATGCGCTTTCAGGGTATCGTCCGGCAAGTTCCTTGGATACATAGTTAATAAAAGAGGTATCGAAGCGAACCTTGAAAAGGTCAGAGCTTTGATTGAGATGAGGTCACCCCAAAAGCCAAAGGAAGTTCAAAGCCTTACTGGAAGGGCGGCAGCCCTAAATCGCTTTATATCTAAAGCGACAGACAAATGCCTCCCCTTCTTCAAAGTTCTCAAGGGGGGAAACTAATTTCAATAGACGGAAGAGTGTGAGGTGGCCCTGTAGGAATTAAAGAAACACCTAGGGCAAGCACCTCTTCTTTCCAAATCGACAGACCATGAAGTATTGCACTTGTATTTGGCAGTAAGCCCCGAGGTAGTAAGCTCAGTTCTGATAAAGGAGGAAAACAACCATCAACTACCAGTTTACTATGTCAGCAAAGCGCTCATCGCCTCTGAGACACGAAATCCTGACATGGAAAAGCTGGACTTCTCCCTAATAATAGCCTCAAGAAAACTAAGGCCTTATTTCCAGGCCCATAGCATACACGTGATAACCAATTACCCCCTCAAACAAGTGCATCAAAAACCCGACGCTTCGGGAAGACTGCTTAAATGAGATGTGGAGCTTAGTGAGTTTGACATCAGTTACAAACCAAGGACGGCTATTAAAGGGCAAGCCCTGGCTGATTTTGTGGCGGAATTCACCCCCGCACCAAATAACGAAGAGGAAATGGAACCCATCGAACCTCAGATATGGAGGCTTTCTGTAGATGGATCTTTCGGAGAGACTGGTTCAGGGGCAGGAATCATATTGGTCAGCCCAGAAGGATACAAACTCACTTATGCAGTGAGGTTCGGCTTTAAAGCAACCAATAATGCAGCTGAGTACGAGGCTCTTCTAGCTGGTCTCCGAATGGTGAAGGAATTACAAGTAAAAAGGCTCATAATCAGCAATGACTCCCAATTGGTGGTCAGCCAAGTCTAAGGAAATTATTCAGCCAGGGACAAATCTATGGTAGCTTACCTGAAGCTGGTAATAAGCTTCGTTACTTCATTTGAGAGGTTCGAACTGATACAGTTACCAAGGTCCTACAACACTCACGCTGACGCGTTGGTAAAGTTAGCAAGTAGCAAAGACTCAGAACTACTCACTGTGGTTCCAATTGAGCACCTCGCCAAGCCTTCGATCGAAGTGAGTGATACGGTAATGTGGAAAGAAAGTGCACCCCTTTGGATGAAACATATCATATCCTATCTAAGGGGTCAGATCCTACCCCAACAATTTTGCCTAAGGGGGTGGGGGCTGAGGAGGTTCGAAAGGAACTATGGCTCCGGCCTTTGCAGGGTTCACTTCTTCAGCATTGGGCTCTGGCACATCACCCTCCTCTGCTGGTTTCTGAGGCTCTTCCCCTTCCTCTTCCAAGAATTCAGCCCTTAATTCGAAAGTCTGAACCTCCCGGTTATGCACCTCCAACCAATCGATAACTTCATTATAAGCATACCTCCTCCAATAGGCACCAAAGCGTTGGTAATGCTCAGTGAGGTGAAAATTGGCCAGGAAACTCTGTTCAGCATTTTTACTCTGAAGCTCAGCATCACTGCGAATTGTTTCTACTTCTTCAGTAAGGCTAGCAACCTGGGAAGTCAGTTCCCCCATCTTCCATTTCAATTCAACATTCTCCCCACTGACCTTCTCGAGAGCTTCGGCAGCACCCTTATTACTGGTGTCCGATGTTTCCACCCGCTTGGTTAAAGCGACCACTGCACTTTGAGAAAGATGAACTTTCTTATTCAAAGATTCATTTTCAGCCATAACGGTAGTAAGCTTGGTAGACACCTCTGACTCCCTCTTCATTGCCGCTTCAACCTCGGCTTCGACCTTCTTGGCTACCTCTTCAGACTGGGTAGCCTTCCCCACAAACTCTCGATTCTTCCACTGCAAAATTTTGAACAGTGTCACCATTTCGAAATGCTCAACTGTCCCTAAAAAACCAGACATTACGATTAGTAAGGAGGATTATTTAATAAATTTGAAAAAAAGATTAAGGAATGACACTCACTGGGATCGGAGTATGAGGTTGAAACTTTGATAAAGAGAACAGTGTCACCCTCACACTCCTGTCACTTCTCCCTAACCCAAAACCAGGTCTCTTTCCACCCATTGATGGATGTGGAGAGGCCCGTCACTAAAGGAGCATGTGCCCCCATGGAGTACCAACCCTTGGAATCCCCCTTACCTAATGCGCGAGGTTGGAAAATGGTTTGGAAAATATAAAAAGGCATGTCCTCGCCCAATGAGGTCTACTTCCAAAGGATATAAGACCCCACTAGCTGGGCCCAAGCATTTGGAGAGAGCTGGGTAGGAGCCAACCCATACAGCCTAAGGACGGCTCAGAAGAAAGGATGAAGGGAAAGGCGAAGCCCTAATTTGAGCAAGAACTCGCTGATGGCAACATACCCCTACCTTGGACGACAGGCTCGCTCATTAGGAGATGGAGTTAGAAGTTCTATGTTATAAGGGATCATATACTTCACCCTAAGGAAAGCAAGGAGGGTTGGAGTAGCGTTAGAAGAAATTTTTGCTGCCCCCCAGGCTATTTCTTCATCTTCACTCCCTGACCCTTCCCCAGAAGTGTCATCACCCCTACCAGCCTCAACAGCCCTAATAAGCTCAGCCGTACTTACCAACTCACCCCCCGCCTAATAGCCAACCTATTTATGTCCACTCTTTCATCAGAGGAAGAAGAAGACGCCATTGATCCGGAAACGTAAATGAAATTCTTCTTGAAATACAATGAAGGTTCACGGCACTTACAGAGATATTTTGATGTAGAAAGGGATCTTGAGAAAGGCACTTGTAAATGCGAAGAAGGCTTACAAACTTGAGGAAAGTCTGAGGGAGATAGAGCTAGTGGGCAGGAATTCACGTAAAGGTGAGAGAAAAGAAAAAGATTTTTTCTGAGAGTGATCTCCTTTTATAGGCGGGGATAATTGACCCCAACCGTCGGATCAAGGTTCAAGGTTCAAGGTTTATAGACTAAAATCGATGCCACATGTCACTTTAGACGTTTCAGATTCAACGGTTCAGATTAATACGTCGAGCGCACGCGCCTTATCGCGCCTATAAAATGAATGGGGAGCAGAAAAGACAATCATGATCGCTCATTTAATACGACAGCTGCGGCGCGCATGGTGAATTGTGCCATCATGATTACCTTTTCTTGGAAATAGCCAACATCATCAAATCATTGAAACGTTATCGCTAAGAACTCCTCGTATCTCTAAACAAATCATTATTCAAATAACACTCCTCTTAATTATCAATCAGAGGCTGCTCGGTCAACGGTAAACATTCCTGACCTCTTAAATGAAAGGACTATGAACTTGAAACCAACATCGCTAGGCAAATCACTCCGGAAGATGTTGGCAGGAAAGTCTACAAAGATTAGATCCTCTTCAAGAAATTGCGTAACATTTGAAAGTCCATACATTACATAAATAACCATGCATAGACTTGGGGAACTATTGTTACCCCCCAAAATCAGAGGCTCCAGGTCAGCACTCTACGTGGACTGCCACATACACATCATATCCACGCGGACTTCCAAGCGTTCTTTATAATCAAATGAAAGCAGAGCCAGTTGAAAAGTCAACGAGAGGTTCAACAAGGTCAAGGACGAAAGAGGAGGCCATTGTCCGAAGACGTGCAGTGTCGAAGCTGTGTTTATCCGATGTCCCCTTCAGCTCAAATATTGAAGGTCTGCTTAAAGCCCTCCCAAGTGATGCAGAGGCTCCTCACGTCCGAAGTACTAAAGCACCGAAGCTCAACTGCATCAGATGTCCATAAGTTCGAAGCTAACCTCAACACACTAATGCAGACGCTGCCTCCCAACAGATTCGAAGATTCTTATAGAACTGATTGATGGGATGTCTGTAATAAAGTGTCTGTAGCTTTTAATATGTCAGTGTGTCAGCCTATTACTAGCACGACTGACCCTTTGTCAAACATTGAATACAATGAATGGACAGTGATGTGAGTCTTTGATCAAGGAGATGTTGCCACATGGATGTGATCAAACGGTCACCATGTCGATTAGATTTGTATAAATAACCTCTCTTTGTGCTAAAAATGGGCATGCAATCAAGAAATAAAGAACATCTTTATACGTTTAGCTTTGTTTTACAAGTGCACAAGGAGGAATACACTTTGATATCAAAAAGAGTATACAATACATTCTCATATCTATCCTTCCACATATTCTAATACGAAAGGAGTAATTTAGTTAAACAGATCAAGCATTCGTTGATAGCACGAGTGTTTCTCAAACCGATCGCCGGAGTCCAAACATTTGTGTCTCATGCCAGAAAGTGCCTATCACGTTCATTACAATCAAATCTCAGTTCCTATTCCGGAAGAAATGTGTCGGGTCAGCACTTGACGTGGCAAGAGTGAGCCGGTATCTGTTGAGTTCTTTTTTTGGGGTCAACACATATCTTGGGGCTGATTCTGGTTGTAGTTACTCATTTTTCTCACGAAAAGCTCAAAAAATGACTCGAAATAATGTAAATGTCAAAATTTTGTAAGGAGTTATTTCGGGCGTGTATTTATATATAGGACGAGGCTGGTGGAGTGGTTGAATAAATTACGTAAGGAGGCGAAGAAAACAAGGGCGACGACACCGCGTTGAAGGAAAGGGAAGGCAGAATATGGGAAAATCCAAAAGGGAGAGGCTTTAAAGGAAAGTAGGAGTAAATTGCCCAAATAGTCACTGAAGTTTACGCCATACTTCCAAGAGGTCACTGAACTTTCAAAATCACCAAAGTTATTACTGAACTTTACAAGATATTTTTACGATGTCACTGAACTTTAAAAATCACCTCATTCATTACAGAACTTTGTAAAAGGTTTCCCAGGGATCACTAATTCAGTGATCTCCTAGGAAACATTTTGCAAAGTTTAGTGATCCCGTAGAAACCGTTTGCAAAGTTTAGTAATGAATGAGGTGATTTTTAAAGTTCAGTGACCTCATGGAAAACTTTTACAAAGTTCAGTGATGACTTGAGTGATTTTTAAAGTTCAGTGACCCTTTGGAAGCATGACGTAAAGTTCAGTGACTATTTGGGCAATTCGCTCAGGAAAGTAGAATGTCGAGTTCCCACTCTTTGCGTTACATTTACTATTATTAATTAGATAATCAAATTCGTGACGCGTAATCTTCTTCACAAGGGCATGTTCGATAGAGATTAAAATCGGATTAAAAATGAAAAATTAGTCGTTATTGTTGACTTTTATTAGACGAATGGGAGCCAATAACGGCTATATTTTCAATTTTAATTGGATTTTAAGCACGACCGAACATTAGTGATGCATTGTGAGGGGAATATTGTACTAATATATACATTAATTGTGTTACATGTACATGATGGTTATATACAAATGATGAGTGAAATATAATTGAGTCATAATTTCTTAAACCAAATTAAAAAAAAAAACTTTTACTCTCTTTTTGACATTTCATCCGTATGTAAAATATTATGTAACTCATTTTTGTAAAAGTAGGATTATTCTATATGCATTTCCTATACTTGTACAAACTTGATAAATCTCTTTATTTTATAATAAATATTATTTATGATAAATCTCTTTGTTTCATAATAATTACAAGAATATATGGTTTTTATATTCAACAATTAACTAGTTTCAAGTTTTTCCAGTTACATGAAGTTTGCTTTATCATCAAATTTGAGTACTACTTCGTCTTATTTTGATACATAAATGTTGGTGTCAAAATTGGCCAACAATCAAATTATTCATGAATCTCTGTATTGAAGATTTTTAGAGACTGATCTAAAAAAAATACATACCTAAGATGGCACTAGGCTCACCAGTGATGACACTTCTATGCTTAAATTAAATTAGGAATTATAATATAATGTCCATTAGACGACAACGTGCATATAAAGCAATTATTATGTTTTGTGTGTTGATAACGAATCATCATAATTTTATGCATTTTTATATCATTGTAGGTCTGAATTCATAAATCGAAATACGTATGGTTAAAGAATAATGCTATGTGTCCTTAGAGGGGAGTATTCCCATGTGATTTGACATGTGAAGTGTGGTAACATGATAACATCGATCAAATG
This sequence comes from Fraxinus americana, assembly GCA_035079005.1. NCBI lineage: Eukaryota > Viridiplantae > Streptophyta > Magnoliopsida > Lamiales > Oleaceae > Fraxinus > Fraxinus americana. Next base: position 30,004,808 of record CM068723.1, read on the forward strand.
TGAATATGAACCACATCACATGTGATAATCTTGTGAAGATAAATTACATTACTTCAAAAATAGTCTCATTCAAAATCTGGTCTTGATTTGTTCCCTAATTGATGAACCTTACAAAAAAATATGAAAAATTGTTCCTTGTTTAATTTAGTACTTGTCATATGGTAAAGAGACCTACTATCTTTAGGCAATGTTTAATTAGGAAAATTATGTACACAACACTTAAAATTCCACTGAAGCAAAACAATAATTACTACTATTCGAAAAAAAAATTTATGGATAAATACCCAACTTCTATTACTTGGATAAATAAACTTGGTCTTGACCTTGAAAAATGGTTACGACACGTGGCCAACAGAACGAGACTCCACGTAAGCTCTTTCCTGCTCGCGGTAGCACACCGTTAGTCACTCGTTCCCCTTTTCTGATGGGAATGGAAGCGGCCGCGAGCACTCCGATGGTCAAGTCAATATTTTAGTCAACCAAATAGTGGTGTTCGACTGTGAAGTGGTCACTGGGACGTGGTTGAGGATGTGTGTAAATATAGTGAAAGGTTATTTAGAGTTAAAAGACTAGAATGCAAAGATTAGAATGGGAACCCCTCCCTTATCATAGTGTGGGGGTATTTATACTAGAGAAAGGAAGAGGAGAACCGTTAGGTGGTGGGGACACTTGGCGTCGGAACCTGGATGGGTCATCCTTTCATAGGCGTCAATCCATAGGTTGGCAGGCATAAAATGATTTTTAACATAGCAACATGAGTTGACCATTTGTAGCATGCTACATGTCCCATCAAGTCTAAGGACTTGACTTTGGAGAGATCTCCTCATAGAAGATCTGGCAGGCCAGGGGAAGTCAATGTGGGACGTAGCGGAGAGTGGACCTTTGCATCCGTCGTTTATGGAGGATGAGTTCGGCTCTTCTACGAAGGAGTAGTAGAGTTTCGGTTCGGGGCATCAAATTAAGTTCATCCAATACAAATTCAGTTCATTCGGTGTAAACTCAGTTCATCCACCATGTGGCATCGTGGAATTAAATACCGTAATACGTGGCGGATGACCTGGATGGACTAGGTAGAGGGCCTCTGAAGGCCTGTAGCAACAGTCCCTCAAGACCATGTATGGATATTTATATAATGCATGGACTTTGTAGAGGTGGACACATCATGTCATTTTATGGGGTGTATGTTCTAGTTGTTGTAGAAGAAAAAGGTGGTCTAAAGCGACGTCCTGGCTGAAGTACGAAGCGTTGAGTGTTGGGAAACTTTGAGAAAAGTTGTGGCAGAGGCAACGTCCTGGCTGAAAGATGAAGCGTTGAGTGTTGGCAACTTTAAGAAAAGTTGCGGTAGAGGCGACAACCTGGCTGAAGGACGAAGCGTTGAATATTGGCAACTTTGAGAAAAGTTGCGGCAGAGGCGACGTCCTGGTTGAAGGACGAAGCGTTGAGTGCTGACAATTTTGGGAAAAGTGACGGTAGAGGCGACTTCCGACTGAAGGACGAAGCATTGAGTGTTAGTAACTTTGAGAAAAGTTGTGGCAGAGGCGACGTCCTGGTTGAAGGACGAAGCGTTGAGCATTAGTAACTTTGAGAAAAGTTGTGGCAAAAGCGAAGTCCTAGTAAAAGGACGAAGCGTTAAGTGTTAACAACTTTCGAGGAAAGTTGTGGTGGAAGTGAAGTCCTAGCAGAAGGACAAAGCCTTGAGTGATTGTAACTTTAAGGAAAGTTGTGGTAGAGGCGAAGTCCTAGTAGAAGGACGAAACCCAGAGTGATTGCAACTTTAAGGAAAGTTGCCGTAGAGGCGAAGTCCTAGTACAAGGACAAAGCCCTGAGTGATTGCAATTTTAAGAAAAGTTGTGGTAGAGGCGAAGTCCTAGTAGAAGGAAGAAACTCGGTGTGATTACAACTTTAAGGAAAGTTGTGGTAGAGGTGAAGTCCTATTAGAAGGAGAAGCCCTAATTGATTTTAACTTTAAGGAAAGTTGTGGTAGAGTCGAAACCCTAGTAGAAGGACGAAGTCCAGAGTGATTACAACTTTAGGGATAATATAACTTTGTTAAGATCTCTAAATTTAATTTCTTTTGATGTTGCAGATTTTTATTATGTCTCTAGATAATCCTTCGAACCAATGGGCAGTACGAAATAGGTGTCATAAGATGGACAAAGATGAGATCATTGTTTTTTCATAGAGTACGTAAGATATTTAGTAAAGTTTCAAAAATAATTACATTTATCTTTTGTTTCCATGTTGCATTCGTAAAGTCAACTAAACAAATTTCCAAGAGTTCTAAACGACGAAGAGTTGCAATTGCTGCTGCAATTCGAGAGACTAATAAACGACTAGTAAGGATGGAAAACCAATAAATGAAGCAGTTGCCAAGACTTTGGTATGTGTATTTCAATGTTCATAGTCAGAATAATAGATTGTATTATATCACTTGTTAGTATAAAATTTGCCTTTCATGAGTGCAGAAAAAGATTGAAGATTGTGCGCAATCAATTTCTAATACATCAGCAAAAGATTCCATCCGCGATGATGCTGTTGCTCGAGTGTTATGACCTGAACGTCATGGAAGAGTTCAGGGACTTAGATTTGGAGTTGCACCATCAAAAGTGGATGGACAAATTCAAAGTAATGGGAAAGTTAGAGAACTTGAAAGCCAATTACAAACTCAATCGAAAATGGTGGGAGCACTAGAAGAAAAGGTTGAAGCACTTCTCAAGTTAAGTCAACATGTTAGAACTTTTGACCATTATTTATACCGTGATAATATAACTTAATATAGCCAAGTATATGTAGAATAACTTTTATAATCTTTGTATCATTTTTCAGAATGTGGAGGATGGGAATTCAAATGATTTTACTCCTCAGGTTTTTGTATCCTACATTATTAAAAGTTTATTCAATATAAATTTAGATTGGAGTATACTAATAAAAAAAAATATTTTCTATTTAATATGAATTTGTAGTCACACCAAGGAAGTGGTGTCCAATGAGGTATTTCACATATGGAAAATGTTAGGTGTCAATTACTGCATTGGTACATGTTTGAGGAGGAAGAAGTTGTAGCAGAAGGGAGAATTCCAACAACAGACCCAAGAACAAAGGTGTATCACTTGCCACTCGGAAGAGACTGTTGGAAGGTTTGGGTTGAGGAAGTGTATATGGGTCAATTGACCTTATACAGACCTACAAATGAATTTCGAACTCTTCGTGAAGCCATGTGAAGTACTGTTGCTTGGCCAAAGAGTAGTATTAGACTTCTTTGATGAAGGTATGTGTGAATCCATTTCCATTTCGGGGAATTGCATTTTCTCATTTGTAATGTTTATGAGCAACATATATGAAGTGTAGAAGTATGTTGTGGCTGAGAGCTGGTATTTGTTGATATTCTTTAGCTAGCATAAATACTTTTTGAAGCATAGACCCATTTATATAAGAGAAGGGAAAAGTGAAAGGGAAAGGACGTTGATCCAAATCAACTCTTCTGCCACTAGCATCTGACAAGGAATGGGTTGATATTGTACAGGATATTCCCTCTAGTTCCATTAAGGATTTATACAGTACCCTACTAGTTAGACCACTAGGTTATTTGCCCCGATTAAGAATGTCTATGAATGGAATGAATGCTTTTGATCTAAATTATAATGGGACACTTCCACTCCTTTAAATTATTTATCAGCTTTCACGTGCTCAAGTTGAAGGACAAACTAGCATTAACGTGTATATACATGTAAATATAGATAGACACGATCAAATTAGAACCATCAATATAATTTCCAATGGTAATACTTCACTAGGGATGTACATATCAACTTTTGAGAATCACTAGCTTTGGAAGGTTTTACGGTTGCAAAATGAGGTAACTGGAACACTTCACTCAGAGGAGAATTCTTTGGAATCATTGGATAGTTTTGGTAAAAAAAAAAAACAGAGAGGAAGGATTAAGCAAAAAAGTTGCCCTTGAGCATTTGTAGTTTCAGAGATCAAACAAGCCCCAATGTGGATCTAAAATCTAAAGGCATGTTAGAGACACAAGATAATGCACGCAAAGCTGCAGCGGGCAATAAGTCTCCATTTTATGTAGGGTCTTCTGGTGGTAGTTTGATGCCTGTTGAGAGGACATCCAAGTGGAAGTGCTAGGCGTTAAAGACACATGGTTGTGTTAAAAAAAATAAAATCATGCAGTCGTAGTAGTGTTCATAGTTTTATTTGAGAAAATGGGATGTTATCATGATAGGAATCAATGGCCAAGGTAGTTCTCGTTTATGAGTCTCTTTTGATAAGGCCTTTTTTTGTTACTTTATTTTATTTTATTTTTTGTTTGATGGTGGTTGGTGGCACTGTAATGATTTTGAACTTGCTTAAATGTATATTGATCTGTTTGATTGCTTCCATTTTTTTCATTTTTTGGGTTACACTTTTAAGATTGTTGTCTAAGTCTTGGTGGAGGGGAAGAAAATGAAGATAAATTTGCAACATAAAAAGTTAGCAAGTGGATAGCCTTGGTAGTCTTCTATTAATTAGCAAGGGGTTTGATCAATCATGTATTTTTGAAGTATAAATACTTTTGATTTGCATGCTAATTATACCCTTATTATTTTTGAATTATGTAGGGAGTTAGATTATTTTTGGGATAGCTTGTGGTCACAGAAGCAAGCTCAGATATGGATCCAATATTTTGTAATATTTTGTTGGTCAATTGTGATTGCTATCTAACTTTTTGAATAGGCTAATGATGTTAGCATATTGTATTGAATCATATTCACTATTTTTGTTTATTAGAACTATGTAAAATCTGATTACATATGACTAATTTCCAAATATTTTGTTTTGTAATTATTATAGGTTTGTTGGAAATCAAATAAATTAATTATGCAAAATTTTTAAAAAAACTGTAAAGGTTCTACGGCAACGTTTAGAAAATGTTGCGAAAGGTTCTATGGCGTTTTCTAAACGTTGCTAAACGTTGCCGTAGAACCTTTCGGCAACATTCAAAAAACGTTGCCGTATCTTTCTACTCTACGACAACATCTCGATTTGCAACATACATCAAAACGTTGCAAAAGGTTTTTGGCAACATTTTTTGACCGTTGCAAAATGCTTTCTTGTTGTAGTGCCCTATTACGATTTTCAATTTTTTTTTTCTTCCTTCAAATTGGAGTAAAAACCAACACATAGAAAGGTGATCCTAATCTCTAAAAGTGAGCAAGTTGTTTCACAAGCTTCCATTAAAAATAAACAACCATGCTCTTATATAAAAAATTGTTAAAATCTAACTTAAATCTAGACATGACTCCTATGTTCAATTTTATAAAATTAGACATAGTTTTTTTAATTAGAATAACTATTTAGAAAATCAAGATATATATCAGTTGAAAATCACATACATTACAAAATTTAGGGGTTGTTTGACAGCTTTTGATAACAAATTTGGCAAATTTTGATAAAATTTAATGAAATATATGATTGATAAGTTGAACATTTAATTAAGCTCTTGTTTGGTAAGAATTAAAATCTAAATTTTAATTTAAGTCAAAGTCAACAATTAATTTTAATAACATATTTTATAGGATCCACAACTTTTTAACCATATATTTCATCAACTTTTTATCAAAATCTACTAAAAATTTAATTTTAATCTTTATCAAACAAGGGTTAAATGCATGTTTAAATTGAAATTTGACCACTTAAAATATTCAAAATTAAACTGTCAAATCTCATTATTCTACATATAATACCACATTATCGATATTTCATCATTATAATGATAAATAATATTACTTTTTTTAATAAAGTTTCATCAAACAAACTAAACGGTCTTGAGAGTTGATAACATAAAGTAAAGATTAGAGAACAATGATTATAATAAAAAAAGATTGTGGTCTCAAATGGCGACCCTCTAGTAATAGTACCATATTTGCAAGATAATAAAAAAAGACTTATTAGCACAAAACGTTCATATGTTTGACCTTTAGTGTACAAAACGTTCATATATTTTGTTTTTTCATCCATATTTTCACATTTCATCGTAGAAAATGCCATTCTCATAGTTTTTTTATACAATTTCTCAATTAAAAATTGTTAAATGACAAATATACTCTTCTATTTAAATAAAATAAAAGGAGAGGAAAAGGAAAAGGAAAATAAAGAACAAATCACAATCACACTCCCAATTTTTTAAAAAATCTACAAATAAATCCAAAATATATTAAATTAAAAAATAAAAATAGAAAATAAGTCATCTGCCTCTTTTCCCCTCTCCCATCCCCATTCGGCCTCTCACCCTGGCCACAAAATAGAATCCCCATGGACACTAATATCAGGGAGGATATATGAATAAATGACCCAAACAAAAAGCCATAATTCCAAAATGACCTTTGACTTTTCAAAAAAATTGAAACTACCTAAAACACCCCTAAATATAATATTTATTAAACTATGAAAAGAATACAATCAAGTTCTAAGGAATTAGATTGTCATAAAATGACCTACAAGAAACTAAGATCTAAAAGAGGATCATACAAGATTAAGAAACTTGCTAAAGATAAAAAAGAAATTGAATTTAAAAATGAATTTGATAAAATTGGATATCAAGAACAATTAATTGCATCACAAAAAATATTAAAATGTTTTAAAGAAAACATGATAGAAAATTTTGCTAAGGGCATTGTAAGATCTATAATAACAAAAGATATACAGGATATAATAGATAAATTAGAAAAAAAAGGAGAAAAAATATTTTAAAATATGATATTCCTTTTAACCCAAATATAGATATAATAACAGATCTTGATATTATAAATTCCCAAATATTAATAGATTTTGAAGATTTACTCAACACATTATAAAGCATAAAGACCGATTTTAGATTTTAAAGATTATTAGATTTTAAGATTTTTGATTTTTGTTCGCTTATAGTAGCACCCTCACAAATTGGTATCAGAGCCTAAAGGATCAATAAAAATCATAAATAAAATAAAAATTATTAAAAATAATGAAAATCGAAGATTTAGGTAATAAATATTATATAATAAGAGAAAAGTTTGATATAATAATTATAAAACCAATATTAAATAATGAAAGTGTAACAATTACATTAAAAATACTTGAAAAATTACCTATGGAGATAAAACAATTTATAATTGAAAAAATAAGACTAGATATTATTAGAGATATGTATACTGGTGAAATGATATTAGAAACCTATGAAAAACATATTTATGATTTAATTGAAAAAAAAATAAGAAAATATGACTAAAAATAAAAAAGTTATAGAAGTTACAATTACCAAAACATACTGGTATTATATGTTAGAGGATAATCAAGGAAACTATATAATTGAACCATTTCCTAAAAAATTAAAAATAATAACATTATTTATAATTAAGGAATTACCTAAAGAAATAAGAGAGCAAATATTAGATAAACTGGTAATAGGAACTATAATAGATGAATACATATACGAAAAAATTGGTAAAGAATTTGAAAAAGAAGAAATTATGCTACACTGTAAAGAAATAATACTTTATTACAAAGAAAATTATGAATTTTCATGAAAAGATAATGCTTAATATAGAAAAGTTTAAAGAAAAACTTGATAAAGATTATAATACAATATATAAATTACATCAACAAATAGAAAATATATTATTAATTCCAGAACAAAGATTGACAAACAATCAAGAAAAACAAATATTAAAAATAAAACAAGAAAAATCTAAAATAAAAGCTAGATATTATAAGAATCTAACAAGACTTCCAACTACAGAATATGAAAAATTATTATTTAACAAGAAAGCAATAGAATCAAAAGATATTGAATGTCAATTATTCTATCTAAGTCAATCAAAAGTAAGACCTAACTATTAAAATGGAAAATAATTTGACTAAAAGGTTAAACAGGATAAAAATAATTAATCACCAAATATTAGATGAATTATTAACTCCTGAAAAAATAACAAAATATCAAGAAGACTAAATATTAAAATTAAAACAAGAAAAATATAAAGAAAGAGCAAATTATTTTGAAAAATTAAAAAGATTAAACACTGATGAAAATAAAAACAAAAGTATGATAAAATTATAAAAGATTGTAAAGATGCTGAATGTAGAATATATTATTTCAACCAATCAAAGAAAAGATAATGACTCAACATATGGAAGAATTAAAAACACTAATAAAAATATTAGATGTACAAAATTTAAGAAATGAAATAAAAGAAGAATTAGAAATACTAAAAATTGAAATTAGAGAACTAAAAGAAAATAATAGAAGTAGAGACAAGAAAATAGATAAAACACTTATAGAAAAAGAAATGACAAGAATAGGAAAGAAACATACAAAACAAGAAAATCTAGTTATAGAAACAGGTAGTATGGATGATAATTTTAGAAAATATATTTTACCAAAAATATTAGAAGATGAAGAAAATTCCAAAATTTTACTAGAAAAATGAAAAATTACAAAAGAAATTCAAGAAAAAAATAAAGATGAATGAAGAATTAGATTAACTAATAGAAAATTTTGATCAATTAAGTCTAGAAAATATAGATGAATACCAAGTTTTAATGAATACTGTAGTGGGACCTACCCTAGCAGAGAACTCTAATAAAAAATTTGATCCGGATGAAAGTTATGCATCTATATATAATAAACCATATAAACAATTCTATGATAAAGTAAGAGATAGACAACCACCTAGAGGAAATAAATATAAAGATAGGTTTGAATTGAATGATAATTATAATAAACCAATTAAACATAGAGGAATAAAGTTAGATCTAGATTGTAAAATAGATGCTAAAAAAGCCTTAATAACTTGGGCGACTCAATGATACTATTCTTTTTATATAACAAAGATGATACCTGGGAGAATACAGAAAGAAGAATAGATTTCCTAACAGCATCATTTGAAGGAAATATTAAAAATTGGTGGGAAGGAATAAATAATGATACAAAATTAATGATGAGAAGAAATATACAAACAGAAATAATAAAATCAGATAAAGAAGGAATAGAAAGATTAGTAGCATATATTGCAAGCGAATTTTTAGGAGAAGAATGGATTAGAAATTTTGAAGAAGAAGCAAGAAGAGAAAAAAAAGATGCTAGGATGAAATTAATAAATTTAACAATTTGTGATATGTGTAAAATAAAAGAATATACCCGTGAATTCAGAAATTACTATTATCTACAATTCTATAGTAATGAAAATCAAAAAGTATACTTAGATAAATATTATACTAAATTACCAGGAACATGGGGAATATATTTTAAAATAGAATTTGAAAATTATATGAAAGAAAATATAGAAATACCAAAAACTTTAATCTCAAAAATAAAATTTCTGTTTAATAGATTAGCATATATATGTCAACAAAGACAATTATTAAAAAGATCAGGAAAATTAACAAGAATATGTTGTGAAGATATGGAAAAACCTACACAATGGGGATGTTATCCTGAGAGGAAAAATAAAAGAAAATATAAAAAATAGAATATTTACAAAATTCAGAAATTTTAAGAAAAGAAATATAAAACCTAGAAGAAGATACTACAAGAGAAGATCTAATCCAAATAAACAACAAAAGAATAAACCCTATAATAAAAAAGATAAAAGTCAATGTAAATGTTGGAATTGTGGAGAAATAGGACATATAAGTCCAGATTGTAAAAAAAAGAAAGTTAAAATATTACAAATAGAATATATAGGAATAAAAGATGAATTAAATGAAATATCTGATATTGAACAATACTATGATCAAGAAATATATGTAAGTGAAACAAAATCAGAAGAAAATGATTCAGAATCCGAATAAAGAGATTGAAGAAATAGAAAACAATAATATAGAAACACAAGAATACGAAGGAATAGAAGGATACGGATTGAAAGTAACTTTTGATAATAATAAATTCAAAAAATTACAAAAACTATCTTTAGATTTAAAGGTAGGAAAATGGGAAATCTTTGATAAAATTTGGAAAAGAGAAAAGATAGATATAAATGAATATCATAAGATTGAAAAAACTATAGATGTAAGAACAACTCAAGGAACACATAAATTAAATCTTTTAACAAAAAATACAGTTGATGAATTATTATAAAAAATTAATAAAAAAAAAAGTGAAAAGATCCAATGTGTTTATTTAGTTGGAATACAAATAATGTTTAAATCCTTATTTAGGGAAGGAATAGATTCACCTTTAACAGTAAGTTTACATGATGGAAGAATAATAAATTTAAGGGATAGTCATTTAGGAACCATAGAAGGAAACTTAGCATATAAGAAAATGATATTTACTTGTTACCCAAAATACTGTATTTCATTAAAAGATAAAAACTTTAATGAATTCTTAGGATTGCATTTTAAATTACATAGGAATGATATAATGCAACTAGGAGACCAAATTATGACTATTGAATGTAGAGCTTTATATACATTTACTAATTCTAATTATGGGAATATTTACTCTAACAAACCATATATAGAAGTCCATAAGGAATGTAAAGATATTAGTAAAATTATAGAATCAAATAAATAAGTAAATTTGATTCCAAAAGAATATGAATTTAGGATATCAACAGATAAACCTAATATAATAGAATTTAGGGAAGAAGAATACCCAGATAGAAATATAATATTTAAAAATGAAAAATTAATTAGAAGATTAACAAGTCTTAGAATACCTAGAATATTAGGAGAAAATAGTCATACAAAAGAGATGAAACTACATAGGAATACAGGAAATATGAAAATAAATGGAGAATATTTAAATGGAAGAAAAAGAATATCAGGACCAAACATATTAACAGATACAGGAGCTAGTGAATGCCATATAGCTTCAATAAGAAATAAGGGCTTAGTACCTTATAAAACAGAACCATATAGATATGTAAACTTTGATGGACAAATACATACTACAGAACTAGAAGTTAAAGTACCTATAAAAATAGGAGGAATTGACCTTATAGTACCATGTTATATAGATGAAAGTATGAATATAAATCCTCATATATTATTAGGAATGAGTTTCTTAAATGGATTTGAAAATTATAGTATAAAAAGAGAAAGATTATATATATTTCATAATGGACAAAACATATTATGTACCAAAGATGAATAATCAAATAAGTTTTCCATTAGCAGTATATATACAAGTTACTATTATAGAAACGGATATAACAACTTGTGCTTTAATAGACACAGGAAGTGATATAACCATATTTAAAAACTTCTTAATTAAGACATGGGAAAATAAAAGTAAAATAAAAATAACAGGAGTTATAGGAGAAGAAACCCAGATAATAAATAGTGCTGATAAGATTAGTATAATCCTTGGAAGTAAGGAAATAATAATCAATAAGATACATAGTTATGATAAGTTATAATGTGATATATTATTAGGGAATGACTTTATACAACAGTTCCAATATTACAAACAAAATAATTATATGATTATGTTATAAACCCCTTGCGGACATTTATTAAAAATACCAAGAGAATTTAGACCATACAGAGTTCAGCCATCCCAGCGTGGTGATAGATGGGAGAAAAAACTAATTATACAAAATGAGATACAGAATAAAAGAATAATGTATAAAAAAGTCCTAAAAACAGGAGTAGAAATAAGTACAGAAAAAATTATAGAACAATTAGAAAAAGTTTATGGAGAAAACCCATTGATATTTTGAAAATCATACCATCCTAAAGCAAAAATAGAATTAATAAAAAATGTGATTATAAGAGTAAGACCAATGAGATATAGTATACAAGATACACAAGAATTCAATATTCAAATAAAAGAATTATTAGAACAAAAAATTATTAGATCAAGTAATGGACCACATAGTAGTCCAGCATTTATGGTAATGAAACATTCTGAGCAAGTTAGAGGAAAAACCAGAATGGTTATAAATTATAAGGAATTAAATAAATACACTAAATTTGATGGATACTTTTTACCAAATAAAGAAGTCCTAATAAACCTTGCAATAGGAAAACAATACTATTCTAAATTTGATTGTAAATCAGGATTTTGGCAGATAAAAATGGAAGAAGATAGTATAATATACAGCCTTTAGTACACCTCAAGGCAAATATGAATGGTTAGTTATGCCTTTTGGATTGAAAAATGCACCTCAAATATATCAAAGAAGAATGGATGATATATTTAGAAAATTTAATAAATTTCTAATAGTATACGTAGATGATATATTGATATGTTCCAATAATAAAGAAGAATATAGAAATCATTTAATACAATTCATAAATGAATGCAAAAATAAAGGAATTGTCATTTCTAAAAAGAAAACTATTATAGAAAAACAAAAAATTGATTTTCTTAAATTAACAATAGATAATAAAGGAATTAAATTACAAACTCATATATCTAAAAAGATAAGTAGTTTTCCAAATAAATTAGAATTCAAAGAACAAATACAAAATTTTTTAGGATGTCTAAATTATGTAGAAGGATTTATTGAAAATCTTTCAAAAAAGAAATATAAAATACAAATTTTACTTAGAAAAACAAATACTAAAGGATGGAATAATGAACATACAGAAATAATTAAATAGTTAAAAGAAAAATGTAAAAATTTACCAAAATTGAAATTACCAGATGAAAAAGATAATTTAATTGTCAATACAGATGCCTCAGATAAATATTGGGCAACTATATTAAAAACAGATTTAGATGAAATTTGTAGATATTCAAGTGGAACCTTTAATCAAGCTAAAATAAATTATATTACACATGAAAAAGAATTATTAGTAATTATTAGAGGAATAAAAAAGTTCTCATTATTCTTATTATCTAAAAAATTTATTGTTGAAATTGATAATTCTCAAGTTGTAGGATTAGTCAGGAATAAATTACCAATGGAGCCCCAATATAGAAGATTGCACAAATGGCAAGCATATTTATCATTTTATAACTTTGAAATTATCCATATTAAGGGAATTAACAATTTTCTTGTAGATTTCCTGGGCAAAAATATTGAATTTGCAGATGGATAATATCAAAAAGATACTAGATGAGTTTAAAGCCATGGCTATTTATGCCAGGGATGAAGCTGAAGATATCCAACATGGAATTGATAAGATGAACGAAATTTTACAATATAATGTAAATATTATGATGGAAATAAGTTCATCACATATGAAAATTACTAATGATATTATTGATCGAATTGAATCTATTGAAGCTCAATTAGGATCATCAGATACCAAAAATACCAAAGATACTATTGGATACAAACAGGTTGATACCAAACAGGTACAAATATGGAGTGATCCACCAAGCGGAAACAACAGTGGACCAAAAAAGGATATTACTATTTAAAGTCCCAAAAAGATTATTATCAATGAAGGACATTCTAAATCCATCAGGATACAACCAGATGAAGAAGGTGAAATCCATTTGTCTCCAAAAGAAGAAGAATACAAGATGATTACCAAAATGATGTATGAAATACAACAAACTGAATCATATTTCATATCACCAGGAGATCATATATATCCAAGGATAATAATGATGAAAGGATCTGAACCAACAATGGTAAAAATGATGGCTGATTATGGATATTTGGATTTAATTTATCCAGATAAAAATTTTAAAGAATTTGAAAAGTTTGGTGATATATTCAAGTCTGAAGTGTCCAAATATGCTCACGGAAGATCCATATATTTAAAATTTTATACTCTTAGTCCAAAAATGGATGGAGGAATATACTACCCAACAGAACATATTATTACAATTGGATACATTGGATGGAATTTTTTTATGGACATTGGAGAAATCAACAAACCATTACCAAGGTTTAACAGAGCATGGATTAAGAATCGAGGAGTTCTTGAATATAAAATTCTTTACAATATGGCTAAAAATCTTTATGCAAAAAGATTTAGATGCCTATGCTAATATGAAGGATGGACCCTACTTGCAAATGATGGAATACAAAGATCTGATATCCTTAGAGACTATATTAACAAGTTTGATACACATCAGATGCCAGGATGCATAACTACCTTACAACGTGCATGTGAAGCAAGAGATTGTCCCACCTGCCAACAAAATCAAAAAGGAGATTCTAAAGAGATAAGGAAGATGTGACTAAAGGAAGACAGCTGCATATGAAGACATATACCTAAAGAAGATGTGACTCTAATGAAGGGGCCACGAGGCTCTTAATTTCAATATACAAATAGTTTAGTGTGATATGACGAATGCAATGATGTAAGAAGCCAATAATTTTGCCTCAATTGAATGTATAAATAGAAGCCTTTGGGCTAAGGAAAAAACAGAACGAATTGGAGAGAAAAATTTGAGCACTCAACTTGTGAGAAAGCCAAATCTTCTTTTTGAATACCAATCTTTCAATATCAATACTATTTTGATTATATCATTCACATTCCAATCCTCTTAAACAATTATGCGATTCTAAACTACCTTTCCCGTAGATTCTTGAAAGGTTGAAGGAGAGATTTATTTTTTATTTTAACAAAAAGAGAGTTTTCTTTATTTAAGATCTATAAGCTTTAATTCTAAGAACCGACACAGTGAAAGCAAGAAGCTGAAATAAGCAAAGAACCCTATTAAGGCAGAAGGCCGTTTGAGGGAACAGTTTGTATATTCAGAGTTTGAAGGTTACTCGATTCTAAGGAGAGGAACTTAAAAATCAGAATTAAGGTAAAACTATTGTTTTTGTTAAATTTAGAAATAATTCTTCTTAGATCTTAAAGAATCGTAGGGATCAATTATTTCAATAACCATATTCATAATGTTTAAATTTGAATGTCTATTCATGATGTTTGAGTTATTATCTCATTATATTATCTGATATGTCAGTATATACAGTTAAAGGATTAGATAATTTGTTAGATAAGATGTTAGATGAAATGAGATTTATTTATCAAGAACTTAATAAAAAAGAACATGGTGAAACCATAATTGAAGAGTTTAATAAAAAGTTAATAAGATATATTGAGAATTACCCCAATATACTACAACTTAGAAACGAATTATTTATTAAAAACCAAGAAGGAAGATATATAGGATAAAAATGCCAGGATATACAGCTAAATGATTAGATAACTTGTTAGAAAGAATGTTAGAAAAAATAAAAAATATTAGATTCCAACTAGAAAATAGAAATAGACCATACGAGGAATATAAAAAACTTATAATGGAATATGAACAAAAGATTATAGATTATGCTAATCTAGTAGATCAAATGATAGATTTGTTGGATAGAATTGAAAATATAACAATATAATATATCAATCGTCAAAACCATTTATAAAATAAGGATATACTTTGTAATAAACAAATTATATATCATTAAGGGTAAAACAGACAATTTTATAAAAGGTTTAAAAAACTTGGTCAACAAGGCCAATTTGACAAATGCCCCAATATCAGGAGAGCTACCGGCCGCCATCAAACCCACAACCACCACCTACTTGGCCACAATTTTCTTCTCCAAAACTCCTCCCATTTTTCTTCAGCAAACAAGAAAAACGAATCCAAGGTGTTGAATTTTTACAGCTTACTATTTCCTTTCTCTCTTGTAGTTACAAGCCTTTTGGCCTCCACAATGTCCTCCTCGAAGTGCCCAAAAGCTGATTTTAAGCTGGACTTCCTCATCCTCACCAAAAGCTTCACAGGGATTTCGATAAACGGAGTGGGAGATTGAGCATCGCCATTTTTGCTATTTGTGTTCTCCACAACTCGAACCTCCGTTGCAGCACATAATCTCCACGAGCGCGAAACCCCAGTTCATATTGATTATCACAGAAATATTCACCACATTTCGTCTTCTTGTTCTTGCCTTTTCTTCTAGTTAAAACATCATTATTCTCGCTGTAACAGTAAAATTTGTTGTTGTTCTCACAGTGCAAGTAGATATTATTTACACTAGCCACCAATGTGTGAATATTTGCCATGTAATTTCAGATTAGCTTCATTTCAGCAATTTTTGGGACAAAAGTGGGGAAAATTAGCATTTTGATTGATTTTTTGTTTGGATTTGGATTTGGCTTTAGATTTCATTTTGTTTTGTTCTACACATTCAGTATTTGAAGACCGACGCAACCGTTTGCTTCCTTCGTTTATTGCTTCTTGTTCAAAAAGGAAAAATGTAAAAGAAAAGAAGGTTCAATATAGTGACTTATATTTGAGATTTATATGTACCTTTCTGAAAAAGTGGGGAGTATGATTACAATTTATTATTTACTTTTTTTTTTGTTTTATTTAAATAGGAGGGTATATTTGTCGTCAAACAATTTTTAATTGAGAAATTAGATTAAAAAAAATGAAAATGACATTTTCCACAATGAAACGTGAAAATATTGAAGAAAATGCAAAAAAATAAATAAATTTAGGAACGTTTTGTACATTAAAGGTCAAACGTATGAACGTTTTGTGCTAATAAGCTATAAAAGAAACAATGAAAAGTGATGAATGACGGTTAAATTTCATTTCATGTCACTAAACTTTAAAATAAATTTCAATTAGGTCACTAAATTTGAATTTATTTCAATTGAATAATTCAACTTCAATTTATTCTCAAAATTCACCAATCTAATAGAATCGGTCACCTATTGTCCTCTAAATTGATAAAAATTTCTTTGTTATCATATCATAATTAATCTTTTGCGTAATCTTTACATCCTATAAATGCAAATGATAAAATGAAGAATATGACAGCATCTTTAGAATAAAACATAAAAATGCATTTTTAACACTTTTGTGATGTGCGTAGTGGTAACTTGATATGTCATACGACGATTACATTGAAGATATTACAGTATGACTGTCGACTAGATAATTTTCATTAATATGAGAAACAAGAAGTCACAGTGATAAGATTTGAAACTAAATTAAAATATAGTGACCCAATTTATAACTAATTAAAATGAACAAATTAAAATTAAAAAATGCAAAGAACAAATTAAAATGAAAATTCAGGCAACCCTACCGCCGCCGTGGCAAGTTGGTTGTGAGTTTTAAGATCATGGGACCAAAGGAGGAGAAGATGTAGATCTCATCCAGCTGGAATTCACACGTGGGCCTGCCACTATCGAACTCGACCGCTCAATTTTAGCCACGTGGAATGCTTCCCCATTATCGTAATAACTACATATGTTGAAAGACAGCAAACTTTTGAGGCTGTAGTGTCTGCTGTTGCCTGCTAATCGTTAAAGGGGGATTTGTTTAAAAAGCCTAGTCAACAATAGTTTTTGTTAAAATGTTCTCTTTTGTTGAAAATACTATTCTGCCCTTAATGAAATATATTGCAGGTTAAGTCCTGTATCTTTTAGTTGTTAGGTTGTTCAGGATTATATCTTACAATTCTTCCATTTGGATCATAGGTTCTTAGAACTAATTCTGGGAATCTTAGTTAAGTATTTTCTTGTAACCAAATCAAGTATTGTTATTGTTCGTATTGGTGATATCTTATAGTTTTTAAGATTTTATCCCACATTTCTGTATTATTTTCTTTTTTAAGTTCTTCAAGGAGTTTTCTAATTTCTCTAGATCTTAATTCACTGGTATTATCTTGGATTTTTTTAAATCTTTCAATATTTTCTCTTTCCTCTTGATTCATTAATCAGAATTTATACTATATTTCTTTAACCTTTCTATCTGTTCTAAATATTCTCTGTATTTTGTTAGTTTTTCAAAAGCTCTACATTGATTTTCTTCAGTTATATATCCAAAAACAATTCCTTATGAAACTTCTTCTTCTATATTTTCGTATTGAGCTATAACATCTTCAACATTCTTTATTTCTTTACTAGTTTCTACAGAATCAATTCTTATATTATGTTTACAAGCATAATCTATATCAGAATATATTTCTTTAAGTTTTTCTTGGCCAACAGGAACTATATCTTCAGATTTTTCAACTATACTAAGCAAGAATGAAATATCTTTTTCATCTAAATACAATTTAAGACAATTATCATCAGATGTGGATGCTTATGAAGTGGTCATAAAGATCAATGGTAATTAAAGTATAAACATATAAAAGCATGTAAATAACTTGCAGTAATCAATGGAAATAACTAGGCTTTCCCTCCAGCATGTCCTTATAGTAGCTTTGCATGTACTTAATTAATCTTCAGAATTAGATGAACATTTAAAATGTTTTGAAATCATTTGGGTCCACAACTGCTTCCGCAAAAGGCTTTTCAATTAAGGTTTCATTTCTCATTCTAGAGAACTAGCTGTGTTACCACAGATGCTATCTCACAGTATTCAGAGTCTCTGTTTTCACCTCTATTCAAACTCATTTCAGAACGAGTTCTTACTTAGAACAAAATTTTTAAAAGATAACTCACACAAAAGGTGTTACAATTTTGTTAGAAGATTGCCATTTTCCCCTAAAACATTCGTTAAAGACGGGTACTTTGGCATGGCTAACATCCATTTAAAACAATGTTTTAAAAATCTTTTAAAATCTCTATCTGTATTGCCGAGGAATCATATGAAACTTAACGAAATCCTTTTATGAAACTTTGTTGAACATAACAAACTTTATCTTAATATTCATAGACTGAAATAGTACATGCTTGCAAACTATATTTACATACCTTTGGTACTCACCTTATGACGTTTAGAACTCCATAAGTGATTACCTTATTACAAGCTTTCCTATCTTCAAGACTAGCTAATAGTTTTTTCTGAATACAAGTGGTGTATACAGATTACAAAATAGTAAATGATCTGAGATGGAATTTCTTCCGGGGATATCTTGAATGCTGAACCTCCTCCCTTTTTAATAAAGTGACTTTATTAAAGTAGTGATAAAGGGTCACTGTCTTGGCTCCATTACTTTTTCATCCGTGATTCAAAGAATTCTTCATTGTTGAGAGATGCTTGACTCATATCTTCTACAACACAATGTTCACAATGGTGATCACTGTAATCCCAGAGTATCTTGCATAATTCCTTTGCCATATCTTCTGATCCACTAACTTGATTTGAGATTATAGTGGATAGTAAATTGTCAAGAAGATACGTATCTTCATCCTTTGCCGGGATCCTTGTATTGGAATAAATTATATTATCTTCAGATGGATAGATCCATATCTTTTCTTTCTCAGTAATTAACTAAGTTACATGTTCAAATATTTCTTTATACCTTTTTGCTCTTTTGTAAGGCATCATATTTATGATATCTTGTTAACCATTTTTAACAACCTTTTGACTGGTTGGTAAAAAATGTTGATTTGTAAGTCCCAATTTTATGATATGGAACGATGGCTACATATATTCAAGAACAGGATCCCATTCCATAGTTGCTGAGTGAAATCTGATATATATGTTTGTACTTTTGACAACTTTAGTATATCTTTTTACTACCTTTCTGACATCAGTTGGCAGCTGGGCTATTTCTCTGAGATCTTTACTGGGATATATACAAAGTATATTTCCCAATTCAAAGCAATTTCTTATCCAGTTGGCTGGCAATTTCTTATCCAGTTGGCTGGTGCTCCTGGATAAAAATTTATCTTGTTGTATCTTCCATAGTGGAGTGTTTTTATCCACTTCCCTATCTCAAAATACCAATCAGATAAGATGTTAAAGATAACAATAAAGAGTGTTACTTCTTCATAGTTCTCTTTTTTGGGTATTTTTGCTACAGGGCATATCTTGACAATATCTTTTGGGTCAATTTTGTCAATAGCTAGCTGAGGTAAAGTTTGGCTCGATGAAGAGCTACTTTCGCTATTTTTGATATCTCAAGTATCTTCCCTGATGAGAATTTTTATATCTTCTTTACCAACAATAGGCTTGAGTATTCCCTATGAAGGGGTTTCTATTACCTTCTTTTCTTTTCCTTTATCCTCAGGAAGAGCGCTAGTATTCACAAGTCCATGTGAAGGGATACTAGACTTGGTACAAGTATCTTCTGCCACAAGGGCTATATTCATTCCGTCTCGAAAACTATCTTGTATATTTTGAATTTTAGTTTCCAAGTAGGAAACTTTTATCTCAAGTATCTGGACTTTCGTCCTTAATTGTTCTAACTCCATCCTTGATAAGATAATCAGGAAGAAAGTTAGCTTCTCCTTTTATATGCTCAATATCAAATTTGAAATAAGAAAACCAAATTTGAATTCTGATAATATATCTATTGGCAATAGATTGATCAACATTATTTTTTAGAAATGCTTTAACTTGAGTATTATCAGTTCTAATTAAGAACTTTTTTGGTCGTAAATAATCCTCTTATTTCTGTACTCCTCGCTTTACAGCGATGAGTTCTTTCCTGTTCATCTCATATCTTGTTTAAACTTCTTTGAATGTTCCTGATGTGTAACCTGCAAGTATCTCAGGACAGAACAATTCTTTTCACATTTATATTCTTTATGATTCTTTTTAACCTTTAATACTGCACCCCGGTAATTATCTGATGCGTCAGTTTAAAGGATAAAGAAATCTTCTTCTTGCAGAATTACAAGTTTAGGCAAAACCTTTAATTCCTTTTTTACATTTCTTATATTTTCGCAATCTTGTTCTTCCCAAAACCACATTACATTCTTTCTTAATTTTGGAAGTACAATTTTCATTAAATTCTTCAGCATAATTTAATATACCAAGGAAGCTTTGTAATTATTTTTTATCTCTGATTTCTTTAGGAAATTCTTGAAGTTTTTCACCAATATGAGATTGTAATTGCAATTAATAATCCTAAGAATTCTATCTCTGTTTTAGCTATTTCTGCTTTCTTTTGAGAAAGAGTAATTCCATATTTTTTATAATATAACAAAATTTTTCAAGATGTTCAATATGGGCTTCTATATTATTTGAATGAATAAGTAAATCATCTACATAAGCAATGCAGAAATGAGTAATTGGTTTGATTACCTCATCCATTCTTCTTTGAAATATATGTGGTGCATTTTTCAACCCAAATGGCATTACATTCCATTCATATTGTCCTAAAGGACTGGGGGTACTAAATGTAGTAAGTGGTTTACTTTCTTCTGTAAGTACGATTTGCCAAAAACCTGACTTACAATCGAATTTTGAAAATATCTTCTTGTTTTGTACTTGTTTAATAAGGGTATCCTTATTAGGCACTTATATCCATCAAACTTGTTAACTTCATTTAACTTCTTATATATCACCATCCTGGCTTTTCCTCTCTTTATCTCACTATGTTTTTTAACCATAAAGGCTGGAATGCTATGTGGGCTTTTACTAAGTCTAATCAATTTAGCCTCTAGTAGTTCTTTTATTTGGTTCTTAAATTCTTTTTGGTCTTCTACACTATATTTCATTGGTTTAACCCTTACTATAGTGTCTGGATTGATTAGTTCTATTTTTGCCTTTATTTTATATGTGCTTCATTTTTCTAATAGATTTTCTGAATAGGTTTCAGAGGTTTCTTTTTTCAGTTTTTCTAACTTATTTTTTGTTGTCATTTTCAAAACAGTAACTGGTTTAATTTTTTTGTATTCCAACATCCACCACGCTGGGTTGAGGAACTCTGATGATTAATTTCTTTATATGCTATACTAACAGTGTTAGTTATCTTAGGTGTAAATATTTTATGTGCACAAGGAGTTGTGAACATATATCTATCTACATATTGTGTAAATGGTGCATATTTTAGTAGGAAATTTTGTTGGGTGAGATTATGTTTTCCTAATTACTTCTAACTAATTGAAAATATCAAAATCTTGCAAACAACGATTGATTAAAGATTCAAATACATGATGAATATTAGGGCAAAATAATTTCATCTATTGATCAACTTAATTCTTAATTCAAGATTTTAACCTAATGTAGTGTTCGGTCGAATTCGTATATTGTATTCAATTTACCAATCTCGAGTTCTCATTGAGCTTATTTAATTAGTTCAATTTCATATCTCTATGTGAATTACTCTTAGTTAAACGAAACACTAGTTCTAAGAATTCATATTATGGCCGCAATAATTAGTATATGTATCTTTACACGTTATACTAATTTATCGAATTTTATTATATGGTCTAAGCCTCAAACTCACCTCTCGATTCGTAAGAAACTCAAGTAATCATCAAATTAGTGATCAAGTAATTCAAAACATTAAACTCATAACAAAATCAACACATAGAAGAATAAACCACAGAAATCTTTGAATAAAAGCAAGGATCACAAAAGACTACATTGTTTGCCTTGATTTAGAATTTAGTTGTGCATAATGAAAAAGGAAAAACAATTAAATGTATTCGACTACATCACCGGATTAATTGAATAAAGATATGGAAAAGAATCAACTCTTACACCAAGGTCTTTTTCCGCTTCCAATCTTTGCTTTAATCTTAAATCTCATGATGAATTTCTTCTCTTGATTTAACTCTTCGATCTCTTGTTGTATATCTTTTTTTTAATGTTTGGAACCCCTTTTTAGTGCCTCCTTAGGTCTATTTATACTTCCCTATACGTTCTTAGCCAATTTGGAGTCTTTTTATGGGCTTCTCGCGGCCAGAATAGCAAAAACTTAAATTGTGCGGTGCAGCGCCTAAGCGCGTGCCTAGGTACTGCGTCAAGTATTAGGGTAGCACCGAGGCGCTATGGGTGTAATGTCTGGGTGCTGAAAATCTGCATTTCTGGGTAAGACAGCGCCTGGGTGCTCGGTTGCCGGCGCCTGGACGTAGGAATGTCAATGGGCCGAGCCGAGCCGGCTCGGCCCATACCCACACGAGCTCGGCTCGTGCGAGATCGTGGCTCGTTGGATTTTGGGCGAGCTCGGCTCGTGCTCGAGCTCGCCGAAGGCGAGCGGCTAGCCGAGCCTGCTCGTGGCTCGTCCTAGATGAGCCCACGAGCCGCTCGGCTCGTGGGCTCGTCTATTTTTTTTTTCTTCTCCTAACATTCTATAATCCCCTCCTACATTTTTTTAAAATAATAAGAACAAAATTTTATTTGTTGAGTTTTGCTTTTTGTTTACCCTTTTATATTTTATTAAACATAAAATATACACATTTTATAAACAATTTTTTTAAAAAATAAACCCTCCTCCTTTATCCGGACTTGGGACCGGCTACTTCAATTTCGAGTAGGCGGAGTTAAAAATTGTACACGAACAACTTGTTACGTGTACAATTTTTTTTAAAAAAATTATAAAGGTATGAAATAATGAAAATAAAATTTTGTGATAAATGCGGTGAAATTAAATATCACTTACTTGATTACATGCAATTTCGGCATATTTATGTTGAATTCGATAATTAGCGTCTTCCCAATCCTTCACGCACATTAACGCTTCCAAAATATCTTCTTTTAGTCGATTCCTGACCTCGGAGAGAACCCTCTTCCCTGCACTAAAAGCAGACTCCGAAGCTACAGTGCTAACCGGAGGTGTTAATAGATCTTTTGCCATTGCAGAAACTATTGGCCATCGGCGTTCGTTATTTCGTCAAAATTCAATGACCTCTTCTGAACTTTTCCTAACTGATTTGTTACTAGGCAAAGTATGACTAAAGTAATCAATTAATTCTGATGGCAACACATTTGGATTAGACGGATTAGTACTCGAAGTTTGAGTACATGCAGTGGAAGTCAAACTACTGCTACTACTAGAGGAACCACATGCATATGCAGTTGAATCATATCTTCATGTTTTCGAACAAATTTAAAACTTCAGCATCGTCATCCGTTATATTAGTGGGATGAACGGTTGGAGGTACACGAGTAATATGTGTACCCATTCGTGAAGCATATAATTCATACATTTCATAACGTTTGTTCCAAATTCTTATAAGTAATAGGCATATTAAAAGTTAAAGTATTTAAAATTTGATCAATTACAAATTTAGTACCCGATAAATTATATCAGGGGTCCATGACGCATGCTAAAGGAAATAACATAGGCAATTCTTCCCAATATTTTCTAAATTTTACTTCCATCGAATATATAACCGCTTCAAAATCGGGATCATTTTGAAATCTCTTAAAAGCCCTAACAGTTATATAAAGACGTTCAAGAACCATACAACTAGTGGGATAATAAACACCAGACAATATATTTGTAGACTCATAAAAACTTGTCAAGAAATTTTTAATTTTAAAAACTACATTCCAATCGGATTCATTCAAGATGGTATCGTCTTCGTCTCTAACATACCTATTGTTATAAAATTCGGTAATAAACGCTTCATAACCTTCACA
Source organism: Fraxinus americana (assembly GCA_035079005.1). Lineage (NCBI taxonomy): Eukaryota > Viridiplantae > Streptophyta > Magnoliopsida > Lamiales > Oleaceae > Fraxinus > Fraxinus americana. The sequence goes on from CM068723.1 coordinate 30,028,974, forward strand.
TGATTTTAATAATAAGTAAGTTGAGTTCCATCTATGGCCTATGTCAGTAATAAATGTTTTAGTATGTGTATTCCCACCTTCCTCACAAAATTCCTCAAATGCGTGTTTCCTACTAGGTGTAATCGTGATATATATAAGTGCATTCCTAATTCGGTTAATTTCATCCTTCACATGTTTTAACCTGTCTTGTACTATTAAATTAAAAATGTGGCACACACATCGAATATGAAATAAATAACCACCAAAATCAGGTTGAAGTACTCTATGCAATTTATCGATAACAACCTTATTTACAGTAGCGTTGTCGAACGTAAAAGAACGAATTTTACTCTCACATTTATATTCTTTAATTATGAACATAATAGCGTTAAATATTGTTTGAGCGTTGTGCGGGTACTCAACAATTTTAAAAGCAATAATTTTTTTATGCATGACCCAAAGTGGGTCTATATAGTGTGCAGTTGCAGCTATATAACCCCTCTTATTAATCCCTTCCCACATATCTGAAGTTAACGATATCACACCCCCATATTTTTCTAAATCTGAAATTAATAGTTTCTTTGAATTCATAAAATATTCAATTGTATCAGACCGAAGAGTATTTCGACTTACCCCAACGTACCTCGGTTGAAGATATTGTTTGACGTAGTTGACGAAATGTTGGTTGTCAGCTATTGCTAGTGGCAACTCCGCCGCGGCAACGAACTTCACCATTCCCGTTCGAGCTTCCTCCTCCGAATACATCCACGTAGAAAGTGGTGTAGTTGTAGCACCGGCGCTTGGAGTGCCAAACTGTAGTTGCGTTTGACCAGCTGGAAGAAGCCCATGTTTGGCCGCACATATTTTGTAGTGACGGTTGAGGTGGGTGGTTCCAATGCCTCTTTGCCATGCCAGTCATTGTTGGCAGTATTTACATACTGCTTTGGTTTCTGAAATTTCATCAACCACACGACCAGTTTGAACCAATTTGAAATGGTCCCAACATTTTGCCTGCTTCTTCCCCTTTCTCTTCCCTCTTGCATCGGGAATATTTAATGTAAGTTCATCTTGTTCCAAATCAATCGGAACACTAGAATCAACATCAATGTCATCCAAATCAATTGGATTTGGATGACTACCTTCACGAACGTCGAAATCTTCAATGTTTTCTGGAATTGGTAACCGTAATTCATTTAGACCGGCGAATTCATTCCCGAATTGATTTTGGGCATGTGTTTCGTCTTCCATACCGAACAAATTTTCAACAAATGCTCGTGGATCCATTTGTGATAATAGAAATTGAATTGTAAATTCAAGATAATAATGTAAAAAAATATAGAAGAGGATTATAGAATAAATGAATGAAATGGTTGATAATGATTTGTAAATTGTAGTAGAGAGTATAAAGTAGAGTAGAGTAGAGATTAGAGAATGAAATTGTAAAAGTTTAGTGAGAAAAATTGTTGTAATAGGTAGGTATTTATAGGAGTAGAAAAATAATATAAAAATAAAAAAATAAAAAAAAATAGTGACCAAACGGTCACTTAGTTTAGTTTTTAATTTTTTTTTATAACACGAGCCCACGAGCCGCTCGGCTCGTGGGCTCATCTAGACGAGCCCACGAGCTGCTCGGTGAGCGGCTCGTGAATAGTGCGAGCCGAGCCAGCTCGGCTCGCCTTGTGAGCCGCCCGCTCGACTCGTGCTCGGGCTCGTTTTTTGACGAGCCCGAGCGGCTCGTGGGCATGAATAGTACGAGCCGAGCCGACGAGCCGCTCGGCCCCTTTGCCATCTCTACCTGGACGCTAGGTTGATGTTCCAAACTCTACGCCTTCTTCAGTGTTTTTATCATAACTTTTTCTCTTGATATCTGATTAAGATGATTCAAAATTCTTTGGAAAGATAACTCGAAGATCTACAACTTTGATAAAATAACTCTTTTCTAATTCGAATTTTTACTAGGCCAAACATGGGTCTCAATCTTTAGCTGAAGATCTGGAACATCCTTGTACGATTGAAAATTGATTTGTGAAAATATTTTGGTCATATTGTCACTCCTTTTGACTTTTAATTGCATCAATTTGACCCCTAGCATTCTCGAATCTTCATCGTGAATTTCGGCACAACTTTTGAGCATTTACATTTTAGTCCATAAACTTTGGATCTTGCCATTTTTCGTCAATTTTCCCTTTTTCTCTAATTCTTCATCAAACATAAAGTTTTACTTACAAAAATGCAATATACCATAAATTAGGTAGAATTTTATCGAAAGGACAATAAAATATCATCATTTAGGGCCTCAAATAAGTGTAGAAACTACACTTATCACACTCTCAAACTTAAATCTTTGTTTATCCTCAAACAAAACTAAAACCTAACAAACACACAAATACGCCATAATTACCTAATTGGTGGCCAGTCAATCAAGTAAAGCAACAAGATTTAGCTAACTAACCTGACTTTTTATCTCTGGATTGAAATCATAGTAGCAAATTTATGCACAACTTCAAAATCACAATACAAAAATTAAAATCCGCTTTTCCATTATAAAATCGACGTGTGTGTGTGAAGAATTAAGCATAGCATTATGAATTCATAAGTTGTTTCAATTCTCGACCCTCAATAGTCACATATGTTCTTTCATCACTCATAAGATTCACACACTCTCAAACTTATTCTTTTTACTCTTTTACAGTGTGTGAACTAAGGTTGAATTTTTTTTTTTACTATCCTCACCTCTCTAGTTTGACAAAATTTCACCAATTGCAGTTCAACATTTCAATAAACAAGGATTCTCCATTAAGTTTGATTGCTTCAATCTCTAGGATTTAATTAAGCTAATAATCTTTTATCAAAAGTCAAATTTTCTTAAACAAGTATTTGAAACTTAACCAAGGCATTTGATGCGTATTCTGTTTCATGCACCTGCTTTTTCTGAATTTTTTTTTTAGGATAATAATTTTTTTTTATTTGAAGCATTCTCTCCCTTAAACTTTCTAAATGACCCATGTAACAAGCTTTCGGCCGATGAATCCCAAGTCAGATGACCATAGGGCACCAAGTTTTAAAGACCTTCACATGCTTAACTGCTCAAATTATTAAGGCTACGAAGAGAAATTTTCTAATGAAATATTTTTTTATGCCTTGATTAGTGCAATGTCCCTCATTTGACACCAATTCAAGTAAAACTACTTCTAACTTGAGATTTTCACCTAATTGCATCCTATTGACCTTAGACAATCCACACAAGATTTTAATTTCACACATGGAATCCCTATTTATCTCAACATTTTCATACAACAGTGAAATCCCCTCAAACTATTCTAAATTTGGTCCAATAATGTAAAATTTAGTGGTTTTGGGTTTAACATCTAAGATCCACTATTTCAACCTATCCAATTATAAAATCAACTAATTTTTACACAATACTTAACTTAATTCATGTGCTCAATATATATCAAATTTCACATGAAAAAAACAAAAAATTAATTTAAGCATGCAACTTATTCACCATTCATCGATCAATTCATGATTCAATATATTCATCATTGCCAACCGGGCCAACTAACTCACACAAACACACCAAATATTTTTATTTTATTTTTATTTTTCTAAATTTTTTTTACTTAAACAATAAAAGCACACAAAAACACATAAAAAATAAATAAATGAAAACTCATGTTTTCCACCTCCAAACTTAAAATAGACATTGTCCTCAATATCTTCAATTGTAAATCCACATATTAGGGATGGCAATGGTTCGGTTCGGGGTCGGTTCGGCCAAAACCATAACCGCACCACCAAATTTTTGGCCATACCATAAGCGCACCATAAACACGAAAGTCGGTTCGGTTCGGCTCGGTTAATAACCACGAAAATAAATTATTTTTTATAAATCCAAATTCCAACCATCAAATTGAAAAAAAAATATATGAAGAAAAGTCAATAAAAACAAAAAAACGTGTCAAGACATCTGAAAAATAAAACACATCAATCGAACATATTTAGAGCCAGTAGTTTGAGTTTCGGCAGTTTTATCTGATCAGAATCCACAATCACCTCCTGAAAGCAAGAGAAGGCTGGAGAATTTATGATTTCATGTAATCTTGGCCATTAAAAAAATAAAAGAAAGACAAAATCAACATGAATATATTCAATTTGGCTGAAAAACAAATCTTAATAGGTCATTCTTCAATGCACATCACATGTTCAACTTCAACAGAAAGCATGCTTAATCAAATAAATCTCAAGATTTCAAACATGTTCTATTAAAAAAAGAAAACTAGATACCTGAATCACCTTGAAAACTTAAATCGATCTGAAATTGGAGAAACTGGAGAGAAATCAAAACTGATCATAAGGCTATCAATGTTATTCATAAACAAATCTTTATGTAATGCTCATTACAGATTCTACTGAAAGATTGCTAAATCAAACGTATCCCAAGATTTTAAACATTATAAATTGTAAAAAATAAAGCTCGGATGCATCATGAAAACTCAAAATTGACTGGAATCGGGGTAACTGGAGAAAAAACCAAAACTAATCATTAAACTACCAATGTTAATTGGAAACCAAACTTCATAGATTCTTCTTCATTAACCATTGCAAAATCAATAAAAATACAGCTAACTTAAACAAATCCCAAGATCTTAAACATGTACAATTCCAAAAACTAAACAATAGAATCATCAAGAACACTCATAATCACTCCGAAACTAGGGAGGAAGAAATCGACACTTACGGGAAAGAGGGCAGGATTTTCCTTGTGAGGGATGTAAGGATCCTTCTTCAAGAAAGAGAGCGGGATTTTCCTTGTCGCTTCTCAAAGTTGTCATTATAGAAAGAAGAAACATCTCATGCTATCTAAGTGCAGTGAGAAGCAGTTGAGGAAAGATAGCCCATCAATTCTTAATCGTTACCTTCTCAATGGCGAGCGGTGATGGTGAGGGCGAGCTGAGGCAGAGCGGCGATAGATTTGAGTGGAAGAGAAGTGGAGACTGTAGGGTTACGACAGGAGTCACAGGACATGGTTTTAACTTTTAACGTGTAGGTTGTATATTTAAATTAGACTATCTCGGCAGTGGACTGTGTTAAACTATAAATAGGGTTAGGTTATTCATTATTGGTTTACTTAAGTTTATTGAGCTAGAATTTTGGGAAGCCCAATTGTTAAAATTGCCCAATTAATTTTGGAAAAGAATGATGGAAAGTCCAATTAAATTTTTTTTAACGGGTAATCGGTTCGGGGCGGTGCACCATCGCTAAATACCATACCCGATACTAAATGAAGTGGTTTATTAAAATCAAAACCATAACTGCCCCATTCGGTTCGGTTAACCGCGATTTTCGATTTTAACAGTTCAAATTGCCATCCCTACCACATATAAAGGGGTGTGGAAGAAAGTGAAGAAAAGACTCCCCTGATAAGGCGTGTAATTCAATGGCTAGCTTTCCTAATGCTCTCGTTCTCCCTGGTCAATATTGGTTTAAATGTTCCACGACGTCATGTTCCTGAAAAATCAATTAAAGTATTAAGATAAAATAATTGGAACAAGTGTTACTTATCTCTAACATCTAATAAATCAACTAAAGTATCGAAAACCTAAGGGAAAACAGGGTATGGATGATGAGTAACAAATAATTTTAAAATAAATTAAACTATCATAAAACTCAAAAACATAATAAATAAAAAGGAAGAAAAAAGCTTGGGTTGCCTCCCAAGAAGCGCTTCTTTTATAGTTTTTAGCTCGACTTTGGCAATTGAATCACGGGCACCTAAAGAAGGCTTTGGATGCCTTGCCCATTTTCCTTCGTTTGGCTTTGATCCACTTTACATTTAGTCTCCGAACTTCTACCTTGCCCTTTTTGATATAATATGACTTTTTTATTTCATTCGATTCAATTTCAACTATCTAGACTTTCACTCCTACATTGGGCTTAATCACAAAATCAATTTTTGGGCAGTCAATAAAGTCGCAAAAATGTGAGTTTATTTCATTCTCATTGATTTCCAAAAACTAAGACTAAAAGTAAATAGTCCTCGACAACGGCGCTAAAAACTTATTGCATTTTTTCCATCGCAAGTGTACGATATCGTAACAAGTAATATAGTAGACCTTTAAGTCTGGATTATCGTTCTCACGAGGACTATACTTTAGTCTTAATCTACTTTTATAACATCCCGAAAATTTGTTATAGTTGTTAATATTAGAAATTAGGACCTTGTAGTGAGAAGTTGAATATCTAAGGATCAAATCGCTTAGTTTATATTGTTTAGGGATCGAATCGTGAACTATTCATAGTTAAGGACTTGATTTAAATTTGGTAGGATCACTTTCCTTCAAATTTGGTATGCTACCAAAACTGTACGTGTAAATATAGTAGATTGGCAAAAATTATGGTAAGAGTATTTGGTAAATAGTCATGATGTGGAGCCAATAAAGGAAGATTCCATTTTTTTTTTTTCAACATGCCAATATCAATATTCTTGTCCACACACGTCAGTCACCTTTTCTCACACACACGATAATTAGTTTTCTTTGTTCCTGCACACACAAAAGGTTCATAGGCAAAATTTGAATAGTCAACCACTCTACACTCATTTTATTAATTCATTCGAATTTACGAGGTAAGTGATGTTGCATGTGGTTATGTGAACTTGTATTTTGTGCTTTAAATTTTGGGAATTCGGTTATGGGCCATGTATGTTTATGATAAGAAGGCCGGAGTTTAGTAGCGCTACTCACAGGGTTTACTACCACCTATGTTCGGAGTAATTCCCGTGTCTCCTATGTATGATATGAAATATTGTTTTTCCTTAAATTTAAATGCAAATTACTTGTTCACTGCACACACTTATTGAGATTTTTTAAAATTTCACCCCTTTAAGTTTTCCCCCTTTCAGGTAATTGAGATCGGGAGTTTGGAGCTGGTAATTCGGTCGATGATGGCAGAAACTTTTATTTAAATAAAAAGGGGATCTTTTTTTTTTTTTTTTTTTTTTTTCAGATTTCAAATATGGTTGGGAATAAATGTTCTTTCATTTTATTTTATCCTTGAAAGACAATTATTTTTTATTAATGAATAAATGGATGTTAATTTTATCTCTTTGGGCTCGATATGTATTAATTCTTTTGAATTAGTAAAAGTTTGAGTCTTCAAGAAATCGGGTCTTTACAAATGGTATCAGAGCCAGGTCTACGATTCTGTAGACAAAAAAAAATCGTGACATGAATAGTGAACGGGTCACTATTCAAGTCGTGAACAATGACCCAATCACTGCTCATGACGTGAATAGTGACCTGAGTTACTGTTCATGATGTGAACAGTGACCCGAAAGACTTCCATTTTAAAAAAAAATTTCTTAGACCCCGTTCGGGAGGGATAAAAAGCCAATTAAAATTGAAAATATGACCGTTATTGGGTCCCACTCGTCTAATAAAAGTCAACAATAACGACTATATTTTCAATTTTAATCTGATTTTTATCCCTCCCATACAAGGCCTTAATCTTTTCCCGATACTATTCATGGTGCGAGTCGCCGTTTAAAAAAAAGGGAGGGGGTTTAATAAGAATGCTATCACACGGTGCCACGTTCCAAGCTCCGATGCTCCTAAATCAGGTAGAAAGATATGCAAATTACATTTCATATGATGACTGTTGCGTTTTTTCTATCGCAAGTGTACGATATCGTAACAAGTAGTAAAGTGGACCTTTGAGTCCGGATATCATTCCCACGAGGACTAAACTTTTAGTACTTCATATATTTTTCCTACTACTAGTTGACAGAAATAGCAAATAAAAAAACGATAAGTGTTGTGAGAATAGATTTTCCTAAATCAACTAAATGCCTAAGACTAGGAAACGAAAGCAGTGGGAATTATGACGAATGACAAACACAAATGATTGAAGTTTCACATATATAGAATGTATTAGGGCAAAACAACTTCACTTATTGATCACCTTAGTTCCAAACTCAAGATTCTAGCCTGATGTAGTGTTCGGTCGAATTCTCCTACGGTATTCAACTTACCCCTCTCGAGTTCTCGTTGAGCCTATTCAACTAATTCAATTACATATCTCTATGCGAATTACCCTTAGTTAAACGAGTTATGTCACTAGGAATTCGTATAACGACCGCAACACTTAGTATAGGTATCTCAACATGTTATATCTTGTTACAGGATTTTATTACACGTTCTAAGTATCGAATTCATCTCTCAATTCTTAAGAAACTCAACAGATCATTAAATAAGTGGCCAGATAATTTAAAGCATTGCATTCATAAGAATCGAGAGATGAATCCAACAACTAAGGGTCTCGATAAGTTAATTGTTTGCCCTAATAGAAAATTTAGCTACTCATAATCAAAAGAAGGAAATAAATAACACAATTTGAATACATCACTGGATTTAAATGATACAAAAGTTGAAAAAGGATTAGCTCTTGCACCAAGATCTCTTTCCACTTCTAATCCCTTGATTCAGTTTGAATCCTTGATGTAATTCTTCGCGTGAAATTGTCTTCGAACTTGTATTTTTCTCTTTATTTTGCAAGGTGTAGAACCCTTATTTCATGCCTTCCCCAGTCTATTTGTAGTTCCTCACATTCATGGCCAAGTTGGAGACTCATTCATGGGCTTTTCGTAGCCCAAAAAAACAAAGTCTAAATTTTACGGCGCAGCGCCTAGGCGCCGCAAAGTCTTCTCAGGCAGTGCTAGGCAACGCTAAGGGCGCTGCAATTCTGTTGGTTTGATGCTGGTGCAGTGCCGGCAGCGCCTAAGCGCTGCATCTCTGGTCCTTTTTTTCTTCTTTCATTGCTTCACATTCCTTTTTTCATCATTTTATTATTCCTTCAACCAAAACACTAGCAAAAAACACTAGCAAACACATTAAATTCATTCTATAATTAACAAATGAAGCTACCAAATGAAGCTAGAATGGTACGAAACTCGTGTGTAAAGCACACTCATCAATGACGACTATGTTATGATCATGCTTATTTTTTTATGTTCGCAATTTCATGAAGGATTATAAGTCAATTATCGAATATGTATTAAATTGCAACTAAGTAAATTAAAACTTGATTTATAGAAGTGTGCTGGCCATGTCAGGGACACATGCACCGTGTCCTGGTGATATGAATGTAAAATACATAGTTTTTCCTTTTTATTTTATGTGCTCGTATGATTAATTAGTGCCAAAATGTACTCATTACGTTTATGTTTTGATTTAGGTGGCAATTCTATGGATATGGCGTAATTTGGAATAAATAAGCGAACAATGGCCAAAAGGAAAGAAAATAAAACTTCGGGGACCAAAATGCAATTATTCAGAAGATGACCTGAATGGTGAATCAAGTATGACTTTGAGCTAACTAACACATTGTGATGTCATGGAATGTTAGAAGAAGAAGGAAAAGGAAGCAAAGCCAAAGGGTAAATGAAATAAAGTTTGGGGACCAAAGTAAACCAAATGAAAAAATTTCTACCTTGCAGTCGCATGGTAGAAAGTTCATGCAATCGCACAAGCACCAACAGGAGATGAACAGTGCAAATTTTTTATAACCATGCTGTCGCATGAGTTTATACCATGCAGTCGTATGGTTCATTCTGGGCACGAATTTTCTAGTTTCCTTATTCGTACCAATCTCTTATGGTAGGGTATTTGGACGACCTATTTAACTCTAAACTCGTCCAAAAACACAGGGGAACACCTCCCAACTCTCTTCTTCTCTATTTTTCTCTTAGGCTGTGTTTGATAGGCCACATTTTCCGGGAAAGTAGGAAAATATTTTTCACTTTCCACTTTTTTGGCTATTTGATAAGCGAAATTTTCCACGAAAAATATTTTCCGGATTTTCCCCACACGTGTGCAATTTCCGGGTTTTTGATGAAAATGTTTTCCCGCCTTTTTGGTGGGAAAATGTTTTCCCGACTGGCTTGAAATTTTATTTTTTTTGGGCAATGGAAACAAATGTCATAACTAATGGTAAAAAAAATTTCACTTTAATGGACAATTTTCATGTAAAACAAAGTCAAACGAACACTAAACTTTGATTAAAAAAATGATTTTTTAGGAAACAATTTTTTTGCCCTTTTTTTTTTTTTACTTTTTGGCAATGGAAACAAATTTTATAACCAATTTTGGAGAAAAATATCACTTTAATGGACAATTTTCAAGTAAAACAAAGTCAAACGAATAGAAAATGTAAAAATTTCCGGGTGGAAAATTATACCAATCAAACACACTTGAAATCATTTTCCCTGCAAAACATTTTCTAGGCAAATCTTTCCCCTGTAAAATATTTTCTTTCCACCTATTTTCCACCCTTGCAATCAAACGCACCCTTAGATTCATGAATTGTAACTAAACTTTTACACTTGGTCGAAGGAAATGGAAGCCTCGGAACCACATATTGTGAGATCTAAATAGTTTTTCTTATTGTTTGATTTATATTTTGCATATTGAATTTTCTTCTGCATTTATTTCTATGATTTGTTTCGTTTAATTGCTAGAGGGCCCTCTAGTTCATTAATTGTAACAATCTACCTCTAAGTTAAATATCAAATTCGTAATTGTTTGATCCCTTTAACTTGTGAAGCGCTGGGATTTGATGATTTTCTGCGATATTGATTATTGAATATTAAGAAGAATGTTTAAATAGATTGAATGCAACCGCTGGTGTTTGTGTTATCGAGTTCATCGATTTCTCTATTGTGTAAAGCTGTTATTAAATTGAATCTTGAGCGCTGGTCTGGAGTTATTTAATAATTAGTGTTAATTAGAACGCTAGTTTCTAACTAACTTTATGCCTATCTTTTTGAAGAAATTTATGTTTAAATAAGTGGATGTATTGAATACCATGAATCCCATTTGATTTAGCAAGTTATTGAAATTGAATGACTGAAATTTTACTATATGTATTATTATTATTGTTGTTTATCTAATGGTTAAGTAATTCTATATTTACATTTTATTAAGATTATGGCAACTCGCTCTAGAAACCCCAAACAACAAGAACGGGAAACCCCAGGCTGGAGCTACTGAAACGAACAACGACAACAACAACAACCAAAACAACCAATTTATGCAGTTTCTGGAAGCGATACGTAACATGACACCACCCGCCGCACCACTTGTTGTACCACCACCTGCAGAGAAGAGTGCGGTTGCGATAGTAGAGCAATATCACAAGTTGCAACCCCCTAGTTTCGAAGGAGGCACAGATCCACTAGCGGCAGAAGATTGGATTTACAAGCAGGAACAAATTTTTGAACTTATTGAGCGCCCGAAAACTCGAAAAGTAATATGTGCAACCTTTATGTTGGATAAAAGAGCAAGCCATTGGTGGGAAATGACCAACAGGTCTAGAGCAGCTCAACAAAGCTTGACGTGGAATGAATTTAAAGAATTATTCATGTAGAAATAATTCCCCGCCAACATTCGAAACCAGAAGGAAGCGGAATTCCTAACGTTCAGACAGGGAAACTTAACACTGGCAGAATATGAGAGGAAGTTTGAAGAATTATCTCACTATGCCCCCTTTTAGTCAATACGGAGGAAAAGAAAGCTAGATACTTTGAACAAGTTTTACGTGATGACCTTCGACGGGCGGTGGTCACCTTTAAGTTGGGTACATACCACCAAGTGCTAGCAAAGGCACAGTTAGCCAATATCAAAGAAAGCTCCAACAGTGCCTACGAATAGTAGCAACCTACACTACCAGAGAAGTGTAAGTGGCAAGATGACAAGGGCAAAGAAATGTACGAATTCATAAAAAGGAACAATGGGGGGCCAACTTCAAACAATTATCGAGAGCTCCCCATCTGTGGGAAATGCCAGAAACGCCATGCAGGGACATGCCTTATGGGGACTAATACATGCTGCAACTATGGTGAGTCAGGTCACATAGTAAAGTTCTGCCCCAAGAAGCAGAAATAGCAGAAACCAGGGAACCCACCTAGAGGACAAGCAAGAGTTCATGCCCTTATTGAACATGAATCAGGACCGAAATTTCCTGGCAGGTAACATCCTTATATCCGACACACATGCTTATGTTTTGATAGATTCTGGCTCTACTCATTCCTTCATATCTCCAAAATTTATGCGTACACTAAATGTCATCGGAGAACATACACACACGCCTTTAGAGGTTGCCATTCCTTTAGGAGATGTACTTGGTACAAACCGCATTGTAAGAACAGCTGAGGTAGAAATTAATGGTAGAACCTTGGAAACGAACTTATATGTTTTAGATATACATGAGTTTGACATAATCCTGGGGATGGATTGGCTTTCTAAAAATCATGCAACAATTTTATGCTTTGAGAGAGAAGTGATCTTTAAATGTCCTGAAAGGGTAGAACTCCGCCTTTCAGTGACCAAGATAAAGTCTATTCCATGAGTTGTTTCTGCATTGAAAGCCCAAAGACTCTTAAGGTCAAAGGGGTGTATAGGGTTCTTGATGACAATCCTAGCGAAGAGAGATGAAGCACTGACAGTGGGAGATGTAAAGGTAGTGCGGGAATTTCCAGAAGTTTTTCCCAATGAGTTGCCTAGGATGCCTCCTGAAAGGGAAGTAGAGTTCACTATTGATTTAACACCCGGCTCTGCACCTATTTCCAATGCTCTTTACAGGATGGCACTAAAGGAGTTACATGAATTGAAATTACAAATAGAAGAATTGTTGAAAAAGGGATTCATCCAACCCAGCGTATCCCCATAGGGGGCACCAGTTTTATTCGTCAAGAAGAAAGACGGGTCAATGCGAATGTACATTGACTACAGAGAATTGAATAAAATCACCATCAAAAATAAGTATCCACTTCCCAGGATTGAGGACTTGTTTGACCAATTATGTAGTGCAAGAGTATTTTCAAAAGTCAACTTGAGGTCAGGATACCACCAGTTGAGAATTAAATCTACTGATATCTCAAAGATAGCCTTTAGAACTCAGTATGGTCACTACGAGTTCTTAGTTATGCCATTTGGCCTAATTAATGCTCCTGGAGTGTTCATGGACTTGATGAACCGTGTATTCCATGAATAGCTAGACTAGTTTGTCATTGTATTCATTGATGATATTTTGATCTATTCAAAGACTGAAGAAGAACATGAGGAACATTTGAAAATTGTATTGGAAACTTTAAAAAGGGAGAGAATTTGTGCCAAATTCAAAAAGTGCGAATTTTGGCTAAATCGAGTTGCATTCCTTGGGCATATAGTTACAGCCCAAGGAATAGAAGTAGATCCAGGCAAAGTAGAAGTGGTGTCTAATTTGTCGAGACCAACCAACGTGGGGGAGGTTCGCAGCTTTTTGGGCCTAAACCGAAGATTTATAAAAGGATTCTCTAAGCTATCAGGGCTTTTGACTCAGTTGACTCGTAAGGGTGTGAGATTTGAATGGACGGAGAAATGTGAACACAGCTTCAAAGAACTGAAGGAAAATTTAGTTAATGCACCAGTGTTGACTGTACCTGAAGGATCAGAAGGTTTCGTAATATATAGTGATGTATCCAAACAGGGAATAGGTTGTGTATTGAAGCAACAAGGCAAGGTAGTAGCCTATCCATCTAGACAGTTGAAGCCTCATGAACAAAATTACCCACACATGACCTAGAACTCGCAGCGGTAGTACACGCCTTAAAAATTTGGAGGCACTACCTATACGGAGGTAAATGCGACATTTATACTGATCATAAAAGCCTAAAATACATTTTCACTCAAAAGGAGTTGAACATGAGATAGAGGAGGTGGCTTGAATTGGTAAAAGATTATGATTGTAAAATTCATTACCATCCAGGCAAGGCGAAAGTATTGGCAGACACTTTGAGTAGGAAAACCACGGGTAAGTTGGCAATGTTAACAGTGCAAAAGTCTCTATGGAGAGAATTTGAGAAATTAAATCTCGAAGTATTCACGACACCGTCGGGGATTGTAATTTAATTCCACTAAGTACTATAATTATGCAACTTCTATTTTATCTAGACAATCGATGAATGGTTGATTGATTGTTTTAAACTAATCAAAGGTAAAATGTTACGACAAAATTGGAGAATATAAATGATCAAAATGAGAAAGCCTAGGGAGTGATTTCACCAACTTTCAATTATGATTCAATGACAATAAATTATTCCAATTAATTTTCTCATATTTAAAAGCAAGAATCCAATTGTATTTCTCTCCCCTCTCTCGAGTACCGGCTAGAAATTAATCCTAGAATTCAATCACAATATCTCTATTCCGAATTAAATGCTGGAATTTATCGAAGTCCCGATTCTTTTGTGGAGTAAGCTTCATAGATTTTACAATTTCTCTCGAAACACATAAAACCTACGTTGTGTCAATCTTATGATCACGCCTAGATTTCCCTCGCTCGAGTGCCGAAATTGACTAGCATCTATTCATTCCATTATTGATCAGGTAATTGAAAGCATTATAATCATAACACAATTAAATATAAGTGGGAAATTCCAAAAGTAATAATTCATGTATTCATCAAACCATAATCTCAAGTTGACTACATCAAGCCCTAGCTAAATTGTCTAGATTATGAAATAGAACATGAAATGCATACAATTTATAATGGAAAACATAAAAGAAAAGGTACGAAAGAACTATTTTGAAGTCCTAATGGAAGTCCCTTTTAAGATTTCCACCCTTTCTTCAATTCCTTCTTGTTGTTGTCCTTGGAGATTCAGCCTTTTTGTATCTTTCACTCCTTCCAACCACCAAAATTAGGTCTTTATGGTGGTATTTATAGTGTTCACAAGTTGCAAGACGGAATAGGGCTGGACCGGGCCGAAAATCTTTTAAAATTTCCACTTTTCCTCTTTCTCCGGTGCCTCTGGGCGCCTCGGCGCCGCGCTCTCTGCCTGTTTTCAGAACAGTGGGCACTCATTTCCGGTAAAAATGGCAGCGGCACATCAATTTGTTAGCAAATAAAACATCCTTTATTTACTTAGATTCATGTTCCATTTAATTTGGACGAGAATGTACTCATTTATTTAATTCTCACTTTTACATTCATCATCGATAACATCGTTTCTTCCTAACTCAATCCATACATATACTTTTTGAATCTCTATATAAATAAAGAAACTAAAGGTTGAATATAAATGCCAGCTACATTATGCTAGAGAAAATAGTCTCTCTTTGCTCTTACTTTTTTACTTGAATAATAATTTGAATTTTGAGCAACCATATTTGCCTTACCGTTCTAGGAAAAAAATCATTACCTAAACTCCGTAGAATACTTTACTCAATTAATTTACTGTCTATTTCATTCACTTATCTATTTCATGTAGTGACATGAAACAGCTTTTTCAGAAAAAAGGCTTTTCTACTGAAAACTTTTCAGCAGCTTTTTAACCTTTCCTAGTGACAAAAGTAAGTGGGTATGGACATTGACCATACTCATCTCCACATGTCAAATCCCCTCACAATACTTAACATATTTTTGAACATACAATCAAGTACATGCAAAATTATTAAGCTACAAATATAGCCCTACACACACACACACACACACACACACACACACACACACACACATATATATATATATATATATATATATATATATATATATATATATATGCTATTAAGAAAAACAGATGAACACTTCAGTTTGAACACTTGAGGACGACAACAACTTTTCATTTCTTTCATCCTTCATGTAAATGCATTAAAACATCACAACATAAATAATACTTGTTTACATACACCAGATTTTACTACTTTCTCATTATTCTTCGTATTTATCTCTTCTTTCTTTCAACCTTATGAACATGTCAGTGTTTATTTGTTCTCTTTAACATGGCAGCAAACTTTAAGTTCATACCATAGATTAGTCCAACAGAGAAGAACTGGGAAGCAAAAGTGATTGTTGTTGAAAAATTCTCACCAAAACAAGCAAGACACAGTAGTAGTAGATATCAAAATATGGTGTTGATGGATCTTCAGGTAAAAATCTTTCAATACATAAATCTAATTTATAACTCTACATTCTTTGCTTCTATAAAGAATCTTAAAAAACAAACATTTTCTTTCATTTCCAAACATAGTGCACACAACACTATATGATTCCAATATTGTAGCATTCGAAGATCAACTCCAACTGAGCAAAGCATATGTTATTTCAAATGCTCTTGTCAAAGACAAGAAGCCTGAATATAGAGCATCAAATGGTAATGTCCAATGGATAATTTCTGGGAAGACACGTATTGAAGAAGTAAGCGAAGACCACATGGAATTCTTGTTTTCAACGTACAGTTTCACTCCTTTTCCAGAGCTGGAAAAACATATGGATTCCAACACTAATATAAGTAATTTCTAACCAATCCTTTCTTCTACTTTTTCACAAGTTACATTTTTGCTTCACGTAATTCGAAACCCACATTCACATAATTATGAACTTCTAAACAGACTTTTCATGCATAACATGTTGCAGGCATACTTGCAGTGGCTATTGACATACGGCCAAAGAGACTCATTCAAACTCGGTTTGGGAACCAAACTTATGTACATGATATTTTCTTGATTGATAGAACTTTCCACACAATCATTTTAATAATGTGGGATGGCTTTGTGGAGAAGGAATGTATTCTAATTGCAGAAAACATTACGAAAAAACCTATCATTTTAGCTAACCGATTGAAGGTTTCGTCGTTTAATGGTATAATTTCATATACTTTATAGTTTATAACTACTCATATAAAGCAACATTATACTTCTATACAAACAAGAAACTGATTTTTATCCATACTATACAGGTCTTACACTGTCCACCAAAATCAATAGCACATTTTTCATAGATGCTGGTTTCAACGAAGTTGCAAAAGTGAGAAAATGGTTAGTACAAAAAATCTATGTTGTATACAAAATTAGTCACTCCATTATGTGTTAACTGTATCTTCACCTTTTACTGTTCTACAAACATTTATTGCCAGGATTGTGGTACATAAAGAAGAATTGAATGACATTACACTAGAGAAACCGAATCAGATAGTGACTCCCACGAAATTATCTCCTACCCCACACAAAAAATTTACAGAAATACAACATCTAAAAGGAAGACTACTCGGGGTAACTCATTCTACTTCATTACATATTTCTGGCCTATTCTTTCTATCCTTTACAAAGACATTTTACTTTTATTTTTATTTATGATACAAAGTATTATATCTGTCAACAGCGGAAATACTATTGGATCAAAGCTAGACCATCCATTAAAACAACAAAGTAGACTTTTTGGTACATGTCTTACAACAATTGTAATAAAGTCACTCATGCTGATTTTCATGAATTGTTCCTGTGCATTTACTGCAAACATCCTGCTGCGAAAGCTGTCCTAAGGTAACATTTATTACAATTTATTATTTATTCTAATCACTAACCTCAACTCTGATAGATTTTCATTCTTTTCCACCATACTTAAATATATTTATTCCCTATTTCCATAGAGCAAATGCCACTGTACAATTGGAAGATGGAAGTGGAACTTTAGATGCAAGTACAATTGGAGACCCTGCAGAGACAATATTGAAGCAGAGTGCTGAGGATTTGATGAATTTTACAAAAGTAGTAAGAAATGATTATAACAACCATGCTACATCATTTATACTTCTAATCATAAAAATATATAAATAACAGTTCTGCGCTTTTATTTCAGCAAGAAATAGATTCATCCAGTGTCGCAATATCCTTAATGAACACTGAAGCATAATACATTTTTACGTCAAAGTTACTCAGCTGGAACAAAACACTACCTAGTACGGATATGAAATCATATTAGTTCTGAATGTTCTTCCTACAATTACTGATGCGATGGAATAACAAACTGCTGAGAAAGATAAAGGCTCCTTTAACTTTGCTGAAGAAAACAAGAATTCTGAGAGTGAAGAAACATCTACACCATCGGCAAAATGAGTGCTCTTCACAACATTTGCTAAGCCAGTGAATCCAATGGTTGCCGATATAGTAGCTGAAAAAGGCAACGCTAGCCCCAGCTGTACAACTCATCAAGTCACAACGAAAAGAAAGATTGATTAACGATGGATACATATTTTGTAGACAGTACAAGTGCTACAACCTGGAAGTTAGTTTTGCTCATTTTGCTACTATAACTCCATAATGAACAACTATGTTCTATTTTGTAGCACATGTCTATAACTACTCCCATAAAGACTAAGCTCAGAAGTTCATGGTTTGAAGTTTGAATTTCCCTGTATTTTGTAGTAAAAATGTTGCACATGTTCAGCTCCAGGGAATATTAATATTAACGTACCTTTGTAGTTTGTAACTTTGTTCAAATTCTGCTTATCTTCAAGCTACATCAATGCTTACTACTTCTGCTTCCTTTCTACTTTAAATATTAACAAGATATCAGTTTATGTATTAGTTAAGATAATTTCATTAGCTCATAGAAGCTTCGTTAAACCTTTATTTGATTGAGTTTTTTTTTTATCCGGTCAGGTAGAATTTGTTTCTGTATTACTATCTTTGGAAGTGTTAATAGCTTCATTCACTTTCTTCCTTTACCTATCTTAAAATACCTATGTTTAAAAAACTTCAGAATTTAGTTGAAGGAGAGTATGGAATACCTAACAATGCCAATTGCACTTTCATTTCAAACAATCTTCATGAAAGATGAAGATAACGTTTCTGATGTCAATGACCTCTAACAGCTCGCCATTAAATTCCCACATCCAACAAGCCCAATATAATCAGAATATATTTGTTTATATATTCTGAATTAAATTGTCCGTCAATTATATACACGATAATTATTGTATATATACTTAAAACATTCTGTTAAGCGAAATTCTTCTCATGTAAAAATTATGTCTAATTATGTGAAATTAAAACTTGCATTAAAACATTTACCTACCAACTTAACTACCTACCCAAACATTCATTGTAATTCATTCCCATCCATCCCCAATTCAATTCATCCATCCCCATTTCATTTACTTAAGCAAAATTACCACCACCACCTGAAAGATACACCGTCACCACCAACTCGCCGAAACAAGGTACGTTGTTTTCCACCTCATATCACAGACAACTACTTTACACTAAAAATAAGGAGAGACACCATTTTTATGCCTTCATGTCTACGTGAGACTCGACAGCACGTTCTCACCGTGCTTCCCATGAATCACTGTCTTGCGAGACAAGGTCTTATTGTGTCTCACACAGATATGTTCTGTGTCTACGTGAGACACGACAGCACAGTCTCACCGTGCTTCCCTTGAATCACCATGTCTCGTGAGACATGGTCGCAGATACGTTCTGTATCTGCGTGAGACACGACAACACGATTTTACCGTGCTTCCTGCGAAATACCGTGTCTCACGAAACACGATCTTCCCGTGTCTCACGTAGATAAGTTCTATATCTGCGCAAGACACGACAACACGGTGTCACCATGTCTCTCGTGACACCGTGTCTCGTGAGACATGATCCTTTCTTGTCCCACGTAGACAACAATACCGTGTCTCACGAGACATGCCCATGTCTGCGTCAGACATGGACATATAGAGTCATAGTGCCTTTGTCACGCAGACACGTCCGTCTCTTTTACGCAAAAACGTTCGTCTCTTGAGACACGGTGTTACCATGGCTCACACAAACACTTTTGTTTCTGGCATGTGTATACATAAGACACGGTCAGACCATGGCACCATGTCTCCCATCAGACATAGTATGTAATGATACAGATATAGACTTCATCAATTAGTCCAATTTCATAAAACTCTACTCGTGTGTTCTTCGTTTAATTTATCACACAATAACTTCTATTTTATATTGCGGGCGATCGTATTCTTGCATAATTATTCTTAATTTAGGTCCACACTTATGAATTTATCATTCATATCATGTCATCTTCCTTGAATCGAATTTAGTGTCCTAAACTCTATTCAGTTATATTCCAATTCAATTTCCTAAACTCTATTCCATTGTATTTTGCAGATGTCTTTATAGTATATAGTTTCACCAGATCAGTGGTTTTCCGCCGCCATTACTCAATTTCCAAATTATTGATTTCTCAAAAATTTTGTTGAGCATTAACACGCAGATCAAAAATCCTTCTTGTTGAGTAATAACTTTCATGGATTTATATATAGAGTAATGTATAGAGAAGAAGAAGAAGCACAGGTTAGCAGTAAATTAATCCATGAATTCATAATGAGACTTATAGAATGTGGTAAAAACAATGAAGTTTGGGTTAAGTTTGACGATTGTTTCTCGTACTTTGGTTTACAAGAATTTTGTCTTATCATAGGATTACCTTGCCATAACATATCAGTTAATCTTAATTCCCATAATAATCGCCTTAGAAACCAGTATTTTAACGGTAGAAAAAAAAATTAGCATGCTTATACTTTTGGAAGCTTTTTATCTCTGTAACCATCAAGAAGATAAATTTAAACTTGGGTTAGTTATGTTGGTAGAGTGTGTGCTAAAACCTACAAGACGAATTATTGATTACAAAGTTCTAAGAATGGTTGAAGATGTTAACATCTTCATTGAATATCCGTGGGGTCGCTCAGCGTACTTTGTTTTATTAAATTCACTGCAACAATCCCATCTGCAAAGACTACACAAAACACAACAAAATCAAGAGGAATGTAAATATGCATTAAATGGATATCCACTAGCATTTCAGGTATTTCCTTCTACTACATTTTTTCTTTTCTTCTAATCTCATGTAAACTTTATATATATATATATATATATATATATATATATATATATATATATTGGCTAACCTCTATATATTCAATTATCTTTTAGTATTGGATATATGAAGCTTTTCCACGTATTGGAGCAAAATTTGGTCGACGTAGGTACAAGATAGTTCAAGCTCCAAGAATGTATAGATGGAAACCAAATCAATTATTTACAGAAAAACAATTAAACATTACTTGGTAGCAAAAAAGGTCATATCATTATTTCATTAATATCTATTTATTCCAATACAACATGCATTTACTTATATGTTTATGTTAAATAAATTTATTACGGATTGAAGTCATTCCAATCTTATAAGCTGACGAAGAAGAGTTGGAACGAATATGGTATACAACTTTTTCATTACCACGAGACAATGAACATACCATACTAGATAGGATTGTAAGAAGAGAGATCAACAATCGAGTAGCCAGTGACATTCATCAAATACCGTATACTTCAGTTGCACTTCACCCAGCTTCTTCTTCAAAAACTTCCAACTATGTCAATAAAGAAGAAATTGAAGAAATGCTTAATGTACATAGACAGTAGACTAAACAAGATATGGAGGAAATGCTGATGATATATAGACAACATATAGCATCAGATATATCAAATTTCTTTCAACAGCAACACACTTGGCAAGAAGAACACTTTCAACAATACCAACAATCTCACAGTACTTTCATGATATACAATCAAGCATGAAATTAGACTTTAACACAGGTTTGACTTCTGTAACATCATATATCAATGAATAAAATACCGTTGTACTCAATAAGCTATCAGAGTGGCAATCAAACATGCAAACTACTATAGCCTCACTTCAACAAGATTTTTCTCTCCACACATCTTCAACATCTCAACAAGAAGTCGCTAATCTTCAAAGGTTGACAAAAGAAAACAAAGGTAAAGGGAAAATAGTACAATTTTCAAATACCTTTCCCTTAGAGGACTATTCCATAGACAAATATACAGAAATTACAGATTGGATAACAAAGAATTCAACCAGGTAAAAATTCCATATCATTTCACAATTATAATTTCCCTTCTACATTTTTCAAACTTATTTCGATTGTTTTATATAGCGCATAATGGAATGATGGCTTCGACACTTTATACAAAAGAGATACACTGCAAATAATAATGGACACAACAAAAGACATGGATCTTCGAGTAAGTAAATTTCATTCATAGTAAAATATTTTATTACATACTCCATATACTGAATTCGCATTTATTATTACTAGTATCTTCAACTGGAGTTGACAGTATTGAGAAAACTCATCAAAAAGGGATGCAACCTTGTTTCAACTGAGTATGAAATTCTTGATTTCGACTTCGCAATAGAATGTGATGTGTACTCTACAACGAAACAAGCCATAAAAGATGGAACTGTCGTCAAAGACCAACGTTTTCTTGATATCTCTCGTTTACAAGAATACATAATTGGCAATAGACCAATACTTGGTCTTCCGTAGGTAAAACGCAATCATGTACTGATTCCATGTTCATATACAAGCCATGATTGGTATCTCTTTCACATGAATCTCAGGGAGTGGAAATTTAGGATATATAATTGTAGCAACTATACTCACATGCCACATGAAGTCATCAAGCGAGCAAATTCTTTATTGAATGTCCTCCAATATTTGTTACTATCTTCAACATTCTTCATCGGCACAGATATAATGAAAAATAGAAAAAAAAAGATCGAAGTTGAAATTGTACCAAACTTATCGTGTGCAAATAATGGGTAAGTAATATATCTATTTCCTACTACAGTATTATATTTCTTGTTTACATATCTAATACTAATGTAATCTAACTTACAACATTTTTCCTATAGGCCGAACTGTGCAATTCTTGTGCTCAAGTATATAGAATGCTTAGTTTTTGGACATCTGATAGAATCAATTTCCCCTGACAGAATGACGATGTATAGACGAAAGATTGCAGTAGATATCTGCTCTAATAACTACTTCCTATAGCCTCCTTCGAACATATAGCCATTTTTATTTCCATTCTTCAACAAACTATAAATAATTGCCCTTCTTCTGTTAATAAAATCTTTTCCAATTTCAATTCTTCAAGAGACTATGAATGATTGCCCTCCCCCTGTTAAGAAAATGCTACTTAAGATGCTGCTATATATGTTTATTATCACTTCATATTGTTATCGTTCACTTGCATACATCAGCCAACTTCATTCTCATAGAATCCGGGTGAAGCAAACAATATTCTAAGCATGAGTCATTGCTAAAGTCAAAGACTTTAGCAAAGACTTTATGATTAATTGGTTATTTTACAAAGTTCGTTCTCTAGAAAAGAGAAGTCGTCAATTTAATATGTTGCTTCCTCACTTTTGACTCCAAGATGCACATACATAATGTTAGACCCTGTGATCACCTAATGTCAGAAGGTGCCATGGAAATTGTTAAACCAGAGGTTTGTTGAAAGATTATTTTAGACTCCAGTCCTGCTTACGTCGAATTTAATGCCAAAATAGTTCTTAGTGGCACGAGTGTGAAGGTTACTCTTTTCATTCTTGAGTTGTTGGATATTTGCATCCCATGTTTCTTTCAATACCTCTTCTTCCGATTCTAATTCTTTTCTAGTGAAACATTTCGTTCTCATTTTTATTAGTCTGTATTTGCCATTATTTATTGGGGGTTATAGGTTGAACGAACTTAAACAGCAATGATTTGACCAATGCAACTTTGTATTTCTATTTGAAAGGTTTATTACAGAATATCGCCATGTGGAAGTGCTATTCTCCTTGCTGAGAATGAATCTTGTTTAGCATGAATTGTAGGCCTTGTTCGTAGATATTAACTTTCAATTACACAATTTCTTATCTAAGTAAAAACGAACAATAGTAACCAAAATAATGAAGAAGAAGAAAGGAGAGAGGAGAGAAAGGCGAGAAGAAATAGAAGAAGGGGAAAATGAAAGGTAAAAAAATCAGACAGATGAGAGAGAAGAGAAGCAGGGGAGGAAATATGTATGTACTCATTAATCAAGTACGCGAAATAAAGTGCATAAGCTCCCTTTATGTAACGTTTTAATTAATCTAATATAATAGGAAACAATTAAAGAAATACATGAGCTACTAGAAAACCCATAAAATAAAATCCTATTACTTTTCCTAAAATAAGTACATAAATGGGAAAGTTTTCGATATGATATATCTAATAGGAGCTTCAAAAATTTATATCAGAATGAATGGCCCTATAACCATCACTTTTTGCCTTTTTTTAATGATAAAAATTTTGCTTGCAAATGGTCTAAATATCATATAAAAAATTATTTTGAGGTCTTTCCAATTTGATTACTCAAATATCTTGCTTGTAAAACCACTAGAGTCTAAAATTGCCAAAATTGAATCAAATTATGTAAGGTTCTACAAATGCGGTGCAAGCTTTGGAGTTTTAAACATGTAGTACATATTCCGTGTTTAAGTTGCCATAATATTTGCTTGTATTGAAGTGTCACAGTCAATTAATATTTTATTTATGTTTTCCTCTGTATAGTTGAAATCATTTATCTGGCTTCAGACTACTGATTGTTTGATCCAACAAGTGGAGGAAGAGGTTGCAATGTTTTGCCCTGTGATATGTCAAGAAGTGCTACAACCAGCCATGGGATACTGTAGAAATTATGTCATCTCTCTTCCTCAATGAGTTAATACTTCTGCGTTGGGTTTTATCTCTTCTTTTTTTCATACCAAGGATTTTTCTTTGTCTTGGAGATTTTCAGGGGAAGTGGGTTGGAATAGATGGAGCACCTGCAATTTTAAGAGCCTTTTCTAAAACGTCAAGTGGAAGTGGAATATAAAAAATCAATACAATTGTCTTAATAATGAATGCCTATTTAAGATTTGTGTGAACAAGTGCAAATAGCTATTACACACAGTGTATGATAAGCTTATAATTGTAGTTGTACTTTTACCCTTCCATATTGGACTTTATATTGAAAACTTGTACTTAGGTGACTTACTGAAGATGCTGCTGGTTATAATAATATATGGCCATAAGCATATGATCCATTTTTAACTTCCCATGGATTTAGTTATATCAGTTGATTTTTTTTTAGATATATTTCTCTATTCCCTAACTTGGAAATTTCTATACAAAGGATTTACCTCCTCAATCAGATAACAGTCAGATAACTACTCAAAATACCGTAAAGATTTCTGCTGATTCTGAAGCCCTACGGAAGGATACAAATAGCAAAGGCAACGATAAAGAACAAAAAGACAAAAAAAAGGACCAAAGAACCTACAGAAAGAAAAAACAAAAGAATAGTGAAAGAAAAATAAAAAAAGGAAAAGGAAAAAGTTAAAGGTCTTGAAAGAAGAAATCTTGAAGCTTTGCTACAAAAGCTTCCAAGCTGTGTCAATTAGGTACTACATCCAATTTCCAAAAAAAAGTCTCCCCACGCACTTCTTCTAAATTTCGAATAGTATTCAAGTCGTCTGTTTTATATTATCAATTTGGAATCCTTTTTTCTAATGCCATAACATACATACATTATACATTGTAAGAAAGATTAACTGACAGAAGAATCAATTCATACAATTAAGCCTTGATTCTAAATTATCCCACACTCATATTACATAACTTCAGCTTTGGCGGTCTCAACAAGGTCAGACCAATGGAACTCATTCTGTAACAAATTCTACGTACAAAACAAGTTTTCACATTGTACATATCAAATCAGTCTAACTGCCAGAACATTCAGATAATTAAGGAAACACAAATTTTACACAATGAATTGTTTTCACAAAATGAAGACAAATTTAGTGCTTCTTAATAACTAAACATCAAACACAAAAAAGGAAAATATAGATTTCATTTCAGCATCCAACTTCCATCTGTAGGGGAAACTTTGTAAACCATGAATATTGGAATGTCTTCGTTCACAAGTTCGAATACACACGTGTCGCCCATTTGAAGTTCTTTTTGTGTAACATAAGCTGACCACCCCACAGTCAAACGTCACACATCACCATCTCTTCTTAGATTTGTTCGCACTGGCCAATCGCGATGTGAATGATCGTGGATTTGGATAGTCTGCACACATTTTCATAGATGTAATCGAGCAAATGCTCCAAGTAGATCCTAAAAAGTAAATTGACAATTTAATACATAACAAAATTATGAATTGTGTCACACTATAAATAATAAAAATAATACAGACACATAACACACAAAGGCAAGAACACACATTTTCGAAAATATTTACTTCGAATAGGAACTTACAATTTTTCGGTGACTATCTCACTGAGCTTCTAATGTTACTCGAAATATTGGATTACCATTACATGAAATTTCATCCTCAAATGTATCTGACTCATATGTCACTTCTACACCTGAATCCTCGAATATTGAAACATCGAAACTAGAATTCCCATTGTATTCAAAAACGATAACATAGCCATCTTGTAAATTATGATGGTCAAAGAATTGTAACCATCCACCAGCAAGATATATATCACCATTAACCGTTTCCAAATTTATATGGCAAATAATTCCATCATAACCGATTAAACGCACCGCATTACTGAGGTCATATCCTGAACGACGAACAAAAGATCTAGGCAGTAACTGTAAGAGAAAACAATTTTTTTCATAAACAAGTTATGTACTTTATATACAAATGTATTCATAGTCATTAAATGTTGACAAAGAAATCATTGTAACACATACCAAACTGCCCCAATGAAAGACTTACCAATTGAATGAAACAGTGTGGTACATCACTTCTGTTTCACATAATATTAACAAGACATTTTAGTTTCGACAATAAGTTTTATTAATATAGAAATCAATAAGCAAACTTAAGACACAGCTTTAGGATAGTAGATATACAAAACTCTTCAAATAAGAGGTCAATGTGCAAGAGTTTGCCCTTCGAGCTTTAGTGTGACATTTAATAAATAACTGTAAAATCTAAAGTCATTGTACAGTCAAGGTGAATCCAACAGCTCTATCTTTATATCAAAAGGGCTATCAACATTTACATTATATTCAGGATACATCACTAATTTATCTCTACATCACTTTAGATACAATATGAGCCCATACTCTACTATTATGACATCATATTATCATTCATCAAAAACCTTTACAAATGTTATCTCAGATATTAAATTTATTACAACAATTCTAGCTTAGTAAATTTCCCAAGATTTAAAGTACATAATCATTTGCAATCAACCAAACCTAACTTCATATTATAATTTACACTACCTATAACCTCCATCTATTATAATTCTGTAATAAAAACAAAAAAAATTATATACCTCTGTTGTTCATCTTCGCTTGTAGAACTAGACATTTTCAACCTCTTTCAACTTCTATCTACACAGGAAAAATATACTGCAGTTTTATCATTTCTACTTATGAGCCGAATGGAAATTCAATATACAGATTATGATACGTTAAAAAAACAAATTTGTTTTTTGCGGTTTCAAAATGTTCGAAATATCGACATCAACGAAGATTTTGTCCGTAACACAAACAATTGATTACTCAATACGTATTCTATGCCAACAAACAGTAGCAAAAAAAATAAACAAAATTTAATTTCAAAATGCAAATGAAATTTCCAGCCTCCATCTGTAAAAAAAATCCCAGAAATCTATCGAAGTACCGACCACTTAAATCTGAATAAAACCTAGAAAGAAATAAGCACAAAAGTATGAAGTCAGTGAGAACCCTAGAAATTTATTTCACATTTTCCCCTTTTTTCTCCTGTCCTCTATCGTCGTTTTGCCTTCAAAAATCGTCTTTCCTCAGTGAACATATTAAAAAAAATAAGAAATTGATTCGATTGCCAACTAAGTGGAGTACTAATTCAAAATTTCAAATAAGTCCCTGATTTTCCATCAAGAATGGTGAGAGGTGCCGTGGAGTGGGGGGGAATTTTTATCTCCATCAAGAAGCCCGTGCACATTTCAATGCCATGCGTGCCGTGTAGTAATAAATGAGTGGAGGACTATGCCTTCCTCTTTCTTCTTATATAATTATTACTTTCTACTACTCAAGTACAACAGAAAATTACACTCAATCCTTCCTGCCGACGTCATTAAAGATGCAAGCATGTAACGACTAATTGCAAAGAGTGATGCTATGGTCTAGTTACTGATTATTATGTTGAGAATTAGAAATATTAATTGTATCATTAAGAGCAAAGTTTCGTACATCCTCAGTAATTCAATATGATATGAAAAAAAGTTTACAATAATTAAAAAA
Source organism: Fraxinus americana (assembly GCA_035079005.1). Classification (NCBI taxonomy): domain Eukaryota; kingdom Viridiplantae; phylum Streptophyta; class Magnoliopsida; order Lamiales; family Oleaceae; genus Fraxinus; species Fraxinus americana. The sequence goes on from CM068723.1 coordinate 30,056,950, forward strand.
TCGTACACTTTATCTTTTATAACCCATCACTCTTACTTTTTGTGGTATTACATACACTTGACAACGACTTTCTATTTATAAGACAAATTAAGTCAAAATCGAAATATCCCCCTTCCACCCCATGTGAGATCTATCCGCGTACTCGCTCCGCACAAAGACAATAATTATGCTATATAACTTAACAAATGGAACTCATTTAAACAATAGTCATTATTATATTGTTCAATTAACAGAATTGCATCAAAAACTTTATTGAAAAATGTAGCAATAATCTGATTGTCACTCGAATTACTAATGATGATACATAACATTATTCAGTGGAAAATTAACATGTGCCTAATTTATTTCTTAAGATTTCATATTTACATTGTCGTTTTATATTTTTTTGTACTATCGACCCGATATAAATTATCAAATTATAACAAAATCTGAAGTTTAGTGATCCACTTGAAATGAAATTTGAAGTTCAATTATATCGAAGTCTCCAACTAACAATGAAATTTAGTTGAATGTATAATCTCAATTGTCAACTATTAATTATGTCGCTTTTGAGTGATGAGAGGCAATACAAGTTCTGAAAATTTGAGTATCATGTACGAAATTTAAAAGAGTGCCCCTTTCTTCTTTAATTATAAAGCATGTGTACAAAGAAAATAAATAAACTATTCATATTAATACATTAAATATAAACTACCATATAACAAAAAATAACATTACAATGTTAATTTTTTTTTTTCTTTTTTTCACATGTCATAAAGCGAAGTACAACTAAAAACTAAATTTAGGCTTGATAGAACCTTGAAAAAATCGAAAGCTTACACGTCCTTGATAAAGAATCACAAATCACTATTATCTTCAAGCAAGTTCAATCTCTCTCAAATTTTTTTAGCAATATTGAATTGTAAGAAGGTACAATTGACCTCGAAAAATGGCTCCGACTCGTGGCCAACTGAAGAAGGTCTTCAAGTCAACTCCTCCCTCCACACGTGGCACGTCGTCAGTCACTCATGGCCTTTCCCGGAGGGGTTGTGAGCGGCGGCAAGTACTCCGACGGTCAAGTCAGTCTGAAATTCAACCACCAAGGGGATTCGCCGGCGGTGGAACACTCGCCGAGAAGTGATTGAACGTGTAATAATAAAAGTGTCAACAATATGGGGGAGAAGATAATACTCAAGTGTTTGGTGTAGTAGCGTCTTGGATTTCCAATCCCTCTCCTTTCTTCGGCATAAGAGGGGAGCATTTATACCAAGAATGGGAAGAGAAGAGCCGTTGGATGAGGAGACACGTGTTGCTAGATCTCCAGAACTCGTCCCATCCTAGGTGTCAATCTGCCCATCCATAGGCTGGCTAGCGTTGAGTATTTCTGACAAGAGCGGCTGATTTGACCGTTTGAGTCCTGCCACGCGTCCCATCAGTCTGTGATTTGACTAGGAGAATCTTTGTACAAGAGAGCTTTGATGAGGCGAGGCATGTGAGGCGTTGCAGCGTTCTGGAAGAGGAGTGTGGGCCTTTGCATCCGCGATGTGTTGGCGGATGAGTCCAGTTCGTTCGCTGGCGCCTGTTCAGTTTTGTAGTGACCAAGAAAAAAAATGTTATGTTGTTTTCAAATAAAATTTTCTTGTATAACTCGAAAATAATTTGAATTATATTATGACGTCGCTACGACCATTCCTAAGAGTTAGAATTTTTGGTCACAATAGTAAAGTTGTGTGCGCTTGTCTTAAGATTTTGTAAGTCGTCAAAATCTCTTTTAAATGACAAATTTCTTTAATTTATTCAATTACATTATTTTGACGACGCACTTTTTACATTAATATTTTTTTTCCTATGTTTGGTTCCAATTTTCAGCGTATAAAAAAAAAAGAGAAGAGAAACCGTTTCATTTGCACAAGAGTAAGCTACACAATCACTTCCACCACTTAAAAACTTAATTAATTCACCACTTATACCCATCATTAATCCCATTAAACTTTTAGTTTACATGGAATACGTTTGGAAATTAAAGAGTTAACCGAAAAGTCTTTTTGTTTCATTGGAGTTACATGTATGTATTTTATATATGTTGAGAGTTTTCTTTTTAAAACAGAACATAACTTCATTTCTTACAATTGCATACACATACACTGCACTTACAAAGTGATTTCATTTTCCAAACTATTATACTTATACATAAAGTTGTTTTGCCCTCTTTCTCATAGTCAAGCACTTTTGAATCTAGAAAATATTTGAAGGATAAGCTAAGGAGCACGTTGCATTTTTTTTCTTTACAAATTTGGTCATCAAAGGTTATTCAAACTCCAAGCATTCAAGGTAGGGGTGTTTTACGACACTTTTGTAAAGTAGAATAAAATGATTTGTTTTCGGTTTGCATTAACGTGTTATTGTGTTACTGATAATGGAAGCACCCTTTGGGTGGTTCAAATAAGAGATAAAGAGATTATGAAACGAGTTATCAAACTCGAGAACGAGTTATCAAAACTCGAGAATAAGCGGACTGACTGATCACCGGTTTGCTAGAGAATGACGGTGACACAAATAACCAAAGTTTGCATTTCTGAAAATACATTTATTTTTACCAATTACTTAAGTGTCTTCCTACTGAATATTATTTATGATACTCACCCCTATTAAAATTTCACAGGTTAAATCGAGGCATGGCAGTGGATTGGCATGGTGGCGAGTGCTCAGCAAATTTGAAATGCTTTTAACTTTCTAGTAAAAATTTCCGGTTGTGTAAACCTTTTTATAAATGTTTAGATGACACTCTTAACAATGTTCTTAATGTTTATCTCGTTCAGTTTCATGTCCTTTCCACGTCAACGATAATTTACAAATGTTGAATTGACAATGCATGAAGTTTATCTACTGCTGTTTTGAATTTCAGATTCTGCCATTAAATTTGAAAATGGTATAACTTGGGCTATACTGCATGTTTTAGAGTGAAATCAGTGTCATTTGAAAGGCCTATGAGTCTTCTAATAGTGGTCTTTGGAATTACCTTAAAATAGTATCTAGAGAAAAAGTTATGGCCGTTTTAGTAAACTGCTTTGGGACTGTTTCGGATTTTCTGTCCAGCGTAGTCGTGCAGTATTTTCGTGCTTCAAACATTTTCGTCCAAACCCCAAATTTTTATATGTTGTACATGTATGAATGTTATAGTCTCTGTTAAAATTTCACAAATTTTTGACAACGTTTGCTAGGTTAAACATATTTTCCTTTCCGCTGCTGCGCAACCGGTATTTCGCTGAATTTCCTCCAAATGTTCTCCAAAATAAAATTTCACTGAATTGTCCAAATCTATATGAACAAAAGTTTTCCATTACATCTTCCTATTTGTTTCGGATTTCAAAACTTTTATCATTTAAAACTTATTTTGGTTAACATTTAAGAGTTCAAACAAAGAAGAAGAATTTTTCTTTTAACGCTTCGAGTTCCAAGAATTTGGGGCGTTACAACTTGGCATCAGAGCCCATGGTTTATTTTCTGTAGACTTGCATTAGAAACCATGTTTTCGGTGTATCATGTCACATATAAGGTTGATAAAAAAAAAAAAAATTTCAATGATCCTGAGCACTATGCCTGCCAAAGCCGCGCTATGCCGATTTTGAGGTAAAGAAAGTTTTATAATTATGCTTGTATCTATGTGATGAGTATGAGAAAGTTTATCTTTGATACAACATTTGAAATGTATGTATGAATATCAGTATATGTTGGAGTTTGAATACTTTTGTAGATAATCATTATTGTGCAAGTATTTTGAGAATGTGACCAAATTAAATATTTATTTAAGTCCTCGAGAATTAACTAAAAGTTATTAGAGACCTGCTTATTGGACTTTGAATAATCGGTATGAATCAGATGGTACGGACTAAGAGAACTTGTAGGAAGACGAGTTCAATGATGCCTCGTCTATATGAAATCGTGAGGCAATATGAAGAGTACCGATGGAATCCAACACATGATATGGGAGAACACATTCAAGAGATGCTAATAAGGTGGAAAGAGGTTAGGCAACTAGGCCATATGGTAACGGGTCGTCGGGCTACTCGCCTTCTTATTAATACCTTACCAGAAGAATGGCTTGAGTTGGCCGAATCGATTTACCTTTATTTATGGGAAATTACCGTGCCTACCTTACCCCAAGAGATTGACTATGAGGCTTTTTGCATAGAGCTGACAGCGCAGTGGGAAGAGGCACGAGATGATGCACTTGCAACCCCTGAAGACAATAGTGTACCTATTGAGATGTAGTGAGGATGCACCTCCCCCCATTTCAGACGATGAGGCTTAGCCTTCTAAGAAACCTAGGATTCATGGAGACTGTAGTGACAATGATGGCTATGATGAATAAAGGAGTGGAATTTTAGTAGTAGGATTTTATTTTGCCTGTTTTCCTCCTAAAGGATTTCTTTAGAGATAATAATAATAAATGTTGCAATATAAACCTTTTTTTTTCCCTTGGTTACGTAAGTATCTAAACGAGATTACGATTATTTTGGTATATAGGAATATGGCGCAAGCGAGGACAATTAGGGAGTTAAGGCGAGAGATTGATGAGTTGAGACAGGCCTTAGCTGCTCAGGCCGCACCTCCAGCACCTCAAGCTCCACTAGCTCCCCAAGCACCGCCAGTGCCACTAGCTCCCCAACCACCACTAGCTCCCCAAGCACCACCAGCACCACCGGCATACCCAATTGCACCACCTATTCCGACGGTAGAACAATTTCGTAGATATCGACCCCCTACCTTTGATGGTGGAAAAGACCCTCTGGCAGTTGACGAGTGGTTGCGTAATATAGAGAAGATCTTCCGTCACATCACTTGTCCATAAAATCAAAAAGTATTATGTGCCAAGTTCATGCTAACTGGAAGAGCTGGCCATTGGTGGGAATCCACATCATGCACCCGTACAGAGGAGGAACAACGTAATCTAACTTGGATTCAGTTCAAGATGGAGCTAACCAAAAAGTTTTTCCCACAGACTCTGCGAGACTATAAGGAGGCGGAATTTTTAAGACTAGTACAGGGGAATATGGAAATCTCTGAGTATGAGAGCAAGTTCGAGGAATTATCGCGATATGCCCCACATCTTGTAAGTACTGAACTCATGAAGGCAAAACGTTACGAGAGAGGCCTGCGTCCAGAGATCAGGCAGATTGTGAGTTCACATGATCTCACCACTTTTCAAGCCGTGGTAAAGAAAGCTCCGATAGTGACCTACTCGGGTGTGAAGTTGGTAAATCAAGGACAACACAATAACTTTGGAAAAAGAAAATGGCAGGATAAGAAGAAGAATAATGGACAGTTTAAGAAACAGACACTTGCAGGCCAGACGAGCAATCCTATACCCCCGTCCTAAGTGTAACAGGTTGCACAGAGGAGTGTTTGTTGGGAAAGTATGTTTGCTATAAGTGTGGTCAACCTGGTCATATGATTTCCTCATGTCCATTGATTAAGAAACCCGAGCAAGAGAAGAAAGGAAAAGTAAGGGTGTTTGCTTTGACTCATGATGAGGCTGCCCAAAACCCGGACGTGATCACAGGTATTTTATCGATCTCTAGTATTCCCGTTTACATCCTAATTGATTCTGGTGCTACACATTCGTTCATATCTAGTGCATGTTTAGCTAAGATTAATGCTTCATGTCAGAAGTATGATAGTGTACTAGAAGTTAGTATGCCATCAGGGGGAACTATTATTTCAGACAGGATGGCTAAGGGGGTACAGGTAAATTTTGATGGATTGACTCTAGGGGCCGACTTGTATGTTATAGAGATGGAGGATTTTGATATTATTTTAGGTATGGATTGGTTAGGTAAAAATCGAGCCATGATTGTATGTTTTGAGAAAGAGGTAATTTTTCGAAGACCAGGAAAAGAGGAGTTCAAATTTTATGGGTCAAAGATTAAGGCACTTCCTCGCGTCATCTCTGCCTTAAAGGCTGAGAGCATGTTGAGGAAGCCTGATTGTCAGGGATATCTTGTCAGTATTATTAGCACCTCATCTCAAGAGAAAGTATTAGATGATGTGCCAATAGTACGAGAGTATGCTGACGTGTTTCCCGATGATCTGCCGAGTACTCCACCCGATAGACAAGTGGAATTCATGATAGACCTAGTACCTGGAGCTACTCCTATATCTAAAGCCCCATACCGAATGGCACCAAAGGAATTACAAGAGTTGAAGACACAGTTGGAAGAACTTCTAGACAAAGGGTTCATTAGACCAAGTGTACCTCCATAGGGAGCTCCGGTACTCTTTGTAAAGAAGAAAGATGGTACTATGAGGATGTGCATCGACTACCGTGAACTGAATAAGTTAACGATCAAGAATAAGTATCCTCTTCCTAGGATTGAGGATCTATTTGATCAATTGAAGGGCGCATCCGTGTTTTCGAAAATTGATTTAAGGTCGGGTTACCATCAACTGAAGATTAAGTTGGATGATATACCAAAGACGGCATTTAGGACTCGATATGGGCATTATGAATTTACGGTGATGCCTTTTGGCTTGACGAATGCTCCTGCAGTGTTTATGGACTTGATGAATAGGGTATTTCATCAGTATTTGGACGTGTTTGTCATTGTATTTATTGATGACATACTGGTATACTCGAGAGATTCTCATCAACATGAAGAACATCTGAGGATAGTGTTGGGAACATTGCGTAAGGAGAAGCTATATGCCAAATTCAAGAAATGTGAATTTTGGTTAGACCGAGTGGGATTTCTAGGCCATACTGTTTCAGCACAAGGAATTGAGGTGGATCAATCCAAAGTTGAAGCTGTGACCAATTGGCGGAAACCTACAAACGTTGGAGAAGTGAGGAGTTTTCTAGGTTTAGCTGGCTATTATCGACGATTTATTGAAAGATTTTCCAAGATAGCAAGTCCTATGACTCAGTTGACTCGGAAGGGTACTAAGTTCGTATGGACGGAGAAGTGCGAGCAGAGTTTTCAAGAGTTAAAAGACAGGCTCGTATCTGCACCGGTGTTGACTATCCCCGACGGTTCGGAAGGTTTTGTGATTTACAGTGATGCATCTAAACTTGGTATAGGATGTGTTTTGATGCAACATGGGAAAGTGATAGCTTATGCTTCAAGGCAATTGAAGCAGTATGAACAGAATTACCCTACACATGATCTCGAACTAGCAGCAGTAGTGCATGCCTTGAAGATTTGGCGCCACTACCTATACGGGAGCAAGTGTGAGATCTACACCGATCACAAGAGTCTCAAATACTTCTTCACCCAGAAGGAGTTAAATATGAGACAACGACGATGGTTAGAATTGGTGAAGGATTGTGATTGTACTATTTTGTACCACCCGGGTAAGGCTAATGTAGTCGCAGATGCGTTGAGTATAAAGAACATGGGACAGTTGTCAGTGTTGTGTACAAGACAAGATCAATTAATCAAAGAATTCGAGAACATGAGAATTGAGGTATTAACTTCTCCAGTAAGGACATCGACAATATTAGCAAGTTTTACTGTGAAACCAAACCTCAGGGACAGAATAGTAGCTATTCAAAAAGATGATCCCTTTTTGGAAAAGATCAGGGTTGAGGTAGGAACTGAGAAGAGAAAAGGATTTGAAATAGCCGAGGATAAAGCCCTGATGTTTAAGGGCCGATTATGCGTGCCGAAGGATGAAGTATTGAGGAATGAGATTATGACTGAAGCTTATGCCGCTCCTTATGCAGCGCACCTAGGATGAACTAAAATGTATAAAGATTTGCGTGACACACTTTGGTGGAGAAATATGAAGGGTACGATAGCTCTGTTTGTGTCCAAATGCATGGTTTGTCAGCAGGTAAAGGCTGAGCATCAGAAACCGTCAGGGTTATTGAATCCCATGGATATACCCGAATGGAAATGGGAGAAGATTGCAATGGATTTTGTCGTCGGTTTTCCTAGGTCAGTGAGAGGTCATGATGCAATCTGGGTGATTGTAGATCGGCTGACAAAATCTGCTCATTTCTTGCCAGTTCGGACTACCTATAGTTTAGAACAACTCGCACAGATTTATGTTAGAAAAATTATGCGGCTTCATGGTATTCCAGTTTCTATAGTATCAGATAGAGACCCGAGGTTTACTTCTAAGTTTTGGATAAGTCTTCAAAAAGCTATGGGTACCAAGTTAACATTTAGTACTGCTTATCATCCTCGGTCGACGGACAATACGAACGAACTATCCGGATCCTTGAGTATATGTTAAGAGCTTGTGTCCTAGATCTAGGTGGTAAGTGGGAAGATCATTTGCCATTGGTTGAATTTGCGTACAATAATAGTTTTCAAGCCACTATTGGTATGGCACCGTATGAGGCTTTGTATGGTCGACGATGTCGTTCGCCATTATATTGGGATGAAGTTGGTGAAAGGAGAATCTTGGGTCCAGAATTGGTTGAGAAGACTGTACATGCTATATATAAAATTAGATCAAGAATTAAGACTGCCCAAGATCGTCAGAAGAGCTATGCCGACAAAAGGAGAAAAGAATTGAGTTTTGAAGTTGGAGATAAAGTATTTCTCAAAATGGCACCGATGAAGGGAATACTACGATTTGGAAAGAAAGGAAAACTAAGTCCTAGATTTATCGGTCCATTTGAGATTATTGAAAAAATTGGGAATGTGGCATATCGTTTACCGTTGCCACCCGAACTTTCAGTAGTTCACAACGTATTTCACATTTCTACGTTGAGAAAATACATCACGGATCCTAGTCATGTGGTGAATGTCCGATCACTTGATGTCCAAAGTGATATGACGTACGAAGAAGCTCCTGCAGTGATTCTAGAGAGAAAGGAGCACATTCTGAGAAATCGAAGGGTTCCATTAGTCAAAGTCCAATGGGATAAACATGGTAAGGATGAGGCTACATGGGAAAGGGAGGAAGACATCTTAACCAAGTATCCCGACCTCCTTAAATAAGAAAGTTAAATTTCGAGGACGAAATTATTTTAAGTGGGAAGAGTTGTAGCGACCAAGAAAAAAAATGTTATGTTGTTTTCAAATAAAATTTTCTTGTATAACTCGAAAATAATTTGAATTATATTATGACGTCGCTACGACCATTCCTAAGAGTTAGAATTTTTGGTCACAATAGTAAAGTTGTGTGCGCTTGTCTTAAAATTTTGTAAGTCGTCGAAATCTCTTTTAAATGACAAATTTCTTTAATTTATTCAATTACATTATTTTGACGACACACTTTTTACATTAATATTTTTTTTCCTATGTTTGGTTCCAATTTTCAGCGTATAAAAAAAAGAGAAGAGAAACCGTTTCATTTGCACAAGAGTAACCTACACAATCACTTCCACCACTTAAAAACTTAATTAATTCACCACTTATACCCATCATTAATCCCATTAAACTTTTAGTTTACATGGAATACGTTTGGAAATTAAAGAGTTAACCGAAAAGTCTTTTTGTTTCATTGGAGTTACATGTATGTATTTTATATATGTTGAGAGTTTTCTTTTTAAAACAGAACATAACTTCATTTCTTACAATTGCATACACATACACTGCACTTACAAAGTGATTTCATTTTCCAAACTATTATACTTATACATAAAGTTGTTTTGCCCTCTTTCTCATAGTCATAAAGCACTTTTGAATCTAGAAAATATTTGAAGGATAAGCTAAGGAGCACGTTGCATTTTTTTTCTTTACAAATTTGGTCATCAAAGGTTATTCAAACTCCAAGCATTCAAGGTAGGGGTGTTTTACGACACTTTTGTAAAGTAGAATAAAATGATTTGTTTTCGGTTTGCATTAACGTGTTATTGTGTTACTGATGATGGAAGCACCCTTTGGGTGGTTCAAATAAGAGATAAAGAGATTATGAAACGAGTTATCAAACTCGAGAACGAGTTATCAAAACTCGAGAATAAGCGGATTGACTGATCACCGGTTTGCTAGAGAATGACGGTGACACAAATAACCAAAGTTTGCATTTCTGAAAATACATTTATTTTTACCAATTACTTAAGTGTCTTCCTACTGAGTATTATTTATGATACTCACCCCTATTAAAATTTCACAGGTTAAATCGAGGCATGGCAGTGGATTGGCATGGTGGCGAGTGCTCAGCAAATTTGAAATGCTTTCAACTTTCTAGTAAAAATTTCCGGTTGTGTAAACCTTTTTATAAATGTTTAGATGACACTCTTAACAATGTTCTTAATGTTTATCTCGTTCAGTTTCATGTCCTTTCCACGTCAACGATAATTTACAAATGTTGAATTGACAATGCATGAAGTTTATCTACTGCTGTTTTGAATTTCAGATTCTGCCATTAAATTTGAAAATGGTATAACTTGGGCTATACTGCATGTTTTAGAGTGAAATCAGTGGCATTTGAAAGGCCTATGAGTCTTCTAATAGTGGTCTTTGGAATAACCTTAAAATAGTATCTAGAGAAAAAGTTATGGCCGTTTTAGTAAACTGCTTTGGGACTGTTTCGGATTTTCTGTCCAGCGTAGTCGTGCAGTATTTTCGTGCTTCAAACATTCTCGTCCAGACCCCAAATTTTTATATGTTGTACATGTATGAATGTTATAGTCTCTGTTAAAATTTCACAAATTTTTGACAATGTTTGCTAGGTTAAACATATTTTCCTTTCCGCTGCTGCGCAACCGGTATTTCGCTGAATTTCCTCCAAATGTTCTCCAAAATAAAATTTCACTGAATTGTCCAAATCTATATGAACAAAAGTTTTCCATTACATCTTCCTATATGTTTCGGATTTCAAAACTTTTATCATTTAAAACTTATTTTGGTTAACATTTAAGGGTTCAAACGAAGAAGAAGAATTTTTCTTTTAACACTTCGAGTTCCGAGAATTTGGGGCGTTACAAGTTCGTTCTTTACGTAATCACTTCGGTGTGTATAGCCAGCTCGTCCCATGAGGTAATCACCTCGATGCCAAGTGTCGGGCGTATGGGCCATCTTTACTGACGCGTAGTGTCGAAATGGAGGGTCTGACACAGCCCCGTAACAAAAGTCCCGCAAGTCCATGTATGAATATTTATATAGTACGAGGACTTTTAACTTCAATTGTTGAGTAGGGAAGCATTGGGACGAGCGTTTGAGCGTCGAGCGGTTAACATTTGTGGCTGTCAGATGCCGATACAAGGCGTCCTGTGGAGCATCCTAAGCGATGGAGGTTGGAAAACATGAGAAGAGCTGCCGCGACGCGAGGCTGTATTGGAGAAGCGATATAGGTCGGCAACTCTATGGAGAGCTTTTGCAACGCTAAGCTGTACTGGCCGAGGCGATATAGGTTGGCAACTCTGTGGAGAGCTGTTGCAATGCTAAGTTGTACTGGCCGAGGCTGTATAGGTTGGAAACTCTGTGGAGAGTTGTTGCAACGCTAAGTGGTACTAGCCGAGGCGATATAGGTTGGCAACTCTGTGGATAGCTGTCGCAACGCTACGCGGTACTGGCCGAGGCGGTATAGGTTGGCAACTCTGTGGAGAGCTGTTGCAATTAGGGCTGTAAATGGATCGGATATGGATCGGATCTGTCTATATCCGATCCGATCCGATAAGAGATTTTTTTCGATCTGATCCGATCCGATAATCCGATGGATATTTAATTGTTAAATCCATATCCGATTTGCTATGTTATCGGATATCCGATCCGATAATCCGATCCGAAATCAATAAAAATTAGAAAAAAAAAAATTTGAACTAACTTAAGGCTCATGTTTTTCCTAGCAAGCCCAATAGTGGCTTCTATCATCATGTTCCTTTTTAAAGGAGAGATTCCCTTCTACTTTTCCATTGACATCCGATGTGGGATAAGGTAAAATTGAATTTCAATTCTAAATATAAATATTTTATTTCATTATTTCCATTAACAAATCAAATTATTTGTTACATATTAATTATTAGTTTTAGAAATTGTAAAATAAATTACAATAATAAATTTAATTAAGAAAAATATAGATATTTATTCACTTTAAATTAGTAAACTAAAATTCCTTCTTGTTTCTTTTTTTTTTTTTTTCAAAATTTTCAATTCTTAAACATCTTTAATAATTATAATTTTTTAAAAACTTTTTTATGTTTTGAATTTGATTGCCTTTTTATTCCAAATTTATTTATTTTCTCATTTATTTATTTTAGTGACATAATATGTCATAAAAATATTTTACCGACTCGACTATTTATAATAAATCGGATCGGATTGTTATCGGATCGGATTGACCTATATCCATATTTGATCCATTTAGTTAACGGATTATCGGATTCGGATCTTGATCGGATTATCGGACTGAGACCCTAAATCCATCTCCCATTTATTTCGTCGGATTCGGATCGGATTCGGATCAAAATCCAATCCATTGACAGCCCTAGTCGCACGTGAAGTTCACGGCTTCATCAGGACCGTTGATTGAAATGACTCTTGACTCCAACGAAGATCCTTACATCTCAACGTTGCACGAACCAGATTTGATTTGCAAGATCCAACGGCTGGGGCGAGTTTGGTATGCCTATAAAAGGCTCATTCCTTTCATTTTGAAATGTTTACTTTTGCGAAAACCTCTCAAAGAATCCTTGCAATCTTCAATTTTCCTTTTGCATTTTCTGGCGAACTCTATCAACAAATTCTGACGTCTCCTCAGACTATTCCGGCGGTCGATAGCGTTCTTCATTGAGAACTGAGCTAGGTAATCTTCACATTTTCAGTTTTTTCATCCCCTTTTTACTTTTCCTGAATTTCTTGATGTCGAGCGGGCGAACCGTTGAGAGTGGGAGTGAAGAACGAGGCAATGAGAGTACATCCATGAGGAAACCGATATTAATCTCGTCTGGCGAGCTGAGTAGGGCCATTAGGACCGGGGAGAACATCTGGAAGTGCTCATATTCCCCCGTAGATACATCCATCCAATGGGGGGCATCAAAATACCCGTCTAAAATCATCTCGGAGCAGATGGAGAGGTGTAGGGAAGTTTTTAAGATTTCCCATAATATTCAGCTTATCCGATCTGAACCCCATAAGAGAGCATGCTATCCTAGACCGGGGTGTGCAGCAGTGAGCGATCATCTTCTCCGGGCTGGGTTGAGGCTTCCATTCCACCCCTTCTTTCGCTTAGTCCTTAGGTCTTTCGGGTTAGCCCCCACATAATTCAATCTAAACGCCTGGTCCTAAATGGGAGGGACATGGATGCTGTGGCGAAGGGCCAGCATCGGAGTGGACATGCCTTTCAGTGTGTTCCACTCCCTCTTCTTTCCAAAGGTTACTGCGGGGGGAGAGGCGAGCAAAGGCTGGTACTACCTAGCTCCTTGGGGATCCTACTCGCCCTTCGTGGTCGAAACGCCCTCCTCAATCAAGGGCTGGAGGAGTTCGTGGTTCTGGGTGTCTGGTCGATGGGACACCACGGAGAACAATCCCATGGCGCCTATAACTATTCCCACCACCTACTCTACTTACAGTAAGTAGGTTACCGATCTGAGTTTACTTGGGCTAACTTTGCTTACGATTTTAAAATTTCTGTTCTTCGCAGGTTCCCTTATTGGGATATAATCAGCCAGCTATATCAGCTACCTCCAAAGGAACGAAGCTATAAGGAGATCATCGACAAGAATACCCACTTCGTCTCCCACGGGCTGATGTCAAACCAAGGTAAAAGCCGCTTCAGTCCTCCCTATATTCCTATTTTCATCCCATACTTATCCGTTTACTTTGCCTGTAGGAGACTTTACAAAGAAGAAGTCGCCGATGCCTGATTTTACAACGATATGCCGAAGTGTGGCGGAGACGAAAATGCTGAAGACAAGTTCGGTTGCGTATAAGAAGCAGTCAGAATGCCTGTGGACTCTGAGCAAGGCTGGTCAGCAGCCTGCCAAAGAGCACGAGGAGGATGAATGATCCTCTCTCGCAAAAAGGAAAAGACGGGCTGGCCCAACCGGGGCGTCCATTTCCACCCCAACTGCTGCTGCGTCTTCCTCTTCCTCGGCTGAAGCGGGGGTCACTGTAGAGGCTCCACCACCTTCCCAGGCCATCGTGCCTATTACTGCATATTTCGCTGAAGGGGCAGCCAGGAAAAAACAGAAGAGGACTGCTAATGCTTCGGCTAGAGGCAAAGTTAAAAATTTCTTGGGGAGCAAATATGAAGACCTTTCCGAAGCCGTGTTAGAGTTGCTCCCTCCTAAAACTGCTTCGGCTGCCAGAGTCCACAGAAAATATTGGACGGATGACTGGGCCAATCACGCCGTCTCGTGCGAGATCGAGGATTTGCTGGCAGCAAATAACGCCTGTGTGGCCAGGGCCCTAAGTATGGGCATCGCAGTAGATGATCTGGTGAGGCGGCTTCGGAAGTAAAAATGAAGATCTGGAGAAGAGAGTGGAGGCTGCTTCAGCTTGGGAGGCCGAAGTGGCCAAAGCGAAAAAAGAGGTGGAAGAAGTTGAGGAAAAGTGGATTTCGGCTGCCTCGAAGCTAGACACGGTCGAGATCCAAGTAAATCGATTGAGAAATGAGCTGCATGAGTCTGTCTCCCAGGTAGCGGCTCTGACGAAGAGGGTGGACCAGGCCAACGATCATCAGAAGCTCACCTCCGAGGCCTTGGAAGAGGCAAATAAGGAAAAGGCTGAGCAGAAGCGCCTCATCGAAGCCCAAACCCAAACTGAAGAGATAAACTCGCTGAAGGCTTAAGCGAAAACGATTGGCGAAGTGGCAGTCAAGAACTACAAAGATAATTTTGACAATACGCCAGAGTATGACGACTTCGCCAATTACTGAGCCTCCTGGGCGGTGAAGGAGATGATGTCTCGCCTCCGTGAGAGGCACCCCGACTTGGACATCGAATTTCTGGAGGAAGAGTTTGGGGGCCCCAATGGGGACAGACGTGCCGCGGAAGAAGAGGAGGGGAAGAATGCGCCTCAGGAACAGGCCGAGGCCGTGATTAATGTTGATTAGTCTATAATTCCCATTTCATGTAATGGCTTCAGCCTCTTCTTATTTGATAATGAATTTTGACCTTTCTTCTGTGTTCCTGTTTCTTTACTTCAACTAACCATATTGTCGCATCTTTAATTAAACAACTGGCCGTCGAGTCGTATCGACTTAGCGCAGTCAGTGAATAACTAAATAAACTGGAAGTGGCCAATGAACAAGTAATGTCGCATCGGCCTCAATTAATCAAATAAACTTGAAGCAGCCAATGAACAAGTAATGTCGCATCGGCCTCACTTAATCAAATAAACTTGAAGCAGTCAATGAACAAGTAATGTCGCTTCAGCCTCACTTAATCAAATAAACTTGGGTGTACTCGGGCGGGCTTACACCTCGCCAAGTTTGTCTGATGTGCGCCTACTGCTTCGTCAAGGGTGGCATCCGTACCACCTCTGACTAGGCAGAGTTCCTTGGGGGTGTACCCTTTGGGTGGGCTTGCACCTTGCCAAGTTTGTCTGATGTGCGCCTACTGCTTCGTCAAGGGTGGCACCCGCACCACCTCTGACTGGACAGAGTTCCTTGGGGGTGTATCCTTTGGGTGGGCTTGCACCTTGCCAAGTTTGTCTGATGTGCGCCGCTACTTTGTCAAGGGTGGCACCCGCACCACCTCTGACTGGGCAGAGTTCCTTGGGGATATACCCTTTGGGTAGGCTTGCAACTCTCCAAGTTTGTCTGATGTGCGTCTGCTGCTTCGTCAAGGGTGGCACCCGCACCACCTCTGATTGGGCAGAGTTCCTTGGGGGTATACCTTTTGGGTGGGATTACACCTCGCCAAGTTTATCTGATGTGTGCCTGCTGCTTCCTTAAGGGTGGCACCCGCACCACCTCTGACTGGGGAGAGTTCCTTGGGAGTGTATCCTTTAGGTGGGCTTGCACCTCGCCAAGTTTGTCTGATGTGCACCGCTGCTTTGTCAAGGGTGGCACCCGCACCACCTTCGACTGGGCAGAGTTTCTTGGGGATGTACCCTTTGGGTAGGCTTGCACCTCGCCTAGTTTGTCTGATGTGCGCCTGCTGCTTCGTCAATGGTGGCACCCGCACTACCTCTGATTGGGCAGAGTTCCTTGGGGGTGTACCCTTTGGGTGGGCTTACACCTCGCCAAGTTTATCTGATGTGTGCCTGCTGCTTTGTCATGGGTGGCACCCACACCACCTCTGACTGGGCAGAGTTCCTTGGGGGTGTATCCTTTGGGTGGGCTTGCACCTCGCCAAGTTTGTCTGATGTGCGACGCTGCTTTATGAATGGTGGCACCCGCACCACCTTTGACTGGGCAGAGTTCCTTGGGGATGTACCGTTTGGGTGGGCTTGCACCTCACCAAGTTTGTCTGATGTGCGCCTGCTGCTTCGTCAAGGGTGGCACCCACACCACCTCTAACTGGGCAGAGTTCCTTGGGGGTGTACCCTTTGGACGGGCTTGCACCTCGCCAAGTTTGTCTGATGTGTGTCTGCTGCTTCGTCAAGGGTGGCACCCGCACCACCTCTGACTGGGCAGAGTTCCTTGGGGGTGTATCCTTTGGAAGGGCTTGCACCTCGCCAAGTTTATTTGATGTGTCGATGTAAGAACGAAGTGAACAAAACATTTATTTGATTGCAACATTCACAACAGTACATATTCCTTACTGATAATACTTCCTCAAATGTTCGATATTCCAGGGGTGAGGCATCATCTTTCCATTCAGATCTATAATCCTATGGGTCCAAGCCCGACCTCTGCATTGACGCGATACGGCCCTTCCCAGTTCGGCCCTAGAGTCCCTGTGCCGGAATCTTTGGTCGACGGGAAGACTTTGCAGAGTACCAGGTCGCCAATGTGACATACTCTTTTCTTCACTTTGGCGTTATAGTAACACATCATCATCTTTCGCTGGTAAGAGACGAGCCTAACTTGGGATTCATCCCTCTTCTCTTCCAGGAAATCTAGCTCAAACCTCCTCAGATCATCGTTCGTTACTACGTTGAAGTGGAGACGCCGGGGAGACGGAACACGAACCTCTACGGGGCTCATCTCCTCAGCTCCATAGGCTATGGAAAATGGTGTTTCCCCGGTGGCTATTTTACAGGTGGTTCAGATGGCCCATAGGACCTGGGGGAGCTCGTCCACCGAGGCCTCCTTGGAGGCATCCAGCCTCCTTTTCAGGGTGAGCTTAATGGTTTTGTTGACCTCCTCGTCTTGGCCATATGCTTGGGGATGGTGGGGTGAGGAAAAATTCTTTCTGATCCCCAGTTCGTCACATAGATCCTGGATCTTCTTGTTATCAAACTGTTTGCCATTATCCGAGACCAAGGAGTGAGGAATGTCGAACCGGCAAATGATATTCTTCTAGAGAAATTTAGAGGTGTGGGCCTCCGTGATCTTGGCTAGAGGCTCTGCTTCTACCCATTTGGTGAAGTTGTCGATGGCGACTATGGTGAAGCGTGTACTTGCTCTTTCCTTTGGCAAATGGCCAATGAAATCCACTCCCCACTTGGCAAAGGGCCACGAGCTAGATACAACGGTGAGATCTTGAGACGGTTGCCTCTGTACATTGGAGAAGCGCTGGCACTTCTCACACTTGCGTACGAATTCTATAGTGTCTCTTTTCAGGGTTAGCCAGTAATACCCTTGCCTTAGTATCTTGTAGGACAAGGCTGGACCACCAGAGTGATTCCCACATACACCTTCGTAACTTCTCTGAGGATATAATTCACTTCTTCCCCCCCTGTGCATCTGAGGAGTGGAGAGGAAAAACCAGTTTGTATAAAATATCATCCTGTAGTACGAAGTGAAAAGCTCTCCTTTGAAGCTTTCGTGCCTCGGTTTCATCTTCTGGCAAGATTTGTTCTTTCAAGTAGGCCAAGATAGGAATCATCCAGGACGGTGCGCTTTCAACCCACATCAGTTTTTCACCTTTTTTGATGGAGGGCTCCGTTAGGTGTTTGATTGGCACTATTTTGAGTAGTTCAGAATCTTTCCTACTGGCCAGCTTTGGTAGGGCATCCGCAAGAGAATTTTCTTGGCGAGGCACCTGAATCAGGTCGAACCTCTCGAAGTTTGGCAGAGAATTCATAACCAGCTTTAGATAGGCAGCCATGTGCTTGTCTCTGGCCATGAAGTTTCCGTTAACTTGATTCACTACCAATTGCGAATCACTGCTGATAATCAGCCCTTTCACTTACAGTTCTTTGGCTAGCCGAAGTCCGGCCAAGAGAGCCTCGTATTCAGCCATGTTGTTAGAAGCCTTGAATCCGAGCCTCACGGTACAGTTGAGCTTGTTTCCCTCTAGGCTTTCTAATACAATACCAGCTCTGGAGCCTATTTCTCCAGACGAACCGTCGACGAAGAGATTCCAGGTGGGGGGCTCTGCTGGTACCATATTTACTTCGATTTCGGGGGTTTTGGGGAACTCTGCAACGAAATTAGCCAGGGCTTGACCCTTGATGGCTGTCTGTGTCGTGTAAGCTATGTCGAATTCGCTAAGCTCAACTGCCTATTTTAGTAACCTTCCTGAGGCATCTGGCTTCAGCAAGACCTGCCTCAACGAAAAGTTTGTTAAGACGCGAATGCTATGGGCCTAGAAATACGGCCTCAGTTTTCGGGAAGCGATGACCAAAGAAAGAGCCAATTTCTCCATATCTGGGTATCGAGCTTCGACGGGGAGCAGGGCTCTGCTCACATAGTTGATTGGCAGTTGGTGTGTTTCTTCTTCCCGTACAAGCACTGAATTGATTGATCCATCGGCCATGGCTAAGTATAACAATAAGGATTCTCCTTCCCTTGGTTTGCTGAGGAGGGGTGTTCGTCCCAGGTAGTTTTTTAACTCCCGGAATGCTTCTGCGCACTCTGAGGTCCATTGGAACTTCTTGCCTCCCTTGAGGACTTTAAAGAAGGGCAAACACTTTTCAGTGGCCCTTGAGATGAAGCGATTGATTGTGGCTATCTTGCCAGTAAGCTATTGCACTTCCTTGGGCTTCTGAGGCGATCTCATTTCTATTAAGGCCTTGATCTTTTCTGAGTTGGCCTCTATTTCTGGGTTGGCCTCTATTCCCCTCTGATTTACGATGTAGCCCAAGAATTTACCCGAAGTTACACCGAAAGCACACTTAAGGGGGTTCAGCCTCATGTGGTATCTTCTCAGGGTATTGAAGGCTTCGGCCAGGTGTTTGATATGTTCCTTAGCCACGAGGCTTTTTACAAGCATGTCATCAACATAAACTTCCATTGTCTTACCGAGCTGATCGACAAACATTTTGTTGACCAGCCTTTGGTAGGTTGCTCCAGTGTTTTTCAGGCCGAAAGGCATCACCTTGTAACAGTAAAGCCCTTTATCCATGATGCAGGAGGTGCTTTCTCCGTTGCCTGGGAACATGGGTATTTGATTGTAGCCTGAATAGGCGTCCATGAAGCTCAATAACTCATGCCCGGCAGTTAAATCTACCAACTGATCGATCCGAGAGAGCGGGAAGCTATCCTTTGGGCAGGCTTGATTAAGGTTTGAAAAGTCGATACAAACCCTCCATTTACGATTATGCTTCTTCACAAGTACTGGGTTTGAAATCCACTTCGGATATTTGGCCTCACAAACGAAGTCATTACTGATGAGCCTTTTTACCTCTTCTTTCAGGGCCTCATACCTTTCGGCATTCAACACCCCCATTTTCTGCCTATGTAGAGTACAGCTTGGGTCAATTTGCAAATGATGGAAACTGACCTTGGGATCTATGCCAATCATGTCCTCGTGCCTCCATACGAAGACATCTGAGTTCTTCCGAATGAAGCTTTTCAGTTCCTCCCTAGTCTCCTCGTCTAGTTTCTTTTCGACCTGCAAGACCTGGGATGCATCCGGGGGTCCACTGGGAATTTCTTCAATTCGCCAACAGAAGAAGGTCTTCAAGTCAACTCCTTCCTGCACACGTGGCACGCCGTCAGTCGCTCATGGCCTTTCCCGGAGAGGTTGGGAGCGGCCGCAAGCACTCCGATAGTCAAGTCGGTCTGAAATTCAACCAACAAGGGGATTCGCCGGTGGTGGAACACTAGCCGAGAAGTGATTGAACGTGTAATAATAAAAGTGCCAACAATATGGGGGAGAAGATAATACTCAAGTGTTTGGTGTAGTAGCGTCTTAGATTTCCAATCCCTCCCCTTTCTTCAGGCATAAGAGGGGAGCATTTATACAAAGGATGGGAAGAGGAGGGCCGTTGGATGAGGAGACACGTGTTGCTAGATCTCCAGAACTCGTCCCATCTTAGGTGTCAATCTGCCCATCTATAGGCTGGCTGGCGTTGAGTATTTCTGACAAGATCGGCTGATTTGACCGTTTGAGTCTTGCCACGCGTCCCATCAGTCAGTGATTTGACTGGGAGGATCTTTGTACAAGAGAGCTTTGATGGGGTGAGGCGAGGCAGGTGAGGTGTTGCAGCGTTCTGGAAGGGAAGTGTGGGCCTTTGCATCCGCGATGTGTTGGCGGATGAGTCCGGTTCGTTCGCTGGCGCCTGTTCAGTTCGTTCCTTACGTAATCACTTCGGTATGTACAGCCAGCTCGTCCCATGAGGTAATCACCTCGGCGCCAAGTGTCGGGCATGTGGGCCATCTTTACTGACGTGTGGTGTCGAGGTGGAGGGTCTGACACAGCCCCGTAACACAAAGGATTAAAAATAATTACGAAAGAATTAAAAAAATTTGGGTGCGATAGTTTTCTTCCCCCAATTTTTTTGCTATTAAAAAAAAATTATCTTCAAATTTTTTCTTAAAATTGACAAAGATATGCATATATTATTATTATTATTATTATTTACTACATTTTTTACGTCCCTGTAGTTATGGGCCTATATGATTGCACCTTATGTATGGCCTCAGAACGATCCTAGCAGAAATTGAACCGATTTATAAGATTCATTTGGAAAATGTCAAAAATCATAATTATTTTTGTTGACCTCGAAAAATGGGTCCGACACGTGGCCAACAGAAAATGTCTTCCAGTCAACTCCTCCCTGCACACGTGGCACACCGTCAGTCGCTTGAGGCCTTTTCCCGGAGGGGTTGGGAGCGGCCGCAAGCACTCCGACGGTCAAGTCAGTTTAATATTCAACAAGGAGGTTCACCGGCGGTAGGTCACTCGCCGGGAAATAGTTTAAGTATGAAAGTGCCAACAATATGGGGGAGAAGATAATACTTGATTTCGCAATATGTAGGAGAGAATATCTGAGATTCCAATTCTTCTTTTGACACAAGGAGAGGATATTTATACTAAGGATGGAAAGAGGAGAGCCGTTGGATGAGGACACACGTGTTGCCAGATCCCCAAGGCTCGCCCCATCCTAGGTGTCAATCTGTCCCTCCATAGGCCGACTGGTATTAAATGTTTCTGACATAGGCTGCTGATTTGACCGTTTGGGGACCTGCCGCACGTACCATCAGTCAGGGATTTGACTTTGGAAAGATCTTTATACAAGAGATCTTTGACAGCGAGGTGAGGCAGGTGAGGCGTTGCAGCGTTGTAGAAACGGAGTGCGGGCCTTTGCATCCACTGCGTACTTGCGGATGGGTCCGGTTCGTCTGCTGGCGTCTATTCAGTTCGTCCTTCAAGCAATCACTTCGGCCTCTGCAGTTGGCTCTCCTTTTAGAGAAATCGCATCGGCCACCGTGTCATGGAGTGGGCCACCCCCTTCTGACACGTGGAGGGTGAGGTGAAGGGTCTGACATCGACCCGTAACAATTTTTAACACCATCGAGCAGTGAAACAAAATTAACTCATAACTAACCAATAACGTTTAATTAGATCGGAAAATTAATCAAATTAAAAGCTAAAAATTAGTTGCTTTTTCTTTTACATAACTGTACTAATCTGATAAGAATTAGCCCTTGTTTGACATCCTTAAAATTTAAAAAATATTGTTTGAATAATATTTTTTTGAAGAATATGTGGTTAAAAAGTAAGAAAAATTTTGAATTTACTGTAGAATATATGTTAAAAATAAGTATAAAAAATAAATTATATTAAAGTGAAGATGTGAAACGGGACCTAACAGTATATCTAATTGTAGAGTTGAGTTGGCAAAGCAGATTTGTTCAAATCAGTCTACTGTTGACTTTGACTGCAGTGAATAACCTCCACACCTTCAACAATTTAAACAATGAATGTCGATGATTCGAGCCGAAATTCGAAGTTCGAACTCGGCTCGAATAAAAATAGTTTGGACTTTTTTCCTATAGGCAGTAGTAGCTGCTTGCAATACAGGCAGCTACACGTAGCTACCGAAGTTTTAATTTTTAATTTTTATTTTTTTATAAATTTGTTCACGAACTGGCTCGGGTTCGAGTCATCGCTCAACAATGGGACTTGGTCCGAGCCTCGACTCGATTCTACTAAGCTATGAGTCGGGCCGACTTGGGCTTTTCTCGGATTGAGCCACGCGCCGCTCGAGCAGACGAGCCATATTGACACTTTTAATTCCTACTATTTTGATACAACCCTTTTTTATCCGTTTTCTAAAAATTCATTTTTTTTCTCAAATTCATTTTTAATCACACATTCACATAATAAAAAAATTTATACGAAAATCCAATTTTTTTTTTCTACATTTTAACTACACGTTCTAAAAAAATCATTATTTCGAAACTCAATTTTTCAAAAAAGAACTCTCTTTAATATTTGTCAAACATAGACTAAATTCAGTGTTATATATATAATTGTTCATATAAATATGGAAAAACGCTTTTTATAAGGAAAACTATCGGTCGTCATTTTACGTGGTACACTGGTATACATGTGGTAGTTTATTATTTGATACATGAAACAATAAATCTACCACATTAATGTATCAAATAACAAATAACACATGTACCACATAAAGCAACTATCGATAATTTTTGCTATGGGATAAAAGTAATAGAAAATCTAGACAAAATATTGTAGAAATCAGATCTCTCAATTTTAATGTTAATAATTTTATTAATTTCTTACTAAACTTAACGTCTCAATCTCCAAAATTTACATAGTAGATGTTAAAAAATGAACGATAATCTGATACATGTTATATTTTTAGATAAACATGCAGTCCAATCATGTCGTGGCTATAATATTTGAGAATAAATTGTGTTTAAAAATTGAGAATTCAGCCGATTGTGCATACTATATTCATCCATAATTCAACAATTTGCAACCATGACTTTATTAAGTTGCATATTTAGCTTGTTTGGTAGGGATTAAATTTATATTTTAATTTTTGAGTGAAAGCTACATATTTTATGGAATTCATAATTTTTTAACCACTCATTTTATAAATTTTTATCAAAATCCACTAAAAACTTTTAGCTAATAGAGTGACTAATTTATTGAAATAAATTGAAGACCGAGATTTGACAAATTTAAGGTAAGTAACCTAATTGTGACAAAAATGAAACTGAATCCTTTTTTTAATAACTTAACATAAACCCCATCTAAACAGCTGCTTATGAAAGCAAAATGAAATTAACTCACATGGGACAATTAATATTTATAGTTGTACGACAATAAATAAATAAATATATACATATATATATATATTGAAAAAAAGTGTATCGCAATAATACAAAGTCTATAACGTATAGTATTATGGTATGGTCGAAGACTAGTCTGAAGAGCTATTGCCTTTACGGAATGCCGAGCACTGATAAGAAGGCCTCGAAAGTTGCTCACCCGTGCTCGCAGGACACGCGGCCAACCCTATAGGTGGTACCATACAATTATACGATAAACATATGGAAATCGAATCTGTCAATGTCCCATCGGGAAACCCTGTAAAGTAATTATGTTGTAAGTACAGCGTTTTGATGCTACCCGTATTTATGTATTCCTTGGGAACTGTCCCCGTCAAAAGATTGTTGTTGAGAAATAAAGTCTCGACTCCAATTAGAGCTGTAGTCAATTTGCCCGTCAGGAAGTTGTGACTCAGATCGACTATGGAACCCGACCCGTAAGTTGTTGGGGAAGCTTGTGGGACCCCACCTGACAAATTGTTCCGTTGGAGTAGCATTGAATTGAGTGTGGGACGAAAGAGTGAAGTGGGGATGGACCCACTCAGTTGGTTCATGCTTAAGTCGAGGTACACTAAATCCGAAAGTAATTCCAGGCCGTTGAGCGGGCCCCACAAGTGATTCTGCGCCACCGACAGGTAGTGGAGCGCCGACGGGAGCTGCCGTGGGAGCATTCCCGAAATGCCATTGCTACTCAAATCCAAGTGCAGTAGCTGATCGGGAAATGCACCGGGAAGCAACCCCGACAGCCTATTAGAGCCCAGAACGAGGACTTTCAACCGAGTTAAACCAGAAATCGTTGCTGGGATTGGCCCTGAAAGCTGATTGTGACTTAAATCGAGCGTGTGGAGATTGGCTAGATTGAAAATGGTGGCCGGGATTGCTCCATTTAATCGATTATTCGTCAAAGTGATGACTCTCAGATTCTTGAGGGAGCCAATCTGTGCAGGGATCGACCCGGTGACAATGCCGGAGAAGAGAATGAGTTGGTTCAGCTCAGTCAGTTTAGCTATAGACGGCGAGAGTGTTCCGTCGAGTCCAGGTGAATCGGTGAGGCCGGTGCCAAGAGCAAGTACGACGACTTTTCCGCTAGACGAGCAGGTGACACCGAGAAAGGACGAACATGGGTCGGGAGATGTGAAATTCCAGCTTGAGAGGAAGTGTTGAGTCGAAGTAATAGAGGGAATGTCTGTGAGTTGATTCTTGATTTCACGTAATGCATTTAGATCTATGGGACTGATTTTGTTTTGTGATAATGAATTTGTGGGTTGAGTGGAAAGATTGTAGAGAACAAGTAGAAGAAACAAATAAAAGCACTTTTTGGCCATGCTAAATTTGAGTGAAAGCAAGTAAAAGGGAGTTTGCTTTAGAATATGGTGATGGTGAGATTTGAACAAGGGAGAGTGAGATTGCAGAAACCGTCAGTGGGGTATAAGGGCAGGCTTTTAGAAAAATGTTTATTGCAGTTGGGGTACTTCAACATTTGTCAAAACTACAAATGGGTTTGTAACTTTCAAATCTTGGCAGCACCATCCTCAAAAATTTCTTAAAGGTAGGAATGTAGATCCAATTTTGATGGATGCAGTCTAATTTGAAGTTAAATTTGCATTTGTAAGGCACATGTTCAGAATTTTACATTCAACGATTCGATATGGTTTCAAACCGCAACTTAAAATCGCTTCAATCATAGGATCAAATTGACGATTTCGAGAATGCGATTTCGAAAGTGTTGGTAAATTATTATATTACCGTGCAATAACTTGGGCAGAATATTGACTTGCAAAAATGAACGAAATAAATCGATAATGGTTGAGGCAAGAGTTCGACTCTTTCTTCTTAAGATGATAATACCCCGTACTGGTGCGACGACATTCCAATACTCGTCTCCCAAGATATAACGACATTGAGTTATAATAGTAATATTTCAAACTGCAAGACCTGACGAACCTACTCATGTTTTTTATCTCTAAAATTAGAGGACTAAAATGCACGAAAATAACTTTCGAAACCGAAATACAAAATATAGAATAATGCAAGGATGAATGAATATAATTTTCAAGAGAGGAAAATCAGAATTGATTTTGGAATGAATAAATTTGGGGGTACGGAGACCTTTATATAGAAGTTGAAAAGTTGTATTTAAAAAACACAACAGCCGAAAGTTGTGTCTTCAACAGACACATGGACATGCAGTTTAGCTGTCAACCGTCAATTTCTAGAAGAAGCCACGTGTCGCGTACAGAAAATTCGAGGAAAATAAATAATATAAATAAATATATTATTATTTTAAATTAAATAAAAATAATATAATTCAAATATTATTTTACCAAAAAATATATACCAATTTGGCCCAAGCTCAAGCCCAAGCCCAAGACCACGACCCGTGCTATGCCGGCTAATCAGACGACAACGGTAGCACGCGCATGTGGGCTTTGGCTCAACCTACTAGCTTGTAGATTCTCTCCCCTTCAAAGACTATTGATACCCCTTGGGGCCCAAACTCAAGTCCCAAACTTAAACAATATAAAGTTGTTTCATTCTTCTAGTTTTCTTATGTGGGATTGTCATTTTTCAATTTTCCATCAATTTTTATTACCAATTTATTTCAACTTCAAGTGGTCATCTTTTGGCCTTAATTTCTCATTCACCCTAAATTGATTTTGAGAAAATAAATACATTACATTAATCTACTCATGGAGTAGAACACATTCGACAAAATAAATTTCTTCTTCTAGCTCACCATTTAAGAAAGCTATTTTGACATCCATCTCATGGATTTCCAAATTATGTAACACTGTGATTGCAATTAATACTCTAATAGATGTTATCCTTGTCACAGTTGAGTATGTATCCAAATAATCAAGGCCTTCTTTTTGTTTGAATCCTTTAGCTACCAATCTGACCTTATATTTATCAATTGATTCGTCAGTCTTTAATTTTCTTTTGAAAATCATTTACAACCTAACAGTTTGTTGCCGGTAGGAGATCCACCAACTCCCAGGTTTGATTCTGTATAATAGAATCAATTTCACTATTGATATCCTTTTACCAAAAGGGAGCTCCTGTACTAGATATTGCTTCATTGAATGTGTTAGGTTCATTTTCTAACAAATAAGTTAAAAAATCTGGACCAAAAGATGTAGATGTTTTGGTCCTTTTGCTACATCTTGGTTCTTTATCACTTTGATAATTACAAATTGTAGTATCATAAGTTTGTTTTTGCGAACTTGTCTATTTTCTATCCTTACAAGAAAAAATGTTCTTAAAAAATGAAGCATTCGTAGATTCAATAATAGTATTTTCATTACATCCAGAATGTCAGACTCATGTATGAGGAACCGATAAGTACTATTGTTATTAGCATATCCAAAGAACATGCAATCGATGGTTTTAGGCCCTATTTTAACTTGTTTAGGCTTTGCTATTTCTACTTTAGCCAAACACCCCCACACTTTTAAGTATTTGTATGAATGTTTATGACATTTCCATAACTCATAAGGAATTTCGTTCCTACTTTTGTGCGGTAATTTATTTAGAATGTGGTTAGCTAAGAGAATTGCTTCCTCCCCCAAATTCTGAGGTAAACCAAAACTAATCAACATAGCGTTCATCATTTCGTTCAGAGTATGATTTTTGCCTTCCGCAATACCATTCAATTGAGGTGAATAAGAAGTTGTAATTTGATGAATAATCCTAGAATCTGAACAAAATTCTACAAACGGTGCTCTATATTCCCCACCTCTGTTACTATGAACAACTTTTATTCGTTTGCTTAGTTGATTCTCAACCTCATTCTTGTACTGTTCAAATGTTTCTAAAGTTTCGTATTTGCTCCTGAGCAAATAGACATAATAGTACCTTGTGCAAACATCTATAAAAGTAATAAAATACTTTTTACCTTTTTCTAGTTTGCACAAATATCACTGTGAATTAGTTCTAGAGAATTCAAGTTCCTTTCAATTAAATGAAACGGTGTTTTGCTTATTTTAGCCTCTACATTTTTCTCATTGATGATTTTGATCAAATGAAATAAGAGGAAATAAATCTAAACTTACTAATTTACGTAAAGTATTAATATTAACATGTCCTAACCTATCATGCCATAAGTTACAAGACTTAATCAAGTAAGTAGAAGATTTATTTTTATTAATATCAAAATTACAAAGTATAGGCATTACATTCATTTTGAATAGCCCATTGGTTAAGTATCCCTTGCCCACAAACATGTCTTTTTGGTGAGTGCAAACTTGTCAGACTCAAATACGAGACTAAACCTATTTTTGCTTAACAAAGCTCTAGCTACCAAGTTTTTACGAATATCGGGAACATGCAGCATATCGATGAGTGGTACTTCTTTCCCCGATGTCATCTTCAACATTACTTTACGTAGACCAACAACTTTTGATGTTGCCGAGTTACCCATGAATAGTTGTCATCCAATGATAGGAGTGTAAGATGAAAATATCTCCTTATCAGCACAAACATGACGAGTAGCGCCAATATCTACGAACCAATCTCTCGGATTGTCCACCATGTTTGCTTCAAATACAACCGCTGAAAGCATTAGTTCAGACACATCGTTAAACAATTTGCCTTTCTCGGTCAAGTGTACTTGGTCCTTTTTTATTTGCTTTTTCTGTCGGCAGACATTTGCGATGTGACCAGACTTACCGTAGTTATAGCAATCTCCTTTGAATTTCTTGACCTTGTTCTTTTGCTTGCCATTACTCGATTGCTTCATTTCCTTACTAGTATTTAGCTCTACCAAATTAACTTTAGCCTCCATTTGCAGCTTTCTAGATTTCTTTTTAGAATTTCGATCATCTTCCTCAATTCTTAATCTTACAATCAGATCTTCAAGTCTCATTTCCTTGCGTTTATGTTTCAATTAGTTCTTGAAATCTTTCCACATTGGTGGTAATTTTTTGATAATCATAGCGACCTAAAATGACTCACATAGCTTCATACATTTTGCATGTATAACGTGCAAGATAATTTGTAACTCTTCGACTTGATTCATTACTATTTTAGAATCTACCATTTTGAAGTCAATGAATTTGCCTACAAAGAATTTCTTCAATCCGACATCTTCTGTTTTGTACTTCTTTTCCAATGACTCCCATAGCAATTTAGCTATCTTGGCTAAACTATATACGCTGTATAGTGTGTTGTCAAAGAAATTGAGGATGTAGTTCCAGCACAAGAAGTCACTATGACTCCATGCATCGAATGTTGCTCGTTTTTGATCCGTTTCATCATCCTCAACAATTGGAGCATTTTCGCTCAAAAATTTTGCCAAATTCAGAGTTGTGAGATAAAATAATATTTTCTGTTGCCATCTCTTAAAATTCACTCCTATGAATTTTTTCGATTTCTACCCGTGAGCATTGTTAAGGGGTATGAAAGATGTAGTATTACTTGTCATTATCGTCTTAAGATTGTTGACAAATAATGATATTGTGCAATAATTTGGGTAGAATATTGACTTGCAAAAATGAACGAAATAAAACGACAATGGTCCAGACAAGAGTTCAACTCTTTTTCCTTAAGACGATAATACTCCGCAGTGGTGTTGACAATATTTCGGTACTCGTATCTCAAGATACAATGACCTCGACTTGTAATAGTAGTACTCCAAATTATAAGACCCGATGAACTTACTCATGTTTTTTTATCTCTCTAAAATTGGAGGACTAAAATGCACGACAATAACTTTCAAGACTGAAATTCAAAATATGGAATAATGCAGGGATGAAAGAATATAATTTTTAAGAGAGAAAAATCAGAATTGATTTTGGAATGAATAAATTTGGGGTATGGGGACCTTCATATAAAAATTGAAAAGTTGTGTCCAAAAGATACAACAATCGAAAGTTGTGTTTTCAACAGATACAAGGACAAGCAGTTGTCAACCGTGTCGCGTACAGAAATTTCGAGGAAAATAAATAATATAAATTATTTATACCAAAAATAAAATAATATTATTCAAATATTATTTTACCAAAAAATATATACCAACTTGGCCCAAGCTCAAGCCCAAGCTCTAGACCACGACCCGTGCTGTGCTGGCCAGTCAGACAGACGATGGCGGCAGCACGCGCATGTAAGCTTTGGCTCAACCTACTAGTATGTAGATTCTCTCACCTTCAAAGACTATTGATACCCCTTGGGGCCCTTCGGCTTCATGAGTTTCAGGTGAATTAAAGGCCTCGGAGGAAGGTCCTCCACGTGAAGAGCTTCGGCTTCTTCCATTTCTTTATGTGGAGCTTCAGATTCACGCACTTTAGCCGTTTAGGCAGTTGCTTCGGTTTAAGAGCTTCAGCCATTCATATGATTTCTTCATTTTTTACAATTGGATCTTTGTTGACTTTTCTGTCTACGTGGTTTGCTACGTGGCACTTTGACTTAAGCCTCGGTGGCAATGTGTAACAATAGTCCCCCAAATCTAGGCATGATTATTTATGTAATGCATGGACTTGTATATATATATATATATATATATATATATATTTGGGGGTGGTTTTTACCATATCACAATAGTTCCCCCAAGTCTAAGTATAAACATTTATGTTGTAGTTAGAATTTAAATGTACCAGACTTGTGCGAACTACCTGCTAGTGTTGTCCAAAGTTGTACACTTTGAGATATTTCTCTTTCTGGAACAATTCTGAGGAGTGTCAATGAAGCAAATTAAGTCCGGGGCTGTATCATACGAAGTGCCTTTGCACATCCGAAGTGGCTCATGAGAAGTGGCTCTGACCATTGCTAGGTCTTCACCTTGCTAATTACGAGGAGCGTGATTTTAAAACATTTGGGGAACATGAGGCGTCCTGAATTATTGCACCCAAATGATTTGCTGTCTTTGTACGTTTTCAAAAAAAAAAAAAACAGCTGAAGCGGTTCAACTTTCCACGCAAGCAACCGTCACCACATTAATTGCATAATGATGGCTGTTGTACACACGTCTTGTGAAGTTCAGGCGCATGACAGTGCGTGAGGCAGACACTCTGATCTGCATCGTCGAAGACGAAGAGGTTGATGTATTGAGTGGTTCAGATTAAGACTTCAAATGAACGGTCAAAGGATCCGATCGACATCCAATGGCTGGGATTGAAAGCTGCTATCTATAAAAGGTGAGTATCCATGGCAGGAAATCACTTTGTCTTTCACACATTCATCATTCAAATTCCTCAAAACTCTAAATTTTTTCTTCTCTCATCTTGCCTTCATAACTTTTGGTGGTTTTCCTTCAACATTCTTCACTTAAATTTGTAACTGTCTTTTTCTTTTTTAACTTAAGAATCTAAATCAATAGCACTTTCCAATTCTAGTATGGGGGGATGTAGATATTAGCGAAGTTGTAGCAGAAATAGAGGTTGAGATCACTAGCTCGGCAGACTTGGCCCGAGTCATTCAGGTTGGACAAAGTGTGTTGCCTTCTGGAGAGAGGAATGAGAAACAATGAAATAGCTTGGGGGTAGCCAAAATCCCGTCATCTATAAATTCGACCTATCTAGCCAAGGGAAAAATATCGTATTCCATATGACATAGAACTCATTTCCCACTCTTGATGAGCGAGCCTGCTTTTCGAGGTAGGGCCGCATCGCCATTAGTGAATTTCTCTTAAAGGTTAGGCTTCTCCTACCTTTATATCCATTCTTTAAAGCTGTACTTAGGTTGTACGAGTTGGCCCCCACCCAGCTTGTCCCCAACACTTGGGCTCAATTAGTGGGGACCAATTTCCTCTAGAAGGAAACTTCCCTTGGAGAGGACATGCCTTCTCCACATTTTTCAGACTATCTTTTTGTATGGATGAATCTGATGTTATCATGTTCTTGTTATTTTATAGGGTCAGTTGATTGTTTCAAGTTGAACAAGAGTGATTGGGAGACCTTAACTGACATCTACCACCAACCCTACTCCTCTTGTGATTTTGACCGTTTGATCATCTCAAGGAGGTTTTTTAAAGAATTTTACTTCTTGGCCAAGAGAGGTATTTCTTTCTCCTCTTTAAACTTAGTTTGATATTTACATAACTGTTTCCAACCTCATTGTCTACCTTTGTAGAAAGGGCCTCCCACTCCGGACATGGCCACCATTCTTGCTGCCACCTCCACATCTAGAAGAAAGGGCCTAAAGCCATCATTTATTGCGGCCAAACAGGTGAAAGACCAAGTAGAGAGGTTCTACCGAGAGGCTGGCAGTCAAGATGAAGGACAACCTCCCCTAAAAGACAAAGGGAAGAAAATTGTTGAGGAGGTCCCCAAGAAAAGCACAGATTCTCTACCACTGGGGTGGGGGTTCGAATGGCGTCCTTCCTCCTTGCTTCGACGTCCTTGCCGGGGAGAAATTGTTGGCAGCGTCTATAGCTGAGGCCTTTGGAGGCAGAAAAGGCTGGCTTTCGTGGAGCCCCAGAGGCAAAACTCTTCGAAAAAGGCGAGGTCTACAAGCGGCTCCACCGCTTTCGAGGCTCCTCATTGATCCAAACTCGTCGTCAAGAAGAGGAGTGATGAACTGGCTCCGAAGGCTCTTTCCATCCTCCCTCCTGAAGTCCAAACATCAACTGCTACCTATCACAAGTACTGGATGGAGATCTGGCAGAACTTCGTCGAGATCAGCGACACCGTGGACTTATTTTCCATGATGGTGAGCCAGGCAGGGATGGCTTTTGGCGTCGCCATAGAGGCTAAGGCCCTCTTTAAAAACCTTCAATGTAAAAATCATGAGTTCACGAATAAGGCCTCCCAGATTGATGAGACTGTCATCAAAGCCAAAGTAGAGGCTGAGACTCTGAAGAGGAATGTCGAGGATTCCGTGAAGCTCGCTTCTGCCTTGGTAGAAATCGACAACTTGAAAAAGGAGGCTAACTTATCTCAGATTGAGCTGGCCTCACTTACAAAACAAGTGGAGATGTCTGATGCCCACCAAAGGTTGGCAGTTGAAGCCTTGGAGAAGGCTAATAAAGAGAATGTTGCTCTAAAAGAGCACGTGGGGGAGTTGAATTCAAAAATATCTGGCCTAATGGAAGAGCCTTGGCAAGAAGCTCAATCAGCTGGGGATGACGCCGTCAAGTACTACATCGCGAACTTCCATTTGATAGAGGCATACCAAAGCTTTGCAAAGTATTGGCGGAGGTACGCCTACATTGAGATGGTGGAATGGCTTGAGGTGAACATCCAGGACATCAAAACCTCAGAGTTACGGTCAAAATTCCTCGAAGAGGGAGAACAAGAGCCTCAAACTCCTGTTGAAGGTAACCAGGTGATAGAGATTGAAGATGAGCCGGTGGCACCTGATGTAATTGTCCCTTTTGTAGCTCCCCCTTCCCCACCTATATAGAGGATAGGTCTTCTTTGTATTTTCAATGTAAATGGCTTCGGGCCACAATTTTACATTTTTTGTTAAATAAATAAAATTTCTACCTACTCATACTTGTGTAATTTATTTTTGCACCTAATGTTTTTGTTTAATGTATTGTAATGCTCTTCAGTGCAGTTCGAACTACTTCCACATCAATAGTACAAAAAATTGAGGACAACAGATCGACACCGTCACTATAACCAGAACATTCCTGTGAAAAAAATTTGTCAGAAAGTTGTTGGACATCCCCTTGAAAAATGATTTACTCTTGAAAAGAACAAGTGGAAGCCTTAGAAGTTGGAAAAAAATCTGAGAATTGAGTCAAGAAAAAAAAAGAGTTCAGACAGTAATATCCATCCAAGAGGGTGAAAGAAAACCCTAATGAAGGGATTTCCCAAGTAGCAGCCCACGTGGGTCGACGCTGACCCCACCACCCCCATAGGCATTGTAGAATGAGGGTTGCGACTCAACTTACCCGGGAGATAGCAACCATGACAGCTAACATGAGAAATATCATGCACCAAAACATGGCTATGCAAGAACTGCTTGTTCAAATGCAAGGCCAGGGGGGTTCGCAAATCCCACCTTTCGCACCACATAATACTATCCGTGTGAAGATGAAGTCTAAAGGAAAAGAGCCCCATTCCACAAGTTGGCTAGAGAAGTTAGCCCTCTTGAAAGGGAAGTGAGAGTTGACATCTCCTCGAACTATGCTTTTGGCCGACCCACCAAGGTCCATGCTGATATGGAGGATAATTTGTCCCTGTAATATAGGCCATAACATATGCCACGAGGGTCTGTTAGTGTGTTCGATAGAATCAGTTCCGTAGGAACTAGGTACATGCCATCCTAACCACCTCATGCACCTAGAAATAGGCCCCAACCACCACCTCCCGTGGCAAGGCAATAGGTGGAGAGGCAAGGACATATCCCACGAGTTTCTCTGCTTAGCAATAGGTGCTACAGGAGAGAGAAAAGGGTGAGGGATCAGGTAGGCCCATCTCATCCGTCACCTAAATATCAAGTTGATGAAGAGGACTCGGATGAACCCCAAAGATCTTATGACCTCGATGACGATGACGATGACGAAAACTTGCTTTTTCATAAGAACTGAGAAGTGCTCATGTCCCGAGTCACTATGTGCTACCAAAGATACCAAAGTACGATGAAAGAGGCAACCCAGCTAAGCATTTGAACAGTTTACAAAACACACATGAGCTTGGAAGGCACCACTCTCCCCGTTAAATATAGGGCCTTCCATTTGAATTTAAGCGGAATGGCAGAAATTTGGTACAGTAGATTGCCTCCAGAAAGTGTTAGGAGCTGGCCAGAATTTAAAAATACATTCCTGAAGTGACTCACTATAAGTAAAGAAGAAGAGGCTCCATGCCTTCAGGACAGGAGGCAGTAGCCTGGGAAAACGTTGAAGACATATTGTGTGCAAGTCACTAATCGGGAGACGTGGCCTGCACTATAGGGTGGGCTAAACATGAACACCCTCTTCTAGAGGGATGTACAGAATCAGGACCCCACTAGTTATGATGCTCTTCTGGAAATGATGAGGCGCGAAATCATCAACGAACAGTTGATTGATCACCGAAACAAAGCCAACATGGGTCTTCTACTCCATCAGAGATATCGTGGGAGATGACCCACCTCTCATCTCATGGACTACCAATGGAACCAAGCTGGTCATGAAGCCATTCCCAATTCTGGGCAAGCACTTACCACAGCTACATTAAACACATACTCACACTGGCTTACAAGGTTGTAACCTCTAAAACTAACATACGATAGACTGGGTCTGGATAATTGTTCCCTTAAAGAGGAAGAGGCTGATAACGGGGTTCGGTACCTAGAAATAGGCCAAGTACCCCTCAATGTTGTACTTACCATCATTCCTATAGTCATCACACAATAGACTACAGAGATATAGCCTAACACCCTATGTAGGTTAGTCCTAGGAATGACCAAAAAATTGATCACCCTCCTTTTAAGAACTTGCCCTCGTTGGGAGCCATCCCCACGTCAAAGGAGAGAGCATGATAGAGAGACCTAGGGAAGGACAAAGAAAAACACCTCGGCTAATGTGGAAGATTCTTATATCCACGAAATTAACATGATTTTTGGAGGACCCTACATTGGGGGTAACACAAGGAATTCCTAAATGAATTATGCTAGAGAGGCTAATGACCCCCAATAGCTAGCTATATAGTAGATAGCAATTCCTAGAGAAGACAACTATCACCCATCACTTTCATTCAAGAGGATGCTGAGGGTGTACATTTCCCATATTGTGATACCCTTGCGGTAAGGGTTGTTGTGGCTCTTAATGTACTGAAACGGATGGAAGTGGATAATGGTAGTTCCATCAACATCCTCTTTAAAGTCACTCTTGATGTGATGACCGTCGATCATGAGTTGACTCTCATCACTACTCCCTTGTATGGCTTCACTGACTATAGCATCATCCCAAGGGAAAAAATGGAAGAACCACCCTAGACAGCACTAAACTTCATGGATTTTTTGGTAGTTGGTAATTAGTTCATTTACCATAGGGTACTAACGGAGCTGGAAAGTTTCCCGGAGAACCCTAGAGACCTCCCACAGGATTCTAAAGAAAGACTCAAGGACTTCTTGTGCAAAAATCTTGACATCTTTTCATGGAGACATGAGGACATGGTAGGTATTGACCCCAAGGTTAGTTGCCACAACTTGAAAATTGATCCCATGGTTTCCCCACATAGATAAAAGAGAAGGGCCCTCAATCTGGGAAAGGTATGAGGTCCCGAAGGAGGAAGTACAAAAGCTAATAGATAATGGCTTTATCGGGGAGGGCCACTTACCCAAAATGGGTCTCCAATCTAGTTTTGGTAAAGAAGCACAACGGTAAATGGAGGGTTTGCATCGACTTTTCCAACCTCAAACAAATTTGTCCTAAGGATGGTTTTCCTCTTCCAAGGATAGACCAACTTGTGGACGGATTATAATCAAATTCCCATGCACCCAACGGACAAAGAAAATACTCATTTTAATCACTGATAGAGGCATTTATTGTTACAGGATGATGCCCTTTGGATTGAAAAATGTCGGGGCACTATCAGAGACTTATCAACAAAATGTTTATTGACCTTATTGGCAAAACAATGGAGGTCTATATGGATGACATGCTCGTGAAGAGCTTGAAGGTAATTTGACCGTGTAATGTAGCTCGACGAAACCTTCCAAATTCT
Source organism: Fraxinus americana (assembly GCA_035079005.1). Lineage (NCBI taxonomy): Eukaryota > Viridiplantae > Streptophyta > Magnoliopsida > Lamiales > Oleaceae > Fraxinus > Fraxinus americana. The sequence continues at coordinate 30,092,997 of CM068723.1, forward strand.
ATGGATGTATAGGATGAGGTTGAACCCCTTAAGTGCGTGTTCGGTGTTGCGTCTGGCAAATTCTTAGGATGGGTACATGGCCAATCAGAGGGACATAGAGGTTAATCCAGAAAAAATCACAGGCTTGGTCGAGATGACCAAAAGAAGTGCAAAGCTTAACAGGGTGTACGGCGTGTTTAAGTCATCTCATCTCAAAGGCCATCGACAAATGCTGTCCTTTTTTAAGATCTTAAAAGGGGACAAGTGGTTCCATGGATGTAGGAGTGTGAATAGGCCTTATAGGAACTAAAAAAGATCCTAGGACAGGCATCACTCTCAAATCCCAAGGCTAGAGAAGCTCTATAACTCTATCTAGCCGTCTCCAACAAAGCCATTAGTGCAGTTCTTGTAAGAGAAGAATGTACCCTCCAGTTGCCCGTATATTACGTGAGTAAGGCACTCTTGGTAGCAAAAACCTACTATCCCAACATGGACAAGTTAGCTTTAGCCTGAATCATCACATCCAGCTCAAGTAAGTGCTTTAGAAACCCGACGATTTGGGAAAGTTGCTGAAATGGGCAATAGAGTTTAGCTAGTTGGATATTGCCTTCAAAATAATAACTTCTATCAAAGGCTAGGCCCTTGTGAACTTTATGGTAGAATTTGCCAACGACTTGGAAATGGAGAAAATAATGGAGCTTTCGGAACCTCCCACGTGGAGCTTGTTCGTAGATGGTTAATCTGGGGAGACGGGTTCACGAGTGGGTGTTGTCTTAGTTAGCCCGAATGGACATAAGCTGAACTGCGCAGTGAAGTTTGGGTTTAAGGCTACCAATGACGCGGCTAAATATGAGGCGCTACTAGCCGGCCTCAAGTTGGCTAAAAAGATGCAAGTGAAGAGGTTGTTCATTAATAGTGATTCCCAGATAATAGTAAGTCAGGTTAATGGTAACTTCATAGCAAGTGACAAGAGAATGGCAGCGTACCTCAAATTGGTAATGAGTCTACTCCCATCTTTCAAAAAATTAGAGTCAGCTCAAATCCCGTGCATGGAAAATGCCTATGCTGCATCTTGTCCAAGCTGGCTAATAGTAAGGACTCGAAGCCATCAATACTTGTGCCAATTGAATACCTCTCACAACCCTCCATTGCTATGGGGAAGAGTTAATGTGGGTAGAAGAAACACCTACATAGATGCAACCTGTAGCAGCTTTCTTGAAAAATTAGGTCATTCCTGATGACAAAGAAGAGGCTCACAAGCTTAGGAGAAGGACGGCTCATTTTGCGTTCCAAGATGACGTGCTCTACAAAGGGGTTTTCCTTACCCCTTCTTCAATATGTCGGAGGGGAGGAAACTACCTACATCCTTCACGAAATCCATGAGAGAGTTTGCAGCAATCACGTTGGAGGACTTGCATTGGCACAAAAAACATTATGGTAAGAGTACTATTGGCCCACATCGAAGAAAGACTGAACCATTGTACAAAAGTGCGACAATTGCCAACATTTCTTTCCTATCCATAGGCAACCATCCCAAGAGCTAAGAGCAGTATCCAGTCCATGGCCATTTACCAAATGGGGAATTAACCTAATAGGCCCCCTACCTAAGGGTAGAGGTAGTGCAAGTTTTGCTATTGTCACCATTGATTACTTTACAAAATGTGTTGAAGCCGAACCCCTGACCAAAATTACAGAAGCCAACATTTCTAAGTTCTTGTGTAAGAATATTATACGCTGGTTCGAAATTCTCCATTCAATTGTGTCAAACAATGGGTGACAGATAACAAAAAGGTCAAGGACCTATGTGAGGAGCTAGGAATCAAAAGCATTTTTAAACACCTCATCACCCATAGCAAATGGGTAAGTAGAGGCCATGAACAAGACCATCAAATACACCTTGAAAAGAAAACTTGATGTCTCCAAAGAAGCATGGGTCTATAAACTACCACAAGTATTATAGGCAATTCAAACCTTAAGTCAGACCCCAACAGGATAAACCCCTTTCTCAATGGCTTATGGTGCTGAAGCGCCTGTGGAAGTCAGATTATCCTCTTCCCATTATTACAATTCAATAAAATATCTACGATAAGTTGAGAAGGTGTGAGCTCGACTTTCTCGATGAAAATAGGGATGAATCTTAAGTAAAACTAGTCCCGTATCAAATGAAGATGACCCGCTACTACAACACGATGGTTAAGAAAAGGTCCTTTAGGATAAATGACCTAGTGCTTCTGAGGGTTTTCCTATCATCCAAAAAATCGGAGGTAGGTACGCTGGGTCCAAATTGGGAAGGTCTGTACTGTATGAGGGAAGAATTATAACCTGGAACCTATTGAATAGAAGACCTGGATCAGATTTCTAAAGGAATTACCTTATTAGTTCTCCGAGGCGTACAACACATGCCTCCTATGACGAAACAGAACGTCGTTGGAGAAGCCCATTATGGATAAACCATTCACCATGTATGGAAGTGTGGGTGCCTAAAAAAAGATGATTAGATCCGTAAAGGGATTACCTTATTAGTTCTCTGAAGCGTACAACACATACCTCCCATGATAAAGTTGAACGTCATGAGAAAAGCCCCTACATGGAGTAACCATCCACCATGTTTGGAAGCTTGGGCCCCTTGAAGAAGATGATCAGATCCCTAAAGAATTACCTAATTGGTTCTCCGAGGAGTAGAACACATGCATCCCATAACGAAACTGAACGTCATGGGAGAAGCTCCTATATGGATAAAATATTCATCACGTATGGAAGCATGGGCACTTCACAGAAGAGGATTAGATTCCTAAATGGATTACCTCATTGGTTCTTCAAGGTGTACAACACATGCCTCCCATAATAAAGTTGAACGTCATGAGAGAAGCCCCTACATGGATGAACCATCCACCATGTATGGAAGTGTAGGCGCCTCGAAGAAGATGATCAAATCCCTAAAGGGATTACCCCATTGGTTCTCTGAGGCATACAACACATGCCTCCCATGACAAAACCGAACGTCATAGGAGAAGCCCTTACATGGATGAACCATCCACCATGTATGAAAGCGTGGGTACTTTAGATAAGAGGATCAGATCCTTAAAAGGATTATCTCATTGGTTCCCTTTGTTTCGGGGTCCTTTTTTAGCTTGCTCTCTTTTGAGGCACTTGAGCTTCCTTCTAACGTGCTTAGCAGAGCCTGATAAAGGCTTCGAAGCCCTGGTATAGATGGTACAACTAGCCCTCAGGATGGAAGCCATATCAGGGATAGGGTACTTTTTCTTCTCAAAATTTTCTACTGATATCAACAAGTTAGTTAGTTAGATCGACAAAAAATGAAGTAAAAGTTGAAAGAGTTCACGTTTACCTTTGGAAGCCATTAACCGAAGTCTAGAAATTACTTATTATGATCAATGAGGTGGTCGAAGTAGCGTGACCTTTGAGGACGATTGTTTATGCCTTCAATCATATCATACTTAGCTCATGAAAGCTCGAAATGGTACCCAACACTGTAAAACAAATAGCGTCAGTTAAGGTCAAGACAAATAAATAATTCGTTTAAACAAAAGAAACTCACAAGCTTCAGAATACTAGATCGACATAGTGCAAGCTGGGGCCTTATCTCCCTCAACCATCTACCACCTAATCGTTACCCAGAACTAAAATTATTTCCATCCTTTAATAGATGAGGGTAGACCCACTACAAAAGAGGCATGGACACCCCGAGTGGTCATGTAATACCACCTGTTACGCCTAGGGTAGACCCACTACAAATTGAGTCAAATTCGGCAAAGTGAACGAAGACCCAATTGGTCAAAGTAAAAAAAAATTAAAGAAAAATTTGATCTCCTTTGTCTAGAAGCTCTTATTTGGCTGAAGCCCTCGCTCTATCAGAAGCTCTCTTTGGCTGAAGCACACGCTTCTTCCGAAGCTCCTTTTAGGCTGAAGCACTTACTGTCTTTTAAAAGATCTACAGGCCATCTTTAGGAATGACTGATGTAACGTTTATGATAATGAATGTCAAGGTTGTCAACTAGGCCGTAGGGCGGCTGATCCTTTGTCAATGTATTAATTACATAGCAGGCTGAGTAATATGAGGTTTTGGCCTGGGAGATGAGACCACGTGGTTCTTATCCAATTATTACCACGTCGGCCATGAGTCTATAAATAAGCAACTTTTGTAACATTTGAACCTAATACAATTCTACACGCTTAAAAATATTCGGTTTCCTCTAGTTCTTTTTCCATATTATTTGCTTGAGTCTAGTTTGTTATTAATTTGTTCAAGTTGTTTGTGATTGATGGTTTTTATGCAACCTTTTTTGATCACATTGTCCATGCTCGAGTATTTTTGTCTCGCATCATAGAGTATCTTCTATGTTCACAGCGCCACCCTTTTCCATCCCAATCTCTGGTCAAAACGTTTTGGAATTCGCTTGTGTGGACCGAATGGGCCCAACATCTATTGTCCACGTAACCATTACAAAAAATGGGTTCAACACCACCCCTTTAACACTCCCTTACCCAGTATACGAGGCTAAAAAATAGTATGGAAAACATATAGAGGCATGTCTTCGTCATGTGAGGATTCTTTCCAAAAGAAATAGACTCCTACCAGCTAGCTCCACCCATTTGGCAAAAGCCGCCCTAAAAAATGGGTACAGAAGAAGATGCACACCTACCTTAAACAGGAATTTACTAAAAGTCACATATCCCGGCCTCGGGTAATAGGCACGTTCGTATGCCTCAAGGTTTAAGAGTTCTATGGAATCTGGGTTTCTATATTCCTTCCTAATTTTGACTAACTTCACAGAGGTCATGGTAAAAGGGATCCTCGTAGTCCCCCACCCCATTTCGTAGTCAATAGGACCCGCACTCATGGTCTACAAACCTTGGTCTGACCCCCAGGCAAAGCTTGCTCCCCAACCCTTGCAAGGGTTACCCTGCTACTACTAGCACTAGATCTAGAAGCCATTGAAATTGAAAAAGATGGAAATAAAGGAAGAGAGAAAATTAAGAAATTACCTAAATAGAGAAAAGCTCTAATAATATGATGTCGTCGGTGAACAGAAATGGCGGGAAGATTTTTGAATGCTGGAAAGATTTGAATATTTATGCATAGGTAAAAAACTAATACAATGGCAGGCTTTTGACTTTTATAAGAAGGAAAGATGAAGCATAACCATATGTTCTAAATCAACTCCATCTAAAGCATCCATATTTAACTTCATCTGAGGCGTCGAATTCAAATCGTTTTAATTGTCAACGCTTTGGATTGATGCATGTTTCTCACGCACTCGTCTTGGCACGTCAGTCTCAAAATACAGCAGCGTGGCCATCATTGTGCATTTAATGTAAGTACTGATACATGTATTGGAAGTCAAATCGCTTCAGTGGTCTTTACTTGGTAATGGACAAAAAATAAAATCATTGGCACGATTACCAAAAGTGTACTTTATTTTCAATTAGCAAAGAGCTTTAATTATTTAGCATTTCCTTGCTTCAGCTCATCAAACAAATTTTAGCTATTTTCAATTAACAATGAATTTCCCTACTTGAGCACATCAAACAAATTTTAGCCATTTTCAATTAATGAAAAGCTTCAATAGTTCAGTATTTCCCTACTTTAGCACATCAAACAAATTGCAGCTATTTTCTATTAACAAGGAGTTTCAGCAGTTTAACATTTCCCTGCTTTAGCTCATCAAACAAGTTTCAGCTATTTTCAATAAACAAGGAGTTTCAGCTGTTTAGCATTTCCTTGCTTCAACTCATCAAACAAATTTCAGTTATTTTCAATTAACAAGGAGTTTCAGCAGTCTAGCACTACATAAAGATAAGATGACATACAAGGATCATGTTCAGTTTCGAACTCCAACTATGATATCAATATCTATACTTGAACCTGGAGGACTGTTGTGTTGTTAAAAACCTAACCATGACAGAAAACCTAACCTAAAGAAACTTCACTCAAGACAGAGGTCCACGCTGAAGCCTGCGTGGCATCCCACGAGAAGTGAAATCGACCCATTGAAGCCCTCTTGTCAAAGCCTATGTGGTATCCCACGTAAAGTGCATAGGACCTATCGAAGTGGTTGCATGGAATGGACCTGTCAAAGCCCTTTTTACCAAAATGGTGTACTCAACAAGGCTAAATCTGAAGCTCTACAATGACGAGTGATGATCTACCTTTAAAGATCCCGAATTCATGAAATCTTGTTCGAATGATTGATGTGACCCTGTAATAAGTAATATGCCGAACTCTTGTCAACATAGGTTGTTGGGTGGGTGTCCCCTTTTTAAGAACATTTAATGCCACAGACTAGTTGTGTCAAAATTGATACCTAGGCTAAGATGCCTCGGTTAAGGAGATGAGACCATGTGTCCCCTTATCCAATGGACAACACTTCACATATAACACAATAAATATTCCCCCTAGTATCATTTGGGGGGTAATGCAAATACATCGACTGTCAAATATATATTATCCCATCTTGAGTTAAATCTTTTATTGATAAAGTTATATGTTTGATCTTGATTTTTAGTTTAGTTTTTGTTGATTGTTCCTTATCGTGCGATTCCATGCATACTTCTTGCCGGCAACAAAATATACTTATCGTGTGGTATAAAGCTTCACCCACATTCAAATTCAAAATATCATCGACTAGAAATCTGTCCAAACGTGGTGAAATTAGCTTGTGTGGACGCGAGTGGGCCCGGTATTTATTATCCACATCAACGGTACAAAAATCGAGGTCAACAATATCTATTTATTAAAAATAACTGATTTATTACATTTTAATGTATATGTGCGTAGTATATTGGATTTCAATCAGATTTTGAATGAATCTTATTGACCTTCGAATTCGACGAGATCTAGTGTTATCAAATCTCTTCTCCTCTTCGTCCACGTGTATTTTACCTGCACATTTGTACAGTCACATTAGGCATCCATTGTAGCTCCAATGGGGAGTGCAATGATCACATGAACCTCGGCACTCAAATCAGAAGGTAGAGAATATTGAGATGGGAAAGAAAAAATGAATAAAAATATACTAGTGCTAGTTTATCAAAGACTTACTTTTGAAGGGGTAAGGAACGAGTATTTATAGTTAGAAGATGCAATCTCTAAATGTTGACACATAGCCTCATGATACTTGTCATGTTCGATTGTGTCAATCCATAGCAATCGTAGGCATGTGAAATCCATAGCCTGGATATATGCTGAAAGGTTGTGTTCTCACTAGGTGTCGTTGTTCTAGAGTTATCACTTTAATCACTTTGTGCAGTATGCTTTATGTAATTTTGGCCTAGGTGAGACTTACAATACCATAATCTCAGATATAAATTGCAGTAGAAAAAAAAGGAGATGCATTCGCTCGGATAACAGTAATTTTCCAGGCTAGGCATCTAAAGCATGACCTAATCGCCTCATGAAAGTTACATGGAAGAGGCGATGCAAAGTGGAATGCCATCCTTGCATGGCTTTTTTCTTATTTGGCTGTAATATGGCCTGCCTCGCCGGTAGATGTGTAACAATAGCCCTCAATTCCAAAGTTTTCTTAAATGTATAAATATATACATCAGAATAATCATATCGCAAGGTGAAGCCTCTCACATGTTAAAAATATTTGTCAACTAGGCTAAGACTTACAAATAACCTTTAAAATATGGACGTACGAATTGTCCCTAAAATATGCAGCAAAATAACGAGGTGACAAACCATAGTTTGGTCATCATAATTGACAAGGTGATGAGGTGTTGAATTGATGAACCACTTGTCGCATATATAACACTAGGTGAATGTGAATAGTCCCCCAAGTCCAAATTATTCACATTCATGACATTGCATATAATTTTGAGTTCTCTCCATCGATGTAGTTGGATTTTGCTTTGAGTTGTTAAAGAATTTCTTTTTCTACTGTGGTTGTGGTTTTGAATTTCTTACTTTTTTATTGTTCTTCAATAATTTCTTAATCTGTTTGGTGAGTATGGTCATATATTCATCACTTTCACTTTCTTCATTTTCAACTTCTTCCCTAACATTTTTGGTTTTAAAAGGAACTCCAGATCTTTTTTTCCTTCTTTCTCCTATAGAGATGTAACTCATAGATCATCAAGGAACCTACCAACTTTTCAACCTTCATGCTTTCAATACGTTTACTTTCCTCATTGGCGATTACTTTAGAATGAAATCTATTAGGTAGGATCTAAAAATCTTTTTCTCTATCTAGCTCTTTAGATAATTTTTCCCCAAAATGTATGCCGAGTTGTTGATGTCATTGAGCTTGGCATAAAAGTTCTTCAATTGTTTATCATCTCTCACTGTTAATTGTTCAAACTCAAGAGTTGGTATTTGAAACTTGGATGACTTCACAATTGAAGTTGCTTCATAAGTAACTTGTATCCAAAGCTTCCTTGGTCACCTCGCATGTAGAGATCAAATAAAATTGGTTAGAAACCACAAAAGAAAAAAATTACCTTTAAAGCTTTTGTATTCTAATTAGCATTGCTAAAATATGTAGTCCCTCAATCTTCAGCCTTCCCCCTCTCTCTCTCTCTCTCTCTCTCTCTCTCTCTCTCTCTCTCTCTCTCTCTCTCTCTCTCTCTCTCTCATATTCAGTCACATTGGAAGTTTTATATCCATACTCAATAGAGTGCCAACTTTTTTATCTAGAGATTGAACATAAACTTGCATCCTAATTTTTAATAAGAGTAGTTAGTCCTATCTAGGATATGGGGTCTAAAGGGTGCTTCATCCATATCTACGTTTATCCTAGATCTCATTTTTTAAAAGTTAACCAGCTCTGATACCAAGTGTAAATTCTAAAATCTAGGTAAATCAAAAATGAGTTTTAATTATAATATTGAAACGGTAGACAACTGTCAGTCAGAATATCCTACACTTAGTTTTTTAATTGTTCTGACTGTAACATGCAAGTTGAATTTGTGTTTGGGCAATTTTAATTAATTGCAAAAATTAAATAATAGATTAAAACTTGAACACCAAATATAACGTAATAAAACTTAAACAGAAATATCCACGGGCCCACATGCCATGGGTCAAACAATTCACTAAATTAATTGATCAAAAATATAATACAGTATCCATTTTGTAATTTCGTGAAATTAACATTGAACAATCAAAATAAATTAAGAACAGCTCTCTTATATCTTCTTTTTTTTGACTAGTTGATAAAGTGGAATCAAACTCATTGGTATTGACTTTATCACCACTTCTCTATTGTGCTCGTTGCGACCACCACTTGAATTAAGAATCAAAATTTTTAACTCATGCCAAGCAACTTGATCGATGAGTAGGATTGACCATTCAACACATGTTGATTTGTACTCTCCAAATATTTCGAAGAAGACTTTGTCTTTGAAAATAATCAATGAAGCATTGAATCTGTATGGACTTGAATGAAGACGAGAGAACACTACACAGCTAGGTCATGGAGTAGAAAGAATTCTTTTTTTTTTTTTCAAAGCTTAATTCCTTTCAAATTACTTATGGGTAAAGAAATTATCAAGAATAGGAATAAAATCTTACCCAATAATCTTCAATTCACACGATAAGAAACTTAGCATAAAAAGTATGTCAAAAGATTTTTTAGATTTGTAGAAGTCCAATATAAGGAAAGATAGTTTTAATTTAACAAATCTTTATATTTTCATTCTAAATAAATCTGAAAGTATCTAGGATGGTATGAAGTCTATTCTGCATGACCTGTATGTTTTTAACAAGAAATCAGATCTTGTTATATAAGGAAAAATAATAAAATTCGCAACTCGGAATTTCTGGATGAATCTACTTACCATATCAGTTAGTTAGGACTAGCTATGTAGTCATGTCATAACCGGTAACCTTTTCATAGGATTTTGAAAATTAAAAATTAATAGGAATATTAAGCACACCATTGAATAAAACTTGTAAAAATATGACATATAGTTGCCCAACAGTACATATGGAGAGAACTTGATGGGTCTGCATCACGACGTTTGGCACAACCTTATATGTATAGGGCCAATGATCAGGACAAGTCCCATTAGACTCGACTTGATCTACGTCAAAACTCAAGGTAACTTGTGGTCCTTAATAGATTGATAACTTGAAAGGCCAACCTGCCCTGCATGGGGTGCGGCATGGTCCAGTTGGCTTGTATGTTACATACTGGGATATTGAGGGAACACTTACCATAACTAGCCTCGAACTTGAACATTAGAATGATCGAGTATACCTCGAGCACACTCTGGGTTTTCTAATCCTAATCTAGTTTTATCTTCAATATCTTAACCTTTGTCCACCAAGGATACCTCATCCTTCTATTCTGTGACAATGGGTTCAACATTGACTTCTATTGTGCTAAAACCTCCTAAGTCTATGGGACAATTATGAATAGATACTGATATCGCCACCATCATGCTCGAGCACAATGACCTTGAGCTTCCAACCATTCTCATGGAACAAACACGCACTTACTCTTCAGGATAAACTCCGCCAGCAAGTTGCAACGCTAACTCAATTACTGAGCTAGAGAAATACTACCCAGGCTCCGGTACCAGAAACTATACCGACCCAACCGGGAGATTTCATGGCTGATGCTCGAGCTCGGGATACCCGCGATTCCCATGACAATGGTGGATCTGGGGCGTCGGGCATACCCCTTGTGGCCTCGACCTCGAGATTGGTTACCATAGATTCAGGAGAACTCGCTCGGATCATACAAGATGGGATTACGGCAGGCCTACAGCAGAATACCCAAGGAACGACAGGGTTTACCCCGAACACACCGTTCACGACAGAGGTTCTCTCCTACCCGCTCTCAGACAGGTTCAAATTCCCACGCATAAGGGAGTATGATGGAACCACTGACCCCATCAACCACTTTAATGTGTACACACACGTCATGAACCTACAGGTTGCACCAGATCCAGTGATGTGCAAAGCTTTTCCTCAAACCTTGACCAATGCCACCAGGGATTGGTTTGCCACGCTTGAGCCTAATTCCATAGCATTATTCTCAGATCTTACCAATAAGTTCTCTACCTTCTTCGCAAGTAGCAAGCACATTTGGAAGACATCAGCCATCCTTATGCAGCTCCGCCATGGCCTAAATGAGACCTTACGTAACTTCATGACGAGATTTAACAAAGAAAGGTTACAGATACCCGATCTTCACATTACAGCGACCGTCTCGGCTCTAAAATATGCGGTGAGGTGTGAAGCCTTCAGAATGTCCTTATCTAAGATACCACCAAAGACAGTGACCGAGCTCCTCACTCGAGAAGAGAAGTACATCAACATGGAGGAGGCAATGAGAGCTAGCCCGAGCTCTAAGAGGCCCCAACTTAAGAGGCCACAAGAGCCAAGCTTACGATAAGATCATGCTCGAGGAAAGCAGAAGCAGGAAGTACCACCTAGGCCATTCACACGTTTGAATACCTCTAGGGCCAACATATTGATGGAGATCAAAGATATGAAAGCGCTTAAATGGCCTCCAAGGTTGCGATCATGGCATACAACGGAGGAGTGCATAACATTACAATGGGAGATTGAGGCACTGATTAAAAGAGGATTCTTGAAGACATATGTCGGGCATGATAAACTTCCCAGGAATGATCACAACAAAGTAATGACCCTAGAATCAGGAGGAGGTAACAAACCCACGGCTGGTACAATCAACATCATAGTTGCGGATATCATTAGGAGGAGATTCAAATAGTGAAAGGAATCAATATGCTCGGTAATATAGTTTGGCTCGAGAAACCACTCTCCGTAACACGAAAGATATTACCTTTGGATCAAAAGACTTGGAAGGCATAACATCTCCTCATGGTGATACCTTAGTCATATCTGCCATAATAGCCAACTTTGAAGTCAAGAGGATATTGGTGGACAATGGAAGTGCAGCCAATGTACTATCTCATGATGCCTGCATGAAGATGGGTATTTCCACTAACCAGCTCAAGATGGTCAAGATCCCACTCCAAGGATTTGGGGGTAGAACAATCATCCCGGAAGGTGTTGTTGACCTTCCCCTAACTTTGGGCAAAGTCCAAAGACAGGTAATAGAGGTTACACCTTTCCATGTGGTCCGGACCTCCGTGGCATACAACGCCATTCTTGGAAGACCACTACTCAACAAGATCAGAGCTATAGTGTCCACCTTCCACCTTGCTATGAAGTTTCCAACCGATCAAGGAATTGGAGTTGTGTGTGGGGATCCGACAACAGCGATGATGTGTTATGTTACTAGCATTCTAGGATTGAGCACCGATGTCATGCAGTTAGCCACACCAGAGCTCGAGCTTGAGTGTCAGGAAAGACTTGCTCCAGTTGAAGATTTGGTAGAGGTCGAGCTCGAGCATGAAAAAAAAGTAACCATCGGCCGGGATCTTGACCCCACCCTCAAGGATGAACTCATCAAGTGCATATCCCACAACATTGACGTATTCACATTAAAGGTTGAAGACATGCTGGGGATAGACCCCAATATGGTGGTTCATAAACTAAATGTAAGACCAGATGCTAAGCCAGTAAAACAAAGGAAGAGGTAATTTGCACCGGAAAGAAGGGAGGTCATACGTGAGGAGATCAATAAACTCGTCAATGCTCAGTTCATTAGGGAGGTTCAATATCCAGATTAGTTCGCCAACATTGTCCTTGTCAAGAAGACTAATGGCAAATGGAGGGTATGTATTGACTTCACAGATCTTAAAAAGGCATGTCTAAAAGATAGTTACCCCTACCTCGGATTGATATTCTGGTGGACAGTACCTCGGGCCACAAGTTGTACAACTTTCTTGATGCATTCTCAGACTATCACCAGATCTTCATGGATGAAGAAGATCAAGAAAAGACTTTCTTCATAGCTGACTCTGCCATATATTGCTGCAAGGTCATGCCATTCGGTTTGAAGAATGCAGGGGCAACATATCAAAGGCTCATCAACAAAGTCTTTGCTAATTTGATCGGGAAAAATATTGAAGCCTACGTCGACGACATGGTGGTCAAGAGTAAACAAGTGAATGAGCATATTACCGACCTAGAGGAGGTATTCTCTACAATTCAAAGGTATAAGATGAAGTTAAACCCAGCAAAGTGTGCTTTTGGGGTGGCCTCGAGAAAATTTTGGGCTTCATGATCACGCACAGGGGGATTGAGGCAAATTCAAACACGATACTAGCCTTAATATCCATGGAGTCACCAAGGAGTAAGAAAGAGGTTCAAAAGCTGACAGGTCGGGTCGTCGCTTTGAATATGTTCATGTTAAGAGCAGCAGACAGGTGCTTCTACTTTTTCAAAGTCCTTAGGGAAAATCAGAGTTTTGATTGGAATGAGGAATGTGAAAGAGCTTTCCAGGAACTCAAACAAACACTTATGACCCCTACAATTCTGACAAAGCCCGAGCTCGGAGACATATTGTACTTATACCTGGCCGTGTCTCAAAATACAGTAAGCAGTGTATTGGTGAAGGAGGTGAAGAAGGCCCAACAACCTATTTACTACGTGAGCAAGGTATTGTTTGATGCAGAGATAAGATATACGTTGGCAGAACAGCTCGCCCTTGCACTGGTTATTGCGGCTCAAAAGTTACTACAGTATTTTCAGTCACATCCAATTGTGGTGCTCACAGACCAGCCACTCAAATAGATACTTCAAAAATCGGATGTTTCAGGAAGATTGTTGAAGTGGGAGATCGAACTTGGTGAATTAGATATAGATTTCAAGCCCCGATCTTCTATCAAAGGACAAGTATTAGCAGACTTCATCGCAGAGCTCACCCCCAGGCCTCGGGGGCCAGGGAATATCTAGAGCACTACGGAGAATACCTGGGAAATATTCATTGACGGGGCATCAAACTCCCTGGGCTCGGGTGCTGGGGTCATAATCAGCAGCCTGGATAAGCTAACCGAGATTCAGTGTGCACTCAAATTCGAATTTGAAGCCATTAACAATGATACAGAGTATGAGGTTGTTGTCATTGCTCTTGAACTTGCTAATGGCTTGGGCATTGAATACTTCAAGCTCTTTACCGATTCACAACTGGTCGTCGGGCAAATTGAAGGATCATTCGAAAGGAAAGATGAAAATATGAGCTTATACTATTTGAAAGTACATGACCTTCAGAGACGATTCAATGATTGCAAAATTCTGAAGATTACCCGGGCAGACAATGGTAAGGCGTATGCATTATCCAGACTTATATTCATGGGAGTAGACAGACTTGATAGAATAGTGCACATCAAAATGGTGACAGAGCCTAGCATAGGTCGGGAACTGAGTGTCATGGACATTGATAATGAGCCCTCATGGATGGACCCCATAGTTGAATTTATAACTAATGGACACCTTCATAAGGATTTGAAAGAAGCTAGGAGCGTTCGATCTAGCGCACCCAGATACTGTATCATTGAAGGAGTCCTCTTCCGCAGGAGTTTTACACTTCCATATCTCAGGTGCCTCGGGCACTCTGAATCGAAAAAAGCCCTGGCGGAAGTCCACGAAGGAATATATGGTAATCATCAATGAACACGAGCTCTAGCCTTTAAGCTCATAAGGTACGGATACTATTGGCCGACCATGAAGAAAGATGCCTCGGACTACGTGAAGATATGTGATAAGTGCCAAAGATTCGGTAACATCATTCATATTCCTGCTGAAGAGCTCATCCCCATAAACTATTCGGCCCCTTTCGAACAATGGGGAATTGACATTCTTGGGCCCTTTCCAATGGCAAGAGGACAGTTAAAGTTTGTGGCTATAGCTGTAGAGTACTTAACAAAGTGGGCAGAAGTAGAACCTCTAGCAACTATCTCAGAACCCAAGCTAAAGTCTTTCATTTAGAAGTCTGTCGTATGCAGGTTCGGGATACCTAAGGTGCTTATAACTGACAATGGGAGACAATTTGACAATGCACAGTTCAAGAATTTTTGCAACAACCTTAGGATAGATCATTGCCTAACATCGGTCTCGCACCCTCAGAGCAATGGTCTGGCCGAAGTGACTAACCAGATTATATTGCAAGACCTCCGCACAAGGATCGAAGGTGCTCATGGTAACTAGCCTGACAAGTTACCTTCTATATTGTGGACCTATAGGACTTTGCATAAGACAACTACAGGCGAGACCCCATTCATGTTAGCTTTTGGGTTGGAGGCCACTATCCCAATCGAAGTTAGCCTTCCATCATTGAGGCATTTAGAGCACAGTACCGGAAAACACATGACGGAACACCTCGACATCCTCGAGGAAGCACGAGAGCAAGCCGCCCTACGAGTTGCTTCATACCAAAATCGGACGGCAAAATATTTTAATAACAAGGTCAAACACAAAAGGTTTAGGGTCTGGTATCTGGTGCTCAAAAAGGCCGAAGCTACAGGTCATGCCCCAGGTAAACTTGGTCCAACATGGGAAGGACCCTATGAAGTTATTAGACAATTTTGAAAAGGAGCATATAGTTTGAGAGACATGGCTGGACCACTACCAAGACCTTGGAATGCTGACAAACTCAAAATTTATTACAAGTAGTAGTCCCTACCTCGAATGAGGGGTTGAGCTTAGTTTTGTTTTCACTTCGGACTTGCACACTCCAAGATCGCGGAAGACCACTACCAAGACCTCGGAATGTTGACGATCTCAAAATTTATTACAAGTAATAGTCCCCACCTCGTCCGTAGGGTTGAGCTTAGTTTTATTTTCATTTTAGGCTTGCTTGCCCTATACGCCTTCTTCTTATTCCTAGTTAGTTAGCTTTTTGATTGGGCTTGCATGCCCCATGCATTTTATTTTTCCATTCTTGTTCTTTATTCAAGGCCTGCGAGCCTATACTTACCTTAGATCATAGGAAAGTTTATATAAAGTGGTAGTTGGGTAAGACCCAACATCGAATTTTCTCCAGGAAAATACCTCCAAGACATGCCACGAGCATGCACCCTAAAGACCTGTCACGAGTAGGCGCCATGAAGACATGCCACGAGCATGCACCCTAAAGACCTGTCATGAGCAAGGGCCATCAAGACATGCCACGAGCATGTACCCTAAAGACCTGTCACGAGCAGGCGCCATCAAGATAAACCACGAGCATGCACCCTAAAGACCTACCACGAGCAGGTGCCATTAAACATGCCACGACCATGTACCCTAAAGACTTGCCACGAGTAGGTGCCATTAAGATATGCCACGAGCATGCACTTAGAATGTGAGTTTCCGAGCCCGACCATTACAACTTTCAAAAATTGATAAAATAAGTCCTCGAGAATATCTCCATTGGGACTATGCTCGAGGTCGAGCCTAAGACTCAATTAAACTAAAGCTCAAAGTTGAGTCCAAGACTAGGTTAAAAACCAATCCTTATAACTCGAGATCATTTACTATGGGGGTCCAGGTCGAGCCTAAAACTTTTTTTAATGCTCGAGCACAATTAGCCCTTGTTTGTCTACCATTAATCTAAAAAATTGTTTACTATAGTAAGATTCTCTACCACACATTCACCCAATAAAATATTCTACACACAAATCAATAAATTTACTTTAAATTTCAACCACATATTCTCCAAAAAATATTATGCACTACTCCATTTTTCTCCCAAAAATGGGAGACAAACACACCCTTAATGAACAAACACTTTTACGATCATGTGATCGAGGTAAAAACCACAACATTAAAGCAAAACAAAAGCCCTAGGCATATAAACCAATGATGAATGCTTGAGCTCACAATTCTCGAGCAAGCGGCTAGGGAGGTAAACAAATGGGAGTGCTCGAACAACTCCATAGGCCGAGAGCAATAAAATGATCGGGTGCCATAATTGGTCCATCTTTATGAATTTTAGGTCTTATTGAATGCTCTGAGAGCTCAATCTTAATACACGTCGGTCTTTATGGTAATTTGATGTAAAGCCTCGAGGTTATAACTTTGCAAAGTTACTGAGATCTTTCCTAACATTTCACGAGTTTAAAAAACACATCGACATTAGAGGAGTTCGAGCTACATATTTTAACTTCGAGTTATGGATAATCGAGTTATGAAAAGTGATGAGCAATTAACATAAAACCGACCCAAACGTCGAGCAATCACATAAACTTATAAATTACAAAGATTAACATTGTTTTTAGCCCAGATCGGGCAACATACATAAGGTCATAAAAACATAAACCTAATCCTCAGCTCCGGGGTCATTGGTATGGCTCGTATGGCCCTCATCCGTAGCATCGCCCTCGACATCGACCTCCTGATCATCAGTCACCTCCTTGGACTCCGAGAGCTCGAGGTCCTCTGCTACATCAGGAATAATTTTGAAGTCCTCGGGCTTAACATCAGGCCTCGACCGCACAAATGCTCGGGCTTCCTTCAAGGCCTGGAAGTACTAGCCCATGGCATAGTTACCTTTCGGTGCAGAGAACTTCCCAAATAGCTTGAAATCTTCGATAGCAATGTCCCGGGCTTGCATCAAATTTCCTTAAAAATCTTTTTGGGCTAGCTCCAGCTCGAGCTTTAACTCTTCAACCTCATCTCGATAAACCTCGGCCTCGTCTCGAGCTTTACGGAGCTCGTTCTCGAGCTTCCTTCATAAAAGAGCACGCTCAGCTTCCATATCGGCCATCTTTTTCTCCCAAGCTTTCACCTCCTCGAGGAGACCAGCCACCTTTTAGGACTCGTCCATCCCCCTTAAGGCCTGAAAATCCCGACTGTGAGCTAACTGGTCGAGAAGTTAAGTTGAAAACCAAAATGACAATAAATAATTCTCGAGCTCACCTTCGTCAGTAGACGCTTGATGATCATAACGCCTTCCTCAAGCCCCAATTCTCCTCGATATTTCTCTATAATCTTCCAGGCAAGATGGCATACCTCGGGGTCCTCAGGCTGGGCAGACTACCTGGAAACGTCCTCATTATCGAGATCCACGATGATAGGAGCTGAATGAGGCTGAGGGGTTCCTCGAGGGGTCCCATGAGGAGTGGGCAATGCCGGCATAGCCCTCCCTGGGCTTGGGGATGTTGCTCTAGCCCTCGATGATTCACCAGGGCCACTCTCAAGATGATCTGGCCCTACATCCCTAGGCCTCTTCCGCCCTTTCTTCTGCTCGGGAGCCCGAGCTTGAGGGGCCTTATTTTTCCTCCCAACTGCCTAACGAAGAGCAGAAGTGTCGAATGTCATTCCTACACAAAATCATCAAGGGTTTAGCACGAGTATAAAGTCATAAGCGTATCAATTAACAAGGGAAAAGTACCAAGTCCTACCCTCGACGCCTTTCGCCTCTGCCAGATCGAAGACGCCATCCTCAAGGATGTCATCCATCTCATAAACAAGGGGCTCGAGGTTCTCTAACATAAGCCTATCCCTCTCTAAAGACTCAAAATAAGCCTGACCTTCACAAAAGCTCGAAGTGTTCGGGAATCCCAACTAAGGACTAAAAGGAAGATCGGGATCCCGAGGCATAACGTAAAACAACTTTTCTTTCCACCCCTTCAGTGAACTAGGCATCTTCAGGGTCCTAAACCCTCCCCGAATTGAAAGATATGTGAAACAGGTATATTGAGGAAGTTGTTTCAAATTGAAGACAATCCTACAGAGGTCAACATAGGGTGAGATGCCTAAGTATCTACAGGTAATGAAAAAGTAGATTAGCATCCTCCACCCCGTTCGGCACTAATTACCTCGGGCACATGTTATACTCGACCAATAAGGCCGTGAAGAAAGGAAGCAAAGGCCACCTAAATCCTTGCTTTAGAGAATCCTTATATGATATGGACGTTTTATTTAAAACAGTGAGGTACTGCACAGAAATTTCAGATTTGACCTTTTGACACTTAAAAATTTATATCTCCGGTTACAGACATCCAAATTGAGTGATTCTTGTGCTCATATTAAGACAACTCAAAGAGGAACATGGGAGTATTTTTAGAGTCTCAAATAGACTTTTTAGAGTTCGTAATTGCATTTTGAACTGACCCTAAAAACCTGTCCAGTTTCTTCCTCTTTTACCGTCGTATGAAAAAGGGTCTTTATGCATGCCTCTTAGCGTAACATGAACGATATGCTTACAAAACTTAATTCCAGTACCGTATTAATTAGGTATTATACCTGTTTATATCTAAAATCACACGAAAAACATATGAAAAACAGTCTTTGAACGAAACATACGAAAAGGAAGTTTCGATACAAGATAACTTTGTCCCATCATCAAGTAGGCCGACTAACTTCCACCAACTCAACTCAACTCAACGATCAAGAATCTGAAAATTTAGTATAAATACTATGAGTATAAAGAATACTCAATAAGATACCATACTCGGATTTAACATGTTAATGCTACACAAAAGAAAGCATTCAAACACGTACTTGCACATCGCGGCTTGCCGGTGCCCTTCGGACTTATCCTAAGGCATAAATAGATATCTAACTTCGTGGACTTGTCCACCACTTTCATATTATGGTTCTCATGCATAGCTTAAGCATAAATAATATCATGAAATCCTACCATTTGAGCATAGAAAGTATCTTACCTTAACACTTGGGGTTGAAAATCGTACTTGAAAGTGCTGGCCTTTATTTTCCTTTTCACGTATCCTATCTTTCCTTTTGATTGCAAGCAATTTTTCTGGTTTCAAAGGAAATTTGCAGGAACCTTTCTTAAGTATTTAAAGGCAAGGACAACCTATGACTAAATAAGGTGTAAAGGGTGACTAATAAAGTTTGTTGCCTACATCTACGCGTATGAACTGCATGGATGCTCTTTATAAACTTAACTAAACACCTCCTACTTAAGTTAAACACTTCATGCTTGCTTGTTACTACAAGTTGACACACCACATGCTTGCTTGTTACTACAATTGACACCACATGCTTGCTTGTATATTTAACACATCAAACACCTAATTAACTAATCTTGGTAAACTTTTAATTAACCAAAAACTGAAAACGTGGTAGTCACTCATAATTTGGCTATATAAAAGTTTTGAAAAATTAAATTACCATCCTAAAAAAAATTATTAAATGAGCAAATTAAATGAGCATAAAATTTCGAAGTATTACAGATTCTACTCAACTAACATCTCTAGATGCAAAAATTTTGTCAATAATGCTATGTGATATAAATAGTTGATTACAATGGCCAACTAAGTGAAGGCAATTGTCCGACTACCACTAGGATCGATCGACTAACACGATGATCGATTGACTGTCACGACCGACCAATGGGTGGTTTACCACTAGGAAACTCAATCTACCACTCTATCCCCCAATGATCCGATTATTCTTTTCATAGATAAGAAATCGCATGGTGACTACATCCGATTTCGTTAACCATCTGGTATCATATCCATAGAACATGAAGTTTAATGAAAATAGTAGATCACAAATACAAAACAAAAATGCTTATCCCAACTAGAAATAACAGCACACAACAACTTGTATTATCATTGTGGCCATTGATGGTAAAATTATACTCAAAACGAATTTATCACGTTGGATTTGAGGCGTGCTCTATATATTAAGATTTGGGGTTTTAAAGTTAACCTTAAGAGAAATACTCCAATGCTTTATACTTTATACGTAG
This sequence comes from Fraxinus americana, assembly GCA_035079005.1. Lineage (NCBI taxonomy): Eukaryota > Viridiplantae > Streptophyta > Magnoliopsida > Lamiales > Oleaceae > Fraxinus > Fraxinus americana. Next base: position 30,113,522 of record CM068723.1, read on the forward strand.
GTTATTTATTTCATAATATTCCAACGTTAGATTTATCCCTTAACATGCTCTCTCAAAATCTCGTGTACTTAATTTTTAGTCTTAATCGGGTGATGTTGCTATTTTGAGTTTAATAGGTTCTGATTCTTAAAACTTAATATTTCATTTTAAAACATCAATATTGTTAAGAAGAGTAGTTCAAGACCTTGTATGTTTTTATTTTATAATCTTTGGATGTGAGATTATCCCTTAACACTCTATACATTGGAGCTCGACTGGTCATCGTTAGGTGGATCATAATCATTGGATTTATCAAACAGAAAATGCTTAATTAATTACCCACGTAGATAGAGCGAAATGAGATGGAAAAATACATCTTAATGTCATTATTTACGCACTTATGGTTGAACACAAAGTTTAAATGCAACTAGTAAATCACAATTACAAGACGAAAATAACAATACATAACGACTTTACAAGTTTTTGTTGATATTCCTCTATTAATTTGAATCAATTATCGATCAAAGATTGATAATTCCATCTTATTGGTTAGTAGAGGAGCATCTCGAGTTCCAGTACTTCTGAATTTCCTCTGCAGTTCTTCCGGGAATTCTTCCAGCAATCAATGACCACCTAAATCAATAACAATTCCCTATTTATTCTAAATTTGTAGAAGAAAATTCGTAAAGAAAAAGAAGTAGAAATTAATACATCACAAGAGGAGGAAAAAAAAAAAGAAAATGAAATCACCTTTCTCCAACCAATTTATACATCCTAGTAATTAGGGTTTCCTCATCTTCAGTAATATCTGGCTTTAGATTTTGACAGGTAATTTCAGCAGCTACCTCTTCGTGTAGGAATCAATCGATTCAGTGCAAGATCAAATAATTAATAACACGTAAAAAAACATATAATTCACATGTATTGAACAAAAAGTAGGACGATATTTGGAAACAGCCCATTAAAAAAAAGTTGCATGACTCAAATCTACATCTATTTCAAAATTCTACATGTACTGCTACAAGTAATAGAGCTAAAATCTGAATAAATGCTTACCTCTAGAGTCCACAGAGGCATCAATTTTATCAGAAGTGGTAGAGTTATCCAAATCAGTCATTAGGGTTCTTAAAAGATCAAAATGTGCTAAAGTATTATAAAGTCGGGGGTTGGTAATTTTTTTTGGAAACAAGTGTGGGATGGAATGAAAGGTCTCTCTATATAAAGTAGAATTAGAAGGAAAGGTAGCTAAGGGTGGATTCAAGGAAACAAAGGGGATGTTGAATTGCTAGTTTTAGAAGGAGAATGGGTAGCTGACAGAGAAAGAATTAACAGATCAAGAAGGGTAGTTGACATGAGAGATGAGGACCAAATTTGATAGGTAGTTGAACTTTTAAAAAATTATTTCTTTCGGGTCTCTCAAGAAGGGGAATTTTCAAGTATGGGTACTCATACATAGTAGTACGTGTATATATGGGAATAAATATGCAACACAATCTAACTCGACGATACGTTCTAATTAGTCGTTCGATGATGATACAGTGATCGATTCCTTACAATTGACCTCTTGCTAATTTATATCGTGATTTTTAAATATTTATTAGTCGTCGAAATAGGGTTAGCGTTAAAGTGAGTGTTTCAAGATTTTTTGGTTGATAGTATATATAAACTTTCAAGAATTGTGCTCTATTTTGAACCCCATTTTTCAATAATACATTTTTCTCCAAACTTAATTTTAACCACGTTCTTTTAATAAAATAATTTTACAAATAAATCTAATTATTTTTTTTTTACTTTTCAACCACACATTCTCCAAAAAATCATCATTCAAAAATTTATTTTTTCCAAATAATGGGGCTCGACAATGATTGTTTAAATTAGTTGAATCTAACATTTCAAATGATTGTTTAAATTAGTTGAATCTAACATTTCAAATGATTAATTAATTTAAGTGCCTATTAAGCTTCAAGTTCATTTTTAAGTGCTTCTATATTATTTTAAATATTAGATCGGACCTATAAACATTTAAAAAACACACATTAAAATAAAAGATAAATTTTCACTTTCCACGGCTGCAACAACCTTTCAAAGTATATTTGAATATTTGCAGCCGTGGAAAGTGAAAATTTATCTTTTATTTTAATGTGTGTTTTTTTCATGTTTATAGGTCCGATCTAATATTTAAAATAATATAGAAGCACTTAAAAATGAAATATATATATATATATATATAGGGCATGCTTAAAAGTAATTTGTTAAATAATTATGGATAATTTCCAATTCTCACCAATTAAATATTTTTGAAAGTCGTTTATAAGTAATCTTCCTAAGCTTAGCGAAATATGAGCCTGCGAATGTAGTGACTCTAAACATGTGAATTATTGTGCATTGTTGCAGGTATCAGAGTTTGGAAAAATTAGGTGTTTGGTTGAGTTCGAATTTAGGAAAGAAAGACATTTTTATTTGTATCTGATTTCAGAATTCAAATCTCGCTCTAAGTTCTTTCCATTAAAATAGCGTTGTTTATTTCCACGTATTTATTCATTATTGCATTTATTTTCTTAACTTTATTCTTTATCACATTCTTATTCTTATCATTTCATTAGTCAGAAAATTTTGTCCTTAATCATAATTTTCGTCCAAAAATATTGTTAACGTGTTTTAAAATAATGACCAAATATTTAATCGCATTTTTGCATTATTATTTTTACACATTTGAAAATACAATGAGCAACTCTATCTTAAAGAAAATTTTGAAGAGAAACTATAATCATTTGGCCATTAAAATGAAGTCTAGTTATTAAAAATTGTAGTTTGAATATATTTGGACATTAAAAAAACCCACACAAATTATCTTATTAATCATTAGTATTAGGGAGAATTGCAGCCACAATTTCAGACATTTCATTTTGTCTTAGATTTTACCCAAACTCTTAGTTTGTGCCACCTACAGTTACAAACTTTTGAAATAGTCATATCTGAAGGACAAATGGATGGTAGTTGATCAGAATATTAAACTTTTGACATATTTTGACCAATTTTTCAAAGAGGACAAACTAAGAGGTATTTAGGTCAACTCTACCCATGAGCTCTACAATTATAGGTCACTCGTTCTATGAGCTCTACCGTGACAAGTCGCTCGACCCGCCGTCTTTCAAAAACGTCATCATTGCAATGCTAAACATATGTCCTCTAAGTGATGTCTCATCACTCAGATGACCACTCCTAAATAAACGTGACACTCATGACGTCCGCACCTCATTTCCATCCAATCAGAAATCAGCAATGATTATGACATGTAATCATGACCTAGGCCATGATGACCTGTTCGGTCGACCTCAACAATCAATTAGCATTCTTAAAGAAATACTCAATGTTCCCTTTCTCAAGTGTATTTATAGGTACATGCATATCAGAATGAACTAGTTCCAATGCATCATTGACTCTTATCTCTTTTTGTCAAAAAAATGATATCTTGGTCATATTGTCTTCTAAACAAGAATCACAAATTGACAATAGTTCGATCTTAACCGAGTTGAGAAGACCATCTCTAGCCAATCTTTGTATTATTTTAAGGTTGATTTGTCCAAGATGCCACATATGTATCACTAGTATAGTTCGACTTTTTATGGTTTACAGAAGTAACATTTTTTTATTTCATATGTGGAATAGTTTAAAATATGAAGACCATTAATCAAATGTCCAGTGTAAACAGAAACTTTATTCATTAAATGCAAAGTGTATCAGACGTTGATCATATAAAATAACATTCTCCTATTAAATCGAAAATAGAAATTAAATTTTTGCTTCATTCGCAAGACATAATAACAGTTTTTAAGAATCAAACGCTCACCACTACTGAAACAAAATACTCCTATGCTCTTGCTAGAACTATTGCTCCTGTGCCAACGATGATTTCAAATCGGCCTTTACTAAGTTTTCTACTTTCCTAAAGCATCCATATCGACATGCAAATATGATTAGTGGTTCCATAATCTACAACTCGGGAATTTGTAGTATCAACCACTAAACAATACTCAGTAACGAAACAAACTTCACCCGCACTTTGCTTTCTAGCTAGTACATCTGGATAGTCTTTCTCCATTGTCATTTTTGATGCAATTTGGAATACTTGCCACAAGCCTTTCATCTACTTTTGGTCTTTTGTTGCTCTCATGCATCTTGTTAGCTTTGTTTCTCTTCTTTTCAAATCTGCCTTTCGACTTGGAACTAGAGGAGCCACCCTTAGGACCACTTTCCACATTACAACTCTATTATCAACTTAGTTAATGGTATCTTCATCTTATGTAAGTGATAGTTCACAGTGAACTATGAAAGCATATCAAATAAAGAATTCAATACTATGTCAAACTGAGTATCCTTGATAGATGGTTGCACCTTAGACTCTTAGCCATGTTTCAAGTGTATAATCATAGTCAAACTATAAAACTTTACAGCCACTCCAGATTTCATAGGATGTTCTATAAGGTACAAATGGCTTTAAAAGAACCATCATACTTCAATGATCAAACATGCTCTACGGGCTATGTAGTATGTCATATGAGGTACTTTGACTTTCAAGCTTTGCTGTAAGACATTGGACATCAAAGTCAAAATGTAACAATGAGCCATTTTGTCTACAATCACCCACTAAGCATACACAATCCTTTTAGACTTATCACATGGTCTCAATTGGTCTATCAGGATATCCCTCAAGCACAAAAATAAGTTTTTCCACATTGAGTACAAACATCGAATTACGTTTCCAATTCACATAATTTTTTTGATTAGTTGTTTTTGTTTTGGAATAACGAAAAAATGTGCCAAGTGATATTTCGCAGAAAAATTACCATCCATTGCATATTAAAAATGAGTAACGAAAACAATTTAGCATATGATGCATGAATGCACATGTAGATCCATCTAACTACAATAATGCAACTATTACTTGATCATTGTGATCCAACGACCCCTCTATAGGAAAGGTCACTGTGTTCACTGATCAAGTTGGGACCATCCCACCAAACAAATCATATCGACAATAAATGTCTATATAAGTATAATATTGTTTTATTTGGTCACCAAAATCATAAACGAGAGCTTCTATAGGAGGTTAATAAATTATCTCGATTCGAGTATATAACATTTGTCTCGGTCTCTATATATTTAAAAATAATTTTGTCATCTATAAGATGATTACAAATTATATTCTATCTAGACGATCTTATCATAAAGAAATTAAATCAAGCAATTCGAACTACACGGCCATCCTATAGGGAGTTCGTTGCATTACTAGCATGAGGTAAATGTGTTACTTTGCTTATGGATTGACCAAAGGGGACCACTGATTTTTATTTAAATAAACATACTCTTCCACTCAATATTTTTAAAGTAATGAATTTTAATTTTAAATAATTACCAACTTTACATATCAATCAAATTAACATACAGCTCAATTATTACAATTTTTCCTAGGGCTGGACAAAACTTCCAAATCGAATCGAGCCCGAACTGAGCCGTTCTTTATAAGTTAAATACCCGAACGGGTAGCTGAATCGAGAACCGATGTGTTCGGTTCTCGATTCTAGACCAAGAACCGAAAAATCGAATAAGAACCGAATCTAAATAATTTTTTTAATTTTTTATATTGAATTAATTAAATTATTTTAATTTTTTCTAGACAAATTAGAAAATGAACTAATTTAGTTGAACAAATTTTAGTTTATTTGTGTTTGTTAATTGTGTTTTTTCAATTATGTTTGTAGAGTTTCTTAGTATGTCAAGTCAAACAATTGATAATTAAATCAAATAGTTGATAAATATTACCAATACTTAAAAGAGGAAATTACACTAGATGTCATTTTGCCATCATGTAATTACAAAAAGTCACATTTTTAAACTAGTTGCAAGATTGTCAAAGTTGGACATTTTTACCCCTCTGCATAATTTAAATACCTGACATGTCTTGCATTAATTGAGATTTGACTACATATATAAATTGTACAAGTTGTCATAACCAAAAAGTCAAAACAAGGAAAAAAAAGGGGGAAATCATTTTCATTTTTTTTTTTTTGCATTTTAGACCCAGACACTTCCATAGCAAAATCTCTGCAAAATCCATTTGAAGAAACCTTGGAAAACCCTTCTGCAAAAGCTGTAAACATCGAGCCTGTGATTCAGCTTCCGTCCTCTTGCAATTCAGCCTTCTGATGCGATTCTGCTGCTGAGTGCTAAGTGTGGAGGACATATTGCAATGGGAAGAAATATGGATTTACAACAAGGAGAGAATGTGGGGGAAAAAAGATTAGAAAATATTGAAAGCTGTGGAGTCGATTTCAATGGGAGAAGGAGTTTTGTCTGTAGAAAATAATGAAGATTTTGGTGCAAAATCTGATGGTGAAATCATGTACATGAGGGCTCCTGAACTCAGTGTTTACGAGTCTAAAGAAGCAGATCTCATATTACATGTATGTTTAATTACTCTCTTTTTTGTGGGTTTTTGCCTTTTTGTTATATAAAATGAAAATTGGGGTTAATTTGGATTGAAAATGTGCTATATTAACTTACAACTTAATTAAGAGTGGATTTTTCGTTTAATGTGTTTGGATTAAGCTAGATTAATTTTCTTCGGAGAATCATATAACAAAGTTTGGGTCTCTGTTTTTGCTACTTTATTTTTGTTTTTATGTTCTTTAATATGGGTTATCTTTTCCTCTGATCTTTCTTTCATGTTTCAATTTTCAATATATTTGTTGTTATATTCTGCTAGATTTTGATGTTGTATTGATGAATTAATTAATCAAAGTCCAGTATCATTCATTTTCATCTTTTACATTTTGATGTTGTATTGATGAATTAATTAATCAAATTCCGCTTCTAGCTTAATTGTTATATTGTTTCAAGAGATCTTAGATTTTAAATTGAGGTTTTTGAATGTAAATCCCACCTGCTTGTGAACCTTCTACCATGTTGGTATGTGTCATCACTTCGTGTGCAATGGTTTACCTCAGAAAATTATCTGCATATGGGTGACTTGTGAACATGTGTTATGTCGTTCCCGACAGTTAGCTGCAATCGTTCTCGACAGTTGGGTAAAATAGGGATAGACAAACTATCGTTCCCGACAGTTAGCCTCTGACATTCTTGACAGTTGAGTAAATTTGGTACAAGTCAACGGTCGATCCCGACAGTTAGACGCAGTAATTTTCGGCAGATGGCTGTCTTATGAAATAATGTGAAGCACATATGTTCTATTTCTTGTTAAATCTTCGTCACATGTCCTTTTACAAATTCTTCATGTTACATTGGGTTAGTAGTTTCATGTCATTATATGATTGACATACATATGTTGATTGCTATTTGCTTGTATTCGTGTGTATTGGCTTCGACATTTATGACATGTGATTAGCTGACAATTTTCGCCTTCTTATTCATTGCAGAGTCCATGAAGTTTGAATTCTTGGTTCCAGAAGACGCAAGTTTGCATACACGCATATCCCAGCGAAGTAACCTCAAGTACGTGCAAAGGGTGTTGGAGCACTTTGACGAACGGCAGCGCCACGACTTCCGCGAGTCGTCCCTTGGCTTCTTGGCCGACGTTCCAGACATCCAATTCTCTGCCCAGCTCATCCAGACGATACTGTTGGAACTGCACGTTGCTCTTCTTCTTCACGAATATGCGTTGAAGATAGTTTTGTAATGTTGATCCTGGTTAATAGCACATTAAATTTTGTATTTAAGTTTATTTAAAAATTGCTGTAATTTTATGAATTGTTTCAGACATTTCGTTGCATATCGCAAACGGTGCATTATTCGTAGATTGACATTGAATACCATCATTTTTGTTGCAGCGATTACTTTATGGTCCACTTAGGTAACTATAAATTGTTCGAATTACGAGTCATAACAAATAGGTGGACCTCATAAGTACAGCAATGAGAATTCAATCGTATATTATGAAAATAATGACATCGAGAAGAATAACTTATTACTTAAAATGTCATTCTCGTCTATAACTTATCGTGTAACAAATGCAATGGTAATTAATTATATAGTAAATTGTAATTATAAATTTAAGTACACTTCAAGTACTGTTAACATCACACCAATTTTCCTGCACATACTGTTAACATCACGCAGATTGCAGTTTCCTTATGAACCGACATGTACCAACTGAGCTCTTCGCGTATTTCAGCTGGAGGTATATTCAAGTTCGGGACTCTGAACTTCAATTCAATTTCAATGCGGGGATCAACAATACCGAATTTTTCCTTCAACCGTAAAGCAAGTCCGGCTACCGTAATATTTGTCGGCACTAAAATGGAAGTGGTTTTGTTCCCTCTCCATTTTCATTCGTCGTCCACATTTGCGAAATTTCTCCCGTAAGAGACGATGAATCTCAAATCATCACTCATACCTAAAATATTGGGATTGCAACTGTAAGAAGTCTGCACAATCAATATATCGACATTAAAAACCATCAAATGTGGAAAACTACTAATCAAGGTTTTCAACAGTTCTCAAATGTCGAAATAGACAGTTGAATTGTGTATCCCGACAATTTGTAAACTGTCGAATTCGGCAGTTTAACTGTCGGGACCCGACGGTTTGAAACACTATATTCGACCGTTAAGTACAAACAGTCGGGTTAGTTTCAAAACAGTTACTGTAGAAATTTTTAGGAGGACATTAATGTAGAACATTAATGATGATAATCAATTCTCATTCAACAACATAATGTCTTTTAAAAATAAATACGTCAATGCTCCATTAAATATGTAATCGGTCACATTTAATGAACGATTCCAAATATTTTTACCATCAAAACAAATTTCAAAAATCAAAGAAATCAATGAGTAATAGTTTCAAAAGTTCTAATTTATTATCACCATATTGTATTTAATATTTACGAAATAATGAACTAAAAGATGAAATTACAAACAATTTGTAATAGCCAACCTCTTGAAATGGATGATCAATTAAATACTCATGTGTTCTTGAAGAAGTAACGAAGAAGATGAATGAAGAAGATGAATGAAGAAGATGAAATTCTTGAAAGAAAATATGTGTTAATGAAGGAGGATGTAGGACTTAGGGTTAGGGTTAGGGTTAGGGAACATTAATAGGTTTTGAATTTCTTTTATTTATTTTTTGGAATAAAATACTTTTTTTTAATAAAATATACATATATAAAATGAATAAAATAATCAAAATGTAATCATCACATCAAACCATTAATGGCATTTCAATCAGGCATTAATTGCTCCTACAAAAGTGACAGCAAAGGTAATTTGGACATTTCACAACAAAAAAAGTGACATTTTTGAACAAATTTAGTGCACATCCAAATTTTTTGTGCATTTTCAAATTTAGTGACATTTATGAAAATCTCCCTACTTAAAAATATTTTACTTTTATAACTTTAAATTTATATTTCATTTATTTATGTAGTCTGCTTGAAATAAATGAATATTTTAGTATTAGTATCTATTTTTTGGTATTTGTTTACATTGAATTAATCTTATTAGACAACTTGTTATTTATATATTTTTAAATTGGGATATGTTAATTTGTAAAAGCTACGAATGAACATGTCATTAGCTGTATTTATGTAGTGTTCCTGTAAATGTTAAAAAAATTAATTATGGTACGGAACGGAACCGAACCCGAACGGTTCTATAATTATATTTGGATCCGACGGTTCCATTTATTAAATACCCAAAAATTTTGGTTCGGTTCGGTTTAGTTTGGTTCTTTTCAAAACCAAATCGAACCGATTCATGTCCAGCCCTAGTTTTTTCATCCAGAAAAATTTAATCTAAATTAAATTAATTGATGAAAAATTGGTGTTCAATGAAATGCATCCTAGGCATAGCATTACGAGCGATGTCACAAATAAATCTATATGTCATAATGTCTAGATCGAAAATATTTCAAACAACAATTTAAAGTATTCATAAAGTGATAAATTAACAATTATTTGCGGTCCAAAAAAACTTAAGAATTAAATTAAAAACTAATTTGGCCCAAGTCCAATATTTAATGAGGAAATTACACTTACACCTGCTTTTAGATTTCCAATTTCACAATTAAGATCACAAGTTTAAATTTTCAAAAATCAGGTTTTTTATATTTAATTTAATATTAATTATATTATTTTCATCCCAATTAAAATAACCAAATCAACCCTAAATTTCATTCCACCCCATCCCATTCTCTCCCTCCCAGTCTCTGTTCTAAGAAAACGCCGCCCAACCGCCGGCCAAATGAGGGATCCGACGTTTTCTCTGTCTACCGATATCTTCTCTCTATACCTTCTTCTCCCTCTCCACTCCAACGAAATGGCACTCCAGATCTGTTGTTTTTCACCCCACAGATCCAGATCTTTTGTTTTTCACCAGCGTCACCTCTCTCTGCGTAGCAGTGTTGTGCAGTGTCGTTGGTGCTGTTGCTGTCGTCGCACCGTTAGCGACGCGCTGCTGCAGTTTACAGCAGCGATCTCGCAGCAGCGGCGTCGTGAAGCTGATGTAGTTCGCGACGCTGTAGGTAAACGTCGCTGCAGTTCGCCAAACGGCGTGGCGTTGTGGTTTTTTGTGCACAGATCCGTTTAATTTTTGTTGTTTTTGATGGTTTTTGTGCACAGATTCACTGTAGTTTTTGTGGTTTTTGATGATTTTTGTACACAGATCCGGCAACGGCGGTGTTGATAGCCATCCGGCGGCGACAATGTTTTTTTTGTGTGGTTGGATGTGACAGTGGTTGTGTTTTTGTGTGGTGGCAGTGGTGTTTTGTGTGGGGTGTTGGTTGTTGCGACGGTGGTGTTGGTACTGGTTGCCGATGGTGGTGGTTTTGTGCCGGTGAGGTGGTGGCGGTTTTGGGGCGGGGGCGGCGACGGTAGTGGATATTGTTGGTGGTCTGTGACCAAGTATTTAACTGTGACCTAAAATTTTGACTATGTGACCAAACAATTATTAATTGTGACCTAGAAATTATTAATTTGTGACCTAAAAATTATTAATTGTGACCAATAAATTGATAAATTTGCGACTTATAAATTTTGGGATCTGTGACCGATGAACAAATTGTGACTTAAATTTCTAAATTGTGACCAATAAACAAATTGTAACCTATGAAAATTTTGAATTGTGACCTAAAAAAAATCTGTGACCAACTAATTTGGAAATCTGTGACTGTGTGACCTATTAATTTTGATCTGTGACCAAGTGATTTTGAAATCTGTGATCGACGAATTAATTGTGACCTACAAAAATTTTGATCTGTGACCGAAATAATTGCCGGAATCGGAATGGTCGTCGGAGCAGCCGACGGAGAAGAGTGGTCGTCGGAATAGCTCCCGGAGTGGTATGGGTGGAGTATGTGGGATGAGTTAATTATATTATATTATATTAGAATTAAATATTTAATAATAAATTGATTTAATAATTTATTATTTCATTAAAAAAAACCTGATTTTTGAATTTTCATATTATAAAGCTGATTTTTGAATTGGTGTAAAGTAAACACCTTATTTATGTATTTTTCCCATATTTAATCTATGTTTTCAGCCCAAAAAAATTTCAATGATCCAACAGTAGCAACCCAAATAGTAACCACCGTATCTTAAAAAAATTAATTAATTCCAAAGCCGACTTATCCAAATATGATCCAGTCCAAGCGCTGCATTTAGAAGCTGTTGCCTGCAACAACTGCTTGCTACTGCAATGTGCAATCTTCAATAATTTACAAGATCCAACAACTACAATAATTGAAAAATTACATAAATCCTATATCCCACATACTCATAATTTTAAATTTAATCGAAAGAAAATTAAATCAAGATGATGGAGTTGTAATCCATCCATCTTGTTACATACTCGAAATAACGAATTATATCAAGAATCGACCACAATTTAAAATAAATCAATCATTCAATCAACATATATGAAATTATTCTTAGACATCGCTCGATTAGAACATGCAATCAAGATTCAGAAATAACAAGCATGTGAACGATCTAGATTGCTCTGATACCAGTTATTGGGATGAGGAAACAAAATTAGCCAGAAATTAAAAAAATTCTTTGATTCAATAAACAAAATTGTCTAGATATTCACGTGTATATTATATCGAGAATATAGGATGCAAATTTTTACTTAAATTCTATGATCAATTCTTGAACTGAATCCAAATCACGAACTTCCAATTTTTTGGAACACTAGCTTTCAGTTTTTAATTCTAAGAATTTGATGTTTCAAACCTACAAGTCTTCTATAGTATTCTCCAAAGTCGAGACTACATCGATGGATGTGCACATTCTTTTAAGTAAATCAAGAAACTAATTCTTTGATTTGACAAATGAAAAATAAGAAAATAATTATTCTTTCTTTTTCTTTCTTCAAATTTAAATACTATGGAATTATTGTATTATGATTATTCTAGGATTTCTAGGTCCATCTAGTCTCTATTTATGGAGATAAAGACGTTACAATTCATTTACAATAATATTCCAATTTCAAATAGAAGTTTTAATTAAAGTCCACATCTAATTAGTTTAGATTTAATTACATGTGTAGTCCTAACACTTCAATTACAATTATAATTTAGTTTACAACTTTTATAGCAATTACAACTAAATACGAAACTTTATTGTAATTACAATTAAGCCCTAGAGGTGTCGTCCTACAGTCTTTTTATTTGGATGGGTTGTACTATTAACTGAATGGGTTTTCCTTTACCAAATTTTGGCCAAATAGTTCACATTAAAGAATGCTTGAAGATCTCTTTGGGCTCAGCTCTTGTCATGAAAAGTTAGGCTGCAACAATATATTTTAAAGTATTTAGGACACTTGAGTACTTTATTTGGGTTCTCTGTTTGATCCAAGGAAAATAGCGGTATTCCGAGATGCCTTTGATGAGCTAAAGCAATATTTGAGAATCCACCACCAAATTATTAATGGATTTGGTCAAATCATCTACGCATATAACTACCAAAAAGTTCAGATTATTACTTCTCACATAAGCCGTGGGATTTATCTTTTAAATTAGGGAACTCATTCTCCATTTTTCATGGGTATTCTACAAGTGTTCGATAAAATGCTTAACTTGGATCCCTCTTATTCAAAGGCTCCATTGGTTATCCTAATTGCTCAAGGTGAGCCATTCATCATAGTTGTCTTATTATTGTAGACGAGCCCATAAGTCCTTGCAAATCGAGGCTAGCTCGTAGATTCTTTAATTATTGAAGGCAAGTCCTAGCTCAAAGTTTTCTTATAATTGAAAACGAACCCTGCTCATGAAATCTTATTGAGGTGAGTCCATAAGATCACGTAATGACGAGGCTAACTCGTAAGATCTCATCTTATTGAGACGAGTTTGTAAGACCTGGCAACGACGAAGTTAACTTGTAAGATCTCATTTTATTGAGGCGAGTTCGTAAGACCCCACAACGAAAAGGCTAACCTATAAGACCTCATCTCATTGAGATGAGTCTGTAAGACCTTACAATGGAGGTGAGTCATAATCAGTTGGTCATGTCATCCCTACAAAATTCGAGATCAACAGTAATTGTTAAAGTTGATAAAAGTCACAGATGGAATAAGGGTCGGGCAATAATTTTCGACAATTCATTTATAAATTTGTTTTAAATTAAGGGATAATTACAGCAAAAGCCCCATACCTTTTAAACACTAGCAGACTTTTCCCAAATTTTTGATTTGTTGCAGACGTCACCCCTTCAGAGGAGGCCCTTTTGGGAGGTTTTCATCCAAACCTCTGTTAGTTGACCACCCAAAAAAAGATTGACCACTTTTTACCAAATTATGGGAAGCTAAATTCGTCTATACACTTTGTCCACTAACCTCCATCTTCATTTTCAAAGTGGAAAGTATAGGATGACCCTTACGAAGAGATAAAAAATTTTCGAAAAATTATCCACAATGAACTCGCCTGAAGCTGGAGAACCTAACGATGGAGATGTCGGATATGCGTGCCATCTGAGAGGATCACTACCTAAACCTGTCTATGGTACATTTTTTGCAAGTATTGTATTTGCCAGTTATAGTTAGATTAAAATTGTACGACGCGTAGTATTTGTGAGAAACTCATGTACTTGAATGCTGGGATCATTATGAAGAAGCACTAAAATCCATTGTATTTCTCGATTTTGTGAGTTCAATGTTTGTGGTGAATACAGTGGGTAGGGTTTTCAAAAATTGCATGAAATGGACTGTATGGACAAAATTTTGTAATGAGTATGTAGAGACGTGTATTGTGACAACCATATTTGTTCTGATTAGACTTGTGTAATTTTTTCCCTTTTCAGGAGAGAACTCCACTTATTTCACGATCAGGCTGAATCATGGTGGGTTCTTTTTCGCAAAATGCGAAATTACGTGAATGAACACAGTAAGATCAGCTATCTTGATTATGTGGACCCATATTTCTCCAATCGATTTTTGTTAGACAATGCAATGAAGATGTTGGGCTACGATGAGCCCATGAGATATGTATATAGGCTTGAAAAGAAAAGATTTGAAGAAGGTTCATTTTGGTTAGTTACTGATGCAGCCTTCATGAATGTTGTGAAATGTCTTGGTCATACAAGAGTTGAAGGTATGTATTGTTTGTCGAGACTGATATAAGTATTGGAATTATCGTGGGACGAGAATGTACTAATTGGAGTTGTAGTGACTGATATAGAAGCTGGTGAGATTTTGGAGAGTCTTAGTGTCAACAATGAAGATATGGATGTCGAACAAAAACCTTTATTTGCAGTTGAGGTCTTTGATGACACGGTAGATGGTGATGATGTTTATGTGGTTGATGAATCTGAAGAGGATCATTTGCATGAATATGACGGTGTGGATAACACTGGACTTGGTGAATTTCACAATGTGGATGTAGTTGAGGCAGAGGTAAGTGCAAATGACCAATCTGTGGAGCGAACATGTGAGAAGTCAACCTCTGATCTACCATGTTCCTTTGAAAATGAGTAGAAGATGCTCGAGATATACAGTTTGAGCATCCAACAGTTGATAATGAATTGGCTGATTTTGCTGAACCATCAACATTTGAGAGTGCAACCTTTGATGAATCATCCACATTTGAGGGTGTAACAGAAGTGAAAGATCTTGGAAATACACAGTTTGAGCAGTCTACATTTGATGAACCATCCATATTTGACTATGGTACAGGAGTAAAAGATGCTGAAAATGTTGGGCCTTCTAATGCACCAATTGAACCTTCTATTATAGAAGACATTAATGCTTGGACTATTGGCACTGGGTCTCTTGGTGGTGAGTCAGAAGTGGAAGAGGATAATAAGATTGGTCTAGAACATTTTTTAGATTATGAATATGAACAAATAGGATATGGAAGAGGATAGCTAAGATGAAGACACATTTTTTAGATTGAGTGAGGGATTGGATTTAGGGGTGGGGAATGCAGGCAATGACCAACCTCTTGAGCAGAATGAAAATGTAGAGAACAGTTGTACACACTACGGGGACTCAGATGACCTAAGAAACATTTCAAGTGGTGATGAAGTGGGTGCCACATCTAACAAAAGAAATGAAGTTTGGTTCAACCCTGTAACTGACATGGAGGACCCCAAATTCAAGATTGGTAAGTGTACTGTACAATGTATTAAATTTTGGGGGGCCTATGAACAAAGTTTTGTAATAGGTATGGGGCATCTTCTGCTTATTTTAATAGGTTTCCGAGCCTATGAAATAAGTTCTCTAATATGTCTGGGCCCTCTTCTTCTTATTTTTATGCATTTCATAATAATATGTTTAAAAGGTTCTCATGAGCTTTACATGTATGAAGTTTGAGAATACATAAACTTTGAGATCAGCTATTGTGCAATACTCCATGAAGAATGTAAGAAAACTGAGATATGTGAAAAATGAACTACATTAGATAAGAGTAAGATGTCAAGAGAATTGTCCCTGGCAATTGTATGCCTACAAACTGTCGGACAACGATTTAAGAATCAACACTTTTAGAGATGAACATAACTGCACATTGGTCTGGTAAAACAGTAAGGTCCATGCAGGTTTCCTGGCCAAGAAGTACCTATGTAAGTTTAGGTCAGATCCTAATTTGTCTATGAGTAGCTTCATGGAAACTGTGAAGCAAGATTGCATGTATGAAATATTCAAATATCAATTTTATAGAACAATGGCAAAATGTATAGCAGTAGTGAATGGACTTGTTGAGGAATAGTACAAGATTTTATGGGATTATGGTGAGGAGTTGAAGAGAACTAACCCTGGAACTATAGTACAGCTCGAGGGAAGATGAGGTGTGTTTAAAAGAATGTATGTGTGCTTAGGGGCATGTAAAGAAGGTTTCAAGGCTGGTTGCAAGCCTGTGATAGGACTGGATGGATGTTTTTTGAAGAGTGCACATAGGGAGTAATTATTGGCAGCAATGGAGATTGATGGAAATAATTGTATGTTCCCAGTTGCTTGGGCAGTCGTGGATGCAAAGAATGGAGCCAATTGGACTTGGTTCATAGAATTTTTGGTATTTGACATAGGAATGTGTAATAGCAGGGGTTGGACTTTCATTTCTGACAAGCAAAAAGATTGGTTGAAGCCCTGAATCAGTGTTACGAAGGTACAGAGCATAGGTGTTGTGCTGAACATTTGTATATCAATTTCAATCTCAAACATAAAGGCCTAACTTTAAAGAGTTTGTTCTGGGCTGTAGCCAAGTCTACTACTGTACCAGAATGGAATGAGCTATGAATGAGATGAAAAAATTAATGAAGAAGCCTTCAATTGGTTTAGTGAGAAGCCGGCAGCTCAATGGACAAGATCCCATTTCCAGGATCATGCTAAGTACGATATCTTGTTGAATAACCTCTGTGAAGCCTTCAATGTAGTAGCTAGAGAGAAGCCTATAATCACAATGTTGGATAAGATTAGGCATCAACAAATGACACGGATGACTACAAAGAGAGAGCCTGTTCAAAGATGGGATCATGCATATGGTCCCAAAATTATAGGGAAAATTGAGAAGGCTAAATCAGATGCCAGGTTCATGAGAGCAGATTACGCAGGTAATCAAAAATTTGAAGTTCACAACACTGATGGTTTGAGGTAGAGTGTGGATTTGGTGAGGAAGGACTGTGCATGTAGGAAATGGCAATTGAGTGAAATTCCATGTGCACATGCTATTTCGGTACGCTATCAAGGCAAATAGATATAGATAAATTTGTAGATGAATATTACAAAAAGGAGGCATATCTGAGAGCATACAATCATGTAATTCATCTAACATTAGGGCATGAACTTCAGCCTGATTTAGGGAAAAAAAATCCATTGAAGCCACCAATGAAGAAGAGGCCGATAGGTAGACCTAAAAAGTTAAGGAAAATATCTGAGACTGAACCACCAGCTAGAGTTAAAATGACAAGAACAGGTATGAAAATGACATGTAAGGGATGTGGAGAAGTTGGACACAATAAGAGAACATGCACTGCACAGATACAGCCTCCTGAAGCACCACAGACACAAAAACAGAAGGGGAAGAGAAGCGCAGCCACCTCAACAGGAAACAATCCCAAAAAGAAAAAGTCGGCAGTATTGTAGTCTTCATAATCTGTAATTGTACATATAAATTATGAACTTGGAATGTACTTGATGTTTTTGAATATGTAATTCTAGCATTTCATATTTTGGAAATTGTAGTATTGCTGTATGTATGTTAAAATACTTTTCATTTTGATTCTACTATTAATTAGTTATGTGATATATCGGATTTCATAATTTTATGTGTGATAGCAATATATACATGTTTTGAAGTGCATTTGTAATGAAAAATGTTATTAAAGTTATGGGGTGTATTCTGTAAGTAGTGTAAGGTATGGGGATTTCTCTACCAATTTTAAAAATGTTTGGGGCCTTTGACTCAACATGGACAAAAGATTTGGGGTTTTCTGACACGACCCCATCTCGAGTCACTCTGGTGGACCCAGACGTGGCGTGCGCCGATGATGAATTCCAACTAGATACTGGACCCACCACCAATCCCACATAGACTGTTCTACGACTGGTTGACTATTCTATGACTACAATATTTTGTAGAAATTTTGACAGAGTTTTTCCTGTGAATTAGACAAAACCAACATGAAAATCAAGAAAAACCTCATTAGACATTTATACCCAATATTTTAGGAACCACCAGTTCCACCAATACCACCACAACTAAAATTAAGATGAAACTAAACACGACTGAGCACTTCTGCTACAAGACATCATGGCTATGTGCATGCATTACATCAATTGTAACAACACATCGACGAAGTGCACATCAAACAAACTATTAGACCAATTGTTTAATAAACATGAGTCCCCAACTATACATTACATGCTATGATATGGTTAAGATCATGCAACTAAATGACGGGTAACCAAGCTCTTGACTTCAGCAGGCTTTCCAGGTATCTCAAATTCCGCTGCTTCCTAATAGGAAAAACATGACAAAATATATGAGCTTATAACTCAGTGAGTGGATAGTTCGCAAATACATGTACTTTTTCCATTTATATATATTTAATGAAAAATCTGATTTATTTTCTTACAGTTTTAAGAAATTCTAAATTCTGATAATTTCTTTTAAAACTGAAACATGCTAAAATCATAAAATTCTTACTCTTTATTCTGAATAACCAACCATAAAATATGTCGAGTATACACAATCTAGTATCAAACAAAAATCTGTGTAAAGCTGTCATTTCTATAAGTTAAAATCGTATTTCTGTAACTGAATAAGCTAAATTCTATATTTTGAAATGAATTATTATCTCATATTTGAAAATCTGTGAATCTACAACTGAATAAACATAATATGATATACTAAAAAGTCACACCAATAAGTACCCAATGAATAGCCTTACTCATGCACAGAGTATCTCGATGTACAAAGCAAAGCCATTAAAATATGATAATCTGGTCATACGTACACAGAGCTATCCTAAAAGCTAATCACCTAAGTACACGGCCCAAAGCCTATGTGTGTATGAGAGTGGGTTCCAAAGACCTTTGATAATATGGTCATACACTGTGGAAACACATTCACATCAGTGCAGAGCGGATAAAATAACTTGGGTACTTTTCAGTGGTTTTTAAAATAACCGTACCTACCCTAAAGTATTTAATATTAATATAATCTGCCAATGTAATGATTTGATTTAATTGAAATTAGCTTAGACTTTTAAAAGAGCTTTTGAAACAATGCATATAAGATATAATTTTCTTGATTTTTAAAAAAGTAAACGTTTTTACTCACAAAGTACGAGCTATAAGCTAGACTGGCTGATAAACTCCTCGTCACTTCCTGAAATACGATATGAATAATCAATTTAACAACCACCTACTGATCCCTTCACTAGCATGTAATTTATCAAAATTACTTCCATCTCAATCATAAAAATAATTATCCCTTTCAATCTAGCGAAAACTAGAAACCAACACTACAACCCATTTATTTTACATCTTGTTCCATGTAATCATTCTTTCAAGTGAGTATCTCATCAACACCATCATTTCTCTAAACTATATATACTCAAGAACCCAATTAAAATTCTAGGGTTTGCCAAAAATGGTATTTCTTACGTTAATGCAAAGGAAAAGTAACCAATCGAGAAGTTTGATATAGAAATCGTAATTACTTTCCCGCAATCTGAAATTTAAACCAACAAACTAAAACCCTAGAATTTCAACATAAATTATACTTGTAATTCTTGAAGAAAATAAAGAGAAGGAAAAATAGAAATCAAACTTGAGCTACCTCTTCCCATTCTT